>CM057351.1:73269598-74519598 GCA_030015575.1 Agapanthus africanus
CTCTCTAAAGATGCCAAGTTGAGTTATGGCACCGTGTATCGGAGGTTTAAACGGATGCGGCCGATATAGCAGACTTCGTCAGACCCCCCCTCGCTTGAGGGGTTTTTGATTGTGGGGACGCTCTTCCCTGCAGGCGCAAGCCCCTGCCGTTAATTACGCTACCGCATCGCGGTAACAACTTTCTCCTTCTCCAGAATTTCACTTCGTGTCGTGGGTGTTTGTTTTGTTTGTGGTTGCCCGTGGATTGTATACGGAGACTAATTTATGTTGTCGCCCGTAGGACGTGGATTAGTCCAAATCCGTATTTTCTTAGATTTGGGTTTGGGGTTTTGGTTTAAGGATACGTTAGCCATATTTGAGGCTAAGATCAACTTAAACGTTAGTTAAGGATTCGTTGGTCTAATTTGAGACTAAGATCAACTTAACGGGATCGTTTAGATCTGACAAAAGAGCATTCGGGGGCTCTATTGTTCCAGTTTAGGGACATAGCGGTCCGCTGAATGTATGGCCGTCGGGACCCGTCACCTCTCTGACGACGTTGAAAGATTACAACGACAGATATCAGAGGAGTTCAGAGATGTACCCTTGAACCAAAGTTGATTGGGGGATCTATAGTCCAATTTGGGACTAAAGTCTGTTTGAAGGTTTAAGGATACGTTAGCCATATTTGAGGCTAAGATCAACTTAAACGGGATCGTTTAGATCCGACAAAAAAGCATTTGGGGGCTCTATTGTTCCAGTTTAGGGACATAGTGGTCCATGTTCCAGTTTAGGGACATAGGGGTCCATTGGTTTAAGGACGCTTAAGTCCGTGAGTTTGAGGACGCTTAAGTCCATAGGTTGGTTTAAGGACGCTTAAGTCCATAGGTTGGTTTAAAGACGCTTAAGTCCGTAGCAATGTATGGTTGTCGAGACCCGTCACCTCTCTGACATCATTGAAGGATTACAACGACAGATGTTAGAGGAGTTCAGAGATGTACCCTTGAACCAAATATAAATTGATTTAAGGGAGCAGTCGTGCTCAATCAATTTAATTTGAGGACTTATGGCCAGAATTGGGCTAAGTCCAGTTGAAAATGTTCAACATTTTATTTGTGGTTGGCTTGTTAGGCCATGGTTTGGGCTTTGCCCTTTGTTTAATAATGCAGTGCATTTTTATTCGGCCTATTTGGCCTTTATTTGGGCTCTGCCCCTTTTTAAATTGATGCACAGCATCTGTTTTGGTCTGACAGACCCTTGTTTGGGCTCTGCCCTCTTTAAAATAACGCATGGCATTTTTATCAGGCCTGTTTTAATTGGGCTCTGTCTCTCTTTTAAATAATGCAGAGTATTAAATCTCCTGACAGTGTGCCACATGGCTTGTCAGGCGCTTTGCGCCAATTAATGAGCGCAAGCGCATGTGGAGGTGACACGTGTCATGCTCTGGTGAGCGCGAACGCAGTTAGCGCAGTGCGCTGCGCAAGTGCGCTGCGCTGTTGCGCTGCTGACACGTGGCGCGCTCTGGTGAGTTGCGCCAATTTAAAAGAGCAGTGCTCTATTTTAAAAGCGCATAGCGCAAGTTGTTCTCGAGCCGACACGTGGCGCTCTCTGGTTGCTTGCGCTAACCTAAGAGCGCAACAGTGCAGATTTACAAGTGCAAGACACTGTTTTAATACCTTAATCCAATTTTGGATTCAAGAAAAGAATCTTTTAAGATTCCAGAACCATTGGTTCATCAAAAGGAAATGGCTTTATTATTATTATATTTTTTTTATTGAAGATCTTTGATCTTGTTCTTAGATCAATGATCTTTTTAGAAGAAACTCTTCTTTTTCTCAAAGGTTTTTACCTTTTTATCTCTCTGAGTTTCTTCTCAAAATTTTAGAGGAGTTCTCTATCTTTTTCTCTGTGTTTCTGTGTGTTTTAGACTTGGAGTCTAGGGGCTTTTATATAGTGCCAATTAATTTGTTAAATCGGTTAAAGAGATCTTTCTCTGAGTGATTTAGGGATTTTTTCCCCACCATTGGATCTTTGATCCAAGGGCTCCTGTTTTACAGGAGACAATCTTCTTGTTTTAACAAGATTGAGAAAGATCTTTCAGAATTTTAATTCTGTTTTGGTGCTGGCACAGTTGGCGCAAGCGCTCCTGCGCTTGACGCGTGTCGCGCAGCGCAGAGCGCAGCGCAACTGCGCTGCCACGTGTCGCGCAGCACAGAGCGCAGCGCAGCTGCGCTGACGCATGTCCCACAGCGCAGAGCGCGGCGCAACTGCGCTAGCGTAACTGCGCTGACGCGTGTCACGCAGCGCAGAGCGCAACTTGTCTGAAGCATTGCTTCCTTTGTTTTTTTATCTTAAATAGAGCCTTGCTCTGATTGGGTGCGCTACGCTCCTTACGCTGGCGTGCCTGATTTTGACACGTGGCGCGTTGCGCCCAGCGCAAGGAATCTGAAGCGTTGCTTCTTTAATTTTAACTTTAATTTCAAAGCAGAGCTTTGCTCTAATTGGGGGAAACAGAAGCGTTGCTTCATCTCCCACCTTGGAATTTGAACAGAGCTTTGCTCTGATTGGGGGTAAACAAGGGCTTCGTAGACAATGGGAGAGGGCTTCGTAGACAGTGGGAGAAGCGGAAAGGTGAACAAGCTGCTTAAATCTATCTACGGGTTAAAACAGGCATCGCGGAGTTGGAACATCTGTTTTGATGAGGTAGTCAAAGAGTTTGACTTCATCAAAAACGTAGATGAACCTTGTATATAAAAGAAGGTCGTAGAGAGTAAGGTCGTCTTATTGTACGTGGATGACATACTCTTGATAGGAAATGATGTTCCTATGCTGCACTCGGTTAAGCTCTTCTTATCACAATGATTCTCAATGAAAGATCTAGGTGATGCCTCCTACATCTTGGGAATTAAGATCTATAGAGATAGATCTAAATGGATACTGGGATTGTCCCAATCCAGGTACATTGACACCGTACTAAAGATATTTAGTATGGAAGATTCCAAGCATGGGAATATACCCATGATCTCAGGACTCACTCTCTCCAAAGAGATGTATCCCAAGACTGATTTGGAGAGAGCTCGCATGCAAGGGATACCCTATGATTCGACAGTAGGCTCTATCATGTATGCGATGTTATGTACCAGACCAGATATAGCGTATCACTAAGTGTAGTGAGTATGTATCAAGCAGATCCAGGAGAGAATCACTGGACAACTGTGAAGAACATTCTTAAGTACTTGAGAAGGACAAAAGAGATGTTCTTAGTGTACGGTAATGGCGAACTCCAAGTGGAGTCCTTTACCGACTCGAGCTTCCAAAGTGATAAGGACGACAGTAAGTCGGTCTCGGGTTTTGTCTTTACCTTCAACGGAAGGCCGGTGTGTTGGAAGAGTTCTAAGCAAGACACCATTGCAGACTCGACGATGGAGGCTGAATACATCGCTGCCAACGATGCTGCCAAAGAAGCTGTCTGGATGAAGAAGTTCATTACTGAACTTGGTGGGGTTCCATCCATTGAGCATCCAATACCCGTGTATTGTGATAACAATGGAGCGGAGGCTTTGACCAAGGAACCCAGGTCCCATCAGAGATCCAGACATATTCTGAGGCGGTATCACCTGATCCAGGAGATAGTAGATCACCGGAAGATCGAGATCAGGAGAGTTTACTCGAAGGAAAACGCAGCGGATCGACTCACGAAGGCCCTCCCCCAGACACAATTTGAGAGACTCTTTGGGATGTTGGGTATGAGATACTACAACACATAGCCTTAGTGCAAGTGGGAGATTGTTAGTTATATGTATGCCTTAGAGGCCATTATTGTACATATGATGTATATTATAGTGGATGCTTGGATATATATATAGAGATGACTTTCTTGCTCGACATGATAGTATGCTATCTGGTTACCTTTATCTTAACATGTAGACTTATATTGTGATACTGTCTTGTTCTCACATGTTGATAAAGCCCTTAGGATATGTACTTAACTACCAGGACTATGATGGAGATCATACTAGCGGGGCCAGGGTAGTTCACAAGTACATCCTTTAATTGTTCCTAGTCGAGGGAATATCGAGACAGGGTATCGATTTTCCAGAGTAGACTAGCGTATACGTTTCTTGACCTATATGATGGGCGATGGATAATCCCACATCCATTGGTGTTTAACATCAGAGATGGTATACAGGTGCTCAGTGGAGATTGGGTACACAGAACAGGACTCGCCGAGGACTCCTATGTGGTAGTATACCTATCGTCAGATAGAAGTCCTCTTGTGACACTGGTACGGGTTAGTCTGTAGACCCGAGATCGTCATAGAGTCTTGTGCGGCTCCCACTGTGCTTTGATTTCCTCCCTACCATGCTCAAAGGAGACGTGCAAACAGGTAGATTTTGAGTCGTATGGAAGCAATGAGCGATAGGAGGGGTTTCGTCTCTCCCGGTATTGGGGGTTGATGTTGCGCTATGTTCGATTGGCTATAACTGGAAGTCCCTGGCCAGGGCTGCTGCCGAGATATACTGATAAGTGTTATCAGTAATTTCTCGAACCGTTATAGGCAGGACATCGACATGACTTATCACATTACTGGGGTCTGACGATTTCCACCCCTAGACATGATATGCGACATATCAGACGAAGAGACAGGACTGTACGGGAGTGTTACTAATAGGCTTCATGGAGACTGTGGACAAGCTTCCTTGTTGATCATCATATCGCTCAATACCCGGGTAGCCGTTACGTCCAGCTAGTACCGCTGACGGCTTGTAGATGACTGATATGATCATCACTTACTGCTGGCGAATTGACGAGTCTTTAGAGTCCCATACAGAAGTTCCCTAGTTCAAGTGAAACGAAGTAGAACACATATGTGATATGTGTGTGGGCCTGATTAAATACGAGTATGTGATACCGTATTGTAATCTGGCAGTCATCTGTTATCGGTTCGGTTATATGTGATATAACCAGTTTGTCGAATCAAGTGTTGATTCGACAATGTGATATACAGATAAATGATATTAGCCGGTCATATATGATATAACCGGATTATTAGATCAAGTGTTGATTTAGTAACGTGATATAAATTATATGTGATGTAATTATTTATTAACTAATATCATTAGCTCACTAATTATTCTTCATTAAATATATATTAATATATATGATATATATATATATATATATATATATTGTAATGAAGCATGGCATTTAAATTTCTATTTTGTGAAAATAGAAATGAGGTGGAAAGTAGAAGCATGGTTGCAAGCATGGGTTTAATTCTTGTTTATTCATTCTTGACTCACTATTCAAGCATGGTTGCAATTTTATATTGCATAATTCCATGCTTGAATGAGTGAGGGGTCACAGCTTGGCTTTTTCTCTTGGTCATTTTGGAAAACACTTAGCCATTATTCATCCCTCTTGCTCTCATGCTCTCAAGCTCATCTTCTTCTTCCTCTTCATGCCTTCAAAAATCCACACCCTCACATGTGATGTGAACCATGGATTTTTTATTACATTTGTGAGCTTCTAACATCCCCTACTTCATCATCCTAGTGTGGATTAGCACTCTACACTAGTGTGTTCTTACACTAAAGGAGTTTAGTGTAGTGGTAACTTGAACTAGTAGGAGCTTAGTGGTGGATCGTCTTCAGCACGAAGATCACCGGAGGAAGCCCGTTCAAAAGCTCAAGAGATGCCTAGTGGAGTCTCGGGACTACTACAAGGAGCAAGTGAAATGAAGGACTTGATTCTACCAAGGTATAATCTTCCTATACTTATCTAGTTAACATATCATCTAAAGAAAACCCTAATAATCTAGTTAAAGATCTTGTTAGTCTAGCTTAGCACCAAGAAAAATTTGAATTTAGCATGGTAGATGCTTTTATAACCTCATCATGGTGCTAAGGTAGTCTTTCAGTATCGAGACAGGGCATCGCTATTCAAGAGTAGACTAGCGTATACGCTTCTTGACCCATATGATGGGTGATGGATGATCCCACATCCATTGGTGTTTTACATCAAAGATGGTATACGGGTGCTCAGTGGAGACTGGATACACTAAACGGACTCGCCAAGAACTCCTAGATGGTATTATACCTAGCATCAGATAGCAGTTCTCTGGTGACACTGGTAAAGATTAGTCTGTAGACCCGAGATCGTCATAGAGTCTTGTGTGATTCCCACTGTGCTTTGATTTCCACCTTACCACGTTCAAGAGAACGTGCAAAACAGTGGCTTTTGGGTACAGTCCCAAATCATATGGAGGCAATAAGCGATAGGAGGGAATTCGTCTCTCCCGGTATTGGGGGGTTGATGTTGCGCTATGCTCGATTAGCTATAACAGGAAGTCCTTGGCCAGGGCTGATACGGAGATCTACTGGTAAGTGTTTTCAGTAGTTTCTCGACCTGTTATGAGCATCACATCGGCATGACTTATCGGATACTGGGGTCTGACGTTTACTGTAAGTCCATATTGCGACCCCCGGTGCTTACGGGGAGGCGGAAACGGTATAAAAAACAAATTTTTATCGCAAGAGGCAACATGGACTAAACAAGGTCGGGATCGTGTCTAAACTAAACTAGCAAACTTGCTAAAGAGATTTAGCTACTCGGATGAAGATGGTTATACCTAGCTTGTCTTGAACTCCTTCTCTTCAAGCTCCGGTGGTGGTCCGATGGCTCCTTCTCGTCGTCTCCGTACGCCGAAGATAGATCCACTTGAAAGCTCCAACCTTTAGCTCCTTCTTCGTTCTTTGAAGAAACTAGTTCACTTGGTTTGCTAAACCTAGTGAACTAGAATGAGTAGAGTAGAAATAGAATGGGATTTTAACTATGGTTCTTGATTCTCAACACATGAGAGATATGAACCATAGGGTCAAGAGAGGGAGCAAGAGGATGAGAGTGAGAGCAAAGTGAAGAGCTCAAGAACAAGAGAGAGAATGAGCAAGAAAGAATGAAGCTCTCTTTTGTCTCTCACCCTCTCATAATCCAAAGCAATGATAACTAATCATATCAAGAAAGTCTTATGTGTGATGGTTGAAGCAACCATAACCTTATCATGTCATGCACTCATTTTTCTCAAATGAACAAGCAAGTAAAAGTCTTTGGCATGAAATGATAACCATGGTTATCATGATGGTCAACTAGTCAAGCCTAGTCAACCGGTCAACAAAGTCAACAAAAGTCAACAAGTCAACAAAGTCAACAAAAGTCAACAACCAAGTCACCATAATACTTAATTAATATAATAGTTAATCACATATCATATTCTCATTAGGGTTGAGCAAAAAGTCAAAAAGTCAACGGTCAACTGTCAACAACCCTAATGAGAATCGGCTGTCTGTGCCTCCCTGTCAACTGTGCATACACACCCGCATCCGCGTTCCGAGGAACACGAAAGCAAACTGGATAAATCCAATCCCATAAGGTACACTAGGATCTGGCTTAAACCAAAGCCCGCTAGTGTAAACTGTCCGGACACTGTACGCGCACAAGTGCACGGATGTGACCGAACCCTGTCGCAAAACCACGCGACCTGTCGCAATACCATGCGACCTCTACTCTTTTGCCTAAAGGCGAAAAGCTTTCTGTGTGGGACTCTAAAGACTCGACACTACGCTGGCAGTGGGTTTAACCACAGATCGCAAGCGGCACTAGCTGTGCGTAACGGTCCCCAGGTAATGCCGACAAGAAGACCGACGAGGCGAAACCCATCTGAACTCCTACTGAGCCTGAGTGTGACATTCTCCGTACAGTCCGGTCTGTTCGTCTGATACATCGCATGGCGGGCCTAGGGGGCGGTAAACGTCAGTCCCCCAATAGCGGTACAAGTCGTGCCGGAGCGAAGCCCAAAACACCCTGAGATAACACTGGAAACTTACCAGTATATCTCGTTTGCCCTGGCCAGGGACTACTCGTGTAATGGCTCTCCTAGACACAGCGCGATGTCAACCCCCAATACCGGGAGAGACGAATCCTGTCTAACCGTCACTGCCTCCAAGTGCTTCGGGACTGCACCCAACCACCACCTGTTTGCACGACTCCTTAGAGCCGTGGTAGGGTAGTGATCAAAGTACAGTGGGAACACACCCGAGGCGAAGTGACAGTGTCAAGTCAGCGGACTAAGCTGTACTCATGTCACCTGGGAACTGATAACTGACGATAGGTATAATACCAACTGGTCAGTTCCCGACGAGTCCTGTCTAGTGTACCCGTAACCTAACGGGCACCCGCATACTATCTCAAGTACGACGTACTGACGGCTGTGGGACAGACCGTCTCCCACACTGGGATGAGAAGCGCATGCGCTGGTCTACTCCGGAGTATCGATGCCCTGTCTCGATAGTCCTGCGACCAGGGACCTGCATAAGGATGTGCTTCTAGATTACCCAGCCCCACTAGTGTGACGGCCATCACATCGCTGGTAATCAAGCAAAGATCCTAAGGGCTCCACTAATGTGTATAAGCAATATACAGAGATAAACACATGTACACATTGAAGTAGAAATAAACCAAGTAGCATACTACTATTTTGAGCAAGATTGTATATACAAGGTGAATATCCCAAGCTTCCATTAAGTAATATACATACTAGTATGATACAGTAATGGCCTCTAGGGCATATACACTAACAATCTCCCACTTGCACTAAGGCCATGTACTGGCGTATCGAAGACCTATCATCTCGATCAGCCGCTCGAACTGAGTCTGAGGTATGGCCTTGGTGAATGGATCTGCAGTGTTGTCTTCTGAAGCGACTCTCCGAACCTCGATCTCCTGGCGATCCACGATCTCCCTGATCAGGTGATACCGCCTCAAGATGTGCCTGGATCTCTGATGGGACCTGGGTTCCTTCGCTAAAGCTATAGCCCCGTTGTTGTCGCAATACAGAGGTATTGGATCAACAATGGACGGAACCACCTGAAGTTCTATCAAGAACTTCCTCATCCAGACAGCTTCTTTTGCAGCATCTGATGCAGCGATGTATTCCGCTTCCATCGTCGAGTCTGCAACGGTTTCCTGTTTGGAACTCTTCCAACACACCGCCCCTCCATTGAGGGTAAAGACAAAACCCGACATGGACTTGGAATCATCCTTGTCACTCTGGAAGCTGGAGTCAGCAAATGCCTCGATCTGGAGGTCTTTTCCGCCATACACCAAGAACATCTCCTTAGTCCTTCTCAAGTACTTGAGAATGTTCTTTACCGCTCTCCAGTGTTTCTCCCCAGGGTTAGACTGATACCGGCTTACCACACTCAGTGCATAAGCTACATCCGGTCTGGTACACAACATCGCATACATTATAGAGCCTACTGCAGAAGCGTAGGGTATAATAGACATGCGATCCCTCTCTAAATCAGTCTTGGGAGACATCTCTTTAGAGAGGGTGATCCCGTGACAAGCCGGTAGGTTACCGCGCTTGGAATCTTCCATACTGAATCTCTTCAGTATGGTGTCGATGTACCTGGACTTTGAAAGTCCTAATATCCTCTTGGATCTGTCACGGTAGATCCGGATACCCAGAATGTATGAGGCATCACCCAGGTCTTTCATGGAGAACCTGTGTGACAAGAACCCCTTGACAGATTGTAGCATAGGAATGTCATTTCCTATTAAGAGAATGTCATCCACGTATAAAACGAGGAATACTGCAGTTCTCGCTACAAATCTACTATAGATGCATGGTTCATCTGGATTTTTGATAAAGCCAAATTCTTTGACCGTCTCATCAAAGCAGATGTTCCAACTCCGCGATGCCTGCTTTAGTCCATAGATGGACTTAAGCAACTTGCACACCTTTCCGCTGCTCCCACTCTGAATGAAACCCTCTGGCTGGTCCATATAGACACACTCTTCTAAATTTCCGTTTAGAAAAGCTGTCTTTACGTCCATTTGCCAAATCTCATAATCGTGGAAGGCAGCAATGGCAAGAAAGATCCGAATGGATTTCAGCATGGCTACTGGAGAAAAGGTTTCGTCATAGTCCAAACCAGGTCTTTGACGAAAACCCTTTGCTACTAGCCTAGCTTTATAGGTCTCAACCTGTCCATCTACACCAATCTTCCTTTTGAAGATCCACTTGCATCCTACGGGTTTTACCCCGTCTGGAGCAATGTCCAACGTCCAAACCTTGTTGGTGTACATGGACTCCATTTCGGTCCGCATTGCATCCAGCCATTTCACTGAGTCAACGCTCTGAACGGCCTGCTGGAAGCTAGTAGGCTCATCATAATCTATGATGCAATCCTCTCTATCCCCGTCTATGAGAAAACCGTAGTATCTCTCGGGCCGATGAGACTGCCTACTACTTCTGCGGAGCGGCGTAGGAATGTCCTGTTCTTCCGAACCCTCTGGTTCCACTAAACTTTCAGTAATAGTCCGTGGTTCTGGAATCTCTTCCAGTTCTACCGCGCTCCCACTTATTTCCTTTTCTATGAACTGGTGTTCTAGAAAGTGGGCATGACGAGAAACAAGAACTTTTTGTTCCTCTTCGCAGTAGAAGAAATATCCCTTGGAATTCTTTGGATATCCCATAAACTTGCACAGTACTGAGCGTGCCTCGAGCTTGTCCGCATGCTGCTTTTTGACAAAAGCTGGACTTCCCCATATCTTAATGTGATTAAGGTGGGGTCTCTTCCCACACCACATCTCAAATGGCGTAGTAGGCACAGTCTTAGTGGGAACTCGGTTCAAAAGGTATGCGGCTGATTCTAGCGCATATCCCCAGAATGATCGCGGCAACTCAGCGTTACTCATCATGGACCGAACCATATCCAATAGGGTTCGGTTCCGTCTCTCCGATACACCGTTATGTTGCGGAGTGTATGGAGGAGTAAGCTGAGAGAGAACACCATTCTCTTTTAAGTAATTCAGGAATTCGGCACTTAAGTATTCTCCACCTCGATCCGATCTTAGAATCTTAATACTTTTGCCTATTTGTTTCTCTACTTCATTCTTATACTCCTGGAATTTTCCAAAGGCCTCGGACTTATGTTTCATTAAGAAGACATAACCGTACCTCGAGAAGTCATCCGTAAAAGTAATGAAGTAAGAATGTCCGCTTCGGGCATGTGTAGACATTGGACCGCACACGTCACTGTGTACGAGTACCAAGAGCTCGCTCGCTCTTACTCCATGTCCAGTAAACGGAGTCTTTGTCATCTTTCCTTTGAGACAGGATTGACAAGTGGCATACGACTGATATTCGAACGCATTCAAATACCCTTCTGTATGTAACTTAGTCAACCTTCTCTCATTGATGTGACCCAATCTACAATGCCATAAGAAAGTCTGATTTATTTCTGGAGACTTTCTTTTGTGTGTATTCTGGACATTAAAAATCTGTGGTTGGTTTAACACGTATATACCATTACTCAAAGTACCTGACCCAATCAGAACTTGATTAAGGTGAATGCTTACAACATTACTTACAAACGCAAATTCATAACCTTCTTTAGAAACTAAAGATACAGAAATGATATTACAAGTTGCGTTGGGTACAAAAAAGCAATTACGCAAAACCAAAACATGTCCATCTGACATTCCCAGGTGATAGTCCCCCACGGCTTTAGCATCCATGCTAGCTCCGTTTGCAACTCTGAGGGTCATGTCACCTGCTTTCAAAACACTACGGTTTCTCAACGCCTGCAAAGAATTACATATATGAGATCCTGATCCGGTATCCAATACCCAGGAAATAGAGTTTATTGAAAGACAGTTTTCAATAACATACACACCTGAAGCTGAAGCTGCAACCTGCTTCAATTCCTGTGTTCTGGCCTTCCAGGCCCTGCAATCATTCTTCCAGTGTCCTTTCTTATGACAATAGAAGCATTCTTCCTTATCCACAAGCTTCCCCGCTATCTTTGTTGCTTTACCTTTTCCCTTCGTATCCACCTTACTAACACCGCCCCTTGGTTTGGCGGGGGCCTTCTTCTTCTTTCCCTTGGCTTTCGCCTTGGACCTAGAAGAAGATGATCCTCCTACAAACAAAGTGGATGTATCCCTACCTTTCTGTAGGGTGCCCTCTGTGCTCCTCAGCATGTTGAGGAGCTCTGAAAGTTCAACCTCCTTTTCTTGTAGGTTGAAGTTCAGTATAAACTGGGCGTAAGTGGAAGGAAGGGACTGGAGAACTATATCCGTATATAGCTCACTCTCCAATGTGATCCCTAGGTCAGCGAGCTCTTCAATGTAGCCGATCATCTTTAGTACGTGCTCGGCTACTGATGATCCGACGGCCATTCTTGTCGAAAACAACTTTTTCGACGCTTCGTATCTTGCGATACGAGATTGCTCTCCATACAGTTCTTTTGTATGGAGCAATATGGATTCCATGTCCATATTCTCATGCCTCCTCTGATGTTCGTTGTCCATCGAGGCAAGCAGGAGGCACTTGGCCTTCGCGCTATCAATCTCCCAAGTCTTGCGGATTTCCTTATCCGCGACACTGGAAGTTGGACCAGGGACAGGGGGAGCTTTGGTGGTAAGAAGATACCCCAGCTTGTCATAAGTGATTGCTATCTTGACATTCCTGAGCCAATCTTTGCAGTTTGGCCCTGTCAGTTTGTTTTTATCTAGGAGTAACTTAAGTCCAGTCATGTTGATTGGTCGCTGCAATTTGGAGAGAAGAGGAAAACACTCAGCATGATGCTCTTGCAAGTTTAGAGTGGTTTTTAGTTTGTCTAAACAGGATGGCTCCCACTGTTTCTCGAATCCCTCCTCAAACCATAAAGGAAGAATTAGTCAGGATTAATCCCACCGTACAATTCTTGCTTAACCGTTCGGCCAGGCTGGTGTCGGTACTTCGAGGGAGGTTTTCCAACGCTTTCGCGAAGTTCCTTAATTAGAGAACCTCTTTTCCCTGGGGGCGTAGCCCCGCTAACACCTTTCTAGGCACCTACTAGGTTTATAGCATTGATCGTTAAGTGAGAAATTTCCCGAGGAGTAGCATATACTCACAGTAGGATCGGGATCCAAATATCATCGCGTGACGAAACTGAAGGAATCCTACCAGAATCATCACACTCCAAATTGTATGCAAATCTAGCAAGTTTCAGTACTTATGAAACTCCCGATGTGGATTTTTGCCCCATGCTCTTATGACCTTGACTTTGGCCAAAATATCATAAGTCACATGTCAAGTTCTACCCGTCATTATCCAGGTTAATTTGGATCCATCCGTACCTACCCTTGACTTTGGCCAAAATGGCAGTACGACTGTCCCAAACCAACGCATCTATCTATGCTACACATGAACACCCAATAGCTACCAATCACTGTGCCTTGACTTTGGCCAACATACACAGCTTGAATACTATTGACTATTCATGCGAAACGACGGAGGGCTACGAATGGTTTTGGCAAAACCGTGAACGTAGTGAACTTGATTTGGTCGATGGAACGAGATAGCTTTTAAATGGAGTGGCTCAAACTCCGTATTTTAAAAGTTTGTTTTGAAAAGAACCGAGTGGTTTTTCGAAAGTGTTCCAACGACTTTAACTTGGTTTATTATCTTGCATCAGTTCTTTTAATGCGTGATATTCTTGCATTAGTTCTTTTAATGCGTCCCATCATTTAATCCTACCATTGCAGAAAACAACCAAAATATGACGTACGCTTATGCCATTCGCATTCGCCACTGGGCCCCGTCATTACCCGTTAGGTTACTTAACTAACGACAGAGCGGGGGCTGGGCTAGCGCGTCTGTAAAACATAAGCAACGCCTAAATAGAAAGCAATGATAAACATTTCAGATCACAGATAAATACATTGGATATACTAGGAATCTGTAATTTGTACGAGCCTGTAACAAAAACAGATTACACGGTCACGGTGAATAGCCAATACCCCACCCAAGACCCCTACGGGTACGGCAAACTACCCGCCAAGTACCCGAAGCGTAGTAACCTCCCTCATCTCCATGAGTAGGCCACTCGACACTTCGGCATACCCGGTAGTTTGTGCACCCCCTTCTTTGGGTCTATCCTAGGAGCAAAAACAGTAAAAAGAAATTATACAATGACGGCTACAACCCCGACCCGGTTGTGCGGCCATACAAATAATTATTACATCAATTTACAAATTTACATGAATTGCAGGAAAAGAAAAACTCTCGTCTCACAACCCCCGGCTATTCACCCGCGACAATCCAACATATTTATATACACATTCCAGCACATTACAGATCATGTATAACCCCGACTAATCGACTTATAGCGATTAGCCGACGTTCAATACATGCAAACATCACAGATATAACCATCATAGTCAAAGTGCAGTGAAGTTCGGAAAAATACGAAATTATAGGACCCCAAAAGTAAATTTCTGTTCTGGAAAATCTGGGCACATATAATATATCTTAAAAATCCCAAAACCCTACCAGAACAACACTGCACGAAAAACGATGCAGAGAAGACAACAAACGGCGGCGGTTCCGCGGCACATGCCTACCTCGTGCCGCGGAACCGCGGCGGTTTGAACGAAACAGTGGATCGTTTTTCATGGGTGTTCTGACAAAACCCTGAGCCGAATTTAGGTGTATAACAAAACTTGTTTTGACCAGAAAAAAATTCAACAGAAACTAGGATTTTGAAAAAGTTTGGTTTTTGGATTTTTCCGGTTCCGAACTTCGTTACACTTCACTACCAAGCTAGTTTAAGTTTAGTTAGGCTCTGATACCACTGTAAGTCCATATTGCGACCCCCGGTGCTTACGGGGAGGCGGAAACGGTATAAAAAACAAATTTTTATCGCAAGAGGCAACATGGACTAAACAAGGTCGGGATCGTGTCTAAACTAAACTAGCAAACTTGCTAAAGAGATTTAGCTACTCGGATGAAGATGGTTATACCTAGCTTGTCTTGAACTCCTTCTCTTCAAGCTCCGGTGGTGGTCCGATGGCTCCTTCTCGTCGTCTCCGTACGCCGAAGATAGATCCACTTGAAAGCTCCAACCTTTAGCTCCTTCTTCGTTCTTTGAAGAAACTAGTTCACTTGGTTTGCTAAACCTAGTGAACTAGAATGAGTAGAGTAGAAATAGAATGGGATTTTAACTATGGTTCTTGATTCTCAACACATGAGAGATATGAACCATAGGGTCAAGAGAGGGAGCAAGAGGATGAGAGTGAGAGCAAAGTGAAGAGCTCAAGAACAAGAGAGAGAATGAGCAAGAAAGAATGAGGCTCTCTTTTGTCTCTCACCCTCTCATAATCCAAAGCAATGATAACTAATCATATCAAGAAAGTCTTATGTGTGATGGTTGAAGCAACCATAACCTTATCATGTCATGCACTCATTTTTCTCAAATGAACAAGCAAGTAAAAGTCTTTGGCATGAAATGATAGCCATGGTTATCATGATGGTCAACTAGTCAAGCCTAGTCAACCGGTCAACAAAGTCAACAAGTCAACAAAAGTCAACAAGTCAACAAAGTCAACAAAAGTCAACAACCAAGTCACCATAATACTTAATTAATATAATAGTTAATCACATATCATATTCTCATTAGGGTTGAGCAAAAAGTCAAAAAGTCAACGGTCAACTGTCAACAACCCTAATGAGAATCGGCTGTCTGTGCCTCCCTGTCAACTGTGCATACACACCCGCATCCGCGTTCCGAGGAACACGAAAGCAAACTGGATAAATCCAATCCCATAAGGTACACTAGGATCTGGCTTAAACCAAAGCCCGCTAGTGTAAACTGTCCGGACACTGTACGCGCACAAGTGCACGGATGTGACCGAACCCTGTCGCAAAACCACGCGACCTGTCGCAATACCATGCGACCTCTACTCTTTTGCCTAAAGGCGAAAAGCTTTCTGTGTGGGACTCTAAAGACTCGACACTACGCTGGCAGTGGGTTTAACCACAGATCGCAAGCGGCACTAGCTGTGCGTAACGGTCCCCAGGTAATGCCGACAAGAAGACCGACGAGGCGAAACCCATCTGAACTCCTACTGAGCCTGAGTGTGACATTCTCCGTACAGTCCGGTCTGTTCGTCTGATACATCGCATGGCGGGCCTAGGGGGCGGTAAACGTCAGTCCCCCAATAGCGGTACAAGTCGTGCCGGAGCGAAGCCCAAAACACCCTGAGATAACACTGGAAACTTACCAGTATATCTCGTTTGCCCTGGCCAGGGACTACTCGTGTAATGGCTCTCCTAGACACAGCACGATGTCAACCCCCAATACCGGGAGAGACGAATCCTGTCTAACCGTCACTGCCTCCAAGTGCTTCGGGACTGCACCCAACCACCACCTGTTTGCACGACTCCTTTGAGCCGTGGTAGGGTAGTGATCAAAGTACAGTGGGAACACACCCGAGGCGAAGTGACAGTGTCAAGTCAGCGGACTAAGCTGTACTCATGTCACCTGGGATCTGATAACTGACGATAGGTATAATACCAACTGGTCAGTTCCCGACGAGTCCTGTCCAGTGTACCCGTAACCTAACGGGCACCCGCATACTATCTCAAGTACGACGTACTGACGGCTGTGGGACAGACCGTCTCCCACACTGGGATGAGAAGCGCATGCGCTGGTCTACTCCGGAGTATCGATGCCCTGTCTCGATAGTCCTGCGACCAGGGACCTGCATAAGGATGTGCTTCTAGATTACCCAGCCCCACTAGTGTGATGGCCATCACATCGCTGGTAATCAAGCAAAGATCCTAAGGGCTCCACTAATGTGTATAAGCAATATACAGAGATAAACACATGTACACATTGAAGTAGAAATAAACCAAGTAGCATACTACTATTTTGAGGAAGATTGTATATACAAGGTGAATATCCCAAGCTTCCATTAAGTAATATACATACTAGTATGATACAGTAATGGCCTCTAGGGCATATACACTAACATTTACCACCCCTAAACTAGATATGTGACTTATCATACGAAAAAACCGGATTGTACGGTAGTGTTACTGACAGGCTTTATAGGAGTAAGAGAAGGATTGCTTGTTGATCTTCTGATCGCTCAATACCCGAGTAGCCGTTACGTCCAGCTAGTATCGCTAACGGCTTGTGGGTGCTTGATATGATCATCACCTACTGCCGGCGTATTGACGAGTCTTTAAAGTCCTACACAGAGCTTTACTGGCTTAGGCAAAACGAAGTAGGAGTACATATGTGATATGTGTGGGACCGAGATTAATACGAGTATGTGATACCGTATTTTATTCTCGCGATTTATGATATCGTTTGGTTATATAAGATATAGCCGGGTTATCGAATCAAGTGTTGATTCGATAAGTTGATACAAATAATATTAGTCGGTCATATGAGATATAGCTAGATTATTAAATCAAGTGTTGATTTAATGATTGAATGTATAATTATATATTTGATACATTAATTTACATTAACTAATATTAGCTCACTGAAGCATTTCTTTTCTCACTTATGCATTTAATATATATGTGATATATATTAATTGTATTTCTTTTTGTGTTATGCTTGATGATACATGCTATATGGGTGTATGAGACTTACACCATACTCATGATAATGTAGGGTTTATTTATTTAGAGTAAATCAAATATTAGTTGGAAATTAGTCACATGGGTGAGCTTAGTGGAACTTGTAGAACCATTGACTTAGCCACTAGTTTTGTCTTACACTAGATATTTATTAACCCAACCATTATTTAAACCCATGGTTAAGTCTCTACATGAGTTATATGAGATATTTTCTCACCCATGGTTTCCATAACATTATCTCTTCATCTTCTTTTACGTCAAGAGCTTAGCTCTCTAGGTTTTTGAGAAAAGAAGAAAAATAGTGAGAAAATTAATTCTAAAGTGAGCAAAAATCCTACTTCATCATCCTCTACTAGATTAGCCATTTAGTTTTGGGTGTTAGCTTCACCAATCTCTAATTAATGAAGAGGTAGCTTGGGTTAGTGTCTCCTCGACGTAGATCATTTTCGGCCTCGAAGACTTCATGCAAGCTTGTTCCTTTCATCTTGTGGAGCCATTCTAGAGTCCGGAAGATCACTACTTAGAATGAATGGACTACTACATGGAGCTATTAAAGTGAAGGACCGGTCTACAAAGGTTGTATTCCATATTCACTTAGATGTAAAGTTGTTTACATATTGTTTCGTCTAAATCTTTAGTTAAGATTCTAGGGTTAGGATTGTTTAGCATGGCAAATTTTTGAAAATGGCATGAACGATACCTCCCGAAACCTTGATGTCATGCTAAGTAATTCTACAGTGGTATCAGAGCCAAGCTAGAGCATTAGGCGTTGTCTAGACGAAGTTAGAAGTCCGATCGAACCCCGAAAACCCAATTTTATACCCCTCTCTGGAAATTTTTCCAAAATTGGAATTTTTCATGTTAAAAATATTCGAAAAATTTTGCAGGTAATTCTATGGACCCACCTAAAGAACAAGTCCCTAACTCGTCTATGTGACCACAGAACCGCCAAAACATGGTTTTGGTGGCGGTTCCACGGCGCCACTAGAAAGACAAGAGATGGGCCTTCAGCTGCTGGGCCATGGGTACTGTGGTATGGTTCCGGGTATTTTTAACACTGCTCAAGTGTTGAGCTCTCTGGGAAATTTTGGGAATTCGTTGATTCGATAGAAATGTTTAACATCGTATAGCTCTATGTGAATGTGATACAATATTTGGAATCTATAATTATTAGTTTTGTGAAAACTAATATGAATTTTATAAATCTAGCAATTTAGTCTCAATTGATCGGTTGGCACGGAATTTTGATGTGGATCAAAAGTCCGTCACAATTACATCGTGTACACGAATACTCGCCGGGTAATATTACTAGATAGCCACACCCCATAGCCTCGACCAAGTGACTGTAAGAGAACCCCGTTGCCAAAAGCATCCGTCAGGGTGCTCGCGGCTGCGGTGTTCCGCCTAAGTGCACTTTGTCGACGACATCGGGGGTGCGGCCGTCTACTAAAGTTTCCGATGAGCATTCGATCAAGTTGTCGGGAATCTTGTTGAATTTCCCGACTTGTTATTAGAAAGTGTTTTCAATAACGAGACTAAAATACGGGTTTTATAATTGTTAGGTATGAAATTCAGAATATGAGATATTCCAGGTTTATGATGTCTAAGGAATTAATTTAGTTAGGCATGAAATCCGAAATATGTGATATTTCGGGTTTATGATGTCTAAGGTGTTGCAGATTCCAATTGTTGTAGTTTTTCACTTTCTTTTCTACGACCATAAGTGTAGCACGTAGGGTATCGCTGGTTTCGTTGCTATACGACAACGACAATTGGGATATGCATATTTACTTACATTGATGACATATGATATTATATGTTGTTGTGATATATTATATTGGATCGTCGTGTTTGAATAGCCAGGGTTTTTTATGTGAGATGAGAGTTTTTCATTTTCATTCATATAAAAACTTGTATGTGATATTCTTTTATTGGGGTACTTCTGGGTTGAGGATGATGTCACCATTGTTGTATATTATTTACTTTTCTGCATTAGAATAGACCCAAGGAGGGGAGCACAAGTAACCGGGTTCTAGAGTCCAGTGGGAGACCATCTCGAGGAGTCGAGTCCAGGTCTCCTAACTCTAGAATTGGAATAGCTGCTTGCCGCTCTCATAGGGGTCTAGGGATGTGAGTTTGGCTATTCATCGAGACCGTGGAATCCGTGTTTTTTACTGGCTTAATTTAAAACACGGAATTCCTAGTATATCCAATATTTCATATGTTATCTTCTGCTGCTGATATTCTGTGATGTGATCACTTTATATGCTTGAGACGATTGCTTTATTATTATATATATGATATATAATAAACGTTGCTTATGTTTTGCACCCGAGCTGGTCCCATCCCGCTATGCCGTTAGTTAAGTAACCTAAGGGTGCATAACGGGACACTATGGCGAATGCGGATGGAATAAGCATACGTTGTATTTTCGTTTCTTCTGTGATGCTTAGGAAGCATAAATTGATAGGACTTCATTAATGAGATTAATGAAAAAAAAAGAAACCTAAAAAGATGTTGTAGAATCAAATTTTCATAAAGGGTAGCTCTAGTTCTTGCTTTGCATAGTGGTATTTGTAGAATATCCAGCACCTTATTCGATAAGGAAAGAGCCGAGATCCCTTCGCCGGGAGTGACCTCTTTAGCGAAACTAGCACATGCTACAACCCACTCGGTTTTGTATTTTGATTGCTTCTTTAGTTCTTGCTTTTCGTAGTGGTATTTATGAAATATCCTGCACCTTATTCGATAAGGAAAAAAACGAGATCTCTTCACTGGGAGTGACCTCTTTAGCAAAACTAGTAAAAGCCTCAAAAACACTCTTTTTCAAAATCACTCGATTCTACAACGATATCAAGTTCATTACGCTCATGGTTGTCTTAAAAACCTGCGTAGACCTCCGTCATTTCAGATAAGTGCTATTTTAGTATTCGTGCTACGGTAGTTTGGCCTCCGTCAAGGCGTAGTGTACGGTAGCTGATTAGTACTTATCTGCAGCATGAGATACGATTGGCTTTGTCAAGGGTCGTGCGGGTGGGGCTAATTCAATCAAGAAATGAACGGGTTGAGCTTGACTAGCGCCCTATAGGTAGTTTGGCCTCCGCCAAGGTCATAAGACGCTAGGGGTAAAAACTATTATCGGGAATTTCAAGTGTTGAAATTTGCAATGAGATTGCATACCTTCTATGAGATAGTTGGATCCCGATACCCACTGCGAGTAAGAGTTACTCCTGAGAGAGTTTTACACATCACAATTAGCCGATCAAGTAGGTGTGTAGAAAGGTGTTAACGGGGTTATGCCTCTGGGAAAATGAGGTTTATTTTAATTAGGTCCGTGCGAAAGCACGGGAAACCTCCCTCAAAGTACCAACACTGGCCTGGCCGAAAGATTGGCGAACTTGTAGGGTGTAATTAATCCCGGCTAGTCTTACATTTTAGGGTTTGAAGGAAGATTTGATAAAAACAGTGGAAGCCATCCTGATTAGATAAGATAATAACCAATCTAATCTTGTAAGAGCATAGTGTTTTCTTTTCTCTCTCTCTCTCTCTCCAGGTAGCGACCATGTCAGGCCTTAATCAAGATAATAATATAGATGTATTGACCGAACCCGCTTGTTATACTGAGCAGGGAAATGTTGGTTCCGCTCCCACTTATAATTTTTATAAATCCGAGTAGGAAATAGGGGTATATCCAGATTCTCACGCCGCCTAAACGAAGAATAAGCATGTTGATGCATCTTCTTCAGGTGTGTTAGTTACCGAGAACTGTTTCTCAGCACACTCTACGTCCTGGGTATTAGATACCGGATCGGGATCACACATATGTAATATATTGCATGGGCTAAAGAAAGGTAGAGAACTGGGTGTAGGTGATCATTCTCTACAAGTAGGGAATGGTGCAAGTGTTGCAGCCAAAGCAGATAGTGAATATCATCTTGTATTACCAAATGGCAATACTTTGATCTTGAACGAATGTTATTACGTGCCCTCTATGATATGCAATTTAATATCAATTTCTTTATTAGATAAAGAAGGATATAATTTTGTGGTAGAGAAAAATGTTATGAACATTTACCTAAATCAAGTGTTGATTGGGTTTGGTGCGTTATGTAACGGTTTGTACGTTCTAAATCAAAACATAGTTCTTAACATAAAAAACACACACAAGAGGAAGAGTTCAGAAATGAACGAATCTTTTTTGTGGCATTGTAGACTAGGTCATATCAATGCGACACGACAAGATAAGTTATATAAGAATAGATATTTGAATTCGTTTGAACTAGCATCTTATGAAACATGCCAGTCATGTCTCAAAGGAAAGATGACCAAAACTCCGTTTACTGAACACAGAGAAAGAGTTACGGAACTCTTGGGACCGATACATAGTGATGTATGTGGTCCTATATCTACACATTCCAGGGATGGTTCCTCCTACTTCATTACATTCACTAACGATCTCTCAAGATACGGACATGTGTTCCTGTTGAATCACAAGTCTGAAGCTTTTGAGAAATTCAAAGAATATAAGCACGAAGTTGAGAACCAGACGGGTAAAAGTATAAAAATCCTACGATCTGATCGGGGAGGAGAATACTTGAGCACGGAATTCCGTGACTATCTAAAAGAGAATAGGATTCTCTCTCAGCTTACTCCTCCATATACACCACAGCACAACGGTGTATCGGAGCGGAGGAATCGCACCCTATTAGATATGGTGCGCTCTATGATGAGTACTGCTGAGTTGTCTATTTCTTTTTGGGTTTATGCGCTTGAGACAGCTGCATATCTATTGAATAGAGTTCCCACCAAATCAGTGCCTACCACTCCATATGAGATATGGAATGGGAAGAGGCCATATCTTAATTTTATTCAGATATGGGGTTGTCCGGCCTATGTAAAGACACAAAATCCGGACAAGCTCGGGGCAAGGTCAGTTCTGTGCAAGTTTATAGGATATCCCAAACATTCGCAAGGGTATATCTTCTACCACTCCGAGGAACAAAAGTTTTTTGTTTCTCGACATGCCACCTTTTTAGAAAAGGGTTTTCTTATGAAAGAAATTAATGGCAATGAGGTAAAACTGGAAGAAGTTCCAGCAGCACAGACTACAACTGACGATTTGGTGGAACCGGAGGATCCAATAGTACCCAACGAACCCTAGCCGCTCCGCCGATCTAGTAGGATTCCTCATCCACCTAAGAGATACTACGGTTTTCTCATTGATGGTGGGAGTGAGGATTGCATCATGGAAAATGATGACCCAACTAGCTTCGAGCAGGCCATAACGAGTGGAGACTCTGTGAAATGGCTGGATGCAATGCGATCTGAGATGGAATCCATGTACACCAACAAAGTATGGACTTTGGAAGATGCTCCTGAAGGGGTAAAACCCATCGGGAGCATGTGGATCTTCAAGAAAAAATTTGGTGTAGATGGAAAAGTTGAGACTTTCAAAGCTAGACTTGTTACAAAAAGTTTTCGTCAACGGCCAGGTGTGGATTATGATGAAACATTTTCTCAAGTGGCTATGCTTAAGTCCATCCGGATCCTACTAGCCTTTGCTACATACCATGACTATGAAATCTGACAGATGGATGTTAAGACCGCCTTTCTAAATGGTGATTTAGAAGAGAGTGTGTACATGACTCAGCCAGAGAGCTTCATGGACAGTGGGAGCAGCGGGAAGGTGTGTGCAAGCTGCTTAAATCCATCTACGGGTTAAAGCAGGTATCGCGGAGTTGGAACATCTGTTTTGATGTGGTAGTCAAAGAGTTTGACTTCATCAAAAACGTAGATGAACCTTGTATATACAAGAAGGTCGCAGAGAGTAAGGTCGTCTTATTGTACGTGGATGACATACTCTTGATAGGTAATGATGTTCCTATGCTGCACTCGGTCAAGTTCTTCTTATAACAAAGATTCTCAATGAAAAATCTAGGTGATGCCTCCTACATCTTGGGGATCAAGATCTATAGAGATAGATCTAAACGGATACTGGGATTTTCCCAATCCAGGTACATAGAAACCATACTAAAGAGGTTTAGTATGGAAGATTCCAAGAGTGGGTATTTACCCACGATCTAAGGACTCACTCTTTCTAAAGAGATGTCTCCCAAGACTGATTTGAAGAAAGCTCACATACAAGAGATACCCTATGCTTCGGCAGTAGGCTCTATCATGTATGCGATATTATGTACCAGACCCGATGTAGCATACTCACTAAGTGTGGTAAGTAGGTATCAAGCAGATCCAGGAGAGAATCTCTGGACAGATGTGAAGAACATTCTCAAGTACTTGAGAAGTACTAAAGAGATGTTCTTGGTGTATGGTAATGGTGAACTCCAAGTGGAGTCCTTTACTGATTCGAGCTTCCAAAGTGATAAGGACGACTCTAAGTCGGTCTCGGGATTTGTCTTCACCCTCAATGGAGGGGCGGTTTGTGGGAAGAGTTCCAAATAGGAAACCGTGGCAGACTCGACGATGGAGGCTGAATACATTGCTACCAACGATGCTGCCAAAAAGGCTGTCTAGATGAAGAAGTTCATAAACGAACTTGGTGTGGTTCCGTCCACCGAGCATCCAATACCATTGTATTGTGATAACAATGGAGCTGTGGCTTTGGCCAAGGAACCCAGGTCCCATCAGCGATCCAGGAATATTCTGAGGCGGTATCACCTGATCCAGGAGATAGTTGATCGCCGGGAAATTGAGGTTGGGAGAGTTGACACGAAGAACAACACAGCAGATCCACTCACGAAGGCCATACCCCAGATACAATTTGAGAGACTCTTCGGGATGTTGGGTATGAGATACTACAACAACTGGCCTTAGTGCAAGTGGGAGATTGTTAGTTATGTGTATGCCCTAGAGGCCATTATTGTACATATGATGTATATTATAGTAGATACTTGGACATATATAGAGTGGACTTTCTTGCTCGACATGATAGTATGCTATCTGGTTGCTTTTTCTCTTAACATGTAGATTTGTACTGTGATACTGTCTTGCTCTCACATGTTGATAAAGCCCTTAGGATATGTACTTGACTACCAGGACTACGATGGAGATCATACTTGTGGGGCCAGGGTAGTCCACAACTACATCCTTTAATTGTTCCTAGTCAAGGGTGTATCGAGACAGGGCATCGATATTCCAGAGTAGACTAGCGTATACACTTCTTGACCCTTATGATAGGCGATGGATGATCCCACATCCATTGGTGTTTGACATCAAAGATGGTATACGGGTGCTCAGTGGAGACTGGGTATACTGAACGGATTCGCCGAGAACTCCTAAATGGTATTATACCTAGCGCCAGATAGCAGTTCTCTGGTGACACTGGTACAGGTTAGTTTGTAGACCCAAGATCGTCATAGAGTCTTATGTGATTCCCACTGTGCTTTGATTTCCACCTTACCACGTTCAATAGAACATGCAAAATGGTGGCTTTTGGGTATAGTCCCGAATCACAGGGAGGCAATGAGTGATAGGAGGGGATTCATCTCTTCTGGTATTGGGGGGTTGATGTTGCACTGTGCTCGATTGGCTATAACAGGAAGTCCCTAGCCAGGGCTGATACGGAGATCTACTGGTAAGTGTTATCAGTAGTTTCTCGACCCGTTATGAGCCTGACATCGGCATGACTTATCGGTTACTAGGGTCTGACGTTTACCACCCCTAGACTGGATATGCGACATATCAGACGAAGAGACCGGACTGTACGGTAGTGTTACTGACAGGCTTTACAGGAGTAAGAGCAAGCTTGCTTGTTGATCTTCTGATCGCTCAATACCCGGGTAGCCGTTACGTCCATCTAGTACCACTTACGGCTTGTGGGTGCTTGATATGATCATCACTTACTGCCGGCGTATTGACGAGTCTTTAAAGTCCTACACAGAGCTTTACCGGCTCAGGAAAACGAAGTAGGAGCACATATATGATATGTGCGGGACCGAGATTAATACGAGTATGTGATACCGTATTCTATTCTCGCGATTTATGATATCGGTCGATTATATGAGATAAAGCCGGGTTATCGAATCAAGTGTTGATTCGATAAGTTAATACAAATAATATTAGTCGGTCATATGAGATATAGCCGGATTACTAAATCAAGTGTTGATTTAATGTATAATTATATATTTGATATATTAATTTATATTAACTAATATTAGCTCACTTAAGCATTTTTTCTCACTTATGCATTTAATATATATTTGATATATATTAATTGTATTTCTTTTTGTGTCATGCTTGATGATACATGCTGCATGGGTGTATGAGACTTACACCATGCTCATGATAATGTAGGGTTTATTTATTTAGAGTAAATCAAATATTAGTTGGAAATTAGTCATATGGGTGAGCTTAGTGGAAGCTTATTGAACCATTGACTTAGTCCACTAGTTTATTTTACACTAGATATTTATTAACCCAACCATTATCTAAACCCAGGGTTAAGTCTCTACATGAGTTATATGAGATATTTTCTCACTCATGGTTGCCATAACATTATCTCTTCATCTTCTTCTTCATCAAGAGCTTAGCTCTCTAGGTTTTTGAGAGGAGAAGAAAATAGTGAGAAAATTAATTCTAAAGTGAGCAAAAATCCTACTTCATCATCCTCTACTAGATTAGTCATTTAGTTTAGAGTGTTAGCTTCACTAATCTCTAATTAGTGAAGAGGTAGCTTGGGTTTGTGTCTCCTCGACGTAGATCATCATTGGCCTCGATGATTTCGTGCAAGCTTGTTTCTTTCATCTTATGGACCCATTCTAGAGTCCGGAAGATCACTACTTGGAGCGAAGGGACTACTACACAGAGCTATTGAAGTGAAGGACCAGTCTACAAAGGTTGTATTCATATTCACTTAAATGTAAAGTTGTTTACATATTGTTCCGTCTAAATCTCTAGTTAAGATTCTAGGTTTAGGATTTTTTAGCATGGCAAATTTTTAAAAATGGCATGGACGATGCCTCCCGAAACCTTGCTGTCGTGCTAGGTAATCCTACAGTTGTTAACTTCACTAATACCTTGATTAGTGAAGTGTGATCTTGAGTGTGCCTTGCCTCAAGGTGGATCATCTTCGACGACGAAGATTACAAGCAAGATGGTTCCTTTCTTCAAGTGGAGTCAAAGAAGAGTTCTAGAGACTGGTACTTGGAGCTTTAGAAGTAAAGGACTAGACTACAATGGAAAGGGATCGCATGCGTATTATACCCTACGCTTCTGCGGTAGGCTCTATAATGTATGTGATGTTGTGTACCAGACCAGATGTTGCTTATGCACTGGGCGTGGTAAGCAGGTATCAGTCAAACCCTGGGGAGAAGTACTGGACAGCAGTTAAGAACATTCTCAAGTACCTGAGAAGGACTAAGGAGATGTCTTTGTGTACGGCAGTAAAGACCTTCATATCGAGGCCTTCGCCATCTCCAGCTTCCAGAGTGACAAGGATGAATCCAAGTCCATATCGGGTTATTTCTTACCCTCAATAGAAGGACGGTCTGTTAGAAGAGCTCCAAGTAGGACACCGTTGCTGACTCGACGATGGAAGCGGAGTAAATCGCTGTATGTGACGCCACAAAAGAAGCAATCTGGATGAGGAAGTTCATTACAAAACTTCAGGTGGTTCAGTCCATTGTTTATCCAATACCTCTGTATTATAACAACAATGGGGCTATAGCTTTAGCGAAAGAACCAAGGTCCCATCAGAAGTCCAGACACATCTTAAGGTGGTACCACCTGATCAGGGAGATCGTTGATCGCCGGGAGATCGAGGTGCGGAGAGTAGAGACGGAGAACAATACTGCAAATCCACTCACAAAGGCCATCCCTCAGACGCAGCTCGAGAGGCTATTCGAGATAATAGATCTGCGATATGCCAATACATGGCCTTAGTGCAAATGGGAGAATCTTAGTGATATATGCCCTAGAGGCCATTATTGTATAGTACTCGATTGTATATTACATTTTGGAAACTTGGGATATACACAGATATAATAACAGTCTTGCTAAATATGGTAGTATGCTACTTGGTTTGATTCTATCTCAATATGTGTATATGTTTCTTCTAGAATATCGCTAATACATATTGATAGAGCCCTTAGGATCTTAGCTTGACTACCAGCGTTGTGATGGCAGTCACACTAGTGGGGGCTGGGTAGTCTATAAGCACATCCTTATACTGGTCCCTAGTCGTAGGATTATTGAGACAGGGTATCGATACTCCAGAGTAGACTAGTGTATACGCTTCTCATCCCAGTAGGGGAGATGGCCTGTCCTACAGCCATTGGTATGTCGTACCAGAGATAATAGACAGGTGCTCATTAGGTTATGAGTTACACTGGACAGACTTGCGGGGAACTGCTGGTTGGTATTATACCTATCATCAGGTGGCAGTTCCCGGATGGCATGAGTACAGGTTAGTCCGCTGACTTGACATCACTATTCGTCTCGAGTGTGTTCCCACTGTACTTAGATTACTACCCTACCACGACTCAAATGAGTCGTGTAAACAGGTAGTGGTTAGGTGCAGTTCCGAAGCACTGGGAGGCAGTAGTGGTTGGATAGGATGCGGCTCTCCCGGTATCGAGGGTTAATATCGCACTGTGTTCGAAAAGCCATTACACAAATTCCCTGGCTAGGGCAAGAGAGATTTACTGGTAGGTACTCCAGTAGTTTCTCAGGGTGTATTGGGCTCTACACCGGCATGACTTATTGCATTATTATGGGTCTGACGGTTACCACCCCCTAGGACCGATATGCGATACTCTTAGACAAACATACCGGACTGTACGGAGATTGTCACAGATAGGCTCATTAGGAGTTCGGATGAGTTTGCTCTTCGTCCTTCTTATCGACATATACATGCGTAGCCATTACGTGCAGCTAGTACCACTGAAGGACTTGTGGTTAAACCCACTGCCAGTGTAATGTCGAGTCTTTAGAGTCCCACACAGAGGGTTTCCCTGCTTCAGGCAAAACAATGTAGAGGTCTGATTGGTATGTCAAAAACTATTTCTAAACCGCAATCAAGAACGGCGTCGCATGAAGCTAGCCGGTGAGTACGGGTCGGTCCACAGGGATTTTGTGAATCTCCTAGTCGCGCTAACGAGTTAATTCCGAAGGGTGTTCGGATTGGTTATTAAATCTAAAATCTAAATTAATCTATCTACGATTATCTAGATCTATTCTTGCTAGGGTTAGGTTTAGGGATGGTTTGGAAATGCAATTAAATCTCAACGCTTTCTATACCCGAATGAAGATCTATGAGAAGTTATGGTAATTATCAATAAAGGGGATTAGATCCATTCGGGAAGGTGTTCCTTCCTCTAGGTTCTTGTCCTTCCTTTAGATATCCTTACCCTAACCTCCATGGAAAACGCGCGCAACCGGGCCTTTACACTACGGTGTCATCGTTACCTCGAGGGGTAGGATGCCGTAGGGCGCGGTATGTGCGTGTATGCATGGAGTCCTATTGTAAATATTTTGTGGGTAAGAAAGGGATGAGAGATCTAATCTCTCAAAATCCTTCCCCAAAGCTAAACCCTAAACAAGTTCCTAGGGCATGAAATTAAATCTACCTAGGGAAAAGAATTGAAATCTAAACTAGGGCGAGGAATTAAATCTACTTACAGATGCATCCCTCCAATCATCCATGCAGGTTTGTCAGATCTGAATTTCTGAATGGAAAAGAAAACACCGATGCTCTCCAAAAGAGTTCTGGAATTTATTATTAAAAGGAGGCATAAAGAATTACAATGATTAGAGTTCCTATTTATAAAGAATAGGAAACCCTAGGGTTACATTTGTTTCGCATGTCCGAAATTACAAAAATAGCCTTTAAGAAAAGATCTAATCAACTCCAGCGCACCGCCATAATTTTCCGCGCCAACATGGGCTTTAGACGGCCGCGATTCCATGGCCAAAGGAATGACTTGGCCACGGAACCGCGGCCAAGTAGGGAGATCAATTCTTCATTTTTTCAACATTGCTTCAGGATGTTTTTGTCTCCCTATTTCTTTGGTTCTTTTCTCAGTTTGGCTTCTAGGTTTGTTCCAGATCCTACAGTGAATAATTGTAGTGAACTTTAACCCTTCGCTTTGAGTCGACGTCTTGAATCTTGCTTTGTGAACTGTTTCTTATGTAGGCTTGATCAAGATCTTCTTTTTATTGGTTAAAGTCCACTTTTTCATCGTCTTTACATCGTTTTCACTGTTTTCTGTCCAAGAACCTGTAACCTGTAACATGTAGCAGACATGCGTCAAAAGCACCTATTTATTTATAAAAAGAATAAGAATGGGGAATATAATAATGTAATATTATGGTGTGAACAAATACCCCCAAACTTATCTTTTGCTCGTCCTCGAGCAAACTTATTTTTATTCACTAAAATCCTAACCACACTTTCGCAGGGAAACGCGATTGCACTGAGCTCGTGCAACAAGCCGTTAAACCTCTAGGTGTCCCTAGTAGGAGGAGTGTTGTCTCCTGAGGGTTTTCAGCGGATTACACCCACAAAATCCTATCAACTCGACCCATTGACTTTTGTTCTCCAATTAGGTTTTCTAACAAGGAATTCTATTATCTTTTACCCGTAAATTATCCACCCGCATTATTCACACTTCCTCATTATTTAACTTAAGATTATATATATCCTGTAGAGTTACCTAGCTTTCGGCATCTCTTAAGTTTTCCTTCTAAAGTTCCATCTCTACTTAGGAATTTCTATCAACTCTACTAGAGATACAGGTTCTATTCTTCATTCCTCTCTCTTATCTAAACTCCAATCACATATCCCCACGTGTGTGTAAATATCATCCCTACACTTGGAAATTCAAATCAAGCAATCGTACTCTCGTCCATTGTCTAAAGCACTTATTAATTAGTGAACTTTTAATTGAATTTCGCTTACACATCCTTCATGCGACCGTTAATACTTCTTGAGGTACCAACAACCGATTACAAGATGCGTTAGCACTTTAAAGCGTACTTCCTAGTTTTGCAACACCCAAGGCTTTAGCAGTGACTCCCAAACCAGTTGGTCTAAGGCACTAGGTGATGAAGCACCCTCGCTAAATATTTTTCTATTTTTGCAGCCTTAAGTAATCACAAAAACCAGTGTCCATTTTTTTATTCTTTATTCACACTTTTTTTTTCTTTTATTTTCTTCGTACTAAGGATTTTAGACAAGAGCATTTCAAGGTCTCTTCTACTATTCCAAGTTTCAAGGTGTGTGATTGTGCAAATTGTAGGGTATACATTTTCAGAATCTAGACTTAAGCTAGGAACTATTTTTCAAACTTATACTCTAATAAGAAGATCAATACTCTTCCCTCATTTTAACTTAGCCCAAGAAGTGACCCCAAAATTTGCCTATTTCTAAATAAACTACAAGGCATATACTTTCTACCGTTAAACTTTAAGGAATGTTATTTTTAGGGTTTTAAATTCACTAAGTCTAAGATCTAATTGTTCCTAGCTAGTTAACCTATCTGTCAAACTCAAGTCAATTAGCCAAAATTGAATACATAAATTTTTATAATTTTTGAAAATTTTGAATTTTTATGGGTTTTCAAATAAGTATGCAAATACAAAAATATGTACAAATGAATGCGGAGGAAGAAGACATACCGAGCATACCCCCAAACTTGAACTTGATAGTGTCCTCACTGTCATGCTGAACCAAGAGGGTCAAAATGTCGGCACTCCCCTGTTTATTTATTTACATTTTTTTTTATATTTTAAATGTTTTGAAATTTTTTTTTATTTTTTTATTTAGAAAAAGAAAACAAAAATATATGTACATATATACAAAGGTCCCCCCCCCAAACTTAAGCTTGGCCTTACACAAGCCAAAGGTTAGCACCAACCATTCAAAAATCTTATCGTGGAAATGGTATAGCTGGTGCAAGAAAATAAGAAGCACGCGAGACCGTGTGGAAAGAAGAATGGTAGAATATGGTCTCGGTGGGGGAGAAGAATGGCGAAAAGAAGAAGTGGACTACGATCTTGAGGGTGTAAATCGAGTGAATAAATTAGCGCAATTTGTGATGATCGATGTGTTAAAAGCGATTGCGCTAACCTATCAACTCGTCGAGAAATGGGATCAAATCCCTCAAGATTCGCAAGAAAACATGGGTACACCGAACTTGGTATAGGAGATGAAAGCGTAACGGTCATTTGCCCCGTCGGGACAATAGGAAAGACGAAAGGGAGTGAATTAGGGATAGTATCTTTCTCACCGTAGTAAACTGTTTCGGACTTGAAAAATTCCATTAATGGTTCGAAACTACTATAATCAACCGAGTCTGATGGCTCATCTGAAAATGTAAAGGACTCAAACTCGGGCGGTGAGTCATCAACATCGTCCAAAAAAGTGAAACACTCTTAGGTGTTATCGGCTGTGAGAATTGTGTCAGATTCAAAGGAAAAGGTTTCAAGCTCACAGTCTTCAAGCGGGGTCGGAACGATGGGAAGGAGGGAGGGTGATATAAGGGTCAAAGGTTCAGGAGGATGAATTGGAAAATCAGACATATCAAATAAAAATTGTTCAACCTCAATATGGTTCTCAAAACTCTCCTCAATACTATCCTTATAATTCTCCTCAACATTTATCTCATCCATGCCATTATCATTAACATCAAGACGCATATGAGGTTCGGGAGAAGCATCTAATGACTCGGAATGATGAGTTGGACATAAAATTTCAATCAAATCTACTGGTTCATCATCCGAAATATTCCCGGCGTCTAAATCCTCAATCAAGTGAAAATCAATATTTTCTGACACCTCATCAAAAGCATGGATATTTATCGATTTAGGTTCTAGAGTGGAGGTGTAAAAATTGAAAGGATTAAGTGTGGTTTCACTTGAAAGGGGTTCTTCACAGTTGGGCAAATCAAACACTACAAAATCACACAACTCGTTTTTATTTTCAACAGGTGAACTATTTAGGGCAATCGATGGAAAACAGGAGTTGTGGGCTTCAATTGGGTAAGGGTAGGTTTGATTTGGCAATTCTCTCTCATTCTCACTCTGTCCAACCGACTCTTTATACATTAAAAAATTTTGAGCTAGCGGGAAACTAGCTACCGGTTCGGTAGGTTGCATAAGGGCGGCTAAGGACGCTTCCACATTCCTAGTCAATTTATTCGTTGCTGCAATGTACGCTTCCAACGACTCTTCCAAACTAGACTTAGGTGGTGAGGGGGTTTCGGTGAAAGATTCCAAATTGGTTGGATATGTGAAACTCCCTAATGGCTGTGTAGAAACAGTGTCTAGTGAGGGTAGGAAGGTCGGGTAAGACTGGTAGGAAGTGGGTGGTTGGACAGGGGTAGGGTCAACATGTGGATAAAAAGGTGAAAAGTCGTGTGGATCCCTAGAACTAGATGAGTGGAAGGGGTGAAAGATCGGCTGCGAGATTGAGCAATATGCTCAGCAATGGACATCGGCCTAGGAGTGACAGAAGGACTTGAAGAAGTGGTATCAACATATGTAGGTGGTAAAGGTTGACTTGGTTGACACAAAGTGGGTTGAAAAGTCAAACTGTTTCTTCTAGACGCCTCTATTTGATCTTTCAAAGATATTTTTGGCAAGGAGGGATCATCTTTAAATTGACCGAACAAATTGATATACGACGCAAAATTAGGTTCGGGATACCAAAGTTCGGCTAATGATTTATTATGTGGGGTACCCATGTTGGAAGAAAGGGTGAAAAGAAAGAAAGTTTGTGGTGCAAGGATCTAATTACGGCCAAAAATTTTGCAAGTTTCTAATAAAATTTGTCCTTTTTATTTTTATTCTTTTTCTCTTTATTTGGAAAAATTTTGTTGCAAAAAAGATTTTAGAGAAAAGATATGCAGCAACAAAATATTACTTGCAATTTATTTCTAATTTAAGCGGGGCGCAAAAATCCTGCACAAGATCGTTATTTGGAAGGGAATATATTTCTAAAGTGCACAAAATCCTGCAGGCATTTTTCAGAAAATATCTTAAAATTTGCAGAGGAGAAATAACAGAGGAGCTTACAGCACAAATTGCAGAGGATGATGTCACCAAAAGAGCGCGTTTCCGCGGTCAAAGGGGGTCTACCGCGGCGGAAGGGCGGCGGTCTAAGCGGCGCAGATCCCCAGAAAAATTTTGGTGCGCTGATTCGACGAGACGGCCGCGGTTCCACGGCCTAAGGTGGGTTTTGTCTGCGGAATCGCGGCGGGTTGGGGGATTTGTGTCTCCAAAATTTTTATGCCTCTCTGTTGTTTAAAATCCCTTCTGTTCCGATATCTCGTTTTCTGTTTTACTTTCTGGAAATTTCCATATTCGATTTTGTATATCCTGCAAAAATTCAAACAACAAAGTATCCTTTCCAAAAATAACAATTGATATAATTTTATATTTTTTATGATTTTTCAGATTTTTATGATTTTTTAAATTTTAAGATTAACCCGAAATCGCAAAAAGGAAAGTTCTACGCCATCCCCGGCAACGGCGCCATTTGATTAGTGCAAAAATATATGTTAACCGTAATCAGAAACGGCGTCGCTTTGCAGCTAGCCAATGAGTACGGGTCGGTCCACAGGGATTTTGTGAATCTCCTAGTCGCGCTAACGAGTTAATTCCGAAGGGTGTTCGGATTGGTTATTAAATCTAAAATCTAAAATAATCTATCTACGATTATCTAGATCTATTCTTGCTAGGGTTAGGTTTAGGGATGGTTTGGAAATGCAATTAAATCTCAACGCTTTCTATACCCGAATGAAGATCTATGAGGAGTTATGGTAATTATCAATAAAGGGGATTAGATCCATTCAGGAAGGTGTTTCTTCCTCTAGGTTCTTGTCCTTCCTTTAGAGATCCTTACCCTAACCTCCATGGAAAACGCGCGCAACCGGGCCTTTACACTACGGTGTCATCGTTACCTCGAGGGGTAGGATGCCGTAAGACGCGGTATGTGCGTGTATGCATGGAGTCCTATTGTAAATATTTGGTGGGTAAGAAAGGGATGAGAGATCTCATCTCTCAAAATCCTTCCCCAAAGCTAAACCCTAAACAAGTTCCTAGGGCATGAAATTAAATCTACCTAGGGCAAAGAATTGAAATCTAAACTAGGGCGAGGAATTAAATCTACTTACAGATGCATCCCTCCAATCATCCATGCAGGTTTGTCAGATCTGAATTTCTGAATGGAAAAGAAAATACTGATGCTCTCCAAAAGAGTTCTGGAATTTATTATTAAAAGGAAGCATAAAGAATTACAATGATTAGAGTTCCTATTTATAAAGAATAGGAAACCCTAGGGTTACATTTGTTTCGCATGTCCGAAATTACAAAAATAGCCTTTAAGAAAAGATCTAATCAACTCCAGCGCACCGCCATAATTTTCCGCGCCAACACTGGCTTTAGACGGCCGCGGTTCCGCGGCCAAAGGCATGACTTGGCCGCGGAACCGCGGCCAAGTAGGGAGATCAATTCTTCATTTTTTCAACATTGCTTCAGGATTTTTTTGTCTCCCTATTTCTTTGGTTCTTCTCTCAGTTTGGCTTCTAGGTTTGTTCCAGATCCTACGGTGAATAATTGTAGTGAACTTTAACCCTTCGCTTTGAGTCGACGTCTTGAATCTTGCTTTGTGAACTGTTTCATATGTAGGCTTGATCAAGATCTTCTATTTATTGGTTAAAGTCACTTTTTCATCGTCTTTACATCGTTTTCACTGTTTTCTGTCCAAGAACCTGTAACCTGTAACATGTAGCAGACATGCGTCAAAAGCACCTATTTATTTATAAAAAGAATAAGAATGGGGAATATAATAATGCAATATTATGGTGTGAACAAGGTCGTATAGTTTTACAGCAGGGTTCCGATCATATACGTGTACTGGCTACATGGATGTTGTTCGGACGGATAATACTAATAGGCATTGGTTTATGTCGGATTCTAGTATTATATTATTGGATTATTATTATCTCATTGTATTCGTATTTTTTGGAATACGAATACGGATATCTATATACGGTCAGGGCATTCTTGTAATTTCACAAGAGATGCTTCTAGAAGGGGACATCTCATTATTTGGATTTATCTATTTTTAGAAATAGATTAATGAGGTGGAAAATAGAGATATTTGTGGCATGGTGAAGTATGGCTTGTTTTCATTTGTTTATTTATTTGCCCTCACTATTCAAGCATAGTTGATATTTTCAATTGGAAAATATTGCATGCTTGGTGTGAGATAGTGTAGGAGCCATTCTTCACTTGCCTTATCCTAGCTCATTTGTAGTTTCACTTTCTCTCTCCATTTTTCTCTCCTTCTTCCTCAAGACATAAAACCTTCACATGTGTTGTGAATCATTAGGTCTATTGAAATTAAATACTCCATTAAACACTCTACATCTTCTAAGCTACCTAGATTAGCGAACTAGGAACCTTAGTTACCTCGGTTTAGAGGTTGGAGCTTGAAGTATAGATTCTCGGGTGGATCATCTTCGACATGAGGAGGCCAACGATCAAGCGCGATCCGGATCTTTGAGGAGCTCAAGAAAAGAATGAGAAGAAGACCCGAAGGACAAAGAACAAGGAGGTATAAAACTCTTAACGAGTAGTTAGAACCTCCTAGGAGTATAGCTAGTTAAGGTTTCTATTAATATCCTGGAGTTAAACTCGGTGTTGCAAAGTATGAAAAACCGTTTTTTGTAAATTTCGCCTCCCCACAAATGCGTGGGGTGTGCGACATCGACTTACAGCCACTCCGCAGATTTAGTAGGTAAGCTCGGCCACCCGAGAGGTATTTCGGTTTTCTCAAAGACGGTGACAGGAAGTTTTGATAACCCAAGCTTGTCACTACTGCTATCCTTGACTATGAAATCTGGCAGGTGGATGACTACAACGTCATTCTAAATTGAATTTAGAAGTGCACGTGTATTTGACTCTGCCAGAGGGTTGTTGTAGTCAGTAGGAGCAGCGGAAACGTGGTGGGAAAGTTGCTTATGTCTATTTATAGACTTAAGCAAGAAGAGCGGAGACAGATCATCTGTTTTGATGAAACAGTCATAGAGTTTGACTTCATCAGAACAATAGACGGACCTGATAAGAAGGTAGTAGGGAGTGATTTTCTGGTATTTGGATGACGTACTCCTGACAGGAATTGATGTTCCTATACTATGATCGGTTATACTGTGGTTATCACAAGGTGTTTCTCCATGTAGGATCTGGATAAAATATCAGGGATTCTGGTGATTAGATCTATGGTTTTAGATCTAGATTTGGAAAGTGTCCCAATTCGGGTATCGTGACACTATTTTAAAGTGTTTTAAAATGGACGACTCCTTGCGTGGTGGTGTACCCGCAGATGAGGGAGTCACCCTCTGTAAAGAGATTTCTTCTAGACTGATGAGGAGAGGGATTTGTGTGATTGACATATCATACGCTTAGGCAATTGAGTCAATCATGAGATGTCAAGTACCACATCAGATATTGCTTTTGCACTAGCTGCAATAAGCATATATTAATCCAATCCTTTAGAAATATTAGGAAGTAGTTAAGAACATAAGATGATGTTCTTGGTGTATGGTAATGGCAGTCTCCTATAGGCGGCGGTTACCGGTTTAGGCTTCCAAAGTGACCTGGATGACCAAGTAGCTGTCAGAGTTATAAGTTTACCCTTTTCTGAGGTACAGTATGTTGGATAGTTTTCTAACCAGGATACTGAGATGGCCATAGCGTTGGGTGTTGATTACATCAGCAATGGATATAGTCTAAGAAGCTTGTTGAGTTTGGTGTTCATGCTATGAACATGGTCACATCAGATATCCAGACAAATCTAAGACAGGTATCGCTCATTTCGAGAGATAGTCGTTCTCCGTAAATTTGAGATATAGAGAGATAAAGATAGAAACATTGGAGCGGATCCACTCACTAAGACTATTTCTCGAACGCATAAGTTTCTCAAAACGAGTTTTGAGAAACTGACTAGTAGAGAAGTTGGGCATTCAATAGCACAAGAGCTGTGAGTATGCGATACCGCAATAATTAGCCTTAAGTGCAAGTAGGAGATTGTTGAATATAATAACCTCAAGGCAATTATTGTAATTGCAAGTAGGCGATTATGATAATTGAACGAGAACCTATATAGGTAGAACAGTCTTACGCGAGATGATATTATACTATCTGGTTTGTCTTTATCATTATGTGTATACGTTTTGATAAAGCCTATAAGATTTTTGCTTGACTACCAGCATTATGATGGCGATCATATACATGGGAGTTGGTTGGTCCATAAGCACATCCCTAAATGTCCCTAGTCGAGTGAGTATCGAGACAGGGCATCGATATTTCGATGTAGACTAGTGTATACTTTTCGAGACCCTGACAAGGGGAGGTAGATGGTCTCACAAGCTATTGGTATTGAGTCACCTAAAATAGTATAAAGGTGCTCATTGGAGGTGAGTACACTAGACGGACTCGCCGAAAACTTCTAGAAGGTATTATACTTATCGTCAGATGGAAGTTCTCTTGTGGCATGAGTAAAGGTTAGTCTTTTGACCTGAGATTTTCATTTGTCTCGTGTGAGTTTCCACTGTACTTAGATTACTACCCCTACTACGGCTTAAAGGAGTCATGCAAACAGCTATTAGTTGGGTACAGTCCCGAGCCATATGGAGGCAGTGAACAATCGTCAGGGATTCGTCTCTCCCAGTATTGGGAGTCGATGTTGCAGGGTTCCCTTAGACGGCAGCAAGGTTTCGGGAGGTATCATCCATGCCACTTTCAAAAATTTGCCGTTCTAGCTAACCCTAACTATGAATCGTATACTAGAAATCGACGGAATAACATATGCAAACACTTTACATTCAAAGTGAGTAAGGAATACAACCTTTATAGACCGGTCCTTCACTTCAATAGCTCCGTGTAGTTGTCCCTTCGCTGCGATCGTGAACTCCGGACTCTAGAGAGGCTCCCATGAAGAAACGAACATGCTTGCTTCGATGTCTTCGAGGCCGAAGATGATCTACGTCGCGGAGACACAAACCCAAGCTATCTCTTCACTAATTGTGAAATTAGTGCAGCAAATACCCTATACTAAATGGCAAGTAGTAGAGAATGATGAAGTAGGAAGTGGGCTCACTTTAGATTTGATTTTCTCACATTTTTTCTCATACCTCCATTGAAGCTAGAAAGCTTTGAGAAAGAAGAAGAAGAACTCATCATATGAATTAATCCAAATGAATTATTGCAACCGTGGGTGTGTTAAGCCCTCATGCCTAGCTCATGTAGAGAATAAACCAAGGGATAAGGTTAAGGGTTGGGTTAACAAATATCCTAAGCTAGACAAAAGAGTGGACTTTGTCAATGTTCTACAAGCTTCATCCAAGCTTGACAACATTGACCAAGTCTTTTCTCTTTTGTGATAACTTAAGAAATAAATAAAACCCTAACTTAACCCTAGCATGGTGTAAATCTCATACACCAATCTTGCATGTATCATCAAGCATGACACAATACATGTACACAAATATACATATCACATATATACAATGTGCACATCAAGTGAGAAAAGAAATCATAAGTAAGCTTAATATTAGTTGATGTAATATAATATATCAAATATATAATTATATATTAAATTATCAAATCAACTCTTGATTTAATAATCCGGCTATATTACATATAACCGACTAATATCATATGTAACAACTTATCGAATCAACACTTGATCCGATAACCTGGCTATATCATATATAACTGGCCAATGTCACAAATCGCGAGAATATAATATGGTATCTCATATCGTATTAATCTCGGTCCCACATATATCACATATGTGCTCCTACTCCGTTTCGCTTGAGCCAGGAAACCCCTGTGTAGGACTCTGAAGACTCATCAATACGCCGGCAGTAGGTGATGATCATATCAAACACCCACAAGCCTCAAGCAGTCTGCTAAATGTAACGGTCACCTGGGTATTGAGTGATTAGAAGATCAACAAGCAAGCCTGCTCACACTCCTGCGAATCCAATCAGTAACACTACCGTACAGTCCGGTCTCTTCGTCTGATATGTCGCATATCTCGTCTAGGGGTGGTAAACGTCAGACCCCAGTAACTCGATAAGTCATGTTGATATGAGGCTCATAACGGGTCGAGAAACTACTGATAACACTTACCGGTATATCTCTGAAGCAGCCTTGGCCAAGGACTTCCTGTTATAGCCAATCGAGCACAGTGCAACATCAACTCCCAATACCGGGAGAGAAGAAACCCCTCCTGTCGCTCATTGCCTCCATATGATTCGGGATTGTACCCAAAAGCCACTGTTTTGCACGTTCTCTTGAACGTGGTAAGGTGGAAATCAAAGTACAGTGGGAATCACACAACACTCTATGACGATCTCGGATCTACAGACTAACATGTACCAGTGTCACCAGAGAACTGCCATCTGACGTTAGGTATAATACCATCTAGGAGTTCTCGGCGAGTCCGTTCATTGTACCCAGTCTCCACCGAGCACCCGTATACTGTCTCTGATGTCAAACACCAATGGATATGGGATCATCCATCGCCCATCTACATGAATCGAGAAGCTATATGCTAGTCTACTCTGGTATATCGATGCCCTGTCTTGATACACCCACGGCTAGGAAAATTTGAAGGATGTACTTAGCGACTATAATGTCCCCACTAGTATGATCTGCATCATAATCCAGGTAGTCAAGTACTCATCCTAAGGGCTTTATCAACATGTAACATAGAGACAATCAGTATATATTTTAAGATAAAGAGCAACTAGATAGCATACTATCATGTCGAGCAAGAAAGTCCTCCATATATATGTCCAAGCATCCACTACAATATACATCGTATGTACAGTAAAGGCCTCTAGGGCATACATATCACTAGCAATCTCCCACTTGCACTAGGGCCATCTATTGTAGTATCTCAAACCCAACAATCAGCAGTGGTTATAGTATCTCATACTCAACCATCCCATATAAGTCTCTACTGAGAAATATGCCTTTGTGAGTGGATCCGCGCTGTTGTCCTTTGTGTCTACTTTCCTAACCTCGATCTCCCTGGAGATCAACCATCTCCATGATCAGGTGATACTGCCTAAGAATATGTCTGGATCACTGATGGGACGGGGGTTCCTAGGCCTAAGCCACAACTCCATTGTCACACGATAGTAGGACCGAAGTTCATCTCATGAACTAATATATATCCAGACTACCTCTTTGGTAGCATCCTTGGTAGCAATGTTTCCAGCCTTTATCGTCTAGTTTGCCTCGGTATCTAGCTTGGAACTCTTCCAGCATACCGTCCCTCTACTGAGGGTAAAGACAATGCATGTGACCGACATTCAGTCGACCTTACCACCCTGGAAGATTTCCAGTGATTCTCCCCAGGATCGATTGATACCATCTCACTACACCTAGTGAGAATCCTAACATCCAATTAGATCTATCTCATAGATCCAAAACCCAGGATTTAGGACATATCACCTTGATCCTATATGGATAATCTATGTGATAAGAGGAGATTGACCGAGTGTAGCATAGGAAACTCCCTTCCTATCAAGAGTATGTCATTCACGTACAATACGAGGATCACCACCATACTCCCTACTACCTTTTTGTATATACAAGGTTCATCTACCATTTTGATGAAGTCAAACACTTTGAATACCACATAAAAATAGACGTTCCAACTCCGCGATGCCTGCTTTAACCCATAAAGCAACTTGCACACGTTTCCGCTGCTCCCACTGTCAACGAAGCTTTCTGGCTGTGTACTTATAGACGCTCTCTTCTAAATCACTATTTAGAAAAGAAGTCATGACACCCAACCGCCAGATATCATAGTCATGGTATGTAGCAATGGCAAGTAGGATCCGGATGGACTTAAGCATATGCACTAGAAAAGGTTTCATCATTATCCACACCTGGTCAATGACGAGAACCAATTACAACTAGTCTTAGCTTTGAAAGTCTCAACTTTTCCATGTACACCAAGTAATCTTCTCAAGATATACTTGCTCCTGATGGAGATTTAACCCTTCAGATATAGCAACAAAGTCCATACTTTGTTGGTGTATATGGATTCCATCTCAGATCGCTTAGCATCCAGCCATTCTCACAGAGTCCCCAATCTTGATGGCCTGCTCGAAACTAGTTGGGCCATCATCTCATGATGCAATCCTCGCTCCTACTGTCATAGAGAAGACCGAAGTATCTCTCAGATGGATGAGAAACCCTACCAGATTGGCGGAAAGACTGAGCTTCGTTGGAAACTATTGAATCCTCCGGGTTTACCAAATCATCAGCTGCAGTTTATATAGATGGAACTCCTTTCAGTTCTACCTCATGACCACTAATTTCTTCACAAGAAATTCCCTTTCCAAAAGGTGGCATGCTGAGAGACAAAACACATTTTGCTCCTCAGTGTGGTAGAAGATATTCCCTTGCGAATGCTTGGGATATCCAACAAACTTCCACAGAACTGACATTGCCTCGAGCTTGTCCGGATTTTGCTTTTAGACATAGGCCGGACAATCCAAATCTTAACATACTTAAGAGATGGGCTCTTCCCATTTCATATCACATATGGAGTGGTAGGCACCTGATTTGATTGGAACCCTATTCAATAGGTATGCAGCTTCACAAGTGCATAACCCCTAAAAGAAAATAGGCAACTCGGTAGTGCTCATCATAGAGCACACCTTATCGCATAAGGTGCGATTGCTCCGCCCTGATATACCAACGTGCTATGGTGTATACGGAGGAGTAATGCTGAGAGAGAATCTCATTCTCCTTTAGAATATTTCAGGAATTCTGTGCTCAAGTATTCACCTCCCTGATCACATCAAAGGACATAATACTTATACCCATTTTGGTTCTCTACTTATAACTTATATTCTATAAATATCTCAAAAGGTTCAGACTTGTGTTTCAACAGGAACACATGTGCGAATCTTGAGAGATCATCAGTGAATGTAATGAAGTATAAAGAACCAGTCCTGGCATGTGTAGACAGAGGACCTACATACATCATCATGTATCAATCCCAAGAGTTCACTAACTCTTTCTCTGTTTCCAATAAACGGAGCTATGGTCATCTTATCTTTGTGACATGACTGGCAAGTTTCACAAGATGTAAATTCAAACTGATTTAAATATGCATCTAAATGTAACTTCGCTAGTCGGGTCGCATTTGATATGACCTAGTCTACAATGCCTCAAGAAGGATTCATTCATTTCTGAACTCTTCCTCTTGTGTGTGTTCTGTACGTTAAGAACTGTGGTTTGATTTAGAACGTATATGCTTTTAGATAACGTGCCTGAACCGATCAACTCTTGATATAGGAGATGTTCAAAACATTATCCAACAATACAAAATTATATCTTTCTTTACTAAGTAAAGAGACTGATATGATATTGTATATCAGGTTCGGTATCTAATAACATTCGTTCAGAATCAATGTATTTGGTAATACAGGGTGATAACTGCCAACACCTTGGCTGCAGCACATGCACTATTTCCAACTCTTGAAACTTATCATCCATTCTCAGTTCTCTACCTATCTGTAGCCCATGTAACATATTACATGTGTAGGATCCTGATACGGTATCACATACCTAGGACGTAGAGGATACTGAGAAACAGTTCTCGGTAATGAACACACCTGAAGAAGATGTATCAACATACACTTTTTTCGTTTGGGCGGCACGGGAATTCTGGTAATCCCCTATTTCCTGCTCGGTCTTATAACAATTATAAGTTGGAGCGGGACCAACGTTCCTTAGCTCAGTATAACAAGCGGGTTCGGTCAATACATCCGTATTTTTATCTTGATTAAGGTGTGACATGGTCGCTACCTGGAGAGAGAGAAGAAAACACTCAGTGTATGCTCTTGCAAGATTAGATTGGTTATTAATTTATCTAATCAGGATGGCTCCCACTGTTTTAGTAAAATCTTCCTTCAAACCCTAAAAGGAAAGACTAGCCGGGATTAATTACACCCTACAAGTTCGTCAATCTTTCAGCCAGGCCAGTGCCGGTACTTTGAGGGAGATTCCCCGTGATTTCGCATGGACCTAATTAGAATAAACCTCATTTTCCCAGAGGCATAACCCCATTAATACGTTTCTAGACACCTACTTGATCGCTAATTGTAATGTGTAAAACTCTCCCAGAAGTAACTCTTACTCTCAGTGGGTATAGAGATCCAACTATCTCATAGGAGGTATGCAATCTCATTGCAAATTTCAACACTTGAAATTCCCAATAATGTTTTGCCCCTAGCGACTAATGACCTTAACATGGTCAACAAATCATAAGCGCTAGCCAAGTTCAACCCGTCATTTCCCGACTGAATTAAACCCACCTGCACGACCCTTAACATAGTCAACAAAGTCGCACGACTACCCTGATCTAATCGCATCATATGCATATACAGATAAGTATTAATCAGCTACCGCACACTACGCCTTAACATAGTCAACAAATATAGCACAAATACTAACCAGTACTTATCTAAAATGACGGAAGGCTACGACAGGTTCTTAAGAAAACCTTTTGCGTAATGAACTTGATATCGTCGTAGAATCGAGTGATTTTTGAAAAGGAGTGCTTTTAAGGCTTTTACTAGTTTTGCTAAAGAGGTCACTTCCGGTGAAGGGATCTCGGATCTTTCCTCATCGAATGAGGTGCAGGATATTCACAATACCACTATGCAAAGCAAAAACTATAAAAGCAATCAAAAGACAAACCGAGTTTGTAGCATCTGCTAGTTTCGCTAAAGAGGTCACTCCTGGTGAAGGGATCTCGGCTCTTTCCTTATCGAATAAGGTGCTGGATATTCTACAAGAAATACCGCTATGCAAAGCATGAACTAAAGCTACCATTTTTTGAGACAAGTTTCTACAACATCTTTAGGTTTCTTTTATTTCATTAATCTCATTAATGAAGTCCCATTTATTATGCTTCCCAAGCATCACATATGAAACGAAAGCAATAATATATATAATATATATATATATATATAATATAAGCATTTGTCTCATAATATAATCAATGATCACATCACAAAATATCGCAGGAGAATAAAACATATGAAATATTGGATATACTAGGATTTCCGGGTTTTAAATTAAGCCTGTATAAAACATGGATTCCACGGTCGTGATGAATAACCAATCTCACACTCCTAGACCCCTGCGAGAGCAGCAAGCAACCCTAGCAATTCTAGAGTTAGGAGACGCGGTCTCGACTCCTCGAGATGGTCTCCCACTGGACCCTAGAACCCGGTTACTTGTGCTCTCCGCCTTGGGTCTATCCTAATGCGGAAAAGTAAATAATATACAATGGTGACATCATCCTCAACCCGGAAGTGCCCCAATAAAAGAATATTACATACAATGAATTTTATATGAATGAAAATAAAAGCTCTCATCTCACATAAAACCCCCAGCTATTCAATCACGACGATCCAATATAACATATCACAGCAACACATAACATCACATAGCATCAACGTAAGTAAATATGCATATCCCAATTGTCGTTGACATATAGCACCAAAACCGGCGATACACCACATATTATACTTACGGTCACAAAAAAGAAAGTGAAAAACTACAATAGTTAGAATCCGCAACCACCTTAGACATCACATGCCTAACCAAATGAATTCCTTAGACATCGCATGCCTAACAATTATAAATCCCGCATTTTAGTCTCGATATTAAAAACACCTTTTAATATCAAGTCGGGCAATTCAACAAGATTCCCGACATCCTGATCGAATGCTCGTCGGAAATTTTAGTAGATGGCCGCACCCCCCGATACCGTCGACGAAGTGCACTAAGGCGGAACACCACTTCCGCAAGCACCCGAATGGATGCTTTTGGCGACGGGGTACTCCTACAGTCACTTAGCCGGGGTTATGGGGCATGGCTATCTATTAAGTTTACCCGGCGAGTATCCGCGTACGCTATGTGATTGCGACGAACTTTTGATCGCATCAAAATCCCGTGGCAACCGATTAAATGAGACTAAACTGCTAGATTTATAAAATTCAAATTAGTTATCTCATAACTATGTTTGTGGATTCCAAATATTGTATCCCATCACATAATATCTGGACGACGTTAAACTTTTCGATCGATTCATCAAAGTCCCACAATTTCCCGACATTTCAACACTTGAGCACAGTTTTAATAATACCCAGAATATGCCACAGTACTTATGCACCAGCCGTAGAAGGGCAAACCCAAGCCTCACTCATGTCGCCACGGAACTACGACAAACCCTAGGGTATGACCGCGGTTCTGCGATCCAAAAAGTCGAGTTAGGGTTTCATTCTTCTAGAGGGTTTATAGGATTACTTGCATGTTTTTCTGAATACGTTAAATTTGGAAAAATGAGTTTTTGACATTCGATCGAACTTTTTAACTTCGCCTAGACAATATGTGAATGACCCGAAACAATGTTAAAACTACAAATACGAAACACACCGAATTGCTTATAGTGTAAGATTACATCACATGCAAAATTAGCAAAAATAAACAACACCTGAAACATCAAAACCAAGTCACTGGAACACAAAAAAAAATTTCGAGGGGGGGCTCGAATTTGGCCGAGATCATGGTACATGTGGCCGGCCAAAATTTCTTGAAACCCCATGAAATTTTCACAGTGTTCTTGATATATCTCATACATCACGCTGTACTTGTTTTAAAAAAATTTGAACAATTTTTAAAATCGACAGAAACTTCAATTTTCCGTTTCAAGTTTCGGAGTATTTCGGTTTCGTAATTCTAACAAAATCCGTATAAATTTCTAGCATGGCTCTGATACCACTATAGGGTTCCCTAAGACAGCAGCAAGGTTTCGGGAGGCATCGTCCATGCCACTTTCAAAAATTTGTAGTTCTAGCTAACCCTAACAATGAATCGTATACTAGAAATCGACGGAATAACATATGAAAACACTTTACATTCTAAGTGAGCAAGGAATACAGCCTTTGTAGACCGGTCCTTTACTTCAATAGCTCCGTGTAGTAGTCCTTTCGCTACGATCGTGAACTCCGGACTCTAGAGAGGCTCCCATGAAGAAACGAACATGCTTGCTTCGATATCTTCGAGGCCGAAGATGATCTACGTCGAGGAGACACTAACCGAAGCTATCTCTTCACTAATTGTGAAATTAGTGAAGCAAACACCCTATACTAAATGGCAAGTAGTAGAGGATGATGAAATAGGAAGTGGGCTCACTTTAGATTTGATTTTCTCACATTTTTTCGCATATCTCCATTGAAGCTTAAAAGCTTTGAGGAAGAAGAAGAAGATGAAGAAGAACTCATCATATGAATTAATCCAAATGAATTATTGTAACCATGGGTGAGTTAAGCCCTCATGCCTAACTCATGTAGAGAATAAACCAAGGGATAAGGTTAAGGGTTGGGTTAACAAATATCCTAAACTAGACAAAATAGTGGACTTTGTCAATGTTCTACAAGCTTCATCCAAGCTTGACAGCATTGACCAAGTCTTTTCTTTTTTGTGATAACTTAAGCAATAAATAAAACTCTAACCTAACCCTAGCATGGTGTAAATCTCATACACCCGTTTTGCATGTATCATCAAGCATGACACAATACATATACACAAATATACATATCACATATATACAATGTGCACATCAAGTGAGAAAAGAAATCATAAGTGAGCTTAATATTAGTTAATGTAATATAATATATCAAATATATAATTATACATTAAATTATCAAATCAACTCTTGATTTAATAATCCGGCTATATTATATATAACCGACTAATATCATATGTAACAACTTATCGAATCAACACTTGATCCGATAACCCGGCTATATCACATATAACCGGCCAATGTCATAAATCGCGAGAATATAATACGGTATCTCATATCGTATTAATCTCGGTCCCGCACATATCACATATGTGTTCCTACTCCGTTTCGCTTGAGCCAGGAAACCCTGTGTAGGACTCTAAAGACTCGTCAATACGCCGGCAGTAGGTGATGATCATATCAAACACCCACAAGCCGTAAGCGGTCTGCTAAACGTAACGGCCACCCGGGTATTGAGCGATCAGAAGATCAACAAGCAAGCCTGCTCACACTCCTGCGAATCCAATCAGTAACACTACTGTACAGTCCGGTCTCTTCGTCTGATATGTCGCATATCTCGTTTAGGGTTGGTAAACGTCAGACCCCAGTAACACGATAATTCGTGTCGATATGAGGCTCATAATAGGTAGAGAAACTACTGATAACACTTACCAGTATATCTCTGAAGCAGCCTTGGCCAAGGACTTCCTGTTATAGCCAATCGAGCATAGCGCAATATCAACTCCCAATACCGGGAGAGACGAAACCCCTCCTATCGCTCATTGCCTCAATGTGATTCGGGACTGTACCCAAAAGCCACCATTTTTCACATTCTCTTGAACGTGGTAAGGTGGAAATCAAAGCACAGTGGGAATCACACAAGACTCTATGACGATCTCAAGTCTACAGACTAACCTGTACTAGTGTCACCAGAGAACTGCCATCTGACGTTAGGTATAATACCATCTGGGAGTTCTCGGCGAGTCCGTTCAGTGTACCCAGTCTCCACTGAGCACCCGTATACTATCTCTGATGTCAAACACCAATGGATATGGGATCATCCATCGCCCATCTACATGGGTCGAGAAGCTATACGATAGTCTACTCTGGTATATCGATTCCCTGTCTCGATACACCCACGACTAGGAACATTTAAAGGATGTACTTAGCGACTACACTGTCCCCACTAGTATGATCTACATCATAATCCTGTTAGTCAAGTACTCATCCTAAGGGCTTTATCAACATGTAACATAGAGACAAACAGTGTACATGTTAAGATAAAGAGCAACCAGATAGCATACTATCATGTCGAGCAAGAAAGGCCTCCATATATATGTCCAAGCATCCACTACAATATACATCGTATGTACAGTAATGGCCTCTAGGGCATACATATCACTAACAGATGTCGCGCTGTGTTGGGTCAGCCATCACCAAAAATCCTTATCCAAGGTGGATGAGATTTACTAATGTGATATCAGTAGTTTCTCAGTGGATAATGTTAGTGTATATGCCCTAGAGGCCATTACTGTATCATACTAGCTTGTATATTACTTAATGGAAGCTTGGGATATTCAGAGTTGTATAGAAAATCTTGCTCAAAATGGTAGTATGCTACTTGGTTTGTTTCTACTTCAATATGTGCATGTGTTTCTTTTAGCATATCGCTTATATATACATATTAGTGGAGCCCTTAGGATCTTTGCTTGATTACCAGCGTTGTGATGGCAGTCACACTTGTGGGGGCTGGGTAATCTATAAGCACATCCTTATACTGGTCCCTAGTCGTAGGACTATCGAGACAGGGCATCGATACTCTGGAGTAGACTAGCGTATGCGCTTCTCATCCCAGCAGGAGAGATGGTCTGTCCCACAGCCATCAGTACGTCGTACTGGAGATAGTATGCGGGTGCTCGTTAGGTTACGAGTACACTGGACAGGACTCGTCGGGGACTGTTGGTTGGTATTATACCTATCGTCAGTTATCAGTTACCAGGTGACATGAGTACAGCTTAGTCCGTTGACTTGACACTGTCACTTCGCCTCGAGTGTGTTCCCACTGTTCTTTGATTACTACCCTACCACGGCTCAAAGGAGTCGTGCAAACAGGTAGTAGTTGGGTGCAGTCCCGAAGCACTTGGAGGCAGTGACGGTTAGACAGGATTCGTCTCTCCCGGTATTGGGGGTTGATATCGCGCTGTGTCTAGGAGAGCCATTGCACATGTAGTCCCTGGCCAGGGCAAGCGAGATATACTGGTAGGTTTCCAGTGTTATCTCAGGGTGTTCTGGGCTACACTCACGACACGACTTGTACCGCTGTTAGGGGACTGACGTTTACCACCCCGCTAGGCCCGCCATGCAATGTTCTTAGACGAACGGACCGGACTGTACGAAGATTGTCACATACAGGCTCAGTAGGAGTTCAGATGGGTTTATCTCATCGGCCTTCTTATCGACATCTACCTGGGGACCGTTACGTACAGCTAGTGCCGCTTGCGGTCTATGGTTAAACCCACTGCCAGCGTAGTGTCGAGTCTTTAGAGTCCCACACAGAGAGTTTCCCTGCACTGAGCGAAACGTGTAGAGGCCGTATGGTTTTATGGCAGGGCTACGATCACTTACGTACACTTGTGTGCGTATGTTGTTCGGGCTGGCAATACTAGTGGGCTTTGGTTTAAGACGGATTCTAGTATTGCACGGATGGATTTGTTTTGTCTTCTGTGCATTCGCATTCTACAGAATGCGGGTGCGGGCGTGTATGCACAGTTTTGAGGAGCGAAGAAGGAGGAGGTGCCTCATTAGGGTTTTGACAGTTGATTCGGTCAAAACCATTTTGAGGCGGACTCATTAGGGTTTTGGTAGTTGGTTTGGTCAAAACCATTATGAGCCGGGGAAATTATTTACTAATCTTTTTACTGATAATTATGTTATGGCTAATTGCTTTGACCATTTGACCATACTTGACTTTGTTGACCATTTAACCAAAGTTGACTAGGATCTTCTTGAAAGGCTAAAGTATTCTTTGGTTTTCATTTTCTTTTTGTAATGAAAATGGTCAAGTCAATGTAGCCATCAACTTTATCATGAAAAGATTAGTAATGATGATATTAGTGTATTATTGAACCATGGTTCATTTTCTTATCTCATTCTTGATTTCTCATTCTCTCTCTTGTGAGAAGAAAAGAAATGAGAGAGCTCCATGGTTGTTCTCCTTCTTCTTCCTCCTCTTGATTATTCCTTTGATCTTATGTGTTAAGAGAAAAAGGATCCAAATAGACAAACACTTCCATCTATCTCTTCTACACATCCTAAGACATCAAGACTAGCGATCTTGTTTCCCTAGTTGCCTCGACTCGAGGTGGAGCTCGGTGTACAACTCTCGGGTGGATCGTCTTCGACTCAAGGAGGCCGCGGAGGTGACCAAGATCCGAATCGATCCTCGGAGCTTGGATGGACGAGCGGGACAGCGGAATGAAGACCCGAAGGACCGGTATCGTGAGGTATAATTTCTATGGCATAGTAGATAGCACCTCTAGTAGTTTGCTAGTTCGTAGTTTAGCAAAGATCCGTGTTTTAGTCCATGTTTCCTTTGCGCCAAAAATTGTTTTTCGCCGTTTCCGCCTCCCCGTAAGAACCAGGGTGAGCAACGTGGACTTACAGATAATGAGTTTCAGACCCGCATGACTTAACGGGTTAGTAGGGGTCTTACGTTATCCACCCTCTAGACCTGATATGCGATTATCTCAGACGATGAGACCGAACTGTACAGAGATTGTCACAGACAGGCTCAGTAGGGGTACGGATGAGTTTGCTCATCGGCCTTCCTTTCACTCAATACCTGGATAGCTACTATGTACAGCTAGTGCCGCTGATGTGCTTATGGTTAAACCCACTACTAGAGTATTGATGAGTCTTTAGAGTCCCACACAGAGGGTTTTCCCGATTCAGGCAAAATGCTGTAGTGGCCGTATATTGATACATGAAGGGTTCCGATTAGGTATGTGTGCTAGCCACACGGATTTCAATCGGGCGGATGATAATACTAGCCGGCTTAGGATTAAGCCAGATTATTAAATCAAGTTTTAATTTAATAATTTACGTATATATATTTCGATATGTATATTCAAGTATTATGTTCATTGTATTTTCTATCTCTTGGTTATTCGTATTTTGATATGAATACGGGCATGTATTTCAAGGGATGTGTTCTTGTATTTATACAAGAATACTTTTAGAAGAAGAACGACTCATTTCAAGGTTTTTCTTTTTAAGAAATTAAGAAATGAGATGGAAAAGAAAAATGGTGGTGGGTATGGGCAAATGAATTTTTAATTCGTTGGCAAATACTACTTAAGCATGGTTGTAGTTTTAAAATGAGAAATTCTTTTAACAAAAGAATGCAAGTATGGTTGAATTTGTAAAGAGTTTTCATTCCACCATTTTTGTTTCTCTCTCTTCCATGGCTCCTTCTTCTTCTTCCTCCACATTCTCATGTGTTGAGATTCAAAAGGATTAAGAGAAAGAAAAATCATTAGAACACTCACACACATCACTAAGCATCCTAGATTAGCATCCTAGGATCTTTAGTTACTTCATGGATGAAATTGAAGCTTGAACATGGTTCCCTCAAGTGGATCATCTTCGACGAAGGAGGACCGGCTTGCAAGCGCGATCCGAAACTCTTGAGAGCATGCTAGAGTCCAACCCAATTGGAGCAAATGAAGACGCTACAAAGGTTGTGATTTCTATCCTCTAGTGTTTGCTAGTTTAGGTGTTTGGTTCTGATTCTTGGTTACAAGATTTTAATGCCATCAAAATTTTCATTTTCATATTCCGCATTGGCCGCGGGTTAGCGACGAGGGTACTAGGAACTCTCAGGATATTCCTTAACGAATACCGCTATGCAAAGCAAAATATTACTACAATAGTTTTTAAATCTGAGGTTCCGACAACATCTTTTAGGTATGTTTTCTTGCATTAATTTTATTAACGTTGTCCCATTAATTAATAATATCACACCAGAAGAAACGAAAATAAAACACACATATATGCCATCCGCATTCGCCTCATGGTCCCAGGTCTTCACCGTAAGATTACTTAACATATGGCAGGGCGGAGACAGGACTAGTGCAGATGCAAAACATATACAGTGTCTGCTAATATATATATAAATATATAGCATTCGTCTCAGGCATGATAATAAGTATCTCAAACAGCATAAGCAATATACAATATGGAAAAGCAGATAAACTAGGTATATCACATTTCAATAGAGCCAGATATAAAATGTAATTTTTCTCGGTCGCATGGATAGCCCGTAGTACTAGATCCGAGACCCCTACGAGTGCGGCAAGCCATCCGCCAATCCCATAAGCGAGGCAACCCCTAACAACGAAATGATTGGGCCACCCATCACTTCCAAAATCCGATGACTTGGGCACCCCTCCGCAGGTCAATCCTATACCCCTAAAGTGTGGCGAGTAACCTTACCAATTCTAGAATGGGAGGACCCGGTCTTAACATCATTGAGGTGGCCACCCGTTGCCTCCTAGAACCCGATTGTTCGAGCACTCCGCCATGGGTAAAATCTAATGCATGTAATGAAAATAAATATACAAGGCGACTACGTTTGCAACCAAGATGTGACCCAAAGAATAAAGTACAAGACGCTATGACGGCGGTCCACATGTTGGATGCTCGCCACACAATAATGAATATACATTATATCATCATAGAGCATCTAATACTATATACATCAAGCTATCCATCACGACAATCCAACACAACCATAAACAAGCAATATCACAGAATATTGCACACAATGTAAGTAAAATATGTGTACCCCTATGTCATTGACATATAGCAGTGAGATTAGAGAATGCCACCACATATCTATACTTACAATCTGTAACGTTTTGAAAATCGTTTCGGTGAAATTTCGAAAAAAAATCGGTAAAATAAGGGGGTTTTCTGTAAAAAGTCAAAATACAAATATCTTATTATAAAAATTAAATATACATATTTTAGCTATGTAATTGCTATTATTTGGTGTTTATTGAGCCGCTGGTGAAATTTCAAATTTTCTGAAAAAAAATATTATTTTATTATTATTTTAAGCCGTCACTAATACATTTAATTAGGGAAATTTACAAATTGGAATGAGTTGAAACAAATTTTGTGCATCATAAAACATTAAATAAAATTTTATCATATGGTTTTTGGAACGAAATCATTTGCCAAAACGGTTTAGAAATTATTGAAGAAAAAAGGCTTTTTTTAGCGTAAATGGATGTTTGGGGTATTGTATTTATCATTTTTCATCACCCCACACCCGTACCCACACCCACACACCCCCATTCACTTCTCCCCTTGGCTGAATTCAGCTGCCCCCTCTCTTGTCCCCACTTGGTTTGCAAAAGAAAGAAAAGAAAAGAAAAGTGTAGAAAATGATAAGAAATGAGTGGACTTTGACTTAATGCAACTTCCCCACCTCACTCTCTCTCCTCACTCACCCCCCCCCCCACTAATTCTGGCCGAAATTCATCCCTACAGCAGCAGCCCCCTCCCCAAGTTCTCACTCCATTTTTGCATCAAAAAAATTCCACAAAAATCACTTCAAATCCATACAAATTCAACTCTAAATTCAAATCCAACACTTACCCATTATTCCTTAGCATTTCAAGCATGGATCCTTGTGAAAAGAGAGCATTTTGGGAGGCTAGATTTTAAGTTTGATCTCATGGTTTGGAGGTATAATCCTAACCAAAGTGTTTAGATTTTGATAAGCTACTTTAAATTAGTTTAATTAGCTAATTTTGTGATTTCCAATTGCAAGATTTAAATTGTGTGATGGTGTTTGAATCTAATTAGGGTTCTTATCATGTAATCATGGTTGCCAAGTATAGGCTATCATCTTAAGGAAGTGAAAACTTAATCTTTTGATGATATGTAGATTGCTAGATGTAAAATGTCCAAATTAAGCTTTTTTTTTCTAAACTAGGTTTTTGGAAATTATTGCAAATGTTAGACTAAAAATCTAATTAGGTTTTTCATGGCTTCATTAACTTTATTAAGTGTAGTTTAATGCTTTGGATCATGCAAATCTAAGCTAGATTGTAGTTTGTGCATTTTTGCTTTGACATTGTTAAAATTTAAGTATTTTGTAAACTAGAATATTAGGGTTTTTGGAATTTAATGAGATTAAATTCCGGAAATTGTTTATATGACTTATTTAAGATATTTAATAAGTATATTGGCCGCTACATTCATTTAAACATCATGTTTTGTACAAAAACGGCGAATTGTGCTTGCTAGATTTTCGGAAAAATGATTTTTTAAGTGAAATTGGGGTTTTTGTGAGTTTTAACCTAGTTTATATTAAAATTAGTGTTCGTGAATGTGCAAATGAGTGTGATTGGATTTTTCTCGATGGTTTGACGTTTGTACATCGACATCGATGGTTGGTTTGACTATTCTTGCATGCGTAGGCGATAGGTTTGGACCTATGCGTGATACGCGTGCCGATTTGATTTTCGTATACCGTTTCGATTTCGAATTTAGTTTTAATGCGATATGGTGCGTTATGATATGTAGGTACCCCCATGTGGACTTCGAGACGACAAGCAAGCGCGTGGCGATGTCGGCACCGGCTAGCGGGGACCAGGTGAGTAGATTTATATCTACGGGGAGAAGTCGGATGGATGGCGTATAGCACCCCCGCAGTCCGTGGTGGTGTATACGGATGCGTATACACATCAACAATTATTATATGTTATTTGGGATTAATAACGATGCTTAGGATGTATATTAGTGTGTTGGATTACTTTAGTGTTGCGAACTCTAGGGCAGTGTTGCACTACACATACACACATACATACTTGCATACTTTCCTATTGTTATGTGCTCATGGGATTCTTTATCGTTATGTGTTCACATGGGTATGGGACTATGTGTTCACATACGGATTGAGGATGATACTTAGGATTGAGCTGAGTCGATGAGATTTGATCTGAGGCCGTGAGATCGGTGATATAGCAGGGTTCGTATCTTAGATATGACATGACGTTGTAGCGGGTCCTTGACGTAGTTTTTACACACGTGCATGCATACTTAGGCGATATCAGTATTGTACTAGACGTAGATCTGTACCAGATCATGATATTGATAAAGAGGATACCAGGTGAATAGTATGATGAATGTGATTTTGACCCGTACCCAGAATTGGGGGATGCCGTACGACAGATTTACATACGAGCTATATCTTGATGATTGATCCGCACTCTTGACTTGGGATGTCTGATTATAGATATGGTATCGGATATGATATTATTGAGGCGGGATTACCGACTAATATATATACAGGTATGTATATGTATCGACTCAGACGTTAGGCGGTTTCCTTACCTGTAGTCCAGCTTGTTAGCTTAGCCCTTTAGTTTAGTTTAGTTGTTAGATTAGATTCGATTCTTACCTATTTCAAAGCTTACGAATCATGCGTATTTTAAAAGATAGGTCAAGGGATTCTACGGATATTTCAAAAGCGTATCTTTTCTTAAAAACACCGTAGCCCCTATTTTCAAAACCCATGATTCGTGTTATTTCAAAAGGCACCATTTGTAGGACTTATAGTAGATTAGTGCAGATTAGTTATAGTTGCGTTTAGTATTCAGCTCCTGCTCATTTTTACTGTTCGCTCCGCATCGCATACTTATATTATAATTTCTTATTGCATTATTAATATCATGCTGTTAGGACACCAGCACCATTACCGATGACGTGTATGTACCACGTACACTTATTTGCCGGCTCACACACATCTTCATCGGTAATTGACATGTCACGAACACTTTAGAAAATACTATTTCATTTGACATAGGTTGTTAGCTAATAGTTTAGACATGATATTAGTGTACTTGCCTTATATGCTAGTTAGACATTGTAGTTATTGCCTACTACTTCATGCATGTTATTATTCACTGTTGTGTTGCATTCATGGATTCTCATGCCTATATTCACTGTTTACATGCTATTGATGACTTGGATTCGGATTTCATGATATTTCTTGGATTTGGAGGAAAACCGCAAAAATATAAATAAACCTTTTCTCCCTTTTTAAATAAAAAGTGCGGTTTTCCCATGATGTATGAGTCGTCCACCATGAGTTTGCTGATGGATTTCGAGACCCGATTCGAGGAGTGGAGGAACCGTTTCGGGTACATGGTGGGCCCGGTATCGTACCCCGGGGCAAGAGGAATGTGGTGTTGATGTTGAACCTGGCTGGGGAGCACTACCTACCGGTGATATTACCCGACGCGTCGGATATCCGGAGGATACCGTCGTGGTCTTGAGATGGATGGTAGGGGCCGGTCTGGACTGACGGCGCCCTAGATATTGAGATTGAGACATTGATATTTCGAGACATTGAGATTTATGTTTTGTGTCGATACTAGACACAGTTGATACTGATTTCATTTATGATACCTCAGTTTAAAAATACGAAGGAAATCTCACTAATTTATGAAAACAGTTTCTTCATTTACATGTATTCTGTTTTCATGCATTCATACCTCATTCATATGATATATTGCTACATGAGGCACTGACACGGGCACATGAGTTTAGACTCGGGTTAGATATTTACCCTAGCCATTGTTATAGGCTGCATGTTATATACATTTTTGAGGATATATTATGATCATTGACCTAGGATTGCGTTATTTATGCGATTTCTGGGCGTAGATGTTTTTCTATTCATGAGTTGGCAACTCACCCCCGTTGTACCCCAGTTTCTTGCAGGTTTTGCCGTACGGGTTTAATTACGGCTTGGCGGGCTCAGTTTCATTCGGGTGACTTGCTAATAGGTGGGTTTTTCTTGTATCGTACCCATCATATTACCTTGTATAATATTATTCCGTTGTATCTAGTAAATTCCATCAACCAAACATGTATTTATCGAGATAGAGACCAGTGGTGTTTATTCTTTCGACCCTAGAGTCGCTCGTTATATTTCTGGTGGTTTTGAGTTTCCTTTTGAGTTTTGATCCTCGCCGTTGGCGTTGTATATTATATTGCTTGTGTGGTTGTGACCGTCGATTGACGAAGAGCTAGCTCCCGCTTGGGGATGCCTTTTTCTTGATTTCGTATACTATTCATGTTGTATCCCATTTGGGGGCCAGTATTTACAAAGGAGACTCTGCCGAAATTTTCAGTAAATTTTTGATGTTTTTAAAAACCGCATAATTCGGCTTATGCTATTGAAACTACTTGCTTTAAGTTGGTTTTTCCTGCACTCTACTACTTTTCTTGGTTTGGATTTTTGGGTTTTCGGTTTACTTAGATTACGTACGCCTCGAGGCGTTCGTAGTTTAAGTGCCGATCATGTTCCGTACTTTCGGGTCGTGACAAAGTTGGTATCAGAGCGTTAGGTTTTAACCTTCGGACCGTAGGATGACCCTTGGTTGATGGAATAGGTGACTAAAGTAGAGTGACGTACCGTTGGTATGTTCCGCGACATATTTATGACACGCCACTCCACTTAAGAAGCCTTAGGATGTACATTTCCTTGTTCAGTATTATATTCCTTCCTGATCTAGCCTCATCGGTACCAGTTTGGTTTTGCTGCCACGATTACGGGCAGGTAGAGCTACGGCTAGAGTTGCGGTCAGCACGAGCTCGTCACGAATGAGGACTGACCAGGGCATGATTCCGGCGACACCCGATTGTAGAGAGGTGTCTTTTGACTGTGTTTCCGCTCCCCGAGCGTTTGGCGGATCGCCTTTATGAGGTTACTCGGATGTGCTGATCGACACTAGAGGATTGAGCCAATGATAGAGGCCAGCCAGATCTTGATGACCGTTGGTGTATTGCTTATTCATGATGATCGAGGCACTGTTCAGCGTGCAGACGAGCGAGCCAGTTATTGCTGCGAACGACGAGGTATTGCCCCAGATGCTGGAGTTAGTGCAGAATGAGTTGTACTAAGAGATGATAGAAGGTCGCTAGTCATCGTGGATGAATGACTAGGACATGTGGATCGTTCGCCTAACCCGATGCGAGGTCATCAGATAGATTGATTCCAGCTAGAGACGACTTCTCGTGGAGACGTTGGGAGTCGACAGAGACGATCGAATGTCAGAAACCTATTATTCCAAGTTTAAAGTAGTGGGAAAGACATGCAGGTAATTCTATGGTCCCTCTAGAAGAATGAAACCCTAACTCGACTTAATGACCGTGTGAAAGCCTTTGAACCTTCGGGTTTGCGGCAGTTCTACGGCGCCATTAGTGAGGCTTGGGTTTGCCCTTCTACGGCTGGACCACCGATGCTGTGGTATGTACTCGATACTATTAAACCGTGCCCAAGAGGTTGAGCTCTTGGGGGATTATGAGGTTTTGACGACTTGATCGGATGGCTCGACTTAATTCGGATGCTAGGTGGTGAGATGCATTTCTTGGGAGACTCCAGATACGAGGATAGCCGTTGGAGCTCAGTCCATGCAGCCACGACGAGACGAGTCCGGAGCAGTCAACATTAGAGAAAAGTGAAGTAAGAGGTTCGTACCAGATCTAGATGAGATGACGTTCCACTCCGCCGACATCAGAGATGCAATGCGCATGCCGAGGCATGGTACTTGGATTTACCTTCCAGAAGGAGTCGCGGTGAGTATGCAGTCGTTCCAGAGCAAGATGCAGATATAGGAAAGGACGATGACTTCCGGACAGTTCGGCAGAGACGAGATTTGGGAGAGATCTCGATATGACCTTTCTGGAATAAATTACGAGAAGACTTGGACCCAGTAGTGGTCATGTTATGCACACCGGCAGGCCAGAGTTCAGGATCGTCGACGAGACATGCTATGAGTGACCACGACAGTTGGCCAGAGATTCTTGAGTATGTGCTTGAGCGGGACTATTCCGCCATACTTGATTTTGGGTATTTTGGGCGATCTATTCGCATGATTGATTTTGATGATTGAGTTTCACGATATTTGTTTTCATGGACCATGGTTGCACCTACTGAGTATTTACGATTTTGCACAGTTGTTGCACTTGACATCGTTTTCGTGCCTTGGTTTCTCATGTTTATGATTTTATGGGTTTCATACAGTTGAGTTGATTTTGTGCATGATGGATGCACCAGATTTGGATTTTTAGCGCATGTTGGGCGCCTGTTATGAGATGCGATTTGGTGCACACCAGATGCACTGAATCAGGATTTTTCGTGCATGTCAGATGCACCTGATTTTGCTGTCAGGCATACACGTTGCCTATGACTGATGTTGTGTGCACACCCGTTGCACCTAGATGTTGTTTCTGTGCACATGTATGGCACATTTATAGATTTTGATTTCCGTGCGCACCTGACACACGTAGTATTCATATATATATTTATGATTGATTTCTTATGGAGCAGTACGTTTTTTATGATATTGTTATGTGATTTCGTACTGAGCAGAACTAGTCAGAGGACAGTACCTGAATATATTTTTGAATGCATTGATAGTTATTGAAGGGATTTCCAAAAGCGAGCTATAGCCTCAGTATTTACCTACGTGTCTGATATGACACGAAATGTTAAAACAAGGAGACCCTTCTAAATTGTTTCCAAAACGGCCGAACGTACATTTCAAACAAAGGTATATATGTATATAGTTATTTTCTTATGATAGACGTCCGCCACTGTGCAGTGTTATACGCGTTGCACAGAGACTTAAAGAGATTTAGCATTGATGTCTTCTCCATGACTCCGATGATTGCGGGATGCTTGACGGAGTTTTGATTTGAGTTATATACTCATTTTTCTAGCGCATGCGCTGCGCTACGAATTGTCTTATGTATTTACAATTTCGGAGCCCCGACGACTTCATAGTTTTTCTTAGATGTTTTAGTATTTGGGGGAGTTTGGATTTAAATTCGGGGACCGAATTTCTTTAAGGGGGAAGATTGTAACGTTTTGAAAATCGTTTCGGTGAAATTTCGAAAAAATCGGTAAAATAAGGGGGTTTTCTGTAAAATGTCAAAATACAAATATCTTATTATAAAAATTAAATATACATATTCTATCTATGTAATTGCTATTATTTGGTGTTTATTGAGCCGCTGGTGAAATTTCAAATTTTCTGAAAAAAAATATTATTTTATTATTATTTTAAGCCGTCACTAATACATTTAATTAGAGAAAATTACAAATTGGAATGAGTTGAAACAAATTTTGTGCATCATAAAACATTAAATAAAATTTTATCATGTAGTTTTTGGAACGAAATCATTTGCCAAAACGGTTTAGAAATTATTGAAGAAAAAAGGCTTTTTTTTAGCGTAAATGGATGTTTGGGGTATTGTATTTATCATTTTTCATCACCCCACACCCGTACCCACACCCACACACCCCCATTCATTTCTTCCCTTGGCTGAATTCAGCAGCCCCCTCTCTTGTCCCCACTTGGTTTGCAAAAGAAAGAAAAGAAAAGAAAAGTGTAGAAAATGATAAGAAATGAGTGGACTTTGACTTAATGCAACTTCCCCACCTCACTCTCTCTCCTCACTCACCCACCCCCCCACCCACTAATTCTGGCCGAAATTCATCCCTACAGCTGCAGCGCCCTCCCCAAGTTCTCACTCCATTTTTGCATCAAAAAAATTCCACAAAAATCACTTCAAATCCATACAAATTCAACTCTAAATCCAAATCCAACACTTACCCATTATTCCTTAGCATTTCAAGCATGGATCCTTGTGAAAAGAGAGCATTTTGGGAGGCTAGATTTTAAGTTTGATCTCATGGTTTGGAGGTATAATCCTAACCAAAGTGTTTAGATTTTGATAAGCTACTTTAAATTAGTTTAATTAGCTAATTTTGTGATTTCCAATTGCAAGATTTAAATTGTGTGATGGTGTTTGAATCTAATTAGGGTTCTTATCATGTAATCATGGTTGCCAAGTATAGGCTATCATCTTAAGGAAGTGAAAACTTAATCTTTTGATGATATGTAGATTGCTAGATGTAAAATGTCCAAATTAAGCTTTTTTTTTTCTAAACTAGGTTTTTGGAAATTATTGCAAATGTTAGACTAAAAATCTAATTAGGTTTTTCATGGCTTCATTAACTTTATTAAGTGTAGTTTAATGCTTTGGATCATGCAAATCTAAGCTAGATTGTAGTTTGTGCATTTTTGCTTTGACATTGTTAAAATTTAAGTATTTTGTAAACTAGAATATTAGGGTTTTTGGAATTTAATGAGATTAAATTCCGGAAATTGTTTATATGACTTATTTAAGATATTTAATAAGTATATTGGCCGCTACATTCATTTAAACATCATGTTTTGTACAAAAACGGCGAATTGTGCTTGCTAGATTTTCGGAAAAATGACTTTTTAAGTGAAATTGGGGTTTTTGTGAGTTTTAACCTAGTTTATATTAAAATTAGTGTTCGTGAATGTGCAAATGAGTGTGATTGGATTTTTCTCGATGGTTTGACGTTTGTACATCGACATCGAGGGTTGGTTTGACTATTCTTGCATGCGTAGGCGATAGGTTTGGACCTATGCGTGATACGCGTGCCGATTTGATTTTCGTATGCCGTTTCGATTTCGAATTTAGTTTTAATGCGATATGGTGCGTTATGATATGTAGGTACCCCCATGTGGACTTCGAGACGACAAGCAAGCGCGTGGCGACGTCGGCACCGGCTAGCGGGGACCAGGTGAGTATATTTATATCTACGGGGAGAAGTCGAGTGGATGGCGTATAGCACCCCCGCAGTCCGTGGTGGTGTATACGGATGCGTATACACACCAACAATTATTATATGTTATTTGGGATTAATAACGATGCTTAGGATGGATATTGGTGTGTTGGATTACTTTAGTGTTACGAACCCTAGGGTAGTGTTGCACTACACATACACACATACATACTTGCATACTTTCCTATTGTTATGTGCTCATGGGATTCTTTATCGTTATGTGTTCACATGGGTATGGGACTATGTGTTCACATACGGATTGAGGATGATACTTAGGATTGAGCTGAGTCGATGAGATTTGATCCGAGGCCGTGAGATCGGTGATATAGCAGGGTTCGTATCTTAGAAACGACATGACGTTATAGCGGGTCCTTGACGTAGTTTTTACACACGTGCATGCATACTTAGGCGATATCAGTATTGTACTAGACGTAGATCTGTACCAGATCATGATATTGATAAAGAGGATACCAGGTGAATAGTATGATGAATGTGATTTTGACCCGTACCCAGAATTGGAGGATGTCGTACGACGGATTTACGTACTAGCTATATCTTGATGATTGATCCGCACTCTTGACTTGGGATGTCTGATTATAGATATGGTATCGGATATGATATTATTGAGGCGGGATCACCGACTAATATATATACAGGTATGTATATGTATCGACTAAGACGTCAGGCGGTTTCCTTACCTGTAGTCCAGCTTATTAGCTTAGCCCTTTAGTTTAGTTTAGTTGTTAGATTAGATTCGATTCTTACCTATTTCAAAGCTTACGAATCATGCGTATTTTAAAAGATAGGTCAAGAGATTCTACGGATATTTCAAAAGCGTATCTTTTCTTAAAAACACCGTAGCCCCTATTTTCAAAACCCATGATTCGTGTTATTTCAAAAGGCACCATTTGTAGGACTTATAGTAGATTAGTGCAGATTAGTTATAGTTGCGTTTAGTATTCAGCTCCCGCTCATTTTTACTGTTCGCTCCGCATCGCATACTTATATTATAATTTCTTATTGCATTATTAATATCATGCTGTTAGGACACCAGCACCATTACCGATGACGCGTATGTACCACGTACACTTATTTACCGGCTCACACACATCTTCATCGGTAATTGACATGTCACGAACACTTTAGAAAATACTATTTCATTTGACATAGGTTGTTAGCTAATAGTTTAGACATGATATTAGTGTACTTGCCTTATATGCTAGTTAGACATTGTAATTATTGCCTACTACTTCATGCATGTTATTATTCACTGTTGTGTCGCATTCATGGATTCTCATGCATATATTCACTGTTTACATGCTATTGATGAATTGGATTCGGATTTCATGAGATTTCTTGGATTTGGAGGAAAACCGCAAAAATATAAATAAACCTTTTCTCCCTTTTTAAATAAAAAATGCGGTTTTCCCATGATGTATGAGTCGTCCACCATGAGTTTGCTGATGGATTTCGAGACCCGATTCGAGGAGTGGAGGAACCGTTTCGGGTACATGATGGGCCCGGTCTGGTACCCCGGGGTAAGAGGAATGTGGTGTTGACGTTGAGCCTGGCTGGGGAGCACTACCTACCGGTGATATTACCCGACGCGTCGGATATCCAGAGGATACCGTCGTGGTCTTGAGATGGATGGTAGGGGCCGGTCTGGACTGACGGCGCCCTAGATATTGATATTGAGATTGAGACATTGATATTTCGAGACATTGAGATTTATGTTTTGTGTCGATGCTAGACACTGTTGATACTGATTTCATTTATGATACCTCAGTTTAAAAATACGAAGGAAATCTCACTAATTTATGAAAACAGTTTCTTCATTTACATGTATTCTGTTTTCATGCATTCATACCTCATTCATATGATATATTGCTACCTGAGGCACTGACACGGGCACATGAGTTTACACTCGGGTTAGATATTTACCCTAGCCATTGTTATAGGCTGCATGTTATATACATTTTTGAGGATATATTATGATCATTGACCTAGGATTGCGTTATTTATGCGATTTCTGGACGTAGATGTTTTTCTATTCACGAGTTGGCAACTCACCCCCATTGTGCCCCGGTTTCTTGCAGGTTTTGCCGTACAGGTTTAATTACGGCTTGGCGGGCTCAGTTTCATTCGGGTGACTTGCTAGTAGGTGGGTTTTTCTTGTATCGTACCCATCATATTACCTTGTATAATATTATTCCGTTGTATCTAGTAAATTCCATCAACCAAACATGTATTTATCGAGATAGAGACCAGTGGTGTTTATTCTTTCGACCCTAGAGTCGCTCGTTATATTTCTGGTGGTTTTGAGTTTCCTTTTGAGTTTTGATCCTCGCCGTTGGCGTTGTATATTATATTGCTTGTGTGGTTGTGACCATCGATTGACGAAGAGCTAGCTCCCGCTTGGGGATGCCTTTTTCTTGATTTCGTATACTATTCATGTTGTATCCCGTTTGGGGGCCAGTATTTACAAAGGAGACTCTACCGAAATTTTCAGTAAATTTTTGATGTTTTTAAAAACCGCATAATTCGGCTTATGCTATTGAAACTACTTGCTTTAAGTTGGTTTTTCCTGCACTCTACTACTTTTCTTGGTTTGGATTTTTGGGTTTTCGGTTTACTTAGATTACGTACGCCTCGAGGCGTTCGTAGTTTAAGTGCCGGTCATGTTCCGTACTTTCGGGTCGTGACACAATCATTACAGCACAAGCATGCACTACGACTACTAGAATATACAAAATCCAAATATCGGGCATTCTAAAAATTCAAACTTAGAACTTTAAAGAACCCCGGCACCCCAAAACCAAATCTATCGTGTTAAAACCCAAAACGGGAATACCATAACCGAGTTGAGGGTTCATTTGAATGCCCTAAAAAAACTCGGAGATACATTGGGGGGTTTGGGGGTAACCCCCAAACCGAGACCACCACAAGGTGGTCTCGATTTGGGTTTGCCCCCACCTCCTCCACGATGTTCCCCCGGGTCAAACTGATCGCTGAAACGGGCCTTGGTCAAAACTTAGAACCCATTTTGATCACTAAACATGCAATAGAATTGATTTAGGAGCTAATTAAAAACATGGTTTCTAAAATATGGATTTCGACAATTCTAAAGTCGACCGAACGAGTTCAAATCTTTAGTTTGGCTCTGATACCACTTGAAGGGAATTTTTCACCCTAGACTTGGATTTTAATGAAAGTTCCTAGTGCCTTCGGTACTAACCCACGGTCAATGCAGAATACAAAAACGAAAATTTTGATGGCACTAAAAACTTGTAACCAAGAATCTAAACCAAACACCTAAACAAGCAAACACTAGAGGATAGAAATCACAACCTTTATAGCGTCTTCATTTGCTCCAATTGGGTTAGACTCTAGCATGCTCTGAAGAGCTCCGGATCGCGCTTGCAAGCCAGTCTTCCTTTACTGAAGATGATCCACCCAAAGGAACAAAGTTCAGGCTTCAACTTCGTCAATGAAGTAACTAAAGATCCTAGATTGCTAATCTAGGATGCTTAGTGATGTGTGTGAGTATTCTAGTATTTTTCTTTCTCTTTATCTTCATAATTCTCAACTCATGAGGGTGTTGAAGATGAAGAAGGAGGAGGAGGAGCCATGAAAGAGAGCGAAGCTAAATGCTAGAATGAATAAAAACCTTTACAAATTCAAGCATGCTTGATTTCTTTTGTTAAAAGAATTTTTCCATTTTAAAACTACAACCATACTTGAATAGTATTTGCAAATGAATTAATAATTCATTTGCCCATACCCTCCACCATTTCTCTTTTCCATCTCATTTCTTAATTTCTTTATAAAGAAAATCCTAGAAATGAGGTTTCCTTCTTCTAGAAGTATTCTTGTATGAATACAAGAATACGGCCCTGCAAATACATGCTCGTATTTGCATCAAAATACGAATACCCAAGAGATAGAATAATACAATGAACATAATACTAGAATATACATATCGAAATATATATATGGAAATTATTAAATCAAAACTTCATTTAATAATCCGGCTTAATCCGAAGCCGGCTAGTATTATCATCCGCCGGATTGAAGTCCGCATGGCTAGCACACATACCTAATCGAAACCCTGCGCGTATCAATATACGGCCACTGCACCTTTTTGGATAAACCGGTAAAACCCTCTGTGTGGGACTCTAAAGACTCATCGATACGCTGGCAGTGGGTTTAACCACAAATACGTCTGCGGCACTAACTGTACGTAATGGATACCCAGGTATTGAGCGAAAGGATGCCCGATGAGCAAACTCATTCGTACTCCTACTGAGCCTATCTGTGACAATCTCCGTACAGTCCGGTCTCTTCGTCTAAAAAGTATCGCATACCAGGTCTAGTGGGTGGATAACGTCAGACCACTACTAACCCGATAAGTCATGCCAGTCTGAAGCTCATCACCCACTGAGAAACTACTGATATCACATCAATAAATATCATCCACCTTGGCCAAGGATTTCTGGTGATGGCCGACCCAACACAGTGAGATATCGACTCCCAATACCGGGAGAGACAAACCCCAGACGATTGTTGTAACATTTCAGAAAATAAAATATTATTTTTAGAATTTAAATAATTAAATAATTAAAATAATAAATTTTATGGATATTATAAAAGTACAGAAATTGGTTTTAATGAAATAATATGACTATATACTTATAGTTTGGAAAATATTGGAAAAATTAATATGAATTATTGATTTTGAAAGAATTTATGTGATTTGGACATTTTATAAATTATTATACAATTAATTGTATATAAGATTATGCTAAACTTGATTAATATTTCGCTAATTATGTGTTAATCTTGCCTATGTATATGACATGCAACATAACATGTTGCAAACAATTGTTACATTTTTGTTATGAACCATGACTTCATTTGTGATTATATGGTTTTTGGTTTTGTGTTTAAAATGAGAAGAAAAGAAAATAGAAAGAAAAGAAAAGAGAAGATATTTAGATGAGAAGGGGGACATGAGGGTATAGGCATGGGTGAGGATGAGAGAGAGGGGGGAGGTTATCCTTGACCTTAGCCTCCACTTCATTTCTTCACTTCATTACTCTTCTCCTCCTCCTTCATTTCCCTCATCCCTCCACCTTCTCTACCACCCTCAAACACCTCCAAAACCACCACTAAACACCATGTCACCTTCACAAAATGTATTCCTCTCATCACTACAAACACAATGGATCATTCAAGTGGAGATTTTGAACACTTTGGGCAACCCAAGAATTTTCTTCAGTTGCTATATGAGGTATATCCTACACTTCTAATTTAGTTATTAGTTTTCTTTGTATCCTATAGTGTATTAGAGCTAACTAGTGTAGATTAATGATGTTAGAATTTTCCAAGATGAGGTTTAGGGGATGTTTTGACTTGTGAAGGTGTATATGAGGTGTAGTTAGTGACCACAACCCCTCTAGTGTCAAATCCTGGACCAAACTGAGTATATAAACATCAAGACTTGGACTTGAATTTGCCGATATCAGATTTTTGTGGGATTTGTGATGGGATATTGAGATCTGCTACTACCCTGAGACTCTGAAAAATGTTTAGCAACCACAATGAGATAAGCAGGTGACAAAAAGCTAACCCTGAAACCTGAGACCCCCATTCCAACACTTGGCCGCAAATAATCCTAATATGGCCGCAATTTGCGGCCTGGGCATGAGGTTTTGACCTTGTGCTTGGTCCATGGCTTTTTTATCCAGTAGTTTGACCTATCCTATATGCAAAATATCCCAATTTCACCTGAGGCAAAATCTGGAAGTGTTTTTCAAAGTTTCTGATTTCGGTTTGCGAGTTTTGTTAACTTGAATTTCAGTATTTGGGTTTTGACTCGGTCGTTTGACGTTTGTACGTCAACGTCGAGAGTTGTTGGTTATTCTTGCATGCGTAGGCCGTAGGTTCTAACCTATGTGCACTTCGCGTGCCATATCGGTTTTCATATGCGATTCTTGTTTACAATACGATGTGCTTGAAACTGTAGGTACCTTAACGTGGACTTCGGGACGACAAAGGAGAGCAAGGCGTCATCGACTTCGGCAAACGAGGATCGAATGTGAGTAGATGTATATCTACGGGGGAAGCCATGTGGATGGCATACAGCACCCCCGCAACCGTAGAGTAAGATATTTATTTATATTATGTGATATATAGATTATTAGCAAATAGGGTTTCTAGGAAACCGTAGGATTATAAAAGCGTACTCATAGGAAGGTTACTCATAGTTTTAGTTCCTTAGTCGTGAGTCGTCGGTTTTACTTTGTCGCGCATACACACACTTGATATGATATGTGTGTGTGTGTATATGTGTGTGTGTATGGATATGTTGAGATATATATATATATATATATATATATATATATATATAATATACCTATACGTGGAAGATGAGGATATGAGATGTTATATGGTTTGAGTCGATATGATCGAACATGATGTCAGGAGATTTTGATATATGATTTGATATGAGACATCGTATATGATGCGATATATTAAAGGATCGTTGGGCGTTATACACATAGCATGCGATAACATGTGACTTGATGAAATAATAGAATGTACGTGACCTTAGATCCGTACCTTTGATTATGATATGGTACGATGGATGATACCGTACGAATTATGATATATATGATATTGACCTGTACCCTCGATTTTGAGGATGCCGTATGACGGATTATACCGTACGAGATATATATATATGATGATTGATCCGCACTCTTGACTCGAGCATGCCGTACGATGGATAATACCGTACATGATGCTATGAGGCTGGATCGCCGACTACTAGATACATCGACTCGGAAATGTTGTAGATTTCTTATCACTTTCGATTCGGTTCTTAGTTTAGTATTCTAATTACTTAAGTAGATGTTAGTATAGATTTGAGTCATACCTATTTTCAAACCAACGAATTGTATGCATTTTCAAAGGATAAACCAAAGGACGCTACGGATTTTCAAAACATATCTATTTTCTCAAAAATACACCGTAGCCTTTACTTTTCTAAGAACAACGATTCATACTATTTTAAATATGGTAACCGTATAGCTCATGTGTGTGTGTGTGTATACTTTATTAATGTTGTGTACTGTTTACTTCTGCTATGCTCATGTTATTCTCATTGCATTGTATATATACATGTGTTTCCATTAGCTATTAAGATCTCATCTGCTAGGGCACATGCACCATTACCGATGATACGTATGTTGCACGTACACTTGCTTGTCGGCTCACACACATCATCATTGGTAATTGCCATGCCATGTACACTATAGAAACTGCCATGGATAAATATATGTTGTACCGCATTCATTATTGATAGTTAGATAATGATTCCGGTACTAATACGTATCATGATTTGCATCATGCATACATTGCTATAGTGATTTATCTCATATGATGTTTTCATGAGATTTCTGTTTTGTGGATTTAGGAAATCGCAAAGTACATTTTGAAAACTTAAGATATTTAAAAGTGCGGTTTTCCCTTGATATGATAATTGTGTCTACCATGAGTTTTCTCGGTTCTGAGCTTTTTCGAGTACCCGATTCGAGGAGTTGGATGAGCCGTCTACGGGTAAATGGTGGACCCGATAAGGTACCCAGGGACAAGAAGATCATGGGGATGACGATGAGCCTGGTAGGGAGAGCACTACCAACCGGTGATAGTTTGGCATGGCGGATATCCGAAGGATACCGACCGTAGTCGTGAGATCAGATGATATGGGGTCGATCCGGCCAGACAAAGCCCGAGATATGAGGATTATGTGTCGCTGATGGACACGGTTTTTATGATTTTTTCGAGTGTCGATGCTTGGCACTCAGGTTTTATCATGATTTATTGTGTCGTTGCTGGACATACGTTGGATGATGCATTTATACATGATGTACATGACATGTTACTGCATTATGACACAGACACGAGTACTTTGGTATTGCACGTATGCTTATATTATTACCCTTGTTATCACTCGATGTCGCTATATCATTATTATCTTACTGTATGACCTAGGAGATCGTCATACATTCAGTTTCTACTCGGTGATGTCTTCTACACACAAGTTGGCAACTCAGATCGTCATACATTCAGTTTCTACTTGGTGATGTCTTCTATACACGAGTTGGAAACTCGGCCCCGTTGTGCCACAGTTTTCTTGCAGGTTTGACCGCTTGGATCAGTAGCAGTATTGTTGGCACACGGTTCTATCAAGGTGTTTTGCTTTGGTAGGTAGGACACACATTAGATAGTGACCACTCTTGTACTTTTATATCATTCAGTTATATTTAGTTAAAAGCTCTATCAACCAAAGTATGTACATTCGTAGACTTAGAAACTCGACTTGTATATTCTTTTGGATTTAGAGTCACGCTCATGTATTTATTATTGTTTCGGGTTGATTGATGATGCTTAGTTTCTTTGCTTTACTTCTATGTTTTGATCCTCGCCTTCGGCGTTGTATATTTATATCTTTGTGTGGTTATTTCCTCCAATTGGCGAAGAGCTAGCTCCCGCTTAGGGATGACTATTATTATTATGTATAGAAGTCACAACCAAAAAATATTTTGACCGCAATCAATAACGGTGTCGAATGTAGCGCGTTAGTAAGTGCGGATCGTCCACAAGGAAAGTGTAATCGTTCGTCTTTCGAATTAGATGAGTTAAAAATTTAAAGCAAAGAAAAGAAAACAATTCATGATTTGCATTTGAAGATCAAGAAATAAGAAAAATCTAGATCTAGAAAAGACATTAAAAACAAGAATTGAGATGTGTGATAATTTCCAACCAACAATCAAGATTAGAAATATGGCTCGTAGGAGTAGATTGGATCTATAGATGTGATGAGATCTAAAGATTACTAATTCTTATCCATTAATGAATTGATAATAGATCGATGCAAATTCATCGAGGCTTAAGGATCGTGTGGGAAAATTAGGGATTCCGCAACTCATCCTTTGTCCTTTCGATGGATCGCATTCAAATTCTAGCTTCTAGTTAATCAAATGGTCAATAGTTGTTCCCTAGCTTCGAGTGAACACGATCAAGAAAGAATCATCTCGAAACTAGGTTATTAATCATTTGATTCACTAGAATTTCCAAACATTATAGGATTTAAGAATTGTAAAAATATCTAAATCATCATCATCTAAAGATCGTCACAACTCCTACACGAGCGGAGATTACTCAAACATCATGATCACAAACACAATCACAAATTGAGATCTAATCATTATGCTTGAATTAAAAGATAAGCAAGAATATAGAAAATTCACCTTTATTTATCGACAATTTTCGTTACAACTCTCTTGAATTTACAAAAGGAAGGACTAGATCGTCGATTTCAGCTTCGCTCGGCTCCTTGAGTCGCGGATCGGCGTGGATCTCTTGCTCCGTTGGAATCCGGCGTCGCTTCTAAAGGTTGAAGGCTCTCTTGCTTGAATTGCTCTCGGGATCTTGATCTTGATTTTGAATTGGGGTTTGAATTTGAGGCACAAGCTTTGTCACTAAACTTGTAGGTTGAAGATGGTGGTGATTCTTGAACAATTTTCACCCTAGCTCTAGGCTCTCTTTTATAGACCTCCAAATTCTAGATCTAGGATTGAAATTTGAATTCCCTCCACAAGTTTGTTAGCCAAAAGATTTAAATTTCCCTCCAAAAGTTAGTTAAGCCTAAAAATTTGAATTTCCCTCCAAGAGTTTGTTAAGCCCAGCCTTCTAGATGTGCCACGTGGAGCTTCTAGGGTCTTCTGAAAGCTTTGGAAGTTACCTTAGCCACGTGGAAGAAATCTGGAAGCATGAAGCCATCAAAGAGCCGCGGTTCCACGGCGCAAGCCAGCTCCTGCCGCGGAACCGCGGCGGTGCGGAAGCCTTAGGGCTTGGGTCTTCTTCTGTGGTATTGGGCTGACAATTGGGCCTCTTTTTGATATGTGGAATTTTATTTGGATTTCTGTAATATTACCAGATCTTAAGCCTTTGAGTTGGCGTATTTTATCTGCACTGTTTTCTCAATTTTGGGCTTTGCTTCCGGAATTTCCTGCATAAACTCCAAGACAAGAGTTGCGCTATACAAGAATGATGCGATGCCATGATAAACACACAATTTCCCTAAAAGTGCTGGTTTTAGTATACAGTATAAGTAATCCAGTATTTTACATGTGTTTTGCTAATATGTGCGATATGAATACCGGATACCTATACATGAATGCAAAAGGTAGAGAAATTGCCGTGTTAGAAATGCAGTATTTTCGACTGATCAAATTCCTCCAAACTTATTTTCGATCGTCTCGATCGAACTGTTTTATTAAAAAGAAAAGGAGAAAATAAAGAAAGAGAAAAGCACACTTTCGTAGGCAACATGATTGCACTGAGCACGTGCAATAAGCCTTTAAACCTCTAGGTGTCCCTAGTAGGAGGAGTGTTGTCTCCTGAGGGTTTTCAGCGGATTGCACCCACAAAATCCAATAATAAAAGGAAGATCATGAATATTACATTTAAAGACAAGATTTGTAAAAGAAAAGCCTTAAAAATTAGGGTTTCCAACTAAGCTAGCTTTTCGGTTGTCATGAGCCCTATCTTAATGGCCATGAAAAGATGTCAGGAATCACATCCTCCCTCAATAAAACATCGTCTTATTCTTCATTCCTATCTTTCTTCCAAATATCGATCATATCACCCTGCGTGTGTGTAAAGGACATCCCTACATCCGGAGAATTCAATTCAAGCTATCATTCTCTTGCCCATCAGCCTCAGTACTTTTTAATTAATGAATATTTAGATGTGCTCACACACTTTCATGCGACCGTTAATACTTCTTGAAGTACTAACCGACCGATTACTCATGTGCTTGCTTATTTGGTGTTTTTCCTCGTCTTGCACCACCTCAGGCATAGCAGTGACTCCCAGACCAGTTGGCCTTAGGGCACTAGGTGAAGAGGCACCCTTGCTATAAATTTTATTGCCCTCGGTGATAACAAAACCAGTGTCCATTTTTTTTCTCACCACTTTATATATTTTTTTTTCTTCATTTTTTTTTATTTCCTTCATACATCGGCTTTAAGACGAGCATTTCAAGGTATCCTCTACTATCCCGGGCTTCAAGACGTGTGTAAGTGCGAATAGCAGGGTATCAACGTTCAAAATGTTTGGTTTCCAGAATAGAAACTATTTTTCAGACTTATTTTTATTCTCAGATTAGTGACTTCCTTCATCTTACTAACCCTTGGGACAATGGCTCATAACTACTTATTACTAGTTCGTATAAGAAAACTTCTAATTTTCTTAGTTTTCTTAAATTTTTCTAATCTCATGGATGTAATTGTTCACTATCTAATCTTTTATTATCATAAATATTAGATATTTTTATATTTTGAAAATTTTTAAATTTTTATGGATTTTGAAATTTTTTTTTTAAATTTTTATAGGTTTTTAAGGGTTTTGAAAAATTATTTACAAAAAATGATGAACCAAAAGAAAAATATTTACACACAATTTTTATGGGTTTTGAAATTTTTTGAATTTTTATGGTATTTTTTTTAAAGAAATGTTTTGTGCTTATGCAAATGATATGCACATGATGCAAAACTAAGCACAAACCTCCCCCAAACTTGTTTTCAACAGTGTCCTCACTGTTGCCATCCGCTATATCTACAAAAACCTGTAAGTCTGGGAGGAATTTATTAGTGGGGGCAAAATATATAAGTGAAGATCCTCCCCCAAACTTTTTTTTTACTCAAAATTTTTCTTTCCAAGAGCCAGAAAAAAAAATGCCCCCCCAAACTTGAGTTATGCAATGTTAAGCTTTGAAAATCACATGAGGGGGTCAAGAACCATTGGTCGATGCCAAGCTTTGCAAAGACCGAATGTCAGCACCAACCATTTGAAAATTTTATCAATGCAGTGCTCGGGTTGGTGGAAGAAGAAGTGGGGAAAGGGTAAGAGGTGGAAGAGAGTGTGTGTGCGTCTCATTTTGGAGAGACGATACAGTGAATGTGATGGATTACTCGCATTCTTTTTACAATTCAGAAGAAGGGGTGGAGGTTCAATTTCAATGATTGGGACATGATTCATCTCAACACCCATGTTATTCAGAAATACGAGTTCATCAGCGAAGATCCCCTCAAAAGTTTCATCAATACCCCGAAGAATAATGTCATTACAAAGTGCGGGGTGATCTTCAGACTCTAAAAGCAGTTCATAATCGGTGTCAGTTGTTGACCCGGACATCTCGGTGGAAGAGTCCGTATGTGTATGATACATAGTTGGGTTAAACAACAACGTATGAAAAGAGTCAAGATCGGTATCAGGAGGATCATCGAATTCGCTGCTGTCGACATCCATTAAGCCGACAGAACAGACATGAGCAGTAGGTTCGGAGGGTACACTTCCCAACTTGTAAATGTTCAGCTCTATTGACCTATTCCCGAAAGATAGGGTCATAGAACCATTACGACAATTGATGATAGCATTGGAAGTGGCCAAAAAGGGGCGACCTAAAATCACCGGAATTTGATTCTGTGGGTTCGCTACAGGCTGTGTATCAAGTACAATAAAATCCACAGGGAATACAAATTCGCCGATTTTTATTAACACATCCTCCAGTTCACCCCTAGGTTTGGTGATTGATCGGTCAGCCATCTGGAGAGTGCAATGGGCTGGTTTCAACTCTCCGATCCCTAGTTGCTCATAGACTGAGAAAGAAAGCAGGTTAACACTTGCGCCAAGGTCTAAAAGAGCACGGTTGATGTGTTTATCCCCAATAGAAATCGATATCGTAGGACATCCTGGGTCCTTACGTTTCTTTGGTAGCGGGGGGATAGAAGCAGTGCTAATGCTATTGGACATGAAGACCTTCTTTGGCACTTGAGTCTTCCTCTTCCTAGTGCACAAGTCCTTAAGAATTTTCGCATAAGCGGGGACTTGTTGAATCGCATCTAAGAGAGGGATGTTGATATTAACTTGCTTAAACATGTCCATAATCTTCTCCATATGTGGACTCGATGTGTTAGCCCTTAACCGGTTCGGGTAAGGTGCTTTATCAATGAGCGCTGGGTCCATCATAGGAGAAGGAAGTGTGTGTGGACCTGATCCCAAAATAGAAGTGGGGATCGTCGGTGGTAGACTAGAAGAGGTGGGCTGAGGTGTCGAGCCTAGAGGGAAATGGAGAATAGGCTCGCGAGAAGGCGGTGGGGTAGGAGAACAAGAATCAGACGTAGAAGTGTGTGTGTGAGGGAAGGTCTCAGCCGAGGTGTTGATAGGATCATCAATATCATCAACTTCTTCCCCAACATGGTTATCCAGCACTCTCCCAGATCTCAACGTGGTGATTGCATTCACATGATGTGAATAGCCAGGATTGGGCAAAGGTTGAGCTGGGAATTTCCCTTTCTCTCTTGCACTCATTTCGGCCTTAAGTCGTGCAATTTCAGCTTCCATCGTTTTGATACTCTCAGCTTGGGACGCTGAGTTTTTCTTTATCTTACCAACGGAAGACCTAACCTCGGCCGACATTTCCGTGAAATTTGAAAGGAGTGATTTCATGGTTTGAGCGAATTGAGAGAACTCGTCAGAACAGGTCGACTACATGGGATTAGAAGGTGCAGGAGTGTTAACCTGGTTTTAGAAATTTTGTGACTGGTAGGGGTGCTGGGTGAGCTGAAGTGGTTGCTGTTGTGGTGGAGGGACCCGTTGGAATTGATTAGGGTTTGGAACCGTGTTTTGGGATTGGTTCCAAGCAAAATTCGGGCGATTCCTCCAACCCTGATTATATGTGGAAGAAAAAGGGTCGTTTCCAGGTCTTTGAAATGCGGCATTGGTATGCTCGAGACCTTGAAACTGAGAGTTTAATGGACATTCTTCCGTTAAGTGAGAAGGATCAGAACAGCACCCACAAACAGTTTTGGGGAGCGACATTGGGTTTAGGAAGGCTGCTAAGAATTTGTGTTCCATAGCGTCGAGCTTCTTTTGCATTGCTGCCATCTCAGCTCGAACACCTATGGACACGTCTATTTGGTGTAGCCACCCCTACTCGATGGCTGGGTTCCAGTCTCCCACTGTAGTGACTTTTCAGCGAACTCTTCTAAAAATTTCCATGCTTCCCCATCATCCTTGGTCATAAAGGTGCCTTGACACATGTTTTCAAGGTTTTGTTTAGTGGTAGGGTTACTGCCCTCATATATGATTCGGCAAAGTTCCCATCTCGGGATGCCGTGATGTGGGCATTGAACCAAAAGATCCTTGAATCGTTCAAAGCATTTTGAAAATGGTTCAGCCGGAAGCTGGGAGAATTGATAGAGTTTGCTACGGATTCGAGTTGTCTTTTGCATAGGGTAGAATTTTTTAAGGAATGCCGCAACGAATTCTTCCCAATTCGTTATGGAATGTGCGGTGGTGTTATATAGCCACTTCTCGGCTAAATCGCATAAGGTAAATGGAAGAAGTCGTAGACGCATAGCATCCACAGAAAGTTGTGATGTACCCATCATTGCGCATACGTTTTCAAATTTAGTAATAAAAACGTACGCGTCTTCAGTCTCGAGACCGTGGAATTTGGGCAGGAGGTTGATGTACTGGGGCTTAATCTCAAAGTTATCCCCGTTGGCTGGTGGAATGGATAAGCAGGTCGAGAGAGGACCTCGCAAAGGGTAGCACCTCTCTTGGAGAGAGATGCGGGGAGGATTCTGCGCACCAACGGACGGCGGCAGAGCAGCGGTAAAGAGGTTCGTTGGAGACTGATCCATCGGTGTGGGTGTGGTGGTGGGCAAAAGAAAGGTAAATGGAGAAATACCGACTTCGGAGTCGATCGAAGGGACGCGGACAAGTCGGGCACTAGAATCCCGTGTCCAGCCTATCTTGCACTAAAAGGGGTTAGTACAAGTGGCAGCGTGATTTATAATTAGGGGGATGAAATGAATGCGGTGTTTGTTTTGAAAAATGATACGGATTTTGAAAAGATGATGCGATCACAACAAATGCAGTAAGCAACCCTAAAATCTATGGTCACCTAGGTCCGGCTCTAGACCGCTCCTAACTGCCAAAAGACAAGTCGCAGGATAAATCCTCCACTGCCTCTTTGTTTCTCCTGTGGCCAGGTAAGTGCCAGGTAAGTGGGAGGTTCTCCACTACGAAAGTAGTGGGCCTAATTAAGTAACCACTAGCCTTCGAAAAACTTGCCTTAGACACCACAAAAAGAAACGCGGATAAGAAATGAATTACCCACGGCCTTCTTCTGTCCTAAGTGAGCGCGACGGTCCTTAGAGTCATCTCTAGATATTTTTTAATTAATGAGGATAATGCGGATGCAGGTTTGTGATTTTTGGGGCCTAGGAAGAGTAATGAACTCCCCACCTAATCTGGATTTGGCCGTGCCCCTTAATGTCCGTATTAATTATGCAAACAACCACAAAATCAAAACCAAGCACAATTTATTTTGCTTTTTGCGGCGCTGCGATTTTTGCAAAGAAGCCTGCAACAAATTGTTAATTGGAGTAGATTTTAGGAAGGAGATAAGAAAGTTAGAGGTTACCAGATAAAATTTGTACAGAGAACCCCTAGAACCGCCGCGTTTCCGCCACAATTGTCGCCTTAGACCGCGGTTCCGTCGCGCCTCAAGCTCCTCTCTGCACCAAATTTTACCAGAGCACTCCTGATCACTTCCCTAGCTCTCTGGAATTCTCCAAATAATTTTCCAATTTCACAGAAAGCTCCAGATTTCCTTGCAATTAACCACAACAACACGTATTAGTGTTTGCGCAAGTTATGATCTAAAAAATATTGATGGAATAAACTCCTCCAATTGGCGAAGAGCTAGCTCCCGCTTAGGGATGCCTATTATTATTATGTATAGAAATCACAACCAAAAAATATTTTGACCGCAATCAATAACGGTGTCGAATGTAGCGCGTTAGTAAGTGCGGATCGTCCACAGGGAAAGTGTAATCGTTCGTCGTTCGAATTAGATGAGTTAAAAATTTAAGGCAAAGAAAAGAAAACAATTCATGATTTGCATTTGCAGATCAAGAAATAAGAAAAATCTAGATCTAGAAAAGACATTAAAAACAAGAATTGAGATGTGTGATAATTTCCAACCAACAATCAAGATTAGAAGTATGGCTCGTAGGAGCAGATCGGATCTATAGATGTGATGAGATCTAAAGATTACTAATTCTTATCCATTAATGAATTGATACTAGATCGATGCAAATTCATCGAGGTTTAAGGATCGTGCGGGAAAATTAGGGATTCCGCAACTCATCATTTGTCCTTTCGATGGATCGCATTCAAATTCTAGCTTCTAGTTAATCAAATGGTCAATAGTTGTTCCCTAGTTTCGAGTGAACACGATCAAGAAAGCATCATCTCGAAACTAGGTTATTAATCATTTGATTCACTAAAATTTCCAAACATTATAGGATTTAAGAATTGTAAAAATATCTAAATCATCATCATCTAAAGATCGTCACAACTCCTACACGAGCGGAGATTACTCAAACATCATGATCACAAACACAATCACAAATTGAGATCTAATCATTATGCTTGAATTAAAAGATAAGCAAGAATATAGAAAATTCACATTTATTTATCGACAATTTTCGTTATAACTCTCTTGAATTTACAAAAGGAAGGAACTAGATCGTCGATTTCGGCTTCGCTCGGCTCCTTGAGTCGCGGATCGGCGTGGATCTCTTGCTCCGTTGGAATCCGGCGTCGCTTCTAAAGGTTGAAGGCTCTCTTGCTTGAATTGCTCTCGGGATCTTGATCTTGATTTTGAATTGGGGTTTGAATTTGAGGCACAAGCTTTGTCACTAAACTTGTGGGTTGAAGATGGTGGTGATTCTTGAACAATTTTCACCCTAGCTCTAGGCTCTCTTTTATAGACCTCCAAATTCTAGATCTAGGATTGAAATTTGAATTCCCTCCACAAGTTTGTTAGCCAAAAGATTTAAATTTCCCTCCAAAAGTTAGTTAAGCCCAAAAATTTGAATTTCCCTCCAAGAGTTTGTTAAGCCAAGCCTTCTAGATGTGCCACGTGGAGCTTCTAGGGTCTTCTGGAAGCTTTGGAAGTTACCTTAGCCACGTGGAAGAAATCTGGAAGCATGAAGCCATCAAAGAGCCGCGGTTCCACGGCGCAAGCCAGCTCCTGCCGCGGAACCGCGGCGGTTTGGAAGCCTTAGGGCTTGGGTCTTCTTCTGTGGTATTGGGCTGACAATTGGACCTCTTTTTGATATGTGGAATTTTATTTGGATTTCTGTAATATTACCAGATCTTCACCCTTTGAGTTGGCGTATTTTATCTGCACTGTTTTCTCAATTTTGGGCTTTGCTTCCGGAATTTCCTGCATAAACTCCAAGACAAGAGTTGCGCTATACAAGAATGATGCGATGCCATGATAAACACACAATTTCCCTAAAAGTGCTGGTTTTAGTATACAGTACAAGTAATCCAGTATTTTACATGTGTTTTGCTAATATGTGCGATATGAATACTGGAAACCTATACATGAATGCAAAAGGTAGAGAAATTGCCGTGTTAGAAATGCAGTATTTTCGACTGATCAAATTCCCCCAAACTTATTTTCGATCGTCTCGATCGAACTGTTTTATTAAAAAGAGAAGGAGAAAATAAAGAAATAGAAAAGCACACTTTCGTAGGCAACATGATTGCACTGAGCACGTGCAATAAGCCTTTAAACCTCTAGGTGTCCCTAGTAGGAGGAGTGTTGTCTCCTGAGGGTTTTCAGCGGATTGCACCCACAAAATCCAATAATAAAAGGAAGATCATGAATATTACATTTAAAGACAAGAATTTTAAAAGAAAAGCCTTGAAAATTAGGGTTTCCAACTAAGCTAGCTTTTCGGTTGTCATGAGCCCTATCTTAATGGCCATGAAAAGATGTCAGGAATCACATCCTCCCTCAATAAAACATCGTCTTATTCTTCATTCCTATCTTTCTTCCAAATATCGATCATATCACCCTGCGTGTGTGTAAAGGACATCCCTACATCCGGAGAATTCAATTCAAGCTATCATTCTCTTGCCCATCAGCCTCAGTACTTTTTAATTAATGAATATTTAGATGTGCTCACACACTTTCATGCGACCGTTAATACTTCTTGAGGTACTAACCGACCGATTACTCATGTGCTTGCTTATTTGGTGTTTTTCCTCGTCTTGCACCACCTCAGGCATAGCAGTGACTCCCAGACCAGTTGGCCTTAGGGCACTAGGTGAAGAGGCACCCTTGCTATAAATTTTATTGCCCTCGGTGATAACAAAACCAGTGTCCATTTTTTTTCTCACCACTTTATATATTTTTTTTTCTTCATTTTTTTTTTATTTCCTTCATACATCGGCTTTAAGACAAGAGCATTTCAAGGTATCCTCTACTATCCCGGGCTTCAAGACGTGTGTAAGTGCGAATAGCAGGGTATCAACGTTCAAAATGTTTGGCTTCCAGAATAGAAACTATTTTTCAGACTTATTTTTATCCTCAGATTAGTGACTTCCTTCATCTTACTAACCCTTGGGACAATGGCTCATAACTACTTATTACTAGTTCGTATAAGAAAACTTCTAATTTTCTTAGTTTTCTTAAATTTTTCTAATCTCATGGATGTAATTGTTCACTATCTAATCTTTTATTATCATAAATATTAGATATTTTTATATTTTGAAAATATTTAAATTTTTATAGATTTCGAAAAAAAATTTAAATTTTTATAGGTTTTTAAGGGTTTTGAAAATTATTTACAAAAAATGATGAACCAAAAGAAAAATATTTACACACAATTTTTATGGGTTTTGAAAATTTTTGAATTTTTGTGGTATTTTTTTTTTAAAGAAATATTTTGTGCTTATGCAAATGATATGTACATGATGCAAAACTAAGCACAAACCTCCCCCAAACTTGTTTTCAACAGTGTCCTCACTGTTGCCATCCGCTATATCTACAAAAACCTGTAAGCCTGGGAGGAATTTATTAGTGGGGGCAAAATATATAAGTGAAGATCCTCCCCCCAAACTTTTTTTTTTTACTCAAAATTTTTCTTGCATGCGTAGGCCGTAGATTCTAAAATATGTGCACTTCGTATGCCATATTGGTCTTCATATGCAATTCTTGTTTACGATGCGATGTGCTTGAAACTGTAGGTACCTTCACGTGGACTTCGGGACAACAAGGGAGAGCAAAGCATTATCGACTTCGGCAAGCGATGATCGAAGGTGAGTAGATGTATATCTACGGGGGAAGCCGGGTGGATGGCGTATAGCACCCCGCAACCGTAGAATAGGATATTTATTTATATTATGTGATATATGGATCATTAGCAAATAGGGTTTCTAGGAGACCGTAGGATTAAAAAAGTGTACTCATAGGAAGGTTACTCTTAGTTTTAGTTCCTTAGTCATGAGTCGTCGGTTTTACTTAGTCACGCATACACACACTTGATATGATATGTGTGTATATGTATATATGTATATATATATGGATATGTTGATATATATATATATATATATATATATATATATATATATATATATATATATATATAATATATATATACCTATACATGTAAGATGAGGATATGGGATGTTATATGGTTTGAGTTGATATGATCGAACATGATGTCAAGAGATTTTGATATATGATTTGAGATGAGACATCGTATATGATGCGATATATTAAAGGATCGTTGGGCGTTATACACATAGCATGCAATAACATGTGACTTGATAAAATAATAGAATGTACGTGACCTTAGATCCGTACTCTTGGTTGTGATATGGTACGATAGATGATACCGTACGAATTATGATATATATGATATTGACCCGTACCCTAGATTTTAAGGATGCCGTACGACGGACTATACCGTACGAGATATATATATATATATATATGATGATTGATCCGCACTCTTAACTCGACAATACCGTATGATGAATACTACCGTACATGATGCTATGAGGCTGGATCGCCGACTACTAGATACATCGACTCGGAAATGTGTAGATTTCTTATCACTTTCAATTCGGTTCTTAGTTTAGTTTTCTAATTACTTAAGTAGATGTTAGTATAGATTTGATTCATACCTTTTTTCAAACCAACGAATCGTATGCATTTTCAAAGGATAAACCAAGGGACACTACAGATTTTCAAAAGATATCTCTTTTCTCAAAAATACACCGTAGCCCCTACTTTTCTAAAAACAACAATTCGTGCTATTTTAAATACAGTAACCGTATAGCTCGTGTATATATATATATACTTTATGAATGTTATGTTTACTGTTTACTTCTTCTATGCTCATGTTATTCTCATTGCATTGTATATATACATGTGTTTCCATCAGCTGTTAAGATCTCGTATGCTATGGCACATGCACCATTACCGATGATGTGTATGTTGCACGTACACTTACTTGCCGGCTCACATGGATCATCATCGGTAATTGTCATGCCACGCACACAATAGAAACTGCCATGGATAAATATATGTTGTACCGCATTCATTATTGATAGTTAGATAACGATTCTGGTATTAATACGCATCATGATTTACATCATGCATACATTGCTATAGTGATTTATCTCATATGATGTTTTAATGAGATTTCTGTTTCGTGGATTTGGGAAATCGCAAAGTATATTTTGAAAATTTGAAATATTTAAAAGTGTGGTTTTCCCTTGATATGGTAATTGTGTCCACCATGAGTTTTCTTGGTTTTAATCTTTTTCGAGTACCCAATTCGAAGAGTTGGATGAGCCGTCTGCGGGTTACCTCAGGGTAAGAAGATCCTGGGGATGACGATGAGCCTAGCAGGGAGAGCACTACTTACCGTGATAGTTTGGCGCGGCGGATATCCAGAGGATACCGACCGTAGTCATGAGATCAGATGATATGGGGTCGATCCGGCCAGACAGAGCCCGAGATATGATGATTATGTGTCGCTAATGGACACGGTTTTTATGATGTTTTCGAGTTTCGATGCTTGGCACTCAGGCTTTATCATGATTTATTATGTCGTTGCCGGACACACGTTGGATGATGCATTTATACATGATGTACATGACATGTTACTACATTATAACACATACACGGGTACTTTGATATTGCACATATGCTTATATTATTACCTTTGTTATCACTCGATGTCGCTATATCATTATTATCTTACTGTATGACCTAGGAGAACATCATACATTCGGTTTCTACTTGGTGATGTCTTATACTCACGAGTTGGCAACTCACCCCCATTGTGCCATAGTTTTCTTGTAGGTTCGACCGCTTGGATCAGTAGCGGTATTGCTGGCACACAGTTCCATCAAGATTTTTGGCTTTGGTAGGTAAGACACACATTGGATCGTGACCACTCTTGTACTTTTATATTATTCAGTTACATCTAGTTAAAAGCTCTATCAACCAGACTATGTACATTCGTAGACTTAGAAACTCGACTTGTATATTCTTTCGGATTTAGAGTCACACTCATTTATTTATTATTGTTTCTGTTTGCTTGATGATGCTTAGTTTCTTTGCTTTACTTTTGTGTTTTGATCCTCGCCTTCGGCATTGTAATTTATATCTTTGCGTGGTTGTTTCCGCCAATTGGCGAAGAGCTAGCTCCCTCTTGAGGATCTCTATTATTATTATGTTGTATTGTTTTCTGGTTAAAAATTACAAAGGAGGTGTTGCCGAAATTTCAAACGTCGAAAAATGTTTTCAAGACAGATATGAACATTGCATTTTTCATATGATATTACTTATCTTTTAAAAGATCTTAATTTCATTATATCGTTATTTTAAAACTTCACCTCCACTATTTTCCCTATAAGTTTAGATTTCTGGGATTTTGGCTTGCTTTAATTAGGTGGGGTCCTATAGACTTCACAGGATTCAAGTGCCAGTCACGTGCCTTTTCCGGTTCGTGACAATTGTTCACTGCATCCATGTGGCTCAGGACTATACCCAACTAAAATCTATTTGCACGACTCCTTTGAGCCTTGGTGGGGTAGTAATCTTGGTACAGTGAGAACTCACACGAGACAAATGAAAATCTCAAGTCTAAAGACTAACCTGTACTCATGCCACAAGAAAACTTCTATCTGACGATAGGTATAATACCATCTAGAAGTTCTCGGCGAGTCCGTCCGGTATACTCACATCCAGTGAGCACATGTATACTATCTTAGGTAACTCAACACCAATGGCTTGTGAGACCGGCCACCTCCTCTCGTCGAGGTCTCGAAAAGTATACACTAGTCTACTCTAGAGTATCGATGCCCGGTCTCGATCTCCCTTGATTAGGGACATTTAAGGATATGCTTATGGACCACCCTACTCCCACATATATGGTCACCATCATAATACCGATAGTCAAGCAATAATCCTTCAGGTTTTATCAAAACGTATACACATAATGATAAAAACAAACCAGATAGCATACTATCATCTCGAGTAAGACTGGTATACCTGTATCGGTCATTGTTCATTATCATAATCGCCTAGTTGTAATTACAATAATTGCATTGAGGGCACCATATCCAACATTTAAAACATAGCATGATAGAAATTTAAAAATCAAAAGAGCAAAATACCCAACCATCCAAGAAATTGCTAAAGATTTGAACTAGTTAACATAAACATAGAAGGCTATAGCTACTAGGTTTAAACTACAACCTTTGTAGTATTTTCAAGTGCTCCACAAATTGTGTTAGACTCCATGCAACCTCCTAGTATGTCCATGGATCAAGCTTGGTGAGGATCCCCTGGCCCTAGATAGATCCACCTTGAGAGTGCCCTTCCATGGCTTCAAACTTCAATAGAAGTTAACCTAAGAAGCTAGTTTGGTAATCTAGCTTGCTAGGAGATGTAGTAAACCTTACTAAATATTTTATCTCTATTTATTTTCTTTTTTTAGATTAATCTCTCATATAAAAGAGGAGGAAGAAGATGAGAGAGCTAGCTTAAGAGAGAGAAACTAAAAAGGATTCTCAACCATTTAGTTAATGGTTAGAATCCTTTATCATCCCTCACTTTAATCCTAGCCATAGGATTAAGATCAAACAAACAAGTGTCCATCCTCTTCTCCCTCCTCCACATGTCATCACCAAGAGTGAAGCAAAAGGTGTGTTGTTCCCTTGGAACAACATAAGCTAATGGGAAATAATTAAGAAAAGGAAATTAACAATAACAATGTTTATATATTAATATTTATGCTAACATAATTAATTAATATATAACTTTGTAATTATTATCCTGTATATTAAAATACATAAAAGAGAGACAAATAAATGGTGAAAAAATACTAGCAAATTCATATATTAAATATATGTGATATTAAATCTAAACTAGATTTAATATCTGTCTTTTCAAAAGACCTGCTAGTATTTCCTAATGTCCGAATGTCGTCGGTCCATGTAATGAACGCATTTCAATGGAACCCGAGCGCGTACAAATTTACTGCAACTACATCGTTTCGTCAAATCTGGGAAACCCCCTGTGTGGGACTTTAAAGACTCGACAATACACTGGCAGTGTGTTTACTGAAGAAAACCCTGAAAAACTCACAAGCACGTCAGCGACACTAGTTGTATGCAACGGCTACCCATGGTATTGTCGAAAAAGAGATCGACAAGCAAGATTGTCCGAAACCCTACTGAGCCTATCACTGACATGTACCATACAGTCTGGTCTGTTTGTCTAAGAGTATCACATATCCAGACTAAGGGGTGGATAAGTCATGCCGGTGTCAAGCCTTATCACCAATCGAGAAACTACAGATTGCAATCAGTAAATCCATCTGCCTAGACCTAGGTCTTATGGTGATGGCTAACCGTACACTGTGAGACATCAACTTCCTGTTAGTTGTATGTATGCCCTAGAGGCCATTATTATACATATGATGTATATCATAGTGGATGCTTGGACATATATAGAGAGGACTTTCTTGCTCGACATGATAGTATGCTATCTGGCTGCTCTTTATCTTAACATGTATACTTGTCTCTTGATACTGTCTCATAGTTACATGTTGGTAAAGCCCTTAGGATGTGTACTTGACTACCAGGATTATGATGCAAATCATACTAGTGGGGCCATGGTAGTCCATAAGTTCATCCTTTAATGTTCCTAGTCATGGATGTATCGAGACGGGGCATCGATATACCAGAGTAGACTAGCGTATACGCTTCTCGACCCATGAGATGGGCGATGGATGATCTCATATCCATTAGTGTTTGACATCAGAGATGCTATACGGGGGCTCAGTGGAGACTGGGTACACTGGACGGACTCGCTGAGAACTCCTAATTGGTATTATACCTATCGTCAGATAGCAGTTCTCTGGTGACACTGGTACAGGTTAGTCTGTAGACCCGAGATCGTCATAGAGTCTTGTGTGATTCCCACTGTGCTTTGATTTCCACCTTACCACGTTCAAGAGGACGTGCAAAACGGTGGTTTTTGGGTACAGTCCCGAGTCACATGGAGGCAATGAGCGATAGGAGGGGATTTCGTCTCTCCCAGTATTGGGGGTAGATGTCATGCTGTGCTCGATTGGCTATAACTGGAAGTCCCTGGCCAGGGCTGATTTAGAGATTTACCGGTAAGTGTTATCAATAGTTTCTCGACCTGTTATGAGCCTCGTATCGGCATGACTTATCGAGTTATTAGGGTTTGACGTTTACCACTCCTAGACTTGATATGCGACATCTCAGACGAAGAGACCGGACTGTACGGTAGTGTTATTGACAGGATTTTGCAGGAGTTGGAGCGGGCTTGCTTGCTGATCTTCTAATCGTTCAATACCCGGGTAGCCGTTACGTCCAGCTAGTACCGCTGACGGCTTATGGGTGCTTGATGTGATCATTACTTACTGCCAGCGTATTGACGAGTCTTTAGAGTCCTACACAGAGGTTTTACTGGCTCAGGCAAAACGAAGTAGGAGCACATATGTGATATGTGCGGGACCGAGAATAATACGAGTATGTGATGCCGTATTATATTCTCGCGATATTTGTATCGGTTGGTTATATGTGATATAGCCGGTTTATCGAATCAAGTGTTGATTCGATATGTTGGTACATATAATATTAGTCGGTTATATGAGATATAGCCGGATTATTAAAAATCAAGTGTTGATTTGATAATTTAGTGTATAATTGTATATTTGATATATTAGTTTAAATTAACAAATATTAGCTCACTTAAGCATTTATTTTTTCTCATATGTGCACACTTATTATATATGTGATATATATTAATTGTGTTCTATTTTGTGTCATGGTTGATGACACACACTACATGGGTATATGAGACTTACACCATAATAATTATAATGTAGGGTTTTAATATTTAAAGTAAATCCAAATTAGTGGATAATTGCTCACATGCATGAAGCTTGTAGAAGCTTGTAGATGCATTGACTTAGTCCACTCATTTTATATTACTTAAGATATTTATTAACCTAACCATTATAATTTAGACATGGTTATGTCTCTACATGAGTTAACTATATGATACAAACTCACCTATGGTTCACTCTATCATCTCATTAGTTCTCATCTCTTGATCATCTTGTTCATCCTTTGGAAAAAAGCTTTCTAGGTTTTTCCAAAGTGAGAAAATATTATGAGAAAAATAAAACTAAAGTGATCCCACTTCCTACTTCATCAACCTCTACTAGATTAGCACTTTAGTGTAGGGTGTTAGCTTCACTAATCTCTCATTAGTGAAGTAGCAGCTTGAGTTAGTGTCTCCTCGACGTAAATCACTTTCGGACTCGAAAACTTCAAGCAAGATCGTTCCTTTCACCTTGAGAAGCCATGCAAGAGTCTGGGAGTTCCATGATCGCAGCGAAGGGACCACTACAAGGAGCAATTGAAGTGAAGAACCGGTCTACAAAGGTTGTATTCCTAGTTCACTTAGAAGTAAAGATGTTTACTTTCTAATTTAGCTCCTAAAACTGTCACGACCCAAAATTGGGCACATGACCGGCACTTAAACTACGTAACGTCAACAGGCGTAACGCAATTAAGTAAGCAGAAAATCCAGCAATCTAAACCATTACAAGAAAGAAAGATAGATCACTTTTAAAAATCTCGATGCAAAAACTTTTAAACTTAAGTTTGTTTTTCATAAAAATTTTGGCAGCCCCTCCTTTGTAAGAACTAGCCCCGAAACGGGTACAAACATAAGATAAAAGTAAAGCATCCCCAAACGGGAGTAAATCTCGCCCAACGGAGGAACAACTACCACAACAGATATACGACGCCGTAGCGAAGAAAAGATAAACAGTATATATAAAAGGCCGTCTCACAAGAGCACGACAACCAGAGTTATAAGAATATACAACATCGATCCTCACAACTCATCTCTAAGTCAATACATGAAGGTGGTAGATGGAGAGTACTAGATGCAAGAGATATACAATGTACAACATCGAATAACCGCAACCCACCTAAAGCAAACGGCCTCACAGCCAACCGTAGCGATATCCGCAAAAGTAGAGATAACAAGGCACCCTGCCGCGACCACTCTGATGATCAGACCTGAAAAACCCTGTGGCACAACGGGGGTGAGTTGCCAACTCGTGAATAGTAAATAACATCATACAGTAATCGCAAGTATGAACTAACAGCGATAATCTATCACAGGTAATTGTTAGTGTATATGCCCTAGAGGCCATTACTGTATCATACTAGTTTGTATATTACTTAATGGAAGCTTGGGATATTCACAGTTGTATAGACAATCTTGCTCAAAATGGTAGTATGCTACTTGGTTTGTTTCTACTTTAATGTGTACATGTGTTTCTTTTAGTATATCACATATACACATTAGTAGAGCCCTTAGAATCTTTGCTTGATTACCAGCATTGTGATGGCAGTCACACTCGTGGGGGCTGGGTAATCCACAAGCACATCCTTATACAGGTCCGTAGTCGTAGGACTATCGAGACAGGGCATCGATACTCCGGAGTAGACTAGCGTATGCGCTTCTCATCCCAGCAGGGGAGACGGTCTGTCCCACAGCCGTCAGTACGTCGTGCTTGAGATAGTATGCGGGTGCTCGTTAGGTTACGAGTACACTGGACAGGACTTGTCGGGAACTGATTGGTTGGTACTATACCTATCGTCAGTTGTCAGTTCCCAGGTGACATGAGTACAGCTTAGTCCGCTGACTTGACACTGTCACTTCGCGTCGAGTGTGTTCCCACCGTACTTTGATTACTACCCTACCACGGCTCAAAGGAGTCGTGCAAACAGGTAGTAGTTGGGTGCAGTCCTGAAGCACTTGGAGGCAGTGACGGTTAGACAGGATTCGTCTCTCCCGGTATTGGGGGTTGATATCGCGCTGTGTCAAGGAGAGCCATTACACACAGTCGTCCCAGGCCAGGGCAAGCGAGATATACTGGTAGGTTTCCAGTGTTATCTCAGGGTGTTCTGGGCTACACTCCGACACGACTTGTACCGCTATTAAGGGACTGATGTTTACCGCCCCCCCAGGCCCGCCATGCGATATTCTCAGACGAACAAACCGGACTGTACGGAGACTGTCACATTCAGGCTCAGTAGGAGTTCAGATGGGTTTCTCCTCGTCCATCTTCTTATCGGCATCTACCTGGGGGCCATTACGCACAGCTAGTGCGGCTTGCGGTCTGTGGTTAAACGCACTGCCAGCGTAGTGTCGATTCTTTAGAGTCCCACACAGAGAGCTATTCGCCTTTAGGTAAAAGAGTAGAGGTCGCATGGTTTTGCGACAGGGTTCGGTCACATCTGTGCACTTGTGCACGTTTAGTGTCTGGGCAGTTATTACTAGCGGGCTTTGGTTTAAGCCAGATCCTAGTATACGTTTTGGGATTGATTTTATCTCGTTTGCATTCATGTTCCCCGGAACGCGGATGCGGGTGTGTATGCACGGTTGACCGAGACAGAGGCAGAGGATTCTCATTAGGTTTGTTGACTGTTGACTTTTGCTAAACCCTAATGAGAATAAGAAATATGATTAATGATAATATTAATTAAGTATTATTGTGCCATGGTTGGGTTGAAAGGTTGACTTTGTTGACTTGTTGACTATGTTGATCGGTTGACTAGGTTGGACTTGTTGACCACCATCATGACAATGGCTATCATTTCTTGGCTTTGACCTTTGCTTGCTTGTTTTGTTCACAAATTGCATTTAATGCATGAAATGATATTACCATTTGATATGATAACAACTATCACATAATACTCAATTATTATTATGTGTTATGATTATTTTGGATTATGAGAGCAAGGGTGAGAAAAGTCTTGCTCATTCTTTCATTTCCATTCTCTCTCATGCTCAAGCTCTCTTCCTCTTCCTCTTGCTCTCTCTAGCTCAAGGAAACTCCCTCTCATGAGTTGAGAACCATTTTCTTAGAGATAAAAACCCATAACACTTCTCTACTCATCTTAGTACATAAGGTCTAGCAAGCCAAGTGTTCTAGTTTCTTCTAGTTTGAGGTTGAAGCCAAAGGTAGAAGCTTTCGGGTGGATCCATCTTCGGTGCAAGGAGATGACGAGGTGAGGCCGATCCGACTAACGCAAGGAGTTGAAGAGAAGGAGTTCAAGTTAAGGTATAACCCCCTAACCGAGTAGGTAAAACTCCTAATTATGTTGTTAGATAGTTGTTTAACAAAGATCCGTATTTTGAGTCCATGTTAACCCTAAAGAAAAAATCGTTTTTCACCACTTCCGCAACCCCAAAGAACCGGGGACGGGTAACGTGGACTTACAGTGGTATCAGAGCCTAGTTAAACACTATCTAACATGTTAGCAAAGTAACTAGAAGTTTGATCGGGAAAAAGTCGCAAAACATGCCCGAAATATCAAGTTTCTGCCGATTCTGTTTTCTGTTCAAAAAATAATTAATCTTATACTAAAAATCGGCTCAGGCTTTTTAAAACCCACACAAGAAAATTGGTCCACCGACTCGGTCAAAGCGCCGCGGAAATGCGGCAGGAGTATGCTCCCGCCGCGGATCCGCGGCCGAGTTGACTCAGCCGTGGCATAATTTTCCTGCAGTGTGTTTCTGGGGGTGTTTTGGGATTTTTACAATATGATTTTTCTACCCAGATTTTCCAGAAAGCAAAATTTGTTTTTGGGGTTTAAAAATCCGTATTTTGATCGAACTTCTAAAGACTTAAGCTGACGGGTATATATCTGTGATGTGATATATGTATTGAACGTCTGCTAATCGCTATACGTCGATTAGTGGGGGTTATACATATCTGTGATCTGTAATGTTGATGGTATGTGTATATGAATTCATTGGATTGTCGCGGATGAATAACCGGGGATTGTGAGATGAGAGTTTTCTTTATCTTTCAATTCATGTAATTGGTAATTGATGTAATATTATTTATATAGCCGCACAACCGGGATGAGGTTGTAGCCATCATTGTATAATTTCTTTTACTGTTTTTGCTCCTAGGATAGACCTATGGAGGGGGTGCACAAACTACCGGGTACCTCGAAGTGCCGAGTGGCCTACTCACGTTGTTGAGAGAGGTTGCTTCACTTCGGGTATTTGGCGGGTAGTTTGCCGCACCCGTAGGGGTCTAGGGTGGGGTATTGGCTATTCACCACGACCGTGTAATCCGCTTTTCGTTACAGGCTCGTACGAATTGCGGATTCCTAGTATATCCAATGTGTTCATCTGTGATCCGGAATGGCTATCATTGCATCTGACGAATGTATATATCTATATATGATATCTATTTAGGCGTTGCTTATGTTTTGCATCCGCGCTAGTCCAGCCCCCGCTCTGTCGTTAGTTAAGTAACCTAACGGGTAATGACGGGACCCCGTGGCGAATGCGGATGGCATAAGCGTACGTCATATTTTCGTTGTTTTCTGCAATGGTAGGATTAAATGATGGGACGCATTAAAATTAATGCAAGAAAATAAACCAAGTAAAATTCATTGGAACACTTTCAAAACCACTCGGTTTATTTTCAAAAACCAACTTTTAAACGCGGAGCTTAAGCCACTCCTTTTAAAAGCTATCTCGTTCCATCGATTATATCAAGTTCACTACGTTCACGGTTTTGCCAAAACCATTCGTAGTCCTCCGTCATTTCACATGGATAGTCAATAGTATTCAAGCTATGTTTGTTGGCCAAAGTCAAGGCATAGTGATTAGTAGCTATTGGGTATTCATGTGCAGCATAGATAGATGCGTTGGTTTGGGACAGTCGTACTGCCTTGTTGGCCAAAGTCAAGGGTAGGTACGGGTGGGTTCAAATTAGCCTGGAGAATGACGGGTAGAACTTGACATGTGACTTATGATTTGTTGGCCAAAGTCAAGGTCATAAGAGCATGGGGCAAAAATCCACATCGGGAGTTTCAAAAGAACCTGAAACTTGCTAGCGTTGCATACCATTTAGAGTGTTATGATTCTGGTAGGATTCCTTCAGTTTTGTCACGCGATGATATTTGGATCCCGATCCTACTGTGAGTATATGCTACTCCTTGGGAAATTTCTCACTTAACGATCAATACTATAAACCAAGTAGGTGTCTAGAAAGGTGTTAGCGGGGCTACGCCCCCAGGGAAAAGAGGTTATTTAATTAAGGAACTTCGCGAAAGCGTTGGAAAACCTCCCTCGAAGTACCGACACTGGCCTGGCTGAACGGTTAAGCAAGTATTGTACGGTGAGATTAATCCCGACTAATTCTTCCTTTATGGTTTGAGGAGGGATTCGAGAGACAGTGAGAGCCATCCTGTTTAGACAAACTAAAAACCACTCTAAACTTGCAAGAGCATCATGCTGAGTGTTTCTTCTCTCTTTCCTAATTGCAGCGACCAATCGTCATGACCGGACTTAAGTTACTTCTAGATAAAAACATACTGACAGGGCCAAACTACAAAGATTGGCTCAGGAATGTCAAAATGCCAATCACTTATGACAAGCTGGGGTATCTTCTTACTACCAAAGCTCTCCCTGTCCCAGGTCCCACCTCCAGCGTCGCGGATAAGGAAATCCGTAAGACTTGGGAGATCGATTGCGCGAAGGCCAAGTGCCTCATGCTTGCCTCTATGGACAATGAACATTAGAGGAGGCACGAGAATATGGACCTCGAATCCATATTTCTCCATACAAAAGAACTGTATGGAGAGCAATCTCGTATCGCCAGATACGAAGTGTCGAAAAAGCTGTTTTCGGCAAGATTGGCCATCGGATCATCGGTAGCGGAACACGTGCTTATGATGATTGGCTTCATTGAAGAGCTCGCGGATCTTGGGACCACGTTGGAGAACGAGCTCTATACGGACTTGATTCTCCAGTCCCTTCCTTCCACTTACGCCCAGTTTATCCTGAATTCAACTTGCAAGGAAAAGAAGTTGAACTTCCGGAGCTCCTCAACATGCTGAAGAGTGCAGAGGACACCCTACAGAAAGGTAGGGAAACATCCACTTTGTTTGTAGGAGGATCTTCCTCTTCTAAGTCCAAGGAGAAAGCTAAGGGAAAGAAGAAGAAAGCCCCCGCCAAACCAAGGGGCGGTGTTAGTAAAGTGGAAGCAAAGGGAAAGGCAAAAGCAACAAAGGTAGCGGGGAAGCTTGTGGGGAAAGAGGAATGCTTTTATTGTCATTAGAGTGGACACTGGAAGAAAGATTGCAGGGCTTGGAAGGCCAGAAACCAGGATCCGAAGCAAGTTGCGGCTTCGGCTTCAGGTGTGTATGTTATTGAAAACTGTCTATCAATAAACTCTACTTCCTGGGTATTGGATACCGGATCAGGATCTAATATCTGTAATTCTTTGCAGGCACTGAGAAAGCGTAGGGTTTTGAAAGCAGGTGATATGACCATCGGAATTGCAAACGGAGCTGGCATGGATGCTGAGTCCGTGGGGGACTATCACTTGGGATTGTCAGATGGACACGTTTTGGTTTTGCGTAATTGTTATTTTGTACCCAATGCAACTTGTAATATCATTTCTATATCTTTATTATCTAAAGAAGGTTATGAATTTGCATTTGTAAGTAATGTTGTGAACATTCACCTTAATCAAGTTTTGATTGGGTCAGGTACATTAAACAATGGTATATACGTATTAAACCAACCACAGATTTTCAATGTCCAGAATACACACAAAAGAAAGTCTCGGGAAATAAATCAAGCTTTCTTATGGCATTGTAGACTGTGTCACATCAATGAGAGAAGGTTGACGAAGTTACATACAGAAGGATATTTGGATCCGTTCGAATATCAATCATATGCAACTTGTCAATCCTGTCTCAAAGGAAAGATGACAAAGACTCCGTTCACTGGACACGGAGTAAGAGCGAGCGAGCTCTTGGGACTCGTACACAGCGACGTGTGCGGTCCAATGTCTACACATGCGCGAAGCGGTTATTCTTACTTCATTACTTTTACGGATGACTTTTCAAGGTGCAGATATGTCTTCTTAATGAAACATAAATTTGAAGCCTTCGGAAAATTCCAGGAATATAAGAATGAAGTAGAAAAACAAACCGGCAAAAGTATCAAGACACTGAAATCTGATCGAGGTGGTGAATACTTGAGTGCCGAGTTCCTGGATTACCTAAAAAAGAATGGAATTCTCTCTCAGCTTACTCCTCCATACACTCCGCAACATAACGGTGTATCGGAGAGACGGAACCGGACCCTATTGGATATGGTACGTTCCATGATGAGTAACGCTGAGTTACCGCGATCATTCTGGGGATATGCACTAGAATCAGCTGCATACCTTTTGAACCGAGTTCCAACTAAAACTGTGCCTACCACACCATATCAGATGTGGTGTGGGAAGAAACCCTATCTTAAGTACATTAAGACATAGGGATGTCTAGCTTTTGTCAAAAAGAAGCATGCGGACAAACTCGAGGCACGCTCAGTACAGTGCAAGTTTGTGGGATATCCAAAGAACTCCAAGGGATATTTCTTCTATTGCGAAGATGAACAAAAGGCTTTTGTTTCTCGTCATGCCCACTTCTTGGAAACTGAGTTTTTGGAAAATCAGAAAAGTGGGAGCGCAATAGAACTGGAAGAAATTCCATAACCACGAGCTATTACTGAAAGCTTAGTAGAACCAGAGGGTTCGAAAGAACAGGACATTCCTACGCCGCTCCGCAGGAGTAGTAGGCTGTCTGATCCGCCCGAGAGATACTACGGTTTTCTCATAGACGGGGATAGAGAGGATTGCATCATTGGTAGTGATGAGCCGACTAGCTTCCAGTAGGCCATTCAGAGCGTTGACTCGGTAAAATGGCTGGATACAATGAGGACCGAAATGGAGTCCATGTACACCAACAAAGTATGGATGTTGGACGTTGCTCCAGATGGGGTAAAACCCGTAGGATGCAAGTGGATCTTCAAAAGGAAGATTGGTGTAGATGGACAGGTTGAGACCTATAAGGCTAGACTTGTTGCAAAGGGTTTTCGTCAAAGACCTGGTTTGGACTTTGACGAAACCTTTTCTCCAGTGGCTATGCTGAAATCCATTCGGATCCTTCTTGCCATTGCTGCCTTCCACGATTATAAGATTTGGCAGATGGACGTAAAGATCGCTTTTCTAAATGGAAATTTAGAGGAGTGTGTCTATATGGACCATCCAGAGGGTTTCATTCAGAGTGGGAGCAGCGGAAAGGTGTTTAAGTTGCTTAAGTCCATCTATGGACTAAAGCAGGCATCGCGGAGTTGGAACATCTGTTTTGATGAGATGGTCAAAGAATCTGGCTTTATCAAAAATCCAGATGAATCATGCATCTATAATAGATTTGTAGCAAGAACTGTCGTATTCCTCGTTTTATACGTGGATGACATTCTCTTAATAGGAAATGACATTCCTATGCTACAATCTGTCAAAGGGTTCTTGTCACACAGGTTCTCCATGAAAGACCTGGGTGATGCCTTTTACATTCTGGGGATCCGGATCTATCGTGACAGATCCAAGAGGATATTAGGACTCTCGCAGTCCAGGTACATCGACACCATAATGAAAAGATTCAGTATGGAAGATTCCAAGCGCGGTAATCTACCGGCTTGTCATGGGATCACCCTCTCCAAAGAGATGTCTCCTAAGACTGATTCGGAAAGGGATCGCATGTCTATTATACCCTAGGCTTCTGCGGTAGGATCTATAATGTATGCGATGTTGTGTACCAGACCAGATATAGCTTATGCACTGAGTGTGGTAAGCCGGTATCAGTCAAACCCTGGGGAGAAATATTGGATAGCGGTAAAGAACATTCTCAAGTACCTGAGAAGGACTAAGGAGATGGTCTTGGTGTATGGCGGAAAAGACCTCGAGATCGAAGCTTTTGCTGACTCCAGCTTCCAGAGTGACAAGGTTGATTCCAAGTCCATGTCGGGTTATGTCTTTACCCTCAATGGAGGGGCGGTGTGTTGGAAGAATTCCAAACAGGAAACCGTTGCTGACTCGACAATGGAAGCGGAATATATCGCTGATGCTGATGCCGCAAAAGAAGCCGTTTGGATGAGGAAGTTCTTAACGGAACTTCAGGTGGTTCCGTCCATTGTTGATCCAATACCTCTGTATTGCGACAACAACGGGGCTATAGCTTTAGCGAAGGAACCCAGATCCCATCAGAGGTCCAGACACATCTTGAGGCGGTATCACCTGATCAGGGAGATCGTGGATCGCCAGGAGATCGAGGTTCGGAGAGTTGCTACGGAAAATAACACTGCTGATCCACTCACGAAGGCCTTACCCCAGACTCAGTTCGAGCGGCTGATCAAGATGATAGGTCTTCGATACGCCAGTACATGGCCTTAGTGCAAATGGGAGATTGTTAGTGTATATGCCCTAGAGGCCATTACTGTATCATACTAGTTTGTATATTACTTAATGGAAGCTTGGGATATTCACAGTTGTATAGACAATCTTGCTCAAAATGGTAGTATGCTACTTGGTTTGTTTCTACTTTAATGTGTACATGTGTTTCTTTTAGTATATCACATATACACATTTGTGGGGCCCTTAGGATCTTTGCTTGATTACCAGCGTTGTGATGGCAGTCACACTCGTGGGGGCTGGGTAATCCACAAGTACATCCTTATACAGGTCCCTAGTCGTAGGACTATCGAGATAGGGAATCGATACTCCGGAGTAGACTAGCGTATGCGCTTCTCATCCCAGCAGGGGAGACGGTCTGTCCCACAGCCGTCAGTACATCGTGCTTGAGATAGTAAGCGGGTGCTCGTTAGGTTACGAGTACACTGGACAGGACTCATCGAGAACTGATTGGTTGGTACTATACCTATCGTCAATTGTCAGTTTCCAGGTGACATGAGTACAGCTTAGTCCGCTGACTTGACACTGTCACTTCGCCTCGAGTGTGTTCCCACTGTATTTTGATTACTACCCTACCACGGCTCAAAGGAGTCGTGCAAACAGGTAGTAGTTAGGTGCAGTCCCGAAGCACTTAGAGGCAGTGACGGTTAGACAGGATCGTCTCTCCCGGTATTAGGAGTTGATATCGCGCTGTGTCAAGGAGAGCCATTACACACAGTCGTCCCTGGCCAGGGCAAGCGAGATATACTGGTAGGTTTCCAGTGTTATCTCAGGGTGTTCTGGGCTACACTCCGACACGACTTGTACCGCTATTAGGGGACTGATGTTTACCGCCCCCCTAGGCCCGCCATGCGATATTCTCAGACGAACAGACCGGACTGTATGGAGACTGTCACATTCAGGCTCAGTAGGAGTTCAGATGGGTTTCACCTCGTCCGTCTTCTTATCGGCATATAACTGGGGACCGTTACGCACAGCTAGTGCTGCTTGCGGTCTGTGGTTAAACCCACTGCCAGAGTAGTGTCGAGTCTTTAGAGTCCCACACAGAGAGCTATTCGCCTTTAGGAAAAAGAGTAAAGGTCGCATGGTTTTGCGACAGGGTTCGGTCACATCTGTGCACTTGTGCACGTTTAGTGTCCGAGCAGTTATTACTAGCGGGCTTTGGTTTAAGCCAGATCCTAGTATACGTTTTGGGATTGATTTTATCTCGTTTGCATTCGTGTTCCCCAGAACGCGGATGCGGGTGTGTATGCACGGTTGACTGAGACAGAGGCAGAGGATTCTCATTAGGGTTGTTGACTGTTGACTTTTGCTAAACCCTAAAGAGAATAAGAAATATGATTAATGATAATATTAATTAAGTATTATTGTGCCATGGTTGGATTGAAAGGTTGACTTTGTTGACTTGTTGACTATGTTGACCGGTTGACTAGGTTGGACTTGTTGACCACCATCATGACAATGGCTATCATTTCATGGCATTGACCTTTGCTTGCTTGTTTTGTTCACAAATTGCATTTAATGCATGAAATGATATTGCCATTTGATATGATAACAACCATCACATAATACTCAATTATTATTATGTGTTATGATTATTTTGGATTATGAGAGCAAGGGTGAGAAAGGTCTTGCTCATTCTTTCATTTCCATTCTCTCTCATGCTCAGGCTCTCTTCCTCTTCCTCTTGCTCTCTCTAGCTCAAGGAAACTCCCTCTCATGAGTTGAGAACCATTTCCTTAGAGATAAAAACCCATAACACTTCTCTGCTCATCTTAGTACACAAGGTCTAGCAAGCCAAGTGTTCTAGTTTCTTCTAGTTTGAGGTTGAAGCCAACGGTAGAAGCTTTCGGGTGGATCCATCTTCGGCGCAAGGAGACGACGAGGTGAGACCGATCCGACTACCGCAAGGAGTTGAAGAGAAGGAGTTCAAGTTAAGGTATAACCCCCTAACCGAGTAGGTAAAACTCCTAGTTAGGTTGTTAGATAGTTGTTTAACAAAGATCCGTATTTTGAGTCCATGTTAACCCCAAAGAAAAAATCGTTTTTCACCACTTCCGCAACCCCAAAGAACCGGAGACGGGTAACATGGACTTACAGTAATCTGATAGCATAAGTATGACAATATGTATATGCAACAGTCATGAAAAACACTCTATCAGGTACTACTAATACATGAAGCAATGCATATAGAATAAATGCGGAGTACGGGGTAAAACATGTCATCCTCACGGAATCCTCATCGTGGCGGACCGGTGTCCATCAAGACAATCTAAATCCCCAAATTCCCTCAAATCGGCCCCATATCGGCCCTCATATCGAGCACATCGGCCCCTCATATCGAGCATATCAGCCCCTCATATCGAACACATCTGCCCCTCATATCGAGCATATCAGCCCCTCACATCGAAATGAATAAGAATACATGCACAGATCATTTTGATGATATATATTATATGTATACATATATAACAGCGTCCCATACCACTAATATATATATATATTAGAAATGTACATATATAACAACGTCCCATACCATTGATATATATATATATACATGTATATATATTAGCGTCCCATACCACTGATATATATATATACATGTATATATATTAGCATCCCATACCACTGATATATATACACAAGAGTAAAGCATCCAGAAACATCATATGAAATCCATATATCAATACGAAATCCACGAAATAAAATATATGCAACATGAAACAGTAATATGAGCATATAAAGGAAATCCGCTATTTAACTGCAACAAGTTATTGAATATATCATGCGGTTCCAAATTCTCCGAAACCAACGCAACATCATATAAAGGTGAACATGTAGCTATAGCCAGGTATGCGTATATACATGTCAATAATGGTACGATACCCTCCAGGTATATGTGTAGCTAGCATGTAGTCATGGCAAGGCATATGTGTAAGCATGTGGGTATACAAGTATGTTATATGTCATATGCACAATGGAATATGAATCAATGTCTCAATGTCCCTAACTATACAATATCACGTATGTATAGGTATTATGCATGTCATGGCAATTATTGACGGTGTGAGTGGTATACAATCAGTGCTCGTGCAACATGAACCGTCAATAATAGTGCAGTGTCCAAGCACATCAACTAATAGTATGCAATGAAGTTTTATGCACAATCTTTATATGTGCAATATAACATGCGGCTAATATCATATCATATCTAGCCTAGACGCATAACACCATGCGGGCGAATTCCCCGTAGATGTTAAATCTACTCACCGACAATCGCAGGCTAGGTAAATCCAATCACCTGCTTCCCTTTTTTCGCAGCGTCCGAAGTCCCCGCCTGCGATCCTATTAACACAAAACATAACCAGTGCGAATCTCAGAAAGCGATCAATATTACGTATACAAGACGTTTGACCAATGCACCAACTCTAATCCGACCCACACGTGTTCCTCTAATGGCTAATGTGTGTAGCGACACACCAAAACTAGCCCACGCGCAACAGCTAAATGAGATCACGAACCGTGTCGGATCACTTAACACGCGTACCCAAACACAAGAATATAGCAAAGTGGTCCCAGATTGTAACATTTCAGAAAAATAAAATATTATTTTTGGGAATTTTTATAATTAAATAATAAATATATTGAATATTTTAATAAGGCGGTATAATTAAATACCGATAAATTTGGGGAAATTTTGAAAAATTATAGAAATTACTAAAATGAAGGTGTTTTATGTGATTCATGCAAACTATAAGTTTTTATGATTAATTATACACTATTTAGTGCTAATCGCGATTAAATATCGCTAATCGCGCATTAAGCTTATTTTGTGCAAAACATGCACCATATCATTTTTACACTTGTGTTACATTTTATAACCATGGTTTCATTTGGGATTTATGTTTTGGTTTTAAAAATGAAATGGGAAAAGAAAAGAAAAGAAAGCAAAAGAAAAGAAAAAGAAAAGGATTAGAATATTAAGCATGGGCAAGAAAGAGAGAGTATGAGGGGTCAAGAGAGCCATACCCATTTGTTCCTTTCATTCTCCTTCATCATTTTCTCACTCCCTCATCTCTCATGGCTGCCCCATCTCCACCTCCTCTTCATCCTCCAAAAACAACACCAAAACAACCTCAAAACCCCATCCCCACTTCACAAAAAGCTTGCACAAGCTCACATGCTACACTTTGGACAAAGAAAAATTTGATTTTGGTGCCCTAGGGGATTCATGAGTGAAAAATGAGGTAATTATTCCATCATTATGGTAGAATTTCCATTTGCTTTTTCATCCATGTTAACTTAAAACCGATATAGTGATGTTTGGTGAGGTTTGGAAATTCCAAGTTGGGGTTTGAGAAATCCTTAAGTTGTGAAGTGCAATTGAGTGTAGTAGTGACCTTAAAACCACCTTAGTAATAACTTTTTAGACTAAAACAGAGACTAGAACCCCTTAACCCGAACTTAGAAAACCCGATATCGAAAAATTGTGGATTCTGTGAGGGTATAATGAAATCTGCTAACACCCGGATAACCTGAAAATTATTTAGCAAACACAGAGAGATGTGCAGGTGATTTAGAGCATACCCTAAAGACCCGAGCCCCTACCCTAACACCATGGCCGCAGAAATATTCTCTCTGGCTGCAATTTGCGGCCAGACCTGGGCCAATGTGCCTCATGTTTGTTTCATGGCTCCATCTCCAGTAAAATAGACCCTTTACATATGCAAAATTGGCTAATTTGACTTAGGGTAAAATCTGGGACCATTTTCATGAGTTGCTGTTTTGATTCGGAGTTATATTTTCCATATTTTGGATTCTGAATTTTAGTATTTGTGTTTTACCTCGACCACTTGACGTTTGCACGTCTATATCGAGTGTTGTTTAGTGGTTTGAAAGGCGTAGTCCATAGGTTCTAACCTATAGGCCTTTAGCGTATCGTTTTGGTTTGATTTGGATTTTAATGCGGCACGATACGTTATGATGTGTAGGTACCCCCACGAAGACTTCGAGACGGCAAGCAAGCGTGAGGCGACGTCAGCAACGGCAAGCGTAAAGCAAAGTGAGTAGATCATATCTACGGAGGAAGTCGGGTGGATGGTGTATAGCACCCCCACAGTTCGTAGCATAGTGTATGGTATATATATTATATGGATATATTTATATGGTATTGTGAGGTTATGATTATCTAAATAGACTTTGGGAGTCATGGATAACTTTAGTGTAATTGGATGATGGTGTCGCTAATTAGTTTAGTCGCGAGCCCTAGAATAAGGTTTACACCCACACGCACACACATGCTTACTTGTTATACTAGTGCGTATATGGGGATATATATATATATACACACACATAGGTATAGAACTCTGTATATATATATACGTATACCTACATATGGATGATGAGGATTGTACATGGTATTTAGAGATGAGTCGATGAGATTGGGCATGGTGCCACGAGATCGGTGATATGATGCGGTTCGTATTAGGAGATACGACATAAGATTTTAGCGGGCCTTTAGGCGTGTGTTTTCATACACGCATATATATGCATATGGTATCAGTTTGTACTAGACTTAGATCAGTACCCCAGTTCATGAGATATGATAACATGGATACCAGATAAATGATGAGATGAATGTGATATTTGACCCGTACCCAGATTGGGATGCCGTACAACGGATTTACATACGAGCTATATATTGATGATTGATCTGCACTCTTGACTCAAGGATGTCATGTTATTTATTGTATCGTATGTGAACTATTGAGGCGAGATCACCGACTGTTATATATGTATGTATATATATATATATATATATATATATTGACTCAGATTTAGGTCGTTTCTATACCCTTTCGATTAGCTTGTTAGTTAGATCTGTAGTTTACTTAGTAGATGTTAGACTAGACCCGAATCATACCTATTTCAAAACTAACGAATCGTGAGTATTTTAAAGACAGGCCAAGGGATTCTACGGATATTTTCAAAAGACGCGTCTTTTCTTAAAAACACCGTAGCCCTTATTTTTTTCTAAACACCACGATTCGTGTTATTTCAAATGGCAAAACTGTATGACATATATATATTGATGTAGATTCTTCACTGTTGCGTTTATTATTCAATTTCCGCATATTCTTGCTATTCGCATCGCATTGCATGTTTAAATGCGTTTATTGTTATATTAAACCCATGCTGTCAGGACACCAGCACCATTATCAATGATGCGTATGTTCCACATAAGCCTGCTTGCCGGCTCACACACTTCATCATCGATAATTGCCATGTCACTACACAGTAGGATTGCTGCATTAGGATATGAGTCCTTGCATGATATATTGGCACACAGGCATATTGTACACTCATACCTGCGTATATACCTACTTGTACATCCATATTGGCGCACAGGTATATTGTACACTCATACCTGCGTATATAACTACTTGTACATCCATATTGGCGCACAGGCATATTGTACACTCATACCTGCGTATATATATACCTACTTGTACATCCATATTGGTGCACATACATATTGTACATTCATACTTGCGTACAGACATATTATACACTCATACTTGTGTACACACATATTGTATATCCATACTTGCATACATACGTATTTGCACATACATAGATGATTCTGGCTTGATTTTGGAGATTTGGGAACCGCAAGATATACTTTAAAACTGGATTCATTTTAAAGGAGCGGTTTTCCCTCGATATGTGCAAATTACTGTTTTATGTTGCATGATTTACTGATATGCTTACATTTCTATTATATGTCACATACATCATGCTTTATGATTATACGCATTGAGATATGTTATTTTCATGAGATTTCTGGATTTAGGAACCGTGGTTATTACATAAAAGAGTATTCATTGTTTAAAAAACCCGGTTTCTCTTGATATGATATTTCAGTGCGTCCACCATGAGTTTTATCGGTTCTGATATATATATATATACCCAATGCGAGGAGGAGTCGTGGACCGTGTGCGGTGTTAGTGTATATGCCCTAGAGGCCATTACTGTATCATACTAGTTTGTATATTACTTAATGGAAGCTTAGGATATTCACAGTTGTATAGACGATCTTGCTCAAAATGGTAGTATGCTACTTGGTTTGTTTCTACTTAAATATGTGCATGTGTTTCTTTTAGCATATCGCTTATACATATTAGTGGAGCTCTTAGGATCTTTGCTTGATTACCAGCGTTGTGATGGCAGTCACACTAGTGGGGGCTGGGTAATCTACAAGCACATCCTTATACAGGTCCCTAGTCGTAGGATTATCGAGACGGGGCATCGATACTCCGGAGTAGACTAGCGTATGCTCTTCTCATCCCAGCAGGGGAGATGGTCTGTCCCACAGCTATTAGTACATCATACTGGAGATAGTATGCGGGTGCTCGTTAGGTTACGAGTACACTGGACAGGACTCGCTGGGAACTGTTGGTTGGTACTATACCTATCGTTAGTTATCAGTTCCTAGGTGACATGAGTACAGCTTAGTCCGTTGACTTGACACTGTCACTTCGCCTCGAGTGTGTTCCCACTATTCTTATATTACTACCCTACCATGGCTCAAATGAGTCGTGCAAACAGGTAGTAGTTGGGTGCAGTCCCGAAGCACTTGAAGGCAGTGACGGTTAGACAGGATTCGTCTCTCCCGGTATTGGGAGTTGATATCGTGTTGTGTCTAGGAGAGCCATTACACAAAGTCCCTGGCCAGGGCAAGCGAGATTTGCTGGTAGTGTTTCCAGTAGTTTCTCAGGGTGTTCTGGGCTACACTCCGACACGACTTGCACCGCTATTAGGGGACTGACGTTTACCGTCCCCCTAGGCCCGACATGCGATACTCTCAGACGAACAGACCGGACTGTATAGAGATTGTCACATTCAGGCTCAGTAGAAGTTCGGATGGGTTCACCTCATCGGTCTTCTTATCGGCATCTACCTGGGGACCGTTACATACAGCTAGTACTTCTTATGGCCTGTGGTTAAACCCACTGCCAGCATAGTGTCGAGTCTTTAGAGTGCCACACAGAGGGTTGTTCACCTTTGGGCAAAACAGAGTAGAGATCGCATGGTTTTGCGACGGGGTTCGTTCACATACGCGCACTTGTGCTTATTTGGTGTCCGGGTAGTTATTACTAGCGGGTTTTTGTTTAAGCCAGATCCTAGTATTTGTTTTGGGATTGGTTTTGTCTCATTGTATTCATGTTCCTCGGAACACGGATGCGGGTGTGTATGCACAGTTGAAAGAGGCAGAGGAACCTCATTAAGGTTTTTGACCGTTGACTTTTTCTAAACCCTAATGAGAATGAGAAATATGGTTAATAATTTTAATTAAGGATAATTGTGCCATGGTTATGGTTGGGTTGACCATTTGACTTGTTGACTTTTGTTGACCTTGATATTTTCTTTAGCAAAAGAAAGATACTTCTTGAAGCTTGCACTTAGCATTAAATGTGAAATGATAATGGTCAAATCAACTAACCATCACAATTTTCCTAATTATTATTATTATTCTCATATTCTCTCATATGAGAGCAAGGTTGGGATTTATTCTCTCATTCTCTCATGCTCTTTCTCTCTCTTGAAAAAGCTCTCCCTCTTCCTCTCTCAAAGCTTAAGTGTTTCATGTGTTGAAAATCATAAGTTTTTTAGACTAAACCAACAAAATATCTCTCTACTCATTCTAGGGTTCTTTGTCTAACAAACCAAGCACTCTAGTTACTTCTTGGTTGAGGTAGGAGCTCAAGGTAGAGGCCTTCGGGAGGATCTTTCTTCGGCAAAGAGAAGACGAAGAGGAGGAGCCGTCTACACCACTCTAAGGAGCTAGCAATAAGGAGGACCACAACAAGAAGAGAAGGAGTTCAAGAACTAAGTATAACCATCTAACCTAGTAGCTAGAACTTGTAGTTACTTTGTTAGTTTTTGTTTAGCAAAGATCCTTCAATGTTAGTCTATGTTTCCTTGTGATAAAAATCCGATTTTTACTCTTTCCGCCTCCCCGTAAGTACCGGGATGGGTTACATAGACTTACAGTGGTATCAGAGCCAGGCTAAACAACAACTAACATGTTAGCAAAGTCGTTAGAACTTCGATCAAGAAAAAATCCCGAAAACACACCGAAACTTGTATTTTCTGTCGATTTTTAAAACAGGCTTAAAAATATTTCCAGTGACATGAAAAATACAACCAGGCTTTTTAGAGAAAACTGAAAAAATTTGGGCGCGTGAGTCACTCATAAGACCGCGGATCCGCGGCCGATCCATGCGATCCGCCGCGGATCCGCGGCCGAGTCAACTCGGCCGCGCACGAAATTTCTTCTGGGGTTCTCTGGGTTGGTTTTATGTATTCTGGGAATTTTTGTTTCTGCCCAGATTTGTCAGAGTACTGGATTTTACTTGGGGTAGATTCAAATATAGTTTTTGATCGAAGTTCTATAAACTTTAGCTAATTGGATTATATCTGTAATGTGATATATGTACTGAACATCTGCTAATCGCTATACGTCGATTAGTAGAGGTTGTACATAGCTGTGATCTGTGATGTTGGTTTGTGAATATGAACTTGTTGGATCATCGCGATGAATAGCCGGGGATGTGAGATGAGGGTTTTCATTTTTCATTCGATGTAATAATTGTAAATTGATGTAATATTATTTTTTTTATGGCCGCACATCCGGGTTAAGGTTGTAGCCGCCATTGTATATTATTTCTTTTACTGTTTTTGCTCCTAGGATAGACCCAAGGTGGGGTGCACAAACTACCGGGTACTTTGAAGTGCCGAGTGGCCTACTCACGTTGTTGAGGGAGGTTGCTTCACTTTGGGTACTTGGCGGGTAGTTTGCCGCACCCGTAGGGGTCTAGGGTGGGGTTTGGCTATTCATCGCGACCGTTTAATCCGTCTTTCATTGCAGGCTCGAACGAAACGCGGATTCCTAGCATATCCAATGTGTTCATCTGTGATCTGGAATAGCTATCATTGCATCTGACGAATGAATATATCTATATATGATATCTAGTAGGCGTTGCTTATGTTTTGCATCCGCGCTAGTCCATCTTCCGCTCTGTCGTTAGTTAAGTAACCTAACGGGTGATGACAGGGCCCAGTGGCGAATGTGGATGGCATAAGCGTACGTCATATTTTCGTTGTTTTCTGCAATAGTAGGATTAATTGATGGGATGCATTATATTAATGCAAAGAAAAAAACCAAAACTGAATCGTTGGAACAATTTCAAAACCAATCGGTTTTTTCAAAACAGAAAAACTTTTAAAAACGCGGAGCTTAAACCACTCCTTTTAAAAGCTATCAGGTTCCTTCGATTATATCAAGTTCACTACGTTCACGGTTTCGCCAAAACCATTCATAGCCCTCCGTCATTTCAGTTAAATGTTCAGTACTATTCAAGCTATGTATTTTGACCTTCGCCAAGGCATAGTGATTGGTAGCTGCTGAATATTTATCTATAGCATAGATAGATGCGTTGGTTTGGGACAGTCGTACTACTATTTTGGCCTTCGTCAAGGGTATGTACGGGTGGGTTCAAATTAACCTGGATAATGACGGGTAGAACTTGACATGTGACTTATGATATGTTGGCATTCGTCAAGGTCATAAGAGCATGGGGCAAAAATCCATATCGGGAGTTTCTAAGGAAATTGAAACTTGCTAGTGCTGCATACCATTTGGAGTTTGATAATGTTGGTAGGATTCCTTCAACATTATCACACAATGATATTTGGATCTCGATCCTACTGTGAGTATCCGCTACTCCTCGGGAGACTTTTCACTTAACGATCAATGCAATAAACCAAGTAGGTGTCTAGAAAGGTGTTAGCGGGGCTACGTCCAAAGGGAAAACAGGTTATTTAATTAAGGAACTTCGCAAAAGCGTCGTAAAACCTCCCTCAAAGTACCGACACCAGCCTGGCTGAACGGTTAAGCAAGAATTGTACGGTGAGATAAATCCCGACTAATTCTTCTTTTATGGTTTGAGGAAGGATTCGAGAAACAGTGGGAGCCATCATGTTTAGATAAACTAAAAACCAATCTAAACTTGCAAGAGCATCATGCTAAGTGTTTTCTTCTCTCTCTCTTAATTGCAGCGACCCAGTGACCAGACATAGGTTACATCTGTAGGACTACGGTAGCGCCCTGGCCGTCTTTCCTCGGCCAAAATGCGGAAACGAAAATTTTTCTTGACTTGGAAACCGGCACTACCGCATCCTAAAAACCCGGATCGAACTATTAACCTATACCTAGCAAACAAGAGAAAGGGTAGAATGCTATACCGAGCGATCCGTGTCCTTCGGTCTTCGGCCTTCGGCCTCCACTCCTATCTCCTCGCGGAATCTCCGGTCTTCACCTCCTCGTCGGAAAGGGCACCACGTCGCCGGGTTCTTTTACGGGCTCCCACCTCGGGACCAAGGCAACTCGGGCACGAAGTTGGCGAGCCGACATGCCCAAGGATGAAGTAGATGAAGTGTAGAATGTATTGTCTCTTGGGGTTTATGAAGTTGCCATTGATGGTGGAGAAGAGAAAAAGCTTTGGAGGAAAATGGTGCTCTCATTTTTCTAGCAAGCAATGAGATGATAAATTTCCACTCATACAAATGAACCTCTCTCATCTCACCCTTCAAGTGGCCGGCCCCTCAAGAATGGGAGAGTCCAAGAAATCAACATGAAGGGAGGTAAGTGTAGTAGAAGAATAAATGGTGACCACAACCAATGTGATGATAATAATGTCACATCTATTCCCAATCAAATCTAATCTCATAAATTAAAACCATCATGAATGAAAAAGCAAAGATGCTTTACCCATCATAATCCCTCATATGCAAATAAACCCCTCCACTTAGCTAATTTGCAAACTTGCAAATTAGCCCCTCAAACGGAAAAATCCGGCCGTGAAGGAACAAAGGAAAACTGGCCGGAACGGAATGCAAACTGGCAACTTCAGAAAACTGATCCCGTAATAAATTACAGGAAAACCCCGCGACTGTATATACATACCCGCATTTGTATTCCGACTGAATACAAATGCAATGAGACAAAATCTACACTGTATAATACTAGGATCCGGCTTAAGCCAAAGCCCACTAGTATTATCCGTCCGATCATGATCCGTGCAATACCGCACGTATCTGATCGAACCCTGCCATGTCTCTATACGGCCTCTACAGCGTTTCGCCCGAAACTTGAGAAAACGGTCTGTGGGGGACTCTAAAGACTCGTCAATACTTTGGCTGTGGATTTAACCACTAGCACGTCAGAGGTAATAGCCATACGTAACGGGCTACCAGGTATTGACCAAAAGGGACGTCGATGAGCGAACTCATCCCAACACCCTACTGAGCCTGTTAGTGACAATATCCGTACAGTCCGGTCCGTTCGTCTATGAGTATCGCATGGCGGGCCTAGGGGGTTGGTAAAAGTCAGACCCCTAAAAGCGGTACAAGTCGTGTCGGAGTGTAGCCCAGAACACCCTGAGATACTACTGGAATACCTACCAGTAAATCTCCTGCCTCGGCCGAGGGCTTTATGTAATGGCTCTCCTAGACACAGTGCGACCTCACCCCCAATACCGGGAGAGACGAACCGCTGCAGATCCGCTCACTGCCTCCATGTGGCTCGGGACTGTACCCAACTAAAACCTGTTTGCACGACTCCTTTGAACCGTGGTAAGGTAGTAATCAAAGCACAGTAGGAACTCACACGAGACAAATGACGATCTCTGGTCGATGAACTAACCTGTACACATGTCACCAGGGAACTACTATCTGACGTCTGGTATAATCCCAACTAGCATGTTCCCAGCGAGTCATGTCCGGTGTACTCATAACCCAATGAGCACCTGTATACATCTTAGGTGAACCAACTGACACCAGTAGCTTGTGAGACCGGCCACCGCCCCTCGTCGGGGTCTCGACTGTATACACTAGTCTACTTTGGAGTATTGATGCCTTGTCTCGAAACTCCCACGACTAGGGACCTTTTAAGGATGTGCTTATAGACCCCAGCTCCCACGTATATGATCGCCATCATACTGCTGGCAGTCAAGCAAGAATCCTAGGGGCTCTATCAATGTGTAACAGTGATCAGTAATGTCACCTAAAACAGTACACGATGATAAAGATAAACCAGATAGCATACTATCATCTTGAGTAAGACTATCCTACCGGTATAGGTCCTCACTCAATCATTGCAATCACGTGCCTGTGATCCAATAATTGACTCTGAGGGCACTATCTCCAACAATCTCCCACTTGCACTCGAGGCTAATTATTGCAATGTCGCATACTCACAGCCTGTGTGATACCGAACACCCAATTCCTCTACTAATCAGTCTCACAAAAACCGTTTTCGAAACTATTGCGTTCGAGAAACAGCCTCAGTGAGTGGATCCGCTTTGATGTTTCTTTCTATCTCTCTCTTTATCTCAAGTTCGTGGAGAAACCCATCTCCCGAAATGAGCAATATCTGTCTTAGAATATGTTTGGATGTCTGATGGGACCCAGTTCATAAGAGAACTCCAATTCCAAACTTCTTAGACTGTATTGTCAACTGAACTTAATCAGTATCATGCGCCATGCCTCCCTCAGTATCCGCCTGGACCACCTGTCCAAAATACTGCCCCTCTTCAGAGGGAGAACTATAACTCTGACAACCTCTCTGTCATCCATGTCACCTTGGAAGCCTGGAATGATAACTGTCTCCCAAAGGAGGCTTCCGTTATCATTTCCCTAGAACATGCACTTATGTTCTAAAGCTGCTTCCGAATGTTTCTCCAGGATTGGATCAATATCAACTTATTGCACCTACTGCAAAAACAACATCTGGTGTGGTACTTGACATCTCATGATTGACTCAATTGCCTAAGCAAGTGATCTGCCAATCATGCACATCCCTCTCCCCTTTAGTCTGTAAGACACCTTTAGATAGGGTGACTCCATCACCTGCAGGTATACTACCGTGCCAGGAGTCGTCCATTCTAAAAACTCTTAGAATGCTGTCTAAGTACCTTGATTGGGAAACCACCCAAATCTAGATCTATAGATCTAGTAACCAGAATGTCTTGATATTATATCCAAGTCCCATGTGGAGAAACCACTGTGTGACAACCAAAGTATAACCGATCGTAGTATAGGAATTTCACTTCCTACTTTGTGTATGTCATCCAAATACCAGGACATCACACCCTACTACCTTCTTAACAGATCCATCCCCTATTCTGATGAAGTCAAACCTATGACTGTCACATCAGAAATAGATGATCTATCTCCGCTATATTTGCTTTAGTCTATAAATAGACATAAGCCACTTGTCCACTATGCTTTCGCTGCTCCCACTGACTACGACAACCCTCTGGCAGAGTCATATACACGTACACTTCTAAAGCTAGTCTAGAATGACGCTATACCCATCCTCCTGCCGGGTCTCACAGTCTGGAACAACAGCAATGGCGAGTCTGGGTAAACAAGAACCTCCTTATCACCGTCTTTGAGCATACAGAAATACCTGTCGAGTGCCTGAGGTTACCCACCATATCTGCGGAGTGGCCAATGGAATGTCAAACCAGATTGAATCTTTAGGTTCTTAACAAATCTTCAGTAATCGTTTGTGGTTCTGGAATTACTTCCAGTTCTACCATACTCCCACTACTGTTTTCTGAAAATATCCATTTTTATTAAAACTGTTGCGAGTCTAGAACAATATCACTATTGATCTTCCAGATGGTAGAAAGTCAACCCTCGTCATAGCCCGGGTCAACCTACAAACAGCCATTACAGAAACGTGCCTTGAGTTATCCGGAGTCTGGTTTTAAGCATAAGCCGGACAACTCCCCGTACCTTAACATCGTTAAGATATGAACTGTTCTATATCCAATACAGAAACAAAGGCACTGATTTAATTGAACCAGATTCAAATCATGCAGCTGTCTCCAGTGCATGTTAACTAAATAGAGAGAGGCCGATCAGCATTACTCAACTTAGGAATACATCCAGATATGAGTAACCTGAAAGAGAAGCAAGTTCTCTTAATCATTACTATCAACTGAATACCATACACAAGTATCTACATCTTCGATCACCTTGAAGAATCCCGATACTTGCAACACCTGGTTCTCTACTTTATTCTTATACCTATAACTCCTCAAAACTTAGACCTTGCATTTCTACGAAATACATGTCTAAGAACTAGAGAAGTCACAAGTAAACAGAACATAGTACGAGTACCAACCCCTCTGTCCTAATGGACACTGGACAATATACAACACTCTGTATAAGTTCCTTGAGTCTAACTCATTCGCTGTGTGTTGTAGGTTGAAACTGTACTTATGGTTAAGAAGAATTACACCGCTGTTTAATGCTCCTTACCTAACCATCCACTGATATAGGTAAATGTCATAGACATAATTTCAAAAAGTTATATCTCACTTCATAAAAATGAACGTACAGAACCAAATACTTGTCGTCCGGCAAACAATGGATATTCAAAACCAAATACTTGCCGTCCGGCAAACAGCCCAGGTGATTTCCTCAAATATCACCAATTGCAACGAATTCCGATATAATGAGGGTAATCACCTAATTCCCAATAACTTACTCCCATTCATCATCTGTAAAACCATACAGATGTGAGAATCAAAACCTGGTAAATACATACCCTGGAGCAAGTGTCTAATTGGGAAATCAGTTTTCTATTAACAGTACACAGTGAAACTGAAACATGAATATGTTTCGAAGGGTATCCGGGTATTCCTAGTAATGCCTCTTCCATTATCCAGATTCACAACTGTAACCGTATATTTCTTTGTCATCTCTCCAAATCCCTTTATATGTCTTTAGTCATTACCTTCTATACACCCCTTTAGGCCAAATGGTTTTCTTCCTTCCATACCGTTCGGCACCAGCCTATGGTTTAGAAGAAGACTATCCAATAAGCATAATGGGTGTATTGTCCTAATCCTAGGAGCACTCGCAATGCGAGAGAAGGTGAAGATAAAAGACAACCGAATAAACCTTATTTCTATTTCTCCTGAACCAGAATCCATCCCCGAACTGGAACAAGTTCCTTTCGAGTTCGTATATAACCATACAATGGAATATCCAATAAACTGTGGATCTTCGTAGTGATACGGAGTGTCCTGAAAAAATAAAAAGGTGAAGTGGGAGTGGTAATGAAATACTTGGTTTGGTCGTGAATAGCAGTCGCAATTTACTTTGCCCTCTTACTAATCCCTTTATTTGTCTTTACATAATACCTTCTGCACACCATCGTTAGGCTAATTGGTTTTCTTCATTCCCTACCGGCCGGCACCTACCTATGGTTTGGAAGAAGACTATCTAATTTGCGTAATAGGTGTACTGTCCTAATCCAAGGAGCACTCGCAATCTGAGAGAAGGTAAAAGGAAAAGACAACTGAATAGTCCTATTCGTTTTCTCCAGAACCAGAAACCATCCTCGAATAAATTCCTTCGAGTTCGTATATAACCATACGATGGTTTTATCCAATGGAAGTGGACGTTCGTAGTTATACGGGGTGTCCTGGAGAAAAGGGTAAAAGTAGGAGTGGCAATGAGGTATGCAACTCTGACAATCCAAAAGCCAGTGTTTAAGAAGGTTCGGTCAACTTGGTCACTGAGTCATAGTCAAGGGTCGGGTCATAGTCGCTGCCAAAGAGAGAGAGAAAAGAAACACTCAGCGTGCACTCTAACCTAGATCAAAATGGTTATCACTTTATCTAATCAGGAAACCTCCCACTGTAACATCAAATTCTCCTCCAAACCTGAAAGAAGAATTAGTCGGGATCACCCGAGGAGTAAACCAACTCATCAGTGGGAATCGGGATCCAACTATCATTGCATGATAACGTGACGGAATCCACTCACGTCACCACACTCCAGAAGGTATGCGCATGCCTGGCAAGTTTTAGTTTCTTTAGAAACTCCCGATGTGATTTTTACCCCTAGGACCCAAGTGACCTTGACGAATAATCAACAAATCAAAAGGTCCTAGTCAAGTTCAACCCGTCATTATCTTGATTGCGTTAAACCCACCCGCACGACCCTTGACGAATAATCAACAAAGTCGTACGACTGTCCTAACCAATCCATATATCCATGCAACAGAAAAGCACAACAAAGCTACCGCACACTACGCCTCGGCGAATAGCAACGACAAACGTAGAGCGAATACTAAGCAATACTAATCTGAAATGACGGAGGGCTACGGATGGTTTTTGGCGAAAAACCTTTAACGTAATGAACTTGATATCGTTGAAGGAACTGGATAACTTTTTATAAAAAATATAGTGACGAAAAACCTTTGCTAAAGAGGTCACTCCCGGTGAAGGGATCTCGGCTCTTTTCCCGTAGAATGAGGTGCAGGATATTCCAACTGAATACCACGATGCAAAGCAAAAGTAATCGACTATAGTGAAGTTATTGCCCTGACGCAAACTTCTGTCCAAGGGGTCACTCCCGGTGAAGGGATCTCGGCCCTTACCTCGTCGACTGAGGTGCTGGATATTCATAACCGAACACCACTGTGCAAAACAAAAGAGAACGTCCTTGCAATAACAGCTTTTTGAAAAATTGTTCCAACAACATCAGAAAAGGTTTGTTTAGCTTGCATTGATCCAAATCAATGCAGTCCCATCAATTGATCACACCAATAAAGAATGAAAATAATGATGTACGTATATGCCATCCGCATTCGCCACTGGGTCCCGTCATCACCCGTTAGGTTACTTAACTAACGACAGAGCGGGGACTGGACTAGCTCGGATGCAAAACATATACAACATCTACTAGTATATATATCAATATATAATATTCGCTCAAGGCGTGATAAAATGCAACATCACAGAAATGTAATAAGCATCACATAGCAATACAGATATCTGGGATCCCCGGGTTTCATAGAGCCGCTACTGAAACCCGACGTTTCCCTGGTCGTGTGGATAGCCTGTGTAATGAAATCCTAGACCCCTACGGGCGCGGCAAGTTACCTGCCAAAACCTGAAGCGAGGCAGCCCCCTTCAACAATGTGAATGGACCACCCAGCACTTCACGGAATCCGGCAACTTGAGCACCCCTCCTTGGGTCAACCTGTACCCCCAACGAGTGAGGCGAATAGCCCGCCAATTCTAGAGTGAAGCCCCCTCCGTCTCAACGCCATGAGATGCGGGCCCGTTGCCCTCTAGAACCCGGCTATCCGTGCACCCCTCCGCGGGGCAATCCTAGTACAGAAAGTAAAAATATATACAACGGGTACATCGACCTCAGCCCGGTCGTGCCCAAAAAGAATAATATACAAACAGACAGTAACGGCAGTCCACATGTCGGACGCTCGCCCTGCAATATCAAATATACATATAAAACGAAACTGTACTACCATTGCATCCAGGCTATCCACTACGACAAATCCGCAACATCACAGCACAACACAGAACATCAACGTGAATGTCACGTTCGCAAATCCGTCTAAAAGAGATATAGCAGTTAGACAGGATTTACCGATCAAATGACATTCACGGTCGCAGATATAATGTAAATACTGTGAACTATCATGTTTAAAATTTTCGATCGATCAAATTTACCGAAGTCGGCCCCAAGCACTACTGTAGCACTCAAAGAAATTCTGGGCCCAAAAAGAATATTCCAAAAACCCCATTTTCAATTCAGAAGCCTACTGTGCAAATTTGCTGCAGAGAGGAGTCAAGGTGGCGACGGAACCGCGGCCAATGCATGGTTTTGGCCGCGGTTCCGCGGTGGAACTATGATGTCATGCGACCAAATTTCTACAGAAGTCTTAGAATTCTCTGCACATATTTCTGCAATGTACTGAAAAATTTTTGGAGCACAAAATGAAATCGACAGAAACTGTGCTTTTGATATCGGGTTTCTGGAAAATCCGTTCGATCTAACATTTAAACATACTAGAGCAAGCTAGACTAGGTTAATGGCGTGGCTCTGATACCATGTAGGACTACGGTAGCGCCCCGGCCGTCTTTCCTCGGCCAAAATGCGGAAACGAAAAATTTTCTTGACTTTAAAACCAGCACTACCGCATCCTAAAACCCCGGATCGTAACCATTAACCTAATGCTAGCAAACAAGAGACGGGATAGAAGGCTATACCGAGCGATCCGTGTCCTTCGGTCTTCGGCCTCCACTCCGATCTCCTCGCGGAATCTCCGGTCTTCACCTCCTCGTCGGAAAGGGCACCACGTCGTCGGGTTCTTTTACGGGCTCCCACCTCTGGACCGAGGCAACTCGGGCACGAAGTTGGCGAGCCGACGTGCCCAAGGATGCAGTAGATGAAGTGTAGAATGTATTGACTCTTGGGGTTTATGAAGTTGCCATTGATGGTGGAGAAGAGAAAAAGCTTTGGAGGAAAATGGTGCTCTCATTTTTCTAGCAAGCAATGAGATGATAAATTTCCACTCATACAAATGAACCTCTTTCATCTCACCCCTCAAGTGGCCGGCCCCTCAAGAATGGGAGAGTCCAAGAAATCAACATGAAGGGGGGTAAGTGTAGTAGAATAAAAAATGGTGACCACAACCAATGTGATGATAATAATGTCACATCTATTCCCAATCAAATCTAATCTCATAAATTAAAACCATCATGAATGAAAAAGCAAAGATGCTTTACCCATCATAATCCCTCATATGCAAATAAACCCCTCCACTTAGCTAATTTGCAAACTTGAAAAATAGCCCCTCAAACGGAAAAATCCGGCCGTGGAGGAACAAAGGAAAACTGGCCGGAACGGAATGCAAACTGGCAACTTCAGAAAACTGATCTCGTAATAAATTACAGGAAACCCCGTGACTGTATATACATACCCGCATTTGTATTCCCACTGAATACAAATGCAATGAGACAAAATCTACACTGTATAATACTAGGATCCGGCTTAAGCCAAAGCCCGCTAGTATTATCCGTCCGATCATGATCCGTGCAATACCGCACGTATCTGATCAAACCCTGCCATATCTCCATACGGCCTCTACAGCGTTTCGCCCGAAACTTGAGAAAACGGTCTGTGGGGGACTCTAAAGACTCGTCGATACTTTGGCTATAGATTTAACCACTATCACGTCAGAGGTATTAGCCATACGTAACGGGCTACCAGGTATTGACCAAAAGGGACGTCGATGAGCGAACTCATCCCGACACCCTACTAAGCCTGTCAGTGACAATATCCATACAGTCCGGTCCGTTCGTCTATGAGTATCGCATGGTGGGCCTAGGGGGTTGGTAAAAGTCAGACCCCCAAAAGCGGTACAAGTCGTGTCGGAGTGTAGCCCAGAACACCCTGAGATACTACTGTAATACCTACCAGTAAATCTCCTGCCTCGGCCGAGGGCTTTGTGTAATGGCTCTCCTAGACACAGCGCGACCTCACCCCCAATACCGGGAGAGACGAACCCCTGCAGATCCGCTCACTGCCTCCATGTGGCTCGGGACTGTACCAACTAAAACCTGTTTGCACGACTCCTTTGAGCCGTGGTAGGGTAGTAATCAAAGCACAGTGGGAACTCACACGAGACAAATGACGATCTCAGGTCGATGAACTAACATATACACATGTCACCAGGGAACTGCTATCTGACGTCTGGTATAATCCCAACTAGCATGTTCCCAGCGAGTCCTGTCCGGTGTACTCATAACCCAATGAGCACCTGTATACATCTTAGGTGAACCAACTGACACCAGTGGCTTGTGAGACCGGCCACCGCCCCTCGTCGGGGTCTCGACTGTATACACTAGTCTACTTTGGAGTATCGATGTCCTGTCTCGAAACTCCCACGACTAAGGGACCTTTTAAGGATATGCTTATATACCCCAGCTCCTACGTATATGATCGCCATCATACTGCTGGCAGTCAAGCAAGAATCCTAGGGCTCTATCAACGTGTAATAGTAATCAGTAATGTCACCTAAAATAGTACACGATGATAAAGATAAACCAGATAGTATACTATCATCTTGAGTAAGACTGTCCTACCGGTATAGGTCCTCACTCAATCATTGCAATCACGTGCCTGTGATCCAATAATTGACTCTGAGGGCACTATCTCCAACAACATCTAGATAATAAAATGACTGTGTCTGACTGTTATGACTGGCAAAGGTCTGTCCAGATGTCCATTACCCATGACAAGCTGGGACACCTCCTAACTAATCAAACCCCTGCCGTCTCAGGACTAGTTTTCCCTATCACGGATATTGATATCCGTAAGACATCGGAAAAAGACTGTGCGAATGCCAAGTGCCTCGTGTTGGCCTCAGTTGATGGTGCATACCAAAAGCAGTACGAGAAGATGGACTTAGTTTCTGTCTTCCTCCATAAAAAAGATTTATATGGAGAGCAATCTCGTATCGCAAGATATGAGACCTCGAACGAATTGCTTCAAGTGAGGTTGGCTTTCGGGTCATCTGTAGGGGACAACGTCCTTACAGAGACTAGCTATTTTGATGAGCTCACGGACCTGAAGACCACGTTGAAGAACGGGTCAAATACTGACTTGATTCTACAGTCTCTACCCTCTACTTACACCCTGAAGGAAACTAGGGAAGAAGAAGGAAAGGGAAGGGCAAAAGCTTCGGGACTAGATGTAGTAAAGGAGGGACGTTCCTATTGTTACGGGGAAGGACATTGGCAGAAGGATTGCAGGGCTAACACAGCCAATAGCCAGGATTCGAAGCATGTTGTGGCTTCGGCTTCGGGTGTGTTTGTAATAGAAAACTGTATGTCAATTAACCCTACTTCCTGGGTACTGGATACCGGATCAGGATCTCACATCTGTAATTCATTACAGGCTTTGAGAAACCGTAGAGTTATCAGGATAGGTGATATGACTCTCAGGGTTGCCAACGGAATGAGCGTGGACGCTGAATCCGTAGGGGAATATCACATTGGATTGACAAGTGGGCAGATATTGATTCTACGTAACTGTTTGTATGTACCTAGTATGGCTTGTAATATCATATCTGTATCCATACTTTTTAAGGAAGGATATGATTTTACTTTTGTAAGCGATGTGGTCCACATCCACCTAAATCAAGTTCTGATTGGGTCAGGTACATTAGAAAACGGAATATACGTATTGAATCAAGCTCAAGTTTTCAGTGTCCAGAACACACTTAAAAGAAAGTCTCCGGAAACAAATCAGGCTTTCTTATGGCATTGTAGACTGTGTCATATTAATGAGACACGGTTAACAAAATTACATAAAGAGGGATACTTGAATACGTTCGAGTATCAGTCTTATGCTACTTATGAATCTTGTCTCATGGGAAAGATGACAAAGACTCCGTTCACTGGACACAGAGTAAGAGCGAGCGAGCTCTTGGGACTCATACACAGTGACGTGTGTGGTCCAATGTCTACACATGCGCGAAGTGGTTATTCATACTTCATTACTTTTACGGATGATTTCTCTAGGTATGGACATGTCTTCCTAATAAAGCATAAATCCGAGGCCTTTGAGAAATTTCGGGAATACAAGAATGAAGTAGAAAAACAAATAGGCAAAAGTATCAAGACACTGAGATCTGATCGAGGTGGTGAATACTTAAGTGCCGAGTTTCTGGACTACTTAAAAGAGAATGGAATTCTCTCTCAGCTTACTCCTCCATACACACCACAACACAATGGTGTATCTGAAAGGCGGAATCAAACCTTATTGGATATGGTTCATTCAATGATGAGTAAGGCTGAGTTTCCGCGATCTTTCTGGGGTTATGCACTAGAATCAGCAGCATATCTTTTGAACAAGGTTCCCTCCAAGACTGTGCCTACCACACCATATCAGATGTGGTGTGGGAAGAAACCCTATCTTCAATATCTGAAGATATGGGGATGTCCAGCTTTTGTTAAAAATCAGCATGCAGACAAACTCGAGGCACGCTCAGTACTGTGTAAGTTTGTGGGATACCCAAAGAACTCCAGGGGTATCTTTTCTATTACGTAGAAGAACAAAAGGTTTTTGTTTCTCGACATGCCCACTTTCTGGAACGTCAGTTTTTAGAAAAGGAAATAAGTGGGAGCGCAATAGAACTGGAAGAAATTCCAGAAGCACAAGCTATTACTGAAAGCTTGGTAAAACCAGAGGTTTCAGGAGAACCGGACATCCCAGCGCCACTCCACAGGAGTAGTAGGCAGTCTCATCCGCCCGAGAGATACGACAGTTTTCTTATAGATGGGGATCGAGAGGATTGCGTCATTGAAAATGATGAGCCTACTAGCTTCCAGCAAACCATTCAGAGCGGTGACTCAGTAAAATGGCTGGATGCAATGCTGACTGAGATGGAGTCCATGTACACCAACAAAGTTTGGACTTTGGACATTGCTCCAGAAAGGGTAAAACCCGTAGGCTGCAAATGGATCTTCAGAAATAAGATTGGTGTAGATGGGCAGGTTGAAACCTATAAAGCTAGACTTGTGCAAAGGGTTTTCGTTAAAGACCTGGTTTGGACTATGACGAAACCTTTTCTCCAGTGGCTATGCTCAAATCCATTCGGATCCTTCTTACCATTGCTGCCTTCCACGATTATGAGATCTGGCAGATGGACGTAAAGACGGCTTTTCTAAATGGAAATTTGGAAGAGTGCGTCTATATGGATCAGCCGGAGGGTTTCATTCAGAGTGGGAGCAGCGGTAAAGTGTGCAAGTTGTTTAAGTCTATTTATAGACTGAAGCAGGCATCGCGGAGCTGGAACATCTGCTTTGATGATACTGTCAAAGAAATCGACTTTATCAAAAATCCGGATGAACCATGCATTTACAGTAAGATTGTAAGGAGAACTGTGGTATTCCTCGTCTTGTACGTGGATGACATTCTCCTAATAGGAAATGGCATTCCTATGCTACAGTCATTCATAGGATTCTTGTCACAGAGGTTCTCCATGAAGGACCTGGGCGATGCCAACTACATTCTGGGGATCCAGATCTATCGTGATAGATCTAAGAGGATGTTGGGACTTTCGCAGTCCAGGTACATCGACACCATACTAAAACGATTCAGTATGGAAGATTCAAAGCGCAGTAATCTGCCGGCTTGTCACGGAATCACCCTCTCCAAAGATATGTCTCCCAAGACTGATTTGGAAAGGGCTCGCATGTCATCTATACCCTACGCATCTGCGGTAGGCTCTATAATGTATGCGATGTTGTGTACCAGACCAGATGTATCATACGCATTAAGCGTTGTAAGCCGGTATCAGTTGGACCCAGGGGAGAAGCACTGGATAGCAGTAAAGAACATTCTCAAGTACCTAAGAAGGACTAAGGAGATGTTCTTGGTGTATGGCGGAAAAGACCTCCAGATCGAGGCCTTTGCTGACTCCAGCTTCCAGAGTGACAAGGATGACTCCAAGTCCATGTCGGGTTATGTCTTTACCCTCAATGGAGGGGCGGTTTGCTGGAAGAGCTCCAAGCAGGAAACCGTTGATGACTCAACTATGGAAGCGGAGTACATAGCTGCTTGCGATGCCGCAAAGGAAGCTGTCTGGATGAAGAAGTTCCTCACGGAGCTTCAGGTGGTTCCTACCATTGTTGATCCAATACAACTGTATTGTGACAACAAAGGCGCTATAGCTTTAGCGAAGGAACCCAGGTCCCATCGGAAGTCCAGACACATTTTGAGGCGGTACCACCTGATCAGGGAGATTGTAGATCGCCGGGAGATCGAGGTGAAAAGAGTAGATTCGGAGAATAACACTGCAATTCCATTCACGAAGGCCATACCCCAGACTCAATTCGAGCGGCTGATCGAGATGATAGGTCTTCGATACGCCAGTACATGGCCCTAGTGCAAGTGGGAGATTGTTAGTTTATATGCCCTAGAGGTCATTACTGTATCATAGAAGTTTGTATATTACTTAATGGAAGCTTGGGATATTCACAGTTGTAAAGACAATCTTGCTCAAAATTGTAGTATGCTACTTGGTTTGTTTCTACTTAAATATGTGCATGTGTTTATTTTAGCATATCGCTTATACATATTAGTGGAGCCCTTAGGATCTTTGCTTGATTACCAACGTTATGATGGCAGTCATACTAGTGGGGGCTGGGTAATCTATAAGAACATCTTTATATAGGTCCCTAGTCATAGGATTATCGAGACGGGGCATCGATACTCCGGTGTAGATTAGCGTGTAACCTTCTCATCCCAGCAGGGGAGATGGTCTATCCCACAGCCATTAGTACATCGTACTGGAGATAGTATGCGGGTGCTCGTTAGGTTACGAGTACACTGGACAGGACTCACTGGGAACTGTTGGTTGGTATTATACCTATCATCGGTTATCAGTTCCCAGGTAACATGAGTACAGCTTAGTCCGTTGACTTGACACTGTCACTTCGCCTCGAGTGTGTTCCCACTGTTCTTAGATTACTATCCTACCACAGCTCAAATGAGTCGTACAAACAGGTAGTAGTTGGGTGCAGTCCCGAAGCTGTCACGCCCCGCTTCCCAGTATACGGCGAAGGGGACGCGACGAGGCCCGCTACGTATATACTCAGAAGTACATACGCTAAGCGTAACTAAGCAATATAAATACACAAGAGACAAGAGTATAAAAGAACAGCAACTTTTATATTATAACATTCTTTGTACAATGCATGAAAAGGAAAATACAACTGAAATGAAAAGCGATGCCTAAACAGTGGCATATCATGAAAATGAAAAATACTGGAAAGAACAAGATACAATATCTAGAGCTCGAGGTCTTCGTGGAACCGCTACAAGTCTTCACTGGTGGGCTCGATCTCAGCTTGGTCCGACGCACCTGACGACATTCAAAGAAGAAGGAAATAGAATGTCGTCAGCGAACAGGTCGCTCGGTAAGTCCCAAAGATAATGGAGAAATAGACAGAGAGTACAAGAGAGAGAAAGTAGCTTTTAATGTTGTATTGTATTGTCATATTATAGTAGTATGGTGCTAACGCTGTTGTTGTAGCTTGGTACAGAAGGATGCCAGTGTATACGAGAGGGATCTTTATATGCTAGAGATCAGGGCAAATGGAAGTACAAGGCTCCGTTATACAACCCGGAACAACGGCAATTGGATTCAGGTTAGGTGTCTTAATCTTACCATCTCGTGCCACCTTTAACACCTTCCGTACCAATCTACCCCTTAAACCCCGCGATGTCTTGTTTGTATTGTTATCTTGTAAAACTTGTAATGATTGCATGATTGACTTGATTGACTGACCGAAACCATGATATCAGGAAACGGTTATAACCGTAGAGTCATGTAAATGGAATACTGGGAAACATGTAAAAGGAATATCCATGGTTCGGTTCAGTCAAGTAGATTGTTAACTGGATTCTGGCATTCATGTATCCATCTTGAGTTGAAATATAAAGAATATGGATTGACTTGAATCATATTCAAGTCAGAAATAGTCAGACGCTAACCCGAGTCAGACTAAAAGAAAGAGAATTTGAAGTTCTATAATTGGTTAGGGTCCTTATTGTAAATTATAAAACTTGAGGGGGTTTTATGTAAAAAGTATTATTGTATATTTTTCAAAATACCTCAAGTATTTATTATTCGTCTTTATAGTTATAATAAGTGTGAATTTTATTTATTTTTTTCTAGTGAATATATCCTAATAAAAGTATTAATTGATTTATTTGAATTTCAGGGTATTTTAATGTAACTTTTAAACTTGTAATTTTAGAAAAAGTGGAAACTTTATATTATAATAAAATAGGTGTCTAAATTATAATTAAATATATTTTAATACAAGAATAATTTTAAATAAATATTTTATTTTCCAAAATCTCATTTTCCTTAAATGTCGTATTTTAAACCTTTCGAGACCGAATGCTCCTTGCGGAGGTCTGAATCTCGCACTACTAGCCCGCGGGTGCACGATGAACCGTACTATCCCTAACGGGTTCCCCAAAGGTGGATTGTAGCGGCACTTTGCTTAGGTTTTATAAATACTTTTCATTTAGGAAAACGGTTTTATAAATATAGGGTGTTTATTTGCAAAAGAGTATAGTTTCCGTATTTTAGTTATTAGGGTTTCCTAAGCCAACTAGCCTATTTCTAGGGTCTAAACGATGAGTCATTAGAAGCCTCAAATCGCCTCTTCACCGTCAATTGCGGCCAGGTAAGTGCCAGGTAAGTGGGAAGGAACCACATTCGTGGGCCTAATTAAAAACCACTAGCCTTAGACACACTTGCCTAGACCCACAAGACAGTTTAGATAAACGATCGATGTCCATGACCAATCGTGCTTTCATTTTATATAAGATTTTATTTAGAAAAGTTTACAATTTAAAGATTTAACTAAAGGTTATAAAGGTTATGGTATTTTAGTGAAAAGTCCTGTAATTTCGTATTCTGTATTTTTTGATATTTATCATTTAGGGTTATATTGAGTGTGTGTAAGGGTAGGTCATTACCCCGTGACTTATATTAGGTTTTGGTGAAGTTTAAAGGTGAAATAAGTTATGTTAAACCTAAAGGTATTAAAGTGCAAGAATACGGTATTCGTAAACGTTATCATTTCATGTGTGAAATTTCATTCAAATTGATTGAAACAAGTTTAGTTATCATAATAAACATGTTTAGGAGTGAGGTACTTGATTACATTAAGAAAAATGAACTTCATGGTATTTTAATGAAAGAAATACGGTTTTGTAAAGAACTTATCATTTCATGTGGAAAAGTATGATTAAATTGGTTTAAGGGTGATTAATAGTCAACATGCATATGGGTAGATAATATGTATTAGGTGACAAGTGGAATTTTAAAGAAAAATCGAATCGGAAATCGGTTTGTCCGATTTCCGTCGGGTTCCAGAAATTCGTATTTTTACATTAAAGAAAAAGAAGGTAGAAGAGGTGGGACTTACAGGTTTAAACACTTCTAAAGAGTAAAGAGAACTAGGGAGGAAGGCCGAGGGGTGATTACGTCGCCGGTTGCTCCAAAACGCGTCGTCGGAATTCCGTCAGAGCTTCGCCGGGAACTGGATTTCGAAGCACACTTCTTGTGGAAACTTTTGAGAGAGTGGCTCAAGATTTTGGGGGGTGAGAGGGTAGTGTGTAGGGTTGGTATTTATAGGGTTAGGCTAGGGTTAGGGTAGATGAAAAGTTAAAAATAAAAATATGATAAAATGTAATAAAAATGTATTAAAAGTGGAGTAATTGGGGGTTTTAAAGATCTATGGAAGTGGTATGAGGCTGAAACTTTGCAGGTGCGTAGGGAATACCAAAAGACACAACTTTCATGTTGTGACCCTCGCCGGAATCGGCCGAATCGGGGGTGACTCGGCCGTGACTCGGTCGGATCACTGAGTCGGCCGAGTCAAGGCCGAGTTGGCCGATTCCCGACCGATTCCGGTGACCTGGATCTCCCTCGACGGTTCATCTACCCTCTGCAAGTGTTACATCTTTGGGTGTAGTGGGGTTTTTGTGAGATATACACGTGTAAACTCTTGGTATTCTAAAGGTTTTTAAAAAATCAATATTAAAAATAATGTGGGGTATGGGATTTGAACTCTGGTGGCTTGGTTCAGCAGTGCAAGGTATTACCAATGAACTACAAGCTCCTTCTTGTAATTATGGAGTTATTTAATTACTTAAAATGATAGCAGCAAGAGTAAATACTCCAAGTATACATTAAATTTAAAGTAATTTCTTGTACACTAAAAATGGATTTATTATATTCTTGTAGCTTGTAATTAAAAACAAAATAATTACCTATATCTTGTGCTCAGGCTAAAATACCCCTTTGTGGATTTTTGAAAGAAAAAAAAAATATTTGAAAAATTTTGTATAGGAAATTTAGGGTTGTTATATTCTACCCTCCTTATAAAAATTTCGTCCTCGAAATTTGTAAAAGGAAAGTGTAACTGTGCAAAGAAGTTTAGTGGTTGTAGTATAAATAGTGTATAAAAATAACAAAGAGATACAAGGGTGAAAAAAAAAGCTTACCGGTGTTACCTTGACCTACAGTCTCGGCTTCTACGGCTTCTAATGTGAAGGTCTGTTGCCGTGGTACATTCCTTCTAGCTGGAGGCACATTCTGCCTTTGGGGCCTGTTTCTCTGCCCTCTAGGCATGTCCCTCATTGCCTGTTGGAATTGGCGAGTAGGCTGTGCAGGTGGTGGAGCAGGTAGTGCAGGACGAGTTGCAGGAGCCTGGATGGTCGGCCGCTGCGGGTGGTTGATGTGTGTGTGAGATGAGTTGTTATTGTAAGGACAGTTACCAATTCCGTGGTTGGATGCGCCACAAATTAGACACAGGCCTTTTGCGCGCCTACAGTACTTCCACAAATGTCCCTTTCTATGACAGTAATGGCAAATTTCTTCAGTCCTCCTGGGTTCAAATGATGGCCTGGAAGAGGCTCCACCTGACATCTGGTTGGCAGGGCGCTTGACTCCTGCAGACTGAGGTCTGCCCCTCTCCTTTATCACTGCCTCATAGCTGCGGCAGCTTCTAGGGCTTCCTCATGAGTCAAAAACTTTCCTATGGCTAGAGCAGCCTGAATCTCTGTGTCCAAATCTTGCTGAAAGCGAGGGGCTCTGATCTCGTCCGTCGGTATCAGGTGTGCCGTGAATCGGCTCAACATGGTGAACTCAGCATCGTATTCATCTACCGATTTATCCCACATTGATCCTTGCTGTAGATGAATAAACTGCTGTTCCATAGCGAACCTGGCAGTCACAGGGAAATATTTCGCGTCGAACTTCTCGCGAAATGTCTTCCATTCAATCGGCTGTACCAGACGGGTTTCTTCTGCCTTCCACCAATTGCGAGCATTCTCCGTGAGCTGTAGTTTTGCTACATGGACCCAAGCGTTGTCGGGCACTTGAGCTGCTGCCAGATCGTCTTCGATGCTTTGTGCCCATTCTTCCGCTTCAAGAGGGCTTCCTTTACCAGAGAACTGCTTTGGGTGCAAAGCCCTGAATTGCTTTACTCCCGGTGCATCGGCCTCAGGACGGCTCAAAAGTTGTTGCTGTCCCTCGAGAAGACTGCGGATCGCCTCAAATAGCATCGTTTGCTCAGTGGGTGGTGCAGGAACAGCCGGTGTGAGAGGTAGTGCTGAGGGTGTGTTGTTGACGTTGGTGCTGGTGTTGTTTGGGGAATCCATAACCCTGAAGAAAAATTTGGGTTAGGACAGATTCAAGTACATGAAATGATAAGATTCAAGAAATAGAGATTTGCAAGATTCAAAGAACATGAATTGTAAAGAATGTTTTAGTTGCTGCGTCTTGTGTTATATTGCTTAGGTTGTTCACGCAAACCAGAACTGCATGACAGGGATTCATACAGCTCTGACCTGCATGGGCCACCAACAAAACCTGTCACGCCCCGCTTCCCAGTATACGGCGAAGGGGACGCGACGAGGCCCGCTACGTATATACTCAGAAGTACATACGCTAAGCGTAACTAAGCAATATAAATACACAAGAGACAAGAGTATAAAATAACAGCAACTTTTATATTATAACATTCTTTGTACAATGCATGAAAAGGAAAATACAACTGAAATGAAAAGCGATGCCTAAACAGTGGCATAACATGAAAATGAAAAATACTGGAAAGAACAAGATACAATATCTAGAGCTCGAGGTCTTCGTGGAACCGCTACAAGTCTTCACTGGTGGGCTCGATCTCAGCTTGGTCCGACGCACCTGACGACATTCAAAGAAGAAGGAAATAGAATGTCGTCAGCGAACAGGTCGCTCGGTAAGTCCCAAAGATAATGGAGAAATAGACAGAGAGTAAAAGAGAGAGAGAGAGTAGCTTTTAATGTTGTATTGTATTGTCATATTATAGTAGTATGGTGCTAACGCTGTTGTTGTAGCTTGGTACAGAAGGATGCCAGTGTATACGAGAGGGATCTTTATATGCTAGAGATCAGGGCAAATGGAAGTACAAGGCTCCGTTATACAACCCGGAACAACGGCAATTGGATTCAGGTTAGGTGTCTTAATCTTACCATCTCGTGCCACCTTTAACACCTTCCGTACCAATCTACCCCTTAAACCCCGCGATGTCTTGTTTGTATTGTTATCTTGTAAAACTTGTAATGATTGCATGATTGAATTGATTGACTGACCGAAACCATGATATCAGGAAACGGTTATAACCGTAGAGTCATGTAAATGGAATACTGGGAAACATGTAAAAGGAATATCCATGGTTCGGTTCAGTCAAGTAGATTGTTAACTGGATTCTGGCATTCATGTATCCATCTTGAGTTGAAATATAAAGAATATGGATTGACTTGAATCATATTCAAGTCAGAAATAGTCAGACGCTAACCCGAGTCAGACTAAAAGAAAGAGAATTTGAAGTTCTATAATTGGTTAGGGTCCTTATTGTAAATTATAAAACTTGAGGGGGTTTTATGTAAAAAGTATTATTGTATATTTTTCAAAATACCTCAAGTATTTATTATTCGTCTTTATAGTTATAATAAGTGTGAATTTTATTTATTTTTTTCTAGTGAATATATCCTAATAAAAGTATTAATTGATTTATTTGAATTTCAGGGTATTTTAATGTAACTTTTAAACTTGTAATTTTAGAAAAAGTGGAAACTTTATATTATAATAAAATAGGTGTCTAAATTATAATTAAATATATTTTAATACAAGAATAATTTTAAATAAATATTTTATTTTCCAAAATCTCATTTTCCTTAAATGTCGTATTTTAAACCTTTCGAGACCGAATACTCCTTGCGGAGGTCTGAATCTCGCACTACTAGCCCACGGGTGCACGATGAACCGTACTATCCCTAACAGGTTCCCCAAAGGTGGGTTGTAGCGGCACTTTGCTTAGGTTTTATAAATACTTTTCATTTAGGAAAACGGTTTTATAAATATAGGGTGTTTATTTGCAAAAGAGTATAGTTTCCGTATTTTAGTTATTAGGGTTTCCTAAGCCAACTAGCCTATTTCTAGGGTCTAAACGATGAGTCATTAGAAGCCTCAAATCGCCTCTTCACCGTCAATTGCGGCCAGGTAAGTGCCAGGTAAGTGGGAAGGAACCACATTCGTGGGCCTAATTAAAAACCACTAGCCTTAGACACACTTGCCTAGACCCACAAGACAGTTTAGATAAACGATCGATGTCCATGACCAATCGTGCTTTCATTTTATATAAGATTTTATTTAGAAAAGTTTACAATTTAAAGATTTAACTAAAGGTTATAAAGGTTATGGTATTTTAGTGAAAAATCCTGTAATTTCGTATTTTGTATTTTTTGATATTTATCATTTAGGGTTATATTGAGTGTGTGTAAGGGTAAGTCATTACCCCGTGACTTATATTAGGTTTTGGTGAAGTTTAAAGGTGAAATAAGCTATGTTAAACCTAAAGGTATTAAAGTGCAAGAATACGGTATTCGTAAACGTTATCATTTCATGTGTGAAATTTCATTCAAATTGATTGAAACAAGTTTAGTTATCACAATAAACATGTTTAGGAGTGAGGTACTTGATTACATTAAGAAAAATGAACTTCATGGTATTTTAATGAAAGAAATACGGTTTTGTAAAGAACTTATCATTTCATGTGGAAAAGTGTGATTAAATTGGTTTAAGGGTGATTAATAGTCAACATGCATATGGGTAGATAATATGTATTAGGTGACAAGTGGAATTTTAAAGAAAAATCGAATCGGAAATCGGTTTGTCCGATTTCCGTCGGGTTCCAGAAATTCGTATTTTTACATTAAAGAAAAAGAAGGTAGAAGAGGTGGGACTTACAGGTTTAAACTCTTCTAAAGAGTAAAGAGAACTAGGGAGGAAGGCCAAGGGGTGATTACGTCGCCGGCTGCTCCAAAACGCGTCGTCGGAATTCCGTCAGAGCTTCGCCGGGAACTCGATTTCGAAGCACACTTCTTATGGAAACTTTTGAGAGAGTGGCTCAAGATTTTGGGGGGTGAGAGGGTAGTGTGTAGGGTTGGTATTTATAGGGTTAGGCTAGGGTTAGGGTAGATGAAAAGTTAAAAATAAAAATATGATAAAATGTAATAAAAATGTATTAAAAGTGGAGTAATTGGGGGTTTTAAAGAGCTCTGGAAGTGGTATGAGGCTGAAACTTTGCAGGTGCGTAGGGAATACCAAAAGACACAACTTTCATGTTGTGACCCTCGCCGGAATCGGCCGAATCGGGGGTGACTTGGCCGTGACTCGGTCGGATCACTGAGTCGGCCGAGTCAAGGCCGAGTTGGCCGATTCCCGACCGATTCCGGTGACCTGGATCTCCCCCGACGGTTCATCTACCCTCTGCAAGTGTTACATCTTTGGGTGTAGTGGGGTTTTTGTGAGATATGCACGTGTAAACTCTTGGTATTCTAAAGGTTTTTAAAAAATCAATATTAAAAATAATGTGGGGTATGGGATTTGAACTCTGATGGCTTGGTTCAGCAGTGCAAGGTATTACCAATGAGCTACAAGCTCCTTCTTGTAATTATGGAATTATTTAATTACTTAAAATGATAGCAGCAAGAGTAAATACTCCAAGTATACATTAAATTTAAAGTAATTTCTTGTACACTAAAAATGGATTTATTATATTCTTGTAGCTTGTAATTAGAAACAAAATAATTACCTATATCTTGTGCTCAGGCTAAAATACCCCTTTGTGGATTTTTGAAAGAAAAAAAAATATTTGAAAAATTTTGTATAGGAAATTTAGGGTTGTTACAGAAGCACTTGGAGGCAGTGACGGTTAGACAGGATTCGTCTCAACCGGTATTGAGAGTTGATATCGCGTTGTGTCTAGGAGAGCCATTACACAAAGTCCCTGGCCAGGGTAAGCGAGATTTGCTGGTAATGTTTCCAGTAGTTTCTCAGGGTGTTCTGGGCTACACTCCGACACGACTTGTACCGCTATTAGGGGACTGACATTTACCGCCCCCTAGGCCTGACATGCGATACTCTCAGACGAACAGACCGGACTGTACGGAGATTGTCACATTCAGGCTCAGTAGGAGTTCGGATGGGTTCACCTCATCGGTCTTCTTATCGGCATCTACCTGGGGACCGTTACGTACAGCTAGTACAGCTTGCGGCCTGTGGTTAAACCCACTGCCAGCGTAGTGTTGAGTCTTTAGAGTGCCACACAGAGGGTTGTTCACCTTTGGGCAAAACAAAGTAGAGGTCGCATGGTTTTGCGACGGGGTTCGTTCACATACGCGCACTTGTGCACGTTTGGTATCCGGGTAGTTATTACTAGCGGGCTTTGGTTTAAGCCAGATCCTAGTATTTGTTTTTGGATTGGTTTTGTCTCATTGTATTCATGTTCCTCGGAACACGGATGCGGGTGTGTATGCACAGTTGACAGAGGCAGAGGAACCTCATTAGGGTTTTTGACCGTTGACTTTTTCTAAACCCTAATGAGAATGAGAAATATGGTTAATAATTTTAATTAAGGATAATTGTGCCATGGTTATGGTTGGGTTGACCATTTGACTTGTTGACTTTTGTTGACCTTGATATTTTCTTTAGCAAAAGAAAGATGCTTCTTGAAGCTTGCACTTAGCATTAAACGTGAAATGATAATGGTTAAATTAACTAACCATCACAATTTTTCTAATTATTATTATTCTCATATTCTCTCATATGAGAGCAAGGTTGGGATTTATTCTCTCATTCTCTCATGCTCTTTCTCTCTCTTGAAAAAGCTCTCCCTCTTCCTCTCTCAAAGCTTAAGTGTTTCATGTGTTGAAAATCATAAGCTTTTGAGACTAAACCATCAAAACATCTCTCTACTCATTCTAGGGTTCTTTGTCTAGCAAACCAAGCAGTCTAGTTACTTCTTGGTTGAGGTAGGAGCTCAAGGTAGAGGCCTTCGGGTGGATCTTTCTTCGGCAAAGAGAAGACGAAGAGGAGGAGCCGTCTACACCACTCCTAGCAACAACGAGGACCACAACAAGAAGAGAAGGAGTTCAAGAACTAGGTATAACCATCTAACCTAGTAGCTAGAACTTGTAGTTACTTTGTTAGTTTTTGTTTAGCAAAGATCCTTCAATGTTAGTCTATGTTTCCTTGTGATAAAAATCCGATTTTTACTCTTTCCGCCTCCCCGTAAGTACCGGGGTGGGTTACATAGACTTACATCTGGGTGCATGGTGGGGCCCGGTATGGTACCCCGGGGCAAGAAAGGGATACTGTGTATACAGACGGTAAGCCTGGCAGAGGGAATACTACCTACCGGTGATTGTATTTTAGGCTCGGCGGATATCCGGAGGATACCGAACGGAGTCGAGAGATGATATGGGCCGATCCAGACTGACGGAGCCCGTGGGCCGATCCGGACTGACATAGCCCGATATATATGAGGATTTACGTGCCGATGCTGGGCACAGGTTTTATGATGTTTTAGAGTGTCGATGCTAGACACTCAGGTCCCATGATTTTGATATGTCGTGAAGGACACACGTTGATTTATATCCTCATACTTTCATGCATATGCTTTTATGACATTTTCATGCATGATATTGTTGTGTCATTGGTTGACACATGGACGAGATCCACATACATACAGGCATTGATTTCATAGTTGGATGATATCCACATACTTATCGACTTCATGACATAGTTGACACTGATTTCATGATGATTATATTGATCACACCTCATATTTATGATATGTTGCTACCTGAGTCACTGACACAAGCACTTGGTATTACACTGATATATAGATGTTTACCCTTACCACCTTATCATGCTTCAGACTTTATCATATTTAGGATATATATTACTGATCGTATTGACCTAGGATTGAGTCATACATACGATTTCTGCTCTGTGATGTTTTCTACTCACGAGTTGGCAACTCACCCCCATTATGCCACAGTTCTTGCAAGTTTTTGCCGTACAGGTTTCATTGCGGCTTTCTTGCACACTGCTTCCTTTCTGGGTGATTGCTTTGGTAGGTGGGTTCACTCGCATCGTGACCACCATTGTACTTATTTATTTTCAGTTGTATCTAGCAAAATTCCATCAACCAGACTTGTATTTATTTCAGGCTTATAAAACCATTTGTATTTTCTTTCGACCTTAGAGTCGCGCGTTGTAGTATTAAGAATTTCTTGATGATTTTGAGTTTCCTTTTGAGTTTTGATCCTCGCCCTTCGGCGTTGTATATTATATTGCTTGCGTGGTTGTGACCGTCGATTGACGAAGAGCTAGCTCCCACTTGGGGATGCTTTTTATCATTGTGCATATATTATTCATGTTGTACCCCGTTTGGGGCCAGTTTTTACAAAGGAAATTCTGTCGAAATTTTCAGAAAAGACTTGAGATTTTACAAACGCATAATTCGGCATATGCTATTTAAACCACTTCTTTAAAACTAGTTTTCCTTCATTTATTATTTAAAATAGTTTTAGATTTCTGGGCTTTTGGCTTACTTGAATTAGATGGGGTCATATACACTTCATATGATTCAATGGCCAGTCACGTGCCATTTCGGGTCATGACACAGATTTTGATACACAAATAATTGGTAAAAGTTGCAAGTACCACGAGACCACAAACAACCACAGAGACCCTATGCCCAAACCCTAACACCCCAGCCCCCACTGGCCGCAATTTACGGCCAGAACTAATAAATCTACGGCCATTCTTTAGAGGGGTGATCTCAGGTTTTTATGGTGGGTTCTATAACTCAACATTATGTCACTGTGAAGGGAACTTTTCCAGAAAATACCTGGTTCTACAACAGATCTCAGAGACTCAAAGTTGACACTAAAAATACGGTTTTTGCACGAAACGATACCTTAAGTGATTAAAACAGCAACCAACAAGCTATACAACATTATAACTCCTAAATATCAGTTTAGAGATCATTACCTAGCCACTCTTGCTCAAAAATCCTAGCTTTCCAAGCTCCAAGGCAACCAAGTGGCTAAATCAAGACATTTGAAGTGTTTAAATGGGATTTTGTGAAGTTTTTGCAAAGATTTGTGAAGAAGGAGTGAGGTTTCAGTTTGGGGTTGAGGATAATGAGAAATGATTAAGAGTGAGAGAGATTGAGAGAGTGAGAGAGTTAAAGGGTGAGAGGGTGAGTGTAGGGTCAATAATTTCCTTATGCTCACTCTCTCCCTCACCTCAATTAATGCCACCATTAATGCACCATGACTCACTAGTCGCCTCTCTCAAATCCAAACTAGATATTTCCTCACCCAAAAGATCTAGAAAAAGAATAAGGCAAAGGTTAATTGGCAATGGTTTAGCTTAAGGTGCTATGGTTGCTAAACAAGGTTAACACTAATATATACCCTCACATTAACATGCACGTATGTATGCAAGCCATATCAAATAATAATAAACTATTAATTAATTGATATAAAATGTGAGAAACCCGATTTGGTAAACTTTTCCTTAAAACCCCGCATTATCGCTTAATTAACACTAATCGCATTCCAAGATGTTACAATCTCCCCCCGTTCAAAGAAAATTCATCGCCGAATTAAAATTTCATACAAGCGTACCTTCAAAGAGATGAGGGAATTTCTTCCGCATCTCGCTCTTGGCCTCCCAAATGATCTCCTCACTAGTCGGGCTACGCCAAAGAACCTTCACAGATTGCAAGACCTTTGACCAAAGGATCTCGAAGGGACTTACAAATCAGGGACTAAGCTTCCCCTTTCTCCCATATCTTATAATGCCCTTCATGGGAGAAATCCGCAGGAATACATGATCCCCCACTGCAAACTCAAGTATGTGATGACGACGGTCGGCATATGACTTCTGTCTGCTCTGGGATGCTCTCATCGTGTCCTGAATCGGCTGGATCATCTCGGTAGTCTCCTGAACTAGCTGGGGTCCAAAAACCCTACTCTCACAGAGTTCGGTCCAACAGACCGGCGATCGACACCTCCTACCATACAAAGCCTCGAAAGGCGCCATCTGAATAGTCTCCTGAAAACTGTTGTTGTAGGAGAACTCAATCAACGGCAAGTGACGATCCCAACTGCCACCGAAATCAAGCACGCATGCCCGAAGCATATCCTATAGAATTTGTATAGTCCACTCTGACTGCCCATCGGTCTGCGGATGGAAAGTGGTGCTAAAACTCAACCGGGTACCCAAAGCTTCCTAAAGCTTCTGCCAAAGACGGCTAGTAAACTGGGTGCCCCTGTCGGATACAATGCATGTGGGAACGCCGTGCAAACGCACAATCTCATCTATATACAACTGAGCATACTGAGCATAACCGAAAGTGGTCTTCACTGGAAGGAAGTGAGCCTCTTTCGTCAACCGGTCAACAATCACCTAAATGGAGTCATACCCCCGACTGGTCCTGGGTAGACCCACAACAAAGTCCATGGAAATCTTCTCCCATTTCCACTCAGGAACGGGTAAAGGCTGCAACTCTCCAGCCGGTCTCTGATGCTCAGCCTTGACTTGCTGACAGGTCAGGCATCTCGAAACAAAGTCCGAAACATCGCGCTTCATCTTTTCTCACCAGTAAAAGTCTCTCAAGTCACGGTACATCTTGGTAGAACCTGGATGAGCGCTAAAGGCTGACTGATGTGCTTGTTCTAGGATCTCACATCTCAACCCATCAATATCAGGTACACACAAGTGAGTCCTGCAACGTAGCACATCTTGGTCATCAATCATGAACTCCGAAACTGTACCCTGTCGAACAAGCTCAAGAATCTCAACCAAACGGGCATCACTGGGATGCACCTCACGGATACGATCCAAAAGAAACTGACGGGCGCGGACATGAGCAAACTGTCCCCCAGTAAAAATGAACTCAAACTGTACTCTTCCATCGCACAAGGTCTGCTAATCCGCAGAAGACTGCCTCTGAACTGCGCTCAATTGGGACAAACTACCCTCAGGCCTACAACTCAAAGCGTCAGCTACCATATTCGTCTTGCCCGGGTGATAAAGGATCTCGCAATCATAATCCTTCATAAGCTCCATCCACCGGCGCTGTCTCAGATTCAGATCCCTCTGCTGGAAGATGTACTTCAAGCTCTTGTGGTCCGTGAAAATCTGACACGACTCCCTATACAAGTAGTGTCTCCAAATCTTCAACGCAAAGACAACCGCAGCCATCTTAAGATAGTGAGTAGGGTAATTCTGCTCGTGCTTCTTCAGCTGCCTAGAAGCATAAGCAATCACTCTGTCATGCTGTATCAGCACACACCCAAGCCCCACTCGAGACGCATCACAGTAAACTACTAAGCCACCTGATCCAGAAGGCAAAGATAGGACGGGTGCAGTCGTCAACCGAGTTTCAACTGCTAAAAACTCTGTCCGCGCGCATCAGTCCAAAGGAAAGGAACCCCCTTCCAGGTCAGTTCGGTCAGCGGTGCAGCGATACTCAAAAAATCCTGCACGAAACGGCAGTAATAACCAGCTAAGCCCAAAAAGCTGCGAACCTCTATCACGGATACAGGTCTGGGCCAAAGCTGCACAGCCTCGATCTTCCTCAGGTCCACAATAATACCGTGCAGGGTTACCTATGACGGCAGTAAGGTTTTGGGAGGCATCGTCCATGCCAAATTCAAAAATTTGCCATTTTAGCTAACCCTAACTATGAATCGTAAACTAAAAATCGACGGAAAGGTAAATGCAAACACTTTGCAAGTCTAGTGAGCATGAAATACAACCTTTGTAGACCGGTCCTTCACTTCAATAGCTCCGTGTAGTAGTCCCTCTCGCTGCGATCGTGAACTCCGGACTCTAGAGAGGATCCCTTGAAGAAACGAACATGCTTGCTTTGAAGACTTCGAGGCCGAAGATGATCTACGTCGAGGAGAAACTAACCCAAGTTATATCTTCACTAATCATGGAATTGGTGAAGCAAACACTCTATACTAAATGGAAAGTAGTAGAGGATGATGAAGTAGGAATTTTGCTCATATTAGAAATCATTTTCTCACTCATTTTCTCAAAACTCCATTGAAGCTAGAAAGCTTTGAGGAAGAAGAAGAAGAAGAAAAGCTAACTCATCAAATGAATTATTGTGTGAGGTTAGAAATGCAACTAAGGGTTAAGCATGTCATGCTTAACCCTTGTAGAGAGTTAACCATAAGCTATGGTTAAAGGTTAGGTCAAAAATATCTTAAGCAAGACAAAGAGAATGGACAAAGTCAAAAATGCCTTGAAGCTTCTACAAGATTTCAACAAATATCAACCATGACTTTTATCCATAACATTTGAATTACTTAATGATAAATTATAAACCCAAATCTTAACCCTAGCATGGTTTAACCTTCATTAACTCTAGTTGCATTTGTAACCTTGTTTGATACATTTGACATATATCACATATACATCAATGTATCCAAAGTGAGAAAAGAGAGCATAAGTGAGCTAATACTAGTTAATATAATGTAATATATCAAATATATAACTATACATTAGGTTATCAAATCAACTCTTGATTTAATAATCCGGCTATATCACCTATAACCGACTAATATCAAATGAATCAACTTATCGAATCAACACTTGATCCGATAACCCGGCTATATCATATATAACCGACCGATATCTCATATCGCGAGAATAGAATACAGTATCTCATATCGTATCAATCTCGGTCCAGCACATATCATATATGTGCTCCTACTCCGTTTCGCTTGAGCCAGGAAACCCCTGTGTAGAACTCTAAAGACTCGTCAATACGCCGGCAGTAGGTGATGATCATATCAAACACCCACAAGCCGCAAGCGGTCTGCTAAACGCAACGGCCATCCGGGTATTGAGTGATCAGAAGATCAACAAGCAAGCCTGCTCATACTCCTGTAAATCCAATCAGTAACACTACCGTACAATCCGGTCTCTTCGTATGATATGTCGCATGTCTCGTCTAGGGGTGGTAAACGTCAGACCTCAGTAACTCGATAAATCATGTCGATATGAGGCTCATAATGGGTCGAGAAACTACTGATAACTCTTACCAGTATATCTCTGAAGCAGCCTTGGCTAAGGACTTCCTGTTATAGCCAATCGAGCACAGCGCAACATCAACTCCCAATACCGGAAAAGACGAAATCCCTCCTATCGCTCATTGCCTCCATATGACTCGGTACTGTACCCAAAAGCCACCGTTTTGCACGTTCTCTTGAACGTGGTAAGGTGGAAATCAAAGCACAGTGGGAATCACATAAGACTCTATGACGATCTCGGGTCTACAGACTAACCTGTACTAGTATCACCAGAGAACTGCCATCTGACGTGAAGTATAATACTATCTGGGAGTTCTCGGCGAGTCCGTTCAGTATACCCGGTCTCCACTGAGCACCCGTATACTATCTCTGATGTCAAACACCAATGGATATGGGATCATCCATTGCCCATCTACATGGGTCAAGAAGCTATACGCTAGTCTACTCTGGTATATCGATGCCCTGTCTCAATACACCTATGACTAGGAACATTTGAAGGATGTACATAGCTACTACTCTGTCCCCACTAGTATGATCTACATCATAGTCCTGGAAGTCAAGTACTCATCCTAAGGGCTTTATCAACATGTAACATAGAGACAATCAGCATACATGTTAAGATAAATAGCAACCAGATAGCATACTATCATGTTGAGCAAGAAAGTCCTCACTATATATATCCAAGAATCCTCTACAATATACATCGTATGTATAGTAATGGCCTCTAGGGCATACATATAACTAACATACCGTCTGTAAGTCCATGCTACCCTTCCCCGGTACTTACGGGGTTGCGGAAGTGGTGAAAAACGATTTTCAAGAGGGTGGTAACATGGACTCAAAATACGGATCTTTGTTAAACTACTAACTAACAACCTAACAAGAGTTTACCTACTCGGTTAGGGGGCTATACCTTTCTTGAACTCCTTCGTCTTCAACTCCTCCCGGTGTACGGATCGGTCTCACCTCGTCATCTCCTTGCGCCGAAGATGGATCCACCCGAAAGCTTCTACATTTGGCTTCTTCTTCGAACTTTGAAGAAACTAGAACACTTAGCTTGCTAGGCCTTGTGAACTAGAATGAGTAGAGGATTGTTTTGGTATCTTTTTATCTCTAAGGCAATGAGTCTCAACACATGAGAATGGTTTGCCTTGAGCTAGAGAGAGCAAGAGCAAGAGGGAGAGCTTGAGAAGAGAGAGCTCAAGAGAGAGAAAGCAAATGAAAGAATGAGCCACTCTTTTCTCATCCAACCTCTCATAATCCAAAAGCCATCATAACAAAAATAGTATCAAGTATTGTGTGATGGTTTAAGTCAAAATGGCTATATAATTTCATGCACTCATTTTGCATAAATAAACAAGCAAGCAAAAGTCTTTGCCATGGAATGATAGCCATTGTCATGATGATGATCAACTAGTCCAACCTAGTCAACCGGTCAACAAAGTCAACAAGTCAACAAAGTCAACCCCTCAACAACCATGTCACTATAATACTTAATTAATATTAATGTTAATCATATATCTTATTCTCATTAGGGTTAAGCAAAGTCAACTGTCAACAGTCAACTGTCAACAACCCTAATGAGAATACTCTGCCTCTGTCTCTCTGTCAACTGTGCATATACACCCGCATCCGCGTTCCGAGGAACACGAATAAAAATGAGATAAAACTAATCCCAAAACGTACACTAGGATCTGGATTAAACCAAAGCCCGCTAGTGTTAACTGTCCGGACACTGTACGTGCACAAATGCACGGATGTGACCGAACCCTGTCGCAAAACCATGCGACCTGTCGCAAAACCATGCGACCTCTACTCTTTTGCCTAAAGGCGAATAGCTTTCTGTGTGGGACTCTAAAGACTCGACACTACGCTGGCAGTGGGTTTAACCACAGACCGCAAGCGACACTAGCTGTGCGTAACGTTCCCCAGGTAGATGCCGAAAAGAAGACTGACGAGGTGAAACCCATCTGAACTCCAACTGAGTCTGACTGTGACAATCTCCGTACAGTCCGGTCTGTTCGTCTGATACATCGCATGGCGAGCCTAGGGGGTGGTGAACGTCAGTCCCCTAATAGCGGTGCAAGTCGTGTCGGAGTGTAGCCCAGAACACCCTGAGATAACACTGGAAACCTGTAAGTCCACGGTAGCGCCCCGGCCGTCTAACAGACGCCAAATGCGGAACAAAAACTTTTTACAACTGGCGCTATCGTGTACCTTAACCCGGATCTGCCATTAAAGCTAAACTAACAAACTATAAAGTGGGTAGAAGAGTTATACCGAACGATCCGAGTCCTTCGGTCTTCAACCATCATCCCACGCTTGTTGCGGCTGCTCCGATCTCCTCGATTTCCAATCTTGTCATCCAGGTGGCACCACGTCGACGGAACTTTAAACGGGCTCCCACCTCTGAACCGAGGCAACTCGATCGTCAAGTTTGCTAAAAGAGACGACCAAGATGAAGTAGAGAATGAGTAGAACACTTTGTCTCGTTACGTCTAAGGTCACGGACGAACGGATATGGAAGTTGCCTTTTGGATCGGGTGAAATGAGAAAGAAGCTATCTATTTTTCGTGAACCCGAATCTATCATAATCTTTTGCTAGTGAACAACAACCATGATCCAAGAGAGGGGGGAATGCCGGCCATTTATAGGAGAGGAGGGAGGTGAGTGTAGGAGCTAGGAGGTGACAATAAGCAAAATATCTAGTGTGAACACAAAGAGTGAACACAAAGAGTGAACACAAAGAAAGCAACCAATAATGAACAAGTGAGTCAAAAGCCTTGTCACCACCATCTAGATGCTTCTAGAATCTTCCACACTCATCCAAGAAAAGATAAGTCCGTCTTTACCCGAATGTTAAAAGACGGCTGATAGAAAACTGGAAACTGGCAACTTCCAAAAGTGATCTTGAAACGAATTTCAGGATAACCCCGTATCAGTATAAACATACCCGCATTTGTATTACGACCGAATACAAACGTAACTGAGACAAAGATATTATATCTACACAGTATAATACTGGATTCCGGCTTAAAGCAAAGCCTACCAGTATTATCTGCCCGAAAAACGACACGTACGAAAACGCACGTGCTTTTTCCGAACCTTGCCATAACACCATACGGCCTCTACAACGTTTCGCCCGAACTTGGGAAAGTGTCTGTGGGGGACTCTAATGAATCATTAACACACTGGCACTGGGTATAACCCCTAGCACGTCAGAGGTACAAGCTGCACATAACGTTTTGCCAATGTATTAATTGGAAGGGAAGCTGACGAGCGAACTCATCTCTAAACCCTACTGAGCCTGACAGTGACAATGTATATACAGTCCGGTCCATTCGTCTAAAGAGTATCACATATCGAGTCTAGGGGGTGGATAAAGTCAGACCCCTAATAACGCAATAAATCGTGTCGGCATGAAGCCCATCACCACCTGAGAAACCACTGATCCAAATCAGTAATTCTCCACTACCTCGGCCGAGGATTCCTAGTGATGGCCACCCGTGCACTGCGCGACATCAACCCCCAATACCGGGAGAGACGAATCCCCGACGATCCGCTCACTTGCCTCCAATGTGGCTCGGGACTGTACCCAAAAAAGACCTGTTTGCACGACTCCTTTAAGCCGTGGTAGGGTAGAAATCAAAGCACAGTGGGAACTCACACGAAACAAATGACGACCTCAGGTCGATGAACTAACCTGTACACATGTCACCAGTGAATTGCTATCTGACGATATGTATAATACCAACTAGCAGATTCCCGGCGAGTTCTGTCCGGTGTACTCATAACTCAATGAGCACTTGTATACATCTTAGGTGATCCAACTGACACCAGTGGCTTGTGAGACCGGCCACCGCCATTCGTCGGGGTCTCGACTGTATACACTAGTCTACTCTGGAGTATCGATGCCCTGTCTCGAAACTCCCACGACTAGGGACACTTTTAAGGATGTGCTTACAGACCCCAGCTCCCATGTATATGATCGCCATCATACTGCTGATAGTCAAGCAAGAATCCTATAGGCTCTATCATCATGCAACAGTGAACTAAAGCATATATACGATGATAAAGACAAACCAGATAGCATACTATCTGTAGGGTTCCTAGGCACGCTAATGAGGTCTCACAAGGCATCAACCATGCCAATTTCAAATTTTAGGGGTGCCGAGAAACCCTAATACGGATCGTTGGCTAGAAGTTTAGGCGAAACAAGAAACTAGCTAACAACTTAACTAAAAAGGAACGGAAATACAACCTTTGTAGATCCGGTCCTCCACCTCCATAGCTCCGCAATGAAGTCTCCTCGCTGTCCAAATGGAAACCCGGGCTCTAGCGTCGGCTTCATCGGAGAAATGGGCGGGCAAGGTCGTCGTCTTCGCGCCGAAGATGATCTACGTCGAGGCATCACAAGATCAAGCTCCAACTTCACCAAGTCAAGAAACTTGTGAAGGAAACACCCTATACTACTTGGCAAGAGGTAGAGGATGAAGAAATAGGAGGTGGGTTCACTTTAGATTTGGATTTCTCACTCTTTTTCATCAATCACCATTGATGAAGTCAAGTTTTCTTCATTGAAGAAGATGATGAAGAAGATGATGATGATATTGTTATGATAAGAATAGAATATAAAAATGAATTCTTATCATAATCTAACCATGGTCATGTGTAGAGAGTTAACTAGAGTTAGGTGAATGGTTAGGGTTTGGAGAAGAAGACAAAGTGGTCACTTGGTCAAAGCTTCATGAAGCTTCAACAAGCTTCATGTTTGAAAGCAACCCTTTTTGTTTTTCTTTTCTCATTCTTTTTATCCAAAAATAAATAGATAAATGAATGATAGAATGAATAAATAAAACCCTAACCATTTACTTAACCTAGATTTAATTCTTTACACAAACCATAGCAATCTTGCATCATCAAACATGATACAAACAAGTGAGAAAATCCTTTTAAAGTGAACCGATAGTTAATGCAAAGTAATATATCAAATATATAATTATGCATTAAATCATTAAATCAACACTTGATTCAATGATCCGGTCATATCGTATATATAACCGACTAATATCTATAGTAACAACTTATCGAATCAACACTTGATCCGATAACCCGGCTATATCGCATATAACCGATCAATGTCACAAATCGCGAGAATCGAATACAGTATCACATACCGGTATCATTCTCGGTCCCGCACATATCTCATATGCGCTCCTATTTCGTTTCGCTTGAGCCAGGAAACCTCTGTGTAGGACTCTAAAGACTCGTCAATACGCCGGCAGCAAGTGATGATGATATCAAACACCCACAAGCCGCAAGCGGTCTGCTAAACGTAACGGCCACCCGGGTATTGAGCGATCAGAAGATCGACGAGCAAGCCCGCTCACACCCCTGTGAATCCAACCAGTAACACTTACCGTACAGTCTGGTCTGTTCGTCTGATATGTCGCATATCTCGCCTAGGGGTGGTAAACTTCAGACCCCAATAGCTCGATAAGTCGTGTCGATCTGAGGTCTATAACAATTCGAGAAACTACTGGTAACACTTACCAGTATATCTCAGCAACCCTGGCCAGGGATTTCCGGTTATAGCCAATCGAACACTGCGCAACATCAACTCCCTATACCGGGAGAGACGAATCCCCTCCTATCGCTCATTGCCTCCATGTGACTCGGGACTGTACCCAAAAACCACCGTTTTGCACGCCCTCTTGGACGTGGTAAGGTGGAAATCAAAGCACAGTGGGAACCACACAAGACTCTATGACGATCTCGGGTCAACAGACTACTCTGTACCAGTGTCACCTGAGAACTGCCATCTGACGTAAGGTATAATACCATCTGGGAGTTCTCTGCGAGTCCGTCCAGTATACCCAGTCTCCACTGAGCACCCGTATATAATCTCTGATGTCAAACACCAATGGATATGGGATCATCCATCGCCCATCTGTATGGGTCGAGAAGGTATACGCTAGTCTACTCTGGTATATCGATGCCCCGTCTCGATATACCCACGACTAGGGAATTTGAAGGATGTACTTATGGACTACCATGTCCCCACTAGTATGATCCGCATCATAGTCCAGGTAGTCAAGTACACATCCTAAGGGCTTTACCAACATGTAATAGAGAGACAATCTGTGTACACGTTAAGGTAAAGAGCAACCAGATAGCATACTATCATGTCGAGCAAGAAAGTCCTCCCTATATATGTCCCAGCATCCACTACAATATACATCCAATGTACAGTAATGGCCTCTAGGGCATACATATAACTAACAATCTCCCACTTGCACTAGGGCCATCTGATAGCAGTGGTTGTAGTATCTCATACTCAACCATCCCTAAAAGTCTCTCTCTGGGAATAGGCCTTCGTGAGTGGATCCGCCGTGTTATCCTCTGAGTCTGCTCTCCAAACCTCGATCATCCTGGAGATCAAACATCTCCATGATCAGGTGATACTGCCATAGATTATGTCTGGATCACTGATGGGACGGGCGTTCCTTGGCATAAGCCACAACTCCATCGTCTCACAATGGTAGGAACGTAGTTCATCTCATGAACCAATATACACCCACACAGCCTCTTTGGTAGCATCTTAAGTAGCGATGTATCCAGCCTTTATCGTCTAGTATGTCACGGTATCTAGCTTGGAACCCTTCCAACATACCGTCCCTCTACTGAGGGTAAAGACAATGCCTGCGACTGACATTCAGTCGTCCTTATCACCCTGGAACCCTTCCAGTGATTCTCCCCAGGATCGATTGATACCATCTCACTACAGCTAGTGAGTATCCTAATATCCATTTAGATCTATCTCATAGATCCAAAACCCAGGATTTAGTAGGTATCATCTTGATCCTATGTGGAGAATCATTGTGATAAGCGGAGATTGATCGAGCGTAGCATAGGAAACTCCTTCCCTATCAAGAGTATGTCATCCACGTACTCTACGAGGATCGACACCATACTCCCTACTACCTTTTTGTTTATACAAGGTTCATCTACCATTTTGATGATGTCAACTTCTTTGACTAATCCATCAAAACAGATGTTCCAACTCCGCGATGCCTGCTTTATCCTATAAAGCATCTTGCACACGTTTCCGCTGCTCCCACTGTCTATGAGGCCCTCTGGCTGTGTACTTATAGACGCACTCTTCTAAAACTTCATTTAGAAAAGCAGTCATGACACCCAACCACCAGATATCGTAGTCATGATATGTAGCCGTGGCAAGTAGGATCCGGATGGACTTAAGCATAGCCACTGGAAAAAGGTTTCATCATTATCCACGCCTGGTCACATGATGAAAACCTTTAACAAGTCTAGCTTTGAAAGTCACAACTTTTCCAAGTACACCAAGTAATCTTCTCAAGATATACTTGCTCCTGATAGGGATTTAACCCTTCAGATATAGCAACCAAAGTCCATACTTTGTTGGTGTATAAGGATTCCATCTCAGATCACTAAGCATCCAGCCATTCTTACAGAGTCTTACTCCTGGTGGCCAGCCCGAAACTAGTTGGGTCATCATCTCATGATGCAATCCTTGCTCCCACTGTCATAGAGAAACCAAAGTATCTCTCCGGTGGGTAAGGAACCCTACTAGATCGGCGGAGAGGCTGAGGTTCGTTGGAATCTACTGAATCCTTTGGTTCTACCAAATCATCTACTGTAGTTTGCATAGCTGGAACATTTCCAGTTCTGCATAACAGACCTTGCCTCGAGCTTGTCCGGATTTTGCTTTTAGACATAGGCCGGACAACCCCAAATCTTAACCAGCTTAAGACATGGGCTCTTCCCTTTCCATATCACATATGAAATGGTAGGCAACTGATTTGATTGGAACCCTATTCAATAGGTATGCAACTTCTCAAGTGCATAACTCCCAAAAGGAAACAGGTAACTCAGTAGTACTCATCATAGAGCACACCATATCAAATAGGGTGTATCTGCTCCGCCCCGATATACCATCGTGATATGGTGTATACGGAGGAGTAATGCTGAGGGAGAATCTCTTTCTCCTTTAGAATAGTCCAGGAATTCCATGCACAAGTATTCTCCTTCTCGATCTCATCAAAGGACATAATACTTATACCCGTATTGGTTCTCTACTTCTAACTTATATTCTGTGAATATCTCAAAAGGTTCGGACTTGTGTTTCAACAGGAACATATGTCTGAATCTTGAGAGATTATCAGAGAATGTAATGAAGTACAAAGAACCGGTCTTGGCATGTGTAGACAGGGGACCTACATACATCAACATGTATCATCCCAAGAGTTTACTAACTCTTTCTCTGTTTCCAATAAACAGAGATGGTGTCATTATATCTTTGTGACATGACTGGCAAGTTTCACAAGATGTAAATTCAAACTGATTTAAATATGCATCTAAATGTAACTTCAGCTAGTCGGGTCGCATTGATATGACCTAGTCTACAATACCTGAAGAAGAATTCGTTCATTTTTGAACTCTTCCTCTTATGTGTATTCCGTATACTAAGAACTGTAGTTTGATTTAGAACATTAATGCTTTTAGATAACGTGCCTGAACCGATCAACTTTTGATATAGGAAATGTTCAAAACATTATCCAACGATACAAAATTTTATCATTTCTTTACTAATAAAGAGACTGATATGATTTTGTATATCAGGTTCGGTATCTAATAACATTCGTTCAGAATCAATGTATTGGAAATACAGGGTGACAGTGACCGACAGACTTGGCTGCAACACTTGCCCCGTTTTCTGCCTCATGAAACTTATCACCCGTTCTCAGTTTTTCTACCCTTTTGTAGCCCTATGTAACATATTACATATCTGGGATCTTGATCCGGTATCATATACCCAGGATGCGGAGGATACTGAGAAACAGTTCTTTGTAATGAACACACCCGAAGATGATGCATCATATGCACTTTCTTCGTTTGGGCGGCACAGGAAATCTGGTATTCCCCAATTTCCTGCTCTGTCTTATAACATTTATAATTTGGAGCGGGACCAACGTTCCCCAGCTCAGTATAACAAGCGGGTTCGGTCAATAGTCCGTATTATTATCTTGATTAAGGCGTGATATGGTCGCTACCTGGAGAGAGAGAGAAGAAAACACTCAGCGTGCGCTCTTGCAAGAATAGATTGGTTATTATTTTATCTAATCAGGATGGCTCCCACTGTTTTTTATCAAATCTTCCTTCAAACCCTAAAAGGAAAGACTAGCCGGGATTAATTACACACTACAAGTTCGCCAATCTTTCAGCCAGGCCAGTGTCGGTACTTTGAGGGAGGTCCCCCGTGCTTTCGCACGAACCTAATTAATGTAAACCTCGTTTTCCCAGAGGCGTAACCCCGTTGACACCTTTCTAGACACCTACTTGATCGGCTAATTGCAATGTGTAAAACTCTCCCAGGAGTAACTCTTACTCGCAGTGGGTATCGGGATCCAACTATCTCATAGAAGGTATGCAATCTCATTGCAAATTTCAACACTTGAAATTCCCGATAATATTTTGCCCCTAACGTGCTATGACCTTGACGAAAGCCAACAAACCATAGCCCGCTAGTCAAGTTCAACCCGTACATTTCTTGATTGAATTAAACCCACCCGCACGACCCTTGACGAAAGCCAACAAAGCCGCACGACTACCCTAATCCAATCGCATCGTATGCTGGCAGATAAGCAGCATATAGCTATCGCACACTGCACCTTGACGAAAGCCAACAAATGCAGCACGAATACTATATACAACTTATCTAAAATGACGGAGGGCTACGACAGGTTTTTCTGAAAACCTATTGCGTAATGAACTTGATATCGTTGTAGAATCAAATGATTTTGAAAATGGAGTGCTTTTGAGGCTTTTCTAGTTTTGCTAAAGGAGTCACTCCCGGTGAAGGGATCGTCGGTCCTTTCCTCGTCGAATGAGGTGCGGGATATATCATATATATCACTGTGCAAAGCAAAAACTCTTAAAAACAATCAAAAACCAAACCGAGTGTGTAGCATCTGCCAGTTATTGCTAAAGGAGTCACTCCCGGTGAAGGGATCTCGGTCCTTTCCTCATCGAATAAGGTGCAGGATATATCATATATACCGCTGTGCAAAGCAAGAACTGTAGCTACCTGTTTTATTTTTGAAATTCGATTCTACAACATCTTAGGTTTCTTTTATTTCATTAATCTCATTAATGAAGTCCCATCATTTAAGTACCTAAACATCACAGATAAATACGACGTACACTTATGCCATCCGCATTCGCCTCGATGTCCCCTCGTGCACCGTTAGGTTAGGTGACTAACGGCAGAGCAGGGCAGGGCTAGCGCGGGTGTAAAACATAAGTAACGTCTATATAATATATCATATATACTATATATAGTATCTATCACAGAACATCACATGATCACATCACAGATATCGCAGCAGAAGTAACATATGAAATATTGGATATACTAGGACGTCCGTGTTTTCAATACGAGCCAGTATAAAACACGGATTCCACGGTCGCGATGAATAGCCAAACCCACACCCCTAGACCCCTACGAGAGCGGCAAGCAACCCTACCAATTCTAGAGTTAGGAGACCCGGACTCGACTCCTCGAGTTGGTCTCCCACTGGACTCCAGAACCCGGTTACTTGTGCCCTCCTCCTTGGGTCTATTCTAGTGCAGAAAAGAAAAAAAATATACAAAGGGTGACATCTTCCGCAACCTGGAAGTGCCCCAATAAAAGAATATTACATACAAGTTTTTACATGAATGAAAAAGAAAAACACTCATCTCACATAAAAAAAACCCGGCTATTCAAACACGACGATCCAATATAACATATCCAGCAACACATAACATCACATGTTATCAACGTAAGTAAATATGCACATCCCAATTGTCGTTGACATATAGCAACGAAACCGGCGATATCACATATTACACTTACGGTCACAGAAAAGAAAGTGTAAAACTACAATAGTTGGAATCCGCAACTTGTATAGACATCGCATGCCTAATCAAATGAACTCCTTAGACATCGCATGACTAACAATTATAAACCCCGCATTTTAGTCTCATTATCGAAAACACTTTTCAATATCAAGTCGGGAAATTCAACAAGATTCCCGAAAAACTGATCGAATGCTCGTCGCAAACTTCAGTAGGCGGCCGCACCCCCGACGCCGTCGACGAAGTGCACCAAGGCGGAACACCGCTGCCGCGAGCACCCAAACGGATGCTTTCGGCGACGGGGTTCTCCTACGGTCACTTGGTCAGGGCTATGGAGTGAGGCTGTCTATTAAGTTTATCAGCGAGTATCCGCGTACGCTACGTGATTGCGACGAACTTTTGATCACATCAAAATTCCGTGGCAACCGATCAAGTGAGACTAAAGTGCTATGTTTATAATATTCATTCAGTTATCTCATAACCTTTTTGTGAATTCCAATTATTGTATCCCATTCCAGATAAGCTGAAAATGTTAAACTTTCCGATCGAACAATCGAACACCCAAGTTTTCCCGAGACAACTCAACACATGAAATAAGTCTAAAAACATTCAGTTCGTGCCTCAGTACCAACGGTCCAGCCGTAGAAGGGTCAAGCCAACGCCTCACATGTGGCACGTCGTACTGCCCCAAACCCGAAGGTTCAAAGGGCAGTTCAAGACGGTCACATAATCGAGTTAAGGTTTGTTGTCTTCTAGAGGGTCCATCGAGTTACTTGCACTACTTAGAACGTCTTTAAACCACGGAAAAATCCAACACTTGGAAATTTCCCGACAGGGGAAAAATTGGGTATTTATATCCGGTCGAACTTTTTAACATATTCAAAAATTATCCGGAATCCACATAGACAAAATCTGATACTCCGATCGAAACACCGAATCCCCAAAACAACCCCAGAAAATTCAACTCTTGAATAAATATTAAAAATTCCCAGAAAACTCAGCATCTGAAAAAATGAATTACTGTGCAAATTTTAATGGCTGACGTCATACTTTAGCCGCGGAACCGCCACATAAGCTAGGCTTATGCCGCGGTTCCGCCGTGCATTAGAGGGATCATGAGATAAATTTTGCGCCGTAATTCTTAGAATTCCCTGCTGAATTTTTTAAGCATTTTTAATATGGAAAAAACCCAGTTTTTAGAAAAAGTCCAGAGAGCGGGTCGGATTAGGGTTTCGGGGTTAGTTCGGGTTTCAAACTTCGTCTACGCATCGCCTAAGGCTCTAACTTGGCTCTGATACCACTGTAGGGTTCCTAGGCACGCTAATGAGGTCTCACAAGGCATCAACCATGCCAATTTCAAATTTTAGGGGTGCCGAGAAACCCTAATACGGATCATTGGCTAGAAGTTTAGGCGAAACAAGAAACTAGCTAACAACTTAACTAAAAAGGAACGGAAATACAACCTTTGTAGATCTGGTCCTCCACCTCTATAGCTCCGCAATGAAGTCTCCTCGCTTTCCAAATGGAAACCCGGGCTCTAGCGTCGGCTTCATCGGAGAAATGGGCGGGCAAGGTCGTCGGCTTCGCGCCGAAGATGATCTACATCGAGGCATCACAAGATCAAGCTCCAACTTCACCAAGTCAAGAAACTTGTGAAGGAAACACCCTATACTACTTGGCAAGAGGTAGAGGATGAAGAAATAGGAGGTGGGTTCACTTTAGATTTGGATTTCTCACTCTTTTTCATCAATCACCATTGATGAAGTCAAGTTTTCTTCATTGAAGAAGATGAAGAAGAAGATGATGATGATATTGTTATGATAAGAATAGAATATAAAAATGAATTCTTATCATAATCTAACCATGGTCATGTGTAGAGAGTTAACTAGAGTTAGGTGAATGGTTAGGGTTTGGAGAAGAAGACAAAGTGGTCACTTGGTCAAAGCTTCATGAAGCTTCAACAAGCTTCATGTTTGAAAGCAACCCTTTTTGTTTTTCTTTTCTCATTCTTTTTATCCAAAAATAAATAGATAAATGAATGATAGAATGAATAAATAAAACCCTAACCATTTACTTAACCTAGGTTTAATTCTTTACACAAACCATAGCAATCTTGCATCATCAAACATGATACAAACAAGTGAGAAAATCCTTTTAAAGTGAACCGATACTAGTTAATGCAAAGTAATATATCAAATATATAATTATGCATTAAATCATTAAATCAACACTTGATTCAATGATCCGGTCATATCGTATATATAACCGACTAATATCTATAGTAACAACTTATCGAATCAACACTTGATCCGATAACCCGGCTATATCGCATATAACCGATCAATGTCACAAATCGCGAGAATCGAATATAGTATCACATACCGGTATCATTCTCGGTCCCGCACATATCTCATATGCGCTCCTATTTCGTTTCGCTTGAGCCAGGAAACCTCTGTGTAGGACTCTAAAGACTCGTCAATACGCCGGCAGCAGGTGATGATCATATCAAACACCCACAAGCCGCAAGCGGTCTGCTAAACGTAACGGCCACCCGGGTATTGAGCGATTAGAAGATCGATGAGCAAGCCCGCTCACACCCCTGTGAATCCAACCAGTAACACTTACCGTACAGTCCGGTCTGTTCGTCTGATATGTCGCATATCTTGCCTAGGGGTGGTAAACGTCAGACCCCAATAGCTCGATAAGTCGTGTCGATCTGAGGTCTATAACAATTCGAGAAACTACTGGTAACACTTACCAGTATATCTCAGCAACCCTGGCCAGGGATTTCCGGTTATAGCCAATCGAACACTGCGCAACATCAACTCCCTATACCGAGAGAGACGAATCCCCTCCTATCGCTCATTGCCTCCATGTGACTCGGGACTGTACCCAAAAACCACCGTTTTGCACGCCCTCTTGGACGTGGTAAGGTGGAAATCAAAGCACAGTGGGAACCACACAAGACTCTATGACGATCTCGGGTCAACAGACTACTCTGTACCAGTGTCACCTGAGAACTGCCATCTGACGTAAGGTATAATACCATCTGGGAGTTCTCTGCGAGTCCGTCCAGTGTACCCAGTCTCCACTGAGCACCCGTATATAATCTCTGATGTCAAACACCAATGGATATGGGATCATCCATCGCCCATCTGTATGGGTCGAGAAGGTATACGCTAGTCTACTCTGGTATATCGATGCCCCGTCTCGATATACCCACGACTAGGGACTTTGAAGGATGTACTTATGGACTACCATGTCCCCACTAGTATGATCCGCATCATAGTCCAGGTAGTCAAGTACACATCCTAAGGGCTTTACCAACATGTAATAGAGAGACAATCTGTGTACACGTTAAGGTAAAGAGCAACCAGATAGCATACTATCATGTCGAGCAAGAAAGTCCTCCCTATATATGTCCCAGCATCCACTACAATATACATCCAATGTATAGTAATGGCCTCTAGGGCATACATATAACTAACACTATCATCTTGAGCAAGACTGTCATATCGGTATAGGTCCTGCCTCAATCATTGCAATCACGTACCTGCGATCCAATAATTGACTTTGAGGGCACTATCTCCAACAATCTCCCACTTTCACTCAAGGCTAATTATTGCGATGTCGCATACTCACAGCCCGTGTGGTACCGAACACCCAACTCCTCTACTAATCAGTTTCACAAAGCTAGTTTGTAAAACTCTTGTGTTCGAGAAATAGCCTCAGTGAGTGGATCCGCCTGATGTTTCTTTCTATATCTCTCTTAATCTCAAGTTCGCGGAGAAAGCCATCTCCCGAATCGAGTAATACCTGTCTTAGAATATGTATGGATATCTGATGGGATCTAGTTCATAAATGAACTCCAAATCCAAACTTCTTAGACTGTATCGATAACTGAACCTAATCAGTATCCAGCACCATGCCTCCCACAGTATCCTCTTGGACCACCTGTCCATAATACTGTCCCTCGTCAGAGGGAAAAACTATAACTCTGACAATCACTCTGTCATCTATGTCACCTTGGAAGCCTGGAATGATAACCGTCTCCCGAAGGAGGCTGCCGTCATCAAATCCATAGAACATTCACCCATGTTCTAAAACTGCTTTCTTATGTTTCTTCAGGATTGAATTAATATAAACTTATCGCATCAAGTGCAAAAACTACATCTGGTGTGGTACTTGACATCTCATGATTGACTCAATTGCCTAAGCAAGTGATGTGCCAATCATGCACTTCCCTCTCTCCTTTAGTCTCTAAGACACCTTTAGAGAGGGTGACTCCATCACCTGCAGGTACACCACCATGCCAGGAGTCATCTATTCTAAAATACTATTAGAATATTGTCAAAGTACACATATTGGGAAACTACCCAAATCCAGATCTAAAACCATAGATCTAGAAGCCAGAATGTCTGATATTATATCCATATCCTTGTGGAGAAACAACTGTATGATGACCACAGTACAACCGATCGTAGTATAGGAATTTTACTTCCTACTCTGTGTATGTCATCCAAATACCAGGACATCACACCCTACTACCTTCTTAACAGATCCATCCCCTATTCTGATGAAGTCAATCCCATGACTGTCACATCAAAATAGATGATCTATCTCCGCTATATTTGCTCAAGCCTATAAATAGACATAAGCTACTTACCCACTATGCTTCCGCTGCTCCCACTGACTACGACAACCCTCTGGCAGAATAATATCTACGTACACTTCTAAAGCTAGTTTAGAACGACGTTATACTTATCCTCTTGCCGGGTCTCATAGTCTGGAACAACAGTAGTGTCAAGTCTGGGTAAACAAGAACCTCCCTGTCACCGTCCTTGAGGCTACCGGAGTACCTCTCGGGTGTCTGAGGTTACCCACCATATCTGCGGAGTGGCTAATGGAATGTCAAACCTGATTGAATATATAGGTCCTATTAAATTCTCAGTAATCGTTTGCGGTTCTGGAATCACTTCCAGTTCTACCATACTCCCACTACTGTTTTCTGAAAAAAAATCAATTTTCACTAAAACTGTGGCTAGTCAAGAACAATATCACTATTGATCTTCCAGATGGTAGAAATGTCAACCCTCGTCAAAGCCAGGGTCAACCCACAAACAGCCATTACAGAAACGTGTCTTGAGTTATCCAGTGTCTGGTTTTAAGCATAAGCTGGACAACTCCCCTTATCTTAACATCGTTAAGATATGAACCATTCTATATACAATATAGAAATAGAGACACTAATTTAATTGGAACCAGATTCAAATCATGCAGCTGTCTCCAGTGCATATCAACTTAATGGAGAGAGGCTAATCAGCATTACTCAACTTAGGAATCCATCCAATTATGAGTAACCTGAAAAAGAAACAAGTTTCTCAAAACCATTACTATCAACTGAATACCTATCACAAGAATCTACATCTTCGATCTCTTTGAAGAATCCTGATACTTGTGATACCTGGTTCTCTACTTTATTCTTATACCCACAACTTCTCAAAACTTAGACATTGTATTTCTACGAAACACTTGTCTAAAACCTAGAGAAGTTACAAGTAAACAGAACATAGTACGAGGACCTGCCCCTTTGTCCTGACGGACACTGGACAACATACAATACTCTGTATAAGTCCGCTGAGTTGAATAACTCAAAACCTGTGTAACGTAGGTTGAAAACTGTACCCAGGCGATTTCCTCAAATATCACCAATTACAACGAATTCCGATATAATGAGGATGATCACCTAATTCCCAATAACTTACTCCTACTTTTCATCTGTAAAACCGTACAGATATGAGAATGAAACCAGGTAAATACATACCTTGGAGTAAGTATCTAATCGGGAAATCAGTTTATGATTAACAATGCACAGTGAAACTGAAACATTAAAATGTCTCGTAGGGGTATCCTGGTATTCATAGTAATGTCTCTTCCATAATCCAATTCATGACTATAACCGTATATTTCTTTGCCATCTCTCCAAATCCCTTTATTTGACTTTAGTCGTTACCTTCTGTACACCATCGTTAGGCTAAATGGTTTTCTTCCTTCCCTACCGTTCGGCACCAGCCTATGGTTTGGAAGAAGACTATCCAGTAAGCATAACAGGTGTACCCTCCTAATCCTAGGAGTACTCGTAACTTGAGAGAAGGTGATGATAAAAGACAACTGAATAATACCTTATTCCATTTCTCCCGAACTGGGGAAAAAGGTGAAATAGGAGTGGCGATGAAGTACGCAGTTTGGTCGTGAATGATAACAGTCGCAATTTACTTTGCTCTCTTTCTAATCCCTTTATTTTGTCTTTATATATTACCTTCTGCACACCCTACTTAGGCTAATTGGTTTTCTTCATTCCCTACCTTTCGGCGCCAGCCTATGGTTTGGAATAAGACTATCCAATAAGCGTAATAGGTGTACCCTCCTAAACCAAGGAGCCCTCGCAACCTGAGAGAAGGTGATAATAAAAGACAACTGAATAAACCAATTCTATTTCTCCTGAACCTGGATCCAGCCTCGAAGAAGTTCCTTCAAGTTCGTATATAACCATACGATGGATCTATCCAATGGAAGTGGATGTCCGTAGTAATACGGGTGTTCTGAGAAATGCAAAGGGTAAAAGAAGGAGCGGTAATGACTTATGCAACTTTAGACAATCCAAAAGCCAGTATTTTAAGAAGGTTCGGTCAATTTGGTCACTGAGTCATAGTCTAGGGTCGGTCAAAGGTCTCTGCCAAAGAGAGAGAGAAAAGAAACACTCTGCGTGCACTCTAACCTGGATTAGAATGGTTATCACTTTATCCAATATGGAATCCTCCCACTGTAATCTCAAAATCTCCTCCAAACCTAAAGAAGAATTAGTCGGGATCACCAGAAGAGTAAACCAACTCATCAGTGAGAATCGGGATCCAACTATCATCGCATGATAACTTGATGGAAGCCGCTCAAGTTATCACACTCCAGAAGGTATGCGCATATCTGGCAAGTTTGCTTTATGTTTGAAACCCCCGATGTAATTTTTACTTCATGCTCTTATGACCTTGACTTTGGCCAACAAATCATAAGTCACATGTCAAGTTCTACCCGTCATTGTCCAGGTTAATTTGAACCCACCCGCACATGCCCTTGACTTTGGCCAACAAGGCAGAACGACTGTCCCAAACCAACGCATCTATCTATGCAACAGATGAATAATCAGCAGCTACCAAACATTATGCCTTGACTTTGGCCAACAAATATAGCTTGAATACTACTGACTATCCATAAGAAATGACGGAGGGCTACGGCTGGTTTTTGGCGAAAAACCTTTAACGTAATGAACTTGATCTCGTTGAAGGAACCTGATAGCTTTTTATAAAATATAGTGACGAAAACATTTTGCTAAAGAGGTCACTCCCGGTGAAGGGATCTCGGCTCTTTCCTCGTGGAATGAGGTGCAGGATATTCCAACTGAATACCGTGATGCAAAGCAACTTGTAATCGACTATATTGAAGTTATCACCCTGACGTAAACTTCTGCCCAAGGGGTTTTTCCCGGTGAAGGGATATCAGCCCTTGCCTCGTCGAATGAGGTGCAGGATATTCCAACTGAATATCACTATGCAAAACAAAAGGAAACATCTTTGTAATAACACCTTTAAAATTTGTTCCAACAACATCATATATAGGTTTGTTTTATCCTTGCAATGATCAGAATCAATGCAATCCCATCAATCAATCACACCAGAAAAGAACGAAAATAAAATGTACGTATATGCCATCCGCATTCGCCACTGGGTCCCGTCATCACCCGTTAGGTTACTTAACTAACAACAGAGCGGGGGCTGGACTAGCGCGGGTGTAAAACATATACAACATCTAATAGTATATATACCAATATACAATAATCGCTCCAGGCGTGATAATATGCAACATTACAGAAAAGTAATAAGCATCACAGAACAATACAAATAATCTGGGATCCCCGGGTTTCACAGAGCCGCTGCTGAAACCTGACGTTCCCCTGGTCGTGTAGATAGCCTGTGAAATGAAATCTAGACCCCTACGGGTGCGGCAAGTTACCCGCCAAAACCTGAAGCGAGGTAGTCCCCACAACATAGTGAATGGAACACCCGGCACTTCACGGAATCCGGTAAATTGAGCACCCCTCCTTGGGTCAACCTGTACCCCCTACGAGTACGGCGAATAGTCTGCCAATTCTAGAGTGAGGTCCCTCTGCCTCTCAATGCCATGAGATACGAACCTGTTGCCCTCCATAACCCGGCTATTCGTGCACTCCTTCGCGGGATAAACCTAGTACAGAAATAAAAATATGTACAACGGGTACATCGACCTCGACCCGGTCGTGCCCCAAAAGAATATTATACAAACAGGCAGTGACGGCAGTCCACATGTTGGACGCTCGCCCCGCAATAACAAATGTACAATTAAATCCAAACTGCACTATCATTGCACCCTGCTATCCACCACGACATATCTGCAACAATACAGCACAACACAGAACATCAACGCGAATGTCACGTTCGCAAACCCGTCTAAAAGAACTATAGCAATCAGACGCAGTTTACCGATCAAATGACATTCCCGGTCGGAGATATAATGTAAATACTGTATACTAACAAGTTTAAAATTTCGATCGACAAAATTTCCCGAAGTGGGCCCCACGAACAACTGATATACAGTAACAAAATCTGGGCCCAAACAAATATTCCCAAAAGCCACAATTTCCTCATAGAAGCTCACTGTGAAAAATTGATGCACTGTTCCTACTAAAGCGCCGCGGTTCCGCGGTCAAACCTAGGGTTTGACCGCGGAACCGCCGCGTTCTTGTGGGATCACGTGCCCAATTTTTCTCAGTATTCTTAGATAACCCTTCTGAATATTCTGTGAAATGTAAAATAATTTTAGAACACTGTTTAAAATCGACAGAAACTCAGATGCTTGAAAAAGTAGTTTTTGCGAAATCCGTTCGATCGATATTTTAAATGTGTTAGCGCAAGTTAGTATAGATTAATGGTGAGGCTCTGATACCACTGTAAGTCCACGGTAGCGCCCCGGCCGTCTAACAGACACCAAATGCGGAACAAAAACTTTTTACAACTGGCGCTATCGTGTACCTTAACCCGGATCTGCCATTAAAGCTAAACTAACAAACTATAAAGTGGGTAGAAGAGTTATACCGAACGATCCGAGTTCTTCGGTCTTCAACCATCATCCCACGCTTGTTGCGGCTGCTCCGATCTCCTCGATTTCCAATCTTGTCGTCCAGGTGGCACCACATCGACGGAACTTTAAACGGGCTCCCGCCTCTGAACCGAGGCAACTCGATCGTCAAGTTTGCTAAAAGAGACGACCAAGATGAAGTAGAGAATGAGTAGAACACTTTGTCTCGTTACGTCCAAGGTCACGGACGAACGGATATGGAAGTTGCCTTTTGGATCGGGTGAAATGAGAAAGAGGCTATCTATTTTTCGTGAACCCGAATCTATCATAATCTTTTGCTAGTGAACAACAACCATGATCCAAGAGAGGGGGGAAGGCCGGCCATTTATAGGAGAGGAGGGAGGTGAGTGTAGGAGCTAGGAGGTGACAATAAGCAAAATATCTAGTGTGAACACAAAGTGTGAACACATAGTGTGAACACAAAGTGTGAACACATAGTGTGAACACAAAGTGTGAACACATAGTGTGAACACAAAGAAAGCAACCAATAATGAACAAGTGAGTCATAAGCCTTGTCACCATCTTCTAGATGCTTCTAGAATCTTCCACACTCATCCAAGAAAATATAAATCCGTCTTTAACCGAATGTTAAAAGACGGCTGATAGAAAACTGGAAACTGGCAACTTCCAAAAGTGATCCTGAAACGAATTTCAGGATAACCCCGTATCAGTATAAACATACCCGCATTTGTATTACGACCGAATACAAATGTAACTGAGACAAAGATATTATATCTACACAGTATAATACTGGGTTCCGGCTTAAAGCAAAGCCTACCAGTATTATCTGCCCGAAAAACAACACGTGCGAAAACGCACGTGCTTTTTCCGAACCTTGCCATAACACCATACGGCCTCTACAACGTTTCGCCCAAACTTGGGAAAGTGTCTGTGGGGGACTCTAATGACTCATTAACACACTGGCACTGGGTATAACCCCTAGCACGTCAGAGGTACAAGCTGAACGTAACGTTTTGCCTATGTATTAATTGGAAGGGAAGCTGACGAGCGAACTCATCTCTAAACCCTACTGAGCCTGACAGTGACAATGTATATACAGTCTGCTCCATTCGTCTAAAGAGTATCGCATATCGAGTCTAGGGGGTGGATAAAGTCAGACCCCTAATAACGCGATAAATCTTGTCGGCATGAAGCCCATCACCACCTGAGAAACCGCTGATCCAAATCAGTAATTCTCCACTACCTCGGCCGAGGATTCATAGTGATGGCCACCCGTGCACTGCGCGACATCAACCCCCAATACCGGGAGAGACGAATCCCCGACGATCCGCTCACTTGCCTCTAATTTGGCTCGGGACTGTACCCAAAAAAGACCTGTTTGCACGACTCCTTTGAGCCGTGGTAGGGTAGAAATCAAAGCACAGTGGGAACTCACACGAGACAAATGATGACCTCAGGTCGATGAACTAACCTGTACACATGTCACCAGGGAATTGCTATCTGACGATATGTATAATACCAACTAGCAGATTCCCGGCGAGTCCTGTTCGGTGTACTCATAACTCAATGAGCACCTGTATACATCTTAGGTGATCCAATTGACACCAGTGGCTTGTGAGACCGGCCACCGCCCCTCGTCGGGGTCTCGACTGTATACACTAGTCTACTCTAGAGTATCGATGCCCTGTCTCGAAACTCCCACGACTAGGGACACTTTTAAGGATGTGCTTACAGACCCCAGCTCCCACGTATATGATCGCCATCATACTGCTGATAGTCAAGCAAGAATCCTATGGGCTCTATCATCATGCAACAGTGAACTAAAGCATATATACGATGATAAAGACAAACCAGATAGCATACTATAATCTTGAGCAAGACTATCATATCGGTATAGGTCCTGCCTCAATCATTGCAATCACGTACCTGCGATCCAATAATTGACTTTGAGGGCACTATCTCCAACAAAACCTACCAGTATATCTCGCTTGCCCTGGCCAGGGACTACTCGTGTAATGGCTCTCCTAGACACAGCGCGATGTCAACCCCCAATACCGGGAGAGAAGAATCCTGTCTAACCGTCACTGCCTCCAAGTGCTTCGGTACTGCACCCAACTACTACCTGTTTGCACGACTCCTTTGAGCCATGGTAGGGTAGTAATCAAAGTACAGTGGGAACACACTCGAGGCGAAGTGACAGTGTCAAGTCAGCGGACTAAGCTGTACTCATGTCACCTGGGAACTGATAACTGACGATAGGTATAATACCAACCAATCAGTTCCCGACGAGTCCTGTCCAGTGTACTCGTAACCTAACGAGCACCCGCATACTATCTCAAGTACGACGTACTGACGGCTGTGGGACAGACCGTCTCCCAAGCTGGGATAAGAAGCGCATACGCTAGTCTACTACGGAGTATCGATGCCCTGTCTTGATAGTCCTACGACTAGGGACCTGTATAAGGATGTGCTTGTGGATTACCCAGCCCCCACGAGTGTGACTACCATCACAACGCTGGTAATCAAGCAAAGATCCTAAGGGATCTACTAATATGTATAACCAATATGCAAAAAGAAATACATGCACATATTAAAGTAGAAACAAACCAAGTAGCATACTACCATTTTGAGCAAGATTGTCTATACAACTGTGAATATCCCAAGCTTCCATTAAGTAATATACAAACTAGTATGATACAGTAATAGCCTCTAGGTCATATACACTGACAATCTCCCACTTGCACTAAGGCCATGTACTGGCGTATCGAAGACCTATCATCTCGATCAGCCGCTCGAACTGAGTCTGGGGCAAGGCCTTGGTGAATGGATCTGCAGTGTTATCTTCTGAAGCAACCCTCCGAACCTCGATCTCCTGACGATCCACGATCTCCCTGATCAGGTGATACCGCCTCAAGATGTGTCTGGATTTCTGATGGGACCTGGGTTCCTTCGCTAAAGCTATAGCCTCGTTGTCGCAATACAGAGGTATTGGGTCAACAATGGACGGAACCACCTGAAGCTCTTTCAAGAACTTCCTCATCCAGACGGCTTCTTTTGCGGCATCAGATGCAGTGATATATTCCGCTTCCATAGTCGAGTCAGCAACGGTTTCCTGTTTGGAACTCTTCCAACACACCACCCCTCCGTTGAGGGTAAAGACAAAGCCCGACATGGACTTGGAATCATCCTTGTCACTCTGGAAGCTGGAGTCAGCAAAGGCCTCGATCTGGAGGTCTTTTCCGCCATACACCAAGAACATCTCCTTAGTCCTTCTCAGGTACTTGAGAATGTTCTTTACCGCTATCCAGTGTTTCTCCCCAGGGTTTGACTGATACCGGCTTACTACACTCAGTGCATAAGCTACATCCGGTCTGGTACACAACATCGCATACATTATAGAGCCTACCGCAGAAGCGTAGGGTATAATAGACATGTGATCCCTTTCCAAATCAGTCTTAGGAGACATCTCTTTGGAGAGGGTGATCCCGTTACAAGCCGGTAGATTACCGCGCTTGGAATCTTCCATACTGAATCTTTTCAGTATGGTGTCGATGTACCTGGACTGTGAAAGTCCTAATATCCTCTTGGATCTGTCACGATAGATCCGGATCCCCAGAATGTATGAGGCATCACCCAGGTCTTTCATGGAGAACCTGTGTGACAAGAACCCTTTGATAGATTGTAGCATAGGAATGTCATTTCCTATCAAGAGAATGTCATCCACGTATAAAACGAGGAATACAACAGTTCTTGCTACAAATCTACTGTAGATGCATGGTTCATCTGGATTTTTGATAAAGCCAAATTCTTTGACCGTCTCATCAAAACAGATGTTCCAACTCCGCGACGCCTGCTTTAGTCCATAGATGGACTTAAGCAACTTGCACACCTTTCCGCTGCTGAATGAAACCCTCTGGCTGGGCCATATAGACACACTCCTCTAAATTTTCATTCAGAAAAGCGGTCTTTACATCCATTTGCCAGATCTCATAATCGTGGAAGGCAGCAATGGCAAGAAGGACCCGAATGGATTTCAGCATAGCCACTGGAGAAAAGGTTTCGTCATAGTCCAAGCCAGGTCTTTGACGGAAACCCTTTGCAACAAGTCTAGCTTTATAGGTCTCAACCTGTCCATCTACACCAATCTTCCTTTTGAAGATCCACTTGCATCCTACGGGGTTTACCCCATCTGGAGCAATGTCCAACGTCCATACTTTGTTGGTGTACATGGACTCCATTTCGGTCCACATTTCATCCAGCCATTTTACCGAGTCAACGCTCTGAATGGCTTGCTGGAAGCTAGTAGGCTCATCACTATCAATGATGCAATCCTCTCTATCCCCGTCTATGAGAAAACCATAGTATCTCTCGGGCGGATGAGACTGCCTACTACTCCTGCGGAGCGGCGTAGGAATGTCATGTTCTTTCGAACCCTCTGGTTCTACTAAGCTTTCAGTAATAGCTCATGGTTCTGGAATTTCTTCCAGTTCTACTGCGCTCCCACTAATTTCCTTTTCCAAGAACTGGTGTTCTAGAAAGTGGGCATGACGAGAAACAAAAACCTTTTGTTCCTCTTCGCAATAGAAGAAATATCCCTTGGAGTTCTTTGGATATCCCACAAACTTACACTGTACTGAGCGTGCCTCGAGTTTGTCTGCATGCTTCTTTCTGACAAAAGCTGGACATCCCCATGTCTTAACGTGATTAAGATAGGGTCTCTTCCCACACCACATCTGATATGGTGTAGTAGGCACCGTCTTAGTGGGAACTCGGTTCAAAAGGTATGCAGCTGATTCTAGTGCATATCCCCAGAATGATCGCGGTAACTCAGCGTTACTCATCATGGACCGTACCATATCCAATAGGGTTCGGTTCCGTCTCTCCGATACACCGTTATGCTGCGGGGTGTATGGAGGAGTAAGCTGAGAGAGAATTCCATTCTCTTTTAGGTAATCCAGGAACTCGGCACTTAAGTATTCACCACCTCGACCAGATCTCAGTGTCTTGATACTTTTGCCGGTTTGTTTTTCTACTTCATTCTTATATTCCTGGAACTTTCCAAAGGCTTCGGGTTTATGTTTCATTAAGAAGACATAACCGTACCTTGAAAAGTCATCCGTAAAAGTAATGAAGTAAGAATAACCGCTTCGTGCATGCGTAGACATTGCACCGCACACGTCGCTGTGTACGAGTCCCAAGAGCTCGCTCGCTCTTACTCAGTGTCCAGTGAACGGAGTCTTTGTCATCTTTCCTTTGAGACAGGATTGACAAGTGGCATACGATTGATATTCGAACGGATTCAAATATCCTTCTGTATGTAACTTTGTCAACCTTCTCTCATTGATGTGACCCAGTCTACAATGCCATAAGAAAGTCTGATTTATTTCCGGAGACTTTCTTTTGTGTGTATTCTGTACATTGAAAATCTGTGGTTGGATTAATACGTATATACCATTGCTCATTGTACCTGACCCAATCAGAACTTGATTAAGGTGAATGTTTACAACATTACTTACAAACGCAAATTCATAACCTTCTTTAGAAGTCAAAGATACAGAAATGATATTACAAGTTGCGTTGGGTACAAAAAAGCAATTACGTAAAACCAAAACATGTCCATCTGACATTCCCAGGTGATAGTCCCCCACGGCCTTAGCATCCATGCTAGCTCCGTTTGCAACTTTGAGGGTCATGTCACCTGCCTTCAAAAACCTACGGTTTCTCAACGCCTGCAAAGAATTACAAATATGAGATCCTGATCCGGTATCCAATACCCAGGAAGTAGAGTTTATTGATAGACAGTTTTCAATAACATACACACCTGAAGCTGAAGCCGTAACTTGCTTCAGATCCTGTGTTCTGGCCTTCCAAGCCCTGCAATCTTTCTTCCAGTGTCCACTCTTATGACAGTAAAAGCATTCTTCCTTATCCACAAGCTTTCCTACTTTCTTTGTTGCTTTTGCCTTTCCCTTCGTATCCACTTTACTAACACCGCCCCTTGGTTTGGCGGGGGCTTTCTTCTTCTTCCCCTTGGCTTTCGCCTTGGACATAGAAGAGGAAGATCCTCCTACAAACAAAGTGGATGTTTCCCTACCTTTCTATAGGGTGCCCTCTGCGCTCCTCAGCATGTTGAGGAGTTCTGAAAGTTCAACTTCCTTTTCTTGCAAGTTGAAGTTCAGGATAAACTGGGCGTAAGTGGAAGGAAGGGACAGAAGAATCAAGTCCGTATAGAGCTCATTCTCCAACGTGGTCCCAAGGTCCGCGAGCTCCTCTATGTAGCCAATCATCTTAAGCACGTGTTCCGCTACCGATGATCCGACGGCCAATCTTGCCGAAAACAACTTCTTCGACACTTCGTATCTAGCGATACGAGATTGCACTCCATACAGTTCTTTTGTATGGAGAAATATGGATTCGAGGTCCATATTCTTGTGCCTCCTCTGATGTTCGTTGTCCATAGAGACAAGCACGAGGCACTTGGCCTTCGCGCAGTCGATTTCCCAGGTCTTACGGATTTCCCTATCCGCGACGCTGGTTTTGGGACCTGGGACAGGGGGAGCTTTGGTGGTAAGAAGATACCCCAACTTGTCATAAGTGATTGCCATTTTGACATTCCTGAGCCAATCTTTGTAGTTTGGCCCTGTCAGTATGTTTTAATCTAGAAGTAACTTAAGTCCAGTCATGTCGATTGGTCGCTGCAATTAGGAGAGAGAGAAGAAACACTCAGCATGATGCTCTTGCAAGTTTAGAGTGGTTTTTAGTTTGTCTAAACAGGATGGCTCCCACTGTCTCTCGAATCCCTCCTCAAACCAAAAAGGAAGAATTAGTCAGGATCAATCTCATCGTACAATACTTGCTTAACCGTTCAGCCAGGCCAGTGTCTGTTAGTGTATATGCCCTAGAGGCCATTAATGTATCATACTAGTTTGTATATTACTTAATGGAAGCTTGGGATATTCACCTTGTATAAACAATCTTGCTCAATATAGTAGTATGCTACTTGGTTTGTTTCTACTTCAATGTGTACATGTGTTTATTTTAGTATATCACCTATACGCATTAGTGGAGCCCTTAGGATCTTTGCTTGATTACCAGCGTTGTGATGGCAGTCACACTAGTGGAGGCTGGGTAATCTATAAGCACATCCTTATACAGATCCCTAGTCGCAGGACTATCGAGACAGGGCATCGATACTCCGGCGTAGACTAGCGTATGCGCTTCTCATCCCAGTGTGGGAGATGGTCTGTCCCACAGTGTAACATTTCAAAAAGATAAAATATTAATTTTGGGAATTTTTATAATTTAATATTATTTTATTGAATATTTTAATATTTTGGAATTATTAAATACAAATAAATGGGGAAAAATTTTGGAAAATTTTGGAAAATTCTAAAATAGGGTAAATTAGAGAATTATGACATTTTAAAGTTTTTGTGATTAGTTTGACACTAATTTAGTGCTAATCGCGATTAAAAATCGCTAATCGGTTTTTAGCTTTTTTGTGCAACACATGCACATATCACTTTTTCACACTTGTGCATTTTCTTGCCATGCTTTTCATTTGGGTTTACTATTTGAGTGAGAAGGGTTTTAAAAGGAAAAAGAAAAGGAAAAGAATAAAGAAATGGGTAGTTGGTGAGAGAGAGAGAGGTATGGGCTTCATTGACTAAGGACTTAACCATTTCTCCCCTCATTTCCCTCCCTCTTCTCCCTTCTCCTGCTGCTGCTCCTGCACCTCCTTTCCCTCCCCTCTTCAAGCTCCAAAACACCTCTAAAACAGCCCCAAAACCCAATCTCCATTTCATTAAATGTGTGCACAATCCCTAGATCTACACTTGGTGCTAAAGAAGCAAGGATTTTGGCCACTAGGGGCAACTCAAGAAAATTCTTGAGTTGCCAAATGAGGTATTTTCTGGACCTTAAACTTAGTTTATGCATTTCCTTTACCCTCATATTAAGATCGAATCGATATTGTGTGATATTGTGGACTTGTGGATAACCTAGTTAGGGTTGTGATGATTTATGGGTTGTAATATGAAATTGAGGTCAGTAGAAGTTATACCATCACCCTAGTGTATGAATTGGAAACCCAAAACCTGAAGCTTAAACCATAATACGGATTTTAGAAACCGATATCGGGGAATTTATGAAATCTGTGAAGGGTATATTGAATCTGCTATCACCCGAGACACCCTAAATTAAAATTGATTGGACAGTGACACGTGCAGGCACCCAGGAAGCTACCACCAAGACCCCAGCCCCTACTTCCATTTCCAGGCCGCAAATTCCTCCATTCTGGCCGCAAATTGCGGCCAGACCATGATGGAATTGGCTCGTTTTGGTTTTGGTGTTCCCTTATCTGTAGTTTAGACCCCTGGTATATTTAGATTTGTATAAATTGACCTAGGGTGAAATCTGGGACATATTTCCTAAGTTGCTGGTTTGGATTCGTGTTTCCGTATTCCGTATTTTTTATTCTGAAATTTTGTCTTGTGTTTTACCTTGAATATTTGGCGTTTATACGACGATATAGAGGATTTATTGATGGTTTTAAAGGCGTGCCATAGGTTCTAACCTATAGGCCTCTTATCGTATCATTTTGGATTTCATGTGCCGTTTTAGCTTTGATTTGGTTTTAATGCGCATATACGATACTTTGATGTGTAGGTACCCCATGAAGACTTCGGGACGACAAGCAAGCGCGTGGCGACGTCCACAAATGAAGACGCTAGGTGAGTAGATTATATCTACAGGGGGAAGTCGGGTGGATGGCGTATAGCACCCCCGCAGTCCGTAGTTGTTATATTATATATGATAGTTAGGTGCACTATGGATAGTGTAGGGTTAGAAGTGATTAGTGTAGTTCATAGTCGCGAACCCTAGAATAGATTTACACCTACACGCACATCCTTGCATATTCATTATACTTGCACTGTGTTTGATGATATTGGATGACATTGGAGATGAGTCGATGATGTTGGGCTTTGTGCCGTGAGATCGGCAATTTGATGTGATTTGTATTTGGGATACGATACGTGATCTCTAGTGGGCCTTGGGACGTGTGCTTGCACACGCAGTAGTTGATGGTATCAGTTGTACTAGACTTAGATCAGTACCCCAGCTTATGTGATATGATATGATGATAGTGATACCTGAAGTGTGATGAGATAGTGTGATATTGACCCGTACCCAGCTATTGGGATGCCGTACGACGATTTACCGTATGAGCTTTACATTGATGATAGATCCGCACTCATGACTTGAGGATGTCATATGATATACTGTATCGTACGCGATACTATTGAGGCGGAATCACCGACTATTATATCTATATATATATCGACTCAGATGTTAGGCGGTTTCCTTACCTGTAGCTCAGCTTGTTAGTTCAGCTATATAGTTTAGTGTAGTTGTTAGATTAGATTAGACTCCTACCTATTTCAAAACTAGTGGGTCGTGGGTATTTTAAAAGACAAGTCAAGGGATCTACGGACATTTCAAAAAGGCGTATCTTTTCATAAAAACACCGTAGCCCCTATTTTCAAAACCCCATGATTCGTGATATTTCAAAAGGAACCATTTGTAGGACTTATATTAGATTAATGCAGATTAGTTATAGTTGCGTCTAGATTCAGCTCCCACTCTTTTTGTGGTTCGCTTTGCATCGCATTCTTATATTATGTTTCATACTCCATTATTGATATCATGCTGTTAGGACACCAGCACCATTACCGATGTTGCGTATGTACCACGTACACTTACTTGCCAGCTCACACACATCTTCATCGGTAATTGCCATGTCACGTACACCTTAGAAAATACTATTGCTTGTCATAACCTATTAGCTAATAGTTTAGACATTGTAGTTATTACCTGCTACTTCATGTATACTGTTATTCATTGTTATGCCGCATTCATGGATTCTCATGCATATATTCACTATTTTACGTGTTACTGAGGTTTTGGATTTGGATTTCCGTGAGATTTTCTGGATTTGGAGGAAAACCGCAAAAACACAGATAAACATTTTCTCTCTTTTAAAATAAAAAGTGCGGTTTTCCCATGATGTGTGAGTCGTCCACCATGAGTTTGCTGATGGATTTGGAAACCCGATTCGAGGAGACGGATGAACCGTTTCAGGTACATGGTGGACCCGGTGCGGTACCCCGGGACAAGATGAATGTGGTGATGACGTTGAGCCTGGCAGGGGAGCACTACCGACCGGTGATTTTACCTGACGCGTCGGATATCCGGAGGATACCGTCGTGGTCTTGAGATTGATGGTAGGGGCCGGTCTGGACTGACGGCGCCCTAGATTTTGTGATTGAGACATTGAGATTTCGAGATATTGAGGTACAGAGACTGTGATACAGAGATATCGAGATATTTGGATTACGTTTTGTGCCGATGTTAGGCACTGTTTTATGCTGATTTCATTATGATACCTCATTTTAAAAATACAAAGGAAATCTCACTAAATTATGAAAACAGTTTCTTCATTTACATGTATTCTGTTCTCATGCATTCATACCTCATTCATATGATATATTGCTACCTGAGGCACTGACACAGGCACATGAGATTACACTCGGGTTAGATATTTACCCTAGCCTTGTTATAGGCTGCATGTTTTTATTGAGGATTTTGTACTGATCGTTTTGACCTAGGATTATGTCTTGCGTTCGGTTTCTGCTTGTAGTTATTCTCTATTCACGAGTTGGCAACTCACCCCCGTTGTGCCACAGTTCTTGCAGGTTTTGCCGTACAGGTTCCTTTGCGGCATTTCTGGCACATTGCTTCCTTGAGGGTGAATTGCATTTGGTAGGTGGTTTCTTTTACATCAAGAACCACCATTGTACTTATATTATTCTTTGTATCTAGAATTTCCATCAACCAAATTTGTATATTGTTTCAGACTCAGACTTTAGTGATGTATTATTTGGCCTTAGAGTCGCGCTTAGTAGTATTGCGGTTTTCATGCTTACTGTGTTTCTTTTGGATTTGATCCTCGCCTTTCGGCGTTGTATATTATATTGCATGTGTGGTTGTGACCGTCAATTGACGAAGAGCTAGCTCCCGCTTGGGGATGCCTTTTATCATTGTATATATGTTATGCTTGTTGTACCCCGTTCGGGGCCAGTATTTACAAAAGAAACTCTGCCGAAATTTTTAGAAAAGACTTTACCTTTTAAAAATGCACCTTCGGCTTAGTTATTTAAAAACCTTGACTTCAAACATATTTTCCTTCACTTCTTTAAACCAGTTTTCTTTACTTACTCTTAAAATGGTTTTAGATTTCTGGGCTTTGGCTTACTTGGATCAGATGGAGTCCTATAGATTTCATATGGTTCAAGGGCCAGTCACGTGCTCTTTCGGGTCGTGACACACATCCATCAGTACGTCGTACTGGAGATAGTATACGGGTGCTCGTTGGGTTACGAGTACACTGGACAGGACTCTTCGGGAACTGACAGGTTGGTATTATACCTATCGTCAGTTATCAGTTCCCAGGTGACATGAGTACAGCTTAGTCCGCTGACTTGACACTGGCACTTCGCCTCGAGTGTGTTCCCACTGCACTTTGATCACTACCCTACCACGGCTCAAAGGAGTCGTGCAAACAGGTAGTGGTTGGGTGCAGTCCCGAAGCACTTGGAGGCAGTGACGGTTAGACAGGATTCGTCTCTCCCGGTATTGGGGGTTGACATCGCGCTGTGTCTAGGAGAGCCATTATACGAGTAGTCCCTGGCCAGGGCAAGCGAGATATACTGGTAGGCTTCCAGTGTTATCTCAGGGTGTTTTGGGCTTCACTCCGACACGACTTGTACCGCTATTAGGGGACTGACGTTTTACTGCCCCCTAGGCCCGACATGCGATGTATTAAACGAACAGACCGGACTGTACGGAGACTGTCACATTCAGACTCAGTAGGAGTTCAGATGGGGTTCACCTCGTCAGCCTTCTTGTCGGCATCTACCTGGGGACCGTTACGCACAGCTAGTGCCGCTTGCGGTCTGTGGTTAAACCCACTACCAGCGTAGTGTCGAGTCTTTAGAGTCCCACACAGAGGGTATTCGCCTCTGGGCAAAACAGAGTAGAGGTCGCATGGTTTTGCGACAGGGTTCGTTCTCATCCGCGCACTTGTGCACGTTTGGAGTCCGGACGGATATTACTGGCTGGCTCTGGTTTGAGTCAGATGCTGGTATATGTTTTGGGGTTGCTTTTATCTCTCAGTATTCATGTTCCTCGGAACAAGAATGCAGGTGTGTATGCACAGTTGTTTGAGGAGGAGGAAGAGGACTTTCATTAGGGTTTCGGAACGGGTGCGTATGCACAGTTGACAGTCGTCTTTTTCCAAACCCTAATGGATTTATGTTATATCAATTAATAATATTAATAAAATGAAATTGTATCATGGTTGGGTTTTTGTTGACTTGTTGACCATGGTTGACTAGTTGACCATTGTTGAATGTTTGACCATCATCATTACTTTGCAAAGATGCTCTTTGATTCTAGCAAAATTCATTTAAAGATTGTAATGATAATGGTCATTCCAAAACCTTCCATCAACTATTTCATTTTCATTATTATTATTAATTTGATAATTCTTTTTGCTTTTGTTATGGTTGCAAAAGGAAAAAGAGCTCATTCTATCATATTGCTTCTCTCTCCTCACTTCATCTTCTTCTTCCTCTAGCTCAAGGAGAATCCTTCTCATGTGTTGAGAATCCCTCTCCTTGAAAGAAAAACACCCCAAAGACACTCTCTACTCACTCTAGGATCAAAGGTTTAGCAAGCCGAAGATTCTAGTTCTCTCAAAGTTCGAGAAAGAGCCCGAAGGTTGAACACTCAGGTGGATCCATCTTTGACGGAAGAAGGCAACGAGGAAAGCACCATCAACCTCTACAAAAGTTTGAAGAAGGAGTTCAAGTTAGGTATAACCATCTTTCCGAGTAGCTAACTCTCTTTAGCTTGTTTGCTAGTTTTAGTTTAGGAAAAGATCCCGACTTTGTTAGTCCATGTTGCCCCATGTGCCAAAAATTTGATTTTTATACCGTTTCCGCCTCCCCGTAAGAACCGGGGCTCGCAACGTGGACTTACAGTGGTATCAGAGCCTAACTAAACATAAACTAGCTAGGAAGTGAAGTGTAACGAAGTTCGGAACCGAAAAATCCAAAAACCAAACTTTTCAAAAACCCTAGTTTCTGTTAAATTTTTTTCTGGTCAAAACAAAATTTGTTATGCACCTAAAATCATCTCAGGGTTTTTTAAAGATAACCACCAAAAACGAGCCAGAGATCTGACCAAACGACCGCGTTTCCGCGGCAACAGCAAGCTATGTTGCCGCGGATCCGCGGCCGTCTTGTCTCCTCTCTGCCTCGATTTTGGTGCAGTGTATCTCTGGACTGGTTTTAGGATTTTTGAGATATATTATATGTGCCCAGATTTTCCAGAATAGAAATTTGTTTTTGGGGGCCTATAATTCCGTATTTTTTCCGAACTTCACTACACTTTGACTATGTTGGTTATATCTGTGATGTTTGTATGTATTGAACGTCGGCTAATCGCTATAAGTTGATTAGTCGGGGTTATACATCTCTGTGATCTGTGTTTGATATTGGAATGTGTATATGAATGTGTTGGACTGTCGCGGGTGAATAGCCGGGGTGGATGTGAGATGAGCTTTTTTTTTTCTTTCATTCATTTGTAATATGTAAATTGATGTAATATTATTATTTGTTTGGCCGCACAACCGGGTCGGGGTTGTAGCCGTCATTGTATAATTCTTTTTACTGTTTTTGCTCCTAGGATAGACCCATGGAGGGGTGCACAAACTGCCGAGTACTTGGCGGGTAGTTTGCCGCACCCGTAGGGGTCTTGGGTGGGGTATTGGCTATTCACCGCGACCGTGTAATCCGCTTTTCGTTGCAGGCTCGAACGGATTGCGGATTCCTAGTATATCCAATGTATTCATCTGTGATCTGTAATGTCTATCATTGCTATATTTATAACTATTTAGGCATTGCTTATGTTTTACAGCCGTGCTAGCCCAGCCCCCGCTCTGTCGTTAGTTAAGTAACCTAACGGGTGATGACGGGGCCCCGTGGCGAATGCGAATGGCATAAGCGTACGTCATATTTTGGTTGTTTTCTGCAATGGTAGGATTTAAATGATGGGACGCATTAAAAGAACTAATGCAAGAATATCACGCATTAAAAGAACTAATGCAAGATAATAAACCAAGCTAAAGTCGTTGGAACACTTTCGAAAAACCACTCGGTTCTTTTCAAAACTAACTTTTAAATGCGGAGCTTGAGCCACTCCTTTTAAAAGCTATCTCGTTCCATCGATTATATCAAGTTCATTATGTTCACGGTTTCGCCAAAACCATTCGTAGCCCTCCATCATTTCAGTTAAATATTCGGTAGTATTCAAGCTATGTATTTTGACCTCACGCCAAGACATAGTGATTGGTAGCTACCGGATATTTATCTGTTGCATAGATAGAATGCGTTGTTTTGGGACAACCGTATCACCATTTTGGCCTACGTCAAGGGTAGGTACGGGTGGGTTCAAATCAACCGGGATAATGATGGGAAGAACTTGACATATAACTTATGACATTTTGACCTCACGCCAAGGTCATAAGAGCATGGGGCAAAAATCCACATCGGGAGTTTCATAAGTACTGAAACTTGCTAGATTTGCATACCATTTGGAGTGTGGTGATTCTGGTAGGATTCCTTCAGTTTCGTCACGCGATGATATTTGGATCCCGATCCTACTGTGAGTATATGCTACTCCTCGGGAAATTTCTCACTAAACGATCAATGCTATAAACCTAGTAGGTGTCTAGAAAGGTGTTAGCGGGGCTACGCCCCCAGGGAAAAGAGGTTCTCTAATTAAGGAACTTCGCGAAAGCGTTGGAAAACCTCCCTCGAAGTACCGACACTGGCCTGGCTAAACGGTTAAGCAAGTATTGTGCGGTGGGATTGATCCCGACTAATTCTTCCTTTATGGTTTGAGGAGGGATTCGAGAGACAGTGGGAGCCATCCTGTTTAGACAAATTAAAAACCACTCTAAACTTGCAAGAGCATCATGCTAAAGTGTTTCTTCTCTCCCCCCTGCAGCGACCAAATCGAAATGACTAGACTTAAGTTACTTCTAGATAAAAACATACTGACAGGGCCAAACTACAAAGATTGGCTCAGGAATGTCAAAATGGCAATCACTTACGACAAGCTGGGGTATCTTCTTACCACCAAAGCTCCCCCCGTCCCAGGTCCCACCTCCAGCGTCGCGGATAAGGAAATCCGTAAGACTTGGGAGATTGATTGCGCGAAGGCCAGGTGCCTCGTGCTTGCCTCTATGGACAACGAACATCAGAGGAGGCACGAGAATATGGACTTGGAATCCATATTTCTTCATACAAAAGAACTGTATGGAGAGCAGTCTCGTATCGCAAGATACGAAGTGTCGAAGAAGTTATTTTCGGCAAAGTTGGCCGTCGGATCATCGGTAGCGGACCACGTGCTTAAGATGATTGGCTACATTGAGGAGCTCGCGGAACTTGGGACCACGTTGGAAAGTGAACTCTATACGGATTTAATTCTCCAGTCCCTTCTATCCACTTACGCCCAGTTTATACTGAACTTCAACTTACAAGAAAAGGAAGTTGAACTTTCAGAACTCCTCAACATGCTGAGGAGCGCAGAGGGCACCCTACAGAAAGGTAGGGAAACACCCGCTTTGTTTGTAGGAGGATCTTCTTCCTCTAGGTCCAAGGCGAAAGCCAAGGGAAAGAGGAAGAAAGCCCCCGCCAAACCAAGAGACGGTGTTAGTAAAGTGGGTACGAAGGGAAAGGAAAAGGCAACAAAAATTGCGGGGAAGCTTGTGGGAAAGGAAGAATGCTTCTATTGTCATAAGAGTGGACACTGGAAGAAAGATTGCAGGGCTTGGAAGGCCAGGACACAGGAACTGAAGCAGGTTGCGGCTTCAGCTTCAGGTGTGTATGTTATTGAAAACTGTCTTTCTATAAACTCTACTTCCTGGGTATTGGATACCGGATCAGGATCTCATATCTGTAATTCTTTGCAGGCGTTGAGAAACCGTAGGGTTTTGAAGGCAGGTGACATGACCCTCAGAGTTGCGAACGGAGCTAGCATGGATGCTAAAGCCGTGGGGGACTATCACCTAGGAATGTCAGATGGGCATGTTTTGGTTTTGCGAAATTGCTTTTTTGTACCCAACGCAACTTGTAATATCATTTCTGCATCTTTGGTTTCTAAAGAAGGTTATGAATTTGCGTTTGTAAGTAATGTTGTAAACATTCACCTTAATCAAGTTCTGATTGGGTCAGGTACACTGAGCAATGGAATATACGTATTAAACCAACCACAGATTTTCAATGTCCAGAATACACACAAAAGAAAGTCTCCAGATATCAATCAGGCTTTCTTGTGGCATTGTAGACTGGGTCACATAAATGAGAGAAGGTTGACTAAGTTACATACAGAAGGATATTTGAATCCGTTCGAATATCAATCATATGCCACTTGTCAATCCTGTCTCAAAGGAAAGATGATAAAGACTCCGTTCACTGGACACGGAGTAAGAGCGAGCGAGCTCTTGGGGCTCGTACACAGCGACGTGTGTGGTCCAATGTCTACACTTGCGCGAAGCGGTTTTTCTTACTTCATTACTTTTACGGATGATTTTTCAAGGTTCGGACATGTCTTCTTAATGAAACATAAATCCGAAGCCTTTGGAAAATTCCAGGAATATAAGAATGAGGTAGAAAAACAAACCGACAAAAGTATCAAGATTCTAAGATCGGATCGAGGTGGTGAATACTTGAGTGCCGAGTTCCTGAACTACTTAAAAGAGAATGGAATTCTCTCTCAGCTTACTCCTCCATACACTCCGCAACATAACGGTGTATCGGAGAGATGGAACCGCACCCTATTGGATATGGTACGGTCCATGATGAGTAACGCTGAGTTACCGCGATCATTCTGGGGATATGCGCTAGAATCAGCCGCATACCTTTTGAACCGAGTTCCCACTAAGACTGTGCCTACCACACCATATGAGTTATGGAGTGGGAAGAAACCCTATCTTCAATATCTGAAGATCTGGGGATGTCCGGCTTTTGTCAAAAAGCAGCATGCGGACAAACTCGAGGCACACTCAGTACTGTGCAAGTTTGTGGGATACCCAAAGAACACCAGGGGGTATCTTTTCTACTACGCAGAAGAACAAAAAGTCCTTGTTTCTCGCAATGCCCACTTTCTAGAACACCAGTTCTTAGAAAAGGAAATTAGTGGGAGCGCAGTAGAACTGGAAGAAATTCCAGAACCACAGACTATTACTGAAAGCTTAATGAAACCAGAGGGTTCAAAAGAACAGGACATTCCTACGCCGCTCCGCAGGAGTAGTAGGCAGTCTCATCCGCCCGAGAGATACTACGGTTTTCTCATAGACGGGGATAGAGAAGATTGCATCATAGATTATGATGAGCCTACTAGTTTCCAGCAGGCCGTTCAGAGCGTTGACTCGGTAAAATGGCCGGATGCAATGCGGACCGAAATGGAGTCCATGTACAACAACAAAGTATGGACGTTGGACATTGCTCCAGACGGGGTAAAACCCGTAGGATGCAAGTGGATCTTCAAAAGGAAGATTGGTGTAGATGGACAGGTTGAGACCTATAAATCTAGACTAGTAGCAAAGGGTTTCCGTCAAAGACTTGGTTTGGACTATGACGAAACCTTTTCTCCAGTGGCTATGCTGAAATCCATTCGGATCCTTCTTGCCATTGCTGCCTTCCACGATTATGAGATTTGGCAGATGGACGTAAAAACCGCTTTTCTAAATGGAAATTTAGAGGAGTGTGTCTATATGGACCAGCCAAAGGGTTTCATTCAGAGTGGGAGCAGCGGAAAGGTGTGCAAGTTGCTTAAGTCCATCTATGGACTAAAGCAGGCATCGCGGAGTTGGAATATCTGTTTTGATGAGACGGTCAAGGAATTTGGCTTTATCAAAAATCCAGATGAACCATGCATCTATAGTAGATTTGTAGCGAGAACTGTAGTATTCCTCGTTTTATACGTGGATGACATTCTCTTAATAGGAAATGACATTCCTATGCTACAATCTGTCGAGGGGTTCTTGTCACACGGGTTCTCCATGAAAGACCTGGGTGATGCCTCATACATCCTGGGGATCCGAATCCATCGTGATAGATCCAAGAGGATATTAGGACTTTCACAGTCCAGGTACATCGACACCATACTGAAAAGATTCAGTATGGAAGATTCCAAGCGCGGTAACCTACCGGCTTGTCACGGGATCACCCTCTCTAAAGAGATGTCCCCCAAGACTGATTTGGAGAGGGATCGCATGTCTATTATACCCTACGCTTCTGCGGTAGGCTCTATAATGTATGCGATGTTGTGTACCAGACCGGATGTAGCTTATGCACTGAGTGTGGTAAGCCGGTATCAGTCAAACCCTGGGGAGAAACACTGGATAGCGGTAAAGAACATTCTCAAGTACCTGAGAAGGACAAAGGAGATGTTCTTGGTGTATGGCGGAAAAGACCTCCAGATCGAGGCCTTTGCTGACTCCAGCTTCCAGAGTGACAAGGATGATTCCAAGTCCATGTCGGGTTTCGTCTTTACCCTCAATGGAGGGGCGGTGTGTTGGAAGAGCTCCAAACAGGAAACAGTTGCAGACTTGACTATGGAAGCGGAATACATCGCTGCATCTGATGCCGCAAAAGAAGCTGTCTGGATGAGGAAGTTCTTGAAAGAACTTCAGGTGGTTCCGTCCATTGTTGACCCAATACCTCTGTATTGCGACAACAACGGGGCTATAGCTTTAGCGAAGGAACCCAGGTCCCATCAGAGATCCAGGCACATCTTGAGGCGGTATCACCTGATCAGGGAGATCGTGGATCGCAAGGAGATCGAGGTTCGGAGGGTTGCTTTAGAAGAAAACACTGCAGATCCATTCACCAAGGCACTGCCCCAGACTCAGTTCGAGCGGCTGATCGAGATGATAGGTCTTCGATACGCCAGTACATGGCCTTAGTGCAAGTGGGAGATTGTTAGTGTATATGCCCTAGAGGCCATTACTGTATCATACTAGTTTGTATATTACTTAATGGAAGCTTGGGATATTCACCTTGTATAAACAATCTTGCTCAATATAGTAGTATGCTACTTGGTGTGTTTCTACTTCAATGTGTACATGTGTTTATTTTAGTATATCACCTATACGCATTATTGGAGCCCTTAGGATCTTTGCTTGATTATCAGCGTTGTGATGGCAGTCACACTAGTGGGGGCTGGGTAATCTATAAGCACATCCTTATACAGGACCCTAGTCGCAGGACTATCGAGACAGGGCATCGATACTCCGGAGTAGACTAGCGTATGCGCTTCTCATCCCAGTGTGGGAGATGGTCTGTCCCACAGCCATCAGTACGTCGTACTGGAGATAGTATACGGGTGCTCGTTGGGTTACGAGTACACTGGACAGGACTCGTCGGGAACTGACAGGTTGGTATTATACCTATCGTCAGTTATCAGTTCCCAGGTGACATGAGTACAGCTTAGTCCGCTGACTTGACACTGGCACTTCGCCTCGAGTGTGTTCCTACTGCACTTTGATCACTACCCTACCACGGCTCAAAGGAGTCGTGCAAACAGGTAGTGGTTGGGTGCAGTCCCGAAGCACTTGGAGGCAATGACGGTTAGACAGGATTCGTCTCTCCCGGTATTGGGGGTTGACATCGCGCTGTGTCTAGGAGAGCCATTACACGAGTAGTCCCTGGCCAGGGCAAGCGAGATATACTGGTAGGCTTCCAGTGTTATCTCAGGGTGTTTTGGGCTTCACTCCGACACGACTTGTACCGCTATTAGGGGACTGACGTTTTACCGCCCCCTAGGCCCGACATGCGATGTATTAGACGAACAGACCGGACTGTACGGAGACTGTCACATTCAAACTCAGTAGGAGTTCAGATGGGGTTCACCTCGTCAGCCTTCTTGTCGGCATCTACCTGGGGACCGTTACGCACAGCTAGTGCCGCTTGCGGTCTGTGGTTAAACCCACTGCCAGCGTAGTGTCGAGTCTTTAGAGTCCCACACAGAGGGTATTCGCCTCTGGGAAAAACATAGTAGAGGTCGCATGGTTTTGCGACAGGGTTCGTTCTCATCCGCGCACTTGTGCACGTTTGGAGTCCGGACGGATATTACTGGCTGGCTCTGGTTTGAGTCAGATGCTGGTATATGTTTTGGGGTTGCTTTTATCTCTCAGTATTCATGTTCCTCGGAACAAGAATGCAGGTGTGTATGCACAGTTGTTTGAGGAGGAGGAAGAGGACTTTCATTAGGGTTTCGGAACGGGTGCGTATGCACAGTTGACAGTCGTCTTTTTCCAAACCCTAATGGATTTATGTTATATCAATTAATAATATTAATAAAATGAAATTGTGTCATGGTTGGGTTTTTGTTGACTTGTTGACCATGGTTGACTAGTTGACCATTGTTGAATGTTTGACCATCATCATTACTTTGCAAAGATGCTCTTTGATTCTAGCAAAATTCATTTAAAGATTGTAATGATAATGGTCATTCCAAAACCTTCCATCAACTATTTCATTTTCATTATTATTATTAATTTGATAATTCTTTTTGCTTTTGTTATGGTTGCAAAAGGAAAAAGAGCTCATTCTATCATATTGCTTCTCTCTCCTCACTTCATCTTCTTCTTCCTCTAGCTCAAGGAGAATCCTTCTCATGTGTTGAGAATCCCTCTCCTTGAAAGAAAAACACCCCAAAGACACTCTCTACTCACTCTAGGATCAAAGGTTTAGCAAGCCGAAGATTCTAGTTCTCTCAAAGTTCGAGAAAGAGCCAGAAGGTTGAACCCTCAGGTGGATCCATCTTTGACGGAAGAAGGCAACGAGGAAAGCACCATCAACCTCTACAAAAGTTTGAAGAAGAAGGAGTTCAAGTTAGGTATAACCATCTTTCCGAGTAGCTAACTCTCTTTAGCTTGTTTGCTAGTTTTAGTTTAGGAAAAGATCCCGACTTTGTTAGTCCATGTTGCCCCATGCGCCAAAAATTTGATTTTTATACCGTTTCCGCCTCCCCCAAAGAACCGGGGGTCGCAACGTGGACTTACAGTGTCGGTACTTCGAGGGAGGTTTTCCAACGCTTTCGCGAAGTTCCTTAATTAAATAACCTCTTTTCCCTGTGGGCGTAGCCCCGCTAACACCTTTCTAGACACCTACTTGGTTTATAGCATTGATCGTTAAGTGAGAAATTTCCCGAGGAGTAGCATATACTCATAGTAGGATCGGGATCCAAATATCATCGCGTGACAAAACTGAAGGAATCCTACCAGAATCATCACACTCCAAATGGTATGCAACGCCAGCAAGTTTCAGTACTTATGAAACTCCCGATGTGGATTTTTGCCCCATGCTCTTATGACCTTGACTTTGGCCAAAATATCATAAGTCACATGTCAAGTTCTACCCGTCATTCTCCAGGTTAATTTGAGCCCACCCGCACATACCCTTGACTTTGGCCAAAATGGTAGAACGACTGCCCCAAACCAACACATCTATCTATGCTGCACATGAATACCCAATAGCTACCGATCACTGTGCCTTGACTTTGGCCAACATACATAGCTTGAATACTATTGACTATTCATGTGAAACAACGGAGGGCTACGAATGGTTTTGGCAAAACCGTGAACGTAGTGAACTTGATATAATCGATGGAACGAGATAGCTTTTAAAAGGAGTGGCTCAAGCTCCGCATTTAAAAGTTAGTTTTTGAAAAGAACCGAGTGGTTTTTGAAAGTGTTCCAACGACTTTTACTTGGTTTATTTTCTTGTATTAGTTCTTTTAATGCGTATTTTTCTTGCATTAGTTCTTTTAATGCGTCCCATCATTTAATCCTACCATTGTAGAAAACAACCAAAATATGACGTACGCTTATGCCATTCGCATTCGCCACGGGGCCCCGTCATTACCCGTTAGGTTACTTAACTAACGACAGAGCGGGGGCTGGGCTAGCGCGGCTGAAAAACATAAGCAACGCATAAATAATATCATATATAGATATATTGCAATGATAGCCATTTCAGATCACAGATGAACACATTGGATATACTAGAAACCCGCAATTCGTACGAGCCTGTAGCAAAAAGCAGATTACACGGTTGCGGTGAATAGCCAATACCCTACCCAAGACCCCTACGGGTGCGGCAAACTACCCGCCAAGTACCCGAAGCGAAGCAACCTCCCTCAACACCGTGAGTAGGCCACTCGGCACTTCGGGATACCCGGTAGTTTGTGCACCCCCTCCATGGGTCTATCCTAAGAGCAAAAATAGTAAAAAGAAATTATACAATGACGGCTACAACCCCGACCCGGTTGTGCGGCCATACAAATAATATTACATCAATTTACAAATTACATGAATTGAAAGAAAAGAAAACTCTCATCTCACAACCCCCGGCTATTCACCCGCGACAATCCAACGAATTCATATACACATACCATCAACATTACAGATCACAGATATGTATAACCCCCACTAATCGACGTATAGCAATTAGCGGACGTTCAATACATATAACGCATCACAGATATATACCCGTTAGCCTTAGTCTTTAGAAGTTCGATAAAAATACGGATTTTCAAGCCCCAAACACAAATTTTTCTTTCTGGAAAATCTGGGCTGAAAAGACATGCTCCAAAAATCCCAAAATACCCCTATGAGCAAACTGCAAAAATAAAACCCCACGGCCGAGTCAACTCGGCCGCGGATCCGCGGCGGGAGCAAGCTCCTGCCGCAGATCCGCGGCGGGTTGATCGATTCAGTGGGCCAATTTTTTGCAGTTTCTTCAAAAAACCCTGAGTCGATTTTTGGTATATGTCAAATAATTTTTACAGCACTTTGAAAATCGACAGAAAGTTTGAGTTCCGGGTGTATTTCGCGACTTTTTCTCCGAACGAACTTCTACTTACATTGCTAACATGTTAGATAGTGTTTAACTAGGCTCTGATACCACTGTAAGTCCATGCTACCCTTCCCCGGTACTTACGGGGTTGCGGAAGTGGTGAAAAACGATTTTCAAGAGGGTGGTAACATGGACTCAAAATACGGATCTTTGTTAAACTACTAACTAACAATCTAACAAGAGTTTACCTATTCAGTTAGGGAGCTATACCTTTCTTGAACTCCTTCGTCTTCAACTCCTCCCGGTGTACGGATCGGCCTCACCTTGTCGTCTCCTTGCGCCGAAGATGGATCCACCCGAAAGCTTCTACCTTTGGCTTCTTCTTCGAACTTTGAAGAAACTAGAACACTTGGCTTGCTAGGCCTTGTGAACTAGAATGAGTAGAGGATTGTTTTGGTGTCTTTTTATCTCTAAGGCAATGAGTCTCAACACATGAGAATGGTTTGCCTTGAGCTAGAGAGAGCAAGAGAAAGAGGGAGAGCTTGAGAAGAGAGCTCAAGAGAGAGAAAGCAAATGAAAGAATGAGCCACTCTTTTCTCATCCAACCTCTCATAATCCAAAAGCCATCATAACAAAAATAGTAATCAAGTATTGTGTGATGGTTTAAGTCAAAATGGCTATATCATTTCATGCACTCATTTTGCATAAATAAACAAGCAAGCAAAAGTCTTTGCCATGGAATGATAGCCATTGTCATGATGATGGTCAACTAGTCCAACCTAGTCAACCGGTCAACAAAGTCAACAAAGTCAACCCCTCAACAACCATGTCACTATAATACTTAATTAATATTAATGTTAATCATATATCTTATTCTCATTAGGGTTAAGCAAAAGTCAATGGTCAACAGTCAACTGTCAACAGTCAACAGTCAACAACCCTAATGAGAATACTCTGCCTCTGTCTCTCTGTCAACTGTGCATACACATCCGCATCCGCGTTCCGAGGAACGCGAATACAAACGAGATAAAACCAATCCCAAAACGTACACTAGGATCTGGCTTAAACCAAAACCCGCTAGTGTTAACTGTCCGGACACTGTACGTGCACAAGTGCACAGATGTGACCGAACCCTGTCGCAAAACCATGCGACCTGTCGCAAAACCATGCGACCTCTACTCTTTTGCCTAAAGGTGAATAGCTTTCTGTGTGGGACTCTAAAGACTCGACACTACGCTGGCAGTGGGTTTAACCACAGACCGCAAGCGGCACTAGCTGTGCGTAACGGTCCCCAGGTAGATGCCGACAAGAAGACTGACAAGGTGAAACCCATCTGAACTCCTACTGAGTCTGACTGTGACAATCTCCGTATAGTCCGGTCTGTTCGTCTGATACATCGCATGGCGGGCCTAGGGGGTGGTGAACGTCAGTCCCCTAATAGCGGTACAAGTCGTGTCAGAGTGTAGCCCAGAACACCCTGAGATAACACTAGAAACCTACCAGTGTATCTCGCTTGCCCTGGCCAGGGACTACTCGTGTAATGGCTCTCCTAGACACGGCGCGATGTCAACCCCCAATACCGGGAGAGACGAATCCTGTCTAACCATCACTGCCTCCAAGTGCTTCGGGACTGCACCCAACTACTACCTGTTTGCACGACTCCTTTGAGTCGTGGTAGGGTAGTAATCAAAGTACAGTGGGAACACACTCGAGGCGAAGTGACAGTGTCAAGTCAGCGGACTAAGCTGTACTCATGTCACCTGGGAACTGATAACTGACGATAGGTATAATACCAACCAATCAGTTCCCGACGAGTCCTGTCCAGTGTACTCGTAACCTAACGAGCACCCGCATACTATCTCAAGTACGACGTACTGACGGCTGTGGGACAGACCATCTCCCAAGCTGGGATAAGAAGCGCATACGCTAGTCTACTCCGGAGTATCGATACCCTGTCTCGATAGTCCTACGACTAGGGACCTGTATAAGGATGTGCTTGTGGATTACCCAGCCCCCACGAGTGTGACTGCCATCACAACGCTGGTAATCAAGCAAAGATCCTAAGGGCTCTACTAATATGTATAAGCAATATGCTAAAAGAAACACATGCACATATTAAAGTAGAAACAAACCAAGTAGCATACTACCATTTTGAGCAAGATTGTCTATACAACTGTGAATATCACAAGCTTCCATTAAGTAATATACAAACTAGTATGATACAGTAATGGCCTCTAGGGCATATACACTAACACCGTCTCCCGTCACCACATGACCCAGGAAGTCAACTCGATCAAGCCAAAATGCGCACTTTGAGAATTTAGCATACAGCTGGTGCTCTCTCAATATCTGCAAAGCAATCCTCAAGTGCTGCTCGTAATCCTCTCGACTCCTAGAGTAGACCAGAATGTCGTCAATAAATACAATAATAAACTGGTCGAAGAACGGCCTGAAAATTCAGTTCATCAGATCCATGAACGCTGCTGGGGCATTGGTGAGTCCGAACGACATCATCAGAAACTCGTAATGCCCATAGCGTGTACGAAAAGCAGTCTTCGGAATGTCATCATTCCGAACCTGCAACTGATGATAACCCGAACGCAAATCAATCTTGGAAAAATGTTTCGCACCCTAGAGCTGATCAAACAAATTGTCAATGCGAGGTAAAGGATACCTATTTCGAACCGTAACTCGATTCAATTGACGATAATCAATAAACAACCTCAAACTGCCATCCTTCTTCTTGACGAACAGAACAGGAGCTCCCCACGGCGAAACACTCGGACGCACAATTCCCTTATCAAGCAATTCTTGCAATTGATCTTTGAGCTCTCGAAACTCCGCGGGAGCCATCCGGTAAGGCGGTATAGAAATAGGCCCCGTGCCAGGAATCAGATCAATGCAAAACTCAATATCGCGCTCTGGCAGAAAACCAGGTAACTCATCAGGAAAAACGTCGGGAAACTCTCGCACGATAAGAACCCGTTCCAATGACCCTACTGTGGCCCTAGTATCACAAATGAAAGCCAAGAATCCCCGACATCCCCTCCTCAAAAGCCGACTAGCACAAAGGGCAGAAATCAAACTGTGAGAGGCGGCACCACGGTCCCCCTGCACAACCCGAACAGACTCGTCCGGAAAACTAAAACTGACCGTCTTCTCACGGCAGTCCACCGACGCATAATAAGGCTACCAACCAGTCCATACCAAGGAGAACGTCGAAGTCCAACATATCTAGAAGGATCAAATCGACGGACGACTCTCTATCTCCAATCTGAACGGCACACGACCGAAACACATAACGCGCGACAAAAGAATCACCAACAGGTGTAATCATAACAAGCGGCTGATCTAGCAAACACAACTCTCGGCCCAAACTCGGCACGAAGTGCATAGAAACATATGAATGCGTAGATCCCGGATCAAACAAAACATGAGCCTCAAAAGAACATACAGAAAGAGTAACTAAAACCACTGCATTGGACGCCTGTGCGTCCTGAAGAGTCAAGGAAAACACCCGAGCCTGTCCTCGACCAGCGACTGGCTGACCTCTGTCTCTACCACCCCGCCCTCTCGGCACAAAACCACCGCGTCCTCGACCTCTCTGCACATGAGTCTGATGTGGAGCAACAACAGGCAAAAGCGGAAATGCCCTCTGCGGTGGAGAAGGTGGTAAAGTAACCTGCAGTACAGCTGCCTCGCGCTCACGTGGCTCAGTACAATCTCGAACCCGATGACCCAGACTCCCGCACCAGTAACATCCAGATGAAAACTGCTGACTCCCCTGAGAATAAGAGCAAAAAAGCTGTCCTCGTCCCGGACCTCCACTACCCCCAGTATCTGAACGGGAATTGTCACGACGTCTAAACTCCCGCCTCCCTGCTGAATCACCAGTACGAACCCACTTTGGTTCCGGAGCAACCGACATCTCAGAAAGACGCTCCTCAACCAACAGGGCTGTGTCCACCGCTGCTGCATAGGTGCTGCACTGCTGAACACTGATAGCGAGAAACAAATGGGTAAGCAGGCTTCGAACAAACCTCTTGACCCGCATCTCCTCCGTAGCCACCAAATACGGAGCATACACAGACAGCTCGGTAAACAGCACATCATACTCGTCCACCGTCATACCCTGAGTCTGGCGTAATGACTCGAATCTACGCGCTCGAGCATCCCTGACGCTCAGCGGAAGAAAACGCGCAAGAAACACCGTCACAAACTCCGCCCAGGTCATAGCAGAAAGACCTGCGGCTCTGCCCTTCTCTAAGGACTCGCACCACTTCTTGGCCAGACCCTCCAAACGAAAGCTCGCGAACTCTACCCATCTCGCGTCGAAGCATCTAAGCGAACAATCTATCCTGGCCATCCGGTCGATAAAGGACTGCGGATCCTCAGCTGCATCGGTGCCAGTGAAAACCGGAGGCCTCAGCCTCATGAACTCCGATAACAATACGGTGATCACCTCCATAGCTGCAGGTACAACCGCCTAAACAGTAGGCACCGACACGGTCCCCGTAACGGGTGGAACAACCGCCTGCCCCTGCGCTTGAATGGCCTCAACTAACGACCCCATCATCTGGCGCAAATCCTGCATTCCAGCCCCTAGCATAGCCATATGGTCTGTCGAAGGTGGAACAATCTGCTCCTGCACAACGGACATACCGCCCTAGTCAGTTCTCGTCTCAGACGAGTCAACTCTGACCTCGGCCCTTGCGGCCGCTCTCTGCACCCTCGTAGTCTTCGGCGGCATAAAGCCTGGAAATGGAAATAGGATTTGATAAGAACACCGAAATCGGATCAAAAGGATATGTAAACACGGAAGGAATTTCAAGCAATAAATCCTAAGGTCACTTAGGCGGAGTACCGTGTCGTAAGTATGCCGCGGAACATACGTACGCTACGTTACTCTACTTAAGCTACCTACTCCATCATACCAAGGTCATGCTACACTCCGAAAGGTAAAAACCTAGCGCTCTGATACCAACTTTGTCACGACCCAAAATTGGGTACATGACCGGTACTTAAACTACGTAACGTCAACAGGAGTAACGCAATTAAGTAAGCTGAAAACCCAGCAATCTAAATCATTACAAGAAAAAAAGATAGATCACTTTTGAAAAAACCGATGCAAAAACTTTTAAACTTAATTTTGTTTTTCATAAAAATTTCGGCAGCACCTTCTTTGTAAGAACTAGACACGAAACGGGTACAAACATAAGATAAAAGTAAAGTATCCCCAAACGGGAGCAAATCTTGCCCAACGGAGGAATAACCACCATAATAGATATACGACGCCATAGCGAAGAAAAGATAAACCACATATATATAAGGCCGGCTCACATGAGCACGATAACCAGAGTCATAAGAATATAGAATATCGATCCTCACAACTCGTCTCTAAGTCAATACATGAAGATGGTAGATGGAGAATACTAGATACAAGAGATATACAATGTACAACATCGAATAACTGCAACCCACCTAAATCAAACGGCCTCACAGCCAACCGTAGCGGTCTCCGCAAAATTAGAGATAACAAGGCACCCTGCCGCGACCACTCTGATGATCAGACCTGGAAAACCCTGCGGCACAACGGGGGTGAGTTGCCAACTCATGAATAGTAAATAACATCATACAGTAATCGCAAGTATGAACTAACAGCGATAATCTATCACAGGTAATCTGATAGCATAAGTATGACAATATGTATATACAACAGTCATGAAAGGTACTCTATCAGGTACTACTAATACATGAAGCAATGCATATAGAATAAATGCGGAGTACGGGGTAAAACATGTCATCCTCACGGAATCCTCATCATGGCGGACCAGTTTCCATCAAGACAATCTAAATCCCCAAATTCCCTCAAAATCGGCCCCATATCGGCACTCATATCGGGCACTTTAGCCCCTCATATCGGGCATATCAGCCCCTCATATCGAGCATATCGACCCCTCATATCGGGCATATCAGCCCTTCATATCGAGCATATCAACCCCTCACATCGAAATGAATAAGAATACATGCACAGATCATTTTGATGATATATATTATAGGTATACATATATAACAGCGTCACATACCACTGATATATATATATATTAGAGATGTACATATATAGCAGCGTCCCATACCACTGATATATATATACAAGTATATATATTAGCTTCTCATACCACTGATATATATACACAAGAGTAAAATATCCAGAAACATCATATGAAATCCATATATCAATGCGAAATCCACGAAATAAAATATATGCAACATGAAACAGTAATATGAGCATATAAAGAAAATTCCCAATTTAACTGCAACAAGTTATTGAATATATCATGTGGTTCCAAATTCTCCGAAACCAACGCAACATCATATAAAGGTGAACATGTAGCTAGAGCCAGGTATACGTATATACATGTCAATAATGGTACGATACCCTCCAGGTATATGTGTAGCTAGCATGTAGTCATGGCAAGGCATATGTGTAAGCATGTAGGTATACAGGTATGTTATATGTCATATGCACAATGGAATATGAATCAGTGTCCCAATGTCCCTAACTATACAATATCACGTATGTATAGGTGTTATGCGTGTCATGGCAATTATTAACGGTGTGAGTGGCATACAATCAGTGCTCATGCAACATGAACCGCCAATAATAGTGCAGTGTCCAAGCACATCAACTAATAGTATGCAATGAAGTTTTATGCACAATCTCTATATGTGCAATATAACATGCGGCTAATATCATATCATATCAAGCCCAGACGCATAATGCCATGCGGGCGAATTCCCCGTAGATGTTAAATCTACTCACCGACAATCGCGGGCTAGGTAAATCCAATCACCTACTTCCCTTTCTTCGCAGCGTCCGAAGTCCCCACCTGCGATCCTCTTAACACAAAACATAACCAGTGCGAATCTCAGAAAGCGATCAATACCACGTACACAAGACGTTTGACCAACGCACCAACTCTAATCCGACCCACAAGTGTTCGTCTAACGGCTAACGTGTGTAGCGACACACCCAAACCAGCCCACGCGCAACAGCTAAATGAGATCACGAACCGTGTTGGATCACGCAACACGCGTACTGTCACGACCCGAAATTGGCACGTGACGGCCCTAATACTACGCAACGCCTAAAGACGTAACGCAATAAAAGAAAGCCAAAACCCAGAAATCTAAACCATGAAAATACGGAAAAGATAATAAAAGTTTTTGAAACATTTGAAATCACAACCTAAATTCTTTAAAAATTTGGCAACACCCCTTTTTGTAAAAACTGGCCCAAAGGCGGAAAACAATCACATCACAAATATACGACGCCGTAGAGAAGAAATAAAAGATAATAGGAAGGAAACTGTATATAAAAGACAACAAATCCACAAATAATATACAATATCGTCCTCACCAAGTCTCTAAGTCAACAACATAATAGTAGATGGAGAGTACAAGATACAACGAATGTACAATATGAAATACAGATAATCATCAAAACCCGCCTATGCAAAATAGTACACTGTGAGCCGATGCGGTATCTGTAGCAAAAGATGATAAGTGAATAGCATGCCTCGACTACTCTGAGGAAACACCCTGCAAAACAACTGTGGCACAACGGGGGTGAGTTGCCAACTCGTGAAAAGTAGATAACATATGCAGGTAATCGCAGGTATGTACGTACAGCATGAATCTAAGATATGCAATTTACAGTAATAACAGGTCATGTGAATGCAGAATAATGGAAAGTACACTAGCAGGTACAATCAATATGTGAAGCAATAATAACATGACAATAGTATGCAATAATCATGCAATAGGGATATAAGAATGTAGATATGCAGCAATCATGAATGGTACACTAGCAGGTACTCCTAATACATCGAACAGTGCATAAGTAGATAAGTATGAGTTATGGAGTGAAAAATGTCATTCCCACGGAATCCTGACATCGTGGTAGGATCACAATCCATCAAGACACTCAAATCCCAATTCCTCAAATCAGCCCCCAAGTTGGGCTCTCAAATCATATAAGTCTCATATCTCCCAAATGTACAATATCGAGTAATCTCCTATATCCCGAATGTAATAATCAGTAATCTCATATGTATCCGGTATCCAATCTCAATGAATCACCTAATATCCCAAATCAAACTTAAGTGAAATTCTAACATCCTAAATATATATATATATATATATATATATATACATATATATATATGCAGAAATAAATATAATGGGGTCAATACACATATATTAATGTCTCATTCCACTAATATTGGTGTAAGGGTATATATAACAACGGCTAAATCCCATGTTATATATACAAAGGTGTTAAAAAAAATATCATGAAAACAATATGCCAAGCATCGACACAGAAATCCTGATCTATCAGATGCCGTCACCAAGACTAGCATCCTGATAGGCACGTATCATACGCTATCCCGGAAAGCACGAGTGCCTAGCTCTGACCCTCGCCTTCCCACGTATCCATACGTATATGACTCCCAACGGTATCTCCATGATCCCCGCCGAGTCATTGGTACTGTCACCGGTAGGTACTCGCCCGCATCCAGGCTCAATCGGCAAAGTCCATTGATCTTCTTGCCGAGGGGAACCATACCGGGCCCCACTATGTACCCTCATACGGCACCCACTCCTCGTATGGGGTATAAAATCAGAACCGACAAATCCCATGGTGGCTGCACAAATATCATATCAAGGAAACCGGGTTTTTCAATGTATGCATAATTTTATGAACTCCCGCGGTTCCTAAATCCAGAAAACATCATGTAAAATCCAAATAACAATGCGCAAATCCAGGAATAAATATGTCCGATATATCTGAAATGCGAGCAGATAAATGAGAATATGTAGCTGAAACCAGATGTATGCGAAACCAATAAAGTACAGCTAAGTAACATCAATAAAGGTAAATATGTAACTGCAACTGAATATGTATGTAACATACAGGTGTAGCAATGTATAGGTATCTACCTATAAGAACTGATGAAGTATACCCCCTCCGGGTATGAGTGGATTATGAGCAAGGTATCTATGTAGCTAAATGTCAATGTGATAAGTAATATAATACCTATAATGGTTTGTGTGTGACATGGCAATTATTGACGGTGTGTGTGTAGCATACAATCCGTGCTCATGCAACATGAACCGTCAATAATATGTGCAGTGTCCTACGGCTACTAGTCACAATACTAGTATATCTAAGTAATGGAGTAAAGGCACAATTCTAACAATGACGTAGAATATGCGACAAGTATTAGAATTCTAGCCCAGACGCATAACGCCATGCGGGCGATTCCCCTGTAGATGTTAAATCTACTCACCTACGCTCCAAGCTAGGTGAATCCTTCCACCTGATTCCCTTTCGCTGCTGCGTCCGATGTACTCGCCTGCAAACCTGAAAATGAGACAAGAATTCCATATAAGCCAAATATTCCGCAAAACGCGATATCGAGACCAAACGAGAAACCCGCGTCGCGAACTAGACGCGCGTGTGCACGATACGCTGAAACGTGTGTATACGCGTCTAAAACTACCGCGGCACGCCGCAATACGCTGGATCGCAGAACCCACTCACGTATCGCGCGTATCGCGCAAACACAACGAACACGAAAAACGATATATTGTCCCAGATTTTTCTACAGGTCAAATCTTACAAAACTATACATGCCAAAACACTAGATAACACTGCAGAGAACCATAGGAAAAACCCCAACACCCCAGCCCCTAAACTGGTCGCAATTTGCGGCCAATCCTATTAAATCTGCGGCCATAGTGAAGCTTTTGGGGCTCGTGTTCTGGTGGTGTGTTCTAGACCTAACGTGCATGCCCCAGTTTTCTCAATTTTATCCTGAAGGGTCTGGGTCAATAGCAGATCACAGAATGCCACAATATCGCTTAAAAATGCTAATTTTGCACAAAAAGCAAACCCTATGGTATTATAGTGAAACCTGGGTTAATTCCCAGTTGGGGTGACCCTAATAACACTAAAATAGGTTAGGTTAACTAACACAATCACCATTTAACCAACATTCCACATAATCACCTTAATTAGCACAAAAGTTAACTATTTAACACTAATCGAAACTAAACCTACACAAGTTAAGCAATAAGGGGAATTGGGTTCAGAAAATATACCCTAAAGGGTCCTAGGAAGCAGGTGAAGGAGTGTATGGAGGAGAAGAGCAGCTGCAGGTTGCTAGGCTCCTGCTGTTGCTGTTGCAGAAGCTGCTGTTGCTCCTGGTGCTGATGCTGGAGCTGCTTGCTGCTGATGCTGATGGTGCTGCTGCTTGCTTCTGCTGCTGAAGATGCTGCTATTGCTTCCCGAGCTGCTGGAGCTGATGCTGGTGTTGCTGCCTCTGCTGCTGATGTTGTTGTTGTTGTTGTTGTTGTTGTTTGCTGAAGCTGCTGATGGAGCTGCTACTGTGCTGATGCTGCTTCTCTGCTGCTGCTGATGGCTGCTGGTGTGAGTGTGTGAGAGTGGAAGAGTGTGAGAGAATGAGGGAAATGAGAGTAAGAAGTGAGAGTGAGAACACAAGGCAAGAACCCCTCCCTCTCTCATCATTTAATGAGGCATGGCTCATTCCATATAGCACCATGCTCTTCTCTCTCTCTCTCTCTCTCTCTCTCCCCCCCCCCCCCAAAGTCAACAATGAAAATCAAATTTAAATCCTTTTTCTTTTTAAATTCAACCATACACAATTAAAACCCAAAAGCACCTAATACAATTTTTAAACTAGATTTAAGGCAAATGGGTTAATCCACCATGATTGCTAATCATGGTTTAACCCCACTTTAATACCCTGGTTAACATGCACAAGTGTGTGCAAGCCTAGGAAAAATCTAATAAAATATTCATTAATTAGGATAAAATAATTAAAAACCAATTTGGTAAACTTTTTATTAAAGACCATATATTAAAATATAATTATCCACAAAACATATTCTAAGGTGTTACAATCTCCCCCTTAAAAGAAATTCGTCCCCGAATTTAAAAAATATACTGCTACGCATACTCTCAAAGAGAAGATTACAACTCTCAATCTCGCTCGCAGCCTCCCAATTGATTACCTCACCATACGGCTACGTCCAAGAAAGCCCTTCACAGATGGTAAGACCCTTGACCGATGTTTCTCCATCTGCCAGGCCATTAACACAAATGGCTGCCGGTGGGCGAAACGATCGCGTCTAAGCCAAATGGTCTGGTGCCAAATCATGTAAGAAAGGTCATGAAGGTAATTGTAAAGAATTATCACAAGGAATACGGGGTGAAAACTCAATAATTTGGGCGGAAGTGCCAACCTAAAGGCAACGAAACTAACTCGCTTATAGGATCTCGAAAGGACCTACAATCCTGGGATAAGCTTCCCAAAACTCAACACGTCATCTATCGGAAAAATCCGCAGGAATACATGATTTTCCATTGTGCACTTAAGTCTACGACCAACACAGTCGGCATAAGACCTCTATTTGCACTGGGCTACTCTCATCCTGACCTGAATCAACTGGATCATCTCCGAAGTCTCTAGACTAGCTGGGGTCCAAAATCCTACTTACGCAGAGTCAGAAAAACAACAGACTGGTGATCGACATGACCTAACCCCTAAACCTAAAGGTTGCCAATTAGAGTGTCTCCTGATAACAGCTATCAAAGGAGAACCCTAACAATGGCGAGTGACGATCCCAACTGCTGACAACAATTAACGCAAACGCACAACTTAACAAAGAACAACTGAGCAAACTGAGTATAACCGGACGACAAGAATCCGAATGGAGTCACACCCTGACTAACCCTGGGTAGACACCATAACGAAATTCATGGAGATCTGTTCCCACTCCTACTTTGGAACGGTTAAAGGTTGCAACTCTCCAGCCGGCCTCAGATGCTCGACCCAAGCACACAACAAGACAAACACTTTGAAACGAAACATGAAATTTCTCTTTACATCCCTGCCCACCCGTAACTATCTCACAAGTCACGTCAATATTGGTGGAACTTGAATGAATACAGAGAGTTGACTGATGTGCTTGCTCTAGGATTCCACGTCTCTACCCGATAATATCAGGTACACAACGCGTCCCTAACTTAGCACACCATTGCCACAAATCAAGGACTCTGAATCATTACCCAGCCGAGTATGCTCAAGTATCTCTGATGAACGAGCATCAGCGGGTAGTGTCTCGCGAAAGCGATTAAAGAAAAGTGGTCGGGCGCGGACATGAGCAAGTTGTCCCCTCAGTAGAGACGAACTTAAGCTATACTCAGCGATCGCACAAGAACTGTAAATCTGCAGAAGACTATCACAACAATTAAAATCCACTGCAGGAAGATGCACATTAAGCTCTGGTGGTCCGTGAAAATCTGACACGACTCTCGAACAAGTAATGTCTCCAAATCTCCAACGCAAAACCACCGCGGCCATCTCCAGATCATGAGTGGAATATCCTTCTCGTACTTCTTCCAAATGTAGGGAAGCAAAAGAGATAACTCTATAGTGTCACCTCAGTACACACTCGAGCCCACTCAAAATACATTACAGTTAAACAACAAGGTCGCCCGAACCAGAAAGCAAAGAAAGAACCGGTGCAGTTGTTAACAGAATCTTCAACTGTCAAAACTCCGCACACATGCCTCAGTTCAAAGAAAAGAACCTCCATTCCGGTCAATTCGGTCGATGGTGCAGCACTACACTAGCAATCCTGCACGAAACGGCGGTAAAAAACCTACTAAGCCCAAAATCTGCGGACCTCCGTCCTGCACACAAGTCTGGGCTTAAGCTGTACGGCCACGATCTTCCTCGGAACCATACAAAACCGTCTCCCATGACAACAAGACCTAGGAGTCAACACAAACAAGCCTGAAGAAACACTCCGAGAATCTAGCAACCGCTGGGGCTCTCCCAGTATCTGCATAACAAATCCTCAAGTGCTGCTCTTGTTCCTCAAGACACATTAAATAGACCAGAATGTCGTAAATAACACAACAATAACTGGTCGAGGAACGGCCTGAAGAAATCCGGTTCATCATATCTACGAATGCTGCTAGGGCATCAGTGAATCCAATGACTCATTAATACACACAAAGTCGTAGCACGCATAAGGCAGTCTTCGGAATGCCATCACCCCGAACCGCAATAATGAGGACCTGATCCCTAAACAAACTTAGAAAATGTCTCGCACTCTGGAGCTGATCGAAGAAATCGTCAACGCGAGGTGAAGGATACCTATCCGCACCGTAAGCCGGTTCAATTAACGATCCGTCGATACACAGCCCTAAACTGCCGTCTTTCTCCTTGACGAACAGAAATAGGAGCCTCCAAAAGCGAAACACTCAGACGCACAAAACTCCCCAACAAATAACTCCGCAGCTGATCCTTTAGCTCGCTAAGCTTCGCCAGCTCATCTGGAACAACGTCGGAAAACTCTCGCACGAAAAGAACCCGGTCCAACAATCCCATTGTGGCTCCGGTATCATGAATGAACGCTAAGAATCCACGACATCTCCTCAAAAGCCGACTAGCGAAAAAAAGGCTGAATTCAAGCTGTGAGAAGCGGCACAACTATCCACCCGCACAATAAGAACTGACTCGCCGGGAAAAACAAAACCTGACTATTTTCCTCACGGTAGTCCACAGACGCCTAGCACGTAGTTAACCAGTCCGTGCCCAAGAGAACATCAAATCCAACATTTCTAGAAGGATCAAAACGACGGACAAATCTCTATCTCCTATCCGGTTGGCACACAACTGATATACGTGTCGCGCAACAAAAGAATCGCTGACAGAAGTTAACACAACAAACGGCTAATCTACCTAACACGACTCCCGTCCCAACCACGGCACAAGTATGAAAAACAACAGACACATCAAAAGAACATGCGAATTAAGAATACCTGAAAACTCTGCATTGGACGCCTGCGCGTCCCGATGAGTAGAAACAAACTCCTGTGTCTGCCCTCTACCCGCAACTGGCTGAACTCCTCTGGTAGACTGACTCCTCTGAGCGAACCTTCCACGTCCACGACCTCTCTGAATACGATCCTGACGAGGTGCTAAGGAACAATCCCTGACGAAGTGCTGAAGGCTTCCACATCGAAAGCATCCACGCGCTGACTGCTGTCCCTCCTGGGAATGAGAGCTAAACGACTGTCCTCATCCTAAGCCTCTACTACTCCCGCGACGGCCACGAAATCTGTCTCGATGACCAAACCTCTGTCTCTGGGCTGGTACACCGGTACGAGTCCTCCACTGTCCTGGAACTCTCAGCGTCTCTGAAATATGTGCCTCGTCAACTGGGGCTGCAACCACTGGTGCTATGTAAGTGACGGACTGCTGCATGCTAATCCTAAGGAACAACTGAGTAACATGGGTGATAACCTCCTGTCGTAGCTTCCGAACGACATCAACCAAAGAACTCATAGTCTGGCGGAAGTCCTGCATCTCTGCCACAAGCCTATCGATACTATATGTCGAAGGCTGATCCGTCTGCACCTGTGCAACTAGAGTGCCATCCTGGTCAGCGCTCGTCTCACCTGAGCCAACTCTGACCTCGGCCCTCACTGTATCACTCCGAGTCCCCATAGTCATTGGCAGCAAGGCTATAAATAAAGATGAGATTCGATAAGGATACGGAAATCGAATCACAAGGATATGAATCATCAAGGAAGGAATTCAAGCAATTTGTATTTAGGTCACTTAAGGTGAAGTACCGCATCGTGGGTATGCTGCAGACATACACACACTACGTTACTCTGCTTAAGCTACCTACTCCATCATACCAAGGTCATCCTACACTCCGAAAGGTAAAACCTAGCGGTCTGATACCAACTTTGTCATGACCCGAAATTGGCACGTGACGGCCCTAATACTACGCAACGCCTAAAAACATAACGCAGTAAAAGAAAGCCAAAACCCAGAAATCTAAACCATGAAAATACGGAAAAGATAATAAAAGTTTTTGAAACATTTGAAATCACAACCTAAATTCTTTAAAAATTTGGCAACACCCCTTTTTGTAAAAACTGGCCCAAAGGCGGAAAACAATCACAACATAAATATACGACGCCGTAGCGAAAAAATAAAAGATAATAGGAAGGAAACTGTATATAAAATACAACAAATCCACAAATAATATACAATATCGTCCTCACCAAGTCTCTAAGTCAACAACATAATAGTAGATGGAGAGTACAAGATACAACGAATGTACAATATGAAATACAGATAATCATCAAAACCCACCTAAGCAAAATAGTACACTGTGAGCCGATGCGGTATCTGTAGCAAAAGATGATAGGTGAATAGCCTGCTTCGACTACTCTGAGGAAACACCCTGCAAAACAACTGTGGCACAACGGGGGTGAGTTGCCAACTCGTGAATAGTAGATAACATATGCAGGTTGTTAGTTATATGTATGCCCTAGAGGCCATTACTGTACATACGATGTATATTGTAGTGGATGCTTGGACATATATAGGGAGGACTTTCTTGCTCGACATGATAGTACGCTATCTGGTTGTACTTTATCTTAACATGTACTCTGATTGTCTCTATGTTACATGTTGATAAAGCCCTTAGGATTTGTACTCGACTACTGGGACTATGATGAGATCATACTAGTGGGGCCACAGTAGTCGACGAGTACATCCTATAACTGTTCCTAGTCGAGGGTGTATCGAGATAGGGCATCGATACACCAGAGTAGACTAGCGTATACGCATCTTGACCCATATGATGGGCGATGGATGATCTCATATCCATCGGTGTTTGACATCAAGGATAGTGTACGGGTGCTCAGTAAAAACTGGGTACACTGGACGGGCTCGCCGAGAACTCCCAGATGGTATTATACCTCACGTCAGATAGCAGTTCTTCGGTGACACTGGTACAGAGTAGTCTGTTGACCCGAGATCGTCATAGAGTCTTGTGTGATTCCCACTGTGCTTTGATTTCCATCATACCACGTCCAAGAGGGCGTGCAAAAAGGTGGCTTTTGGGTACAGTCCCGAATCACATGGAGGCAATAAGCGATAGGAGGGGATTCGTCTCTCCCGGTATAGGGAGTTGATGTTGTGCTGTGTTCGATTGGCTATAACTGGAAATCCCTGGCCAGGGTTGCTGAGATTTACTGGTAAGTGTTATCAGTAGTTTCTCGAACTGTTATAGACCTCATATCGACACGACTTATCAAGCTACTGGGGTCTGACGTTTACCACCCCAAGGCGAGATATGCGACATATCAGACGACGAGACCGGACTGTACGGGAGTGTTACTGTTTGGATTCACAGGAGAATGTACAGGCTTGCTTGTTGATCTTCTGAGCGCTCAATACCTGGGTGGTTGTTACGTTTAGCTGACCGCTTGCAGCTTGTGGGTGTTTGATATGATCATCACCTACTGCCGGCGTATTGACGATTCTTTAGAGTCCTACATAGAGGTTTCTTGGCTCAGGCAAAACGGAGTAGGGGCACGTATGTGATATGTGCGGGACCGAGGATAATGCGGTATGTGATACCGTATTGGATTCTCGCGATATGAGATATCGGCCGGGTATATGTGATATAGCCGGGTCATCATATTAGTCGGTTATATGCGATATAGCCGGATTGTCGGATCAAGTGTTGATTCGATAATTTAATGTATAATAATATATATGATATATTAAATTACATTAACTAATATTAGCTCACTAAAAGATTCTTTTTCTCACTCGGATAATACATTGATATATATGCGATATATGTTAATTATATTATTTTATTTTGTTACGATAAATATTATATATGTGATATATAATATTGTAACATGATATGGTTATTAATGCAACATGTTTTGTGGAGTTTAAACATGATTAGGGTTTGGATTATGGTTAAGACTTCTAGTAGATTCTAGAAGCTTTTCTTTTGTCTTGGAAAAGATATTATGCTTGATATTTTCAAGTAACTCACCTTTAACCCAACCCAAACCCTAGCCCTAGTTAATTCTCTACAATGGTTACTTGAACCATGGTTGCATTTCTAACCTTATGATTACTTTCATTATTCATCACAAAAGCATTATTATTGATTCATCTTCTTCTTCCTTCTTTCTTTCATGGAAAAAGCTTTCTAGCTTTTTTCCAAGTGATGAAAATGAGTGAGAATAAGATTATAAAAGAGAGCTAAAATCCTACTTCATCATCCTCATCTACCCTTACCCTTTAGATGAGAGTGTTCACTTCATTTAGTGAGTGTTAGCTTGTGTTAATGAAACTTCAAGGTAGATCATCTTTGTTATCGAAGATCGGAAGCTAGCTTGTATCTTTCTCTTCGTGGAGCCTCTCGAGAGTCCGGAACACGATGATCGCAGCGAAGGGACCTCAACACGGAGCTTATGAAGTGAAGGACCGGATCTACAAAGGTTGTAATCCCTCTCATTTAGTGTTAAAGTGTTTAACGTACTTGTTTTCGGATAAACTCTAGTTTAAAGATCCGGCTTTGGGTTGTTCGGCACAGCTAAATTTTAAATCGGGCAGGGTTGATGCCTCGTAGACCCTTGTGGCAGTACCTAGCAACCCTACACAGGTAATCGCAGGTATGTACGTACAGCATGAATCTAAGATATGCAATTTACAGTAATAACAGGTCATGTGAATGCAGAATAATAGAAAGTACACTGGCAGGTACAATCAATATATGAAGCAATAATAACATGACAATAGTATGCAATAATCATGCAATAAGGATATGAGAATGTAGATATGCAGCAATCATGAAGGGTACACTAGCTGGTACTCCTAATACATCGAACAGTGCATAAGTAGATAAGTATGAGTTATGGAGTGAAATATGTCATTCCCACGGAATCCTGACATCGTGGTAGGATCACAATCCATCAAGACACTCAAATCCCAATTCCTCAAATCAGCCCCTAAGTTGGGTTCTCAAATCATATAAGTCTCACATCTCCCAAATGTACAATATCGAGTAATCTTCTATATCCCGAATGTACAAATTAGTAATCTCATATGTATCCGGTATCCAATCTCAATGAATCACCTAATATCCCAAATCAAACTTAAGTGAAATTCTAACATCCTAAATATATATATATATATGCAGAAATAAATATGATGGGGTCAATACACATATATTAGCGTCCCATTCCACTAATATTGGTGTAAGGGTATATATAACAACGGCTAAATCCCCTGTTATATATACAAAGATGTTAAAAGAAATATCATGAAAACAATGTGCCAAGCATCGACACAGAAATCCTGATCTATCAGATGCCGTCACCAAGACTAGCATCCTGATAGGCACGTATCATACGCTATCCCGGAAAGCACGAGTGCCTAGCTCTGACCCTCACCTTCCCACGTATCCATATGTACATGACTCCCAACGGTATCTCCATGATCCCCGCCGAGTCATTGGTACTGTCACCGGTAGGTACTCGCCCGCCTCCAGGCTCAATCGGCAAAGTCCATCGATCTTCTTGCCGAGAGGAACCATACCGGGCCCCACCATGTACCCTCATACGGCACCCACTCCTCGTATGGGGTATAAAATCAGAACCGATAAATCCTATGGTGGCTGCACAAATATCACATCAAGGAAACCGGGTTTTTCAATGTATGCATAATTTTATGAACTCCCGCGGTTCCCAAATCCAGAAAACATCATGTAAAATCCAAATAACAATGCGCAAATCCAGGAATAAATATGTCCGATATATCTGAAATGCGAGCAGATAAATGAAAATATGTAGCTGAAACCAGATGTATGCGAAACCAATAAAGTACAGCTAAGTAACATCAATAAAGGTAAATATGTAACTGCCACTGAATATGTGTGTAAGATACAGGTGTAGCAATGTATAGGTATCTACCTATAAGAACTGATGAAGTATACCCCCTCCGGGTATGAGTGGATTATGAGCAAGGTATCTATGTAGCTAAATGTCAATGTGATAAGTAATATAATACCTATAATGGTTTGTGTGTGACATGGCAATTATTCACGGTGTGCGTATAGCATACAATCCGTGCTCATGCAACATGAACCGTCAATAATATATGCAGTGTCCTACGGCTACTAGTCACAATACTAGTATATCTAAGTAATGGGGTAAAGGCGCAATTCTAATAATGACGTAGAATATGCGACAAATATTAGAATTCTAGCCCAGACGCATAACGCCATGCGGGCGATTCCCCTGAAGATGTTAAATCTACACACCTACGCTCCAAGCTAGGTGAATCCTACCACCTGATTCCCTTTCGCTGCTGCGTCCGATGTACTCGCCTGCAAACCTGAAAATGAGACAAGAATTCCATATAAGCCAAATATTCCGCAAAACGCGATATCGAGACCAAACGAGAAACTCGCGTCGCGAACTAGACGCGCGTGTGCACGATACGCTGAAACGTATGTATACGCGTCTAAAACTACCGCGGCACGCCGCAACACGCTGGATCGCAGAACCCACTCACGTATCGCGTGTATCGCGCAAACACAACGAACACGAAAAACGATATATTGTCCTAGATTTTCCTACAAGTCAAATCTTATAAAACTATACATGCCAAAACACTAGATAACACTGCAGAGAACCATAGGAAAAAGCCCAACACCCCAGCCCCTAACCTGGCCGCAATTTGCGGCCAATCCTATTAAATCTGCGGCCATGGTGAATCTTTTGGGGCTCGTGTTCTGGTGGTGTGTTCTAGACCTAGTGTGCATGCCCCAGTTTTCTCAATTTTATCCTGAAGGGTCTGGGTCAATAGCAGATCACAGAATGCCACAATGTCGCTTAAAAACACTAATTTTGCATAAAAAGCAAACCCTATGGTATTATAGTGAAACCTGGGTTAATTCCCAGTTGGGGTGACCCTAATAACACTAAAATAGGTTAGGTTAACTAACACAATCACCACTTAACCAACATTCCACATAATCACCTTAATTAGCACAAAAGTTAACTATTTAACACTAATCGAAACTAAACCTACACAAGTTAAGCAATAAGGGGAATTGGGTTCAGAAAATATACCCTAAAGGGTCCTAGGAAGCAGGTGAAGGAGTGTATGGAGGAGAAGAGCTGTTGCAGGTTGCTAGGCTCCTGCTGTTGCTGTTGCAGAAGCTGCTGTTGCTCCTGGTGCTGATGCTGGAGCTGCTTGCTGCTGATGCTGATGGTGCTGCTGCTTGCTTCAGCTGCTGCTGTTGCTTCTCGAGCTGCTGGAGCTGATGCTGGTGTTGCTGCCTCTGCTGCTGAAGCTGCTGATGTTGTTGTTGTTGTTGTTTGCTGAAGCTGCTGATGGAGCTGCTACTGTGCTGATGCTGCTTCTCTGCTGCTGCTGATGGCTGCTGGTGTGAGTGTGTGAGAGTGTGAGAGAATGAGGGAAATGAGAGTGAGAAGTGAGAGTGAGAACACAAGGCAAGAACCCCTCCCTCTCTCATCATTTAATGAGGCATGGCTCATTCCATGTAGCACCATGCTCTTCTCTCTCTCTCTCTCTCTCTCCCCCCCTCCCCCCCCCTCCCCAAAGTCAACAATGAAAGTCAAATTTAAATCCTTTTTCTTTTTAAATTCAACCATACATAATTAAAACCCAAAAGCACCTAATACAATTTTTAAACTAGATTTAAGGCAAATGGGTTAATCCACCATGATTGTTAATCATGGTTTAACCCCACTTTAACACCCTAGTTAACATGCACAAGTGTGTGCAAGCCTAGGAAAAATCTAATAAAATATTCATTAATTAGGATAAAATAATTAAAAACCAATTTGGTAAACTTTTTATTAAAAACCATATATTAAAATATAATTATCCACAAAACACATTCTAAGGTGTTACACGTACCCAAACACAAGAATATAGCAAAGTGGTCCCAGATTTTGATACACAAATAATTAGTAAAATTTGCAAGTACCACGAGACCACAAACAACCACAGAAACCCTACGCCCAAACCCCAACACCCCAGCCCCCACTCTGGCCGCAATTTGTGGCCAGAAATAATAAATCTGCGGCCATTCTTTAGAGGGGTGGTCTCAGGTTTTTATGGTGGGTTCTATACCTCAACACTATATCACAGTGAAGGGAACTTTTCCAGAAAATACCTGGTTCTACAGCAGATCTCAGAGACTCAAAGTTGACACTAAAAATACGGTTTTTGCATGAAACGATACCTTAAGTGATTAAAACAGCAACCAACAAGCTATACAACATTATAACTCCTAAATATCAGTTTAGAGATCATTACCTAGCCACTCTTGCCCAAAAATCCTTGCTTTCCAAGCTCCAAGGCAACCAAGTGGCTAAATCAAGACATTTGAAATGTTTAAATGGGATTTTGTTAAGTTTTTGCAAAGATTTGTGAAAAGGGAGTGAGGATTCAGTTTGGGGTTGAGGATAATGAGAAATGATTAAGAGTGAGAGAGATTGAGAGAGTGAGAGAGTTAAAGGGTGAGAGGGTGAGTGTAGGGTCAATAATTTCCTTATGCTCACTCTCTCCCTCACCTCAATTAATTCCACCATTAATGCACTATGACTCACTAGCCACCTCTCTCAAATACAAATTAGATATTTCCTCACCCAAAAGATCTAGAAAAAGGTTAAGGCAAAGGTTAATTGGCAATAGTTTAGCTTAAGGTGTTATGGTTGCTAAACAAGCTTAACACTAATATATACCCTCACATTAACATACACGTGTATGTGCAAGCCATATCAAATAATAATAAACTATTAATTACTTGATGTAAAATGTGAGGAACCCAATTTAGTAAACTTTTCGTTAAAAACCCGCATTATCACTTAATTAACACTAATTGCATTCCAAGGTGTTACAAAAACTCTAGTTAGATCCTTGATTAGGGTTGTTTGGCACACTAAAATTTTAAAATACGGCATGTTTGATACCTTGCGAAACCTTGTGGTTGTGCCTAAGAACCCTACAGTGGTATCAGAGACTTGCTAGAGCATTAGGAGTTGTCTAGGCGAAATTAGAAGTTCGAACGAACTCCGAAAACCCGAAATTGCCCACTTTCTGGAAATTTTTCAAAATGTTGGAATTTTTCATTTTAAAAATTCTCAGAAAATCATGCAGGTAATTTTATGGACCCTCTAGAAGAACGGTACCCAATCTCGACAACATGACGGCGGAACCGCGGCCAAATAGGCTATTTTGCGGCGGTTCCGCGGCGCCATGTGTGAGACATGGGTCGGCCCTTCTACAGTTGGTCCGTATGTACTGGTTCATATTTCTGGGTATTTTTAATACTTCTCAAGTGTTGAGCTTTCTGGGAAATTTTGGGAATTCGTTGATTCGATCGAAAGGTTTAACATCATCTAACTATTTGTGGAATGTGATACAATATGTGGAATTCATATAGTTAGGCATGAAATCCAAAGAATGTGGTATTTTGGGTTTATGATGTCTAAGGTTATTATGGATTCCAAATATTGTAGTTTGACATTTTCTTTTATGCGACCGTAACTGTAATATATGGTGTATCGCCGGTTTCGTTGCTATATGTCAACGACAATTGGGATACGCATATTTACTTACGTTGATAACATATGATGTTATGTGTTGCTGTAATATGTTATATTGGATCATCGCGTTTTGAATAGCCGAGGGTTTTATGTGAGATGAGAGTTTTTCATTTTCATTCATGTAAAATTCAATGTATGTAATATTCTTTTATTGGGGCACTTCCGGATTGAGGAAGATATCACCGTTGTTGTATATTATTTACTTTTCCGCATTAGGATAGACCCGAGGAGGGGAGCACAAGTAACCAGGTTCTAGAGTCCAGTTGGAGACCAACTCGAGGAGTCGAGTCCGGGTCTCCTAACTCTAGAATTGGTAGGGTTGCTTGCACTCTCGTAGGGGTCTAGGGATGTGGGTTTAGCTATTCATCGCGACCGTGGAATCCGTGTTTTATACAGACTCAAAATAAAACACAAACCCCCTAGTATATCCAATATTTCATATATTTCCTCTGCTGCTCTGTGATTTGATCACTGTGGATTCTGAGACGAATGGATATACATTATATATAAGATATATAGTAGATGTTGCTTATGTTTTGCACCCGCGCTAGACCCATCCCGCTATGTCGTTAGTTAAGTAACCTAACGGTGCATAACGGAACATTGTGGCGAATGCGGATGACATAAGCGTACGTTATATTTTCGTTTCATTTTTTGTGATTCTTAGGAAGCATTAAATGATGGGACTTCATTAATAAGATTAATGAAAAGAAAAGAAACCTAAAAGATGTTGTGGAATCAAATTTTCAAAAAGGGTAGCTACAGTATTTGCTTTGCATAGTGATATATGTGATATATCCTGGACCTTATTCGATAAGGAAAGAGCCGAGATCCCTTCACCGGGAGTGACCTCTTTAGCAATAACTGGTAGATGCTACAACACACGGTTTGTTTTTTGATTGCTTTTGGAGTATTTGCTTTGCATAGTGGTATATGTGATATATCATGCACCTTATTCGATAAGGAAAGAGCCGAGATCCTTTCCCCGGGAGTGACCTCTTTAGCGAAACTAGTAAAAGCCTAAAAAACACTCCTTTTCAAAATCACTCGATTTTACAACGATTTCAAGTTCATTACGCAATAAGTTTTCATAAGAACCTATCGTAGTCCTTCGTCATTTCAGATAAGTGCTATTTTAGTATTCGTGCTACGGTAGTTTGGCCTGCGTCAAGGCGTAGTGTACGGTAGCTGAATTAGTACTTATCTGTAGCATGAGATGCGATTGGAATAGGGTATTCGTACGGCGTTGTTTGGCCTGTGTCAAGGGTCGTACGGGTGGGTTTAATTCAATTAGGAAATGACGGGTTGAACTTGACTAGCGGACTATGGGTTGTTTGGCCTGCGTCAAGATCATAGCACGCTAGGGGCAAAATACTATCGGGAATTTCAAGAGTTGAAATTTGCAATAAGATTGCATACCTTCTATGAAATAGTTGGATCCCGATACCTACTACGGGTAAGAGTTACTCCTGGGAGAGTTTTACACAAGACAATTAGCCAATCAAGTAGGTATCTAGAAAGGTGTTTACGGGGCTATGCCTCTGGGAAAACGAGGTTTATTTTAATTAGGTCCATGCGAAAGCACGGGGAACCTCCCTCAAAGTACCAACACTGGCCTGGCTGAAAGATTGACGAAATTGTAGGGTGTAATTAATCCCGGCTAGTCTTTCCTTTTAGGATTTGAAGGAAGATTTGATAAAAACAGTGGGAGCCATCCTGATTAGATAAAATAATAACTAATCTGATCTTGCAAGAGCATACGCTAAAGTATTTTCTTCTCTCTCTCTCTCTCTCTAGGTAGCGATCATATCACGTCTTAATCAAGATAATAATATGGATGTATTGACCGAACCCGCATGTTATACTGTGCAGGGGGACGTTGGTTCCATTCTTTCTTATAATTGTTATAAGACTGGACAGGGAATAGGGACATATCCGAATTCCCATGCCGTCCAAACGAAGAATAAGTATGCTGATGCGTCTTCTTCGGGTGTGTTAGTTATTGAGAACTGTTTCTCAGTTCACTCTAAATCCTGGGTATTAGATACTGGATCAGAATCACACATACGTAATATGTTACATGGGCTTAAGAAAGGTAGAGAACTGGGAATGGGTGATCATTCCGCAAGAGTAGGGAATGGGGCAAATGTTGCAGCCAAAGCAGTTGGCGAATATCACCTTGTATTACCAAATGGTAATACATTTATTCTAAACGAATGCTATTACATTCTGACCTTGATATGCAATCTTATATCAGTTTCTTTACTAAGCAAAGAAGGATATAATTTTGTAGTACAGGATAATGCTATGAACATCTTCCTGAATCAAAAGTTGATTGGATCAGGCTCGTTAAATAATGGCATATACATTTCTAAATCAAACCACAGTTCTTAATGTACAAAACACACACAAGAGGAAGAGTTCAGAAATGAACGAATCCTTCTTGTGGCATTGTAGACTAGGTCATATCAATGTGATACGACTCGCTAAGTTGCATAAGGATGGATATTTGAATCCGTTCGAATTTTCATCTTATGACACTTGCCAATCATGTCTCAAAGGCAAGATGACCAAACCTCCATTTACAGGACACGGAGAAAGAGCTAGTGATCTCTTGGGACTGATACATAGTGATGTATGCGGTCCTATGTCTACACATGGCAGGAATGGTTCCTCGTACTTCATTATATTCGCTGACGATCTCTCAAGATTCGGACATGTGTTCCTGATGAAACACAAGTCTGAAGCTTTTAAGAAATTCAAGGAATATAAATCCGAAGTCGAGAACCAAACGGGTAAAAGTATTAAAATCCTACGATCTGATCAAGGAGGAGAATACTTGAGCACGGAATTCGGTGACTATCTAAAAGAGAATGGGATTCTCTCTTAGCTTACTCCTCCGTATACACCACAGCACAACGGTGTATCGAAGCGGAGGAATCGCACCCTATTAGATATGGTGCGCTCTATGATGAGCACTGCTGAGTTACATATTTCTTTTTGGGGTTATGCACTGGAGACAGCTGCAGACCTACTGAATATGGTTCCCACCAAATCTGTGCCAACCACTCCATATGAGATATGGAAACGAAAGAGACCATATTTTAATTATATTAAGATATGGGGTTGTCCAGCATATGTGAAAACACAAAATCCGGACAAACTCGAGGCAAGGTCAGTTCTGTGTAAGTTTATAGGATATCCCAAACATTCGCGAGGGTATATCTTCTACCATTCCGAGGAACAAAAAGTGTTTGTTTCTCGACATGCCACCTTTTTAGAAAAGGGTTTTCTTTTGAAACAAATTAGTGGAAAAGAGGTAGAACTGGAAGAAGTTCCAGCAATACAAACTACGACAGATGATTTGGTAGAACCAGAGGATTCGATAGCTCCCAACGAACCTCGTCCTCTCCGCCGATCTAGTAGGGTTCCTCATCCATCTGAGAGATACTACGGTTTTCTTATTGATGGTGGAAGCGAGGATTGCATCATGGAGGATGATGACCCAACTAGTTTCGAGCAGGCCATCACGAGTGGGGACTCAGTGAAGTGGCTGGATGCAATGCGATCTGAGATGGAATCCATGTACACCAACAAAGTATGGACTTTGGAAGTTGCTCCTGAAGGGGTAAAACCCATTGGGAGCAAATGGATCTTTAAGAAGAAACTTGGTGTAGATGGAAAAGTTGGGACTTTCAAAGCTAGACTTGTTGCAAAGGGTTTTCGTCAATGACCAGGCGAGGATTATGACGAAACCTTTTCTCCAGTGGCTATGCTTAAGTCCATCCGGATCCTACTTGCCATTGCTGCATACCATGACTACGAAATCTGGCAAATGGATGTTAAGACCGCCTTTCTGAATGGTGATTTGGAAGAGTGCGTGTACATGACTCAGCCAGAGGGCTTCGTAGACAGTGGGAGCAGCGGAAAGGTGTGCAAGCTGCTTAAATCCATCTACAGGTTAAAGAAAGTATCGCAGAGTTGGAACATCTGTTTTGATGTCGTTATCAAAGAGTTTGATTTCATCAAAAACGTAGATGAACCTTGTATATACAAGAAGGTGGCGGAGAGTAAGGTTGTCTTCCTCGTATTGTACGTGGATGACATACTCTTGATAGGAAATGACATTCCTATGCTGCACTCGGTCAAGCTCTTCTTATCACAAAGATTCTCAATGAAAGATCTAGGTGATGCCTCCTACACCTTAGGGATTAAGATCTATAGAGATAGATCTAAACGGATACTGGGATTTTTCCAGTCCAGGTACATTGACACCATACTAAATAGGTTTAGTATGGAGGAATCCAAGCATGGGTTTTTACCTACGATCTCAGGACTCACTCTCTGCAAAGATATGTCTCCCAAGACTGATTTGGAGAGAGCTCGCTTGCAAGGGATACCCTATGCTTCGGCAGTAGACTCTATCATGTACGCGATACTATGTACCAGACCCGATGTAGCATACTCACTAAGTGTAGTGAGTAGCTATCAAGCAGATCCTGGAGAAAGTCACTGGACAGTTATGAAGAGCATTCTCAAGTACTTGATAAGGACTAAAGAGATGCTCTTGGTGTATGGTAACGGAGAACTCCAAGTGGAGTCCTTTACCGATTCGAGCTTTCAAAGTGATAAGGACAACTCTAAGTCGCATTCGGGATTTGTCTTTACCCTCAATGGAGGGGCGGTATGCTGGAAAAGTTCCAAGCAGGAAACCGTGGCAGACTCGACGATGGAGGCTGAATACATCGCTGCCAAAGAGCCTGTCTGGATGAAGAAGTTCATAACTGAACTTTGAGTGGTTCCATCCATTGAGTATCCAATACCTTTGTATTGTAATAACAATGGAGCGGTGGCTTTGGCCAAGGAACCCAGGTCCCATCCGCGATCCAGACATATTCTGAGGCGGTATCACCTGATCCGGGAGATAGTTGATCGCCGGAAGATCGAGGTCAGGAGAGTTGACACGAATAACAACACAGCGGATCCACTCACAAAGGCCATTTTCCCAGATACAGTTCAAGAGACTCGTCGGGATATTGGGTATGCGATACTACAACAGCTGACCCTAGTGCAAGTGGGAGATTGTTAGTTGTATGTATGCCCTAGAAGCCATTATTGTACATATGATGTATATCATAGTGGATGCTTGGACATATATATAGAGGACTTTCTTGCTCGACATGATAGTATGCTATCTGGTTGCTTTTTATCTTAACATGTATACTTATCTCTTAATACTGTCTCATGGTTACATGTTGGTAAAGCCCTTAGGATGTGTACTTGACTACCAGGATTATGATGCAGATCATACTAGTGGGGCCATGGTAGTCCATAAGTTCATCCTTTAATGTTCCTAGTCGTGGGTGTATCGAGACGGGGCATCGATATACCAGAGTAGACTAGCGTATACGCTTCTCGACCCATGAGATGGGCGATGGATGATCCTATATCCATTGGTGTCTGACATCAGAGATGGTATACGGGTACTCAGTGGAGACTGGGTACATTGGACGGACTCGCCGAGAACTCCTAATTGGTATTATACCTATCGTCAGATAGCAGTTCTCTGGTGACACTGGTACAGGTTAGTCTGTAGACCCGAGATCATCATAAAGTCTTGTGTGATTCCCGCTGTGCTTTGATTTCCACCTTACCACGTTCAAGAGGACATGCAAAACGGTGGTTTTTGGGTATAGTCCCGAGTCACATGGAGGCAATGAGCGATAGGAGGGGATTTCGTCTCTCCCGGTATTGGGGGTAGATGTCGTGCTATGCTCGATTGGCTATAACTGGAAGTCCCTGGCCATGGCTGATTTAGAGATTTACTGGTAAGTGTTATCAGTAGTTTCTCGACCCGTTATGAGCCTCGTATCGGCATGACTTATCGAGTTATTGGGGTCTGACGTTTACCACCCCTAGACTTGATATGCGACATCTCAGACGAAGAGACCGGACTGTACGGTAGTGTTACTGACAAGATTTTGCAGGAGTTGGAGCGGGCTTGCTTACTGATCTTCTGATCGTTCAATACCCGGGTAGCCGTTACGTCCAGCTAGTACCACTGACGGCTTGTAGGTGCTTGATGTGATCATCCCCTACTGTCGGCATATTGATGAGTCTTTAGAGTCCTACACAGAGGTTTTACTGGCTCAGGCAAAACGAACTAGGAGCACATATGTGATATGTACGGGACCGAGAATAATACGAGTATGTGATACCGTATTCTATTCTCGCGATATTTGTATCGTTCGATTATATGTGATATAGCCGGTTTATCGAATCAAGTGTTGATTCGATAAGTTGGTACATATAATATTAGTCGGTTATATGAGATATAGCCGGATTATTAAAAATTAAGTGTTAATTTGATAATTTAGTGTATAATTGTATTTTTGATATACTAGTTTACATTAACTAATATTAACTCACTTAAGCATTTATTTTTTCTCACATGTGCACACTTATTATATATGTGATATATATTAATTATGTTCTATTTTGTGTCATGGTTGATGACACACACTAGTAGGGTGTATAAGACTTACACCATACTAATTATAATGTAGGGTTTTAATATTTAAAGTAAATCCAAATTAGTGGATAATTGCTCATATGCATGAAGCTTGTAGAAGCTTGTGGATGCATTGACTTAGTCCACTCATTTTGTTTTACTTAAGATATTTATTAAGCTAACCATTATAATTTAGCCATGGTTATGTCTCTACATGAGTTAGCTATATGATACAAACTCACCCATGGTTCACTTTATCATCTCATAGTTCTCATCTCTTGATCATCTTCTTCATCCTTTGGAAAAAAGCTTTCTAGGTTTTTCCAAAGTGAGAAAATATTGTGAGAAAAATAAAACTAAAGTGAGCCCACTTCTTACTTCATCATCCTCTACTAGATTAGCACTTTAGTGTAGGGTGTTAGCTTCACTAATCTCTCATTAGTAAAGTAGTAGCTTGAGTTAGTGTCTCCTCGACGTAGATCATCTTCAGCCTCGAAGATTTCATGCAAGATCGTTCCTTTCACCTTGAGAAGCCATGCAAGAGTCCGGGAGTTCCATGATCGCAGCGAAGGGACCACTACAAGGAGCAATTGAAGTGAAGGACCGGTCTACAAAGGTTGTATTCCCAGTTCACTTAGAAGTAAAGATATTTACTTTCTAGTTTAGCTCCTAAAACTCTAGTTAGATCCTTGGTTAGGGTTGTTTGGCATAATAAAATTTTAAAATACGGCATGTTTGATGCCTTGCGAAACATTGTGGTTTTGCCTAAGAACCCTACACTTCCAATACCGGGAAAGACGAATCCCCTCTATCGCTCACTGCCTCCAAGTGCTTCGGGACTGCACCCAAAATCTACCTATTTGCATGACTCTTTAAGACAGTGGTAAGGTAGCAATCAAAGTACAGTAGGAACACACTTGAGACAAATGACAATTTCGGGTCGATAGACTATGTTGTACTCATGACACCTGAAAACTGCTATCTGACAATAAGTATTATACCATCTAGTATGTTCCCGGCGAGTCCTTCCAGTGTAACTCATAACTCAATGAGCACATGTATACAATCTTTGGTGATTGATTAACACCAATCGCTGTGAGACCGGCCATCGCCTCTCGTCAAGGTCAAGAAATATATACACTAGTCTATTCTGGAATATCGATGCCCAGTCTCGATATTCCCATGACTAGGGGCAATTAACTACCCAGTTCTCACAAGTGTGATTGCCATCATAACCCTATCAAGCATGAATTCTATAGGCTCTATCAATATGTAATAATGATATGTTATACCACACAAGACATATACATAATGATAAAGTCAAACCAGATAGTATACTATCATCTCGAGTAAGATTGTTCTACCCGTATAGGTCCTCCCTCAATGATCATAATCTCCTGCATGCGATTACAATAATTGCCTTGAGGGCACTATATCCAACAGAAGACCCGGGACCCATTGGCGAATGCGGATGACATAAGCGTACGTTCTTTTTTCATTTCTTCTGCAATGATAAGGTTAATTGATGAGACCGCATTAATCCTAATTTATGCAAAGAAACAAACCTAACATTTGACGTCGTTGGAACAATTATAAAACCGCTTGGTTTTATTTAAAAACAACTTTTAAAAATGGAGCTTAAATCACTCCTTTTCAAAACTATTCGGTTCCTTCGACGATATCATGTTCATTACGTTCTTGGTTTTCTCCAAAACTAGCCGTAGCCCTCTATCATTTCATATAGGTATCAACTAGTATTCAAGCTATGTGTTTTGACCTTTGACAAGGCATAGTGTTTGGTAGCTAGGGGCACTTATCTGTAGCATAGATAGATGCATTAATCTAAGATAGACGTACAGCTTTTTTGACCTTCGCCAAGAGCTAGTATGAATAGGTCTAGTTTAATTAGGACAATGATAGGTTGAACTTGACTTGTGACTTATGATGTTTTGACCTTCATCAAGGTTATAAGCTCTTAGTGCAAAAACCACATCGAGAGTTTCAAACATACGGGAAACTTGCTAGTATTGCATACCTTCTGGTGTGTTATAGTTTTGGTTAGCTTCCTTCAAAATTATCACACGATGATAGTTGGGTCTCGATTCTACTGTGAGTATCAGCTACTCTTCATGAGAGTTTTCACTTTACAATTAGCCCATCAAGTAAGTGTATAGAAAGGTGTTAACGAGATTATGCCTCTGGGAAAACGGGGTTATTTAATTAGGTCCGTGTGAAAACACGGGGGACCTCCCTCCGAAGTACCAACACTAGGCTGGTTGAAAAATAAGCGAACTTGTACGATACGATTAATCCCGACCAATTCTTCTTTTAAGGTTTGAAGGAGAATTTGAGGAAACAATAGGAGTCATCCTGTTTAGATAAACTTATAACCAATCTAAAATTGCAAGAGCATATGCTGAGTGTTTTTTTCTCTCTCCTAATTGCAGCGAACATCATGACTGGACTTAAGTTAGTACTAGATAAAAACATACTTACGGGGCCGAATTATAAAGATTGGCTAAAGAATGTCTAAATGGCCCTTACTTATGACAAGGTGGCATATGTCCTCACGGATAAAGCCCCCGCTGTCCTAGGTCCTGATTCCACAGTCGCAAACATTGAGGTTCATAAGACATAGAATTTAGATTGTGCAAAAGCCAAGTATCTCGTATTGGCCTCTATAGATAATGAACATAAGAGGCGGCACAAAAAGATAAACATAGCTTCCATCTTCCTCCATACTAAGCACTTATATGGGGAGCAATCTCATATCGCAAGATACAAGACCTCGAAGAAACTATTTCAAGCGAGATTGGTTATCGGTTCATCTGTCGGGGACCACTTCCTAGAGATGATCACTCTCATTGAGGAGCTCGCAAACCTCGGGACCACATTGGAGAACGAGTTATATACTGACTTGATTCTACAGTCCCTACCTTCCATCTATGCCCAGATCATATTGAAATTCAATATGCAACGAACGAAAGTTACACTTCCAGAACTTATTAACATGTTAAGAACTGCAGAGGGCACCATGAAGAAATCTATAGAGACACCCGCTCTATTTATTGGGGAACCTTCTTCCTCTAAATCCAAGGCTAAAGCCAACAGGAAGAAGAAGAAGGCCCCCACCAAACCGCCAGGTGGTGTCACTAAGGTGCAGGGGAAGGGCAAGGCGAAAGATTAGGGGACCACCAGCAACAAAGGATGAATATTTTTACTGTCATAAGAAGAGACACTGGAAGAAGGACTGCTGGGCATTAAAAGCTAAGAATCAGGACACGAAGAAAGTTATGGTTTTGGTTTCAAGTGTATTCATGATTGAAAAATGTTTCTCAATTAACTGTACTTCATAGGTATTGGATACCGGGTCAGGATTTCACATCTGTAATTCTTTGCAGGCGATGAGAAACCGTAGAGTTTTGGGGAAAGGTGATATGACCCTGCGAGTTGGCAACAGGTCAAGTGTGGATGATTTTGCAGTGAGAGAATATCATCTTGGGTTGGCGAGTGGACATATTTTGTTGTTACATAACTGTTTTTATGTACCCATCATGATGTATAATATTATGTATGTATCCTTGTTATCTAATGAAGGATATACTTTTGCATTTGCAAGCAATATTATAAACATTCCCCTAAATTATAAAATGATTGGGTCGGGTACACTAGATAACGGAATATACATAATCAATATCAAGTTTTCAACGTCCAGAACATATTGAAAAGAAAGACTCCAGAATTAAATCAAACTTTCTTATGGTATTGTAGACTCGGTCATATCAGTGAAAGACGATTGATAAAGTTATATAAAGATGGATACTTGGATCCATTTGAGTATCTATCTTATGCAACTTGTCAATCAAAGGAAAGATGACAAAAACTCCGTTCACTGGACACGGAGAAAGAGCCACCAAACTGTTAGGATTCATACACAGCGACGTGTGTGGTCCAATGTCTACACATGCACAAAGTGGTTATTCCTATTTCATTACTTTTACCGATGATTTCTCAAGTTATGGACATGTATTCTTAATGAAACGTAAATCCGATGCCTTTAAGAAATTCCAGGAGTATAAGAATGAAGTGGAAAAATAAAAAGGCAAAAGTATCAAGATACTTCGATCTGATCGGGGTGGAGAATACTTAAGTGTCGAGTTCCAAACGAAAGTCAAAAGACCTCTAGCTCATAGTTCAATTTCCTGGAATATTTAAAAGAGAATAGAATTCTCTCTCAGCTTACTCCTCCATACACACTACAACACAACAGTGTATCAGAAAAACAGAATCACACCTTGCTAGATATTGTGCATTCCATGATGAGTAATGTTGAGTTGCCGCTATCCTTCTGGGGTTTTGCACTAGAATCTGCCGCAAGCCTATTGAACAAAGTTCTAACTAAGTCAGTGCCTACCACTCTATATGAAATGTAGAGTGGGAAGAAAACATGTCTTAAGTATTTTAAGATATGGGGTGTCCAGCTTTTGTCAAAAAGCATCTTCAGACAAGCTCGAGGCATACTCAGTATTGTGTAAGTTTGTGGGATACCCGAAGAATTCAAGAGGGTATCTTTTCTATTACGCTGAGAAACAAAAGGTTTTTGTTTCTCAATATGCCCACTTTATGGAAATTCAATTTCTTAAAAAAGAAATAAGTGGGAGCGCAATAGAACTGGAAGAAATTCCAGAACCGCAAACTATTACTGAAGACTCGGCAGAACCTGAAGTTTCAATAGAACTGGACGTACCTACGCCACTCCGCAGATCTAGTAGGCAGTCTCATCCGTCCAAGAGATACTACGGTTTTCTCGTAGATGGGGATCGAGGGGATTGCATCATCGATGATGATGAGCCTACTAGTTTTCAGCATGCCATCACAAGCTGAGACTCGGTGAAGTGGCTGGATGCTATGCGGTCCGAGATGGAATCCATGTACACCAACAAAGTTTGGACTTTGGACATTGCATCTCTAGGGGTAAAACCCGTAGGCTGCAAATGGATCTTGATCAGTCGAAAATACTGTATATTTTAGCAGGCAATTTCCTTAACATCTGCATACATATAGGAGAGTACGGTATTCATAATTCACATATTAGCTAATTGGTCGCAAAATATCAAATTACATGTATTCGACCTTTTAACCGGAAATTCTAGGGAAATTAACTGCATTGCATTACATAGCATATTTTCTATATCTTGCAACCCCTATTTTGAAGTCTATGCAGGTAAAGAGATGCTTGCTCGATCAATACATTGCTCGACCATTACAATTGCTCGTAAACTCATTGAAAGCAATTCTGGTATCAACATAGAAGGGCAACTGCAATTCTAAACATCAAAGAATAACCCATACAGCAGTACCAAGCAACAGAAGAAAGCACAGATCCCAACCTCACCAATGTGCGGCGGAAGGGCGGCCAAAGCCCACCTCTCGCGGCGGTTGCGCGGCGGATCCAGGGAGTCAGCTCCTCGGATTTCACCAAAACTCCTGATTCAGTTCCCATTACTCAAAAATGCACACAAAAGTCCAGAAGAGTCCAGAAACTTCCACCAGATCATCAAGCTCCTAAACTAGCCTAAAACTTCTAGAACTTTCCCAAACCCTTGCTTAAACCCTAAGCTAAACCCCAACAAACTTGGCCAACAAACTTTGGGAGGGAAAGTCTAATTCAAACCTAAACCTACGTCTATAAATAAGACCCTAGGCTCACTCATTTCTCATCTTGGAAATCTTGGAAAATCTTGATTCAATCTTGGAGATTGATAGATTCAACCCATTTTTAGTTTAGCCATTCTCTTTCTCCATCTTCTTCTTCCTCAAGATTAGTGAGAAATCTTGTAGGAAACCCTAACCCTAGATCCAACCACAATTCAAGATCTTGAGTGCAAGCCAAGCAAGATTCCTTCAACCCTTTTATGAGCCGAGCCGATCTTCCATCGGGCAAGAGATCAAAGTAGATCCACGATCCACGGAGACGAGCGAAGCCGAGTCAACGATCGATTTTCTTTCTTCTTGTAGATCTTGAAAGATTGTATTGAAATTGTTGATGAAATAAAAGGTGATATTTTCTTCTATCTTGTTTCTTTTAAATTCCGCATCATGTTATCTTTACTGTTCTTGAATATTGTCTATGTGGTGATGCGTGAATAAAACTCTGCTCGTTAAGGAGTCGAAACGATCTCTAGTATGATGATGTAGCAAATTTGTAATCAATTCTTGAATCCCACGAGTGTGTAAACCCTAGCAAGTTCAAGAATCGACAACCCAATTTGATGCGATGCTTTCTTGATCAACATCGCTCAAGATTGGAGGTGATCCGATCGTTTCTTGAAATTGTTAGAGGCTAGAATGTGAATGATATCAACAACAGCACAAGGGATAAGATGAAACCCTAGTTTCACGAGAAAACCCTAACTCTTGTTGATGATCATCGATCTAGTATCAATCTTTCGAAGGACAAGAATACGAAATATTGTAGACTACAACACATCTAAAGATCCTATCGATTCCTACGAGCCTCTTTATCATTCTTGATTGTCGTTTGGAAAATACCATTGAAACCCGATTCTTGTTGTTTATAGTTCTTGATTCTTTAGTAAAGATTAGTGACACACGAATACAATTCAATCTTGAATCGAGTTTTCTCTTATTGTTGCTTAACATTTCATTTCGAACAAATAAAATACAAACGAATCTCGAGATCCCTGAGGACGATCCGCACTCATTCATTAACTTCAACTGACACCGTTGTTTGATTGCGGTCAAATATTTTTGGTTGTGATTTCTTTACTATTTGATACTTTTACATCCAAGAAAACAATTCGATCAAATGGCGCCGTTGCCGGGGATCGCGCGCTAATTCGTTTACATTTTATAGTTTGAAGTGAAAGAATTATTACATTTCATTTCTTGAAATCAAAATTCGTACAAACTCTTATACGTGTGTTGTGAATTGATTGCAAGGTGATCTGGAGCATTCTGTGCTGTGGAAAAATTATTTGGGATAAACCAGAGAGCTGGAGATAGCAACAGAAAGCAGCCGAAGAAAAATTGTACACTGTTCCCAACACTTGACTGCGGAAGGGCGGCAAGTACATGGTTTGTGCGGCGGAACCGCCGCAGTATTGAGGGTTCTCTGGATAATTTTCCAGCAGGTGATTTCTTGCTCTCTCCCCTCTCCCTTTTTAGCTCCAACTAATCCTTTCTGCAGGATTCTTTGCAAACAATAGCTGCGCCGCAAAAGCAAATTAAAATTGTGCGTGATTTTGTTTTTCTTGGTTGTTTTGCATATTAAATACGGAATTTAAGGGGCACGGCCAAATCCAAATTAGGTGGGGATTTCATTACCCTTCCTAGGCCCCGAAAACCACCAAACTTGCATCCGCATTTACCCCCATTAACTAAAAGAAATCTAGAGATGACTCTAAGGACTGTCGCGCTCATTTAGGACAAGAGAGGGCCGTGGGTAATTCATTGCTTATCCGCGTTTTCTTGTGGTGCCTAAGGCGAGTGTGTCTAAGGCTAGTGGTTATTAATTAGGTCCACTGTAGTGGTGGTTCCTTCCCACTTACCTGGCACTTATCCGGCCACAGGGGAACAAAGAGGCAGTGGAGGATTGATCCTACGACTTGTCTTTTGGCAGTTAGGAGCGGTCTAGAGCCGGACCTAGGTGACCATTAGATTCTAGGGTTTGTGTGCTGCATTTGGTTGTCGCATCATTTTTTCAAAATCCGTCCCTTTTCAAAGCAAACACCGCATTCATTTTACCCCTAATTATAAGCCAACGCTGCCACTTGTACTAACCCTTTTTAGTACAAGATAGGCTGGACACGGGATTCTAGTGCCCGTTTAGTCCGCGTACCTTTTATCGACTCCGAAGTCGATAATTCTTCATTTACCTTTTCTTTGCCTACTACCACACCCACACCGATGGATCCGAATCCATCAAACTTCTTTAACCCCAATCTGCCACCGTCCGTTGGTGCGCAGAATCCTCCACACATTTCTCTTCAGGAAAGATGCTATCCACTTAGAGGTCCTCTTTCGACCTGCTTATCCACACCACCAGCAAACGGGGATAACTTTGAAATAAAGCCCCAGTATATCAACCTTCTACCTAAGTATCACGGACTCGAGACCGAGGACGCTTACGTTTTCATTACCAAATTTGAAAACGTATGTGCTATGATGGGTACGTCTCAACTTTCTGTGGATGCGATGCGTCTACGACTTCTTCCTTTTACCTTGTGCGATATAGCCGAGAAGTGGCTATATAACACCACCGCACACTCCATCACAAATTGGGAAGAATTCGTCGCTGCATTCCTAAAGAAATTTTACCCAGTCCAGAAGACGGCTCGAATCCGTAGCGAATTAAACCAATTTGCCCAGCTCCCTACCGAACCATTTTCAAAGTACTTTGAACGTTTCAAGGATCTAATGGTTCAATGTCCTCATCACGGCATCCCGAGATGGGAGCTTTGCCGAATCATTTATGAGGGCAGTAACCCTAGCACGAAACAAAGCCTTGAGAATATGTGTCAGGGTACATTTATGACTAAAGACGATGGGGAAGCCTGGCGATACTTAGAAGAGTTCGCTGAAAAATCACTAATTTGGGAGAGTGGAACCCAACCATTGAATAGGGGTGGCGTACACCAAGTAGATGTGTCCATAGGTGTTCGAGCAGAAATGGCAGCAATGCAAAAGAAGCTCGACGCTATGGAACACAAATTTGCAGCAGCCTCCCTAAACCCGGTATCACTCCCCAAAACTGTTTGTGGGTGCTGTTCTGATCCGTCTCATTTGACGGAAGAATGTCCGTTTCAAGGTCGTGAGCATACCAATGCCGCATTTCAAAGACCTAGAAACGACCCTTTGTCTTCCACATATAATCAGGGGTGGAGGAATCACCCTAACTTTACTTGGAACCAATCACAATCACAAAACACGGTTCCAAACCAAAACAATTTCCAAAGGGTCCCTCCACCACAGCAGCAGCCACAACTTCAACTCACTCAGCAACCCTTTCAAGCACATAATTTTCAAAATCAGGTCAACACACCTGCACTGTCTAGTCCTTTACAGTTGACCGGAACTGATGAATCCTCTTCTTTTGCACAATACATGAATTTGATCTTAACAAATATCATGCAAGTTTCGGCTGAAGTGAAATCTTCTGTCGATGACATGAAGAAAAACTCTGCGTCCCAAAACGAGAGTATTAAATCGATGGAAGAAGAAATTGCACGATTAAAAGCCGAACTGAGTGCAAGAGAGAAAGGGAAACTTCCAGCTCAATCCTTGCCCAATCCTGGTTATTCACATCATGTGAATGCAATCACCACATTGAGATCTGGAAGAGTGCTTGACAATCATGTTGGGGAAGAAGTTGATGATACTGAAAATCATATCAACACCCCGGCTGAGACCTTTCCACACACACACACTTCTGACCCCAGTTCTTCTACCCCACCATTTTCTTCCGAGCCGATTCTCCATTTCCCAAAAGGCTCGCCATTACAGTCCACCTCTTTTACCCCTCCTCGGACGATTCCCACTTCTATTCAGGGATCGGTTCCACACACACTTCCTTCTCCCATGGACCCAGCGCTAATTGCTAAAGCACCTTACCCGAATCGGTTAAGGGCTAACACACTAAGTCCACAGATGGAGAAGATCACTGAGATGTTTAAACAGGTTAACATCAATATCCCTCTTCTAGATGCTATCCAACAAGTACCTGCATGTGCGAAAGTTCTTAAAGATTTTTGCACTAGAAAGAGGAAGAAACAAATGCCCAAGAAGATATTCATAGCAAAAACAGTAGAAACGGCTTTCCCCCAGCAATTACCGAGGAAACGTAAGGATCCTGGATATCCTACGATTTCCATCTCTATTGGGGAGAAACACATTAACCGTGCTCTACTAGATCTTGGGGCAAGTGTTAACCTGCTTCCTTTCTCAGTTTATGAGCAGTTAGGAATCGGAGAGTTGAAACCATCTCCATGCACTTTACAGATGGCTGACCGATCAATCACCAGACCTAGGGGTGAACTAGAGGATGTGTTAATAAAAATCGGGGAATTTATTTTCCCTGTAGACTTTATTGTAATTGATACACAGCCTGTAGCAAACTCACGGAATCAAATTCCGGTGATTTTAGGTCGCCCCTTTTTGGCCACTTCCAATGCTATCATCAATTGTCGTAACGGTTCTATGACCTTATCCTTCGGGAACAGGACAATTGAGATGAACATTTATAAGTTAGGAAGTGTACCCTCTGAACCTACTGCTCAGATCTGTTCTGTCGACTTAATGGATGTCGACAGCAGCGAAGTTGATGATCCTCCTGATACCGATCTTGACTCTTTTCATACGTTGTTGTTTGACCCAATTATGTATCATACGGAATCTTCCACTGAGATGTCCGGGTCAACAACTAACACTGATTATGAACTGCTTTTAGAGTCTGAAGATCACCCCGCACCTTGTGATGACATTATTCTTCGGGGTATAGATGAAACTTTTGAGGAGATCTTCGCTGATGAACTCGCATTTTTAAATAACACGGGTGTTGAGATGAATCATCTCCCAATCAATGAAATTGAACCTCCACCCCTTCTTCTGAAATGTAAAAAGAATGCGAGTAATCCATCACAAACACTGCTTCGTCTCTCCAATATGAGACGCACACACATTCTCTTCCACCACTTACCTTTTCCCCATTTCTTCTTCCACCAACCCGAGCACTGCATTGATAAAATTTTCGAATGGTTGGTGTTAACTTTCGGCCTTTGTAAAGCTTGGCATCGACCACTGATTTTTGACCCCCACTTGTGATTTTAAAAGATTAACATTGCATAACTCAAGTTTGGGGGGTATGTTTTTCTGGCTCTTAAAAAGAAATTTTTACAAAATTTTGAGCCAAAAACAAGTTTGGGGGAAGTTCTTCACTTATATATTTTGCCCCCACTAATAATTCCTCCCAGATTTACAGATTTTTGTAGGTATAACTGTCGGCAACAGTGAGGACACTGTTGAAAACAAGTTTGGGGGAGGTTTGTGCTTATTTTCGCATCATTTGCATATCATCTGCATAAGCACAAAACATTTCTTTTAAAAATCTATAAAAATTGAAAAATTTTCAAAACCCATAAAAATTTAAAAATTTTCAAATATAAAAATAATTTTAATATTTACACTTTTTGTATATAAATAAGATAATGAAAGTTTAGACAGTGAACAATTACATCCATGAGATTGGAAAAATTTTAGAAAACTAAGAAAATTAGAAGTTTTCTTATACGAACTAGTAATAAGTAGTTATGAGCCGTTGTCCCAAGGGTTAGTAAGATGAAGGACGTCACTAATCTGAGGATAAAAATAAGTCTGAAAAATAGTTTCTATTCTGGAAGCCAAACATTTTGAACGTTGCTACCCTGCTATTCGCACTTACACACGTCTTGAAGCCTGGGATAGTAGAGGATACCTTGAAATGCTCTTGTCTTAAAGCCAAAAGTATGAAAAGAAAAGTGTGTTTTAAAGTGGTGAGAAAAATGGATACTGGTTTTGTTATCACCAAGGGTAAGAAAAATATATAGCAAAAGGGTGCTTCTTCACCTAGTGCCCCAAGGTCAACTGGTCTGGGTGTCACTGCTATGCCTGAGGTGGTGCAAGACTAGGAAAATACACCAAGTTAGCAAGCACATCAGTAATCGGTCGGTTAGTACCTCAAGAAGTATTAACGGTCGCATGAAAGTGTGTAAGCAATCTCGTTTGCCAAGAAGTACTGAGGTCGAAGGGCAAGAGTATGATAGCTTGAATTGAATTCTCCGGGTGTAGGGATGTCTTTACACACACGCAGGGTGATATGATCGATGTTTGGAATAAAGATAGGAATGAAGAATAAGACGATGTTTTATTGAGGGAGGACGTGATTTCTAACATCTTTTCATGACCATTAAGATAGGGCTCATGACAACCGAAAAGCTAGCTTAGTTGGAAACCCTAATTTTCAAAGTCTTTCTTTTACAATTCTTATCTTTAAATGTAATATTCATGATCTTACTTTTATTTTTGGATTTTGTGGGTGCAATCGCTGAAAACCCTCAGGAGACAACACTCCTCCTACTAGGGACACCTAGAGGTTTAAAGGCTTGTTGCACGTGCTCAGTGCAATCGTGTTGCCTACGAAAGTGTGCTAGTTAGTTTTTCTCTTTCTTTGTTTTCTCCTTCTCTTTTTAATAAAACATTCGCTCGAGACGATCGAAATTAAGTTTGGGGGTATTTGATCAGTCGAAAATACTGTATATTTTAGCAGGCAATTTCCTTAACATCTGCATACATATAGGAGAGTACGGTATTCATAATTCACATATTAGCTAATTGGTCGCAAAATATCAAATTACATGTATTCGACCTTTTAACCGGAAATTCTAGGGAAATTAACTGCATTGCATTACATAGCATATTTTCTATATCTTGCAACCCCTATTTTGAAGTCTATGCAGGTAAAGAGATGCTTGCTCGATCAATACATTGCTCGACCATTACAATTGCTCGTAAACTCATTGAAAGCAATTCTGGTATCAACATAGAAGGGCAACTGCAATTCTAAACATCAAAGAATAACCTATACAGCAGTACCAAGCAACAGAAGAAAGCACAGATCCCAACCTCACCAATGTGCGGCGGAAGGGCGGCCAAAGCCTACCTCTCGCGGCGGTTGCGCGGCGGATCCAGGGAGTCAGCTCCTCGGATTTCACCAAAACTCCTGATTCAGTTCCCATTACTCAAAAATGCACACAAAAGTCCAGAAGAGTCCAGAAACTTCCACCAGATCATCAAGCTCCTAAACTAGCCTAAAACTTCTAGAACTTTCCCAAACCCTTGCTTAAACCCTAAGCTAAACCCCAACAAACTTGGCCAACAAACTTTGGGAGGGAAAGTCTAATTCAAACCTAAACCTACGTCTATAAATAAGACCCTAGGCTCACTCATTTCTCATCTTGGAAATCTTGGAAAATCTTGATTCAATCTTGGAGATTGATAGATTCAACCCATTTTTAGTTTAGCCATTCTCTTTCTCCATCTTCTTCTTCCTCAAGATTAGTGAGAAATCTTGTAGGAAACCCTAACCCTAGATCCAACCACAATTCAAGATCTTGAGTGCAAGCCAAGCAAGATTCCTTCAACCCTTTTATGAGCCGAGCCGATCTTCCATCGGGCAAGAGATCAAAGTAGATCCACGATCCACGGAGACGAGCGAAGCCGAGTCAACGATCGATTTTCTTTCTTCTTGTAGATCTTGAAAGATTGTATTGAAATTGTTGATGAAATAAAAGGTGATATTTTCTTCTATCTTGTTTCTTTTAAATTCCGCATCATGTTATCTTTACTGTTCTTGAATATTGTCTATGTGGTGATGCGTGAATAAAACTCTGCTCGTTAAGGAGTCGAAACGATCTCTAGTATGATGATGTAGCAAATTTGTAATCAATTCTTGAATCCCACGAGTGTGTAAACCCTAGCAAGTTCAAGAATCGACAACCCAATTTGATGCGATGCTTTCTTGATCAACATCGCTCAAGATTGGGGGTGATCCGATCGTTTCTTGAAATTGTTAGAGGCTAGAATGTGAATGATATCAACAACAGCACAAGGGATAAGATGAAACCCTAGTTTCACGAGAAAACCCTAACTCTTGTTGATGATCATCGATCTAGTATCAATCTTTCGAAGGACAAGAATACGAAATATTGTAGACTACAACACATCTAAAGATCCTATCGATTCCTACGAGCCTCTTTATCATTCTTGATTGTCGTTTGGAAAATACCATTGAAACCCGATTCTTGTTGTTTATAGTTCTTGATTCTTTAGTAAAGATTAGTGACACACGAATACAATTCAATCTTGAATCGAGTTTTCTCTTATTGTTGCTTAACATTTCATTTCGAACAAATAAAATACAAACGAATCTCGAGATCCCTGAGGACGATCCGCACTCATTCATTAACTTCAACTGACACCGTTGTTTGATTGCGGTTAAATATTTTTGGTTGTGATTTCTTTACTATTTGATACTTTTACATCCAAGAAAACAATTCGATCAGATCTTCAAGAGGAAGATTAGCAGATGGACAGGTTGAAACCTATAAAGCTAAACTTATAGCAAAAGGTTTTCGTCAAAGACCAAGTTTAGACTAAGACGAAACCTTTTCTCCGGTGGCTATGTTTAAATCTATTTGGATCCTACTTGCCATTGTTGCTTTTCATGACTATGAAATCTGGCAAATTGACTTAAAACTGCTTTTTTAAATAGATATTTGGAAGAGTGTGTTTATATGGACCAGTCAGAGGGCTTCATAGAGAGTGGGAGCAGCGGAAGAGTGTGCAAATTGCTTAAATTCATTTATGGATTAAAACCGACATCGCGGAATTTGAACTGCTGCTTTGATGAGACGGTTAAGGAATTTGACTTTATTAAAAATGTAAATGAACCATGCATTTATAAGAAAATCATAGCGAGAACCGTTGTATTCCTCGTCCTGTACGTGGATGACATTCTCTTGATAAGAAATGACATTCTTATGCAACAATCGGTCAAACGCTTCTTGTCACAGAAGTTCTCTATGAAAGACCCGGATGATACCCCCTCCATTCTGGGGATTAAAATCTATTGTGATAAATCTAAAAAATGTTGGGAATTTCATAGTCCGGATATATTGACACTATACTAAAAAGATTTAGTATGGAAGATTCCAAGCGCGGTAATTTACCAGCCTGTCATGGGATCACCCTCTCTAAAGTGATGTCTTTCAAGACTGATGAGGAGAGGGATCGTATGAGTATTGTACTTTACGCTTCGGATGTAGGCTCTATAATGTATGCGATGTTATGTACCATACCAGATGTAGCTTATGCACTAAGCGTGGTAAGCCAGTACCAGTCAAACCCAGGGGAGAAGCACTGGATAGCCTAAAGAACATTCTCAACTATCTGAGAAGGACTAAAAAGATGTTCTTAGTATACGACAATGGAGACCTCCAGATGGAGGCCTTCACAGACTCTAGCTTTCAGAGTGACAAGGATGACTCTAAATCTGTCTCGGGTTATGTGTTTATTCTCAATGGAGAGGCGGCCTGTTGAAAGAGCTCCAAACAAGACATCGTAGCAAACTCGACGATGGAGGCAGAGTACATCGCTGCTAATGATGCCGCAGAAGAAGTGGTCTAGATGAAGAAGTTCATTTCTGAATTTTAGGTGGTTCCGTCCATTGTTGATCTAATACTTTTGTATTGTGACAACAACGGAGCTATTGCTTTAGTGAAGGAACCACGGTCCCATCAGAAATCCAGACATATCTTGAGGCGGTATCACCTGATCAGGCAGATCGTGGATCGCCGGGAGATCGAGGTGCGGAGAGTAGATATGAAGGACAACACTGCAGATCCATTCATCAAGGTCATCCCTCAAGCACAGTTCGAGCGGTTGTTCGAGATTTTTGGTCTACGATACGCCAATACATTGCTTTAGTGCAAGTAGGAGATTGTTGGATATGTATGTCCTATAAGCCATTATTATATATTACAAGATAGTATATTACATTTGGATGCTTGGGATATATATGTACGGGGAAGTTTTGCTCGATATGATAGTATGCTATCTGGTTTGTCTTTATTTTAACATGTGTATATGTAATACTTATTTCATATCGCTGATACATGTTGATAAAACCCGTAGGATCTTTACTTGATTACCAGCGTTGTGATGGCAGTCACACTTGTGGGAGCTGGGTAGTCTATAAGCACATCCTTAAATTGTCTCTAGTCATACGATTATCGAGACTGGGTATCGATACTCCAGAGTAGACTAGTGTATAAGTTTCTTATTCCCGTCAGGGGAGATGGCCGATCCCGCAGCCATTGGTGTTCGGCGCCAAAGATAGTATGGAAGTGCTCATTAGGTTATGAGTTACACTGGATGGACTCGCCGGGAGCTACTAATTGGTATTATACATATCGTCAGATAGCAACTTTCTGGTGACATGAGTACAAGTTAATCTGTCGACCTGAGATCGTCATTCGTCTCGTGTGAGTTCCCACTGTGCTTTAATTACTACCCTACCATGGCTCTTTCGAGTCGTGCAAACAGATTTTAGTTGGGTACAGTCTCGAGCCACATGAAGGCAGTGAGCGATTGTCAGAGATCCGTCTCTCCCGATATAGGGAGTCGATTTCGTGCTGTGTTCAGTTGGCAAGTACCATAAGTCCCTGGCCAGGCAAATGAGATTTACAGGTAGCGAGACCAGTAGTTTCTCGTATGGTATTGGGCTTGATATCGACACGACTTATCGCGTTATTAGGGGTCTGACGTAGACCACCCCAAGACCCGATATGAGATTCTCTTAGACGAACAGACCGGACTGTACGGAGTGTGCCACTTTTAGGCTCAGTGGGGGTTTGGACGGGTTTGCTTATCGATCTTCTTTTCGACAGATATCTGGATAGCCGTTACGTACAGCTAGTGCCACTGAAGTACTTGTGAGTTTCAGGGTATCTTCAGTAGCTCACTGCCTGCGTATTGTCGAGTCTTTAGAGTCCCACACAGAGGGGTTTCCGACTTTAGCGAGATGATGTAGTAGCCATACTGGATACGTGCAGAGGGTCCAATTAAAACTAGTGTACTGGCTACACTGACGGTAATCGGACGGATAGAAATATTAGCCGGTCTTTTTGGAAAGACGGATATTAAATCCAATATGGAATTAATATATTAATATATATATTTATATATGTATTTACTGGTATTTTATCATATTCTTTATGTCTCTTTTATGTACTTTTATACATAAGCAATTAATTGCATTTATATATATTACTATGTTGTATATAAATATATATACATTATGTAATTAATTTAACATCTTTTTCTTTTTAATTCTCTTAAGCTACCTTGTTCCAAGAGTTTTGCATGTCCCGACCACCACTTATTTGTTAGGCAAGTGGAAGGGAGAGAAGAGAGTGGACACATGAATATTTGATGGGGATCCAAGGGCTAGGATTAAAGAGTGGGGTTTTAAGTATAATCAACCATTCACAAATGGTTCATAATACTCTACACTTTCTCTCTTTTCTCTTGAGCTCAAGCTCTCATCTTCCTCCTCTAACTCTCAAGAATTAATTAGAAAAAAATTAAAAGAGAAAAAGAAATGGAAACTACATCTCTTACTTCCTATATCTAGCAAGTTTAGGATCTAAGTTAGTATTCTACTTTGAAGACTTGGAGCTAAAGAAGGAGCTTCTCAAGATGGATCATCTTCGAGCTCAAGATCTTAGAGCAAGCCGCTTCAACCTTCACTTAGAGCTCAAGGGAGTCCAACATCAACCACTTCATCCATTTGAAGAAAGCTATTTAGGACATGAGCTTCTAAAAATAGTAGTTAACGGCTTTAGTTAGTTTTTCTTGTTCTAGTTTGAAACTTTAGTGTAGATTCTTTGCGAGTATACTTTATGCTCTCTTGATTTTTTAAAATCCATGCTAGCTTGTTCTATAATTCATAGTAGAAAGCTTCGGGTATACTTTCAATAATGATAGTGGAAAATTCATACATCCCTGCTCTCCATTTCTAACAAACTTGGAGCGTCGGTTGTTTCACTAGGTGAAGCTGAAGTTTGGATCGGTACTCTCAGGTGGATCATCTTCAGTAAGGAAGGTCGCCTCTCAAATTTGACCCGACGGCTTACAAAAAGTTTGGAGAGGTCTTCCACAATTGGGTGGACATGTGATAAAGGTTGTAGTCTCTATAAACCTAGCATGTTTATGTTGGGAGTTTAGTGTTTGGAAAGATTGCTAGGAATTAGTTTCTAGTGCTCCCCGAAAAAATTTTATTCTTCGATTCCGCATTAGCCGCCATTATAGCGGCCAGGGCACTTGGAACCTTCAGTTGTAGCAAAAGGGCCCAAGTTTGCATTGCTTAGTAGTATGTCCCCACTCATCGCACATACATCGGATACGGCGACCCATGACCAGGGCTTTCAGCAAAGTTCTTTATCAGGCCGACCTCTTTCTTCACCGTCACGGGTGACTTCTCCCATCCCTCCTCATCTACCAACCTTAACGCCTTCCAGGAAGATGAGCTTCTTAAAGGCATCTAGGTCCTTTTCTCTAACACATCGAGTTTCCGCCTCCTCCACAGTGCGCAGAATCTCTTCCTTAAAAAACCCTGTCCTCTAAACATCACCCACCCATCATCACGACACATGAACCATCACGATAAGTTTTCTCATTATATTGTAATGGTGAGTCCTTCCTCAAAGTAACGTCCTGACCATGAGAACCACCTTCGCGAACCCCATCAAGGACACCATCACGAAACCCATTGCCATGAGACTCACAGCCATTGCCTCCCCGACCACTACCGTCCCCTTGCCCATGTCAACTCACATCACCTCCATGATCAACACTCCGACCCTCTTCACCACCGACAACACCCAATCCATCACCACGGCAACCGCCACGAGACCCACCTCATGACCCCTCTTTGTGATTCCCATGGCGCCCACCGCCACGCACCTCATCATCAAGACCCAAATCACCTCCATGCCCAACGCCTAAGACCTCGACGCCACGACTGCCACCGTCCCCATGAACACCAACTCCACGAATCCCATCATGTCCTCCACCACAAGACCCCATCAATCCCTCTACGAGACTCACGGCACCCCCAATCTCCCCTACCTAACACCCAACCCCTCGCCTCCACAACTATCACCATCCCTACAACCAATATCAACCCCACGTCCACCGCCAGGAACCCGTCCACCGCCAGACCCACCTACACGAGACTCATCACGGCCACCGCCACGAGCCTCCTCGCTGCGACCGCTAACATCGCTATTCCCCTCCCAAACGCCTAAGTTCAACACCGTCGATCCTCGCCTCGCCGGGACCTACCCCTCGATGAAGAAGACCTCACCATGCCAACCCCATGCGCTCCTACCGCCGGCCGTGACCTCGACGTGGACCGACCCCTAGAAGGTAGAGCACCCTGCTCACCTTAAGCCGCTAGGCCCCCACTTGCAAATCGAGGCGACCGACCATCAACAATCTCGTGTCTCAGGCGAACAACGACCATAACGTTGAGATCGTGTTCTGTTACGTGGATTCTGACCCTCCCTAGTTAAACCGCTCTCCCGATCACCCTCCCTGCCGCCTGATCGCCAACCATCTCTGGACCGTTGCATCGTCAAAGACTATCGCGCAAAACCCCTCGAGAAGCCTAGCCAAGATGGAAAACCCTCGAAAGCCCTTCGACGTCCCCCAACGTCCTCCCTCATCCTTTGCCTGAAAGGATAGCCCCTTCTCACCGAAGCCTGATGCCCTAGCTCTCCAGGCGTCGCCGCCTTGAGGAAAAGCCCTAATTATAAATTTTTAACAATCTTTTAAGCCTTTATTACTTGTGCTTTCCAGATCTTTGGGGCAAAAAGGAAGTAAAACACCTCGTGAGGTGTTGCATACAATTATGATCAAGAGTTCTAAATCTTCAACAAGGGAATTTGTAATCTTATCCACAAACTTTTTTTTAAAATGAAGGAAATGAAAGAGAATACTAGCTCACAAAGATTTATGACTGCTGGGTTTCCTTCAAAAACTCCACATTTTGCACATAAAACAATAAGACAATATGAAGCAGACAGTTAAAACCTCCTGCAAAGTGCAAAAGGAATCAAGTGGAGAAAGTTGTTTCTCTTCTGTGTCTGCGCCATGTAAGAATTATTCCTCATAGTCATATATAAGGATGCTAACATTAATTCCTCTTCATTTCATAACTATCATGAATTTACAAGAGATATATACCTTGTCACATCAAAAATAAAAACAACATTTGATGTAGAAAGGCAAAGTCTGCCTCAGTTTCTTATACTATATATATAGTGAATGAAACCAACATCCCCCGAAGTTTCATGTTCATGCATACTAGCTTTGTGCAAATAATAATGTGGGGGCGCAGAAAACAGAAGTGAAGATCGAAAAAGGAAAAAAATCAATCAATTAATTATCTAGAGTGAGAGACAGTGCACCCCTTCATGAACATTTCCAGGGATCGAAAATGCAGTCACATATTTCTGAGGAAATATTCTACGAGCGTTTTGCGAGTTTGAGGAGCTCTCGGCTCCATCTGTTTGAGGACGAGCATGGAACTTTCCTAATCGATTGATAAGGGAAAACCTTTCCACTTCCTGCCACTCGAGTCTAACATCTAAGATCGAAGTCCTCTTGTCCAATCTGCAATAGAAATCGGAATCAAATAAGAAAAACTGCTTAAGAAATAAAGTCAATAGTTGTAAGAGATGCAATTGTATTTGTTTAAGAACTCTTGAGTTGAGACTCCGTAGGAAATGAGAGTGTTGTTTGCTTAAAACCCTCGGATTCAGTGTTTTAAGATAGACTGAGACTTTTTATGTTTGAACGTAAACATGTATTGGGCTTTAGATATATAAGAGTTTAATATGGCTGCGTACAGACATAAGCATAAAGCCATTCCTTTGATAAATGCTACTACGTGATGTCTATAATTTCTTGCAAATAAGTATGCTCTCTTCCTGTTAAATAATGTTTGATGCAAGTGCCTTGTACATTGTAGTTAAGCATGTGATATCCTTAGGTTTGATTCACATTTTTCCATTCTTTATTGTTATCGTGAGTATTCTCCACAAACCCTAGGCACGTATAACCACCAAACTAACAATAAGCCAAACAATTAAGAGGTCGCAACGGCCCCAGATCGAGTCTAGATCCATAGGGATTTCAATTAATAAAGCCTATTCCAAATATTTATTCAGGTCAAAGGTGTTGGTATCCAGATTCTTCAAAAAAGAAATTGGATATACACCATGGGTATTCTCTTGTCACAATAACTTGCCAAGTACCAACTTTTAACTCTTGAGATTAGAGCGTGTTATATCATGTTTACGATTATCTATTTTTCCTTGAACCATGGCAAGGATGTTGAAACCTGTTGTGTGCTTGAGACACCATAAATGCTCCAGCAACATTGGGTTTTTTTTTTTTGGGCATCGGCCCATACACCCTAACCTGCACACAACACATACAACATACGCAACACACCCACGCACACCACACACAAGTATGGGACCCACGAATTTGCTCCGAAAGCGTTAATTTGTGGCCACTTCCCTTCTGGAGTTCGAACCCCACACTCTCCCCAATAGGGGGAAGTTCCCATACCAATTGAGCTATGGATCATTGGTGCTCCAACAACATTGTTGACGCTGGACTTGAAGGGGGGGTGTCTCAGAGTTCTTTCTCTTTCTTTTTTCTTTTATTTTCCTTTTTTTTCTTTATTTTGTTGGGCGGGAGGGGGGTGGTTCAGGGCACAGAGTATAGAGTAAGAGATCTCCCACAATGGCAGCTCTACAGTGAACTATCCATTAATTTTTTCGGCGATCGGCGCCGAGCCAAATTGATCTGCATGTCCTAAGCAATGGATACACGACTTTTGGATTGTTTGGATAATGTCTGCTCGTTCATCTAGCGAAATGAAATGTTCTATTTGCAATCATGTGATTCAAGGGGAAAAGGTATCCAATATTATGAAAATTGGCATGCACGTATTTACAGAAATGAAGATCATGATGGTTAGTGCCAATTGTCGAAAAAATCAGCGAATTGTTCACTATTAGAACCGCCAATGCAGGAAACTCTCTCTCCATGTGCGTGTACATAGTATATATGTATGTGTGTGTGCGCGTGTGTGGGTGTGTTTAGGTATGGGGGTCATGTGTGGGGATGTGTGGGAGTGTGCGTGTGTGTGGATATATGTACGTGTCTGTGTATGCATATTCATATGTATGTGTTGACTGTATAGAGTTGGGATCCTCTAGGCCCAGGCCTAACTAAGCAATTCACGCACTGGTTCGAAACTGAAAATTGGGAATTTTTTCAATTACCCAAAATGTTCGTCTTAATCTAAATGGTCAGACGCATGGGTATATCGAAATTTGTGCGGTTTAAAAATCGTTTGGATATAGATCCAAGGCTTGCAAAATTCATGATTTTTCAAAACAAGATGAATTTTGGTGGTCCTATATTTTAATACATGTAGATCAAGATGAACAGTTTGGATCATCGAAAACATATTTTGTAGTTTTTAAGTGATATGTGAATTGCTTAGTGTGTTGCGAGGAGAGAGCGAGAGAACGGTGCCTCAATTGTCATAGGAGTTGATTTCTCCTACGGGGCCAAAAAAAATCTATTTCATACCTTTTAAATCAGTGATCAACATCATTAGTATTGACCCTCATGGTCTATGGCATATGTATATAAAATTTCTTGTGATTTTCAACTATTTTGCTCATAGATTAGAAATGTGATATCATTTAGAACCATCATTTTTATCACCATTCAATAAAAACTAAAACACAAATAATAGGATTTATTGGTAAACATAGGTTTTAAAGAATGTAGATCAACAAGAATGGTGTTGATCCTCTATTCAAAAGTGGTTTTTCGGCCGTCGTAGGAGAAAATTCCCTCCTATGGAGGCTGAGGCTCCATATGTGTATGTGTATAGTTATAGTTGGACTATTCAACTTCTAGGAGGAGAAGGAATCTCTTATGCTTTTCACCGTTGAATTTGTGATTCGACGGTTGGATGCATATAGGTTAGTTAGTGATAGCGTCCCATAAATTTAACGATGACATCATTCCATATTTTTCACCACTGGATTAAACCATCCAACGGTGTAAAACATTGGAGGACGAGATTCTCTCTCCTCTTAGAAGTGTGTGTATGAGGAATGGAGGAAAGATGCGGAAGGAATTTCCTTTTATAGCGTTGCATAAATACATCCTCCATGATTTTTTTTTGACAACCAGCATCCATCATCTCCATCTTTAACACCTAAGATGTGGATACACCAAATTTCATATGGTTGTATCACTTTTTCACTGTTGATTGACAACATCAACTGAGCCTTTTATCCCAAGCATATGGGGTAGGCTACATAAACCAACATGAGAATCACGCCTGGTCCAGCACATGAATCCTCCGCCTCCACTCATTCCTATCGAACAATATACTTTCATTGAGTCCTTTGGCAACCATATCGTTTCGTATCACCTCCATCCATGTTTTCTTCGGTCTCCCTTTTGCCCTTTTGCCATTGCCCATATCGAAAGTATCTATTCGTCAAACCGGTACTTCCATAGGTCTGCGTCGCACATGACCAAACCTTCTTAACCGGTTTTCCCGCATCTTCTCCTCCACAGGTGCTACACCAACTTTTGCACGAATATCCTCATTTCGCACCTTATCTTTTCTAGTGTTACATCCAACGAAGCATGCGCATCTCCGCTACGTGCATCTTCTGTGTATGATGCTTCTTAGGAGCCCAGTATTTTGTACCATATAATAAGGCAGGCCGAATAGCGCTCCGATAAAACTTCCTTTTCAATTTTAACGGAAAGTTACGATCACACAAAATCCATGTTGCACTCCTTCATTTCAACCAACCAGCTTGGATCTTTTGATTAATATCACTATCGATCTCCCCATTCTTTTGGATGATGGCATCTAGATATCTAAACTGGTCGCTCGGTGATATCTCTTACCCTTCCAATATTATACGAATATGGTTTTGACTTCTCTGGTTACTAAATTTGCAATGCATATATGTTGTCTTGGACCTGCTCAATCGAATCCCCGAGATTCCAATGTTTGCCTCCATAATTCCAATTTGGCATTAACCCCTGCTTTCGTCTCATTTGCTAGAACAATATCATCAGCGAATAGCATACACCAAGATACCTCATCTTGGATAGTTCTAGTAAGCCCATTCATCACGATGGTAAACAGGAATGGACTTAATGCAGATACTTGATGTAAACCAATTGTAATCGGAAAATCACTCGTTAAGCCGCCGCAAGTTCTGACATTTGCCACTACTCCATCGTACATATCCTTGATTATGTCAATATACTTGACGAGGACCCCCTTCTTCATCATTATCCCCCATAACACCTCTCTAGGTACCTTGTCGTACGATTTTTCTAAATCAATAGAGATATCATATGCAGATCTCTTCTCCTCTCTCGAAAGCGCTCGACAAGTTAACGAAGCAAATAAATAGCCTATGTCATCGATCGTCCAGGCATGAACCCAAACTGGTTCTCTGTTATCTTAATATCCTTCCTTAGCATGTGTTCAATCACTCTCTCCCAAAGTTTCATAGTGTGACATAAGTTTTATTTCACGGTAGTTTGAGCAACTTTGAATGTCACCCTTATTCTTATAGATAGATACAAGGATACTTTTCCTCCATTCATTTGGCATCCTTTTTGTCTGCCAAATCTTATTAAACAGATCTGTCGGCCATTTAACGCATATTTTTCCTAAGCATCTCCAAATCTCGATAGAAATCCCGTCAGGACCAACCGCTTTTCTTAAACTCATTATGTTCAAAACTTCTTTAACCTCAGGTAGTCTTATTTTACGCATGAAATCACGGTTTATATCTTGAGATTGAATGACAAGTCCATCCAAATTCTTAGTAAAGCTCTCATTGAACAATTTGTCAAAATAATCTCTCCATCTTTCCTTGATATCCTCATCTCGAACTAAAACCTTCTGATTTTCATTTTTGATACACTTCACCGCACATAAGTCTCTAGTCTTTCTTTCCCGCATCCGAGCAATCCGGTATATATCATTTTCAGCCTCTTTAGTGTCTAATTTCTCGTGCACCTCCTTGTAGACCTTAGATTTAGCTTCCCGAACAGCTTTCTTAACTTCCTTTTTAACCATTTTATACTTCTCAAATCTCTCCACATCTCTACTTTTCTTCAAATTTTTATAAGAATTCCTTTTAATTTTAATAGCAGTCTTTACTTCTTCATTTCACCATGATGTGTTCTTAGATGGTGGAGCACCACCTCTCGACTCACCAAGTAGATCTCTAGCTACCCTCTTGATACAGCTAGCCATGTTGTTCCATGTTCTGTCTGAATCATCTTCCGACTGCCAATCCGCTTCTTGGACTACACGATCTATAAAAGCCTTCTGGTTACCTTCTTTCAATCGCCACCATTTAATTCTAGACTCTACCTTACGTCTAATCTTCTTAGGTCATCTTTTAAATCGAAAATCTAGAACTAAAAGTCTATATTGAGTGGTTACACTCTCACCTGGCACTACCTTACAGTCGATACAACAACCTCTATCTATTCTTCTCGTCAGAAAAAAATCTATTTGACTAGCACTTGATCCGCTCCTAAAAGTGATAAGGTGGGACTCTCTTTTCCTAAACCAGGTGTCTGCTAAAATCAAGTCATAAGATAAGGCAAAATCTAGAATCGAGTCACCTACTTCATTCCTATGTCCAAAACCAAAACCTCCATGGATAGTATCAAACCCACTACGACTAGTACCTACATGTCCATTAAGATCACCACCAATAAATAACTTCTCTCCGCTATGTATACTTTGCACCATCTCGTCTAAATCCTCCCAGAATAGACGCTTACTAGCGTCATCAAGACCTATCTGTGGTGCATAAGCACTAATAACATTAAGGATCTCTCCACCTAGAATAAGCTTAATCAATAAAATTCTATCACCTTTTCTCCTAATTTCAACTACATCCTCAAGCAACCGTCTATCTATAATTATGCCTATCCCATTACGATTTTTATCTCTACCCGTATACCAAAACTTATAACCCTAAGGTTTTATGACTCTACTCTTTTCACCTACCCACTTAGTTTCTTGCAAACACATAATACCAACTCTCTTCCTAATCATCACCTCCACTAATTCTATTAGTCTACCCGTAAGCGAACCTATGCTCCAGGAAGCTAGACGGATCCTATGAAAGCCCTTGCATACTTAACACTACACCCGGGATCCGATATAGCGCGTCGCTGAGTAGGGGACGCCCTAACGATATTCTTATTATGGTTCATGTCATAGAATGTGACAAAGTTTTACGTTGGCTGTCACAAGCCTACCACAACCTCACCCTTTCTCATCCGGACTTGGGATCGGTAACGATGGGTTTTTTCACTGTTGATTTAGCTGGTGCAAAATTAATGGTTTACCGACAAAAATTTTTACATTGCTAATTCAACGGTGAAAAGTGGTAAAATCGCTTGAAATTTGGTGTATCCACATCTTAGATGGTAACGATGAAGATAAATGCCGATCGTCGAAAAAATGAATGATATTGATTTTTGACGCCATCTAACAATAAAAGCCTCCTAGGACCTCTTTTATTCATTATTCTCTCTCTCTCTCTCTATATATATATATATACATATAGAGGATAGTGGAGAAAATGTGCCATATGAAAGAATTTCCTCCTATGGCGTCAAAAAAATACACCTTCCATAATTTTTCCCGACGATCGGCACCTGTCATCTTCATCTTTATCATTTAGGATGTGGACACACCAAATTTCATGTGATTCCACCACTTTTTCACTGTTGATTTAGTGAATGCAAAATTAACGGTTTACCGACTATAAAACTTTTTACATTACTAATCCAACGGTGAATAAATGATAAAATCACATGCAATTTGGTGTCTCTGCATCTTAGATAAAGATGATGGATGTTGATCGTCGAATAAAATGTTGTAGGGTGTATTTTTTCGACGCCACCTGACGAAAAACCTCCCTGGGTCTCTTTTCTTCATTATTCTCATATATATATGTATATGTATATATGTATGTATATGAATATATGTATGGTGAGGGGATTCTTAAAGTGATGGAAAATCCGACCTTCATTCATCAATCAAAACAATCGGCTTCATATATCTTATTCTACATGTCAATCAACGTATGTGTACAAAAATTTAAATGATTTAGACGTTTATAAGGTATGGATATCACGGTCGTAAAATGGATGGTTGTTAAAGCATCGTAAAAGTTGCATACATTGCACACTCTTGATAAATGACTTACAAGCCTCCAAATCGTCTAACTTTTTATACATATACATACTTTGATATGCAGAACATGATGCAAAAATTTGATCGCCGATCCAACGGTCGGATTTTTCCATCTCACTTTAAGAATCTTATCTCACCATATCACTACCCATATATATATATATATATATATATATATATATAAGTGATCTTGCAAACCGGATCGTGTTTTTTTAAAACGGAAACTCTCGATCTACGACATATTTGAACGATCCGATATGTTCAAATTGATCACCTACCCATAATTGTATGTGAATGAAAAATCAAAGAATCTAAAGACCTCTAACCAATGCAATAAATGAAGTTTATGTTGCATTATCAAAAGACGTTTATTTTTGTACCCGCTCGATACATTGGTTAGAAATATTCAAATCCTTTGATTTTTCATAAATATACAATTGTGGATAGGGTGATCAACTTGAATGGATCAGATCGTTCAAATATGTCGTAGATCGAGATTTCCCATTTTTAAAAACCGAAACCGGTTTGCAATAGAGCACTCATATATATATATATATATATATATATATATATATATATATAAAGAGAGATGAACTTTTCTCCTCTTTAAACGAGGGAATCCTCTCCTCCCGCATTATTAACCATTGGATCAAAAAAGATTTATGGTACGTCTGTGCTTCTATATGTAGGATTTGGCCCATTGGTTAACATTGGATTAGACTTTGCTAGCAATTATGAAAAGAATCTTATGTTTCTCATTAATCGTATCATTGATATCACATATCTCAAAGTAAATCCAATGACTCAGAAATGGATAGGATTTGTTTTTAAATCCTACTGATAGGAGTATAGTCGTACTATATATATATAGTGGGAGGGAGATGAGCTGTCGGCTTCTTTTTTGAAAAGGCTCCCCGCCTTAAAATACACATTGCCCTCGTACTTTTCACTGATCCAAACCGGCCATCGTAATCTATCTATTATAAAACCCCTATATACAAAAAGAGATTAATGTGGTTGTGAAGTTCACACCTAAGTTGGCTGTGAACTTCACTCACATTTTACTATTTTGGGTCCCGCCGTAACTTAAAAAGCAAGATCCATCCAACCAGTAATACATGAGTGAACTTCACAGCAACATTTTTCCCATACAAAAAAATCTCGTGATTTAAATATCTTTAACGTGTTTATCAAGTAGATAAAAAATTAGCGGCTTATCGGTATAAGAAAAATTAGCGGCTTATCGGTATAAAAAAATACAATCACTTGATGGAGACGTTCAGTGTTTTAAAAAGCTCAGCTTAAGCGGCAGAGCGGACTTCGCCGCTCTACTTTATCCCGCTTAAGCGGATGATATTATATAACATAATTTTTTATTAATGTACACCCCATTGGTGTTATAATGTGTATACAAATACTGTTATTGGAGTCAGAATAACATTAATATCAATTAATAAAAAATCACATCATTTCCTTCTTTTACACGTTCGTGCTCGAGTCAACAAGGGCTAGAATTTTCGAGCTACTCGATTTCGACAAATTTCAGAATTTTAGTTTAGAAACTAAAAAATTAAGGTATCAGATCTTTCTGGATATCAAGATCTGAATCGGACTTCAAGCCATCCTTGAGTTTTCCTATTTCGATTTCAAATAGTTTTTGAATTTCAACATTGAATTTCTAATTCGTTTCAACTCGACTTGGCTTCAGGCTGCAATCTTCTAAGAACCTTTTTTTTATGATTTTTTGGGTTTTAATTGATTTTGTTGGTTTTTTTGGTTACGTTCGATATTTAATTTTGAAACGAATTCTAGCAACAGCGGAATTTTCTTCATAGTCAATTTGCATTTTCGATTGTTTATGCCTTTCATAATGGTTATTTAAGCATTTGCAAGCGCAAAAAGAATATAAAAATGGTTAGAACTCTATTAAAATCAATATTTATGGACAAAAAACAAGAAAATTGATAAAGATACCACTCTTCTGATTTTTTTAGCGGCAGCTTAAGCGATTAAGCAATCGGGCTTCTCGACCGCTCCGCTTTTTTTGTCCCTTTTAAAACAATCGACACGTTAGGTTTTTAAATTTCGAGATTTTTTATATAGGTTTTCATGATACGTAGACCAAGATGACCGGTTTGAATCGGTGACATATACAGGATATGTGAGTTTTGAGGTGGGGGTCCTTATAAAAAGGAAGTTGCCACCTCATCTCTTTTTTTCTGTGTTTATAAAGAGATGATCATATGAGATCGGTTCTCATTTCTTATTTTTAGACGAACCTTTAAATACACAACCCGTCGTGTTTTTTACTTATCTATAGCGGTCATTTTGATCTACCTATATTATATAGGTTATGTATACAATTTCAAAAATTTTGGCGATCTCCAACACATCCATCAAGCATACTAAACATTCAATGAGTTTTCAGTACATGAAAAATACGGTCGTTTGATTGATGTGTTAGAGATCTCCAAGTCTCGTGAAACTTTATACATAACCTATTTATAATATGTAGGTCAAAGTGGCTGCTACAAATCGGTGAAAAATGCAATGGATTGTGTTTAAAAATTTGGTCTCAAAATAAAAAATGAGAACTGGCCTCATAGGATCATCTCCCGAGACACTTTCTCTTGAGAGGAGAGGGACACATTATTAATCATTGGATCAAAAAAGATCTATGGTGTGGATTAAAGCCCGTCAATATTAATTACCTTACATTAAGTAGACATGGTAGGCAAAAAGAGATAGTTAATAAATGCTTCACTTTCCTTTTACATTAAATGCTATATTTTTATACTTAATAATTGTTGCAGTCAAATTATTCTTAGGTGATGTTTTAAAATATTCATAATAATTTGGTTTCTTTTTCTTATTTGATATATGGAATAGCATAAATGATCCTATTTTGATCCTTATATGATCCTATTTTGATTCTTGTTTCTTATTTTTTAAATAGAAAATATTTGAGCATACAAAATGCATATTCATCCTCATCTTTTAAGAGTTCTTATATTTAAATCGGGTCACTTTAAATACTAAAACATAAACAAACCGAAAAAAGAAATCAACTAGCATGAAGTAAATAGTCACATTAATTTAGAATAAATTAAAGAAATAAGAAAATGTTATTGGAAAGTGAGAGAACCTCCTTGTTTCTTGTGTGGCTGCCTTTTTTATCGCTCACTAATTACATAATGCTTGAATGACTTTAAACCACACCATAGATCTATTTTGATCCAATGGTTAATAATGTGGGAGGGGATGATTCCCTCTCCTCTCAAGAGTAGAAAATTCCATCTCATATACACACACATTCTCTCTCTAATTACCTAACACTTGAATGACTTTAATCCATACCATAGATCTATTTTGATCCAAGAATTTCCTCGCGTGGAAAAAATACACCCTCCATATTTTTTTTCCAACGATCGGCACCCATCATCATCTTTATCATCTAAGATGTAGACAACAAATTTTATGTGATTCTACCACTTTTTCACCGTTGATTCGGTGGGTGCAAAATTAACGGTTTACCGACAATAGAACTTTTTACATTGCTAATTCAACGGTGAAAAAGTTGTGTAATCACATGAAATTTGGTGTATCCACATCTTAGATGATAAAGATGATGTTAATGGGTGCCGATCATCAGAAAAAAATCATGGAGGGGGTATTTTTTTACGCCAAAGAAGGAAATTCCTTCCTATGGCCTCTTTTCTTCATTATTCTCATATATATATATATATATATATATATATCATTGTTGTAAAAAGCCTTATAAAGCTCCGTTATAATCCCACTTTAACGGAAAGCAGCCACGAAGCACTTCGTTTTTGCATAAAACGCCTTTATGATGTGTTAATAGCTTGAAGCTCCCACTTCGACTCATTTTATATGCTTAAAGATCCCTCTTAAATCCGCTTGTAAGCATTCAAATGGAATATAGTCATTAATTTCTTTAAAATTGTAGATTATCATATCAAATGATCCAATAGTTAAATGTCATTATTGTCTCTCTGCAATATTATCTCTTTCATACCTTATATGGATGATAATTTCTTAAAATTGTTCAATATATTTCTATTATTGCATACAAACTTTATGACAATAAATATCTGTTATCATTATATTATTCTGTTTTTAAAAGTTTCTATTAATCTAATTCAATCATTATTTTATTTACTATTTAAAAAAGTCTCGACGCTTTTTGCCGCTAAAGCTAAAGCCATGCACTTCCGCTTCGTTACGCTTTCCGCTACATTGATATATATAGAGTGAAGATAATGGGGGAAAAGTACCATATGAGGGAATTTCCTCCTATGGCGTCGAAAAAAACACCCTACATGATTTATTTCGACGATCGGCTCACATCATCATTATCTTTGTCATGTAAGATGTGGATACACCAAATTTCATGTGATTTCACCACTTTTTCACCGTTGATCTAGTGGGTGAAAAATTAACGGTTTACCGACAATAGAACTTTTTGCATTGATAATTCAACGATGAAAAAGTGGTGGAATCACATGAAATTTGGTGTATCCACATCTTATATGATAAAGATGATGATGGGTGTCGATCGTCGAAAAAAATCATGGAGGATAAAGATTTTTTATGCCATCGAACAAAAAAGCCTCCTAAGGCCTCTTTTCTTCATTATTCTCATATGCATGCGTATGAGACTAAGAAATTTCCTATATTGACATGACACGTAGCAACACATCATTCATTGATCCATGTCTTTTTCCTTTTTTCATTCTAATGTTTGTTTTAGTTTTTGAAATCAACCCCCTTTAGGGATCAAACTTGCGACCGCATATTGGAGAGGAAATTAGTACCGACTGAGCTATAAGCCCAGTTGTTTTTTCAATTCCAATGTAATGCATGTTGTTGCAGAAGTAAACATGCACATGAATCAATGAATGGTATGTTGCCACGTGTACGGGTATATTCCATTTCATATATATAAGGTAAAAAGGTCCTACAAAATCCTTGTAGGCCGCTCCTTGAGAGGAGCTCGGTTCGCATGTTTCTACTGGATTTTGCAATATTCACTTCTTTCCCCTCCTAATCCGCAAAAACAAGGCTTACGTGAAAAACACAATTACTCTTTTTATAGATTGAGCTGGTCTAGTAGAACATGAGAATTAAGTTGCTCGATCGGTAAAAAGGGCTTACGGTGTCCCCATAGGATGTGTATCACAGAGAAGCTTACACATCATGATTTCATTGGGATTTGTGTTATATATATAATATGACAAAACGGAGTATAAAGTGGTACGGTACGAAATTTCCTATATTAGCGGCTCTAAAAGTCACAGCCCAACTGTCGATCTTTTCGACAATCGATACCGGACATCTTGATTTAGAGAGGTATTATGGGGGACAATGATGTATTATGATATTTATTGATTTAGAAAAAGCGTACGACAAGGTACCTAGAGAGGTATTATGGGGGACAATGATGAAAAAGGGGGTCCCCGTCAAGTATATTGACATAATCAAGGATATGTACGACGGAGTAGTGGCAAATGTCAGAACTTGCGGTGGCTTAACAAGTGATTTTCCGATTACTATTGGTTTACATCAAGGATCTGCATTAAGTCCTTTCCTGTTTACCATCGTGATGGATGAGCTTACTAGAACTATCCAAGATGAGGTCTCTTGGTGTATGTTATTCGCTGATGATATTGTTCTAGTAAATGAGACGAAAGCAGGGGTTAATGCCAAATTGGAATTATGGAGACAAACATTGGAATCTCGGGGATTCAGATTGAGCAGGTCCAAGACAGCATATATGCACTGCAAATTTAGTAGCCAGAGAAGTCAAAACCATATTGGTATAACATTGGAAGGCCAAGAGATATCACCGAGCGACCAGTTTAGATATCTAGGTTCCATCATCCAAAGAAACGGGGAGATCGATAGTGATGTTAATCAAAGGATCCAAGCTGGTTGGTTGAAATGGAGGAGTGCAACAGGGATTTTGTGTGATCGTAACTTTCCGTTAAAATTGAAAGGGAAGTTTTATCGGAGCGCTATTCGGCCTGCCTTATTATATGGTACAGAATGCTGGGCTCCTAAGAAGCATCATACACAGAAGATGCACGTAGCGGAGATGCGCATGCTTCGTTGGATGTGCGGTAACACTAGAAAAGACAAGGTGCGAAATGAGGATATTCGTGCAAAAGTTGATGTGGCACCCATGGAGGAGAAGATGCGGGAAAACCGGCTTAGATGGTTTGGTCATGTGCGACGCAGACCTATGGAAGCAGCGGTTCGACGAATAGATACTCTCGATATGGGTAATGGCAAAAGGGCAAAAGGGAGACCAAAGAAAACATGGATGGAGGTGATACGAAACGATATGGTTGCCAAAGGACTCAATGAAAGTATATTGTTCGATAGAAGTGAGTGGAGACAGAGGATTCATGTGCTGGACCCGGCGTGATTCTCATGTTGGTTCATGTAGCCTACCCCATATGCTTGGGATAAAAGGCTCAGTTGTTGTTGATACCGGACATCTTGATTATCATGTTTTTAAATAGGTGTATGTCAATTTTCATGTTTAATTGGATATCTTTCGCCCTTGCATCGCATCGGATGGTTACAAAATTACATTTTGTGATGCTAAATGAATGGGCTAAGAGTATCCAAATAATATGAAAATTGGTGTACCCATAGTTTAGCGCGTGTAGATCAATATAGCCGGTGTCGATCGTCGAAAAAGTCGACGGATGGTTGAATCTTAGAGCCGCCAATGTAGAAAATTTCCTACTGTGCCTCTTTATACTCTGCATCCTCGTATATATGAGAAAACATGGGCGCGTGCACACCTCCCTCCCCCCCCCCCTCTCTCTCCCTCTCCCTCCCCCCTGCGCAGGCACCCACACATGCATATATGAAGGCTAATTCAATAATGGAAATTAATTATTCATTATCCCATCTCAAACAAAAAAATGTTTTATAATCAAGAGGATATGCCATTAAGCAACCCAAAAAAAAGGAAAGTTCGGTTTTTCTAAGAACAATGTCCAAGCATATGCATATATTAAAACTCTAATTGCAATATAATAATAGCAGTCATCAAAAGAATTTATAACAAAGAAATATAAATTAAATACATAAAGACAATTATTCATGAAAATTGGTAGAAGTTTCTTACCTTGAAAAAACATTTTCCAATTTTCTTGATCTTTCAGTGAAATCTTCCACAACTTTTGAGAAAATCACTTCATTAGCCTTCGCAGAAGTCTTGCGCTTTTCAGACATCCTGGTTTTAACAAGACAAAGAAAAACAAAACCATCTCAGTAACATTCATAGATTATAAACTGAAATGCATCCACATACTATGCACATGATACTAGCTCCAAACCCTCTGCAAAGACCAAAGACGGTAATCATAAAATAAAAAAACTACACATCTCTCAGAAAAGTGCACACTGACCTAAAATTTTATAGGTTTTGCAATATCATGAATTGTGACATTACCTATTTTCATTGTATAAACATGCTCCAGAATCACTGCCTGAACAAGAGATCAAGCTGCATGCATCTCCTAGAGATGACTTAGCAAGAAAGTATGTCACGCTTTCATAAGCTGAAGTCGCTTTGACATTAAGAATTTGAGCAGGTACGGGGGGGAGTAGTTGCTGCATTAGCTGGGTCGTCAGGATGAGCCTTTTTCTTGCTAGGGGCATAAATGAACCATCTTCTTCAGCTGTATCCTCCACCTATAATCAGATAACATTCTGATAATGAGACTTCCACCAACATATGTAAGCAAAATAAATTATAGAATTACTACAGTAGCAAGTCAAACTGACAATATAGGTACCTTCTCTGTTAACCTGTTTGTAGACTGGATCCAACCGTGCTCAGCCATGCTGTATACAATATAGGAGGGAAGTCCTTTTAGAAATCAGAATAAGTCTTACTGCATCTTATCTATGAAAAGGTAACAAAACTGAAATGATCTCGCTTTGTTTTTTAGAATAATAAAGAGGTTGGTAACTATTTGTTAGAATATACAAATATATTCTCCAGCCCTTGTTAAAACTTGGTGCAGTAGCAGCAACAAATAGATGGTCTTAGAGCAACCCAGGTTCACATCCCCCAAGGAGTACACAAAAAAAGGTTACAATACTGGTATGCAAAAATGCAGGTTTAGGCCCCTGAAAAGGACGCTTAACCTGTGGACTTGTTAGATCTATTGCTTAACCCTCATCAAAACTTCTGAATTATGGTGAGAGCAGTGAAGTTAAGACTATTCCATAATTGAATTGCTATAGAGAGCACCACCTAATACTTTGCAGCCTTTGGACACCAAGCGAAACCACCTGGTGCCATGGTAGAAGCTCTGAGGTTGCAGTTTTACGCTTTTTTGATCTGACAATCATTTCCTGACCAGTGGTATCTAATTGCAACTGAGAAGATGATTCATCGGCAACGCTGCTGCTGGCTGACATATTACGACCCATGTCACCATACTGGCTGGGTTTGATAGTTTGTTCTGCCAAAATATTGTTATCGATTTTCGCTGAAGCTTCTGAACTCCTATGACCTCCATGCATTGCAAGAATCTGACCATTCTTATATTTTCTGTACTGTTCAAACCAGGAGCGAGCCATCTGACGAGTAAGCAGAGGATGTTCATTTCTTCCAATAACATGTGATGTGGAGGCTAAAGGTTGAGTTTGGTTTTGAAGATCAGGCTGAGCAATTCTCTCAGCAGTTCTCTCTGCATTTTCCCCTGAAGAGAAACTTAGCATTTTGGCATCTGAGGGGAAAGAGCTGTTAGAAGAAACACCCAATTCATCAGCTAAAGGAACTCTAGAAACTGCATTTTGACCATATATATACCCCTGACCCGATTCTCCTTTTAATCTCTTTCCATCCCCTCTGCTTGCATCAGTATCAGCACCCTTCATGGCTTGCATTTGCTGCAGACGGGAGTAACTAGGCTGTTGAAAATGTGATGGTGCAACAGTGTGTCCACCATAGCGTCCAACATCACAGTTGGATGAAACAGAGACAGCAGAGTTTCTATCTGGCAGATGCTTTAGATCTTGTTCTTGCTCTTGATCATCGCCTCTCTCAGAATCTGTTCCATGCATTGAATCCTCTTCCATTGGAATTTTATTTGCATCAGTAACTTGTTCCGAATTGTGGGAACCTGTACCAAGCTCAGGTGGAGCACTTGCACCAAGCTCAGGTGGAGCACTTGCTTCTTTATTACCTCGATCATCTTCCATTTGAACGTCTCCTGAACCTGTATCTCCACCACTACCCGTTAAAACGATGGACTGAGGTACATTGGGAACGACGTGAAGAGATGCATTTCTCCACACATTATGTAATGTCGTTGGTAAGCCGGTCTGCTGGGATACACCAGATCTAACAGAAGTTTGTACAGCTGGCTGTGTTTCCAAAAAGGGAAACTGCCGGGGTAAATTTCTCCCAGACAAAGTCGGCAGTGATTTTTGAGCAGATTGTGTAGCCATGGTCATATTATGAGATATTTGCACTTGTCTAAGAAGAAAAGCTTGTTTCATACGCTCCTCTCCGTCAGATAGGCTTCCAGAAGTAGGATTTACAGATTGGTTCACCGCTTCACGTCCAGCTAAAGTAGAGAGATGCTGCTGTTGCAGAAATTGTTGCTGCTGTTGCGGTAATTGCTGCTGTTTCTGCAGTTGTAGTTGACGACCCATATAAGAAAGATTGGCGACTTTGTCTTTATCTTCTACATCAGAGACAAGCTGTGTTCTGTTAAAGTCAACTAATGATGTCTGTGATTGCAAGTCTTGCTTTGAAACTTGTTGTCGTTGAGATGGCGAGGCCAAGCGTAAGCCAAAACTTTGAGAAGATGAAGATTGGTGATGATAAGGAACAGATCCTCCAGCAGCTCCAGATTCATGTGAATCGCGTACTGTATTGAGATCTGAACTGCCAAAGCAAGTGCTGTTATTCCTTGAATTGTCAACCTTGTGAAGAAGCTCGAGCATATTTAGGCTGCAAATGATCATATTAATTCAAACTTTGCAAAAATATGGAATGAAGGATAAGATGCACAAAAAAGCAACTATGTCAGCATTATACATGGTAGAGATTAGAAGGATCTCAAGAAAAACAGTGGTTGATAAAATTATGTTGTCAGCAACTAACATATTATCTACTTATCCCCGATCATATACACAGATGCACGGACGCAAGCGCTCTATCACATATTATTTAAAGCCATAAATGAGGATAAATGCATGTTTTTTCTTTAAACCGTGCAATGGTTGGTTTTGAAAAGAGAAACAAAAAACCATGAAATGTGGGCTACATTGAAGCCACTACTGTGACTTCCACAAGGATTTTTCTCAAGAAGATAAAAAATTTAGAACATAATCATATAAAAATAGCTCAGACTGTAACTCACCTTGTTTGCCTCGGCATTGTGCTTCTATTTTGTGATTCCTCTGGGCTGTTAATGCTTCTCTGCATATCAGTTGAGTGTCCCTGTAAGATATAAAACATCATCAAGACCTTTAAACCAAAAGGTAAAGAATAAGAATATAATAGATGGAATCCAATTTCATGTTAAATCTTGTACTAACATTTACCTTTCCCATATTTAAAATTCCATGGCTTGGAAACTGCAAGGTTTCTGTGTATCCCTGTTCCTGGATTTTTGATTGTTGAATAATTGATTTGGGCAGGCTCTGAGAATAAACCGTGTCTTTTGGAGAGTCGGCAGATTCCGCATTGCCCAAATTTTCTATTGTGTGGGATTGACGCTTGCGAGAACCGACACTTTTCCAGCCAGACATACCTGAGGATGTATGGCTATCGCTAACAGAGGGAGAGGGACTGTTCGCAGATGAATTATGAAGTTGCTGAACCTTAATTGGTTGATGCTTGTATTCTTCCACATTTTCACCTCTAGATTTCACATAGGAATCAAATGCATCCCGCTTCCCAGGATCAACCTGATATCTATTTAGTGCATGTTGGTTTATTTCCTGGTTGGCGTTTAAACTATTTGAACTCATAAGTGAAGCGAAGTTAGATGTAGCAAAAGCTCCAGGCTGAATCTGAGAACTGCCAATAGCAGAGTTTACCGGTTCAATTCCCCTAGCCAAATTTTCACTTTTCTGAGGAAATAATGTTCTGTTGTTGGTTTCGAGCTGCCTATTAATGTTAGACAAGGGTAATTGTTCCTGGTGGATCCATGTACCCTGATTGTTCTGCAAATTGAACTCCATGCTTCCGGAATCTGCAGATTTAATCGACTGCCCATACATATGATTGGACCAAACACCTTGAGGAACATCGCTTGGCTGGATTTGTGCTTGAAGACCGCTTTGAAGAAATTGTTTTCTAGTGGGACTCTGATCAAAATGCATGGTCTGTTCATCCATAGAGGACTGCTGGAAAGACTTATGGGAAGCATCGGATTGTACTATATTATTTTTTTCATAAGCAGTTGAGGTGGAATGCAAGAAACTGGGGGCAGTAGAGAAATTCGGGACTGAATTGGCATCATTAAGTAAAGGGGAAGGCTTCAAATTGCTGGAGTTGTTTCCCCATGTAGCTTGGTGCTTTGCAACATCGTTATGCATAGTGGAAGTGTTCACAACTGATGGAGTATTATTTTGGAGGCTTAAACCACTCCATTCTTCACGAAATCCATCTTCACTGCTGGAAGCTTGTACTGCCTCCTGCATAAGTGCACTCCAACTTCCACTTTGGAGAGATGGGAAAGCACCAAGCTGATCATTGCCCTCAAAAGGATCTCGATGAAGATAACCTCCCATGCCCATATTACTAATACTCCCAAAAGAAGAGCCTAAATTGCCATCATCATCTGTACCAAACAAGATCTTCTCTTCTTCAGGATCTAGACATGTCGCACCACGAGAAGTGCCAACCTGTGTTGTCTTTTCCTCTAAGTTGTTTGACCAACCAGTTTGATTAATGTGTTGCGGATGGTTCACTTTCTGAAAATTTCCCGATGTCGCTCCACCACTCAAACTCTGTACCGGGGAATTCGCATATAAACTTTTCTCTTGGCATCCCCGTGTTTCGTTTTGAAAAGAATTTGATGGAGCTGAATGCATTGATGTGTTTCCCAGCTGATTCCTAACTGCCTTGACCATCACATTATTGAAATTATTTGGCATCCCTTGGAACTGAGGATATTGGTTCAACAAGCCTCTGCTACCAGAGATTGGTGTGCCATATAGAGACTGATCAGGTTGTTGGGGACTTAACCCTGCTGAGCGCATTGCTTGGCCATGATCATTTGTTAAAACATTTAAAGCATGTGTACCAAGAGATCCTCTTCCTTGTGCCCAGTTTGTGTTATCAGCAATGAACATCTGAGAGTTGTTTGGTGTCCTTGATTCACCACCCATGATATCATTGGGTAGCATGTAGCTAGATGCATCGTTGATGGGCATGCCATTTAGTAGACCTGGTAATTGATTGGTAAGTGTTTGTCTTGCAGCAGTTTGGCTGAGCAAATTATGATGCCTTGCTCCCTGATTTAGTTGCTGTTGCTGCCTCTGAAGCTCTTGCATCTGTTTGTACAACAAGTGTTGTTGCCACATCTGCATTTCTTTAGAACTTGGATGCTGCCCTGGGTAAGGTGATATCCCGGGCTGTTGCCTCCTCATTTGTTGCTGCCAGCTCTTTGAGAACTGGCACTGGCACTGGCACTGAGGTCAAATGAATGCTCAAGAGCCTTCCCTGCTCTAATGCTGAATAGCTATGTTTTAGAACATAAAACTCCGGTAAACAGAAAGGAATTATATGCTAGACACCTTGCAATAATGGATGTCATCAAAAGCTGGTCTGGATTTGGAACGAATCAAATTGAGGTTTGTGCTAATTGGAGCCTTGGGAAATGGCACGGAAATACTTCTCTCAGCATCTGACAAAATCAAATTAATAAAGAGAATCAAATAGAAATTTTGTAATTATTAAATCAAATGTACAAGGTAAAGTGAAAGACTAGACTTCTTTTCTACTTCATATTTCCTTTAACCCCTAACCCCACCCCAGCCCCCCCCCCCCCGCAGGAGGGGGGCTGTAACATCCTCTGATACTAGAAACAATGGACAGATGAACAGACTATTACATATCATAACTGGACTTCCAGCATTCACATAGTTTTGCAGAGATCAAAAAAAAATCAAAAAAGTGAGCAAAAACCAGTAATTGTATGCTTACCGAATGACTGATTTTGTTTTGCTTCTTGTATATTAACTCATGATCAAGTTTTGCTTTGGTTTTCAGCCCATATCTTGCTGGTCAATACAGTTGACTTCATCCACAGGCCTACAGGATGTTTGTACAAATTTTCATCCACAAGCATAGAAAAGTGAACATTCACAAGCAATGCATTCGGTGGTGCTCAGTAATAGGAAGAGAAAGTACCGATTAAATAGCTTTTGAAGACCCAGATGTGGAGAATAAGAACAAATGTTCAACCATCCTGCAGTTATACACCAGCTCCCTACTACAGATATTTAAAGTCCAACAGTTATTCAGCATACGACAACTAAAGTTTGGTAGCCCACTGATATCCTTGTGCGAAATCTCATATGACAAATGCAACCCCTGTAGAGTTATCTGAAATGTGGTAAAACAAACCAGATTCAACAATTCTGAACAGTAAAATCTTTAAATGAGGTTGTATTATGCCAAACGCACTACGTAGACATTATAAGAACAACCATTGCTGATGGGACTGTGAAACTACTGAAAATAAACAAATTGCAATGTTATTGATAAGAATAAAGAATCTACATATAAGAAACTGTGAGAAATCAGACATGATGATGCATATGAAGTTGTCGATAAAAAGAATTACATGATCAGATTTCTATAGCGATGACATTACATTATAACATACATCTGAAGCTATATGAAATTCAATAATTATATATTTGTTTGACACAAAAGTAGGCAAAATTCATCATTCTACTATTAATGGTTTGTCTGCAAGGAAGGTGTCCGACTAGATGTAAGCATGCATAAAAAGAAGATTAACAAAATGCATTAAAACATAATACTATCTCTGTTTCACAACACTACCTTTCTTATAACTTCTTGCACACTTTTTAAGAAGGCTTCAACTCTTCTAAAATCTAACAATCATTGATGTGAAATCCCCAATTTAATTCTTCATTAATTATCTTGAAACTTGAATAAACATAAAGAAATTTCATAAATTTGTTAATTTTTAGGATAGATTTGGAACTCTATATAAAGTGAATTGGTTTCAAAAGCATGGATTAAACTTGTTTCTTGATATTCTAAGGAGCAAGTAACTTGAGGGGGGAAACAAAGTGCAAAAAAGGACTAGAATTGTGAAGCAGAGGTAGCAATAATTGTGATACTCTACATAGGTTATATCCATATAGCAGAAAAAAATTGGACAGCCCCTGACCAATGAATCCCTCAGAGAACCAGAAACAATATCTCCGCTGAAAAATATGCTGGTAACGGAGAAAATATTGAAAAACACTATTGAAAATAGTAATGAAGACAAATGGAACGTGTTTGTCCATAATATACAATTCTCAAATTGTCAGAAGGAAACTTTCTTTCCAGGTGAATTATCACTGTCGCTTAAACAGTAAGTAATCTGTAATCATAAATGTGTACAGAGACAAGCTACTAAGACATTCAAGTTTGAGGACCTGGAGACATGCAAGACAAACACCAAAATGTACAGCTCCAAGATCTTTTGTTTATGAGATTTGAACATGCTAGATGATTGTTGGCCCACCGCTCGCTGGCTTAAACTCTTGGATAAAAAAAATGTACCAAAAACTTAATAGCATGCATAATATCTTATAGGTAAGATCATGCGTTCAAATCTTACCATAGACATGTAATAAAATATGGAAACCCCACCTGCTCTTACTGATCTCACAAGCCAATGTTGCTAAGAATTACAACTCTCATTATCAAAATAGCTACTTCGTTTACAAATTAAGCTCATCGAATGAGACAATTCTTCACTAGGAAGCAACTGCACATCAAATAGAAGTTCCAACTTATCACCACAATCTCGTTTACAAGAAATCCTCAACCTACAAGAATCTACATTATCTCAATCTAATACAATTATCCCCATCTATGATCTAAGCTCCTTAAACTGAGAAATCTACCAATCCATGGTCTAACAAACTACAATATATCCAAAAATCATAAATTTAAGCCACTCCTCAGCTCAAAACAAGAAAAAATAACTAACATTTCCCCATTTGCTGAAAACGAAAAAAACCCAAAATCCTAAAACTTCAGCTCAGTACACAAAAAAACCTTTACAAAACCCAAACTAAACTTCCCGATACTACAACCCAACAAATAAATTAATCGACCTCGGCACAATAAGAATCCACGAAATTCCAATCTAATATCATCATTCCGACTATGAACCGAACTGCTAAAATTGAGAAACTTCCCAATTCACGATCTGAGAAACTACAATATACGCCGAAATCAGCTCAAAAACACATAAACCAGCTATCAATTTACCCGTTTACTAAAAACAAAAAATCCCCAAAACCCTAAAACTTCAGCTCAGCACACAAAAACTTACAAAAAATCCAAACTGAACTCCCAAACACTACAACAATCAAACAAATCGATCAATTGAGCTTCTTTCCAACTCTACTCCCAATCCCCCACCAACCAAATGCCTCAAATCCCACACCTCAACACTCAATCAACTCCAATAACCAAAACCTAACAACCAAAACACCATAAAACCCCCAACTTTATCTCTCGATCAAGCTAAAATTGGAGGACCCCATCGAAAGAGGCGAGCTCACTTACTCAAATTGCCGAAGCCGTTCCGTTCCCAATCCAAATGGCGATCGAATCGGGCGACGCTGGAGGTAGAATTAGGGTTAGGGCTTCGCTTCCTCTCGAATTTATTTTTCTAGGGTTAGGGTTTCGAAGTGGTAGCTGTGAGCTCTCTCGCGAAGCGTGCGTGGGATCAGAAAGATAAAGTGAGAGAAGGAGAGTGCAAAAAGTCTTTCCACGAAGATGCACCGGTTCGGGTCCGAACTGAGCTGCTTCGGACCCGACCCAAGATCAGGGTACATGTATCTCGACTGTTGAATTCTTTGATTGGGCTGGCACGTGCTTCGGACACCGTTGGTTAAGGAGGGAAAAACGACAAAAAAAAAAAGGTTGCCTCCGCTTTCCTTTTGTTGCTGTAAGGGTGAAAATTGCCTAAAACACCGTTAAACTTTTCCGCACTTAAAAATAATATTCGCGTATACCATAATTTCCTAACGTATGTATGGATTGAAACGGATGGGTCAAATTTTACATCTTGCGAGTTTACTTTAAAAAAGACAACTATCGCCACTAACTAGATGATTAATGTAGCTTTAGCTGATGGTTTATGTGATTTTTAATGTTTTTGAAAGAAATTAAGTTGTTATGCTAAAATCGAAATTAAATGTGTTTTATTTCTGATAATAAAAATGGTATGCATCCTTATAGGCTGTTTGCCTGCCAGAGAAAGGTAATGCATGCAAAGATTTGGTGATATGCTTGGTTAGCAGGGTCTTAACATGGGTTTTAAAAAATGGTCCGTCTTTTTTTTTATTGTTAATAGTTTTAAAAAAAATCTTGCCTATGGTTTTAGAAAACATGGAGCTAGGGAGCTCCTAAATGAAGTCACCTTATGGTTCCTCCAAAAAAAAACTAACTTTATCACATATCTACATGTTCAAAGAATATTGTTATTTGAAAATTCATGAGTTTCGTTTCACAAAATTGATAGTTTATATGCGTTTATAGCAATTCACTCGATGTGGATAGATTCGCTCTTGTTTTCTCATTTGCAAGCACAAGCTTTCATGATGTTTTACTCGAGTTTCTTTTAGATACCGAGATAACATAATGAAATAAGAAAAGAAATCTTTTAGCTTGACTTTGATTAAAAATGGTTGCCGGTTCAAGACATAACACAAAAAAAGTTGACTTTTATTTTAGCATTTTATCTTCCGTGTTAACAAGTAAATCCTGGTTACTGTTGCACCTTATTGTATCTTCTTTTTCTTCGACAACCACTTACCATAAGATACAAATATCTCGTTATTTTATTACATCATTCTTTTTCCTTTTACTTATAATTATATGTCAAGCTTTCCCAGAGAATTCAGTACGTATTAAATCTTTCATGTTTTCTTTTAAATTATAATTAGGTCGATCGATATACTAATTACTCTGAAAAATCGGAACCAGTGAAATTCCCTTCAACTAAATATTTGATGGAATGACCCATGCTAGCCTGTGACATGCACATCCCATTCACAAGAGATGGACAAAAAGAGATCATGTTGTGGACTATCTGACACATGCACATCTATCACTGCTTTGTTTAGGTATCCACTAAATGTTGCAGCATTCCATGGGAGAATGTTATTGATAGCCTACCACTTAACCAGTGTGTAGTGAGTACAGGTTGTAGCATGACACGTGCATTTAGATTATAAATAAAAATAAAGGGTGATCCCTAGTTTTAATGTGACAGGGAAGGGGAAACTAACTAAGGATGACATGGGATTTTGACTCCTATTATGTTGGATAAAGTTATCAAGGACATGTGACATATATTAATACGCAGTGAAGACAGTGAAGGGAGAATGTTTGATACCCTCATCCTTTTAGAAACCAAGTCCAAAAGCAAGATGACTCTCTCTCTCTCTCTCCCCCTCTCCCTTTCTCTGTATATAAAAGAATAACAAAGTAAATGTGTCATGAAAAGAGTCGGAAAAATACACCCTCTACACCATCTCTCTCACATCTTAAGCCCTCCACGTCCTCATCTCTCTCTCTCTCTACTCCCATAAAACAATTAATTGTTTATCTAAAATCCTCCACATCATCAATCTTCTTTTTTAAAAAAAATAAATAAGTAAAACTCTCGAGCCCTCCATATCACTCCCCCCATCTCCCTCTTTCTCAATTTTTTAAACCAACACATGCAACGCACGTGCATAAATTCTAGTGTGTGTGTATAAAATACCAATGGAGGAAAAAGGCCATAGGAGGGAATTTCCTCTTACGGCGTCGAAAAAATGCACCCTCTCTCATTTTTTTCAGATGATCGACATCAATCATCTTCATCGTTATCATCTAAGATGTGGGTACACCAAATTTCATTCGATTCTACAACTTTTTCACCGTTGTTTTAGTGGGTTCAAAATTAACGGTTAACCGACAACAGAATTTTTTATATTGCTAAATCAACGGTGAAAAGGTTGTAGAATTAAATGAAATTTGGTGAATCTACATCTAAGATGATAACGATGAAGATGATGGGTGCCGATCGTCGGAAAAAATGAGGGAGAATATATTTTTTCGACGCCATAAAAGGGAATTCCCTCATGTGGCATATATATATATATATATATATATATATATATATAAGGTTTCTATATATATATAAGGTTTCTCTTATGGCGTTGAAAAAATACATCCTCCCTCGTTTTTTCCGACGATCGGCACGCACCGTGTTCATCGTTAGCATCTCAGATGTGGGTATACCAAATTTCATGTGATTCTACAACCTTTTCACCGTTGATTTGGTGGGTTCAAAATTAATGGTTTACCGACAATAGAATTTTTTACATTGCTAAATCAACGGTCAAAAAGTTGTAAATGAAGATGGTGGGCAGCGGAAAAAATAAGAGAGGGTGTATTTTTTCGATGCCATTGAAGGAAATTTCCTTCTATGACATCTTTCCTCCGCTACTCTCTCTCTCTCTCTATATATATATATATATACACACACAAACACACACACATACACACACACACAAAAGAACAAAAGATGAACCATCATTTTAGATCATGCCACAATTATATCTTTAAGGGCACCTAAACCTTATTTTTAATCTTTTTTCTTAAAGAACAACTTCAATCTTAATAATTATATTTTTCATCCTAACCTCTCACTTACTTCATAACATAAAAACAGATGAGCCTTTTTTATGTTAGCCTTTTTTATGCTCGTTCTTTCAAAAATTAACATGTCATTTCATAGTAACCGAGTTATATTAATCAGCCCGATTATATCACTTGTATATCTTCCCAATCATGTATTCAATCTCCAAAAATTAATAGAAATCCAATAAATCGCTTGTTCATTTGGATCTGGAGTGATTCATTCATTTAGCCCTTTCTAAAGTTGTATAATAAGAAACTAAGAAATTATGCCTATCTTAAAAGACAAACATAACAGATTTTATGCAAGAATACACAGCTTAATACCGGCAACATCTTGTCGGAAAAGTTCGGTGTTTTCTTTTGAAAAATGAAGGAATGAGAATTGATGGTCCGCGTCATTCATATAATTGAAACAGTAAATCAAGCCATTTTTTCCGCATTGGTCGGCGCTTATCTCTTTTCAATTTTCTTTCTATCACAACTTTCACCTTCACCAAAATAAGGTCATGCTTGAAAGAATGCTAAATCCTATGATCAAATAATAACCTTCCAGTTCACATAAAAAGTGAATAGGAAAGAAAAAATAAATATTTATAACATGGCTGCGGATTCATTTTTCAATTCTTCCTTCCAAACAACTATAAGTCGCAATATACCCTACATGCACATCTACAACACTTATATTAGGGATGTCCCATTTCCATCAACCAAACTAACGTCAAACAAAGATGTTCAATTTCTTCCGCTTATATAAATCCCTCACGTACTCTTGGGAAAAAATACTCAAATTTCGACCAGAAAAAATCAATGTCATATGTTTCAACCGTTGCAACATTAAATTTAATAGTTGAATCGTGGCATAATTTTAAAGTTATGATGTCATTGGATTTATATTAATAATAAAATATTTAAATCCAACTAGCCAGCTTTTTTGTGTTTTTTTTCCTTTTGGTGGGGGTATAGGGGTCATGTTGGCATGCCACAAGAACAGAGGCAAACCTCCTCTTTCAATATTAAAAATTATCTTGGCTGCAGTAAGAGAAAATGCTTCAATCTGACACATGAAAGCATGCAAGTATGTAACTGTGTAGGGTGTACATCACTTCAAATATATATATATATATATATATATATATATATATATATATATATATATAAAAGAATAGGCTTCCTGCTCACAAAAGGAGACAAAATCAAAATCTACTCAGCTATTGGACATAATATATAGAATCCCACATTTATACCAGTGACACATTCCATTTGGAAGAATCATCATGTGGCCTCCCTCACTTTAAAGAGTGTCCATGCAACTCCCATAATGTGACACCTGCTAAAGAGTACAAAACATAGATCCTTGTCCACATTGTACTTCCCATTTCTTTCAAAAGGCAAAATATTCATAACAGGATAAAATTTAAGGATGGCATGTCACCTGACATATATCATTGGCTCCTGCTGTGTTGGAAAAAATCTAGCACCATAAAAGCCAACAGAAATAGATTTAGTCATAGATTGAGAGAGAGAGAGAGAGAGAGAGAGAGAGAGACTGTATATTCTCTTGTAAGAGATCTAGGACTTCAATTGTCTCTTTCTTTCAACTTACTTCAAGCAAACATGGAATTAATATTGACCCAAGTTTGCTTTCTAAAGAGTCAACTCATCCATGATGAGGATACTAAAAGTAAAGCACTATATTTGCTTACATGATTTTGGATTAGGAAATATCCAAATCTAGTTATGCAAGTTGTCCTTTTCATACTTGTCCAATATAAAAACCCATCATTTACTAATTTTCTAGTTAATGAAAGATGCGCAATCCAAAAAAGTTATGTGAATCACAAAAAAAACGCAACATTTATGTTACTGAAAAGATGTAAAATAGATAAAAGTTCACTATTTATATAAAAGATATTTGCTGAGTTAAGAAGCTTTAGAGCGTTCACTTTCAAAATTGTTGATGCATTTGATAACTTCAACTCGTAAAATTCTATTTTTTCTTTCTTTGATCTTTCCCTTTATTTTGGTGGTCCATATAAAATAGTACTTCTTTACCAAATCCTTCAACACATATACATGTTTACTCATAACTCATAAGATACTCAGAATTGACTCCTCTTCAGATAACACAGTTATCAAGCTACTGTTATCACTACCATAGTATATAGTAAATGACAAATATAAAATACAGTGAGCCTAGTAGTACAGTCAGGCACATATTAGGCAAATCCAGCCAGTGACCTTTTACTTAAAAGATCCTTGGGAATAGTTAGCCACCAGACAAAAATGAAATTTCTTACATTATCTAAGAGTATTTACCATATTATACAAAGTCAACTTTCTTAATTCTTCAGCTACAAAATATATATCACAATAGAACTGTAAGTTATGAACTTTATTGTTCATAAGTGAAAACCATCGTCCATTGATCTAAAGATGTAAAATGTTTTATTTGTCTCTTGCTTTTGAGAACCATTTTCTCGTCTATTTTTCCTAGGAAGAATTTCCATGAATAATGCAGGTGTACACCTCTACCCAAACTAATCTAAACATATATCTTCTTTGAAGAAAGTTATTTCTAATTTCATAAAACCTTGAATGTGATGACAAAAAAGAAAAACACAAGAACATATGTAAACTGCTTCTCTTAGAACATGTAAAAGAACCACTTCTGCATCAAACTAACTGCTCCCAAAATAAATAAATAAATAAATCTTTAAGAGATGGATACAGCACAACACAAAAATGTACAATAATTCATGCTTTAAGTTATTAATCCCTTTGCCCCTGCATGCAACTAATGAAAGCTATAAGAAGTTAGCAAACTAGCTATAGCAACAAACCAGGTACTTTAGATCTAAAGTAGTGAGTCTTGCAACTAATTCTTATGTGTTGGGCATGAGTTAGAAGCTACACCAGCTAAAACACAAATTACTTAATCTTTTTCCCCAAACAATTTAAAGCAGCAGAAGAAGAAACAGGGGGAAAAACAAGAAAAGAAGGAGAGCTCAAGAGGTAATTAGGCAGACAAAAATTGTGGTGAGATATGGTTGATATCAACCTCTGGTACAAATTGACCACATTTGCAGCCTCTTTTGAGGGAATCCGCCATCAATGAGGATTTTGGCCCTCCGCTGCTTTTAGAATTGGATTGCCATAGCTGATTCAGAGCACTATCTTTGGCCTTTTGGGAGTGCTGGAAATGTATATCTGATTGACTAGGAAGAGAACGTGTTGAGGGTATTCCCGGAAATGTAAATTAAACAGTAAAACACACGTATTGCAGGGTATAACTTAAGCATGAAGCCTGACACCATTGAGGATCTAATTTAGGGAAGAGGGTATGCGCTAAAAAACATCTTGAAAAGTAACAAGTTCTATATAGTTAAACTAGAGGGGTGGTGCTGAATATATTCTATTCTTCTAAATTAGCAAAGTGAGAGCGACAAGATATGAGACTAAACCAGGCGGGGTACAAGTTATTTCGTGTATAATAAAGAAATTAGGAGAAAACATGAACAATAAAGAAAGTCCAAAAGCAAGTCATGGCCAACTCGATATACAGGCAGCTGAAAGGGATCGAAACATATACAATAAGCTCCTATCAAGGCTTTCCATATGCCAACTTACCAAACTTATCAATTCATATCATTATCCAGCATCTTATTTAATCGATGCAGACAGGATCAGATAAATGATTTTACAAGAGAGTCCAAAACAGGATCACCAAACATTCATGGATTGAATGATAACAAAATTACCTGCTCTGCTCACTGCATCTTTCTGCATGAATAATCCATAGATTGTGCCTGCACAAGCCTGTGCAATGAAAATGTCACTTACATGGTGTTGGATAATTGAAATTTCATGGATTAACTTGTTTCGTGCACAAGATGCACAAACATGCCTACTGAAGGGCAACACAAATTTCTCACGTGGAAAGAAGTCAGACTGAAGACCCTAAAATTTATTAGAGAACTATCAATAGGGGATTGCTATTAAGTTAACGATTTTCAGTGGTCTGAAGAAATAACAAGTCAAGAGCAAAAGAACCATAAAACGCAATAAGCAGATATTTTAAGCAGAGCAGGGAGGTGCAAGTTATTTGACAAAAGGGCACAAAAATCAACTACTGGACTCGACCAATATAGAAGGGGGCATGCAGTAAATGTGATTGTTCTCATCTGAAGGAAAAGGATAGAGGGGTATATAACATGAGCATAATGAATTATTCAGAAATACCACGAACATTGTTTTTGTTTTTCAATTAAAAAAAGGAACTGTTCATGGTATTTGTCTGCTAAAAGTTCATCGTATTTTAGTATAACTTCGCCAAAGGATAAATAGGGCCTAGTAGCGATTATGCAGGAGTTGCTATTAGCTAATATGCTATAGAGTACCAAAGATCATAAAGCATTTCGCTTTGGATTCATTACCCATTCAGGATAGGAACTTTTGAGCATGAGACTGTATGCTCTAATTACATAAATATTATTTCTCAAGAGCAAAGCCTTTTCACCTTTTTCAGTGAGAAGAGGACAAGAAGGGGGCGATGCAGATATTATACTTGTGACTCTCACCAGGAATGATCTGCTAAGAGAAAATGACCCTCATCAGAACTTATTTCCTTTATTCAAGGAAGGTCCACAGCATATACTATTTTCTTCCAATGAATAATTTCAAAATAAGAATAACTTAGTCAAGGTTAATTCAGTCATGATGGGGAGTAATATAGTGTTTGACTTGTGCTGAGTTTGATTCTGGCAGATTACATAGTTGTTACTAGACATTCTAGATTTTGAACTATGGTTTGTAAGTACCAATTCTAGAGATCATACAAATCTAAGAACTGCATGAAGACTTGATCGACAGTTGGATACTTGGAGTACTTGAGGTGTCTCAATGACAGTTTTATCAGCATCTCTTGATAATTTTGATTATTTAAAGCCTAACCCTTCTACTTCCTCTTGTAATCATTCTCTTTCTACACTTACCCCTCATCCCTATTTTGGTAATATTTATCTTGCTCGAGTCCATGCTGTCTTCAAGGTTCAGTAAGAATCAAAGGTATTATTCTTATCTGTAATTTGATATGATAATTCTTCTTTGTTCTTCTTTTCTTTCCAGGTTTTTCTATAAAATAATGGCTGAAGTCTTCACAAGAAAGGAGGATGACAAAGAATTAGCAAAATTGACAAATAAAGAGTGATTATGTGAATTCAAGGCAAAGAGACTTCCGGTGTGCTGGAAAAGCAAAGAGGAGTTTGACAAAAGTGAGTTGTTGGAAGCATGCTATTGGCTAATTCCTGACTAGTGCTGGATTGTACCATCGTTCTGTTATGTTTTCTTCTTCCTCTCATATTCTTTTTTGTTTTTGTTTTTCTAGTCTTCGAGGAGATATGGTTTGTGTATCTTCTCCCAAATTGATGTTATTATCCTATTCAATTTTGTACAGATACTCTTATTTATTAGTACGAAAATTGTATGAGGCAGGCACTTTGTGCTCAGCTCTATTCTTTTAAAAAAAACAATGAAAAAAATTGTTTGAAAATGTTTTGACTATGCAACAACTAGTACAATTTTCTATGGCTGAAATAAAGCTAATTTTGAAATTAGTTGATTCTTAGATGAATTTTTAACCAACTTGATATCACATTCTTACAGTTTTTAGAGGAGTGCAGTATGGATAATTAGTAGCTGACCCACCGAGTCTGTGCATGCATGCATGCATGCTGAATCTGTACATGCTACATATATGCATGCTGAATCTGTACATGCTACATACATGCATGAAAAATCCATGCATGCAACCGGTTCAGGAGGGAAAATTGTAGGCTCTATTTGTAGCCATAGAAATAGGTTCAGATAGCACACAGTGATCGATTTCACAGGAGTCCAAATACAAAATTACCAAATAATCATGCATTACATATTAATAAAATTACTTGCTCTGTCCAGTGCACCTTTCTGCATGAATATATATAGATTGTGCCTGTACACACTCATGAACGAAAACGGCTCTTACATGCTATTGGACAATCGAAATTCATGAATTAATCAGAAAATCTAACAACTTGTTACATGCACAAGATCCACAAACATGACTACTAAAGTTGTGAAGTACAACACCAATTTTGAGTGTCGAGAGAAGTCTTTTTTTTTGCCTCGAGGTCCTAAACTATTTTTGACAAATACCAGAAGCTGATTACTATTGTGTTAATTTAAAAACAGAGAACAGATTTTATTATCAGCTTTCTGGTAAAATACAAGCATAAACTAAAGGAATCGTTTCATTCAACCGGCAAATAACTGTTCTGTCACATAGGATGTGATCAATTGGGGGAGATTGATTCGGTTCTCTTTTACTTTCACACCATCAAGTGTACATGTAAAACTTATAAGTATAACAATAAATAAAGATCAAAATTCATTCAGATTCTGCCACCCTTTATTTTAATGAAAATTACCTCGGTCCAACCAAAATTGGTGGGGGGATGAATTGAAAGTGATTATTCTAATCTAAAAGAAAGGTTAACAAAACTCTACTGATGACGCTGCGGGAGTTACCTTCAACCAATATTCTGTAGAAGTACCGTAGGTTATAAAGCATCTCTCTACAAAACTCAGTATGCTTTGGTACTTGAACTGTTGAGCGAGAGACCGTATCTTCTCGTTGCTACAAAAATCTGATTCTTGAGAGCAGCATCCTTCTCACCCTTTTCCTCGCATCTCTTTTGAAGGAGTCCGCCCTACATCAACCTGGCCAAAAGTATATATTCAATAATCGGCCAGTCAGTGATGATTGCGCAACACTATGAAGGGAAAATTCTAAATTTCCAAAAAAATGTAATGTTTCTAATTAACTTTATTCTATTGAGTAAGAAAAAAATTGACAAATAATGTTGCAATCAACATCAAATCATCTTAAAGTTTTTTTTCCAACATAACAAAATGAAAAAATAATAAGTAATAAGAAATTAACAATAACTAACTTTACAATTAGGAATTAACTTATTGACAACTAAACAAATATTTATTATCACATTGACATAAGATCATCATAAATTTAAAATAATCAAACATCAAATAAACGATTAATCCTATGTTATTGAACCATTAAGCTGTTTTCCTCTGAATATATCTTTCAGACAATTACACAAACTAGAAAAACTAAATGTTTCCGCAAGCTACATAAATTATCCATTTTGACGCCAAATTTGGATATTGAATAGCATTAGCAGATAACATTTAGCTTCAGATGGGTTTACCTTTCTAAAAAATCTCAATACGAGAGAAACAATGTTCATACGGCATAATCACCTTGTCAGACTGCTGAAAAAGGTAGAGAAACAAGAATATAAATGAAATGAAACAGAAAAGTAAAAGCGAAAAGAAATAATAATAATTTTTGCTCACCTTTGCACCATTTATGCAATATGCAGGCGCATAACCTGCAAACAATATGTTAATGCAGTCTGTCATAGTTGTACCATTTCCCTTGATGCAGACCAATGTTCAAATCATTTGATTATTTTTTTCAACATTAGGTTCTCAAGAAATTAAAATTCGTCCACGATAATAGAATTCTCCTCCTCTGTCTCTACATTACCCGCCCTTGCTCTCCTCCTCCTATCCCTTGTAGTCATCCTCTCTCCATACACCAAGAATATATCCCCAAGATCCACCAGCCCCACTTCCCTTAACCTTTTCCCTACCTCCTCAAACATCGCAACCCCCTCCTCATTTGAGAAGCAATGCAAGAACTTGTTGTAATCAAACCTAGGAACCTCAACTCCCCCCGACTTCATCCTCTCCACATACTTTGTAGCTTGTAGTGTTTTCCCGGCCTTAATTAAACCCCCGACAAATATGCTCTCAAAATTCACAAGCGGGTCCCTCCCTTTCCTACCCCTCTTCCCTAAATGCCCCTGAAGCAGCATAATGTAAGTATGCATGATAGGCTCACATCCTCGGCGCATCATCTCTCTAAACACCTGTGTAGCTTCTCTTGCCCTTTTAAGCCGTAATAAACCCTTCATCAACCCGTGATAAACGCTGATATCAGGATCCTCGGCCCCCTGTAGAATTTTATACCCCTCTCTAACTCTCTTTCTAGCCAGTAGCCCGTAAATTAAAGCCCCCAGTGTAGCATTATCCACTCCAACCCCTCTCTTCAGCATTTCACATAAAACCATATATGCATAAGAAGACCTGCCTTCTTTTGCCAACCAATCGATCACAGCCCTATACGATTCCAAGCCTAGATCGCAAAGCCTCCTCTTTCTCATCGTCTTGAACAACCGCATCGCATCCTCAAACCTGTTGTTCTTGAAAAAGGTCACAACCATCTCCTCGTAAGCCTCCACATCAGGCTCCAAGCCTAAACCCGACATCTTGTTCCAAAGCCTTGCGGCCTCCACCAAATCCCCAGCCCGACAAAACCCAACAATCAAAACCCCATAGGTAGTCTCATTGGGTTGTACCTGTATCAAAGCCTTGGCCTTCGTAACAACGGCTTTAGCCACATCAACATATCGTCGAGCACATAAAGTGCTCACGACCATATTCAGCACATCCACGTTCTTGAACGAAGCATCGAGTTCGAAGATCTCGACGCACTTCTTGATCTCTCGAGCCCCGGCCAAATGGGTCGCGGCGATCTCGAGAGATCTTCGGTTAACCGTCCCCTGCTGCGACATTTCGTGTAGGAAGTTGTGCAAGAGCTCGATGTTACGGGCTTTCCCGAAAACGTCGAGGGCCTTGTTGGCAGTGACTGGGGTGTGGGTGAAGTCGTGTGTGAGCTTGGTGTAAAGGTGGAAGCTGTGGATGGGTTTCCAAGAGCAGGGGAACTTGTTGCACAGTTGGATGAAGAGCTCGTGGGTTGGGGCGAAGTCGAGTTTGTTGAGGTGGGATTCGAGCTTGGGAAGCGGGGAGTTCTGTTGTTGGTAGAGGATTGTGCAGAGGCGGAGGAAGAAGGCGGGATCGACGACGGTAGTTAAGGGAGTGGATGTAGAAAAGGGTTTGATGGAGAAGAGTAGTTTGGGTAGAAACTTGGGTTGTGCCATTGGAGGCTCTTTCAATGCATTACCACTTGAAATATAAATAAAATGCAAAGTCTTCTAATCTTTTTTGGAGCGAGCTTGGATCAAACCTAACAACAAAATCTTTATTTTTTTCCTTTCAACAATGAGATGCTAATGATGCTATTTGAACCAAAATCCTATGAATACAAGGAACTAAAGATGATGCATTTGCAATCTTAACTAGTGAATGCAGAATCAAGAACGCACAAGGGATTCAGATAGCAAAATCATTATGATGGAGGAATAAACACCAGTTTAATCACAGGATAATGTAGAAAATTGTGCAAACAGGGGATAAGATCTCCTTCGGATGTTGTCCTCCGTCGATCTTTTGATAGCGGTCTATGACGGCTGAGATTTGATTGGGAGTTGCTGAGTGTGGATCTCAATGGGTTGATGTTGGATGCCGAGCTACCTGCAAAGAAGTCCCGGGATGGGTGACCACCGTAGTACCCTCCGACGATCAAGTTAGAACCTAGGAATAAGTGCAGAGTAGCGGCGTATTGGAATCAAAATTGCGTTACCTGAGTCGTCTGATAGAGTGGTTTTTATAGTTGTCGCATGGAGCGAGCAAGTGCGAGATCTTCGCCGTCAGTTACGCCCCTAACCTTACGCCTGCGTGAATGATGAGATCCCTCCATTAATGACGGGATGCGCTCATTAATGGGGGATGCGCCAGCGTAGGACGCGGGATGTGGGGCGGCTGTTATCTCGCTTTGGTAAGATACTCGGAACCGTTGCGGGGCTCATGGGATCCACGCTTTTGGTTGATCGAGGGAGGCCGAGGAAGCTCGGCACGTCATAGGCTCGGAGACGAGCCGGGAGGCCGAGGAAGCTCGGCACGTCAGGGGCTCGGAGACGAGCTGGGAGACTGAGATAGCTCGGAAACGAGCTGTTGGTAGTTTCCTAGGTGAAGATGGAATGTATTCAGGGAGGTCGGACACGTTCCTCGGGACGAAGTCCCGAGGAATCCACATAATGCAACTCACTTGTTCCATATCCGTAGCCTTCGGGATACGTCATCCGCCACGTGTCGTAATCTAAGGAGACACCACTTGTGAGCATCATCATTAGCCCCCACTCTCGTTCCGACCTATTCATGGGTCGGGTCGAGAGTGGCCTGCTCGGTTTTCTTTTGTTCATTTTGGCGCCAAGGAATCATAACGCGGATCGCCCGGAAACGGCATGGCATTTGGTGGTTACATCGTTTCGATCTTTGGGCCCACGTGTCGCATCGTCGTTCGCTTGAGGCTTCACACGTATCCCCGATGGCATCGGTGGATCAATGAAATGATCGCGCTTTAAAGAGGGGGCGTCGTAATGGAGACGTTGCTTCGTCTGTTCGGGCCGGCTATCGACTGAACTCGAGCTATTTTTACTTGGGCCATGTTAGGAGTTTGCCTTCTTCGGGTACATGCGCTGGGTAGAGGCTTGCCAGCTGGTTTAATGTGAGGCTCAAGGATCCACCATTGAGACCGAGCAGGAAGATATTCGGCGGCCTCGTGACGAGGGCTTTTGGGTCCACCGTGCTGTTGGGTAGGGAGCTACCCACTATGGATGGGCCGAGCAGGAATCTGCTCGGCGGCCTCGTGATGAGAGCTTTGGATCTATCTCTTTGTAGGGCAGGAAGTTGCCCATAGTGGATGAACCGAGCAGGAGGATGCCCGGTCGCCTCGCGATGAGGGCTTTTGATCCACGGTGTTTTGTTGGGCAGGAAGCTACCCACTGCGGATGAACCGAGAAGGAAGCTACTCGGTCACCTCGTGAGAAGGGATTTCAATCCACGACATTGTTGGGCAGGAATCTATGCGCTGCAGATGGGCCAGCAGGAAATTGCTCGGCGGCCTCGTGATGAGGGCTTTCGATCCTTAGCGTAGTCGGGTAGGAAGCTACCTGCTAGGGATTGGCCAGCAGGAAATTTCTCGGTGGCCTCGTGATGAGGGCTTTTGATCCACAGCGTTCGTTGGACAGGAAGCTACCCACTGCGGATGAACTGAGCAGGAAGCTCCTCGGTCGTCTCGTGAGGAGGGCTTTCGATCCACAGCGTTGTTAGGCAGGAATCTACCCGCTGCAGATGGGCCAGCAGGAAATTGCTCGATGCTTCATGATGAGGGCTTTCGATCCTTAGCGTAGTTGGGTAAGAAGCTACCCGCTAGGGATTGGCCAGCAGGAAATTGCTCGGCGGTCTCGTGATGAGGGCTTTTGATCTACAACGTTTGTTGGGTAGGAAGCCACCCACTGCGGATGAACCAAGCAGGAAGCTACTCGGTCGCCTTGTGAGGAGGGATTTCGATCCACAGCGTTGTTGGGCAAGAATCTACCCGCTGCAGATGAGCCAGCAAGAAATTGCTCGGTGGCCTCGTGATGAGGGCTTTCGATCCTTAGCGTGGTTGGGTAGGAAGCTACCCGTTAAGGATGAACCGAGCAGGAAGCTACTCGGTCGCCCCATGAGGAGGGCTTTCGATCCACAACGTTGTTGGGCAGAAATCTACCCGCTGCAGATGGGCCAGCAGGAAATTGCTCGGCGGCCTCGTGATGAGGGCTTTTGATCCACAGCTTTTGTTGGGCAGGGAGCTACCCACTGTGGATGAACCGAGCAGGAAGCTACTCGGTCGCCTCATGATGAGGGCTTTCGATCCACAGCGTTGTTGGGCAGGAATCTACCCGCTATAGATGGGCCAGCAGGAAATTGTTCGGCGGCCTCGGGATAAGGGCTTTCGATCCTTAGCGTAGTTGAATAGGAAGCTACCCGCTAGGGATGAACCGAGCAAGAAGCTACTCGGTCGCCTCGTTAGGAGGTCTTTTGATTCACAGCGTTGTTAGGCAAGAATCTACCCGCTGCAAATAGGTCAGCAGGAAATTGCTCGGCGGTCTCGTGATGAGGGCTTTCGATCCTTAGCGTAGTTGGGTAGGAAGCTACCCACTAGGGATTGGCCAGCAGGAAATTGCTCGGCGGCCTCGTGATGAGGGCTTTTGATTCACAGCGTTGTTGGGTAGGAATCTACCCGCTATGGATGAACCGAGCAGGAAGTTACCCGGTCGCGTCGTGATGAGGGCTTTTGATCCACAGCGTTTATCGGGTAGGAATCTACCTGTAATACCCAGTCCCCTTTTGTACGCTAATACCAGTATTTAAAATAAAATGTTATTCTAAATAGTTTACCTATTTTTTTATTATTCTATTTATTTTATTTTTATTTTATTTTTCCTATACTTACATATTCTAATTATTTTTCCCAACACCCTAACATATATTCTACCCAAATGGTTTCACTTTCCTAACCCAAGCCCAAACACTTTTCCCCTTTTCTTTTTTCTATCTCTTTTCCCAGAGCCCAAACCCAATAACCCAAACTCTCTTCTTTCTCTTCACCTTTAAATTCATAAAAAAAGGTTATTCTCTTTTAATTCCTCATAAATCCCCATTAACACCCAAATCAATCCCATATTAATTACCATAATTCATAATTATTTCTTTTAAATTACTTTTAATTCCCCCCCCCTCTCTTTCTTTAAACTCTCTTTCTCTCTCTCTTCCCCACAATCTCTCTTCTCTCTGTAGCTGACCTTCTCTAAAATCCATCTCCACCACCGAGCTCATCTCTCTGGGCCACCGTCCAACTCTATCTCGTTACAAACCGAGCCTCCCTGCCACCGAAGACCCCGGCGTACCTCCTGTAAGTGCACGGCGGCGCCCCGGCCGTCTGAACGAGGCCAAAATGCGGAAACGATACTTTTACAAAATTTGTAAACCGACACCACCGCGCACTTTAAAAACCCGGATTGGGCCATTAACCTACTCCTAGCTAACTAGAGAAGGGGTAGAGAGATATACCGAGCGATCCGTGTCCTTCGGTCTTCTCGTCGTCGTCCTGATCTCCTCGCGGAATCTCCGGTCTTCATCTCCTTGTCGGAACGGGCACCACATCGCCGGGTTCTTTTACGGGCTCCCACCTCTGGACCGAGGCAACTCGGGCACGAAGTTGGCGAGTCGACGTGCCCAAGGATACTGTAGATGAAGTGTAGAAAGTTATGTCTCATTGGGGTATGAAGTTGCCATGGTTTTGGTGGAGGAATGAGATGTAATAAACTTTTTGAGAGGGTGAGCCATTTTTCCAAGCAAGAATGAGAACTCTATTTTCTCCCATCAAAAATGAATGAATCAACAACCCACACCTTCCCCCAAGTGTGGACGGCCAAAGATGATGGAGGAGAGAGAAAGCCAATGAAAAAAGGTAATGATAACTAAAGAAAATGATTTACCTCAATCATCATATCAACCCCCTCACACAACCCATCCCCATCAAGTAAATCATGATGAATTCAAATGAAGTCAATGGATGGTACACCATCATGAAACCATCATGATGCAAAAGTCTTCTCAATTGTTAATTGCACAATTGCAAATAACCCCCCTCCACCAAATTTCAGCCAAAGAAAGGAAACAAAGGAAAATGGCCGAAACGGAAAGCAAACTGGCAACTCCAAAAAACTGATATCGTAATAAATTACAGGAAAACCCCCGCGACTGTATATACATATCCGCATTTGTATTCTGACCGAATACAAATGCAATGAGACAAAATCTACACTGTACAATACTAGGATCCGGCTTAAACCAAAACTCGCTAGTATTATCCGTCCGATCATGATCCGTGCAATACCGTACGTATATGATCGGACCCTGCCATATCTCCATACGGACTCTACAGCGTTTCGTCCGAAACTTGAGAAACGGTCTGTGGGGGACTCTAAAGACTCGTCAATACTTTGGCTGTGGATTTAACCACTAGCACGTCAGAGGTATTAGCCATACGTAACGGGCTACTAGGTATTGACCAAAAGGGACGTCGATGAGCGAACTCATCCTGACACCTTACTGAGCCTGTCAGTGACAATATCCGTACAGTCCAGTCCGTTCGTCTATGAGCATCGCATGGCGGGCCTAGGGGGTTGGTAAAAGTCAGACCCCCAAAAGCGGTACAAGTCGTGTCGAAGTGTAGCCCAGAACACCCTGAGATACTACTGGAATACCTACCAGTAAATCTCCTGCCTTGGCCAAGGACTTCGTGTAATGGCTCTCCTAGACACAGCGCGACCTCACCCCCAATACCGGGAGAGACGAACCCCTGAAGATCCGCTCACTGCCTTCATGTGGCTCGGGACTGTACCCAACTAAAACCTGTTTGCATGTCTCCTTTGAGCGTGGTAGGGTAGTAATCAAAGTACAGTGGGAAATCACACGAGACAAATGACGATCTCAGGTCGATGAACTAACCTGTACACATGTCACCAGGGAACTGCTATCTGACGTCTGGTATAAGACCAACTAGCATGTTCCCGGCGAGTCCTGTCCGGTGTACTCATAACCCAATGAGCACATGTATACATCTTAGGTGAACCAGCTAACACCAGTGGCTTGTGAGACCGGCCACCGCCCCTCGTCGGGGTCGCGACTGTACACACTAGTCTACTCTGGAGTATCGATGCCCTATCTCGAAACTCCCACGACTAGGGACCTTTTAAGGATGTGCTTGTAGACTACCAGCTCCCACGTATATGATCGCCCTCATACTGCTGGCAGTCAAGCAAGAATCCTAGGGGCTCTATCAATGTGTAATAGCGACCTGTAAGGTCACCTAAAGCAGTACACGATGATAAAGATAAACCAGATAGCATACTATCATCTTGAGTAAGACTGTCCTACCGGTATAGGTCGTCCCTCAATCATTGCAATCACGTGCCTGTGATCCAATAATTGACTCTGAGGGCACTATCTCCAACAATCTCCCACTTGCACTCAAGGCTAATTATTGCGATGTCGCATACTCACAGCCCGTGTGATACCGAACACCCAACTCCTCTACTAATCAGTCTCACAAAGCCTGTTTGCGAAACTATTGTGTTCGAGGAATAGCCTCAGTGAGTGGATCCGCTCTGATGTTTCTTTCTATGTCTCTCTTTATCTCAAGTTCGCGGAGAAAGCCATCTTCCGAAATGAGCAATACCTGTCTTAGAGTATGTCTGGATATCTGATGGGACCTAGCTCATAAATGAACTCCAAATCCAAACTTCTTAGATTGTATCGTCAACTGAACTTAATCAGTATCCTGCGTCATGCCTCCCTCAGTATCCCCTTGGACCACCTGTCCAAAATACTGCCCCTCGTCAGAAGGAAAACTATAACTCTGATAACCTCTCTGTCATCCATGTCACCTTGGAAGCCTGGAATGATAACTGTCTCCTAAAAGAGGTTGTTGTTATCATATCCCTAGAACATCCACTTATGTTCTAAAACTGCTTCCGTTCGTTTCTCCAGGATTGGATCAATATCAACATATTGCATCTACTGCAAAAAACAACATCTGGTGTGGTGCTTGACATCTCATGATTGACTCAATAGCCTAAGCAAGTGATCTGCCAATCACGCACATCCCTATCCACTTTAGTCTGTAAGACACCTTTAGAGAGGGTGACTCCATCACCTGCAGGTACGCTACCGTGCTTGGAGTCGTCCATTCTAAAACACCTCCAGAATGCTGTCTAAGTACCATGATTGGGAAACTACCCAAATCTGGATCTAAAACCATAGATCCAGTAACCAGAATGTCTTGATATTATATCCAAATCCCATGTGGAGAAACCACTGTGTGACAACCAAAGTATAACCGATCGTAGTATAGGAATATCACCTCCTACTCTGTGTATGTCATCCAAATACCAGGACATTACACCCTATTACCTTCTTAACAGATCCATCCCCTATTCTGATGAAGTCAAACCTATGACTTTCACATCAGAAATAGATGATCTATCTCTGCTATATTTGCTTTAGTCCATAAATAGACATAAGCCTGTTGTCCACCAATGCTTCCGCTGCTCCCACTGACTACGACAACCCTCAGGCAGAGTCATATACACGTGCACTTCTAAAGGCAGTTCAGAACGACGCTATACTCATCCTCCTGCCGGGTCTCATAGTCTGGAACAACAGCAATGGCAAGTCTGGGTAAACAAGAACCTCCCTGCCACCGTCCTTAAGGCTACCGGAGTACCTTTCGGGTGCCTGAGGTTACCCACCATATCTGCGGAGTGGCCAATGGAATGTCAAACCAGATTGAATCTTTAGGTTCTTATCAAATTTTCAGTAATCGTTTGCGGTTCTGGAATCACTTCCAGTTCTACCATACTCCCACTTCTGTTTTCTGAAAAAATCCATTTTTATTAAAACTGTGGCGAGTCAAGAACAATATCACTATTGATCTTCCTGATGGTAGAAAGTCAACCCTCGTCATAGCCTGGGTCAACCCACAAACAGCCATTACAGAAACGTGCCTTGAGTTATCCAGAGTCTGGTTTTAAGCATAAGCTGGACAACTCCCCGTACCTTAACAATGTCAAGATATGAACTGTTCTATATCTAATATAGAAACAGAGGCACTGATTTAATTGAACCAGATTCAAATCATGCAGCAGTCTTCAGTGCATGTCAACTAAATGGAAAGAGGCCGATCAGCGTTACTCAACTTAGGAATGCTTCCAATTATGAGTAACCTGAAAGAGAAGCAAGTTCTCTTAATCATTACTATCAACTGAATACTATTTACAAATATCTACATCTTCGATCACCTTGAAGAATCCTGATACTTGCAACACCTGGTTCTCTACTTTATTCTTATACCTATAACTTCTCAAAATTTGGACCTTGCATTTCTACGAAACACTTGTCTAAAATCTAGAGAAGTCATAAGTAAACCGAATATAGTACGAGGACCAACCCCTCTGTCCTAATAGACACTGGACAACATACAATACTCTGTATAAGTCCCTTGAGTCTAATAACTCATTCGCTGTGTGTCGTAGGTTGAAAACTGTGTTTATGGTTAAGAAGAATTACACCGCTGTTTAATGCTCCTTACCTAACCATGCACTGATATAGGTAAATGTCATGGACATAATTTCAAAAAGGTATATCTCACTCTATAAAAATAGACGTACAGATATATCAATTTGAAATTGGTGCATTGCAACGGATATTCAAAACCAAATATTTGCCGACCGGCAAACAGCCCAGGCGATTTCCTCAAATATCACCAATTACAACGAATTCCGATATAATGAGGATGATCACCTAATTTCCAATAACTTACTCCCACTCATCATCTGTAAAACAATACAGATGTGAGAATCATACCTGATAAATACATACCCTGGAGCAAGGGCTAATTGGGAAATCAGTTTTCTTTTAACAATACACAGTGAAACTGAAACATGTAAATGTTTCGTAGGGGTATCCGGGTATTCCTGGTAATGTCTCTTCCATTATCAGATTCACAACTGTAACCGTATGTTTCTTTTCCATCTCTCCACATCCCTTCATATGTCTTTAGTCATTACCTTCTGTACACCCTCTTAGGCTAAATGGTTTTCTTCCTTCCCTACCTTTCGGCACCATCCTATGGTTTGGAAGAAGACTATCCAATAATCATAATGGGTGTACTGTCCTAATCCTAGGAGCACTCGCAATGCGAGAGAAGGTGAAGATAAAAGACAACCGAATAAACCTTATTCCTATTTCTCCTGAACCAGAATCCATCCCCGAACTGGAACAAGTTCCTTTCGAGTTCGTATATAACCATACGATGGAGTATCCAATAAACTGTGGATCTTCGTAGTGATACGGAGTGTTCTGGAGAAATACAAAGGTGATTTAGGATTGGCGAAGAAATACTTGGTTTGGTCGTGAATAGCAGTCGCAATTTACTTTGCCCTCTTACTAATCCCTTGATATGTCTTTACTTAATACCTTCTGTACACCATCGTTATGCTAATTGGTTTTCTTCATTCCCCACCGTTCGGCACCAGCCTAAGGTTTGGAAGAAGACTATCCAATTTGCGTAATAGGTGTACTATCTTCTAAACCAAGGAGTACTCGCAACCTGAGAGAAGGTAAAAGGAAAAGACAACTGAATAGTCCTATTCGTTTTCTCCAGAACAGGAAACCATCCTCGAATAAATTCCTTCGAGTTCGTATATAACCATACGATGGTTTTGTCCAATGAAAGTGGACGTTCGTAGTAATACGGGGTGTCCTGGAGAAAAGGGTAAAAGTAGGAGTGGTAATGAGGTATGCAACTCTGATAATCCAAAAGCCAGTGTTTAAGAAGGTTCGGTTAATCTTGGTCACTGAGTCATAGTCTAGGGTCGGGTCATGGTCGCTGCTAAAGAGAGAGAGAAAAGAAACACTCAGCGTGCACTCTAACCTAGATCATAATGGTTACTAATTTATCTAATCAGGAAACCTCCCACTGTACCGTCAAACTCTCCTCCAAACCTGAAAGAAGAATTAGTCAGGATCACCTGAGGAGTAAACCAACTCATCAGTGGGAATCGGGATCCAACTATCATCGCATGATAACGTGACGGAATCCGCTCACGTTATCACACTCCAGAAGGTATGCGCATATCTGGCAAGTTTCGGTTTCTTTAGAAACTCCCGATGTGATTTTTACCCCATGCTCTTATGACCTTGATGAAGGCCAACATATCATAAGTCTGTAAGTGCACGGCGGCGCCCCGGCCTCCATCCCGAGGCCAAATGCGGAAGTGATAGTTAACTTTAATTTTTCAAACCGGCACCACCGCGCACTAAAACCCGGATCGAACCATTAACTAGTCCTAACTAACTACAAGATGGGGAAAGGAGATATACCGAGTGATCCGAGTCCTCCGGTCTTCTCGCCGTCGTCCCGATCTCCCGCGGAATGTCCGATCTCCACCTCCTTGTCGGAAAGGGCACCACGTCGCCTGGTTCTTTTACGGGCTCCCGCCTCTATACCGAGGCAACTCGGGCACGAAGTTGGCGAGTCGACGTGCCCAAGGTTTGCTGTAGAATGTGTGTAGAACCATGTCTCATATTGGGGTTATGGAGTTTGCCATTTGGTGGAGGAATGAACTATATCTTTTGGAGGAGGAGCTAAAATGGATTTTGTGAAGCCAAAACAACAAAATTTCCCTACCCAAAATTTTGGGACAGACCACTACTTGGTCGGCCTTGCCATTATGAGGGGAGAGTGAGAATGGAGAGTGTGTTGTATGGATGATGGAACCACTATCATAATGCAAGAGAGAAAAGAAAATGGTGATAAAAAACAATTATCACAAACAAATCCATACTCCACCAACCACATCAACAACCATGATTGCACCAAAACCAACACTCCAACAAGCTAATCATCAACAACCATGATGACCCAAAAGTCAAGCCATGATGAGAAGAAGAAGTCAAATGGTGGAGGAATTATCATGATACAAGAATAATGCAAAGAACACCCTCCACAAATGCTTATTTCCACAAATGCAAATAAACCCTCCTCCACCAATTTTCGGCCATTGAAAGATACAAAGAAATATGGCCGAAACGGAAAGCAAACTGGCAACTCCAGAAAACTGGTCCCGTAATAAATTACAGGAAAACCCCTATACTGTGCATACACACCCGCATTTGTATTCCGACCGAAATACAAATGCAATGAGACAAAATCTACACTGTACTATACTAGGATCCGGCTTAAACCAAAGCCGGCTGGTATTATCCGTTCGATCCTGATCCGTGCAATACCGCACGTATCTGATCGAACCCTGCCATATTTGCATACGGCCTCTAGTACTAACCGTCCGATCCTGATCCGTGCAATACCGCATGTATCTGATCGAACCGTGCCATATCTCCATACGGCCTCTACAGCGTTTCGCCCGAAAGCTGAGTAACTGAATGTGGGGGACTCTAAAGACTCGTCAATACCTTGGTTGTGGATTTAACCACTAGCACGTCAGTGGTATAAGCCAATACGTAACGGGCCACCAGCTATTGACCAAAAGGGACGTCGATGAGCGAACCCATCCTGACACCCTACTGAGCCTGTCAGTGATAATATCCGTACAGTCCGGTCCGTTCGTCTATGAGCATCGCATGGCGGGCCTAGGGGGTTGGTAAAAGTCAGACCCCCAAAAGCGGTACAAGTCGTGTCGGAGTGTAGCCCAGAACACCCTGAGATACTACTGGAATACCTACCAGTAAATCTCCTGCCTCGGCCGAAGGCTTCGTGTAATGGCTCTCCTAGACACAGCGCGACCTCACCCCCAATACCGGGAGAGACGAAACCCTGAAGATCCGCTCACTGCCTCCATGTGGCTCGGGACTGTACCCAACTAAAACCTGTTTGCACGTCTCCTTTGAGCGTGGTAGGGCAGTAATCAAAGTACAGTGGGAACTCACACGAGACAAATGACGATCCCCAGGTCGATGAACTAACCTGTACACATGTCACCAGGGAACTGTTATCTGACGTCAGGTATAAGACCAACTAGCATGTTCCCGGCGAGTCCTGTCCGGTGTACTCATAACCCAATGAGCACCTGTATACATCTTAGGTGAACCAACTAACACCAGTGGCTTGTGAGACCGGCCACTGCCCCTCGTCGGGGTCTCGACTGTATACACTAGTCTACTCTGGAGTATCGATGCCCTGTCTCGAAACTCCCACGACTAGGGACCTTTTAAGGATATGCTTACAGACTACCAGCTCCCACGTATATGATCGCCCTCATACTGCTGGCAGTCAAGCAAGAATCCTAGGGGCTCTATCAACGTGCAATAGTGACCTGTCAGGTCACCTAAAGCAGTACACGATGATAAAGATAAACCGGATAGCATACTATCATCTCGAGTAAGACTGTCCTCCTGGGATAGGTCCTCCCTCAATCATTGCAATCACGTGCCTGTGATCCAATAATTGACTCTGAGGGCACTATCTCCAACAATCTCCCACTTGCACTCAAGGCTAATTATTGCAATGTCGCATACTCATAGCCCGTGTGATACCGAACACCCAACTCCTCTACTAGTCAGTCTCACAAAACCCGTTTGCGAAACTATTGCGTTCGAGAAATAGCTTCAGTGAGTGGATCCGCTTTGATGTTTCTTTCTATGTCTCTCTATATCTCAAGTTCGCGGAGAAAGCCATCTCCCGAAATGAGCAATACCTGTCTTAGAATGTGTCTGGATGTCTGATGGGACCTAGCTCATAAATGAACTCCAAATCCAAACTTCTTAGACTGTATTGTCAACTGAACTTAATCAGTATCCTGCGCCGTGCCTCCTTCAGTATTTTCTTGGACCACCTGTCCAAAATACTGCCCCTCGTCAGAAGGAAAAACTATAACTCTGACAACTTCCCTGTCGTCCAGGTCACCTTGGAAGCCTGGAATGATAACTGTCTCCCGAATAAGGCTGTCGTTATCATATCCCTAGAACATCTACTTATGTTCTAAAACTGCTTCCGACTGCTTCTCCAGGATTGGATCAATGTCAACTTGTTGCATCTAGTGCAAGAACAACATCTGGTGTGGTACTTGACATCTCATGATTGACTCAATTGCCTGAGCAAGTGATCTGCCAATCATGCACATCCCTCTCCCCTTTAGTCTGTAAGACACCTTTAGAGAGGGTGACTCCATTACCTGCAGGTGCATTACCATGCCAGGAGTCGTCCATTCTAAATACTCTTAGAATGCTGTCTGAGTACCCAGATTGGGAAACCACCCAAATCTAGATCTAAAGCCATAGATCTAGTAACCAGTATGTCTTATATAATGTCCAAGTCCCATGTGGAGAAACCACTGTGTGACGACCAAAGTATAACCGATCGTAGTATAGGAGTTTCTTTTCCTATTCTGTGTATGTCATCCAAATACCATGACATCACACCCTACTACCTTCTTAACAGATCCATCCCCTATTCTGATGAAGTCAAACCTATGACTGTCACATCAGAAATAGATGATCTATCTCCGCTATCTCTGCTTTAGTCTATAAATAGACATAAGCCACTTGTCCACCAATGCTTCCGCTGCTCCCACTGACTACGACAACCCTCTGGCAGAGTCATATACACGTACACTTCTAAAACTAGTTTAGAACGACGCTATACTCATCCTCCTGCCGGGTCTCACAGTCTGGAACAACAGCAATGGCAAGTGTGGGTAAACAAGAACTTCTTTGTCACCGTCCTTGAGGCTACCGGAGTACCTCTCGGGTGCCTGAAGTTACCCACCTTATCTGCGGAGTGGCCAATGGAATGTCAAACCAGATTGAATCTTTAGCTTCCTTATCAAATCTTCAGTAATCGTTTGCGGTTCTGGAATCACATCCAGTTCTACAATACTCCCACTACTGTTTTCTGAAAAAATCCATTTTTATTAAAACTGTGGCGAGTCAAGAACAATATCACTATTGATCTTCCAGATGGTAGAAAGTCAACCCTCGTCATAGCCTGGGTCAACCCACAAACAGCCATTACAGAAACGTGCCTTGAGTTGTCCAGTGTTTGGTTTTAATCATAAGCCGGACAACTCCCCGTACCCTAACATCGTTAAGATATGAACTGTTCTATATCCAATATAGAATCAGAGGCACTGATTTAATTGAACCAGATTCAGATCATGCAGCTGTCTCCAGTGCATGTCAACTAAATGGAAGGAGGTCGATCAGCATTACTCAACTTAGGAATGCTTCCAATTATGAGTAACCTGAAAGAGAAGCAAGTTCTCTTAATCATTACTATCAACTGAATACCATACACAAGTATCTACATCTTCGATCACTTTGAAGAATCCCGATACTTGCAACATCTGGTTCTCTACTTTATTCAAATACCTATAACTTCTCAAAATTAGGACGCTGTGTTTCTACGAAACACTTGTCTAAAAACTAGAGAAGTCATAAGTAAACCGAATATAGTACGGGGACCAACCCCTCAGTCCTAATGGACCCTGGACAACATACAATACTCTGTATAAGTCCCTTGAGTCTGATAACTCATTCACTGTGTGTCGTAGGTTGAAAACTGTACTATGGTTATGAAGAATTACACCGCTGTTTAATGCTCCTTACCTAACCATCCACTGATATAGGTAAATGTCATAGACATAATTTCAAAAAGGTATATCTCACTCTATGAAAATAGACGTACAGATATATCAATTTGAAATTGGTGCATAACAGCGGATATTCAAAACCAAATGTTTGCCGACTGGCAAACAGTCCAGGTGACTTCCTCAAATATCACCGATTACAACGAATCCCGATATGATGAGGATGATCACCTAATTCCCAATAACTTACTCCCACTCATCATCTGTAAAACTATACAGATGAGAGAATCATACCTGGTAAATACATACCCTGGAGTAAGTATCTGATTGGGAAATCAGTTTTCCTTTAACAGTACACAGTGAAACTGAAACATTGAAATGTTTCGATGGGGTATCCCGGTATTCCTAGTAATGCCTCTTCCATTATTCAGATTCACAACTGTAACCGTGTAATTCTTTGCCACCTCTCTAAATCCCTTTCTATGTATTTAGTCATTACCTTCTGTATACCCCTTTAGGCCAAATGGCTTTCTTCCTTCCCTACCGTTCGGCACCAGCCTATGGTTTGGAAGAAGACTATCCAATAAGCATAATGGGTGTATTGTCCTAATCCTAGGAGCACTCGCAAAGTGAGAGAAGGTGAAGATAAAAGACAACTGAATAAACCTTATTCCTATTTCTCCTGAACCAGAATCCATCCCCGAACTGGAACAAGTTCCTTTCGAGTTCGTATATAACCATACGATGGAGTATCCAATAAACTGTGGATCTTCGTAGTGATACGGAGTGTCCTGGAGAAATACAAAGGTGATTTAGGATTGGTGAAGGAATACTTGGTTTGGTCGTGAATATCAGTCGCAATTTACTTTGCCCTCTTACTAATCCCTTGCTTTGTCTTAACTTAATACCTTCTGTACACCATCGTTAGGCTAATTGGTTTTCTTCATTCCCTACCGGTCGGCACCAGCCTAAGGTTTGGAAGAAGACTATCCAATTTGCGTAATAGGTGTACTATCTCCTAAACCAAGGAGTACTCGCAACCTGAGAGAAGGTAAAAGGAAAAGACAACTGAATAGTCCTATCCATTTTCTCCAGAACCGGAAACCATCCTCGAATAAATTCCTTCGAGTTCGTATATAACCATACGATGGTTTTGTCCAATGGAAGTGGACGTTCGTAGTAATACGGGGTGTCCTGGAGAAAAGGGTAAAAGTAGGAGTGGCAATGAGGTTTGCAACTCTGACAATCCAAAAGCCAGTGTTTAAGAAGGTTCGGTCAATTTTGGTCACTGAGTCATAGTCTTAGGGTCGGGTCAATGGTCGCTGCCAAAGAGAGAGAGAAAAGAAACACTCAGCGTGCACTCTATCCTAGATCAGAATGGTTACCAATTTATCTAATCTGGAAACCTCCCACTGTACCTCAAATTCTCCTCCAAATCTGAAAGAAGAATTAGTCAGGGTCACCGGAGGAGTAAACTAACTTATTAGTGGGAATCGGGATCCAACTATCATCGCATGATAACGTGACGGAATCCGCTCACGGTGTCACACTCCAGAAGGTATGCGCATATCTGGCAAGTTTCAGTTTCTTTAGAAACTCCTGATGTGATTTCTACCCCATGCTCTTATGACCTTGACTTTGGCCAACAAATCATAAGTCACATGTCAAGTTCTACCCGTCGTTCTCCATGTTAATTTGAGCCCACCCGCACAAGCCCTTGACTTTGGCCAACAAGGCTATACGACTGCCCCAAACCAACGCATCTATCTATGCTGCATATGAATACCCCAATAGCTACCAAACACTGTGCCTTGACTTTGGCCAACAAACACAGCTTGAATACTATTGACCACCCATATGAAACGACGGAGGGCTACGAATGGTTTCTGGCGAAAACCTTTAACGTAATGAACTTGATATCGTTGAAGGAACTGATAGCTTTTAAAAATATAGTGACGAAAACCTTTGCTAAAGAGGTCACTCCCGGTGAAGGGATCTCGGCTCTTTCCCCGTAGAATGAGGTGCAGGATATTCCAACTGAATACCACGATGCAAAGCAAAAGTAATCGGCTATAGTGAAGTTAATTCCCTGACGCAAACTTCTGTCCAAGGGGTCACTCCCGGTGAAAGGATCTCGGCCCTTGCCTCGTCGACTGAGGAGCAGGATATTCCAACTGAATACCACGATGCAAAACAAAAGAGAACGTCCTTGCAATAACAGCTTTTTGAAAAGTGTTCCAACAACATCAGATTAGGTTTGTTTTTAACTTGCATTGATCTGAATCAACGCGGTCCCATCAATTGATCACACCACAAAGAACGAAAATATACTGATGTACGTATATGCCATCCGCATTCGCCACTGGGTCCCGTCATTACCCGTTAGGTTAGCTAACTAACGACAGAGCGGGGACTGGACTAGCGCGGATGTAAAACATATACAACATCTACTAATATATATACCAATATATTATATTCGCTCAAGGCGTGATAAAATGCAACATCACAGAAATGTACAGCATCACAGAACAATACAGATATCTGGGATCCCCGGGTTTCACAGAGCCACTACTGAAACCCGACGTTCCCCTGGTCGTGTGGATAGCCTGTGCAATGAAATCCTGGACCCCTACGGGCGCGGCAAGTTACCCGCCAAAACCTGAAGCGAGGCATCCCCCTTCAGCGACGTGAATGGACCACCCGGCACTTCATGGAATCCGGCAACTTGGGCACCCCTCCTGGGTCAACCTGTACCCCCTACGAGTGCGGCGAATAGCCCGCCAATTCTAGAGTGAAGCCCCCTCCGTCTCAATGCCATGAGATGCGGGCCCGTTGCCCTCTAGAACCCGGCTATCCGTGCACCCCTCCGTGGGGTAATCCTAGTACAGAAAGTAAAATATACATACAACGGGTACATCGACCGCAACCTGGCCGTGCCCCAAAATAATAATACAAACAGGACGGCAGTCCACATGTCGGACGCTCGCCCCGCAATATCAAATGTACATAATACAACAAAAACTGCACTAGCATTGCATCGAGGCTATCCCCACGACCGATCCGCAACATCACAGCAATACACAGAACATCAACGTGAAAGTCACGTTCGCAAATCCGTCTAACCGGGCTATAGCAGTTAGACAGGATTTACCGATCAAGTGACATTCACGGTCGCAGATATAATGTAAATACTATGAAATAATGTGTTTAAAATATCCGATCGATAAAATTTTACCAAGTGGGCCCCAAGCATTACTGTAGCAACTAAAGAAATTCTGGGCCCAAAAAGAATGTTCCAAAAACCCTATTTTTAAGTCAGGAGGCCTCTGTAAAAAATTGGTGCACTGATCACTCAAAAGCGCGGCGGAACCGCGGCCCAAGCATGGGTTTGGCCACGGTTCCGCGGTCGAATAATGAGATCTCGCTACCAAATTTTTACAGTAGGCTTATACTTCCCTGCACAGTATTCTGAGACAACCTGAAAAATTTTTCTAGACAAAAAAATTTCGACAGAAAACTGTTGTACTGAAAAACGCGGATTTTAGAATTTTTGATCGATCGGAAATGTAAACACGTTAGACAAAGCTAGACTATGTTAATGGCGAGTCTCTGATACCACTGTAAGTGCACGGCGGCACCCCAGCCTCCATCCCGAGGCCAAATGCGGAAGCGATAGTTAACTTTAATTTTTCAAACCGGCACCACCGCGCACTAAAACCCGAATCGAATCATTAACTAGTCCTAGCTAACTACAAGATGGGGAAAGGAGATATACCGAGTGATCCGAGTCCTCCGGTCTTCGCGCCGTCGTCCCGATCTCCTGCGGAATGTCCGGTCTCCACCTCCTCGTCGGAAAGGGCACCACGTCGCCTGGTTCTTTTACGGGCTCCGCCTCTATACCGAGGCAACTCGGGCATGAAGCTGGCGAGTCGACGTGCCCAAGGTTTGCTGTAGAATGTGTGTAGAACCATGTCTCATATTGGGGTTATGGAGTTTGCCATTTGGTGGAGGAATGAACTATATCTTTTGGAGGAGGAGCTAAAATGGATTTTGTGAAGCCAAAACAACAAAATTTCCCTACCCAAAATTTTGGGACAGCCCACTACTTGGCCGGCCTTGCCATTGTGAGGGGAGAGTGAGAATGGAGAGTGTGTTGTATGGATGATGGAACCACTATCATAATGCAAGAGAGAAAAGAAAATGGTGATAAAAAACAATTATCACAAACAAATCCATACTCCACCAACCACATCAACAACCATGATTGCACCAAAACCAACACTCCAACAAGCTAATCATCAACAACCATGATGACCCAAAAGTTAAGCCATGATGAGAAGAAGAAGAAGTCAAATGGTGGAGGAATTATCATGATACAAGAATAATGCAAAGAACACCCTCCATAAATGCTTATCTGTACAAATGCAAATAAGCCCTCCTCCACCAATCTTCGGCCATTGAAAGATACAAAGAAATATGGCCGAAACGGAAAGCAAACTGGCAACTCCAGAAAACTGGTCCCGTAATAAATTACAGGAAAACCCCTATACTGTGCATACACACCCGCATTTGTATTCCGACCGAAATATAAATGCAATGAGACAAAATCTACACTGTACTATACTAGGATCCGGCTTAAACCAAAGTCGGCTGGTATTATCCGTTCGATCCTGATCCGTGCAATACCGCACGTATCTGATCGAACCCTGCCATATTTGCATACGGCCTCTAGTACTAACCGTCCGATCCTGATCCGTGCAATACCGCATGTATCTGATCGAACCGTGCCATATCTCCATACGGCCTCTACAGCGTTTCGCCCGAAAGCTGAGTAACTGAATGTGGGGGACTCTAAAGACTCGTCAATACCTTGGTTGTGGATTTAACCACTAGCACGTCAGAGGTATAAGCCAATACGTAACGGGCCACCAGCTATTGACCAAAAGGGACGTCGATGAGCGAACCCATCCTGACACCCTACTGAGCCTGTCAGTGACAATATCCGTACAGTCCGGTCCGTTCGTCTATGAGCATCGCATGGCGGGCCTAGGGGGTTGGTAAAAGTCAGACCCCCAAAAGTGGTACAAGTCGTGTCGGAGTGTAGCCCAGAACACCCTGAGATACTACTGGAATACCTACCAGTAAATCTCCTGCCTCGGCCGAGGGCTTCGTGTAATGGCTCTCCTAGACACAGCGTGACCTCACCCCCAATACCGGGAGAGACGAACCCCTGAAGATCCGCTCACTGCCTCCATGTGGCTCGAGACTGTATCCAACTAAAACCTGTTTGCACGTCTCCTTTGAGCGTGGTAGGATAGTAATCAAAGTACAGTGGGAACTCACACGAGACAAATGACGATCCCCAGGTCGATGAACTAACCTGTACACATGTCACCAGGGAACTGCTATCTGACGTCAGGTATAAGACCAACTAGCATGTTCCCGGCGAGTCCTGTCCGGTGTACTCATAACCCAATGAGCACCTGTATACATCTTAGGTGAACCAACTAACACCAGTGGCTTGTGAGACCGGCCACTGCCCCTCGTCGGGGTCTCGACTGTATACACTAGTCTACTCTGGAGTATCGATGCCCTGTCTCGAAACTCCCACGACTAGGGACCTTTTAAGGATGTGCTTATAGACTACCAGCTCCCACGTATATGATCGCCCTCATACTGCTGGCAGTCAAGCAAGAATCCTAGGGGCTCTATCAACGTGCAATAGTGACCTATCAGGTCACCTAAAGCAGTACGCGATGATAAAGATAAACCAGATAACATACTATCATCTCGAGTAAGACTGTCCTCCTGGGATAGGTCCTCCCTCAATCATTGCAATCACGTGCCTGTGATCCAATAATTGACTCTGAGGGCACTATCTCCAACAAAGTCACATGTCAAGTTCTATCCGTCATTATCTAGGTTAATTTGAACCCACCCGTACATACCCTTGACTTTAGCCAACAAGGCAGTACGACTGTCCCAAACCAATGCATCTATCTATGCTGCAGAAAAGTAACAAATAGCTACCATACACTATGCCTTGACGAAGGCCAACATACATAGCATGAATACTAAGTGCTAGCTTTCTGAAATGACGGAGGGCTACGAATGGTTTTTGGTGAAAAACCTTTAACGTAATGAACTTGATATCGTTGAAGGAACCGGATAGCTTTTTATAAAAATATAGTGACGAAAACCTTTGCTAAAGAGGTCACTCCCGGTGAAGGGTTCTCGGCTCTTTCCCCGTAGAATGAGGTGCAGGATATTCCAACTGAATACCACGATGCAAAGCAAAAGTAATCGACTATAGTGAAGTTATTGCCCTGACGCAAATTTCCAAGGGGTCACTCCCAGTGAAGGGATTTCGGCCCTTGCCTCGTCGACTGAGGTGCTGGATATTCATAACTGAATACCACTGTGCAAAATAAAAGAGAACGCCCTTGCAATAACAACTTTTTGAAAAATGTTCCAACAACATCAGAATATGTTTGTTTAGCTTGCATTGATCCGAATCAATGCAGTCCCATCAATTGATCACACCACAAAGAACGAAAATAATGATGTACGTATATGCCATCCGCATTCGCCACTGGGTCCCGTCATCACCCGTTAGGTTACTTAACTAACGACAGAGCGGGGACTGGACTAGCGCGGATGCAAAACATATACAACATCTACTAGTATATATATCAATATATAATATTCGCTCAAGGCGTGATAAAATGCAACATCACAGAAATGTAATAAGCATCACAGAACAATACAGATATCTGGGATCCCCGGGTTTCATAGAGCCGCTACTGAAATCCGACGTTCCCCTGGTCGTGTGGATAGCCTGTGCAATGAAATCCTAGACCCCTACGGGCGCGGAAAGTTACCCGCCAAAACCTGAAGCGAGGCAGCTCCCTTCAACAACGTGAATGGACCACCCAGCACTTCATGGAATCCGGTAACTTGAGCACCCTTCCTTGGGTCAACCTGTACCCTCTATGAGTGCGGCGAATAGCCCGCCAATTCTAGAGTGAAGCCCCCTCCGTCTCAACGCCATGAGATGCGGGCCCGTTGCCCTCTAGAACCCGGCTATCCGTGCACCCCACCGCGGGGTAATCTTAGTACAGAAAGTAAAATATACATACAACGGGTATATCGACCTCAGCCCGGTCGTGCCCCAAAAGAATAATATACAAACAGGCAGTGACGGCAGTCCACATGTCGGACGCTCGCCCCGCAATATCAAATGTACATAAATAACCAAACTGTACTAACAATGCATCCAGGCTATCCACCACGACAAATCCGCAACATCGCAGCATAATACAGAACATCAACGTGAATGTCACGTTCGCAAATCCGTCTAAAAGGGCTATAGCAGTTAGACAGGATTTACCGATCAAATGACATTCACGGTCGCAGATATAATGTAAATACTGTGAACTAACATGTTTAAAATTTTCGATCGATCAAATTTACCGAAGTGGGCCCCAAGCACTACTGTAGCACTCAAAGAAAATCTGGGCCCAAAAAGAATATTCCAAAAACCCCATTTTCAACTCAGAAGCCCACTGTAAAAATTTTATGCAATGAACAGTCAAAGTAGCGGCGGAACCGCGGCTAATGCGTGGGTTTGGCCGCGGTTCCGCGGTGGAAAAGTGACTTCACGCGACAAAATTTTCACAAAATGCTTAGAATTCCCTGCACGTATTGTAAGTCCATGCTACCGCTCCCGGTACTTACGGGCTTGCGGAAATGATGAAAAACAATTTTTCTAGAGATGGTAACATGGACTCAAACTGGATCTTTGTTAAACTATCTATCTAACAACCTAACTAGGAGTTGTTAACTACTCGGTTAGGGGGTTATACCTTTCTTTCTTGAACTCCTTCGTCTTCAACTCTTGATGGTGTACGGATCGGCTTCACCCCGTCGTCTCCTTGCGCCGAAGATCGATCCACCCGAAAGCTTCTACCTTTGGCTTCTTCTTCGAACTTTGAAGAAACTAGTTCACTTGGTTTTCTAAACCTTGTAAACTGGAGTGAGTAGAGGAGAGTGTGTTGGGATTTTTCTCTATGGTTCTTGCTTCTCAACACATGAGACAAGTGAACCGTAGACAAGAGAGAGCAAGAGGAAGAGGGAGAGCTCAAGCAAGAGAGAGAAAGGAAATAAGAGAATGAGAAAGACTTTTTCCCTCTTGGCTCTCATAATCCAAATTCATCATAACAAATAATAGCAATCAAGTATTATGTGATGGTTTAAGTCAAAATAGCCATATCATTTTATGCACTCATTTTGCACAAGAGAAACAAGCAAGCAAAAGTCTTTGCCATGAAATGATAGCTATTGTCATGATGATGGTCAACTAGTCCAACCTAGTCAACCGGTCAACAAAGTCAACCCCTCAACAACCATGTCACTATAATACTTAATTAATATTATTGTTAATTATATTTCATATTCTCATTAGGGTTTAGCAAAAAGTCAATAGTAAACAGTCAACAGTCAACAACCTTAATGAGAATCCCCTGCCTCTGTCTCTTTGTCAACTGTGCATACACACCCGCATCCGCGTTCCGAGGAACACGAATACATACGAGATAAAACAAATCCCAAATCGTACACTAGGATCTAGCTTAAACCAAAGCCCGCTAGTGTTAACTGTCCGGACACTAAACGTGCACAAGTGCACGGGTGTGACCGAACCCTGTCGCAAAACCATGCGACCTGTCGCAAAACCATGCGACCTCTACTCTTTTGCCTAAAGGCGAATAGCTCTCTGTGTGGGACTCTAAAGACTCGACACTACGCTGGTAGTGGGTTTAACCACAGACCGCAAGCGGCACTAGCTGTGCGTAACGGCCCCCAGGTAGATGCCGACAAGAAGACTGACGAGGTGAAACCCATCTGAACTCCTACTGAGCCAGAATGTGACAGTCTCCGTACAGTCCGGTCTGTTCGTCTGATACATCACATGGCGGGCCTAGGGGGCGGTAAACGTCAGTCCCCTAATAGCGGTACAAGTCGTGTCGGAGTGAAGCCCAGAACACCCTGAGATAACACTGGAAGCCTACCAGTATATCTCGCTTGCCCTGGCCAGGGACTACTCGTGTAATGGATCTCCTAGACACAGCGCGATGTCAAACCCCAATACCGGGAGAGACAAATCCTGTCTAACCGTCACTGCCTGTAAGTGCTTCGGGACTGCACCCAACTACTACCTGTTTGCACGACTCCTTTGAGCCGTGGTAGGGTAGTAATCGAAGTACAATGGGAACACACTCGAGGCGAAGTGACAGTGTCAAGTCAGCGGACTAAGCTGTACTCATGTCATCTGGGAACTGATAACTGACGATAGGTATAATACCAACCAACAGTTCCCGACGAGTCCTGTCCAGTGTACTCGTAACCTAACGAGCACCCGCATACTATCTCAAGTACGACGTACTGACGGCTGTGGGACAGACCGTCTCCCGTGCTGGGATGAGAAGCGCATACGCTAGTCTACTCCGGAGTATCGATGCCCTGTCTCGATAGTCCCGCGACTAGGGACCTGCATAAGGATGTGCTTGTGGATTACCCAGCCCCCACGAGTGTGACTGCCATCACAACGCTGGTAACAAGCAAAGATCCTAAGGGCTCTACTAATATGTATAAGCAATATGCTAAAAGAAACACATGCACATATTAAAGTAGAAACAAACCAAGTAGCATACTACCATTTTGAGCAAGATTGTCTATACAAGGTGAATATCCCAAGCTTCAATTAAGTAATATACAAACTAGTATGATACAGTAATGGCCTCCAGGGCATATACACTAACAATCTCCCACTTGCACTAAGGCCATGTACTGGCGTATCGAAGACCTATCATCTCGATCAGCCGCTCGAACTGAGTCTGGGGCAAGGCCTTGGTGAATGGATCTGCAGTGTTATCTTCTGAAGCAACCCTCCGAACCTCGATCTCCTGGCGATCCACGATCTCCCTGATCAGGTGATACCACCTCAAGATGTGTATGGATTTTTGATGGGACCTGGGTTCCTTCGCTAAAGCTATAGCCCCGTTGTTGTCGCAATACAGAGGTATTGGGTCAACAATGGACGGTACCACCTGAAGCTCTTTCAAGAACTTCCTCATCCAGACGGCTTCTTTTGTGGCATCAGATGCAGCGATATATTCCGCTTCCATAGTCGAGTCAGCAACGGTTTCCTGTTTGGAACTCTTCCAACACACCGCCCCTCCGTTGAGGGTAAAGACAAAGCCCGACATGGACTTGGAATCATCCTTGTCACTCTGGAAGTTGGAGTCAGCAAAGGCCTCGATCTGGAGGTCTTTTCCGCCATATACCAAGAACATCTCCTTAGTCCTTCTCAGGTACTTGAGAATGTTCTTTACCGCTATCCAGTGTTTCTCCCCAGGGTTTGACTGATACCGGCTTACTACACTCAGTGCATAAGCTACATCCGGTCTGGTACACAACATCGCATACATTATAGAGCCTACCGCAGAAGCGTAGGGTATAATTGACATGCGATCCCTTTCCATATCAGTCTTGGGAGACATCTCTTTGGAGAGGGTGATCCCGTGATAAGCCGGTAGATTACCGCGCTTGGAATCTTCCATACTGAATCTTTTCAGTATGGTGTCGATGTACATGGACTGTGAAAGTCCTAATATCCTCTTGGATCTATCACGATAATTCCGGATCAGCAGAATGTATGAGGCATCACCCAGGTTTTTCATGGAGAACCTGTGTGACAAGAACCCTTTGACAGATTGTAGCATAGGAATGTCATTTCCTATTAAGAGAATGTCATCCACGTATAAAACTAGGAATACTACAGTTCTCGCTACAAATCTACTATAGATGCATGGTTCATCGGGATTTTTGATAAAGCCAAATTCACCGTCTCATCAAAGCAGATGTTCCAACTCCGCGACGCCTGCTTTAGTCCATAGATGGACTTGAGCAACTTGCAGACCTTTCCGCTGCTCCCACTCTGAATGAAACCCTCTGGCTGGTCCATATAGACACACTCCTCTAAATTTCCATTTAGAAAAGCGGTCTTTACGTCCATTTGCAAGATCTCATAATCGTGGAAGGCAGCAATGGCAAGAAGGATCTGAATGGATTTCAGCATAGCCACTGGAGAAAAGGTTTCGTCATAGTCCAAACCAGGTCTTCGACGAAAACCCTTTGCAACAAGTCTAGCCTTATAGGTCTCAACCTGTCCATCTACACCAATCTTCCTTTTGAAGATCCACTTGCATCCTACTGGTTTTACCCCATCTGGAGCAATGTCCAACGTCCATACTTTGTTGGTGTACATGGACTCCATCTCGGTCCGCATTGCATCCAGCCATTTTACTGAGTCAGCGCTCTGAATGGCCTGCTGGAAGCTAGTAGGCTCATCACTATCAATGATGCAATCCTCTCTATCCCCGTCTATGAGAAAACCGTAGTATCTCTCGGGCGGATGAGACTGCCTACTACTCCTGCGGAGTGGCGTAGGAATGTCCTGTTCTTTTGAACCCTCTGGTTCTACTAACCTCTCAGTAATAGCTCGTGGTTCTGGAATTTCTTCCAGTTCTACTGCGCTCCCACTTATCTGGTTTTCCAAAAACTCAGTTTCCAAGAAGTAGGCATGACGAGAAACAAAAACCTTTTGTTCCTCTTCGTAGTAGAAGAAATATCCCTTGGAGTTCTTTGGATATCCCACGAACTTGCACTGTACTGAGCGTGCCTCGAGTTTGTCCGCATGCCGCTTTTTGACAAAAGCTGGACATCCCCATGTCTTAATGTGCTTAAGATAGGGTTTCTTCCCACACCACATCTGATATGGTGTGGTAGGCACGGTCTTAGTAGGAACTCGGTTCAAAAGATATGCAGCTGATTCTAGTGCATATCCCCAGAATGATCGCGGTAACTCAGTGTTACTCATCATGGACCGTACCATATCCAATAGGGTGCGGTTTCGTCTCTCCGATATACCGTTATGTTGCGGAGTGTATGGAGGAGTAAGCTGAGAGAGAATTCCATTCCCTTTTAGGTAATCCAGGAACTCGACACTTAAGTATTCACCACCTCGATCAGATCTTAGTGTCTTGATACTTTTGCCGGTCTGTTTTTCTACTTCATTCTTATATTCCTGGAACTTTCCAAAGGCTTCGGATTTATGTTTCATTAAGAAGACATAACCGTACCTCGAAAAGTCATCCGTAAAAGTAATGAAGTAAGAATAACCGCTTCGCGCATGTGTAGACATTGGACCGCACACGTCGCTGTGTACGAGTCCCAAGAGCTCGCTCGCTCTTACTCCGTGTCCAGTGAACGGAGTCTTTGTCATCTTTCCTTTGAGACAGGATTGACAAGTGGCATACGATTGATATTCGAACGGATCCAAATATCCTTTTGTATGTAACTTCGTCAACCTTCTCTCGTTGATGTGACCCAGTCTACAATACCATAAGAAAGTCTGATTTATTTCCGGAGACTTTCTCTTGTGTGTATTCTGGACATTGAAAATCTGTGGTTGGTTTAATACGTATATACCATTGCTTAATGTACCTGACCCAATCAGAACTTGATTAAGGTGAATGTTCACAACATTACTTACAAATGCAAATTCATAACCTTCTTTAGATAATAAAGATACAGAAATGATATTACAAGTTGCATTGGGTACAAAATAGCAATTACGCAAAACCAAAACGTGTCCATCTGACAAGCCCAGGTGATAGTCCCTCACGGACTCAGCATCCATGCCAGCTCCGTTTGCAACTCTGAGGGTCATATCACCTGCCTTCAAAACCCTACGCTTTCTCAGTGCCTGCAAAGAATTACAGATATGAGATCCTGATCCGGTATCCAATACCCAGGAAGTAGAGTTTATTGAAAGACAGTTTTCAATAACATACACACCTGAAGCTGAAGCCGCAACCTGCTTCAGATCCTATGTTCTGGCTTTCCAAGCCCTGCAATCTTTCTTCCAGTGTCCACTCTTATGACAGTAGAAGCATTTTTCCTTATCCACAAGCTTCCCTACCTTCTTTGTTGCTTTTGCCTTTCCCTTCGTATCCACTTTACTAACACCGCCCCTTGGTTTGGCGGGGGCTTTCTTCTTCTTTCCCTTGGCTTTCGCCTTGGACCTAGAAGAGGAAGATCCTCCTACAAACAAAGTGGATGTTTCCCTACCATTCTGTAGGGTGCCCTCTGCACTCCTCAGCATGTTGAGGAGTTCTGAAAGTTCAACTTCTTTTTCTTGCAAGTTGAAGTTCAGGATAAACTGGGCATAAGTGGAAGGAAGGGACTGGAGAATCAAGTCCGCATAGAGCTCATTCTCCAACGTGGTCCCAAGGTCCGCGAGCTCCTCTATGTAGCCAATCATCCTAAGCACGTATTCCGCTACCGATTATCCGACGGCCAATCTTGCCGAAAAGAACTTCTTCGACACTTCGTATCTTGCGATACGTGATTGCTCTCCATACAGTTCTTTTGTATGGAGAAATATGGATTCGAGGTCCATATTCTCGTGCCTCCTCTGATGTTCGTTGTCCATAGATGCAAGCACGAGGCACTTGGCCTTCGCGCAATCGACCTCCCAAGTCTTACAGATTTCCTTATCCGCGACGCTGGAGGTGGGACCTAGGATAGGGGGAGCTTTGGTGGTAAGAAGATACCCCAGCTTGTCGTAAGTGATTGCCATTTTGACATTCCTGAGCCAATCTTTGTAGTTTGGCCCTGTCAGTATGTTTTTATCTAGAAGTAACTTAAGTCCAGTCATGTCGATTGGTCGCTGCAATTAGGAGAGAGAGAGAAGAAACACTCAGCATGATGCTCTTGTAAGTTTAGAGTGGTTTTTAGTTTGTCTAAACAGGATGGCTCCCACTGTTTCTCGAATCCCTCCTCAAACCAAAAAGGAAGAATTAGTCAGGATCAATCTCACCGTACAATTCTTGCTTAACCGTTCGGCCAGGCTGGTGTCGGTACTTCGAGGGAGGTTTTCCAACGCTTTCGTGAAGTTCCTTAATTAAATAACCTCTTTTCCCTGTGGGCGTAGCCCCGCTAATACCTTTCTAGACACCTACTTGGTTTATAGCATCGATCGTTAAGTGAGAAATTTCCCGAGGAGTAGCATATACTCACAGTAGGATCGGGATCCAAATATCATTGCGTGACAAAACTGAAGGAATCCTACCAGAATCATCACACTCCAAATGGTATGCAACGCTAGCAAGTTTCAGTACTTATGAAACTCCCGATGTGGATTTTTGCCCCATGCTCTTATGACCTTGACTTTGGCCAACAAATCATAAGTCACATGTCAAGTTCTACCCGTCATTCTCCAGGTTAATTTGAACCTACCCGTAACTACCTTTGACTTTGGCCAACAAGGCAGTACGACTGTCCCAAACCAACGCATCTATCTATGCTGCACATGATTACCCAATAGCTACCAATCACTATACCTTGACTTTGGCCAACAAACACAGCTTGAATACTATTGACTTTTCATGTGAAACGACGGAGGGCTACGAATGGTTTTGGCAAAACCGTGAACGTAGTGAACTTGATATAATCGATGGAACGAGATAGCTTTTAAAAGGAGTGGCTCAAACTCCGCATTTAAAAGTTGGTTTTTGAAAAGAACCGAGTGGTTTTGAAAGTGTTCCAATGACTTTTACTTGGTTTATTTTCTTGCATTAGTTCTTTTAATGCGTCCCATCATTTAATCCTACCATTGCAGAAAACAACCAAAATATGACGTACGCTTATGCCATTCGCATTCGCCACGGGGCCCCGTCATTACCTGTTAGGTTACTTAACTAACGACAGAGCGGGGGCTGGGCTAGCGCGGCTGTAAAACATAAGCAACGTCTAAATAATATCATATATAGATATATTACAATGATAGCCATTTCAGATCACAGATGAACACATTGGATATACTAGGAATCCGCAATTCGTACGAGCCTGTAACGAAAAGCAGATTACACGGTCGCGGTGAATAGCCAATACCCCACCCAAGACCCCTACGGGTGCGGCAAACTACCCGCCAAGTACCCGAAGCGAAGCGACCTCCCTCAACACCGTGAGTAGGCCACTCGGCACTTCGGGATACCCGGTAGTTTGTGCACCCCCTCCATGGGTCTATTCTAGGAGCAAAAACAGTAAAAAGAAATTATACAATGACGGCTACAACCCCGACCCGGTTGTGCAGCCATATAAATAATATTACATCAATTTACAAATTTACATGAATTGAAAGAAAAGAAAACTCTCATCTCACAATTCCCGGCTATTCACCCGCGACAATCCAATGAATTCATATACACATACCATCAACATTACAGAGCACAGATTTGTATAACCCGCACTGATCGACATATAGCGATTAGCAGACGTTCAATACAAATAAAACATCACAGATATATACCCGTCAGCTTAAGTCATTAGAAACTCGATCAAAATACGGTTTTTAAAGCCCCAAAAACAAAATTTTCATTCTGGAAAACCTGGGCAGAAAAAACATATCCCAAAAATCCCAAAATACCCCATAGAGTATTCTGCGTTTCCGCGGCGCTTTGATGGGATCTGTGGATCGTTTTTCTACAGTACACTATAAAAATCCTGAGTCGATTTTTGAAGCATGATTTATTATTTTTACAGCACTTTAAAAATCGACAGCAAGTTTGATTTCCGGGTGTATTTCGCGACTTTTTCTCCGATCGAATTTCTACTAACTTTGCTAACATGTTAGATATTGTTTAACTAGGCTCTGATACCACTGTAAGTCCATGCTACCGCTCCCGGTACTTACGGGCTTGCGGAAATGATGAAAAACAATTTTTCTAGAGATGGTAACATGGACTCAAACCGGATCTTTGTTAAACTATCTATCTAACAACCTAACTAGGAGTTGTTAACTACTCGGTTAGGGGGTTATACCTTTCTTTCTTGAACTCCTTCGTCTTCAACTCTTGATGGTGTACGGATCGGCTTCACCCCGTCGTCTCCTTGCGCCGAAGATCGATCCACCCGAAAGCTTCTACCTTTGGCTTCTTCTTCGAACTTTGAAGAAACTAGTTCACTTGGTTTTCTAAACCTTGTGAACTGGAGTGAGTAGAGGAGAGTGTGTTGGGATTTTTCTCTATGGTTCTTGCTTCTCAACACATGAGACAAGTGAACCGTAGACAAGAGAGAGCAAGAGGAAGAGGGAGAGCTCAAGCAAGAGAGAGAAAGGAAATAAGAGAATGAGAAAGACTTTTTCCCTCTTGGCTCTCATAATCCAAATTCATCATAACAAATAATAGCAATCAAGTATTATGTGATGGTTTAAGTCAAAATAGCCATATCATTTCATGCACTCATTTTGCACAAGAGAAACAAGCAAGCAAAAGTCTTTGCCATGAAATGATAGCTATTGTCATGATGATGGTCAACTAGTCCAACCTAGTCAACCGGTCAACAAAGTCAACCCCTCAACAACCATGTCACTATAATACTTAATTAATATTATTGTTAATTATATTTCATATTCTCATTAGGGTTTAGCAAAAAGTCAATAGTAAACAGTCAACAGTCAACAACCTTAATGAGAATCCCCTGCCTCTGTCTCTTTGTCAACTGTGCATACACACCCGCATCCGCGTTCCGAGGAACACGAATACATACGAGATAAAACAAATCCCAAATCGTACACTAGGATCTAGCTTAAACCAAAGCCCGCTAGTGTTAACTGTCCGGACACTAAACGTGCACAAGTGCACGGGTGTGACCGAACCCTGTCGCAAAACCATGCGACCTGTCGCAAAACCATGCGACCTCTACTCTTTTGCCTAAAGGCGAATAGCTCTCTGTGTGGGACTCTAAAGACTCGACACTACGCTGGCAGTGGGTTTAACCACAGACCGCAAGCGGCACTAGCTGTGCGTAACGGCCCCCAGGTAGATGCCGACAAGAAGACTGACGAGGTGAAACCCATCTGAACTCCTACTGAGCCTGAATGTGACAGTCTCCGTACAGTCCGGTCTGTTCGTCTGATACATCACATGGCGGGCCTAGGGGGGCGGTAAACGTCAGTCCCCTAATAGCGGTACACGTCGTGTCGGAGTGAAGCCCAGAACACCCTGAGATAACACTGGAAGCCTACCAGTATATCTCGCTTGCCCTGGCCAGGGACTACTCGTGTAATGGATCTCCTAGACACAGCGTGATATCAAACCCCAATACCGGGAGAGACGAATCCTGTCTAACCGTCACTGCCTCTAAGTGCTTCGGGACCGCACCCAACTACTACCTGTTTGCACGACTCCTTTGAGCCGTGGTAGGATAGTAATCGAAGTACAATGGGAACACACTCGAGGCGAAGTGACAGTGTCAAGTCAGCGGACTAAGCTATACTCATGTCATCTGGGAACTGATAACTGACGATAGGTATAATACCAACCAACAGTTCCCGACGAGTCCTGTCTAGTGTACTCGTAACCTAACGAGCACCCGCATACTATCTCAAGTACGACGTACTGACGGCTGTGGGACAGATCGTCTCCCGTGCTGGGATGAGAAGCGCATACGCTAGTCTACTCCGGAGTATCGATGCCTTGTCTCGATAGTCCTGCGACTAGGGACCTGCATAAGGATGTGCTTGTGGATTACCCAGCCCCCACGAGTGTGACTGCCATCACAACGCTGGTAATCAAGCAAAGATCCTAAGGGCTCTACTAATATGTATAAGCAATATGCCAAAAGAAACGCATGCACATATTAAAGTAGAAACAAACCAAGTAGCATACTACCATTTTGAGCAAGATTGTCTATACAAGGTGAATATCCCAAGCTTCCATTAAGTAATATACAAACTAGTATGATACAGTAATGGCCTCTAGGGCATATACACTAACACGTATTTCTGCAATGTACTGCAAAATTTTCGAGCCAAAAAAAATTCGACAGAAAACTGATGCATGAAAAACGCGATTTTTGGAAAATCCGATCGATCGAACTTGTAAACATGTTAGATCAAGCTAGACTAGGTTAATGGCGTGGCTCTGATACCAGTGTAAGTGCACGGCGGCGCCCCGGCCGTCTGAACGAGGCCAAAATGCAGAAACGATACTTTTACAAAACTTGTAAACCGGCACCACCGCGCACTTTAAAAACCCGGATCGGGCTATTAACCTACTCCTAGCTAACTAGAGAAGGGGTAGAGAGATATACCGAGTGATCCGTGTCCTTCGGTCTTCTCGTTGTCGTCCCGATCTCCTCGCGGAATCTCCGGTCTTCATCTCCTTGTCGGAACGGGCACCACATCGCCGGGTTCTTTTACGGGCTCCCACCTCTGGACCGTGGCAACTCGGGCACGAAGTTGGCGAGTCGACGTGCCCAAGGATACTGTAGATGAAGTGTAGAAAGCTATGTCTCATTGGTGCCATGGTTTTGGTGGAGGAATGAGATGCAATAAACTTTTTGAGAGGGTGAGCCATTTTTCCAAGCAAGAATGAGAACTCTATTTTCTCCCATAAAAAAATGAATGAATCAACAACCTACACCTTCCCCCAAGTGTGGCCGGCCAAAGATGATGGAGGAGAGAGAAAGCCAATGAAAAAAGGTAATGATAACTAAAGAAAATGATTTACCTCAATCATCATATCAACCCCCTCACACAACCCATCCCCATCAAGTAAATCATGATGAATTCAAATGAAGTCAATGGATGGTGCACCATCATGAAACCATCATGATGCAAAAGTTTTCTCAATTGTTAATTGCACAATTGCAAATAACCCCCCTCTACCAAATTTCAGCCAAAGAAAGGAAACAAAGGAAAATGGCCGAAACGGAAAGCAAACTGGCAACTCCAAAAAACCGATCCCGTAATAAATTACAGGAAAACCCCCACGACTGTATATACATAACTGCATTTTTATTCTGACCGAATACAAATGCAATGAGACAAAATCTACACTATACAATACTAGGATCCAGCTTAAACCAAAGCCCGCTAGTATTATCCGTCCGATCATGATCCGTGCAATACCGCACGTATATGATCGGACCCTGCCATATCTCCATATGGCCTCTACAGTGTTTCGCCCGAAACTTGAGAAACGGTCTATGGAGGACTCTAAAGACTCGTCAATACTTTGGCTGTGGATTTAACTACTAGCACGTCAGAGGTATTAGCCATACGTAACGGGCTACCAGGTATTGACCAAAAGGGACGTCGATGAGCGAACTCATCCTGACACCCTACTGAGCCTGTCAGTGACAATATCCGTACAGTCCGGTCCGTTCGTCTATGAGCATCGCATGGCGGGCCTAGGGGGTTGGTAAAAGTCAGACCTCCAAAAGCGGTACAAGCCGTGTCGGAGTGTAACCCAGAATACCCTGAGATACTACTGGAATACCTACCAGTAAATCTCCTGCCTTGGCCAAGGACTTCGTGTAATGGCTTTCCTAGACACAGCGCGACCTCACCCCCAATACCGGGAGAGACGAACCCCTGAAGATCCGCTCACTGCCTCCATGTGGCTCGGGACTGTACCCAACTAAAACCTGTTTGCACGTCTCCTTTGAGCGTGGTAGGGTAGTTATCAAAGTACAGTGGGAACTCACACGAGACAAATGACGATCTCAGGTCGATGAACTAACCTGTATACATGTCACCAGGGAACTGCTATCTGACGTCTGGTATAAGACCAACTAGCATGTTCCCGGCAAGTCCTGTCCGGTGTACTCATAACCCAATGAGCACCTGTATAGATCTTAGGTGAACCAACTGACACCAGTGGCTTGTGAGACCGGCCACCGCCCCTCGTCGGGGTCTCGACTGTATGCACTAGTCTACTCTGGAGTATCGATTCCCTATCTCGAAACTCCCACGACTAGGGACCTTTTAAGGATGTGCTTGTAGACTACCAGCTCCCACGTATATGATCTCCCTCATACTGCTGGTAGTTAAGCAAGAATCCTAGGGGCTATATCAACGTGTAATAGCGACTTGTAAGATCACCTAAAGCGGTACACGATAATAAAGATAAACCAGATAGCATACTATCATCTTGAGTAAGACTGTCCTACCGGTATAGGTCCTCCCTCAATCATTGCAATTACGTGCTTATGATCCAATAATTGACTCTGAGGGCACTATCTCCAACACCTCCAGCTCCCGCCGTGAGGCCCTGACCTTGCCGCAGCCGACTCCAGCCTAAGCTTGCTGCCGTAGCCGAGTCCAGGTTTGTTGTCACCGTGCGTGCACCGTGCCATTCATAATCGATCACCGCTATCGCGTCGCCGATCGTCGTCGTCAGGCAAGTTTCCAAGACTTGCTTCCATGCTATAATATTTATATTTCGATATATGATCCGATGGTATTATGTGATTAGTGTTAGACCATATTTAATTTGAATTGAGTTGGAACTGAGTATTAATCGAGTCCAACACCTTGTGTTAACATCGTTTAGAAGTTCGTAAATTATTTTCCTTGTGAATTGAACAAACATAACAGGTATTCCGACAATAAACGACTGTTTAGTTTAGGTGTTCGATACAAATCTAGGGTGAAAATCCTGTCTAGTTTGACGGAATTTATGACCTTTATAGACCAAGTCCTTCACTTCTAAAGCAAGTTTTAATCTAAGTGAAAGAGTATACAACCTTTGTAGACCAAGTCTTTCACTTCTAAAACTCCGGGTAGTAGTCCCTACGACTTCTCGTAACTCCACTTGAAGAAGGATCGAGCTTGCTCCTTGATCTTCCACACCGAAGATGATACACCCGAAGTTTCTCTAGGTTAAGCTACCTTTTCACTAATCTAGTATTAGTGAAGTAAACAACCTAGTCTAAAGTGCTAATCTAGACCAGGATGATGAAGTAGGGTGTTTAGCTCACTAAGAAAAACTCTAAAGCCCTAAGGTTCATAACACATGTGAGAGTTAGGGCTTTGAGGAGGAAGAAGATGAAGAGAGCAAGAGAGTGTGTGAAATGAGCTCAAGAAAAAATACAAGTGAAGAATGTCTTCTCTCTTTTCCTCACTTATTGAAGCATCCAATATTATCAAATAATATATTAAAACCATGCTTCAATAGTGATAACAAATGAATAAACTAAAGAAAAAGCCATGCCTCACCCATTCCACAAATATCTCTCATTTTCCACCTCATCTTTTCTATTTTCTTAAAATGGAAAATCCAATACACACACACACACATATATATCACATATATACATATAAATATATATATTAAGAGAATAATAATTAATGAGCAATAATATATAATTATATCAAATATAAATATATATCATATTATTAAATCAACACTTGATTCAATAATCCGGTTATATCACATATAACCGACTAATATCATTTATCTATATATCACATTATCAAATTAATACTTGATTTAATAATCCGGTTATATCACATATAACATAATCGATATCATATGATGCCAGATTAGAATACGGTATCACAGACTCGTATTTAATCAGGCTCCCGCACATATCAGCATATGTGCCCTACTTCGTTTCGTTTGAACTATGAAACCTCTATGTGGGACTCTAAAGACTCGTCAATACGCCAGCAGTAGGTAATGATCACATCAGTTACCTACAAGCCGTCGGCGGTACCAGCTGGACATAACAGCTACCCAGGTATTGAGCGAATAGAAGATCAACAATCAAGCTTGTCCAAACTCCCGTGAAGCCTATAAGTAACACTTATCATACAGTCCGGTCTCTTCGTATGATATGTCGCATATCGAGTCTGGGGGTGGATACGTCAGACCCCAGTAACTTGATAAGTCATGCCGATGTATGGCTCATAACGGTTTGAGAAACTACTGATAACACTTACCAATAAATCTCATCAGCCCTGACCAGGGACTTATTGTTATAGCCAATCGAGTATAGCGCAATATCAACTCTCTATATCGGGAGAGACGAAACCCTTCCTATCGCTCACTACCTCCATGTGACTCGGATCCACCTGTTTGCATGACTCCTTTGAGCCGCGGTAGGGAGGAAATCAAAGCACAGTGGGAACCACACAAGACACTATGACGATCTAGGGTCTACAGACTAACCTGTACTAGTATCATCAGAGAACTGCTATCTGACGATAGGTATGGTACCATCTAGGAGTTCTCGGTGAGTTCTGTTCGGTGTACCCATTCCCTAATGAGCACCTGTGTACAATATTTGATGTCAAACACCAATGGTTATGGGATCAACCATCACCCCCTACAGGGTTAAGAAACGTACACACTAGTCTACTTTGGAATATCGATGCCATGTCTCGATACTCTCTCGACTAGGAACAATTAAAGGATGTGCTTGTGGACTACACAAGTCTCAGTAGTATGATCCGCATCATAGTCCTAGTAGTCAAACAAACATCCTGAGGGCTTTATCAACATGTATCAGAGAGACAGTATAATAATACAAGTGTACATGTTAAGATAAATAGCAACCAGATAGCATACTATCATGTCGAGCAAGAAAGTTCTCTATATATATGTCCAGGTATCCACTATATCATACAATAATGGCCTCTAAGGCATACATATTCCTAACAAAAACCAATCCACTAGAATAGATACTAAACTTGATGTTAAGAGGGTATTAATATCATATGCTTATTACTTTCCAAATATATCCTCACCATGAATATGATACTCAATTCTATCTTTAAATGAATTTCTTGTATAAAGAATATTTCTCAAATATGACATCTTCTGTTGTGAAGGTGTCTTGTATATATATTGAGACGGCTCATGACAATTTTGAGCTGGCTCAACCCTATTATGAGATAGCTTAAGGTAACTTTGAGACGTTTCATAACATGACTAGAATTAGCGATTCTTCTTTATTCATATGAGACGCTCATATTTATTGTGAGCCGGCTCAAAGGATTTTCGGGTCGGATAGAGCAGTTTCATTAAATAAGGAAATCTTATTATAACTCAGATTTGTTTTGGGTATAAATAGGATGCTAGGGTTAAGTTTTAATTAAGGCTTGATCATAAGGCTTAAGGGAGGCGAAAAGACGGCTTTATAACAGATCAAGCAGCTCATTAAGGAGAAATTCAAGAGAGAAGAAGGTAGATCTCGTTGGAAATCTTAAAGGAGAGGGTTTGTAATCTTATGTAAAGTTTTCTCTAAATTTCTAATAAAGTTTTCTCTTTTTTTCCTGTGGTTTTTCCCGTTTGGGTTTTCCACGTTAAATCTCTTATGTTGCTATTTGATTTTTCATTGTTCTAGTTGTTATTCGTTAAAATGGATTTTAGGATCCATTTGGATTTTTCCGTTGCGTGCTACAACATCTTCGTGATAATGATGTGGAAGTTCAAAAATTATTTTTTTCTTAAGGTGCCACAAAAACCCAGTGACTCTATAAATGCCAAAATCTCTCTTTCTAGGAAAAGGTTATAACAAAGTTTTAGACTTGTAACAATCATGTGGACTATTCCCAAACCATTTTTTTGGCTCGCAAATCTCTCCATTTGACGGTAAAAAGTTTCAAGTTACCCTTCAAAATCTACAAGAAATAGATTTCACTTTCTTTAAAATTATTTTTGGAATTCTCAGGCTTAATACCAATACATTTAATAAGCGAGGAGGGTCCATTGAATAAACTCAAAACATCCGGACATAGAAATGTAAGTCCATGCTACCGCTCCCGGTACTTACGGGCTTGCGAAAATGATGAAAAACAACTTTTCTAGAGATGGTAACATGGACTCAAACCGGATCTTTGTTAAACTATCTATCTAACAACCTAACTAGGAGTTGTTTAACTACTCGGTTAGGGGGTTATACCTTTCTTGAACTCCTTCGTCTTCAACTCGTGTGGTGTACGGACCGGTCTCTCCTCGTCGTCTTCTCGCGCCAAAGACGGATCCACCCGAAAGCTTCTACCTTTGGCTTCTTCTTCTAACTTGAAGAAACTAGTTCACTCGGTTTGCTAAACCTTGTGAACTAGGATGAGTAGAGGATTGTTTTGGTGTCTTTTTATCTCTAGGGCAATGAGTCTCAACACATGAGAATGGTTTGCCCTTGAGGTAGAGAGAGAGCAAGAGAAAGTGGGTGAGAGCTAGAGAAAATGAGAGAGCTCAAGAGAGAGAAAGCTAAAGAAAGAATGAGCAAGACTTTTCTCATACACCCTCTCATAATCCAAAAGCATCATGATAACAAGTAATGATAATTGAGTATATTGTAAAGGTTATTATCATGACAAATGACACTATCATTTCTTGCATTAAATGCAAACGGTGAACAAAACAAGCAAGCATAAGTCAATGCAACCAAATGATGGCCATTGTCATGATGGTGGTCAACAAGTCCAACCTAGTCAACCGGTCAACAAAAGTCAACAAGTCAACTAGGTCAACCTTTCAACCCTAACCATGTCACTATAATACTCAATTAATATTATTGTTAATCATATGTCTTAATCTCATTAGGGTTTGACAAAAGTCAACAGTCAGCAACCCTAATGAGAATCCCCTGCCTCTGTCTCTCTGTCAACTGTGCATACACACCCGCATCCGCGTTCCGAGGAACACGAATACATACGAGATAAAACCAATCCTAAATCGTACACTAGGATCTGTCTTAAACCAAAGCCCGCTAGTGTTAATTGTCCGGATACCAAACGTGCACAAGTGCACGGATGTGACCGAACCCTGTCGCAAAACCATGCGACTTGTCGCAAAACCATGCGACCTCTACTCTTTTGCCTAAAGGCGAATAACTTTCTGTGTGGGACTCTAAAGACTCGACACTACGCTAGCAGTGGGTTTAACCACAGACCGCAAGCGGCACTAGCTGTGCGTAACGGCCCCCAGGTAGATGCCGATAAGAAGACGGACGAGGTGAAACCTATCTGAACTCCCACTGAACCTGAATGTGACAGTCTCCGTACAGTCCGGTCTGTTCGTCTGATACATCGCATGGCGGGCCTAGGGGGTGGTGAACGTCAGTCCCCTAATAGCGGTACAAGTCGTGTCGGAGTGTAGCCCAGAACACCCTGAGATAACACTGGAAACCTACCAGTATATCTCGCTTGCCCTGGCCAGGGACTACTCGTGTAATGGCTCTCCTAGACACAGCGCGATGTCAACCCCCAATACCGGGAGAGACGAATCCTGTCTAACCGTCACTGCCTCCAAGTGCTTCGGGACTGCACCCAACTACTACCTGTTTGCACGACTCCTTTGAGCCGTGGTAGGGTAGTAATCAAAGTACAGTGGGAACACACTCGAGGCAAAGTGATAGTGTCAAGTCAGCGGACTAAGCTGTACTCATGTCACCTGGGAACTGATAACTGACGATAGGTATAATACCAACCAATCAATTCCCGACGAGTCCTGTCCAGTGTACTCGTAACCTAACGAGCACCCGCATACTATCTCAAGTACGACGTACTGACGGCTGTGGGACAGACCGTCTCCCGTGCTAGGATGAGAAGTGCATACGCTAGTCTACTCCGGAGTATCGATGCCCTGTCTCGATAGTCCTGCGACTAGGGACCTGCATAAGGATGTGCTTGTGGATTACCCAGCCCCAACGAGTGTGACTGCCATCACAACACTGGCAATCAAGCAAAGATCCTAAGGGCTCTACTAATATGTATAAGCAATATGCTAAAAGAAACACATGCACATATTAAAGTAGAAACAAACCAAGTAGCATACTACCATTTTGAGCAAGATTGTCTATACAAGGTGAATATCCCAAGCTTCCATTAAGTAATATACAAACTATTATGATACAGTAATGGCCTCTAGGGCATATACACTAACAATTTCCCACTTGCACTAAGGCCATGTACTGGCGTATCGAAGACCTATCATCTCGATCAGCCGCTCGAACTGAGTCTAGGGCAAGACCTTGGTGAATGGATCTGCATTGTTATCTTCTGAAGCAACCTTCCGAACCTCTATCTCCTGGCGATCCACGATCTCCCTAATCAGGTGATACCGCCTCAAGATGTGTCTGGATTTCTGATGGGACCTGGGTTCCTTCGCTAAAGCTATAGCCCCATTATTGTCGCAATACAGAGGTATTGGGTCAACAATGGACGGAACCACCTGAAGCTCTTTCAAGAACTTCCTCATCCAGACGGCTTCTTTTGCGGCATCAGATGCAGCGATATATTCCGCTTCCATAGTCGAGTTGTTAGTTATATGTATGCCCTGGAGGCCATTACTGTACATTGGATGTATATTGTAGTGGATGCTGGGACATATATAGGTAGGACTTTCTTGCTCGACATGATAGTATGCTATCTGGTTGCTCTTTATCTTAACATGTACACTGATTGTCTCTCTGTTACATGTTGGTAAAGCCCTTAGGATGAGTACTTGACTACCTGGACTATGATGCGGATCATACTAGTGGGGACATGGTAGTCCATAAGTACATCCTTCAAGGTTCCTAGTCGTGGGAATATCGAGACGGGGCATCGATATTCCAGAGTAGACTAGCGTATATCTTCTCGACCCATGTGATGGGCGATGGATGATCCCATATCCATTGGTGTTTGACATCAGAGATGGTATGCCGGTGCTCAGTGGAGACTGGGTACACTGAACGGACTCGCCGAGAACTCCCATATGGTATTATACCTCACGTCAGATGGCAGTTCTCTGGTGACACTGGTACAGCTTAGTCTGTTGACCCGAGATCGTCATAGAGTTTTGTGTGTCTCCCACTGTGCTTTGATTTCCACCCTACCACGGCTCTACAGAGTCGTGCAAACAGGTGGTTTTTTGGGTACAGTCCCGATTCACATGGAGGCAATGAGCGATAGGAAGGGATTCGTCTCTTTCGGTATTGGGGGTTGATGTTGCGCTATGCTCGACTGGCCATAACTGGAAATCCCTGGCCAGGGTTGCAGTGATCTACTGGTAAGTGTTATCAGTAGTTTCATGCTATGTTATGGACCTTATATCGACATGACTTATCGAGCTACTGGGGTCTGACGTTTACCACCCCTAGGCGAGATATGCGATATATCAGACGAACAGACCGGACTGTACGGTAAGTGTTACTGGTTGGATTCACAGGAGTGTGAGCGGGCTTGCTCGTCAATCTTCTGATCGCTCAATACCCGGGTGGCCGTTACGTTTAGCAGACCGCTTGCGGCTTGTGGGTGTTTGATATGATCATCACCTACTGCCGGCGTATTGACGAGTCTTTAGAGTCCTACACAGAGGTTTCCTGGCTCAAGCGAAATGAAATAGGAGCGCATATGAGATATGTGCGGGACCGAGAATAATGCGTGTATGTGATACCGTATTCTATTCTTGCGATGAATGTATCCAATGGTTGCATGCGATATAACCTAGTTATCGAATCGAGGATTGATTCGATAAGTCGATACATTGGATATTAGTCGGTCATATACAGTATGACCGGATCATTAAATCAAGTGTTGATTTAATGATTTAATGTATAATTATATATTTGATATATTACTTTACATTAACTAGTATTGGTTCACTTAAAATGGATTTTTTCACTTGATGTGCACATTGTATATGTGATATATTTTTGTGCACTTGATTGTATCATGTTTGATGATACATGCAAGTTTGGGTGTATGTTTAGTTTTAACCATGTTTAAGTGAATGGTTAGGGTTTTGTTATCGTTTCTTAACTATTTATTTTATTTATTTAATTTTAGGGCAAGAAACAAAATGGTGGCTTATTTTGTTTTTACCTTGAAGCTTCATGAAGCTTTGACCACTTTGTTTCTTTCCTAAACCTAACCATTCACCTAACCCTAGTTTATTCTCTACACTTGTTAAACTAACCCAAGGTTGCATAATGATAAGAATGATTTTATTTTCTATTATTGATAATTCTTATCATATATTCTTTCTTCTTCTTCTTCTTCTAAAAAGAAGAAGAAACCATGATACCTTCAATGGTGCCTTGATAAAAAGAGTGAGAAATCCAAATCCAAAGTGAACCCACTTCCTATTTCTTCACCCTCTACCACTTGCCATGTAGTAGAGTGTGTTATCTTCACAAGTTCTATGACCAAGTGAAGATGGAGCTTGATCTTGAGTTGCCTCGACGTAGATCATCTTCGGCATCGAAGTCGACGACCTAGCCCGATCTTTTCTCCGATGAAACCACCGCGAGAGTCTAGAATTCCGATGGTTGCAGCGGAGGGACGTCATCACGGAGCCAAGGAAGTGGAGGACCGGATCTACAAAGGTTGTAGTCACTTTCCCTTTAGTTAAAATTGTTAACTTGTTATCGATTTCGCCTATCCTCTAGTTACGATCTTGCTTAGGGTCACTTGGCACATAGAAATTTTTTGAATTGTCCATATTTTATCACTTGTAGAACCTCATGGGTGTGCCTAGGAACCCTACACGAGTCAGCAACGGTTTCCTGTTTGGAACTCTTCCAACACACCGCCCCTCCATTGAGGGTAAAGACAAAGCCCGACATGGACTTGGAATCATCCTTGTCACTCTGGAAGCTGGAGTCAGCAAAGGCCTCGATCTGGAGGTCTTTTCCGCCATACACCAAGAACATCTCCTTAGTCCTTCTCAGGTACTTGAGAATGTTCATTACCGCTATCCAGTGTTTCTCCCCAGGGTTTGACTGATACCGGCTTACTATACTCAGTGCATAAGCTACATCCGGTCTGGTACACAACATCGCATACATTATAGAGCCTACCGCAGAAGCGTAGGGTATAATAGACATGCGATCCCTTTCCAAATCAGTCTTGGGAGACATCTCTTTGGAGAGGGTGATCCCGTGACAAGCCGGTAGATTACCGCGCTTGGAATCTTCCATACTGAATCTTTTCAGTATGGTGTCGATGTACCTGGACTGTGAAAGTCCTAATATCATCTTGGATCTGTCACGATAGATCCGGATCCCCAGAATGTATGAGGCATCACCCAGGTTTTTCATGGAGAACCTGTGTGACAAGAACCCTTTGACAGAATGTAGCATAGGAATGTCATTTCCTATTAAGAGAATGTCATCCACGTATAAAACGAGGAATACTACAGTTCTCGCTACAAATCTACTATAGATGCATGGTTCACTGGATTTTTGATAAAGCCAAATTCTTTGACCGTCTCATCAAAACAGATGTTCCAACTCCGCGACGCATGCTTTAGTCCATAGATGGACTTAAGCAACTTGCACACCTTTCCGCTGCTCCCACTCTGAATGAAACCCTCTGGCTGGTCCATATAGACACACTCCTCTAAATTTCCATTTAGAAAAGCGGTCTTTACGTCCATTTTCCAGATCTCATAATCGTGGAAGGCAGCAATGGCAAGAAGGATCCGAATGGATTTCAGCATAGACACTGGAGAAAAGGTTTCGTCATAGTCCAAGCCAGGTCTTTGACGGAAACCCTTTGCAACAAGTCTAGTTTTATAGGTCTCAACCTGTCCATCTACACCAATCATCCTTTTGAAGATCCACTTGCATCCTACGGGTTTTACCCCATCTAGAGCAATGTCCAACGTCCATACTTTGTTGGTGTACATGGACTCCATTTCGGTCCGCATTGCATCCAGCCATTTTACCGAGTCAACGCTCTGAATGGCTTGCTGGAAGCTAGTAGGCTCATCACTATCAATGATGCAATCCTCCCTATCCCCGTCTATGAGAAAATCGTAGTATCTCTCGGGCGGATGAGACTGCCTACTACTCCTGCGGAGCGGCGTAGGAATGTCCTGTTCTTTTGAACCCTCTGGTTCTACTAAGCTCTCAGTAATAGCTCGTGGTTCTGGAATTTCTTCCAGTTCTACTGCGCTCCCACTTATCTGGTTTTCCAAAAACTCAGTTTCCAAGAAGTAGGCATGACGAGAAACAAAAACCTTTTGTTCCTCTTCGTAGCAGAAGAAATATCCCTTGGAGTTCTTTGGATATCCCACGAACTTGCACTGTACTGAGCGTGCCTCGAGTTTTTCCGCATGCTGCTTTTTGACAAAAGCTGGACATCCCCATGTCTTAATGTGCTTAAGATAGGGTTTCTTCCCACACCACATCTGATATGGTGTGGTAGGCACAGTCTTAGTAGGAACTCGGTTCAAAAGATATGCAGCTGATTCTAGTGCATATCCCCAGAATGATCGCGGTAACTCAGCGTTACTTATCATGGACCGTACCATATCCAATAGGGTGCGGTTCCGTCTCTCCGATACACCGTTATATTGCGGAGTGTATGGAGGAGTAAGCTGAGAGAGAATTCCATTCTCTTTTAGGTAATCCAGGAACTCGGCACTTAAGTATTCACCACCTCGATCAGATCTTAGTGTCTTGATACTTTTGCCGGTCTGTTTTTTTACTTTATTCTTATATTCCTGGAACTTTCCAAAGGCTTCGGATTTATGTTTCATTAAGAAGACATAACCGTACCTCGAAAAGTCATCCGTAAAAGTAATGAAGTAAGAATAACCGCTTCGCGCATGTATAGACATTGGACCGCACACGTCGCTGTGTACGAGTCCCAAGAGCTCGCTTGCTCTTACTCTGTGTCCAGTGAACGGAGTCTTTGTCATCTTTCCTTTGAGACAGGATTGACAAGTGGCATACGATTGATATTCGAACGGATCCAAATATCCTTCTGTATGTAACTTCGTCAACCTTCTCTCGTTGATGTGACCCAGTCTACAATGCCATAAGAAAGTATGATTTATTTCCGGAGACTTTCTCTTGTGTGTATTCTGGACATTGAAAATCTGTGGTTGGTTTAATACGTATATACCATTGCTTAATGTACCTGACCCAATCAGAACTTGATTAAGGTGAATGTTCACAACATTACTTACAAATGCAAATTCATAACCTTCTTTAGATAATAAAGATACAGAAATGATATTACAAGTTGCATTGGGTACAAAATAGCAATTACGCAAAACCAAAACGTGTCCATCTGACAAGCCCAGGTGATAGTCCCTCACGGACTCAGCATCCATGCCAGCTCCGTTTGCAACTCTGAGGGTCATATCACCTGCCTTCAAAACCCTACGCTTTCTCAGTGCCTGCAAAGAATTACAGATATGAGATCCTGATCCGGTATCCAATACCCAGGAAGTAGAGTTTATTGAAAGACAGTTTTCAATAACATACACACCTGAAGCTGAAGCCGTAACCTGCTTCAGATCCTATGTTCTGGCTTTCCAAGCCCTGCAATCTTTCTTCCAGTGTCCACTCTTATGACAGTAGAAGCATTTTTCCTTATCCACAAGCTTCCCTACCTTCTTTGTTGCTTTTGCCTTTCCCTTCGTATCCACTTTACTAACACCGCCCCTTGGTTTGGCGGGGGCTTTCTTCTTCTTTCCCTTGGCTTTCGCCTTGGACCTAGAAGAGGAAGATCCTCCTACAAACAAAGTGGATGTTTCCCTACCTTTCTGTAGGGTACCCTCTGCGCTCCTCAGCATGTTGAGGAGTTCTGAAAGTTCAACTTCCTTTTCTTGCAAGTTGAAGTTCAGGATAAACTGGGCGTAAGTGGAAGGAAGGGACTGGAGAATCAAGTCCGTATAGAGCTCATTCTCCAACGTGGTCCCAAGGTCCGCGAGCTCCTCTATGTAGCCAATCATCTTAAGCACGTGTTCCGCTACCGATTATCCGATGGCCAACCTTGCCGAAAATAGCTTCTTCGACACTTCGTATCTTGCGATACGAGATTGCTCTCCATACAGTTCTTTTGTATGGAGAAATATGGATTCGAGGTCCATATTCTCGTGCCTCCTCTGATGTTCGTTGTCCATAGAGGCAAGCACGAGGCACTTGGCCTTCGCGCAATCGATCTCCCAAGTCTTACGGATTTCCTTATCCGCGACGCTGGAGGTGGGACCTGGGACAGGGGGAGCTTTGGTGGTAAGAAGATACCCCAGCTTGTCGTAAGTGATTGCCATTTTGACATTCCTGAGCCAATCTTTGTAGTTTGGCCCTGTCAGTATGTTTTTATCTAGAAGTAACTTAAGTCCAGTCATGTCGATTGGTCACTGCAATTAGGAGGGAGAGAAGAAACACTCAGCATGATGCTTTTGCAAGTTTAGAGTGGTTTTTAGTTTGTCTAAACAGGATGGCTCCCACTGTTTCTCCAATCCCTCCTCAAACCAAAAAGGAAGAATTAGTCAGGATCAATCTCACCGTACAATTCTTGCTTAACCGTTCGACCAGGCTGGTGTCGGTACTTCGAGGGAGGTTTTCTAACGCTTTCGCGAAGTTCCTTAATTAAATAACCTCTTTTCCCTGTGGGCGTAGCCCAGCTAACACCTTTCTAGACACCTACTTGGTTTATAGCATTGATCGTTAAGTGAGAAATTTCCCGAGGAGTAGCATATACTCACAGTAGGATCGGGATCCAAATATCATTGCGTGACAAAACTGAAGGAATCCTACCAGATTCATCACACTCTAAATGGTATGCAACGCTAGCAAGTTTCAGTACTTATGAAACTCCCGATGTGGATTTTTGCCCCATGCTCTTATGACCTTGACTTTGGCCAACAAATCATAAGTCACATGTCAAGTTCTACCCGTCATTCTCCAGGTTAATTTGAACCCACCCGTACCTACCCTTGACTTTGGCCAACAAGGCAGTACGACTGTCCCAAACCAACGCATCTATCTATGCTGCACATGAATACCCAATAGCTACCAATCACTATGCCTTGACTTTGGCCAACAAACACAGCTTGAATACTATTGACTATTCATGTGAAACGACGGAGGGCTACGAATGGTTTTGGCAAAACCGTGAACGTAGTGAACTTGATATAATCGATGGAACGAGATAGCTTTTAAAAGGAGTGGCTCAAACTCCGCATTTAAAAGTTGGTTTTTGAAAAGAACCGAGTGGTTTTGAAAGTGTTCCAACGACTTTTACTTGGTTTATTTTCTTGCATTAGTTCTTTTAATGCGTCCCATCATTTAATCCTACCATTGCAGAAAACAACCAAAATATGACGTACGCTTATGCCATTCGCATTCGCCACGGGGCCCCGTCATTACCCGTTAGGTTACTTAACTAACGACAGAGCGGGGGCTGGGCTAGCGCGGCTGTAAAACATAAGCAACGCCTAAATAATATCATATATAGATATATTGCAATGATAGCCATTTCAGATCACATATGAACACATTGGATATACTAGGAATCCGCAATTTGTACGAGCCTGTAACGAAAAGCAGATTACACGGTCGCGGTCAATAGCCAATACCCCACCCAAGACCCTTACGGGTGCGGCAAACTACCCGCCAAGTACCCGAAGCGAAGCAACCTCCCTCAACTCCGTGAGTAGGCCACTCGGCACTTCGGGATACCCGGTAGTTTGTGCACCCCCTCCATGGGTCTATCCTAGGAGCAAAAACAGTAAAAAGAAATTATACAATGACGGCTACAACCCCGACCCGGTTGTGCGGCCATACAAATAATATTACATCAATTTACAAATTACATGAATTGAAAGAAAAGAAAACTTTCATCTCACAACCCCCGGCTATTCACCCGCGACAATCCAATGAATTCATATACACATACCAGCAACATTACAGATCACAGATTTGTATAACCTCCACTAATCGACATATAGCGACTAGCAGACGTTCAATACAAATATCACATCACAGATATAAACCCGTCAGCTTAAGTCATTATAAACTCGATCAAAATACGGTTTTTAAAGCCCCAAAAACAAATTTTTCTTTCTTGAAAATCTGGGCTGAAAAAATATATTCCAAAAATCCCAAAATACCCTATAGACCTCACTGCAAGAAAAATGGTCCACGGCCGAGTCAACTCGACCGCGGAACCGCGACAAGAGCAAGATCCTGCCGCGTTTCCGCGGCGCTTTGATCGGTTCTCTGGACCGTTTTTCTACAGTGAGTTCTAAAAACTCTGAGTCGAATTTTAAGACATGATTTATTAATTTTACAGCACTTTAAAAATCGACAGAAAGTATGATTTCCGGGTGTATTTCGCGACTTTTTCTCAGATCGAATTTCTACTAACTTTGCTAACATGTTAGATAGTGTTTAACTAGGCTCTGATACCACTGTAAGTCCATGCTACCGCTCCCGGTACTTACGAGCTTGCGGAAATGATGAAAATCAACTTTTCTAGAGATGGTAACATGGACTCAAACCGGATCTTTGTTAAACTATCTATCTAACAACCTAACTAAAAGTTGTTTAACTACTCGGTTAGGGGGTTATACCTTTCTTGAACTCCTTCGTCTTCAACTCGTGTGGTGTACGGACCGGCCTCTCCTCGTCGTCTTCTCGCGCCGAAGACGGATCCACCCGAAAGCTTCTACCTTTGGCTTCTTCTTCTAACTTGAAGAAACTAGTTCACTCGGTTTGCTAAACCTTGTGAACTAGGATGAGTAGAGGATTGTTTTGGTGTCTTTTTATCTCTAGGGCAATGAGTCTCAACACATGAGAACGGTTTTCCCTTGAGGTAGAGAGATGTAGGGTTTCTAGGCACACTAATGAGGTCTCACAAGGCATCAACCATGCATATTTCAAATTTTACGGTGCCGAGAAACCCTAGACTAGATCGTTAACTAGAATTTTAGGAGAAACAAGAAGCTAGTTAACAACTTAAATAAAGGGTAAACGGAAATACAACCTTTGTAGATCCGGTCCTCCACCTCCATAGCTCCATGATGATGTCTCCTCACTGCGATCATCGGATCCCGGGATCTAGCGTCGGCTTCATCGGAGAAATGGGCGGGCTAGGTCATCGACTTCGATGCCGAAGATGATCTACGTCGAGGCTACACAAGATCAAGCATGAAACAAAAACGTCGAGGTTAGGTGAATGGTTAGGTTAGGCATGAAACAAAAATGGTAGACTTTTTCAAAGCTTCATGAAGCTTCAACTATAAAACAAAATAAGCCACCATTTTCTTTTCTTTTGCCAAAAAGAAATGAATAAATAAATGAATAAATAAATAAAAACCCTAACCATTTACTTAACCAAGGTTTAAATCAAACATTAACCCAAGTTTGCATGTATCATCAAACATGATACAATCTTGTGCACAAAAGTATATCATATATACAACTTGCACATTTCAAGTGAGAAAATCCATTTAAAGTGAACAATATTACTCAATGTAAAGTAATATATCTAATATATAATTATACATTAAATCATTAAATCAATACTTGATTTAACGATCCGGTCATATCGCATATAACCGACTAATATCAAGTGTATCAATGTATCGAATCAACACTTGATTCGGTAACCCGGCTATATCACATATAACCGACCAATGATACAAATCGCGAGAATAGAATACAGTATCACATACTGGTATAATTCTCGGTCCCGCACATATCTCATATGCGCTCCTATTTCGTTTCGCTTGAGCCAGGAAACCTCTGTGTAGGACTCTAAAGACTCGTCAATACGCCGGCAGCAGATGGTGATCATATCAATCACCCACAAGCCGCAAGCGGTCTGCTAAACGTAACGGCCACCCGGGTATTGAGCGATCAGAAGATCGACGAGCAAGCCCGCTCACACTCCTGTGAATCCAACCAGTAACACTTACCGTACAGTCCGGTCTGTTCGTCTGATATGTCGCATATCTTGCCTAGGGGTGGTAAACGTCAGACCCCAATAGCTCGATAAGTCGTGTCGATATGAGGTCTATAACAGTTCGAGAAACTACTGGTAACACTTACCAGTAAATCTCAGCAACCCTGGCCAGGGATTTCCGGTTATAGCCAATCGAACACAGCGCAACATCAACTCCCTATACCGGGAGAGACGAATCCCCTCCTATCGCTCATTGCCTCCATGTGACTCGGGACTGTACCCAAAAACCACCGTTTTGCACGCCCTCTTGGACGTGGTAAGATGGAAATCAAAGCACAGTGGGAACCACACAAGACTCTATGACGATCTCGGGTCAACAGACTACTCTGTACCAGTGTCACCAGAGAACTGCCATCTGACGTAAGGTATAATACCATCTGGGAGTTCTCGGCGAGTCCGTCCAGTGTACCCAGTCTCTACTGAGCACCCGTATATCATCTCTGATGTCAAACACCGATGGATATGGGATCATCCATCTCCCATCTGTATGGGTCGAGAAGGTACACGCTAGTCTACTCCGGTATATCGATGCCCCGTCTCGATACACCCACGACTAGGGACTTTGAAGGATGTACTTATGGACTACCATGTCCCCACTAGTATGATCCGCATCATAGTCCAGGTAGTCAAGTACACATCCTAAGGGCTTTACCAACATGTAATAGAGAGACAATCTGAGTACACGTTAAGGTAAAGAGTAACCAGATAGCATACTATCATGTCGAGCAAGAAGGTCTTCCCTATATATGTCCCAGCATCCACTACAATATACATCCTATGTACAGTAATGGCCTCTAGGGCATACATATAACTAACAATCTCCCACTTGCACTAGGGCCATCTGTAGTAGTGGTTGTAGTATCTCATACTCAACCATCCCATAAAAGTCTCTCTCTGGGTATAGGCCTTCGTGAGTGGATCCGCCGTGTTATCCTCTGAGTCTACTCTCCTAACCTCGATCACCCTGGAGATCAACCATCTCCATGATCAAGTGATACTGCCTTAGAATATGTCTGGATCACTGATGGGACCGGGGTTCCTGGGCCAAAGCCACAGCTCCATTGTCACACAATGGGAGGAAAGATGTTCATCTCATGAACCAATATACACCCAGACTTCCTCTTTGGTAGCATCTTAAGTAGCGATGTATCCAGCCTTTATCGTCTAGTATGCCACGGTATCTAGCTTGGAACTCTTCCAACATACCGTCCCTTTACTGAGGGTAAAGACAATGCCTGTGACTGACTTTCAGTCGTCCTTATCACCCTGGAACACTTCCAGTGATTCTCCCCAAACCAATTGATACCATCTCACTACAGCTAGCGAGTGTCCTAATATCCAATTAGATCTATCTCATAGATCCAAAATTCAGGATTTAGTAGGTATCATTTTGATCCTATATGGAGAATCATTATGATAAGCGGAGATTGACCGAGCGTAGTATAGGAAACTTCTTCCCTATCAAGAGTATGTCATCCACGTACTCTATGAGGATCACCACCATACTCCCTACCACCTTTTTTTATATACAAGGTTCATCTACCATTTTGATGAAGTCAAACTCTTTGACTACTACATCAAAACAGACGTTCCAACTCCGCGATACCTGCTTTATCATATAAAACAACTTGCACACGTTTCCGCTGCTCCCACTGTCTACGAGGCCCTCTGGCTGTGTACTTATAGACGCACTCTTCTAAAACATCATTTAGAAAAGCAGTCATGGCACCCAACCGCCAGATATCGTAGTCATGGTATGTAGCCGTGGCAAGTAGGATCTGGATGGACTTAAGCATAGCTACTTGAAAAAGGTTTCATCATAATCCACGCCTGTAAATGATGCAAACTTTTAACAAGTCTAGCTTTGAAAGTCTCAACTTTTCCATCTACACCAAGTAATCTTCTCAAGATATACTTGCTCCTGATGGGGATTTAACCCTTCAGATACAGCAGCCAAAGTCCATACTTTGTTGGTGTATAAGGATTCCATCTAAGATCGATAAACATCCAGCCATTCTTACAGAGTCTCACTCCTGATGGCCAGCTCAAAACTAGTTGGGTCATCATCTCATGATGCAATCGTCGCTCCCACTGTCATAGAGAAACATAAGTATCTCTCAGGCGGGTGAGGAACCCAACTAGATCGGCGGAGAGGCTGAGGTTCGTTGGAACTTACTGAATCTTTTGGTTCTATCAAATCATCTGCTGTAGTTTGTATAGCTGGAACATTTCCAGTTCTACATAACAGACCTTGCCTCGAGCTTGTCCGGATTTTGCTTTTAGACAAAGGCTGGACAACCCCAAATCTTAACTAACTTAAGATATGGGCTCTTCCCTTTCCATATCTCATATGAAGTGGTAGGCAACTGGTTTGATTTGAAACCTATTCAATAGGTATGCAACTTCATAAGTGCATAACTCCCAAAGGAAATAGGTAACTCAGTAGTACTCATCATAGAGCACACCATATCATATAGGGTGTTATTGCTCCGCCCTGATACACCGTTGTGCTGTGGTGTATTCAGAGGAGTAATACTGAGAAAGAATCTCATTCTTCTTAAAATAGTCCAGGAGTTCCGTGCTCAAGTATTCTCCTCCTTGATCACATCAAAGGACATAATACTTATACCCGTATTTTGGTTCTCTACTTCTAACTTATATTCTGTGAATATCTCAAAAGGTTCGGACTTGTGTTTCAACAGGAACATATGTCTGAATCTTGAGAGATCATCAGAGAATGTAATGAAGTAAAAAGAACCGGTCTTAGCATGTGTAGGCAGGGGACCTTACATACATCAACATGTATCATCCCAAGAGTTCACCAACACTTTCTCTGTTTCCAGTAAACAGAGCTATGGTCATCTTATCTTTATGACATGAATGGCAAGTTTCACAAGATGTAAATTCAAACTGATTTAAATATGCATCTAAATGTAACTTCAGCAAGTCGGGTCGCATTGATATGACCTAGTCTACAATGCCTCAAGAAGGATTCGTTCATTTCTGAACTCTTCCTCTTGTGTGTGTTCTGTATACTAGGAACTGTAATTTGATTTAGAACGTCAATGCTTTTAGATAACGTGCCTGAACCGATCAACTTTTGAAATAGGAAATGTTCAAAACATTATCCAACAATACAAAATTATATCCTTTCTTTAATAATAAAGAGACTGATATGATTTTGTATATCAGGTTCGGTATCTACTAGCATTTGTTCAGAATCAATGTATTGGTAATACAGGGTGACAGTGACCAACAGACTTGGCTGCAACACTTGCCCCGTTTTCTGTCTCATGAAACTTATCACCCGTTCTCAGTTTTTCTACCTTTTTGTAGCCCTATGTAACAGATTACATATATGGGATCCTGATCCGGTATCATATACCCAGGATGCGGAGGATACTGAGAAACAGTTCTTTGTAATGAACACACCCGAAGATGATGCATCAGCATGCACTCTCTTCGTTTGGGCGGCACGGGAATTCTGGTAATCTCCAATTTCCTGCTCTGTCTTATAACAATTATAAGTTGGAGCGGGACCAACGTTCCCCAGCGCAGTATAACAAGCGGGTTCGGTCAATTATCCGTATTATTATCTTGATTAAGGCGTGATATGGTCGCTACCTGGAGAGAGAGAGAAGAAAACACTCAGCGTGCGCTCTTGCAAGAATAGATTGGTTATTATTTATCTAATCAGGATGGCTCCCACTGTTTTTATCAAATCTTCCTTCAAACCCTAAAAGGAAAGACTAGCCGGGATTAATTACACGTTACAAGTTCGCCAATCTTTCAGCCAGGCTAGTGTCGGTACTTTGAGGGAGGTCCCCCGTGCTTTCGCACGAACCTAATTAATGTAAACCTCGTTTTCCCAGAGGCGTAACCTCGTTAACACCTTTCTAGACACCTACTTGATCGTCTAATTGTAATGTGTAAAACTCTCCCAGGAGTAACTCTCACTCGCACCGGGTATCGGGATCCAACTATCTCATAGAAGGTATGCAATCTCATTGCAAATTTCAACACTTGAAATTCCCGATAATATTTTGCCCCTAACGTGCTATGACCTTGACGAAAGCCAACAAACCATAGCCCGCTAGTCAAGTTCAACCCGTCATTTCCTGATTGAATTAAACCCACCCGCACGACCCTTGACGAAAGCCAACAAAGCCGCACGACTACCCTAATCCAATCGCATCGTATGCTGCAGATAAGCAGCATATAGCTACCGCACACTGCACCTTGACGAAAGCCAAAAAATGCAGCACGAATACCATATACAACTTATCTGAAATGACGGATGGCTGCGACAGGTTTTTCTGAAAACCTATTGCGTAATGAACTTGATATCGTTGTAGAATCGAATGATTTTTGAAATGAAGTGTTTTTGAGGCTTTTCTAGTTTTGCTAAAGGAGTCACTCCCGGTGAAGGGATCGTCGGTCCTTTCCTCGTCGAATGAGGTGCGGGATATATCATATATATCACTGTGCAAAGCAGAAACTATAGAAGCAATCAAAAGACAAACCGAGGGGTGTAGCATCTGCCAGTTATTGCTAAAGGAGTCACTCCCGGTGAAGGGATCTCGGTCCTTTCCTTATCGAATAAGGTGCAGGATGTTCTACAAGGAACACCGCGATGCAAAGCAAGAACTGTAGCTACCTGTTTTATTTTGAAATTCGATTCCACAACATCTTAGGTTTCTTTTCTTTCATTAATCATATTAATGAAGTCCCATCATTTAAATACCTAAGCATCACAGATAAATACGACGTACACTTATGCCATCCGCATTCGCCTCGATGTCCTCTCGTGCACCGTTAGGTTAGGTAACTAACGGCAGAGCAGGGCAGGGCTAGCGCGAGTGTAAAACATAAGTAACGTCTATATAATATATCATATATACTATATACAGTATCCATCACAGAACATATCACATGATCACATCACAGATATCGCAGCAGAAGAATCATATGAAATATTGGATATACTAGGACGTCCGTGTTTTCAATACGAGCCAGTATAAAACACGGATTCCACGGTCGTGATGAATAGTCAAACCCACACCCCTAGACCCCTACGAGAGCGGCAAGCAACCCTACCAATTCTAGAGTTAGGAGACCCAGACTCGACTCCTCGAGTTGGTCTCCCACTGGACTCCAGAACCCGGTTACTTATGCCCTTCTCCTTGGGTCTATCCTAGTGCGGAAAAGTAAATAATATACAAACGGTGACAATCTTCCGCAACCTGGAAGTGCCCCAATAAAAGAATATTACATACAAGTTTTTACATGAATGAAAATGAAAAACACTCATCTCACATAAAACCCCCCCGGCTATTTAAACACGACGATCCAATATAACATATCCAGCAACATATAACATCACATGTCATCAACGTAAGTAAACATGCGTATCCCAATTGTCGTTGACATATAGCAACGAAACCGGCGATATCACATATTACACTTACGGTCACAGAAAAGAAAGTGTAAAACTACAACAGTTGGAATCCGCAATCTTCTCAGACATCGCATGCCTGACCAAATGAATTTCTTAGACATCGCATGCCTAACAATTATAAACCCCGCATTTTAGTCTCATTATCGAAAACTCTTTTCAACATCATGTCGTGCAATTCAACAGGATTCCCGACATTTTGATCGAATGCTCGTCGCAAACTTTAGTAGGCGGCTGCACCCCCGATACCGTCGACGAAGTGCACCAAGGAGGAACACCGCTACCGCGAGCACCCAAACGGATGCTTTCGGCGACGGGGTTCTCCTACAGTCACTTAGTCGGGGCTATGGGGTGAGGCTGTCTATTAAGTTTACCCGACGAGTATCCGCGTACGCTACGTGATTGCGACGGACTTTTGATCTCATCAAAATTCCGTGGCAACCGATCAAGTGAGACTAAACTGCTATGTTTATAACATTCATTCAGTTATCTCATAACTTCTTGTGAATTCCAATTATTGTATCACATTCCGGATAAATGGAAAATGTTAAACTTTCCGATCGACCAATCGAACACCCAAGTTTTTCCGAAACAGATCAACACATGAAACAAGTTTAAAAACATCCAGTTCATGCCTCAGTACCAATGGTCCAGCCGTAGAAGGGTCAAGCCAACGCCTCACATGTGGCACGCCGTACTGCCCCAAACCCGAAGGTTCAAAGGGCAGTTCAAGACGGTCACATAATAGAGTTAAGGTTTGTTGTCTTCTAGAGGGACCATCGCATTACTTGCACTACTTAGAACGTCATTAAACTACGGAAAAATCCAACACTTGGAAATTTCCCGGCAGGGGAAAAATTGGGTATTTATATCCGGTCGAACCTTTTAACATATTCTAAATATCCGGAAAGCCACATAGACAAAGTCTGATAATCCGATCGAATCATCTAAGCTCCAAAACACCCCAGAAAACTCAACTCTTGAGTTCAAATTAAAAATTCCCAGAAAACTCAGCACCTGAAAACATGAATTACTGTGCAAAATTCATAAATTAATGTGACAAAATGGCCGCGGAACCGCCGCACAAGCCATGCTTGTGCCGCGGTTCCGCCGCACTTTAGATGAATCAGCCCCTCGAATTTCACAGTAATTCAAATAAGACCCTGCTGAATTTTTTAGCAATTTTTAATTCACAAAAATCCAAATTTTCAGAAAATTTCCAGAGAGCATTTTAGAGTTAGGGTTTCGGGTCGATCGGACTTCAAACTCCGTCTACGCATCGTCTAAGGCTCTAGCTAGGCTCTGATACCACTGTAGGGTTCCTAGGCACACTAATGAGGTCTCACAAGGCATCAACCATGCCTATTTCAAATTTTACGGTGCCGAGAAACCCTAGACTAGATCGTTAACTAGAATTTTAGGCGAAACAAGAAGCTAGTTAACAACTTAACTAAAGGGTAAACGGAAATACAACTGTTCCCCTCCGAACGGCGGTCGAGACGCGTGGGGCGCCTGTGCCCGAGGTTCGGGGCAGATGCTAATTGGTGCTATCCATCCACCTCTCCGAAGATGCCAAGTTGATTTATGGCACCGTGCATCGTAGGTTTAGACGGATGCGGCCGATGTAGCAGACTTGTCAGATTCCCCCTCGTTTGAGGGGTTTTTGATTGTGGGGACGCTCTTCCCTGCAGGCGCAAGCCCCTGCAGTTAATTACGCTACCGCATCGCGGTAACAACTTTCTCCTTCTCCAGATGGTCACTTCGTGTCGTGTGTGTTTATTTTATGTTTTGTTGCCCGTGGATTGTTTACGGAGACTGAGTTATGTCGTCGCCCGTAGGGCGTGGACTAGTCCAAATCCGTGTTATCTTAGATTTGGGTTTGGGGGTTTGGTTTGAGGATACGTTAGCCATACTTGAGGCTAAGATCAACTCAAACGTTTGTTAAGGATACGTTAGTCTAGTTTGAGACTAAGATCACTTAACGGGATCGTTTAGATCCGACAAAGGAGCGTTTGGGCTCCATTGTTCCAGTTTAGGGACATAGTGGTCCATCGTATGTATGGCCGTCAGGACCCGTCACCTCTCTGACGACGTTGAAGGATTACAACGACAGATGTCAGAGGAGTTCAGAGATGTACCCTCGAACCAGAGTTAATTGGGGGAGATTCATAGCCCAGTCTGTTTGAAGGTTTAAGGATGCGTTAGCCATCTTTGAGGCTAAGATCAACTTAAACGGGACCGTTTAGATCCGACAAAAGAGCATGCGGGGCTCTATTGTTCCAGTTTAGGGACGTGGTGGTCCATTGCTAGCTTAGGGACATTGCGGTCCATGGGTAGTTTAAGGACATTGCGGTCCATGGGTAGTTTAAGGACATTGCGGTCTATAGGTAGTTTAAGGACATTGCGGTCCAATGTTAGTTTTAAGACATCTCGGTCGAGGTTAAGGACGTCGTAGTCCGTGGGTTTAAGGACCCCACAGTCCATTGTTAGTTTTAAGACATCTCGGTCAAGGTTAAGGACGTCGTAGTCCATGGGTTTAAGGACCCCACAGTCCATTGTTAGTTTTAAGACATCTCGGTCAAGGTTAAGGACCTCATAGTCCATGGGTTTAAGGACCCCACAGTCCGTATCAATGTGTGGTCATCGGGACCCTTCACCTCTTTGAAGACATTGAGGGATTACAATGCCAAATATCAAAGGAGTGAAAAGATGTACCCTGGGACCGGAGTGGATTAAATAGTCTTTGGCCCAATTTAGGATCAAGACCAATTAATTATGTTGTGAGCCCATTAGCCCAGTTAATTACGAATTGAGGACTTATGGCCAGCTTGGGGCTAAGTCCAATCATGTCTGGAATATTGGCTTCCTGTTGGTCCATTGAAGGAGAGGCTTTGCCTCTATCCATTTGGCCAATTGGGCCAAAGACTAGTGTTAAACACTACAGAGCAATCAGTGTTGAACACTGGGAATGAGATTGACAAGTTAGTGTTTAACACTAAAAGATAATTGGTGTTAAACACCAGCAGCAAGGCTTTCAAATTAGCATAAACACTAAAACAGATCAGTGTTCAACATTGGCAACGGAGATCTCAGATTAGTGTTAAACACTAAGGTCATCAGTGTTGAACACTGCAAATAAAGTTCTTTGATTAGTGTTGAACACTAAGGCCCAACAGTGTTTTAACACTGGATTCGGGAGTTCCAATTTAGTGTTAAACACTAAGACAAGAGGGGTCACGTGGCAACACGTAAGAGCGCCCTCCCTTCATTTATTCTGCTGAGACTATTGCATCTTCCAGAGCATCACGTGCCACCACGTGACGGGCATTCAAGCGCTTTGTGTGTTAAAGCTTCTGTCAAGGGTCACGTGGGTCACGTGGGGTGCTGCCACAAAGGGGCTTTCTATAGATCTCTTGGGGGGGTCACGTGGTGGCACGTGACCCTGCCTCTATGTATGTTGTTTAGAGGATCTGTTAATCTTTTCCAGGAATTAAATTCCTCGTAGGGTTGAACCCTGACAATAATTTCAGAGGAATTAAATTCCTACTTCCTTTCGAAGATTTATATTCTGGAATAGAGTTGGACTCTGAATTTTCTGTAGGAATTAAATTCCTCATATATGTGAAGAACTGAATAGGGTTAAACCCTAATAAAAGCTTTTAAGGAATTGAACTCCCATTCTCTGTTAAATTATGATTAAGGGAATTAAATTCTCGCTATTTCAACAGAACTAGGTTCTTAATTAGGGTTAAACCCTGTTTCTCTTTGTTCTGAAGGAATTAAATTCCCATGACACAGGGTCAAGCCCTAATTTTATTTTAAAGGAATTAATTTCCTATAGTTCTGTGATAATTAAATTCTCGTGCTTCCGTTCCCTTTCAATGTTTTGGATCTGCATGGCAGGATCTCGACCCATTGAGAATTAAATTCTCAACTTCAAGGGGAGATGTGCACTTTGCAGATCCTCTATCAAAGAGAGAAGAAATATGTTCTTCTGTTTTATATATCAGAGTTAAACTCTGTTGAGAATTAAATTCTCTTTTCTTTCAAGGAGCTTTCCCTTTCTTACCTAGGGTTTTCTTTTGCAGAAGATCCAAATTCCTTAAAGTATCAAAGCTCTCTCCCTTTTCTTTTTCTCTGCGTATCTCTTCTCTTGTGTGTCTCTTGGCTCCTATTTATAGGAGAAGTAGCCGAGTCAATTAGTTTTTGATGAATCTTTCATTGAGAGATTTGATTTGCATCCATCATTCGTTTTTGACCTTTGGATTATTAGGTGAATTTTATTCACCATTGGATTTCAAATCCAGGGATTCTCCTTTGTTATTTCGGTTAGATTTAAAGGGGAAATTTTTCCAAACTCCAGATTTTCCCATAGATAGATGATATTTAATCACCTCTGAATCTTTAATTCGATTGGTTCCAGATAGTCGCTTTCCTTAGGAAAGATTTGAATCTCTTTCAGAATTTAATTCTGTTAACAAAATGGGCTTTGAAAGCCGGTCACGTGTGACCACGTGACCCATGGTCACGTGTGGGCACGTGACCCCCTTGGAACGAGCCTTCCTCTTTCTTTTTGCGCTCTGTCTTCTGGTTGCTGTTTAGCTGTCACGTGCCACCACGTGACCCCTGGTCACGTGTGAGCACGCGACCCTCGTCTGGAGTCTTTTTTCTTGATTTAACCGGAGAATGATTCTGATGTTTTGAGCGTCACGTGCCAACACGTGACCCCTGGTCACGTGGGAGCACGTGACCTTTTTTGAAGCTTTTTCCTTGATTTGATCAGGGAACCGATGTGCCTTTGAATCCGCTTTAAAATGTCACGTGCCAACACGTGACCCTGGTCACGTGGGAGCACGTGACCCTTTCTGAAGCCCTTTTCTTTGATGTAGTCGGGAAGCTGAATCTGCCTTGATGATGCTTTTAGATGTCACGTGCCAACACGTGACTGCTGGTCACGTGTAAGCATGTGACCCTCTTCTGAAGCTTTTCCATAAGCTTTTCTGATTTTAAATCAGGAAACAAATGCCCCCACAGCGTTGTTCTCACGTGTCTGCACGTGAGTGCAACGCTGTCACCTCTTGTGACCGTTGGATTCCTCTAGGGATCTGGGGAGATGAAACGTTTCCATTGCCTTCTATAAATACCTCTGTCTCTTCATAGAAGCCTTCACTTTGCTCATCTTCTTCTTCTGAGAACTTTTTCCTTGAGAATTTAATTCTCGCTTCCAGAGCTTAGTTCTCTGTCTTGAAACAATCTTCAGAGTTTAACTCTGTTCGAAAAGAATTCTTTTCCTCAGGTAATGTTCTTGGACAAACGATGGACCTTCACATTCCTCTGGATTTTAAATCCAAAACAAGGGTTTTTACCCTTTTTTCTTCATGTTTTTCCATAAGAACATGAAACCGCTTAACCTTCAAACTGTAGATCTCTTACGGTTTAGATGATCTTTGGGGAGATGATGATGGCGTTTCAACTCCATGGAATTTAATTCCATCCAAAAATGTTTCTGGGAATTTAATTCCCTTTTCTTAATAAGGAATTTAATTCCAATGAAGGACTCGATTTCTTCACGCGGAGGCTTCCTGGGGTCTCTTGGCCCGAGGTTGTTCTTCTGCAATTAATGAAATAGGAACTTTCTAATGATTCTCATGACCTTTATTTCAGGTATCATGGATGCCCATCTGTATGGTCTTGACGAGATCATTTCCTATGGGAATATTCGTGCACTGGGCCGCAGTCAGAACCAGGAGTTCACCGATGCTCAGTGTGCCGAGATCATGAGCCGCTTTGACGAGTACAACCATCGGCTACTCCTCCGTCGCTCTTCTCTTCTGAGGCTGATCGTGCTGGCGATCCGGGAGGCACTTCCTCTCTTTTGCACCGGCATACCGCTCGAGGCCTTGGACACTGCTGAGGATAAGGTGCATTCGGTGTACCTTATGGGCTTGATCTCAAAGAGGCGGCGAGATCACCTCATCGATCTCTTGCACCAAGCCTTTCAGCAGTCAGCCATATTTGCCGCCTATCGGAGGGTGGAGGACATTCGTGAGGATCCCGACGCTTGTGACCGCGCGAGGAAGCATACTCGGGAGGTTCGAAATGCGGGGAGAATCTTGGACAAAGTTAATCTCGAGTTTCTCAACCCATGCCCCGCGTCTGAAGTCTTACCATTGTAAACGTGTCCTCTTTATTTTGTATGAACTTCTTGGAAGATTCAGTGACAAGTTTTATTATGTCTTTCCATGTTTGCATGCCTTTCTCTGGGACTTTATCATTTTGCTGCCGTTGTTGTTGGTGCTTTCAATATGCAGGGTGCTACTCCATTTTTTTTAGTGTACATCAGGTTTAGGCCTCACGTGTTCTGCACGTGGGGTCCCTTGATGGGGCTGTTCACAAAATCTTCTCATGCCCTATTTTCAGTGCACAATATCAGACGCAGAAAAAAAAGGGCCTTGGAAATAGTTCCATCTCCTTGATTTTCGATGCCTTTCCTTTTTTGGGCCTTGGAAATAGCTTCACCATGCAAGATTTTCCGCGCACAGCACTTAATGCACTTCTTTATATATGAGGCTATAGCTTTCTTTTCCTTTCACAAAGAGATTTATATTATTATTTTTTTTTATCTTGGAGTAACTTGTCTTGAGAAACAAACGAGCGCCATGGCCTGCAATCGCCCTCATGCTCGTCGACAGCCATGGGAAGTTCCTATTGAGGAGATGGTCCCCCGCTTTGCTGCTCGGTTGGTGGATCCCCTCCTTACCGACAACGAATGCGACTCAGCCATGCCTGAACTCTTGATCCGTAGGGGGTCCCCCCTCCCGATGGGTTCTCTCTAGCTCCGGATGATTCTCACGGCCGTGCTTGCCGACATCCCTCCTCACCCGGCGGAGATGACCCTGGCGATGCTCGACGCGGCGGAAGAAAAGCTCGAGGGCTTTTATGAAGCGTGCTTGATTACTCAGGCTTTGAAGGATTGCTCAATTCATCTGCTGAGCCAGATAAAGGCCCGGCGAGCTATTATGTCTGCTTTCGCGGACGAACACGACGCCAATCGATGGGGAGCGACTCCTCGTGAGAACCGTCGCTTTGATGTGCTGGAGAAAGCAGAGAGAGAGATGGAGAATTTTGTCCTCTGCTTCATTAACCCCTGTGCCGTTGATCCCATGTTCGGTGACCTTTTCCGTTAGCGTAGAACATTTTTAAATTAGTCCTTCCTTTTTTACGCTTTATGCCGAACTTCCATGTAGGCTTGGTACTAGTATGTATGTTTCTGCTTGCACAAATAAACTTTGTATTCTTCTCATGAGAACTTTCTTTGATTGCAAACGCTATCATCACTTTCCTGCGCATCAGACCTTTTTGGGCATTATGAATGTTCATGCGATTGCAAATGCTATTATTATTATTATTTTTGAATACTCATATGATTGCGAACGCATGATCGAAATATGTCGGAAACCTTTCTTGTTGCCTTTCACGTCAGGTGATGTGAGCGCGTTTTAGATCGATTATTCCCGTCGACTGGAAGCCCATTTATACGGTCTTGTAAATGTCTTGTTTCCAAGGCCGCGGTCACGAGAGCGAGCTTACGTGGCCTGATAGAGCGACACGTAGCGAACATATTGTTGTGCGAGAAAAGGGCTCGGCCGTAAATTTTCGGAGAGGGAATTGGCTTCTAAGGCGCTGAGCGAGCTTCAGGCCAGCCTCACAGCCAAGGCCAACAAAGCATACGAACTCTGGCGGGTGCTTCAGGAGTCCATAAAAGAGGTGGTGGCTCTCGATAAAGCCGCCATGTTCACTCGTGAGAGGGTCGAGGCTCATAAAGCCACCGAGAAAGAGCTCGAAGCTCGGCTCGCTTCGTATCAGGCTCAGCAAGCTCAGGCGGAGGCTCGTCTTCTGGAGATCTTATGTCATGAAGCCGTGGCTCAGCAACAGAACGATGAGCTGGTAAAATTATTGCACCGCCCGCCGGCTTGAGGACTTGTATCTTTTTTTTTCTTTTTTGTACATACTCATGGATGAGAGTATCTTTCCTTTTGTTTCTTTCATGAATTGTACTTTGTATCCATTTTGGTTTATGAATAAAAGATACATTTTTCTTCTCAATGGTGTGTCCCCTTTTTATCGAGCGTATTCTGCGGATATTCTATCTTGATCTCCTTGCAGGACAACGATGGCTCAGGATTTAGGGTTAAGATCTGCTTCCTAAGACTTTTGCATTTTATGAGCCATGAGGGTCTCATAAAGAGTTTTTCTCCCTACAGGTCGAGAGGATCCCATAGGTGTAAGTTCTTCTTAAGAATCGTGAGGATTCTCAAGCGGGTTTTCCCTTGAGAGTCGTAAGGATCTCACAAGAGAGTTTTTTTCCTTACAGGTCGTGAGGACTCGTAAGTGCTGGATGTGGTCACCCTTGTCCGCGTTTTACGGAGTCAGGGGTTTCTCCAGGTATCGTAGTTTAAAGACGTCGCGGTCAAGGTTAAGGACCTCATAGTCCGTGGATTTAAGGACTCCACCGTCCGCTGTTAGTTTTAAGACATCACGGTCAAGGTTAAGGACCTCATAGTCCGTGGATTTAGGAACTCCACAGTCCGATGTTAGTTTTAAGACATCACGGTCAAGGTTAAGGACCTCATAGTCCGTGGATTTAGGGACTCCACAGTCCGATGTGTGGTTGCAGGGACCCGTCACCTCTTTGAAGACGTTGAGGAATTACAACGCCAGGCATCAAAGGAGTGAAGAGATGTACCCTTAAACCAAGGCAAAATCTGTAAGGAATCGGGGTGGTTGATCGTTAGTTTTAAGACATCACGGTCGAGGTTAAGGACGTCATAGTCCATGGATTTTAAGGACTCCACAGTCCGGTATTTGCTCTGGATGCTTCACACGGGTTTACTGCCGTGCTCGGCGAGGACCAGGCTCCGCTCTGGGCGTTTTCCGCGGGGTCAAAGAGTGACGTTATCCGCGTTCCACGTAACCAGGAATTTTGCACTAGATGCTTCACACGGGTTCAATGCCGTGCTCGGCGAGGACTAGGTTCCGCTCTGGATGCTTCACACGGGTTCATTTCCGTGCTCTGCGAGGACCAGGATCCGCTCTGGACGTTTTCCATGGGGTCAAAGAGTGACGTTTTCCGCGTTCCACGTAACCAGGAATTTTGCACTAGATGCTTCACACGGGTTCACTGCCGTGCTCGGCGAGGACTAGGCTCCGCTCTGGATGCTTCACACGGGTTCACTGCCGTGCTCTGCGAGGACCAGGATCCGCTCTGGACGTTTTCCACAGGGTCAAAGAGTGACGTTATCCGCGTTCCACGTAACCAGGAATTTTGCACTAGATGCTTCACACGGGTTCACTGCCGTGCTCGGTGAAGACTAGGCTCTGCTCTGGATGCTTCACACGGGTTCACTGCCGTGCTCTGCGAGGACCAGGATCCGCTCTGGACGTTTTCCACGGGGTCAAAGAGTGACATTATCTGCGTTCCACGTGACCAGGAATTTTGCACTAGATGCTTCACATGGGTTCACTGCCGTGCTCGGCGAGGACTAGGCTTTGCTCTGGATGCTTCACACGGGTTCACTGCCGTGCTCTGCGAGGACCAGGATCCGCTCTGGACGTTTTTCACGGGGTGAAAGAGTGACATTATCCGCGTTCCACGTGACCAGGAATTTTGCTGAATATATCCGCATTTCACGGAATGGAGATTTGACTTTCGGTGATCTGTATATCGTCGAGTCATGGAACTGGGAGTTGCCGCTGTCCTTTTTGGTGATGTTGCGTCTGTCGTTACGAGGCGAATGTTGGGATGATCTCTAGGTCGCTTGTGGCCCGTCGAGATTTAGCTTCTTTCTTTGGTGAAACCTAGGGGGGAGGTATGTTCCCTTTTTGTTTACGCCCTTTTTTTTAATTTTATTTCTTTTTCCGCGATGCTCTATCATTTCAGCTTTATATATCGCGGAGGTCGCGATTGCCCTATCATTTCGGCTATTCTTCGCGGTGCCCAATCATTTCGGCTATTTATTTATTCTCTACTCGCTGCTTTTTATTGCGAGTTGCCCCATCATTTCGGCTATTTTTTATGCATACATTTTTACTTGCTGCTTTTTATTGCAAGTTGCCCCATCCTTTCGGCTATTTTGTAGGCATGTGTGGCTTGCTAGCTTTTTCGCCGCAAGCTTGGATTTTAGACACCGATTTCGACATCAGCACCGCTACAACTGGAATGTTGCCAGGAGCGAATCATCATTTGCCTTTGTCGATGATGAACAAAGGTGGCTTAGCAAACAGGGTTAAGGGTCCTGTCGACCAAGGCTTTGACTTCATGGGCCGTAAGGGTCTCACAAAGGTATTTCTCCCTACAAGTCGTGAGGATCTTGCAGGTGTATTTTCTCCTTAGGGATCGTGAGGATTCCTAAGTGTGTGTTTCTCTGTAAGTCGTAAGGATCCTACAAGAGGGCTTTCTCCTTATTGATCGAGAGGACCTACAAGGGTTGGACTTTGCTGGGGAAATGTTTATTCGCGCCCGTGGATTGTATACAAGGGTCAGTATTGAGTCCCTTATAGGGCAATATCGAAGGTTGTGGAGGATTTGCTTAAGAACAAGTTTAGGTTTCTGTAACTTAAGACTTTCAAATCTCATGAGCCGTGAGGGTCCCACAAGAGAATTCTCCTTACGAGTCGTAAGGATCTCGCAAGTGCATTTTCTCCTTAGGAATCGTGAGGATCCCTAAGTGTGTTGCTCCTTTGTGAGTCGTAAGGATCTCACGCAGGTGGTTTCTCCTTACAAGGTCGAGGGGACCCTACAAGTGTCTTTTAACGAGGTTGCGCCCTTTCGGGTTTTCACAAACACTCGCCGGTAGTCCTGCTGTTTTTACTCACGGAGCCCTTTCGGGTTTTCATCCGTGCCCATTTTGCTTGTGGACACACCGTTTTTTTATTCTTTTTCCCTCTTTTTTTTTTTATCTCGTCAGCCTAAGGATGCTGCGGTAGTAGTCTTAGGGTCGTTTCGGTCCGTCGTTAGTTTAAAGACATTTCGGTCCATCGATAGTTTAAGGACGTTTCGGTCCGTCGTTAGTTTAAAGACGTTTCGGTCCGTCGTTAGTTTAAGGATGTTTCGGTCCGTCGTTAGTTTGAGGACGTTTCGGTCCGTCGTTAGTTTAAGGACGTTTCGGTCCGTCGTTAGTTTAAGGACGTTTCGGTCCATCGTTATGGGAAGGCCGGCTGCTGCTCGTAAAGTCTAAGCCTAGGAAGATAGAGAGCGGACATAGTCTACGTCATCTATCATTGACCCAGGCTGTGGCTCATTAAGCATAGTATTTCTTTAAGAAGCGGCCGTTTATTGGCCTGAAAGGCCTTTCACCGTGCATGTCCACGAGTAGATAGGCTCCACCCTGGTAGACCTTGTCTATGATGTACGGGCCTTCATAGTTTGGCTCAAATTTTTCCCGCTTGGCACGATTGGGGATCATAGGTCTTTTGACCACTAGTACGAGTTCGCCTTGGCGGAATGTCCTCGGCCTGGTCAATCTTTCGTACGAGCGCGTCATCTTTGCTTTGTAGGCTTCTAGGTGTTGTTGCGCCATGAGCCGGGTTTCGTCGAGGGCATCAAGCTCCTCAAGCCGAAGGTGAGCATTTTCTTCGTCCGTCAGCTCGTGGTGGACTGCCACTCGTAGAGAGGGTAACTCTATCTCGAGGGGGAGCACTGCTTCCGTCCTAAATACCAACGCGTACGGCGTTGTGTTCGTGGCCGTCTTGAATGTAGTTCGATAAGCCCAAAGGGCTTCTTGCAGCCTTTCGTGCCAGTCTCTCTTATTCCGGGAAACGGTCTTTTTTATGATCTTCGTCAAGGTCTTATTGAAGGCCTCGGCCAGACCGTTAGCTCGTGGGTTGTAAACTGAAGAATATCTCCAGTCTATATTGTGCTGCTGCGCGAAGCGGCTAATCTTATGGCTTCTGTAGGCTGGCCCATTATCGGAGATAATCCGCCGTGGGGTTCCAAACCGATGGATGACGTGCGTCTTGAAGAAATGGAGGATATTTTCTGTCTTCACTTCCCTCAGTGGTACCGCTTCTGCCCATTTGGAGAAGTAATCAGTTGTCGCCAGGATAAAACGATGTCCCCGGGATGATGCTGGCTCGATGGGGCCGACTATGTCAGTCCCCCACATTTCGAATGGCCAGCTAGCCACCGTTGGGTGTAGTGGATTCGGATGTTGGTGGATAAAGTCTCCATGAATCTGGCACGAGTGGCATTGCTTCGCATACTCGAGGCAGTCCTGGATCATCGTGGGCCAGTAGTAACCCATCCGTTTAATTTTTAACTTCATCTTTGGGCCTGCTTGGTGAGAACCGCAAAGTCCGTCGTGAACTTCCTGAATGACTCTTTCTGCTTCGTCAGGTCCTAAGCATCTCAGCCATAGAGAATCAAACGATCTCTTGTATAGAGTATCGTTGACGAAAGCGAAAGATAGAGCTCGTTTCATGAGCTGATGTCTTGAGGACGCTTCTTTGGGCATTCGGTGGGACTTAAAGTAGTCTATGAAGACTTCCCTCCAGTCCTCGGCCTTCTCATGGTCTTTTATTTGTAGGGTCGTCTGCTCAGTCGCTCCCTTTTCTTTATATAATTCCGGAGATATTTCTGCCGGGGCGAGCACTCGACGGCTTTGTACCACGATTCTGACGTCATCGAGGTTCTCGTCAGCCAGTTCTTTAGCAAGTTTGGCCAACGCGTCTGCTTTGCTGTTTTCCGCGAGTGGTATGTTCTCCAAAGTATAGGAGGGAATTTGGGTCAATAGTTGTTGCACCTTTTCGCCGTACTTCACCAACTCCGGCTTGCACGTTTGGTAGTCACCATTTACTTGACTAACGACCAGTTGAGAATCTCCGTATATAAGGAGGTCTTCAATTCCCAGGTCAATGGCGATTTCGAGGCCTGCTATCAGAGCTTCGTATTCAGCTTCATTGTTTGTTCTCGGCTCTGTTAAGGAAAAGGCGAAGCGCATTATCCCTCCTTGTGGAGTTACAAAGACGAGGCCTATCCCCGATTTGATCATTGGGATACCTTGTTTCTGTTTCTTTACGGAGGACGCTCCATCGAAATAGAGTTCCCATCGGGTGCTACCGCCGCCAATCGCATCAAATGCATGCTCGTCCGGCAAATCACAGTTCAGAGGAGAATCGGCCGGTATCGGGTGCTCAGCGAGGAAATCGGCAATGGCCTGGCCTTTCACTGCCTTGAGAGGTTGATACGTTATCGAGAACTCCATCAAGAGCAGGGCCCATTTAGCGAGTCGTCCCTTCAATATGGCTTTTGACATCAAGTATTTAAGAGGATCCACTTTTGAAATGAGACGGACTTCATGCGCCAACGCATAGTGCCTGAGCTTTGTTATCGCGAAGATTAACGCCAAGCAATGTTTTTCAATGGGAGAGTAGTTGCTTTCTGCCCCCTGTAGAACTCGACTTAAGTAGTAGAGTGCTCTCTCTTTCCCCTGATCGTTCTCTTGTGCCCATAATGCACCCAAGGAACCTTCGAGGGCGGTCGTATAAAGAATGAGGGGTTTTCCCTTGACCGGCGCAGCCAACACCGGAGGGTTCTACAGGTACTGCTTGATCTCGTCTAGTGCACCTTGGCATTTGTGATCCCAAACGAATGGAGTTCCCTTCTTCATCAGGTGGCTGTAAGGACGGCATTTGCCTGAAAGATTGGCGATAAACCGCCGGATGTATGCGAGCTTCCCTTGAAGAGACCGCAACCGTTTGAGGGTTCTTGGCGGAGGCATTTCCATGATCGCTTTAATCTTTGACGGATCTATTTCAATACCTCGGTGTCGAATGATGAATCCCAGGAATTTGCCCGAGGAGACTCCAAACGCGCATTTGAGGGGATTCATTTTCAAATTATATTGCCGAAGGCGTTGAAATACAGTCTCCAGATGCTTTAAATGCTCTTCGTATGACATGCTCTTTACTACGAGGTCATCGATATAGCACTCGACGATGTCATGTATGAGGTCGTCGAAGATCTTTGTCATGGCCCTTTGATAGGTAGCGCCAGCGTTCTTTAGACCAAAGGGCATAACCTTGTAGCAGAATATACCCAAAGGGGTCCGGAAAGCGGTGTGCTTCTGGTCTTCGGGATGCATCTTTATCTGATTGTATCCTGACGAACCGTCCATAAAGGAGAAAACCTCATGAGTGGACGTGTTATCTATCATTAGCTCGGTTACTGGTACTAGGAAATCGTCCTTTGGATAGGCTTTATTGAGATCCCTGAAATCCACGCATATGCGTACCGTCCCATTCTTCTTCATTACCGGGACGATATTGGCGATCCACTCGAGATATTGGACTTCTTGGATAAATCCAGAATCGATCAGTTTCTTGACTTCGGCGTTGATGCTCATCTCAAGCTCGAGTCGCATCCTTCTTGGCGCCTGCTTGACTGGCTTGATATCTGGGGATATTGCTAATTTATGCACAGCAATCTCCGGATCTAATCCTGGCATCTCGGAGTAGTTCCACGCGAAGCAGTCTTTGTGCCGTAGAAGCACATTCTTTAACGCAGCCACCCTTTCTTCAGATAGCAGCTCGCTGACAAATGTCGGTCGCGGGTCATCTGACGATCCCAACTCGATCTTCTTGAGGTTATCTGCAGTAGTATGTATACCATCTTCCAGTTCTTTCGGAGCGGGCGGAAATTCTGAGATCAATTCATCATCGCTGTTCTCAAAGCACCGGGGAAGGTCATCCATGTTCTCGGGCTCTTCTTTTAATATCGTAATCGTATAACAGGTGCGAATCCGCTCCCAGGACTGAGGTGGATCCGGTTCTGCTCTTGCGGCCTTGGGTTCGTGCTTTTGTGGCGGCGTTACCCTCCAACCGTCGGATAAAGCGAATCTGCCCTATTGGTACTGGTCCTCGACCCAGTTTTTGAAGGTGAAGCAGTCTTCGGTAGGATGTCCTATGGCTCGGTGATAAGAGCAATTGCTCAGACGAGAAGCCTTGTTAGCTTGCTCAGGATGTCTAGACCCTGGAAGCGCGATCATTTGATGTTTTATAGCGAGCTTGAGTAACCTCTCCGTCTTGTCTCGGGGGAAGGAGTACGCTCGACTCGTCTTCTTCATGAGGGACAAATCCGAGCCGTGCAATACCCGATCACGTAACCCTCTAATCCTGCGTCGTTGTTGTCGGCTCCTCTTTCCGCTTCTTGATTTATTTCCTTCTCCGCATCGGGCCTTTCGTACAACGGGTTGACAAAGACGAACATCTTTGTCTTTTGCAGCCTGTTGAAATAGACGTTGCGTCCTGGCCTTCTCGTAGATGGCCATTTCGCGATTGTGGTCTTCCCGAGCTTTCTGACCCACTTTCTTGATAGGCTTGTCCATTCGTTCTTCAAACGACGGACTCGGCGCTTCAATCGCGGGGTCTAGTTTTGATGAGGGGTTGGCATCTCCTGACAGGGCGTCCTCTTCCTCATCAAAGGTATATATAGCGTAGCTGCTGTGAGCCCGTTCCCGTTTTCCGGTTCTCGCGTATCCAAGCCCGAGTGTTTCCATTTTCCCGTTGGGCAATTTGCGTTGAGTCCCAGGGACATCCCAATTCCTGTTGTAGAACCGAGCCCGCCGAACAGTCTGTTTTAAGGGTACTCCTTGGCGCTTCAATAGCTTCTTTAATCCATTTGTATAGTATCTAGGCAGACGGATAGGTTGGAGCCTGTCAAGTGTAGCATCCGCGCCATGCCAGATCTCTTTCTCTATTTTCGACTCTGAGGATCGGTAGAATAGGATCACCTTCTTACCCCTTCGCCTGGGAGGGACGTAAAATTTTTGCAGGTCCTGCACATTGTGAGCTTGAAGCGTGTCGAGATCCTTGTAGTGTTCTCGCGGTACCATGGTGATTTGCAAACTATGGTCATCGCCAGGGGGTGCTTGTATTGACAGCCGATTGGAGAACACGGCATAAACTTCATCTTCTGAATCACTTCCGAAGACCAACATGGGGGCGGGCGTCCCCAGGTTGTTGAGTTGAGATGGCCCTGCATAAACTATCTCTTCCTCTTCTTCGGTATCGCTCCCGAAAACAGGGATGGTGGCGGCGGTTTTGTTCTCCAGGTTGCGACACCTTTCTGTATCCTCGAAATCTGGCAAAAAGTACCTCGCATTTTCATATTTGCGGACTTCGTTCACGGAAAATGGGTTCAACTCACCTGTTACGGTATACTCGAAACCATCCTTGAAGTACTTCATACACTGATGTTGCGTAGAAGGGATGATGTTGTACTCGTGTAGCCAAGGACGGCCGAGCAAGGCGTTGTAGCAGGTCTTGGCGTCAATGACATGGAATTTGATGTCTGTGACGAGAAGTCCGAAGCGTAATGTTAGTATCACAGATCCGAGAGTCCGTGACGATTGTGAATCGAAACCGGAGATAGTAATTTTGTCACGAGCGAGGTGTTGCACACTCATGCAGATTTCCTTCAACACCCGAACATTAAGGAGATTGACGGAGGATCCATTATCCACCAGGATCTTGCCTATCTTGATATCATGGCAGTATCCGGAAACATATAGGGGACGGTTGTGGTCGCAAGTCCCGAGAAGGAGGTCTTCATCACCGAAAGTGATGTCGGCCGTATGCACTTCCTCCAGTTCATCCTTCATCTTTTCAGTGGCGAGGAAGGCTTGGAATTGCTCAGGTTCTTGTAACGCCTTAATTAGTGAGTCTCGCGCTTCTTTTGATAATAGGAGGGCATCGAGAATTCTAAGCTGAGAAGGTAGCTTCCTTAGGTGCGCGAGGATGTTATAGTCCACCTTATCCTTCCTAGGAGGGTCTTTGGCAGCCAGCTCTCTCATGACTTGGTCATCTAAAGTGATATCTTCAGTGACCTTTTCCTTTCCCTTATCTTTTCTACTTACGGGCCCGAGATTCTTTTCTGGGAGTGTGCGATTGCGCAGCTGGATGTTCTCGCAGGCCTCCGATTTCTCCTCTTTCCCTAAAACGGATTCTTTAAAGAGAGGGCCCAGAGCCATTTCTTCATCAGAGTCGCTCCCAAAGGTGAGAACTTGTGACCCCCCGGCGTTAACCATATAACAGCTGCCAGTAGTTCTGTTGCGCCCGTCGACAGCGCTTCTTCGTTCCCGACGAATCTTGCGCTTCATGCGCTTGAAATGTTGCCGACGAGCAACATATCCTTGCCACCATACCTTAAAGGCGTCGCACTCCTCTGTGGGGTGTGAAATTTTCCGATGATATGCGCAATAATCAGGGTGTCTCTCCACCCAATCGAGCGTGTTTCCTTCCGAAGGTGGTAGCCTCATTCCCATTGACATGGCTTTGGCAAACCTTTTCCTCGTCTTGAATATCCTCTTGTCTACTTCGGATGCCTTTCGCTCTGGCAGAGGTAGTTCAACTCTTCCGTTCAGTCGCCTGCATTTGGTTCCTTCTGACGCTGCCATCTCACTCTCCTGATCCGCTTTACTTTTTAGACGAATCTCGTCTAGAAAGGCATTGATCATTTCATTTGTCGGCCACGCACGCTCTGGTTCAGGCTCTGCCTCCAGCTTCTTAGTGCCAGGAGTTTTCTCATCATCGGTAAACGAGTGGGAGATTACGTTACAACTCGCCACATACCCTTCGGATTCATCCGACGAGCTCTCTCCATCATCTCTCTCTTGAAAGATGTGGTTGAGAAACTCTTGCAGTGTGACAGGAGTTCGCGCCTTTTGATTGTATTTTTCCAGCGCGTCGATTTGCTTCTGCAAGTTCGTGTGCTCGTTTCCAAGCTTCACGGGCTTCTTGGATTTCTTCTTTTTCTTCGAAGATTTTGACGGTTGGGCGTGAGTATTTGGGCCCTTATCGCGAGTCTTCGTAGTTGGGCGGGGCTTCAACATCCCTTCGATAATTTGAGGTTCAAGAGGGTCCTCCCATTCGACCGCAGGGCACGCATGAAGGTCTCTCAGCATTCTTTTGGTTTTAGTTGATAGCACGACCTCCCATGGAGCTTCTTCAATAAAGGAGCAGGTTGCCCCCGGTGTATCTGTTTTCTTAGGAGTATGCGGTTGTGGTGGGTTCACCTTCCACTTTTCGGACAGTACAAACTTCCCCTGGAGGTATTGATCTTCAATCCATCCTTTGAAGACGAAGCAATCCTTAATCGGATGACTTACCGTTTGATGGTAAGGGCAATAGTTAGGGTTATTCACCTCGGTGGGTTGCGGCGTTCGTCTTGGATTTGGTAGGTTTATAAGTCTGTTGCGTACTGCTAGCTCGAATAACCGTTTTGTCTTGTCTCGTGGGAACGAGTAGGGACGTTTCATTTTCTCATTATAATACCGGCGTCTTTCTTCCAGTTGATCTGCCGGTTTCGGGGCGTTAGGTTGCTGTTGGGCATTCGCGACAAAAGTTGTCCTTCCTTTACCCTTGTCATTCCGAGGTTCCGACTTCGGGGGAGGTGGTCTATGACCCATCTGGTCCATCTGAGCCAACTTGTCGATTAAAGCCTGGAATGTGGTTGGCTTAAAGAACATCATAAACTGGGAGATAGTTGCGTGGGGGTCTAGGGTTCCCACAAACATGCCCACTGCGGGTGCTTCCTCAATGCGTTGCTCGCATCTCGACCACAAATTCCGCCAGCGTATAGCATACTGGACCCAGGTTTCGCCTGGTTTTACCCTGGCGTTAATCAATGCAGTTATTGGAGTGCGTTCGCTGGCACTTGCGAATCGCTGAGTGAATAACAACTCCATTTCAGCGAACGTTTTGATAGAGTCGTTCGGGAGTTCCGAATACCATTCGAACGCTGTTTCTGATAAGCTGCCCACGAACTGGCGGAGCAACAGTTTATCATCACCACCGGTATTACCGCAGAGGGCCCGGAACTGGGCGACATGTTGATGGGGATTGCCGGTCCCCTTATACACGTGGAATTTTGGTATCGTATAGCCTGGCGGGTATTTGATTTGGTCGTACCAGCTTGGATACGGCCGCCCCGTTTTTACGACTTGACCAGCTGCCTCAGTCGCATGATGAACCCGGATTTGCTGGGCTATGTAGTCAACCAAGTCAGCCTTAGAGATTGCCTCCTCCTTGGCCGTTGAGAGGGCTGGTGGTGGATTTGACGTTTCTCCTCGGTCGTCTTCAAGAACGATTGGGGGATCCTCGGCGGGTAAGTCCTGCTGGATCATCATTCCTATCATATCTTGGAAGAGAAGGCCCATACGTTGTATGTTGGCCGCTTGTTCAGCAGCCTCTTTGTCCTTTTCTCCAGTATCCGGCGAAGGAATTCAGCGTCGGTTTCTTCCTCCTGGCGTGCGTCTGAGGACGTTTCTGGGCTTTCTCTTGGCCCGGTAAGTGCGGCCATAGCATTCATCATTTCCTGAAGCTTTTGTTGCTGCTCCTGGGCTTTCGTCACGGATCGGGTTAGCGGTCGGTGGCCCGTAGAAGTGCGGCTTTCCTCCTTTCCTGAGGCCATGTAAACAGTGTGCACCACCATGCCCCCAGACTTAGGGCGTCTGGGCTCAGTGTTTTTAGCCGTCGTTGCATGCTGGGGGATCTTCTCTGGCTTCCTCCTTTTATGAGCCATGGAGGTTGAGGGGGCCGTTGAGGTTGGCGTCCAGACAGCCTTTCGGGGTTTAGCCTGGTGACCAGCCTCCGGTTGGATTTTCAGCTTCTTGTGCTGGCGGGAGAAGTTTGGATCGACGATCGAGTCTCGGGCCTGCCGCCAAACCTTATAGATTTTGGAAGACAGCCGTTGAGGAGATCGGGGCTGTTCTGGTTTTATTTCCACAACCTTTTTTAATGGGGGAGGAGACCTCTTTAGCACTGCAGTGTGAGAATTCCTTCGCACCTTATTTAGCATTTCGAAGCTGTTCCCAGTTGGAACAGCAGCATTAACTTCTGCCATCGGGGCTGATGGAGTCAACCCGGAGGGGGAGTTGCCCCCAGCCTTCCTTATTCGGCGCCAATGGCGACGTCGAGCGTGTCGAGCGGACGGCGTTGGGTCAGCGGTAAGAATGGTTTCGTCTTGCCCCCTGTATGGGTGGGGGGTCGCTGTTGGTGTTAGCCTGTCAAAGACCGATGTCCTTTGGGCAGCAGGAGCGGGAGCTGAAGCCGTTAATCTTGTAAAGACCGACTTTTTGGCCGGAGAAGCCGCCTTGGCGACTTCAGGGGCAGGAGCGGCCACTTTCTTAGAAGCAGCCTCCTCTGAGATTGTAGGCCCCATGATGAGTTCGCAGGATTTCTGGCCCAATCTAGAGAAGACCGAGGCGTTGACGTTGGGCGACTCGTTGAGAGGAGCCGCGGCAGGGGTAAGACGATCAAAGACCGACTTCTTGAGAGCTTCCTTTGTCAGCACCGGCGCTGTGAAGCTTGTTGGCGGGAGTATAGTCCCAAAGAACAATCCGGTGGTGGCCTGAGTCACCTGATCCACCGGCATTGTCAATAACGAAGCAGCTTGTGGTCCGTAGGCTATACCTCCTGGCGAGGTAAAGCGTTGGTCGCAATTGCAGTCTGAGCGGTTGGAGGATTTCGCAGAAGTAAAAGCCATCGATCCTTTGCTTTCTGCAATAAGCAAGATGCCAATTCTTAGTATCTTGAAACCCAACGGCAACCATTAGCGAACCGCGATTGGTTCGCGAATCACGACACACGAAGTGTGGAGTGGAAAGAGGAAAAGGTCCTATCGGGCGTGCCAGAATCTGTTCCCCTCCGAACGGCGGCCGAGACGCGTGGGGCGCCTGTGCCCGGGGTTCAGGGCAGATGCTAATTGGTGCTATCCGTCCACCTCTCCGAAGATGCCAAGTTGATTTATGGCACCGTGCATCGGAGGTTTAGACGGATGCGGCCGATGTAGCAGACTTCGTCAGATTCCCCCTCGTTTGAGGGGTTTTTGATTGTGGGGACGCTCTTCCCTGCAGGCGCAAGCCCCTGCAGTTAATTACGCTACCGCATCGCGGTAACAACTTTCTCCTTCTCCAGATGGTCACTTCGTGTCCTGTGTGTTTATTTTATGTTTTGTTGCCCGTGGATTGTTTACGGAGACTGAGTTATGTCGTCGCCCGTAGGGCGTGGACTAGTCCAAATCCGTGTTATCTTAGATTTGGGTTTGGGGGTTTGGGGGTTTGGTTTGAGGATACGTTAGCCATACTTGAGGCTAAGATCAACTCAAACGTTTGTTAAAGATACGTTAGTCTAGTTTGAGACTAAGATCACTTAACGGGATCGTTTAGATCCGACAAAGGAGCGTTTGGGCTCCATTGTTCCAGTTTAGGGACATAGTGGTCCATCGTATGTATGGCCGTCAGGACCCGTCACCTCTCTGACGACGTTGAAGGATTACAACGACATATGTCAGAGGAGTTCAGAGATGTACCCTCGAACCAGTGTTAATTGGGGGAGATTCATAGCCCAGTCTGTTTGAAGGTTTAAGGATGCGTTAGCCATCTTTGAGGCTAAGATCAACTTAAACGGGACCGTTTAGATCCGACAAAAGAGCATGCGGGCTCTATTGTTCCAGTTTAGGGACGTGGTGGTCCATTGCTAGCTTAGGGACATTGCGGTCCATGGGTAGTTTAAGGACATTGCGGTCCATGGGTAGTTTAAGGACATTGCGGTCCATGGGTAGTTTAAGGACATTGCGGTCTATAGGTAGTTTAAGGACATTGCGGTCCAATGTTCGTTTTAAGACATCTCGGTCGAGGTTAAGGACGTCGTAGTCCGTGGGTTTAAGGACCCCACAGTCCATTGTTAGTTTTAAGACATCTCGGTCAAGGTTAAGGACGTCGTAGTCCATGGGTTTAAGGACCCCACAGTCCATTGTTAGTTTTAAGACATCTCGGTCAAGGTTAAGGACCTCATAGTCCATGGGTTTAAGGACCCCACAGTCCATATCAATGTGTGGTCATCGGGACCCTTCACCTCTTTGAAGACATTGAGGGATTACAATGCCAAATATCAAAGGAGTGAAGAGATGTACCCTGGGACCGGAGTGGATTAAATAGTCTTTGGCCCAATTTGGGATCAAGACCAATTAATTATGTTGTGAGCCCATTAGCCCAGTTAATTACGAATTGAGGACTTATGGCCAGCTTGGGGCTAAGTCCAATCATGTCTGGAATATTGGCTTCCTGTTGGTCCATTGAAGGAGAGGCTTTGCCTCTATCCATTTGGCCAATTGGGCCAAAGACTAGTGTTAAACACTACAGAGCAATCAGTGTTGAACACTGGGAATGAGATTGACAAGTTAGTGTTTAACACTAAAAGATAATTGGTGTTAAACACCAGCAGCAAGGCTTTCAAATTAGCATAAACACTAAAACAGATCAGTGTTCAACACTGGCAACGGAGATCTCAGATTAGTGTTAAACACTAAGGTCATCAGTGTTGAACACTGCAAATAAAGTTCTTTGATTAGTGTTGAACACTAAGGCCCAACAATGTTTTAACACTGGATTCGGGAGTTCCAATTTAGTGTTAAACACTAAGGCAAGAGGGTTCACGTGGCAACACGTAAGAGCGCCCTCCTTTCATTTATTCTGCTGAGACTATTGCATCTTCCAGAGCATCACGTGCCACCACGTGACGGGCATTCAAGCGCTTTGTGTGTTAAAGCTTCTGTCAAGGGTCACGTGGGTCACGTGGGGTGCTGCCACAAAGGGGCTTTCTGTGAGAATTAAATTCTCGTGCTTCCGTTCCCTCTCTATGTTTTGGATCTGCATGGCAGGATCTCGACCCATTGAGAATTAAATTCTCAACTTCAAGGGGAGATGTGCACTTTGCAGATCCTCTATCAAAGAGAGAAGAAATATGTTCTTCTGTTTTATATATCAGAGTTAAACTCTGTTGAGAATTAAATTCTCTTTTCTTTCAAGGAGCTTTCCCTTTCTTACCTAGGGTTTTCTTTTGCAGAAGATCCAAATTCCTTAAAGTATCAAAGCTCTCTCCCTTTTCTTTTTCTCTGCGTATCTCTTCTCTTGTGTGTCTCTTGGCTCCTATTTATAGGAGAAGTAGCCGAGTCAATTAGTTTTTGATGAATCTTTCATTGAGAGATTTGATTTGCATCCATCATTCGTTTTTGACCTTTGGATTATTAGGTGAATTTTATTCACCATTGGATTTCAAATCCAGGGATTCTCCTTTGTTATTTCGGTTAGATTTAAAGGGGAAATCTTTCCAAACTCCAGATTTTCCCATAGATAGATGATATTTAATCACCTCTGAATCTTTAATTCGATTGGTTCCAGATAGTCGCTTTCCTTTGGAAAGATTTGAATCTCTTTCAGAATTTAATTCTGTTAACAAAATGGGCTTTGAAAGCCGGTCACGTATGACCACGTGACCCATGGTCACGTGTGGGCACGTGACCCCCTTGGAACGAGCCTTCCTCTTTCTTTTTACGCTCTGTCTTCTGGTTGCTGTTTAGCTGTCACGTGCCACCACGTGACCCCTGGTCACGTGTGAGCACGTGACCCTCGTCTGGAGTCTTTTTTCTTGATTTAACCGGAGAATGATTCTGATGTTTTGAGCGTCACGTGCCAACACGTGACCCCTGGTCACGTGGGAGCACGTGACTTCTTTTGAAGCTTTTTCCTTGATTTGATCAGGGAACCGATGTGCCTTTGAATCCGCTTTAAAATGTCACGTGCCAACACGTGACCCTGGTCACGTGGGAGCACGTGACCCTTTCTGAAGCCCTTTTCTTTGATGTAGTCGGGAAGCTGATCTGCCTTGATGATGCTTTTAGATGTCACGTACCAACACGTGACTGCTGGTCACGTGTAAGCATGTGACCCTCTTCTGAAGCTTTTCCATAAGCTTTTCTGATTTTAAATCAGGAAACAACAACCTTTGTAGATCCGGTCCTCCACCTCCATAGCTCCATGATGATGTCTCCTCGCTGCGATTATCGGATCCCGGGCTCTAGCGTCGGCTTCATCGGAGAAATGGGCGGGCTAGGTTATCGACTTTGATGCCGAAGATGATCTACGTCGAGGCTACACAAGATCAAGCTCCAACTTCACCAAGTCATGAAACTTGTGAAGAAAACACCCTATACTACTTGGCAAGAGGTAAAGGATGAAGAAATAGGAAGTGGGTTCACTTTAGAATTGGATTTCTCACTCTTTTTCTCAAGATACCATTAATGGTGTCAAGCTTTCTTCATGTTGAAGATGAAGAAGAAGAAGAAAGAATATCATAAGTATATCTTAAAAAATAAAATGAAGTGATATCTATCATCTTGCAACCATGGTTATGTGTAGAGAGTAAACTAAGGTTAGGTGAATGGTTAGGTTAGGCATGAAACAAAAATGGTAGACTTTTTCAAAGCTTCATGAAGCTTCAACTATAAAACAAAATAAGCCACCATTTTCTTTTCTTTCGCCAAAAAGAAATGAATAAATAAATGAATAAATAAATAAAAACCCTAACCATTTACTTAACCAAGGTTTAAATCAAACACTAACCCAAGTTTGCATGTATCATAAAACATGATACAATCTTGTGCACAAAAGTATATCATATATACAACTTGCACATTTCAAGTGAGAAAATCCATTTAAAGTGAACAATATTAGTCAATGTAAAGTAATATATCTAATATATAATTATACATTAAATCATTAAATCAATACTTGATTTAACGATCCGGTCATATCGCATATAACCGACTAATATCAAGTGTATCAATGTATCGAATCAACACTTGATTCGGTAACCCGGCTATATAATATATAACCGACCAATGATACAAATTGCGAGAATAGAATACAGTATCACATACTGGTATAATTCTCGGTCCCGCACATATCTCATATGCGCTCCTATTTCATTTCGGTTGAGCCAGGAAACCTCTGTGTAGGACTCTAAAGACTCGTCAATACGCCGGCAGCAGATGGTGATCATATCAATCACCCACAAGCCGCAAGCGGTCTGCTAAACGTAACGGTCACCCAGGTATTGAGCGATCAGAAGATCGACGAGCAAGCCCGCTCACACTCCTGTGAATCCAACCAGTAACACTTACCGTACAGTCCGGTCTGTTCGTCTGATATGTCGCATATCTTGCCTAGGGGTGGTAAACGTCAGACCCCAATAGCTCGATAAATTGTATCGATATGAGGTCTATAACAGTTCGAGATACTACTGATAACACTTACCAGTAAATCTCAGCAACCCTGGCCAGGGATTTCCGGTTATAGCCAATCGAACACAGTGCAACATCAACTCCCTATACCGGGAGAGACGAATCCCCTCCTATCGCTCATTGCCTCCATGTGATTCGGGACTGTACCCAAAAACCATCATTTTGCACGCCCTCTTGGACGTGGTAAGGTGGAAATCAAAGCACAGTAGGAACCACACAAGACTCTATGACGATCTCGGGTCAACAGACTACTCTGTACCAGTGTCACCAGAGAACTGCCATCTGACGTGAGGTATAATACCATCTGAGAGTTCTCGGCGAGTCCGTCCAGTGTACCCAGTCTCCAATGAGCACCCGTATATCATCTCCGATGTCAAACACCAATGGATATGGGATCATCCATCGCCCATCTGTATGGGTCGAGAAGGTATACGCTAGTCTACTCTGGTATATCGATGCCCCGTCTCGATACACCCACGACTAGGGACCTTGAAGGATGTACTTGTGGACTAACATGTCCCCACTAGTATGATCCGCATCATAGTCCAGGTAGTCAAGTACACATCCTAAGGGCTTTACTAACATGTAACGGAGAGACAATTAGTATACACGTTAAGGTAAAGAGCAACCAGATAGCATACTATCATGTCGAGCAAGAAAGTCCTCCCTATATATGTCCCAGCATCCACTACAATATACATCCTATGTACAGTAATGGCCTCTAGGGCATACATATAACTAACAATCTCCCACTTGCACTAGGGCCATCTGTAGCAGTGGTTGTAGTATCTCATACTCAACCATCCCATAAAAGTCTCTCTCTGGGAATAGGCCTTCGTGTGTGGATCCGCCGTGTTATCCTCTGAGTCTACTCTCCTAACCTCGATCACCCTGGAGATCAACCATCTCCATGATCAGGTGATACTGCCTTAGAATATGTCTGGATCACTGATGGGACCGGGGTTCCTGGGCCAAAGCCACAGCTCCATTATCACACAATGGGAGGAACGATGTTCATCTCATGAACCAATATACACCCAGACTTCCTCTTTGGTAGCATCTTAAGTAGCGATGTATCCAGCCTTTATCGTCTAGTATGCCACGGTATCTAGCTTGGAACTCTTCCAACATACCGTCCCTTTACTGAGGGTAAAGACAATGCCTGTGACTGACTTTCAGTCGTCCTTATCACCCTGGAACACTTCCAGTGATTCTCTCCAGGACCAATTGATACCATCTCACTACAGCTAGCGAGTGTCCTAATATCCAATTAGATCTATCTCATAGATCCAAAATTCAGGATTTAGTAGGTATCATTTTGATCCTATATGGAGAATCATTATGATAAGCGGAGATTGACCGAGCGTAGTATAGGAAACTTCTTCCCTATCAAGAGTATGTCATCCACGTACTCTATGAGGATCACCACCATACTCCCTACCACCTTTTTTTATATACAAGGTTCATCTACCATTTTGATGAAGTCAAACTCTTTGACTACTACATCAAAACAGACGTTCCAACTCCGCGATACCTGCTTTATCATATAAAACAACTTGCACACGTTTCCGCTGCTCCCACTGTCTACGAGGCCCTCTGGCTGTGTACTTATAGACGCACTCTTCTAAAACATCATTTAGAAAAGCAGTCATGGCACCCAACCGCCAGATATCGTAGTCATGGTATGTAGCCGTGGCAAGTAGGATCTGGATGGACTTAAGCATAGCTACTTGAAAAAGGTTTCATCATAATCCACGCCTGTAAATGATGCAAACTTTTAACAAGTCTAGCTTTGAAAGTCTCAACTTTTCCAGCTACACCAAGTAATCTTCTCAAGATATACTTGCTCCTGATGGGGATTTAACCCTTCAGATACAGCAGCCAAAGTCCATACTTTGTTGGTGTATAAGGATTCCATCTAAGATCGATAAACATCCAGCCATTCTTACAGAGTCTCACTCCTGATGGCCAGCTCAAAACTAGTTGGGTCATCATCTCATGATGCAATCGTCGCTCCCACTGTCATAGAGAAACAGAAGTATCTCTCAGGCGGGTGAGGAACCCAACTAGATCGGCGGAGAGGCTGAGGTTCGTTGGAATTTACTGAATCTTTTGGTTCTATCAAATCATCTGCTGTAGTTTGTATAGCTGGAACATTTCCAGTTCTACATAACAGACCTTGCCTCGAGCTTGTCCGGATTTTGCTTTTAGACAAAGGCTGGACAACCCCAAATCTTAACTAACTTAAGATATGGGCTCTTCCCTTTCCATATCTCATATGAAGTGGTAGGCAACTGGTTTGATTTGAACCCTATTCAATAGGTATGCAACTTCATAAGTGCATAACTCCCAAAGGAAATAGGTAACTCAGTAGTACTCATCATAGAGCACACCATATCATATAGGGTGTTATTGCTCCGCCCTGATACACCGTTGTGCTGTGGTGTATTCAGAGGAGTAATACTGAGAGAGAATCTCATTCTTCTTAAAATAGTCCAGGAGTTCCGTGCTCAAGTATTCTCCTCCTTGATCACATCAAAGGACATAATACTTATACCCGTATTTTGGTTCTCTGCTTCTAACTTATATTCTGTGAATATCTCAAAAGGTTCGGACTTGTGTTTCAACAGGAACATATGTCTGAATCTTGAGAGATCATCAGAGAATGTAATGAAGTAAAAAGAACCGGTCTTAGCATGTGTAGACAGGGGACCTTACATACATCAACATGTATCATCCCAAGAGTTCACCAACTCTTTCTCTGTTTCCAGTAAACAGAGCTATGGTCATCTTATCTTTGTGACATGAATGACAAGTTTCACAAGACGTAAATTCAAACTGATTTAAATATGCATCTAAATGTAACTTCAGCCAGTCGGGTCGCATTGATATGACCTAGTCTACAATGCCTCAAGAAGGATTCGTTCATTTCTGAACTCTTCCTCTTGTGTGTGTTTTGTATACTAGGAACTGTAATTTGATTTAGAACTTCAATGCTTTTAGATAACATGCCTGAACCGATCAACTTTTGAAATAGGAAATGTTCAAAACATTATCCAACAATACAAAATTATATCCTTTCTTTAATAATAAAGAGACTGATATGATTTTGTATATCAGGTTCAGTATCTTCTAGCATTTGTTCAGAATCAATGTATTGGTAATACAGGGTGACAGTGACCAACAGACTTGGCTGCAACACTTGTCCCGTTTTCTGTCTCATGAAACTTATCACCCGTTCTCAGTTTTTCTACCTTTTTGTAGCCCTATGTAACAGATTACATATATGGGATCCTGATCCGGTATCATATACCCAGGATGCGGAGGATACTGAGAAACAGTTCTTTGTAATGAACACACCCGAAGATGATGCATCAGCATGCACTCTCTTCGTTTGGGCGGCACGGGAATTCTGGTAATCTCCAATTTCCTGCTCTGTCTTATAACAATTATAAGTTGGAGCGGGACCAACGTTCCCCAGCGCAGTATAACAAGCGGGTTCGGTCAATTATCCGTATTATTATCTTGATTAAGGCGTGATATGGTCGCTACCTGGAGAGAGAGAGAAGAAAACACTCAGCGTGCGCTCTTGCAAGAATAGATTGGTTATTATTTTATCTAATCAGGATGGCTCCCACTGTTTTTATCAAATCTTCCTTCAAACCCTAAAAGGAAAGACTAGCCGGGATTAATTACACGCTACAAGTTCGCCAATCTTTCAGCCAGGCCAGTGTCGGTACTTTGAGGGAGGTCCCCCGTGCTTTCGCACGAACCTAATTAATGTAAACCTCGTTTTCCCAGAGGCGTAACCTCGTTAACACCTTTCTAGACACCTACTTGATCGTCTAATTGTAATGTGTAAAACTCTCCCAGGAGTAACTCTCACTCGCAGCGGGTATCGGGATCCAACTATCTCATAGAAGGTATGCAATATCATTGCAAATTTCAACACCTGAAATTCCCGATAATATTTTGCCCCTAACGTGCTAGGACCTTGACGAAAGCCAACAAACCATAGCCCGCTAGTCAAGTTCAACCCGTCATTTCCTGATTGAATTAAACCCACCCGCATGACCCTTGACGAAAGCCAACAAAGCCGCAGGACTACCCTAATCCAATCGCATCGTATGCTGTAGATAAGCAGCATATAGCTACCGCACACTGCATCTTGACGGAAGCCAACAAATGCAGCACGAATACTATATACAACTTATCTGAAATGACGGAGGGCTAAGACAGGTTTTTCTGAAAACCTATTGCGTAATGAACTTGATATCGTTGTAGAATCGAATGATTTTTGAAATGGAGTGTTTTTGAGGCTTTTCTAGTTTTGCTAAAGGAGTCACTCCCGGTGAAGGGATCGTCGGTCCTTTCCTCGTCGAATGAGGTGCGGGATATATCATATATATCACTGTGCAAAGCAGAAACTATAGAAGAAATCAAAAGACAAATCGAGGGGTGTAGCATCTGCCAGTTATTGCTAAAGGAGTCACTCCCGGTGAAGGGATCTCGGTCCTTTCCTTATCGAATAAGGTGCAGGATGTTCTACAAGGAACACCGCGATGCAAAGCAAGAACTGTAGCTACCTGTTTTATTTTGAAATTCGATTCCACAACATCTTAGGTTTCTTTTCTTTCATTAATCATATTAATGAAGTCCCATCATTTAAATACCTAAGCATCACAGATAAATACGACGTACACTTATGCCATCCGCATTCGCCTCGATGTCCTCTCGTGCACCGTTAGGTTAGGTAACTAACGGCAGAGCAGGGCAGGGCTAGCGCGGGTGTAAAACATAAGTAACGTCTATATAATATATCATATATACTATATACAGTATCCATCACAGAACATATCACATGATCACATCACAGATATCGTAGTAGAAGAATCATATGAAATATTGGATATACTAGGACGTCCGTGTTTTCAATACGAGCCAGTATAAAATACGGATTCCACGGTCGCGATGAATAGCCAAACCCACACCCCTAGACCCCTACGAGAGCGGCAAGCAACCCTACCAATTCTAGAGTTAGGAGACCCGGACTCGACTCCTCGAGTTGGTCTCCCACTGGACTCCAGAACCCGGTTACTTGTGCCCTCCTCCTTGGGTCTATCCTAGTGCGGAAAAGTAAATAATATACAAACGGTGACAATCTTCCGCAACCTGGAAGTGCCCCAATAAAAGAATATTACATACAAGTTTTTACATGAATGAAAATGAAAAACACTCATCTCACATAAAACCCCCCCGGCTATTCAAACACGACGATCCAATATAACATATCCAGCAACACATAACATCACATGTCATCAACGTAAGTAAACATGCGTATCCCAATTGTCGTTGACATATAGCAACGAAACCGGCGATATCACATATTACACTTACGGTCACAGAAAAGAAAGTGTAAAACTACAACAATTGGAATCCGCAATCTTCTCAGACATCGCATGCCTGACCAAATGAATTTCTTAGACATCGCATGCCTAACAATTATAAACCCCGCATTTTAGTCTCATTATTGAAAACTCTTTTCAACATCTTGTCGGGAAATTCAACAGGATTCCCGACATTTTGATCGAATGCTCGTCGCAAACTTTAGTAGGCGGCTGCACCCCCGATACCGTCGACGAAGTGCACCAAGGAGGAACACCGATACCGCGAGCACCCAAACGGATGCTTTCGGCGACGGGGTTCTCCTACAGTCACTTAGTCGGGGCTATGGGGTGAGGCTGTCTATTAAGTTTACCCGACGAGTATCCGCGTACGCTACGTGATTGCGACGGACTTTTGATCTCATCAAAATTCCGTGGCAACCGATCAAGTGAGACTAAACTGCTATGTTTATAACATTCATTCTGTTATCTCATAACTTCTTGTGAATTCCAATTATTGTATCACATTCCGGATAAATGGAAAATGTTAAACTTTCCGATCGACCAATCGAACACCCAAGTTTTTCCGAAACAGATCAACACATGAAACAAGTTTAAAAACATCCAGTTCATGCCTCAGTACCAATGGTCCAGCCGTAGAAGGGTCAAGCCAACGCCTCACATGTGGCACGCCGTACTGCCCCAAACCCGAAGGTTCAAAGGGCAGTTCAAGACGGTCACATAATAGAGTTAAGGTTTGTTGTCTTCTAGAGGGACCATCGCGTTACTTGCACTACTTAGAACGTCATTAAACTACGGAAAAATCCAACACTTGGAAATTTCCCGGCAGGGGAAAAATTGGGTATTTATATCCGGTCGAACCTTTTAACATATTCTAAATATCCGGAAAGCCACATAGACAAAGTCTGATAATCCGATCGAATCATCTAAGCTCCAAAACACCCCAGAAAACTCAACTCTTGAGTACAAATTAAAAATTCCCAGAAAACTCAGCACCTGAAAACATGAATTACTGTGCAAAATTCATAAATTAATGTGACAAAATGGCCGCGGAACCGCCGCACAAGCCATGCTTGTGCCGCGGTTCCGCCGCACTTTAGATTAATCAGCCCCTCGAATTTCACAGTAATTCAAATAAGACCCTGCTGAATTTTTTAGCAATTTTTAATTCACAAAAATCCAAATTTTCAGAAAATTTCCAGAGAGCATTTTAGAGTTAGGGTTTCGGGTCGATCGGACTTCAAACTCCGTCTACGCATCGTCTAAGGCTCTAGCTAGGCTCTGATACCACTGTAGGGTTCCTAGGCACACTAATGAGGTCTCACAAGGCATCAACCATGCCTATTTCAAATTTTACGGTGCCGAGAAACCCTAGACTAGATCGTTAACTAGAATTTTAGGCGAAACAAGAAGCTAGTTAACAACTTAACTAAAGGGTAAACGGAAATACAACTGTTCCCCTCCGAACGGCGGTCGAGACGCGTGGGGCGGCTGCGCCCGAGGTTCGGGGAAGATGCTAATTGGTGCTATCCGTCCACCTCTCCGAAGATGCCAAGTTGATTTATGGCACCGTGCATCGTAGGTTTAGACGGATGCGACCGATGTAGCAGACTTGTCAGATTCCCCCTCGTTTGAGGGGTTTTTGATTGTGGGGACGCTCTTCCCTGCAGGCGCAAGCCCCTGCAGTTAATTACGCTACCGCATCGCGGTAACAACTTTCTCCTTCTCCAGATGGTCACTTCGTGTCGTGTGTGTTTATTTTATGTTTTGTTGCCCGTGGATTGTTTACGGAGACTGAGTTATGTCGTCGCCCGTAGGGCGTGGACTAGTCCAAATCCGTGTTATCTTAGATTTGGGTTTGGGGGTTTGGTTTGAGGATACGTTAGCCATACTTGAGGCTAAGATCAACTCAAACGTTTGTTAAGGATACGTTAGTCTAGTTTGAGACTAAGATCACTTAACGGGATCGTTTAGATCCGACAAAGGAGCGTTTGGGCTCCATTGTTCCAGTTTAGGGACATAGTGGTCCATCGTATGTATGGCCGTCAGGACCCGTCAACTCTCTGACGACGTTGAAGAATTACAACGACAGATGTCAGAGGAGTTCAGAGATGTACCCTCGAACCAGAGTTAATTGGGGGAGATTCATAGCCCAGTCTGTTTGAAGGTTTAAGGATGCGTTAGCCATCTTTGAGGCTAAGATCAACTTAAACGGGACCGTTTAGATCCGACAAAAGAGCATGCGGGCTCTATTGTTCCAGTTTAGGGACGTGGTGGTCCATTGCTAGCTTAGGGACATTGCGGTCCATGGGTAGTTTAAGGACATTGCGGTCCATGGGTAGTTTAAGGACATTGCGGTCCATGGGTAGTTTAAGGACATTGCGGTCTATAGGTAGTTTAAGGACATTGCGGTCCAATGTTAGTTTTAAGACATCTCGGTCGAGGTTAAGGACGTCGTAGTCCGTGGGTTTAAGGACCCCACAGTCCATTGTTAGTTTTAAGACATCTCGGTCAAGGTTAAGGACGTCGTAGTCCATGGGTTTAAGGACCCCACAGTCCATTGTTAGTTTTAAGACATCTCGGTCAAGGTTAAGGACCTCATAGTCCATGGGTTTAAGGACCCCACAGTCCGTATCAATGTGTGGTCATCGGGACCCTTCACCTCTTTGAAGACATTGAGGGATTACAATGCCAAATATCAAAGGAGTGAAGAGATGTACCCTGGGACCGGAGTGGATTAAATAGTCTTTGGCCCAATTTGGGATCAAGACCAATTAATTATGTTGTGAGCCCATTAGCCCAGTTAATTACGAATTGAGGACTTATGGCCAGCTTGGGGCTAAGTCCAATCATGTCTGGAATATTGGCTTCCTGTTGGTCCATTGAAGGAGAGGCTTTGCCTCTATCCATTTGGCCAATTGGGCCAAAGACTAGTGTTAAACACTACAGAGCAATCAGTGTTGAACACTGGGAATGAGATTGACAAGTTAGTGTTTAACACTAAAAGATAATTGGTGTTAAACACCAGCAGCAAGGCTTTTAAATTAGCATAAACACTAAAACAGATCAGTGTTCAACACTGGCAACGGAGATCTCAGATTAGTGTTAAACACTAAGGTCATCAGTGTTGAACACTGCAAATAAAGTTCTTTGATTAGTGTTGAACACTAAGGCCCAACAGTGTTTTAACACTGGATTCGGGAGTTCCAATTTAGTGTTAAACACTAAGGCAAGAGGGGTCACGTGGCAACACGTAAGAGCGCCCTCCCTTCATTTATTCTGCTGAGACTATTGCATCTTCCAGAGCATCACGTGCCACCACGTGACGGGCATTCAAGCGCTTTGTGTGTTAAAGCTTCTGTCAAGGGTCACGTGGGTCACGTGGGGTGCTGCCACAAAGGGGCTTTCTGTAGATCTCTTGGGGGGGTCACATGGTGGCACGTGACCCTGCCTCTATGTATGTTGTTTAGAGGATCTGTTAATCTTTTCCAGGAATTAAATTCCTCGTAGGGTTGAACCCTGACAATAATTTCAGAGGAATTAAATTCCTACTTCCTTTCGAAGATTTATATTCTGGAATAGAGTTGGACTCTGAATTTTCTGTAGGAATTAAATTCCTCATATATGTGAAGAACTGAATAGGGTTAAACCCTAATAAAAGCTTTTAAGGAATTGAACTCCCATTCTCTGTTAAATTATGATTAAGGGAATTAAATTCTCGCTGTTTCAACAGAACTAGGTTCTTAATTAGGGTTAAACCCTGTTTCTCTTTGTTCTGAAGGAATTAAATTCCCATGACACAGGGTCAAGCCTTAATTTTATTTTAAAGGAATTAATTTCCTATAGTTCTGTGATAATTAAATTCTCGTGCTTCCGTTCCCTCTCAATGTTTTGGATCTGCATGGCAGGATCTCGACCCATTGAGAATTAAATTCTCAACTTCAAGGGGAGATGTGCACTTTGCAGATCCTCTATCAAAGAGAGAAGAAATATGTTCTTCTGTTTTATATATCAGAGTTAAACTCTGTTGAGAATTAAATTCTCTTTTCTTTCAAGGAGCTTTCCCTTTCTTACCTAGGGTTTTCTTTTGCAGAAGATCCAAATTCCTTAAAGTATCAAAGCTCTCTCCCTTTTCTTTTTCTCTGCGTATCTCTTCTCTTGTGTGTCTCTTGGCTCCTATTTATAGGAGAAGTAGCCGAGTCAATTAGTTTTTGATGAATCTTTCATTGAGAGATTTGATTTGCATCCATCATTCGTTTTTGACCTTTGGATTATTAGGTGAATTTTATTCACCATTGGATTTCAAATCCAGGGATTCTCCTTTGTTATTTCGGTTAGATTTAAAGGGGAAATCTTTCCAAACTCCAGATTTTCCCATAGATAGATGATATTTAATCACCTCTGAATCTTTAATTCGATTGGTTCCAGATAGTCGCTTTCCTTTGGAAAGATTTGAATCTCTTTCAGAATTTAATTCTGTTAACAAAATGGGCTTTGAAAGCCGGTCACGTGTGACCACGTGACCCATGGTCACGTGTGGGCACGTGACCCCCTTGGAACGAGCCTTCCTCTTTCTTTTTGCGCTCTGTCTTCTGGTTGCTGTTTAGCTGTCACGTGCCACCACGTGACCCCTGGTCACGTGTGAGCACGCGACCCTCGTCTGGAGTCTTTTTTCTTGATTTAACCGGAGAATGATTCTGATGTTTTGAGCGTCACGTGCCAACACGTGACCCCTGGTCACGTGGGAGCACGTGACCTTTTTTGAAGCTTTTTCCTTGATTTGATCAGGGAACCGATGTGCCTTTGAATCCGCTTTAAAATGTCACGTGCCAACACGTGACCCTGGTCACGTGGGAGCACGTGACCCTTTCTGAAGCCCTTTTCTTTGATGTAGTCGGGAAGCTGAATCTGCCTTGATGATGCTTTTAGATGTCACGTGCCAACACGTGACTGCTGGTCACGTGTAAGCATGTGACCCTCTTCTGAAGCTTTTCCATAAGCTTTTCTGATTTTAAATCAGGAAACAAATGCCCCCACAGCGTTGTTCTCACGTGTCTGCACGTGAGTGCAACGCTGTCACCTCTTGTGATCGTTGGATTCCTCTAGGGATCTGGGGAGATGAAACGTTTCCATTGCCTTCTATAAATACCTCTGTCTCTTCATAGAAGCCTTCACTTTGCTCATCTTCTTCTTCTGAGAACTTTTTCCTTGAGAATTTAATTCTCGCTTCCAGAGCTTAGTTCTCTGTCTTGAAACAATCTTCAGAGTTTAACTCTGTTCGAAAAGAATTCTTTTCCTCAGGTAATGTTCTTGGACAAACGATGGACCTTCACATTCCTCTGGATTTTAAATCCAAAACAAGGGTTTTTACCCTTTTTTCTTCATGTTTTTCCATAAGAACATGAAACCGCTTAACCTTCAAACTGTAGATCTCTTACGGTTTAGATGATCTTTGGGGAGATGATGATGGCGTTTCAACTCCATGGAATTTAATTCCATCCAAAAATGTTTCTGGGAATTTAATTCCCTTTTCTTAATAAGGAATTTAATTCCAATGAAGGACTCGATTTCTTCACGCGGAGGCTTCCTGGGGTCTCTTGGCCCGAGGTTGTTCTTCTGCAATTAATGAAATGGGAACTTTCTAATGATTCTCATGACCTTTATTTCAGGTATCATGGATGCCCATCTGTATGGTCTTGACGAGATCATTTCCTATGGGAATATTCGTGCACTGGGCCGCAGTCAGAACCATGAGTTCATCGATGCTCAGTGTGCCGAGATCATGAGCCGCTTTGACGAGTACAACCATCGGCTACTCCTCCGTCGCTCTTCTCTTCTGAGGCTGATCCTGCTGGCGATCCGGGAGGCACTTCCTCTCTTTTGCACCGGCATACCGCTCGGGGCCTTGGACACTGCTGAGGATAAGGTGCATTCGGTGTACCTTATGGGCTTGATCTCAAAGAGGCGGCGAGATCACCTCATCGATCTCTTGCACCAAGCCTTTCAGCAGTCAGCCATATTTGCCGCCTATCGGAGGGTGGAGGACATTCGTGAGGATCCCGACGCTTGTGACCGCGAGAGGAAGCATACTCGGGAGGTTCGAAATGCTTGGAGAATCTTGGACAAAGTTAATCTCGAGTTTCTCAACCCATGCCCCGCGTCTGAAGTCTTACCATTGTAAACGTGTCCTCTTTATTTTGTATGAACTTCTTGGAAGATTCAGTGACAAGTTTTATTATGTCTTTCCATGTTTGCATGCCTTTCTCTAGGATTTTATCATTTTGCTGCCGTTGTTGTTGGTGCTTTCAATATGCAGGGTGCTACTCCATTTTTTTAGTGTACATCAGGTTTAGGCCTCACGTGTTCTGCACGTGGGGTCCCTTGATGGGGCTGTTCACAAAATCTTCTCATGCCCTATTTTCAGTGCACAATATCAGACGCAGAAAAAAAAGGGCCTTGGAAATAGTTCCATCTCCTTGATTTTCGATGCCTTTCCTTTTTTGGGCCTTGGAAATAGCTTCACCATGCAAGATTTTCCGCGCACAGCACTTAATGCACTTCTTTATATATGAGGCGATAGCTTTCTTTTCCTTTCACAAAGAGATTTATATTATTATTTTTTTTTATCTTGGAGTAACTTGTCTTGAGAAACAAACGAGCGCCATGGCCTGGAATCGCCCTCATGCTCGTCGACAGCCATGGGAAGTTCCTATTGAGGAGATGGTCCCCCGCTTTGCTGCTCGGTTGGTGGATCCCCTCCTTACCGACAACGAATGCGACTCAGCCATGCATGAACTCTTGATCCGTAGGGGGTCCCCCCTCCCGATGGGTTCTCTCTGGCTCCGGATGATTCTCACGGCCGTGCTTGCCGACATCCCTCCTCACCCGGCGGAGATGACCCTGGCGATGCTCGACGCGGCGGAAGAAAAGCTCGAGGGCTTTTATGAAGCGTGCTTGATTACTCAGGCTTTGAAGGATTGCTCAATTCATCTGCTGAGCCAGATAAAGGCCCGGCGAGCTATTATGTCTGCTTTCGCGGACGAACACGATGCCAATCGATGGGGAGCGACTCCTCGTGAGAACCGTCGCTTTGATGTGCTGGAGAAAGCAGAGAGAGAGATGGAGAATTTTGTCCTCTGCTTCATTAACCCCTGTGCCGTTGATCCCATGTTCGGTGACCTTTTCCGTTAGCGTAGAACATTTTTAAATTAGTCCTTCCTTTTTTACGCTTTATGCCGAACTTCCATGTAGGCTTGGTACTAGTATGTATGTTTCCGCTTGCACAAATAAACTTTGTATTCTTCTCATGAGAACTTTCTTTGATTGCAAACGCTATCATCACTTTCCTGCGCATCAGACCTTTTTGGGCATTATGAATGTTCATGCGATTGCAAATTCTATTATTATTATTATTTTTGAATACTCATATGATTGCGAACGCATGATCGAAATATGTCGGAAACCTTTCTTGTTGCCTTTCACGTCAGGTGATGTGAGCGCGTTTTAGATCGATTATTCCCGTCGACTGGAAGCCCATTTATACGGTCTTGTAAATGTCTTGTTTCCAAGGCCGCGGTCACGAGAGCGAGCTTACGTGGCCTGATAGAGCGACACGTAGCGAACATATTGTTGTGCGAGAAAAGGGCTCGGCCGTAAATTTTCGGAGAGGGAATTGGCTTCTAAGGCGCTGAGCGAGCTTCAGGCCAGCCTCACAGCCAAGGCCAACAAAGCATACGAACTCTGGCGGGTGCTTCAGGAGTCCATAAAAAAGGTGGTGGCTCTCGATAAAGCCGCCATGTTCACTCGTGAGAGGGTCGAGGCTCATAAAGCCACCGAGAAAGAGCTCGAAGCTCGGCTCGCTTCGTATCAGGCTCAGCAAGCTCAGGCGGAGGCTCGTCTTCTGGAGATCTTATGTCATGAAGCCGTGGCTCAGCAACAGAACGATGAGCTGGTAAAATTATTGCACCGCCCGCCGGCTTGAGGACTTGTATCTTTTTTTTTCTTTTTTGTACATACTCATGGATGAGAGTATCTTTCCTTTTGTTTCTTTCATGAATTGTACTTTGTATCCATTTTGGTTTATGAATAAAAGATACATTTTTCTTCTCAATGGTGTGTCCCCTTTTTATTGAGCGTATTCTGCGGATATTCTATCTTGATCTCCTTGCAGGACAGCGATGGCTCAGGATTCAGGGTTAAGATCTGCTTCCTAAGACTTTTGCATTTTATGAGCCACGAGGGTCTCATAAAGAGTTTTTCTCCCTACAGGTCGAGAGGATCCCATAGGTGTAAGTTCTTCTTAAGAATCGTGAGGATTCTTAAGTGGGTTTTCCCTTGAGTGTCGTAAGGATCTCACAAGAGAGTTTTTTTCCTTACAGGTCGTGAGGACTCGTAAGTGCTGGATGTGGTCATCCTTGTCCGCGTTTTACGGAGTCAGGGGTTTCTCCAGGTATCGTAGTTTAAAGACGTCGCGGTCAAGGTTAAGGACCTCATAGTCCGTGGATTTAAGGACTCCACCGCTCGCTGTTAGTTTTAAGACATCACGGTCAAGGTTAAGGACCTCATAGTCCGTGGATTTAGGAACTCCACAGTCCGATGTTAGTTTTAAGACATCACGGTCAAGGTTAAGGACCTCATAGTCCGTGGATTTAGGGACTCCACAGTCCGATGTGTGGTTGCAGGGACCCGTCACCTCTTTGAAGACGTTGAGGAATTACAACGCCAGGCATCAAAGGAGTGAAGAGATGTACCCTTAAACCAAGGCAAAATCTGTAAGGAATCGGGGTGGTTGATCGTTAGTTTTAAGACATCACGGTCGAGGTTAAGGACGTCATAGTCCGTGGATTTTAAGGACTCCACAGTCCGGTATTTGCTCTGGATGCTTCACACGGGTTTACTGCCGTGCTCGGCGAGGACTAGGCTCCGCTCTGGGCGTTTTCCGCGGGGTCAAAGAGTGACGTTATCCGCGTTCCACGTAACCAGGAATTTTGCACTAGATGCTTCACACGGGTTCACTGCCGTGCTCGGCGAGGACTATGTTCCGCTCTGGATGCTTCACACGGGTTCATTACCGTGCTCTGCGAGGACCAGGATCCGCTCTGGACGTTTTCCATGGGGTCAAAGAGTGACGTTATCCGCGTTCTACGTAACCAGGAATTTTGCATTAGATGCTTCACATGGGTTCACTGCCGTGCTCGGCGAGGAGTAGGCTCCGCTCTGGATGCTTCACACGGGTTCACTGCCGTGCTCTGCGAGGACCAGGATCCGCTCTGGACGTTTTCCATGGGGTCAAAGAGTGACGTTATCCGCGTTCCACGTAACCAGGAATTTTGCACTAGATGCTTCACACGGGTTCACTGCCGTGCTCGGCGAGGACTAGGCTCCGCTCTGGATGCTTCACACGGGTTCACTGCCATGCTCTGCGAGGACCAGGATCCGCTCTGGACGTTTTCCACGGGGTCAAAGAGTGACGTTATCCGCGTTCCACGTAACCAGGAATTTTGCACTAGATGCTTCACACGGGTTCACTGCCGTGCTCGGCGAGGACTAGGCTCTGCTCTGGATGCTTCACACGGGTTCACTGCCGTGCTCTGCGAGGACCAGGATCCGCTCTGGACGTTTTCCACGGGGTCAAAGAGTGACATTATCTGCGTTCCACGTGATCATGAATTTTGCACTAGATGCTTCACACGGGTTCACTGCCGTGCTCGGCGAGGACTAGGCTTTGCTCTGGATGCTTTACACGGGTTCACTGCCGTGCTCTGCGAGGACCAGGATCCGCTCTGGACGTTTTCCACGGGGTGAAAGAGTGACATTATCCGTGTTCCACGTGACCAGGAATTTTGCTGAATATATTCGCATTTCACGGAATGGAGATTTGACTTTCGGTGATCTGTATATCGTCGAGTCATGGAACTGGGAGTTATCGCTGTCCTTTTTGGTGATGTTGCGTCTGTCGTTACGAGACGAATGTTGGGATGATCTCTAGGTCGCTTGTGGCCCGTCGAGATTTAGCTTCTTTCTTTAGTGAAACCTAAGGGGGAGGTATGTTCCCTTTTTGTTTACGCCCCTTTTTTTTAATTTTATTTCTTTTTCCGCGATGCTCTATCATTTCAGCTTTATATATCGCGGAGGTCGCGATTGCCCTATCATTTCGGCTATTCTTCGCGGTGCCCAATCATTTCGGCTATTTATTTATTCTCTACTCGCTGCTTTTTATTGCGAGTTGCCCCATCATTTCGGCTATTTTTTATGCATACATTTTTACTTGCTGCTTTTTATTGCAAGTTGCCCCATCCTTTCGGCTATTTTGTAGGCATGTGTGGCTTGCTAGCTTTTTCGCCGCAAGCTTGGATTTTAGACACCGATTTCGACATCAGCACCGCTACAACTGGAATGTTGCCAGGAGCGAATCATCATTTGCCTTTGTCGATGATGAACAAAGGTGGCTTAGCAAACAGGGTTAAGGGTCCTGTCGACCAAGGCTTTGACTTCATGAGCCGTAAGGGTCTCACAAAGGTATTTCTCCCTACAAGTCGTGAGGATCTTGCAGGTGTATTTTCTCCTTAGGGATCGTGAGGATTCCTAAGTGTGTGTTCCTCTGTAAGTCGTAAGGATCCTACAAGAGGGCTTTCTCCTTATTGATCGAGAGGACCTACAAGGGTTGGACTTTGCTGGGGAAATGTTTATTCGCGCCCGTGGATTGTATACAAGGGTCAATATTGAGTCCCTTATAGGGCAATATCGAAGGTTGTGGAGGATTTGCTTAAGAACAGGTTTAGGTTTCTGTAACTTAAGACTTTCAAATCTCATGAGCCGTGAGGGTCCTACAAGAGAATTCTCCTTACGAGTCGTAAGGATCTCGCAAGTGCATTTTCTCCTTAGGAATCGTGAGGATCCCTAAGTGTGTTGCTCCTTTGTGAGTCGTAAGGATCTCACGCAGGTGGTTTCTCCTTACAAGGTCGAGGGGACCCTACAAGTGTCTTTTAACGAGGTTGCGCCCTTTCGGGTTTTCACAAACACTCGCCGGTAGTCCTGCTGTTTTTACTCACGGAGCCCTTTCGGGTTTTCATCCGTGCCCATTTTGCTTGTGGACACACCGTTTTTATTCTTTTTCCGTCTTTTTTTTTATCTCGTCAGCCTAAGGATGCTGCGGTAGTAGTCTTAGGGACGTTTCGGTCCGTCGTTAGTTTAAAGACATTTCGGTCCATCGATAGTTTAAGGACGTTTCGGTCCGTCGTTAGTTTGAGGACGTTTCGGTCCGTCGTTAGTTTAAGGACGTTTCGGTCCGTCGTTAGTTTAAGGACGTTTCGGTCCGTCGTTATGGGAAGGCCGGCTGCTGCTCGTAAAGTCTAAGCCTAGGAAGATAGAGAGCGGACATAGTCGTCGTCATCTATCATTGACCCAGGCTGTGGCTCATTAAGCATAGTATTTCTTTAAGAAGCGGCCATTTATTGGCCTGAAAGGCCTTTCACCGTGCATGTCCACGAGTAGATAGGCTCCACCCTGGTAGACCTTGTCTATGATGTACGGGCCTTCATAGTTTGGCTCAAATTTTTCCCGCTTGGCACGATTGGGGATCATAGGTCTTTTGACCACTAGTACGAGTTCGCCTTGGCGGAATGTCCTCGGCCTGGTCAATCTTTCGTACGAGCGCGTCATCTTTGCTTTGTAGGCTTCTAGGTGTTGTTGCGCCATGAGCCGGGTTTCGTCGAGGGCATCAAGCTCCTCAAGCCGAAGGTGAGCATTTTCTTCGTCCGTCAGCTCGTGGTGGACTGCCACTCGTAGAGAGGGTAACTCTATCTCGAGGGGGAGCACTGCTTCCGTCCTAAATACCAACGCGTACGGCGTTGTGTTCGTGGCCGTCTTGAATGTAGTTCGATAAGCCCAAAGGGCTTCTTGCAGCCTTTCGTGCCAGTCTCTCTTATTCCGGGAAACGGTCTTTTTTATGATCTTCGTCAAGGTCTTATTGAAGGCCTCGGCCAGACCGTTAGCTCGTGGGTTGTAAACTGAAGAATATCTCCAGTCTATATTGTGCTGCTGCGCGAAGCGGCTAATCTTATGGCTTCTGTAGGCTGGCCCATTATCGGAGATAATCCGCCGTGGGGTTCCAAACCGATAGATGACGTGCGTCTTGAAGAAATGGAGGATATTTTCTGTCTTCACTTCCCTCAGTGGTACCGCTTCTTCCCATTTGGAGAAGTAATCAGTTGTCGCCAGGATAAAACGATGTCCCCGGGATGATGCTGGCTCGATGGGGCCGACTATGTCAGTCCCCCACATTTCGAATGGCCAGCTAGCCACCGTTGGGTGTAGTGGATTCGGATGTTGGTGGATAAAGTCTCCATGAATCTGGCACGAGTGGCATTGCTTCGCATACTCGAGGCAGTCCTGGATCATCGTGGGCCAGTAGTAACCCATCCGTTTAATTTTTAACTTCATCTTTGGGCCTGCTCGGTGAGAACCGCAAAGTCCGTCGTGAACTTCCTGAATGACTCTTTCTGCTTCGTCAGGTCCTAAGCATCTCAGCCATAGAGAATCAAACGATCTCTTGTATAGAGTATCGTTGACGAAAGCGAAAGATAGAGCTCGTTTCATGAGCTGATGTCTTGAGGACGCTTCTTTGGGCATTCGGTGGGACTTAAAGTAGTCTATGAAGACTTCCCTCCAGTCCTCGGCCTTCTCATGGTCTTTTATTTGTAGGGTCGTCTGCTCAGTCGCTCCCTTTTCTTTATATAATTCCGGAGATATTTCTGTCGGGGCGAGCACTCGACGGCTTTGTACCACGATTCTGACGTCATCGAGGTTCTCGTCAGCCAGTTCTTTAGCAAGTTTGGCCAACGCGTCTGCTTTGCTGTTTTCCGCGCGTGGTATGTTCTCCAAAGTATAGGAGGGAATTTGGGTCAATAGTTGTTGCACCTTTTCGCCGTACTTCACCAACTCCGGCTTGCACGTTTGGTAGTCACCATTTACTTGACTAACGACCAGTTGAGAATCTCCGTATATAAGGAGGTCTTCAATTCCCAGGTCAATGGCGATTTCGAGGCCTGCTATCAGAGCTTCGTATTCAGCTTCATTGTTTGTTCTCGGCTCTGTTAAGGAAAAGGCGAAGCGCATTATCCCTCCTTGTGGAGTTACAAAGACGAGGCCTATCCCCGATTTGATCATTGGGATACCTTGTTTCTGTTTCTTTACGGAGGACGCTCCATCGAAATAGAGTTCCCATCGGGTGCTACCGCCGCCAATCGCATCAAATGCATGCTCGTCCGGCAAATCACAGTTCAGAGGAGAATCGGCCGGTATCGGGTGCTCAGCGAGGAAATCGGCAATGGCCTGGCCTTTCACTGCCTTGGGAGGTTGATACGTTATCGAGAACTCCATCAAGAGCAGGGCCCATTTAGCGAGTCGTCCCTTCAATATGGCTTTTGACATCAAGTATTTAAGGGGATCCACTTTTGAAATGAGACGGACTTCATGCGCCAACGCATAGTGCCTGAGCTTTGTTATCGCGAAGATTAACGCCAAGCAATGTTTTTCAATGGGAGAGTAGTTGCTTTCTGCCCCCTGTAGAACTCGACTTAAGTAGTAGAGTGCTCTCTCTTTCCCCTGATCGTTCTCTTGTGCCCATAATGCGCCCAAGGAACCTTCGAGGGCGGTCGTATAAAGAATGAGGGGTTTTCCCTTGACCGGCGCAGCCAACACCGGAGGGTTCTACAGGTACTGCTTGATCTCGTCTAGTGCACCTTGGCATTTGTGATCCCAAACGAATGGAGTTCCCTTCTTCATCAGGTGGCTGTAAGGACGGCATTTGCCTGAAAGATTGGCGATAAACCGCCGGATGTATGCGAGCTTCCCTTGGAGAGACCGCAACTGTTTGAGGGTTCTTGGCGGAGGCATTTCCATGATCGCTTTAATCTTTGACGGATCTATTTCAATACCTCGGTGTCGAATGATGAATCCCAGGAATTTGCCCGAGGAGACTCCAAACGCGCATTTGAGGGGATTCATTTTCAAATTATATTGCCGAAGGCGTTGAAATACAGTCTCCAGATGCTTTAAATGCTCTTTGTATGACATGCTCTTTACTACGAGGTCATCGATATAGCACTCGACGATGTCATGTATGAGGTCGTCGAAGATCTTTGTCATGGCCCTTTGATAGGTAGCGCCAGCGTTCTTTAGACCAAAGGGCATAACCTTGTAGCAGAATATACCCAAAGGGGTCCGGAAAGCGGTGTGCTTCTGGTCTTCGGGATGCATCTTTATCTGATTGTATCCTGACGAACCGTCCATAAAGGAGAAAACCTCATGAGTGGACGTGTTATCTATCATTAGCTCGGTTACTGGTACTAGGAAATCGTCCTTTGGATAGGCTTTATTGAGATCCCTGAAATCCACGCATATGCGTACCGTCCCATTCTTCTTCATTACCGGGACGATATTGGCGATCCACTCGGGATATTGGACTTCTTGGATAAATCCAGAATCGATCAGTTTCTTGACTTCGGCGTTGATGCTCATCTCAAGCTCGAGTCGCATCCTTCTTGGCGCCTGCTTGACTGGCTTGATATCTGGGGATATTGCTAATTTATGCACAGCAATCTCCAGATCTAATCCTGGCATCTCGGAGTAGTTCCACGCGAAGCAGTCTTTGTGCCGTAGAAGCACGTTCTTTAACGCAGCCACCCTTTCTTCAGATAGCAGCTCGCTGACAAATGTCGGTCGCGGGTCATCTGACGATCCCAACTCGATCTTCTTGAGGTTATCTGCAGTCGTATGTATACCATCTTCCAGTTCTTTCGGAGCGGGCGGAAATTCTGAGATCACTTCATCATCGCTGTTCTCAAAGCACCGGGGAAGGTCATCCATGTTCTCGGGCTCTTCTTTTAATATCGTAATCGTATAACAGGTGCGAATCCGCTCCCAGGACTGAGGTGGATCCGGTTCTGCTCTTGCGGCCTTGGGTTCGTGCTTTTGTGGCGGCGTTACCCTCCAACCGTCGGATAAAGCGAATCTGCCCTATTGGTACTGGTCCTCGACCCAGTTTTTGAAGGTGAAGCAGTCTTCGGTAGGATGTCCTATGGCTCGGTGATAAGAGCAATAGCTCAGACGAGAAGCCTTGTTAGCTTGCTCAGGATGTCTAGACCCTGGAAGCGCGATCATTTGATGTTTTATAGCGAGCTTGAGTAACCTCTCCGTCTTGTCTCGGGGGAAGGAGTACGCTCGACTCGTCTTCTTCATGAGGGAAAAATCCGAGCCGTGCAATACCCGATCACGTAACCCTCTAATCCTGCGTCGTTGTTGTCGGCTCCTCTTTCCGCTTCTTGATTTATTTCCTTCTCCGCATCGGGCCTTTCGTACAACGGGTTGACAAAGACGAACATCTTTGTCTTTTGCAGCCTGTTGAAATAGACGTTGCGTCCTGGCCTTCTCATAGATGGCCATTTCGCGATTGTGGTCTTCCCGAGCTTTCTGACCCACTTTCTTGATAGGCTTGTCCATTCGTTCTTCAAACGACGGACTCGGCGCTTCAATCGCGGGGTCTAGTTTTGATGAGGGGTTGGCATCTCCTGACAGGGCGTCCTCTTCCTCATCAAAGGTATATATAGCGTAGCTGCTGTGAGCCCGTTCCCGTTTTCTGGTTCTCGCGTATCCAAGCCCGAGTGTTTCCATTTTCCCGTTGGGCAATTTGTGTTGAGTCCCAGGGACATCCCAATTCCTGTTGTAGAACCGAGCCCGCCGAACAGTCTGTTTTAAGGGTACTCCTTGGCGCTTCAATAGCTTCTTTAATCCGTTTGTATAGTATCTAGGCAGACGGATGGGTTGGAGCCTGTCAAGTGTAGCATCCGCGCCATGCCAGATCTCTTTCTCTATTTTCGACTCTGAGGATCGGTAGAATAGGATCACCTTCTTACCCCTTCGCCTGGGAAGGACGTAAAATGTTTGCAGGTCCTGCACATTGTGAGCTTGAAGCGTGTCGAGATCCTTGTAGTGTTCTCGCGGTACCATGGTGATTTGCAAACTATGGTCATCGCCAGGGGGTGCTTGTATTGACAGCCGATTGGAGAACACGGCATTAACTTCATCTTCTGAATCACTTCCGAAGACCAACATGGGGGCGGGCGTCCCCAGGTTGTTGCGTTGAGATGGCCCTGCATAAACTATCTCTTCCTCTTCTTCGGTATCGCTCCCGAAAACAGGGATGGTGGCGGCGGTTTTGTTCTCCGGGTTGCGACACCTTTCTGTATCCTCGAAATCTGGCAAAAAGTACTTCGCATCTTCGTATTTGCGGACTTCGTTCACGGAAAATGGGTTCAACTCACCTGTTACGGTATACTCGAAACCATCCTTGAAGTACTTCATACACTGATGTTGCGTAGAAGGGATGATGTTGTACTCGTGTAGCCAAGGACGGCCGAGCAAGGCGTTGTAGCAGGTCTTGGCGTCAATGACATGGAATTTGATGTCTGTGACGAGAAGTCCGAAGCGTAATGTTAGTATCATAGATCCGAGAGTCCGTGACGATTGTGAATCGAAACCGGAGATAGTAATTTTGTCACGAGCGAGGTGTTGCACACTCATGCAGATTTCCTTCAACACCCGAACATTAAGGAGATTGACGGAGGATCCATTATCCACCAGGATCTTGCCTATCTTGATATCATGGCAGTATCCGGAAACATATAGGGGACGGTTGTGGTCGCAAGTCCCGAGAAGGAGGTCTTCATCACCGAAAGTGATGTCGGCCGTATGCACTTCCTCCAGTTCATCCTTCATCTTTTCAGTGGCGAGGAAGGCTTGGAATTGCTCAGGTTCTTGTAACGCCTTAATTAGTGAGTCTCGCGCTTCTTTTGATAATAGGAGGGCATCGAGAATTCTAAGCTGAGAAGGTAGCTTCCTTAGGTGCGCGAGGATGTTATAGTCCACCTTATCCTTCCTAGGAGGGTCTTTGGCAGCCAGCTCTCTCATGACTTGGTCATCTAAAGTGATATCTTCAGTGACCTTTTCCTTTCCCTTATCTTTTCTACTTACGGGCCCGAGATTCTTTTCTGGGAGTGTGCGATTGCGCAGCTGGATGTTCTCGCAGGCCTTCGATTTCTCCTCTTTCCCTAAAACGGATTCTTTAAAGAGAGGGCCCAGAGCCATTTCTTCATCAGAGTCGCTCCCAAAGGTGAGAACTTGTGACCCCCCGGCGTTAACCATATAACAGCTGCCAGTAGTTCTGTTGCGCCCGTCGACAGCGCTTCTTCGTTCCCGACGAATTTTGCGCTTCATGCGCTTGAAATGTTGCCGACGAGCAACATATCCTTGCCACCATACCTTAAAGGCGTCACACTCCTCTGTGGGGTGTGAAATTTTCCGATGATATGCGCAATAATCTGGGTGTCTCTCCACCCCATCGAGCGTGTTTCCTTCCGAAGGTGGTAGCCTCATTCCCATTGACATGGCTTTGGCAAACCTTTTCCTCGTCTTGAATATCCTCTTGTCTACTTCGGATGCCTTTCGATCTGGCAGAGGTAGTTCAACTCTTCCGTTCAGTCGCCTGCATTTGGTTCCTTCTGACGCTGCCATCTCACTCTCCTGATCCGCTTTACTTTTTAGACGAATCTCGTCTAGAAAGGCATTGATCATTTCATTTGTCGGCCACGCACGCTCTGGTTCAGGCTCTGCCTCCAGCTTCTTAGTGCCAGGAGTTTTCTCATCATCGGTAAACGAGTGGGAGATTACGTTACAACTCGCCACATACCCTTCGGATTCATCCGACGAGCTCTCTCCATCATCTCTCTCTTGAAAGATGTGGTTGAGAAACTCTTGCAGTGTGACAGGAGTTCGCGCCTTTTGATTGTATTTTTCCAGCGCGTCGATTTGCTTCTGCAAGTTCGTGTGCTCGTTTCCAAGCTTCATGGGCTTCTTGGATTTCTTCTTTTTCTTCGAAGATTTTGACGGTTGGGCGTGAGTATTTGGGCCCTTATCGCGAGTCTTCGTAGTTGGGCGGGGCTTCAACATCCCTTCGATAATTTGAGGTTCAAGAGGGTCCTCCCATTCGACCGCAGGGCACGCATGAAGGTCTCTCAGCATTCTTTTGGTTTTAGTTGATAACACGACCTCCCATGGAGCTTCTTCAATAAAGGAGCAGGTTGCCCCCGGTGTATCTGTTTTCTTAGGAGTATGCGGTTGTGGTGGGTTCACCTTCTACTTTTCGGACAGTACAAACTTCCCCTGGAGGTATTGATCTTCAATCCATCCTTTGAAGACGAAGCAATCCTTAATCGGATGACTTACCGTTTGATGGTAAGGGCAATAGTTAGGGTTATTCACCTCGGTGGGTTGCGGCGTTCGCCTTGGATTTGGTAGGTTTATAAGTCTGTTGCGTACTGCCAGCTCGAATAACCGTTTTGTCTTGTCTCGTGGGAACGAGTAGGGATGTTTCATTTTCTCATTATAATACCGGCGTCTTTCTTCCAGTTGATCTGCCGGTTTCGGGGCGTTAGGTTGCTGTTGGGCATTCGCGACAAAGGTTGTCCTTCCTTTACCCTTGTCATTCCGAGGTTCCGACTTCGGGGGAGGTGGTCTATGACCCATCTGGTCCATCTGAGCTAACTTGTCGATTAATGCCTGGAATGTGGTTGGCTTAAAGAACATCATAAACTGGGAGATAGTTGCGTGGGGGTCTAGGGTTCCCACGAACATGCCCACTGCGGGTGCTTCCTCAATGCGTTGCTCGCATCTCGACCACAAATTCCGCCAGCGTATAGCATACTGGACCCAGGTTTCGCCTGGTTTTACCCTGGCGTTAATCAATGCAGTTATTGGAGTGCGTTCGCTGGCACTTGCGAATCGCTGAGTGAATAACAACTCCATTTCAGCGAACGTTTTGATAGAGTCGTTCGGGAGTTCCGAATACCATTCGAACGCTGTTTCTGATAAGCTGCCCACGAACTGGCGGAGCAACAGTTTATCATCACCGCCGGTATTACCGCAGAGGGCCCGGAACTGGGCGACATGTTGATAGGGATTGCCGGTCCCCTTATACACGTGGAATTTTGGTATCGTATAGCCTGGCGGGTATTTGATTTGGTCGTACCAGCTTGGATACGGCCGCCCCGTTTTTACGACTTGACCAGCTGCCTCAGTCGCATGATGAACCCGGATTTGCTGGGCTATGTAGTCAACCAAGTCAGCCTTAGAGATTGCCTCCTCCTTGGCCGTTGAGAGGGCTGGTGGTGGATTTGACGTTTCTCCTCGGTCGTCTTCAAGAACGATTGGGGGATCCTCGGCGGGTAAGTCCTGCTGGATCATCATTCCTATCATATCTTGGAAGAGAAGGCCCATACGTTGTATGTTGGCCGCTTGTTCAGCAGCCTCTTTGTCCTTTTCTCCAGTATCCGGCGAAGGAATTCAGCGTCGGTTTCTTCCTCCTGGCGTGCGTCTGAGGACGTTTCTGGGCTTTCTCTTGGCCCGGTAAGTGCGGCCATAGCATTCATCATTTCCTGAAGCTTTTGTTGCTGCTCCTGGGCTTTCGTCACGGATCGGGTTAGCGGTCGGTGGCCCGTAGAAGTGCGGCTTTCCTCCTTTCCAGAGGCCATGTAAACAGTGTGCACCACCATGCCCCCAGACTTAGGGCGTCTGGGCTCAGTGTTTTTAGCCGTCGTTGCATGCTGGGGGATCTTCTCTGGCTTCCTCCTTTTATGAGCCATGGAGGTTGAGGGGGCCGTTGAGGTGGGCGTCCAGACAGCCTTTCGGGGTTTAGCTTGGTGACCAGCCTCCGGTTGGATTTTCAGCTTCTTGTGCTGGCGGGAGAAGTTTGGATCGACGATCGAGTCTCGGGCCTGCTGCCAAACTTTATAGATTTTGGAAGACAGCCGTTGAGGAGATCGGGGCTGTTCTGGTTTTATTTCCACAACCTTTTTTAATGGGGGAGGAGACCTCTTTAGCACTGCAGTGTGAGAATTCCTTCGCACCTTATTTAGCATTTCGAAGCTGTTCCCAGTTGGAACAGCAGCATTAACTTCTGCCATCGGGGCTGATGGAGTCAACCCGGAGGGGGAGTTGCCCCCAGCCTTCCTTATTCGGCGCCAATGGCGACGTCGAGCGTGTCGAGCGGACGGCGTTGGGTCAGCGGTAAGAATGGTTTCGTCTTGCCCCCTGTGTGGGTGGGGGGTCGCTGTTGGTGTTAGCCTGTCAAAGACCGATGTCCTTTGGGCAGCAGGAGCGGGAGCTGAAGCCGTTAATCTTGTAAAGACCGACTTTTTGGCCGGAGAAGCCGCCTTGGCGACTTCAGGGGCAGGAGCGGCCACTTTCTTAGAAGCAGCCTCCTCTGAGATTGTAGGCCCCATGATGAGTTCGCAGGATTTCTGGCCCAATCTAGAGAAGACCGAGGCGTTGACGTTGGGCGACTCGTTGAGAGGAGCCGCGGCAAGGGTAAGACGATCAAAGACCGACTTCTTGAGAGCTTCCTTTGTCAGCACCGGCGCTGTGAAGCTTGTTGGCGGGAGTATAGTCCCAAAGAACAATCCGGTGGTGGCCTGAGTCACCTGATCCACCGGCATTGTGAATAATGAAGCAGCTTGGGGTCCGTAGGCTATACCTCCTGGCGAGGTAAAGCGTTGGTCGCAATTGCAGTCTGAGCGGTTGGAGGATTTCGCAGAAGTAAAAGCCATCGATCCTTTGCTTTCTGCAATAAGCAAGATGCCAATTCTTAGTATCTTGAAACCCAAGGGCAACCATTAGCGAACCGCGATTGGTTCGCGAATCACGACACACGAAGTGTGGAGTGGAAAGAGGAAAAGGTCCCACCGGGCGTGCCAGAATCTGTTCCCCTCCGAACGACGGCCGAGACGCGTGGGGCGCCTGTGCCCGGGGTTCGGGGCAGATGCTAATTGGTGCTATCCGTCCACCTCTCCGAAGATGCCAAGTTGATTTATGGCACCGTGCATCGGAGGTTTAGACGGATGCGGCCGATGTAGCAGACTTCGTCAGATTCCGCCTCGTTTGAGGGGTTTTTGATTGTGGGGATGCTCTTCCCTGCAGGCGCAAGCCCCTGCAGTTAATTACGCTACCGCATCGCGGTAACAACTTTCTCCTTCTCCAGATGGTCACTTCGTGTCGTGTGTGTTTATTTTATGTTTTGTTGCCCGTGGATTGTTTACGGAGACTGAGTTATGTCGTCGCCCGTAGGGCGTGGACTAGTCCAAATCCGTGTTATCTTAGATTTGGGTTTGGGGGTTTGGTTTGAGGATACGTTAGCCATACTTGAGGCTAAGATCAACTCAAACGTTTGTTAAGGATACGTTAGTCTAGTTTGAGACTAAGATCACTTAACGGGATCGTTTAGATCCGACAAAGGAGCGTTTGGGCTCCATTGTTCCAGTTTAGGGACATAGTGGTCCATCGTATGTATGGCCGTCAGGACCCGTCACCTCTCTGACGACGTTGAAGGATTACAACGACAGATGTCAGAGGAGTTCAGAGATGTACCCTGGAACCAGAGTTAATTGGGGGAGATTCATAGCCCAGTCTGTTTGAAGGTTTAAGGATGCGTTAGCCATCTTTGAGGCTAAGATCAACTTAAACGGGACCGTTTAGATCCGACAAAAGAGCATGCGGGGCTCTATTGTTCCAGTTTAGGGACGTGGTGGTCCATTGCTAGCTTAGGGACATTGCGGTCCATGGGTAGTTTAAGGACATTGCGGTCCATAGGTAGTTTAAGGACATTGCGGTCCAATGTTAGTTTTAAGACATCTCGGTCGAGGTTAAGGACGTCGTAGTCCGTGGGTTTAAGGACCCCACAGTCCATTGTTAGTTTTAAGACATCTCGGTCAAGGTTAAGGACGTCGTAGTCCATGGGTCTAAGGACCCCACAGTCCATTGTTAGTTTTAAGACATCTCGGTCAAGGTTAAGGACGTCGTAGTCCGTGGGTTTAAGGACCCCACAATCCGTATCAATGTGTGGTCATCGGGACCCGTCACCTCTTTGAAGACATTGAGGGATTACAATGCCAAATATCAAAGGAGTGAAGAGATGTACCCTGGGACAGGAATGGATTAAATAGTCTTTGGCCCAATTTGGGATCAAGACCAATTAATTATGTTGTGAGCCCATTAGCCCAGTTAATTACGAATTGAGGACTTATGGCCAGCTTGGGGCTAAGTCCAATCATGTCTGGAATATTGGCTTCCTGTTGGTCCATTGAAGGAGAGGCTTTGCCTCTATCCATTTGGCCAATTGGGCCAAAGACTAGTTTTAAACACTACAGAGCAATCAGTGTTGAACACTGGGAATGAGATTGACAAGTTAGTGTTTAACACTAAAAGATAATTGGTGTTAAACACCAGCAGCAAGGCTTTCAAATTAGCATAAACACTAAAACAGATCAGTGTTCAACACTGGCAACAGAGATCTCAGATTAGTGTTAAACACTAAGGTCATCAGTGTTGAACACTGCAAATAAAGTTCTTTGATTAGTGTTGAACACTAAGGCCCAACAGTGTTTTAACACTGGATTCGGGAGTTCCAATTTAGTGTTAAACACTAAGGCAAGAGGGGTCACGTGGCAACACGTGAGAGCGCCCTCCCTTCATTTATTCTGCTGAGACTATTGCATCTTCCAGAGCATCACGTGCCACCACGTGACGGGCATTCAAGCGCTTTGTGTGTTAAAGCTTCTGTCAAGGGTCACGTGGGTCACGTGGGGTGCTGCCACAAAGGGGCTTTCTGTAGATCTCTTGGGGGGGTCACGTGGTGGCACGTGACCCTGCCTCTATGTATGTTGTTTAGAGGATCTGTTAATCTTTTCCAGGAATTAAATTCCTCGTTGGGTTGAACCCTGACAATAATTTCAGAGGAATTAAATTCCTACTTCCTTTCGAAGATTTATATTCTGGAATAGAGTTGGACTCTGAATTTTCTGTAGTAATTAAATTCCTCATATATGTGAAGAACTGAATAGGGTTAAACCCTAATAAAAGCTTTTAAGGAATTGAACTCCCATTCTCTGTTAAATTATGATTAAGGGAATTAAATTCTCGCTGTTTCAACAGAACTAGGTTCTTAATTAGGGTTAAACCCTGTTTCTCTTTGTTCTGAAGGAATTAAATTCCCATGACACAGGGTCAAGCCCTAACTTTATTTTAAAGGAATTAAATTCCTATAGTTCTGTGAGAATTAAATTCTCGTGCTTCCGTTCCCTCTCTATGTTTTGGATCTGCATGGCAGGATCTCGACCCATTGAGAATTAAATTCTCAACTTCAAGGGGAGATGTGCACTTTGCAGATCCTCTATCAAAGAGAGAAGAAATATGTTCTTCTGTTTTATATATCAGAGTTAAACTCCGTTGAGAATTAAATTCTCTTTTCTTTCAAGGAGCTTTCCCTTTCTTACCTAGGGTTTTCTTTTGCAGAAGATCCAAATTCCTTAAAGTATCAAAGCTCTCTCCCTTTTCTTTTTCTCTGCGTATCTCTTCTCTTGTGTGTCTCTTGGCTCCTATTTATAGGAGAAGTAGCCGAGTCAATTAGTTTTTGATGAATCTTTCATTGAGAGATTTGATTTGCATCCATCATTCGTTTTTGACCTTTGGATTATTAGGTGAATTTTATTCACCATTGGATTTCAAATCCAAGGATTCTCCTTTGTTATTTCGGTTAGATTTAAAGGGGAAATCTTTCCAAACTCCAGATTTTCCCATAGATAGATGATATTTATTCACCTCTAAATCTTTAATTCGATTGGTTCCAGATAGTCGCTTTCCTTTGGAAAGATTTGAATCTCTTTCAGAATTTAATTCTGTTAACAAAATGGGCTTTCAAAGCCGGTCACGTATGACCACGTGACCCATGGTCACGTGTGGGCACGTGACCCCCTTGGAACGAGCCTTCCTCTTTCGTTTTACGCTCTGTCTTCTGGTTGCTGTTTAGCTGTCACGTGCCACCACGTGACCCCTGGTCACGTGTGAGCACGTGACCCTCGTCTGGAGTCTTTTTTCTTGATTTAACCGGAGAATGATTCTGATGTTTTGAGCGTCACGTGCCAACACGTGACCCCTGGTCACGTGGGAGCACGTGACCTCTTTTGAAGCTTTTTCCTTGATTTGATCAGGGAACCGATGTGCCTTTGAATCCGCTTTAAAATGTCACGTGCCAACACATGACCCTGGTCACATGGGAGCACGTGACCCTTTCTGAAGCCCTTTTCTTTGATGTAGTCGGGAAGCTGAATCTGCCTTGATGATGCTTTTAGATGTCACGTGCCAACACGTGACTGCTGGTCACGTGTAAGCATGTGACCCTCTTCTGAAGCTTTTCCATAAGCTTTTCTGATTTTAAATCAGGAAACAACAACCTTTGTAGATCCGGTCCTCCACCTCCATAGCTCCATGATGATGTCTCCTCGCTGCGATCATCGGATCCCGGGCTCTAGCGTCGGCTTCATCGAAGAAATGGGCGGGCTAGGTTATCGACTTCGATGGCGAAGATGATCTATGTCGAGGCTACACAAGATCAAGCTCCAACTTCACCAAGTCATGAAACTTGTGAAGAAAACACCCTATACTACTTGGCAAGAGGTAAAGGATGAAGAAATAGGAAGTGGGTTCACTTTAGAATTGGATTTCTCACTCTTTTTCTCAAGATACCATTAATGGTGGCAAGCTTTCTTCATGTTGAAGATGAAGAAGAAGAAAAAAGAATATCATAAGTATATCTTAAAAAATAAAATGAAGTGATATCTATCATCTTGCAACCATGGTTATGTGTAGAGAGTAAACTAAGGTTAGGTGAATGGTTAGGTTAGGCATGAAACAAAATGGTAGACTTTTTCAAAGCTTCATGAAGCTTCAACTATAAAACAAAATAAGCCACCATTTTCTTTTCTTTTGCCAAAAAGAAATGAATAAATAAATGAATAAATAAATAAAAACCCTAACCATTTACTTAACCAAGATTTAAATCAAACACTAACCCAAGTTTGCATGTATCATCAAACATGATACAATCTTGTGCACAAAAGTATATCATATATACAACTTGCACATTTCAAGTGAGAAAATCCATTTAAAGTGAACAATATTAGTCAATGTAAAGTAATATATCTAATATATAATTATACATTAAATCATTAAATCAATACTTGATTTAACGATCCGGTCATATCGCATATAACCGACTAATATCAAGTGTATCAATGTATCGAATCAACACTTGATTCGGTAACCCGGCTATATCATATATAACCGACCAATGATACAAATTGCGAGAATAGAATACAGTATCACATACTGGTATAATTCTCGGTCCCGCACATATCTCATATGCGCTCCTATTTCGTTTCACTTGAGCCAGGAAACCTCTGTGTAGGACTCTAAAGACTCGTCAATATGCCGGCAGCAGATGGTGATCATATCAATCACCCAAAAGCCGCAAGCGGTCTGCTAAACGTAACGGTCACCCAGGTATTGAGCGATCAGAAGATCGACGAGCAAGCCCGCTCACACTCCTGTGAATCCAACCAGTAACACTTACCGTACAGTCCGGTCTGTTCGTCTGATATGTCGCATATCTTGCCTAGGGGTGGTAAACGTCAGACCCCAATAGCTCGATAAATCGTATCGATATGAGGTCTATAACAGTTCGAGATACTACTGATAACACTTACCAGTAAATCTCAGCAACCCTGGCCAGGGATTTCCAGTTATAGCCAATCGAACACAGTGCAACATCAACTCCCTATACCGGGAGAGACGAATCCCCTCCTATCGCTCATTGCCTCCATGTGATTCGGGACTGTACCCAAAAACCATCGTTTTGCACGCCCTCTTGGACGTGGTAAGGTGGAAATCAAAGCACAGTAGGAACCACACAAGACTCTATGACGATCTCGGGTCAACAGACTACTCTGTACCAGTGTCACCAGAGAACTGCCATCTGACGTGAGGTATAATACCATCTGGGAGTTCTCGGCGAGTCCGTCCAGTGTAACCAGTCTCCAATGAGCACCCGTATATCATCTCTGATGTCAAACACCAATGGATATGGGATCATCCATCGCCCATCTGTATGGGTCGAGAAGGTATACGCTAGTCTACTCTGGTATATCGATGCCCCGTCTCGATACACCCACGACTAGGGACCTTGAAGGATGTACTTGTGGACTACCATGTCCCCACTAGTATGATCCGCATCATAGTCCAGGTAGTCAAGTACACATCCTAAGGGCTTTACTAACATGTAACGGAGAGACAATTAGTATACACGTTAAGGTAAAGACCAACCAGATAGCATACTATCATGTCGAGCAAGAAAATCCTCCCTATATATGTCCCAGCATCCACTACAATATACATGCTATGTACAGTAATGGCCTCTTGGGCATACATATAACTAACAATCTCCCACTTGCACTAGGGCCATCTGTAGCAGTGGTTGTAGTATCTCATACTCAACCATCTCATAAAAGTCTCTCTCTGGGAATAGGCCTTCGTGAGTGGATCCGCCGTGTTATCCTCTGAGTCTACTCTCCTAACCTCGATAACTCTGGAGATCAACCATCTCCATGATCAGGTGATACTGCCTTAGAATATGTCTGGATCACTGATGGGACCGGGGTTCCTGGGCCAAAGCCACAGCTCCATTATCACACAATGGGAGGAACGATGTTCATCTTATGAACCAATATACACCCAGACTTCCTCTTTGGTAGCATCTTAAGTAGCGATGTATCCAGCCTTTATCGTCTAGTATGCCACGATATCTAGCTTGGAACTCTTCCAACATACCGTCCCTTTACTGAGGGTAAAGACAATGCTTGTGACTGACTTTCAGTCGTCCTTATCACCCTGGAACACTTCCAGTGATTCTCTCCAGGACCAATTGATACCATCTTACTACAGCTAGCGAGTGTCCTAATATCCAATTAGATCTATCTCATAGATCCAAAATTCAGGATTTAGTAGGTATCATTTTGATCCTATATGGAGAATCATTATGATAAGCGGAGATTGACCGAGCGTAGTATAAGAAACTTCTTCCCTATCAAGAGTATGTCATCCACGTACTCTATGAGGATCACCACCATACTCCCTACCACCTTTTTTTATATACAAGGTTCATCTACCATTTTGATGAAGTCAAACTCTTTGACTACTACATCAAAACAGACGTTCCAACTCCGCGATACCTGCTTTATCATATAAAACAACTTGCACACGTTTCCGCTGCTCCCACTGTCTACGAGGCCCTCTGGCTGTGTACTTATAGACGCACTCTTCTAAAACATCATTTAGAAAAGCAGTCATGGCACCCAACCGCCAGATATCGTAGTCATGGTATGTAGCCGTGGCAAGTAGGATCTGGATGGACTTAAGCATAGCTACTTGAAAAAGGTTTCATCATAATCCACGCCTGTAAATGATGCAAACTTTTAACAAGTCTAGCTTTGAAAGTCTCAACTTTTCCATCTACACCAAGTAATCTTCTCAAGATATACTTGCTCCTGATGGGGATTTAACCCTTCAGATACAACAGCCAAAGTCCATACTTTGTTGGTGTATAAGGATTCCATCTAAGATCGATAAACATCCAGCCATTCTTACAGAGTCTCACTCCTGATGGCCAGCTCAAAACTAGTTGGGTCATCATCTCATGATGCAATCGTCGCTCCCACTGTCATAGAGAAACAGAAGTATCTCTCAGGCGGGTGAGGAACCCAACTAGATCGGCGGAGAGGCTGAGGTTCGTTGGAACTTACTGAATCTTTTGGTTCTATCAAATCATCTGCTGTAGTTTGTATAGCTGGAACATTTCCAGTTCTACATAACAGACCTTGCCTCGAGCTTGTCCGGATTTTGCTTTTAGACAAAGGCTGGACAACCCCAAATCTTAACTAACTTAAGATATGGGCTCTTCCCTTTCCATATCTCATATGAAGTGGTAGGCAACTGGTTTGATTTGAACCCTATTCAATAGGTATGCAACTTCATAAGTGCATAACTCCCAAAGGAAATAGGTAACTCAGTAGTACTCATCATAGAGCACACCATATCATATAGGGTGTTATTGCTCCGCCCTGATACACCGTTGTGCTGTGGTGTATTCAGAGGAGTAATACTGAGAGAGAATCTCATTCTTCTTAAAATAGTCCAGGAGTTCCGTGCTCAAGTATTCTCCTCCTTGATCACATCAAAGGACATAATACTTATACCCGTATTTTGGTTCTCTACTTCTAACTTATATTCTGTGAATATCTCAAAAGGTTCGGACTTGTGTTTCAACAGGAACATATGTCTGAATCTTGAGAGATCATCAGAGAATGTAATGAAGTAAAAAGAACCGGTCTTAGCATGTGTAGACAGGGGACCTTACATACATCACCATGTATCATCCCAAGAGTTCACCAACTCTTTCTCTGTTTCCAGTAAACAGAGCTATGGTCATCTTATCTTTGTGACATGAATGGCAAGTTTCACAAGACGTAAATTCAAACTGATTTAAATATGCATCTAAATGTAACTTCAGCCAGTCGGGTCGCATTGATATGACCTAGTCTACAATGCCTCAAGAAGGATTCATTCATTTCTGAACTCTTCCTCTTGTGTGTGTTCTGTATACTAGGAACTGTAATTTGATTTAGAACGTCAATGCTTTTAGATAACGTGCCTGAACCGATCAACTTTTGAAATAGGAAATGTTCAAAACATTATCCAACAATACAAAATTATATCCTTTCTTTAATAATAAAGAGACTGATATGATTTTGTATATCAGGTTCGGTATCTACTAGCATTTGTTCAGAATCAATGTATTGGTAATACATGGTGACAGTGACCAACAGACTTGGCTGCAACACTTGCCCCGTTTTCTGTCTCATGAAACTTATCACCCGTTCTCAGTTTTTCTACCTTTTTGTAGCCCTATGTAACAGATTACATATATGGGATCCTGATCCGGTATCATATACCCAGGATGCGGAGGATACTGAGAAACAGTTCTTTGTAATGAACACACCCGAAGATGATGCATCAGCATGCACTCTCTTCGTTTGGGCGGCACGGGAATTCTGGTAATCTCCAATTTCCTGCTCTGTCTTATAACAATTATAAGTTGGAGCGGGACCAACGTTCCCCAGCGCAGTATAACAAGCGGGTTCGGTCAATTATCCGTATTATTATCTTGATTAAGGCGTGATATGGTCGCTACCTGGAGAGAGAGAGAAGAAAACACTCAGCGTGCTCTCTTGCAAGAATAGATTGGTTATTATTTTATCTAATCAGGATGGCTCCCACTGTTTTTATCAAATCTTCCTTCAAACCCTAAAAGGAAAGACTAGCCGGGATTAATTACACGCTACAAGTTCGCCAATCTTTCAGCCAGGCCAGTGTCGGTACTTTGAGGGAGGTCCCCCGTGCTTTCGCACGAACCTAATTAATGTAAACCTCGTTTTCCCAGAGGCGTAACCTCGTTAACACCTTTCTAGACACCTACTTGATCGTCTAATTGTAATGTGTAAAACTCTCCCAGGAGTAACTCTCACTCGCAGCGGGTATCGGGATCCAACTATCTCATAGAAGGTATGCAATCTCATTGCAAATTTCAACACCTGAAATTCCCGATAATATTTTGCCCCTAACGTGCTAGGACCTTGACGAAAGCCAACAAACCATAGCCCGCTAGTCAAGTTCAACCCGTCATTTCCCGATTGAATTAACCCCCCCGCACGACACTTGACGAAAGCCAACATGACTATCCTAATCCAATCGCATCGTATGCTGCAGATAAGCAGCATATAGCTACCGCACACTGCATCTTGACGAAAGCCAACAAATGCAGCACGAATACTATATACAACTTATCTGAAATGACGGAGGGCTAAGACAGGTTTTTCTGAAAACCTATTGCGTAATGAACTTGATATCGTTGTAGAATCGAATGATTTTTGAAATGGAGTGTTTTTGAGGCTTTTCTCGTTTTGCTAAAGGAGTCACTCCCGGTGAAGGGATCGTCGGTCCTTTCCTCGTCGAATGAGGTGCGGGATATATCATATATATCACTGTGCAAAGCAGAAACTATAGAAGAAATCAAAAGACAAACCGAGGGGTGTAGCATCTGCCAGTTATTGCTAAAGGAGTCACTCCCGGTGAAGGGATCTCGGTCCTTTCCTTATCGAATAAGGTGCAGGATGTTCTACAAGGAACACCGCGATGCAAAGCAAGAACTGTAGCTACCTGTTTTATTTTGAAATTCGATTCCACAACATCTTAGGTTTCTTTTCTTTCATTAATCATATTAATGAAGTCCTATCATTTAAATACCTAAGCATCACAGATAAATACGACGTACACTTATGCCATCCGCATTCGCCTCGATGTCCTCTCGTGCACCGTTAGGTTAGGTAACTAACGGCAGAGCAGGGCAGGGCTAGCGCGGGTGTAAAACATAAGTAACGTCTATATAATATATCATATATACTATATACAGTATCCATCACAGAACATATCACATGATCACATCACAGATATCGCAGCAGAAGAATCATATGAAATATTGGATATACTAGGACGTCCGTGTTTTCAATACGAGTCAGTATAAAACACGGATTCCACGGTCGCGATGAATAGCCAAACCCACACCCCTAGACCCCTACGAGAGCGGCAAGCAACCCTACCAATTCTAGAGTTAGGAGACCCGGACTCGACTCCTCGAGTTGGTCTCCCACTGGACTCCAGAACCCGGTTACTTATGCCCTCCTCCTTGGGTCTATCCTAGTGCAGAAAAGTAAATAATATACAAACGGTGACAATCTTCCGCAACCTGGAAGTGCCCCAATAAAAGAATATTACATACAAGTTTTTACATGAATGAAAATGAAAAACACTCATCTCACATAAAACCCCCCCGGCTATTCAAACACGACGATCCAATATAACATATCCAGCAACACATAATATCACATGTCATCAACGTAAGTAAACATGCGTATCCCAATTGTCGTTGACATATAGCAACGAAACCGGCGATATCACATATTACACTTACGGTCACAGAAAAGAAAGTGTAAAACTACAACAGTTGGAATCCGCAATCTTCTCAGACATCGCATGCCTGACCAAATGAATTTCTTAGACATCGCATGCCTAACAATTATAAACCCCGCATTTTAGTCTCATTATCGAAAACTCTTTTCAACATCATGTCGGGCAATTCAACAGGATTCCCGACATTTTGATCGAATGCTCGTCGCAAACTTTAGTAGGCGGCTGCACCCCCGATACCGTCGACGAAGTGCACCAAGGCGGAACACCGCTACCGTGAGCACCCAAACGGATGCTTTCGGCAACGGGGTTCTCCTACAGTCACTTAGTCGGGGCTATGGGGTGAGGCTGTCTATTAAGTTTACCCGGCGAGTATCCGCGTACGCTACGTGATTGCGACGGACTTTTGATCTCATCAAAGTTCCGTGGCAACCGATCAAGTGAGACTAAACTGCTGTGTTTATAACATTCATTCAGTTATCTCATAACTTCTTGTGAATTCCAATTATTATATCACATTCCGGATAAATGGAAAATGTTAAACTTTCCGATCGAACAATCGAACACCCAAGTTTTCCCGAAACAGATCAACACATGAAACAAGTTTAAAAACATCCAGTTCATGCCTCAGTACCAATGGTCCAGCCGTAGAAGGGTCAAGCCAACGCCTCACTTGTGGCACGCAGTACTGCCCCAAACCCGAAGGTTCAAAGGGCAGTTCAAGACGGTCACATAATAGAGTTAAGGTTTGTTGTCTTCTAGAGGAACCATCGCGTTACTTGCACTACTTAGAACGTCATTAAACTACGGAAAAATCCAACACTTGGAAATTTCCCGGCAGGGGAAAAATTGGGTATTTATATCGGGTCGAACCTTTTAACATATTCTAAATATCCGGAAAGCCACATAGACAAAGTCTGATAATCCGATCGAATCATCTAAGCTCCAAAACACCCCAGAAAACTCAACTCTTGAGTTCAAATTAAAAATTCCCAGAAAACTCAGCACCTGAAAACATGAATTACTGTGCAAAATTCATAAATTAATGTGACAAAATGGCCGCGGAACCGCCGCACAAGCCATGCTTGTGCCGCGGTTCCGCCGCTCTTTAGATGAATCAGCCCCTCGAATTTCACAGTAATTCAAATAAGACCCTGCTGAATTTTTTAGCAATTTTTTATTCACAAAAATTCAAATTTTCAGAAAATTTCCAGAGAGCATTTTAGAGTTAGGGTTTCGGGTCGATCGGACTTCAAACTCCGTCTACGCATCGTCTAAGGCTCTAGCTAGGCTCTGATACCACTGTAGGGTTCCTAGGCACACTAATGAGGTCTCACAAGGCATCAACCATGCCTATTTCAAATTTTACGGTGCCGAGAAGCCCTAGACTAGATCGTTAACTAGAATTTTAGGCGAAACAAGAAGCTAGTTAACAACTTAACTAAAGGGTAAACGGAAATACAACCTTTGTAGATCCGGTCCTCCACCTCCATAGCTCCATGATGATGTCTCCTCGCTGCGATCATCGGATCCCGGGCTCTAGCGTCGGCTTCATCGGAGAAATGGGCGGGCTAGGTCATCGACTTCGATGCCGAAGATGATCTACGTCGAGGCTACACAAGATCAAGCTCCAACTTCACCATGTCATGAAACATGTGAAGAAAACACCCTATACTACTTGGCAAGAGGTAGAGGATGAAGAAATAGGAAGTGGGTTCACTTTAGAATTGGATTTCTCACTCTTTTTCTCAAGATGCCATTAATGGTGGCAAGCTTTCTTCATGTTGAAGATGAAGAAGAAGAAGAAAGAATATCATAAGTATATCTTAAAAAAGAAAATGAAGTGATATCTATCATCTTGCAACCATGGTTATGTGTAGAGAGTAAACTAAGGTTAGGTGAATGGTTAGGTTAGGCATGAAACAAAAATGGTAGACTTTTTTAAAGCTTCATGAAGCTTCAACTATAAAACAAAATAAGCCACCATTTTCTTTTCTTTTGCCAAAAAGAAATGAATAAATAAATGAATAAATAAATAAAAACCCTAACCATTTACTTAACCAAGGTTTAAATCAAACACTAACCCAAGTTTGCATGTATCATCAAACATGATACAATCTTGTGCACAAAAGTATATCATATATACAACTTGCACATTTCAAGTGAGAAAATCCATTTAAAGTGAACAATATTAGTCAATGTAAAGTAATATATCTAATATATAATTATACATTAAATCATTAAATCAATACTTGATTTAACGATCCGGTCATATCGCATATAACCGACTAATATCAAGTGTATCAATGTATCGAATCAACACTTGATTCGGTAACCCGGCTATATCACATATAACCGACCAATGATACAAATCGCGAGAATAGAATACAGTATCACATACTGGTATAATTCTCGGTCCCGCACATATCTCATATGCGCTCCTATTTCGTTTCGCTTGAGCCAGGAAACCTCTGTGTAGGACTCTAAAGACTCGTCAATACGCCGGCAGTAGATGATGATCATATCAATCACCCACAAGCCGCAAGCGGTCTGCTAAACGTAACGGCCACCCGGGTATTGTGCGATCAGAAGATCGACGAGCAAGCCCGCTCACACTCCTGTGAATCCAACCAGTAACACTTACCGTACAGTCCGGTCTGTTCGTCTGATATGTCGCATATCTTGCCTAGGGGTGGTAAACGTCAGACCCCAATAGCTCGATAAATCGTGTCGATATGAGGTCTATAACTGTTCGAGATACTACTGATAACACTTACCAGTAAATCTCAGCAACCCTGACCAGGGATTTCCGGTTATAGCCAGTCGAACACAGTGCAACATCAACTCCCTATACCGGGAGAGACGAATCCACTCCTATCGCTCATTGCCTCCATGTGATTCGGGACTGTACCCAAAAACCATCGTTTTGCATGCCCACTTGGACGTGGTAAGGTGGAAATCAAAGCACTGTGGGAACCACACAAGACTTTATGACGATCTCGGGTCAACAGACTACTCTGTACCAGTGTCACCAGAGAACTGCCATCTGACGTGAGGTATAATACCATCTGGGAGTTCTCGGCGAGTCCGTCCAGTGTACCCAGTCTCCACTGAGCACTCGTATATCATCTCTGATGTCAAACACCAATGGATATGGGATCATCCATCGCCCATCTGTATGGGTCGAGAAGGTATACGCTAGTCTACTCTGGTATATCGATGTCCCGTCTCGATACACCCACGACTAGGGACCTTGAAGGATGTACTTGTGGACTACCATGTCCTCACTAGTATGATCCGCATCATAGTCCAGGTAGTCAAGTACACATCCTAAGGGCTTTACTAACATGTAACGGAGAGACAATTAGTATACACATTAAGGTAAAGAGCAACCAGATAGCATACTATCATGTCGAGCAAGAAAGTCCTCCCTATATATGTCCCAGCATCCACTACAATATACATCCTATGTACAACAATGGCCTCTAGGGCATACATATAACTAATAAGAGAGAGCAAGAGGAAGAGGGTGAGAGCTAGAGAAAATGAGAGAGCTCAAGAGAGAGAAAGCTAAAGAAAGAATGAGCAAGACTTTTCTCATACACCCTCTCATAATCCAAAAGCATCATGATAACAAGTAATGATAATTGAGTATATTGTAAAGGTTATTATCATGACAAATGACACTATCATTTCTTGCATTAAATGCAAATGGTGAACAAAACAAGCAAGCATAAGTCAATGCAACCAAATGATGGCCATTGTCATGATGGTGGTCAACAAGTCCAACCTAGTCAACCGGTCAACAAAAGTCAACAAGTCAACTAGGTCAACCTTTCAACCCTAACCATGTCACTATAATACTCAATTAATATTATTGTTAATCATATGTCTTAATCTCATTAGGGTTTGACAAAAGTCAACAGTCAGCAACCCTAATGAGAATCCCCTGCCTCTGTCTCTCTGTCAACTGTGCATACGCACCCGCATCCGCGTTCCGAGGAACACGAATACATACGAGATAAAACCAATCCCAAATCGTACACTAGGATCTGGCTTAAACCAAAGCCTGCTAGTGTTAATTGTCCGGACACCAAACGTGCACAAGTGCACGGATGTGACCGAATCCTGTCGCAAAACCATGCGACTTGTCGCAAAACCATGCGACCTCTACTCTTTTGCCTAAAGGCGAATAGCTTTCTGTATGGGACTCTAAAGACTCGACACTACGCTGGCAGTGGGTTTAACCACAGACCGCAAGCGGCACTAGCTGTGCGTAACGGCCCCCAGGTCGATGCCGATAAGAAGACGGACGAGGTGAAACCCATCTGAACTCCTACCGAACCTGAATGTGACAGTCTCCGTACAGTCCGGTCTGTTCGTCTGATACATTACATGGCGGGCCTAGGGGGTGGTGAACGTCAGTCCCCTAATAGCGGTAGAAGTCGTGTCGGAGTGTAGCCCAGAACACCCTGAGATAACACTGGAAACCTACCAGTATATCTCCTTGCCCTGGCCAGGGACTACTCGTGTAATGGCTCTCCTAGACACAGCGCGATGTCAACCCCCAATACCGGGAGAGACGAATCCTGTCTAACCGTCACTGCCTCCAAGTGCTTCGGGACTGCACCCAACTACTACCTGTTTGCACGACTCCTTTGAGCCGTGGTAGGGTAGTAATCAAAGTACAGTGGGAACACACTCGAGGCGAAGCGATAGTGTCAAGTCAGCGGACTAAGCTGTACTTATGTCACCTGGGAACTGATAACTGACGATAGGTATAATACCAACCAATCAGTTCCCGACGAGTCCTGTCCAATGTACTCGTAACCTAACGAGCACCCGCATACTATCTCAAGTACGACGTACTGACGGCTATGGGACAGACCGTCTCCCGTGCTGGGATTAGAAGCGCATACGCTAGTCTACACCGGAGTATCGATGCCCTGTATCGATAGTTCTGCGACTAGGGACCTGCATAAGGATGTGCTTGTGGATTACCCAGCCCCCACGAGTGTGACTACCATCACAACGCTGGTAATCAAGTAAAGATCCTAAGGGCTCTACTAATATGTATAAGCAATATGCTAAAAGAAACGCATGCACATATTAAAGTAGAAACAAACCAAGTAGCATACTACCATTTTGAGCAAGATTGTCTATACAAGGTGAATATCCCACGCTTCCATTAAGTAATATACAAACTAGTATGATACAGTAATGGCCTCTAGGGCATATACACTAACAAGAAAGAATTTTGAACTTTCATCCGCTAAGTCTTAACATCATCTTATGTATGACTGTAACACCCTAGTTCATTTATACCAGTTCCAGTTATCTTATTTGCTTATTATGGTATTTTCTTGATTTACCGTATTTTGGGTGCGAATGGTATTTCACATCTGTATTTGCATCCGACCCGACCCGCTTGCTGGAAAGCCGTTTTGATTCCTGTTTATCATTTATCCCAGCTTGTTATGTGGATCCGTGCACTTTCATTTTTTTCATATACTGCATACTGGCATTTATCTGACATCTGCATTTTTAATATAACATTTAAAGTCACATAAAATATTTTAAAAATACATTGCATGACCTGCATGATACCCCTAACCCCGTGGTAGCACCCACGCATATTGTTCTCGTCTCGTTCAGTGAAACAGACTTGTTTGGATGACTACGTGCACGTGCGTGCATCCGTTTTAGGGGGTATGCATTTTTTCGTTACCCGGATATCCAACTTTAATTTTGGTGGATATGTATATTTTTCGTATTTTAAAACTGAATTTTAGACCCGACCCGGGCATGTTTTGGACTATTTTTGTATTTACCAGAATATCAAATTTTATTTATATAATATTAATTTTATAAACTGATACAAATTAAAATTTAGTTAACTAATAAAAGATTTTTTAAATTTAAATCTAAACTAATTTCCTAACAAACTAACAACCCCTTTCTCTCTCTCTCCTCTGCATATATATATTTATATATATTTTATTTATTTATTTTTCTTTCCTTATTTAATACACAGCCTCTTCTCCTTCTTCTTTCTTCTTCTTGATCTTGTTTCTTGATTCCGGTGATCACCGCTGGAGCCGTGCTCGTCACTGACGATCCGAGTGATCCAGTGAACGTACTTTGCCTGTGTGATCACCCTCTTGCCTTGCCTGGACCCGTCCCGCGTGCCGCGTATGCGTTGTGACGATTTACCGACGTTGGACGTGCCGTGAGTATCCGTCGCGTGATTCGATCGAGGCAAGTTGATCTTGCTACATGCTATGATATATTTTACAAACATATTAATAATTATATTATATGTTTAATGTATTGTACATCCCCTATTATCATTTTACTGTTTTACGACGCCCGTTTGCATCCGTACAATTTAATTCATATTTAGTTGCATGCAAGTTAATCTTGCAACATGCTATACTACAATATACTGCACCCATTTGAATAATAACATCACATAATGTTTAGTTATGCATCCCACATTACCATTTTACAGTTTTACTGTTTTCGGATATCCGTATGCATCCATATCACTATTTACATATCTAGTCGCATGCTAATTCATCTTGCTACATACTAGGTATATTATTATGCATCCATATGAGTAAAATGTTACCCGTTCATCCCATTGTACACCGATACTAAAGTTTTACTGTTTTCGGATACCCGTTTGCATCCATATCATTTAAAATATATATCGTCTTAATATTTCTTATTATTATCTTTAATTAGTTTATAATCTGCATTTTATAATGTTATACAAAATATAGTTTGAAAATATTATAGTTTACACGTAAAACGTCGTTGCAAAGCGGATACGATAAATCTGAAATTTACTGTACACCTTACCTTATAAAATTCATTATAAATCCCAGAAAAATTATTAGTATACGTTCTTTAGTTCGTTACGAAGCTAACTCAGAATACTATAACTCTATGAAATATTTACTTGCAAAATAAAATTTTTAAATAACGTAAAATGCAAATGAAAATATCTCTAACTGCTGTCCAGGGAAATTCCAGCAGCAAACTTTCAATTTCGAATGTTCATAACTTTTTTTAGGAACAACCTGAGATACTTTAACTTATAAAAATGAAAATCTTATTGAGTTATCTTTTTTTTTGGTATAAGACACGTCCCTTTTGGAGAACGTTTGTTATTTTTAAGCTATTTTACAAATCAGGATGACGCTGAATTTTTGAACGGAACTTTCTTGTGCATGGTTAATCAATACCACTTTTATAGTTATTAATCGGTTTGAATATGTTATCCATGTTAATATTATTATATCAATATCTATTTAATAAATAATAGTGCTTGTGTTTTAATATCCAGCAAATTTTACCGATTTACAGTTTTATAGTATCCGTCTGTATCCGTACAGTTTATTACATATCTAGTTGCACGCCGAGACCATATTATTTCATGTTACTATTGTATTAGTGCACCATGCTTGATAATTGTGCATCCTACTTAGTCATGATGTAACCCCTGATCGATATTTGTGCATCCATGCTTTTATTGTACATCCGTACTTTTACCCTGATTCAATACTTACTACAGTTCGATTATGAGCACCCGCTTGATACCTGTGCACTACTTGACATGACCTGATACACTACTACTTGACCTGACTTGATACATGTTCACTACCTGACACGACCTGATATATCACTACTTGACATGTTACCTGATCCTGTTTTTAATGCCGACAATCCTGACATGTTGTCCCAATGGACATATCCTGTTGTCTGTATAAACAAACATGTTCTTGCTTGATCCTGTGTTAGCATTAGCTCCAGATTATTCAATACCTAACTTACAGACATAACTTGGGGGTATGGGAAAATCAAGAATGTAGCCGAACGTAACTCAAAGGGCTATCACATTGTTTGCCGTTTTTCCGGGTGTTACGGAATACCTATTGTTTGCCGTTTTTCCGGGCGTTACGGAATACCTATTGTTTGCCGTTTTTCTGGGCGTTATGGAATAATCAACGATGGGTTACGATGAGAATTACATTAATTGATTTCGAATACTTTAGAATAGATAACCCAGTAGCACAGTTTAGATTGATCACTGCACGTCACTTATACTGATATACTTCACTGTTATATATTCCTGTTGACTTGTTACTGTTCATACTCGTGCCTGCATGTCCTGCTACCCCTTGATTATATTATTGTCGATATTATGACGCACTGACGTCTGGGGTTTGCATGGCCCAGATCCTCTACCTTTGTCGCAGGCCGAGCAGGAGTATTTCCGCCGTCAGGCCGAGCAGTGAGGATCCTGTTAGTATCCAGTTAGTTTAGTTATTTCCGTACCTTCCAGATTGTTATTGTACTTGGATCTTTTGCTTCCGCGTTATTTTATTTCATGACTCGTTTATTCTGGCTTATGGACATGTGTTAGATAGTTTATTAATGTTCTTGATATTTTTACAGCCGTAATGTGACTGTGGAGGGATATTTCCTATCCACAGGTAGCATGGTTGGCTCTGTCACGTGCCTATCTTAGCGCACTCTGGGAAGCGGGGTGTGACAGGGTTTGTTTGGTATCAGAGACATAGGATATATGTTAATCGGGTTTGATTCTTTTGTAGTTGGGTATTGGACTCAATACACGAATCGGAAAACTCGTAATTAGGAACATGTCCTGCCACCTTGTTCTCGTGTTGCTTGAATCTTATCTTTCTCTTGATCCTTTGTCTTGACGATATGAAAGCAACTTTGCATCTCGACTTGAAACCTTCTGGTTCCCTATTGTTTCTTTCAATTCTGATACTAGGATTTGGGCGACTTGAACGGTGTTATGTGATTGTACCCATGAACTGCAGCATGGTTACAATGCGGTACTCCATTTAAGTAACTTGGAGTCCTGGTCTTGATTCATTTCCTTATTCCATGGTCGTGAAATTTCCTTGGTTCTCTCAGTTTCATTGCTTACCAGTTCATGTTTTACAGATTTCTTGGTGATTGATATCGGCGGCTATGATGTTGTCTTGGGAATGGACTTTCTCAGCACTTTCCACGCTCACATTGATTGTAGGGCAAAGAAAGTGATTTTCCAGATTCCCGGACATCCGGAGTTTGTATTGTTGGAAGTAGCAGTTCTGTCGGACCAGTCGAGTTTAGAGCTAGGCCGACAAACAGGTTCTTTCGATAATGGAAGTTGATAAGGAGGAAGCGCCAGCTGTGGTTCGAGAGTTCATGGACGTGTTCGAGGACATCTCGAGTTTATCGCCAAAATGAGATGTGGAGTTCACGATCGATCTTGTTCCTGGTGCAGCGCCAATCCCAAAGGCGTACTATCCAATGGCACCAGTAGAGTTGGAAGAAGTCAAGAAGCAGGTTACCGAATTACTTGAGAAGGGTTGGATTCACAGCAGCAATTCACCTTGGGGAGCTCCAGTTCTTCTAGTCAAGAAGAAAGATGGCACAAAGAGGATGTGCATCGATTATCGAGAATTAAACCGGGTGACTATTAAGAACAAGTACCCGATCCCTCGCATTGGCGAATTGTTCGAGCAGCTTAGTGGCGCGAGGGTATTCTCGAAGCTGGATTTGCGATCCGGATATCATCAGGTCCGAGTTAAATCAGAGGATATTTGCAAGACTGCGTTCGGAACCCGATATGGACATTACGAGTATTTAGTGATGTCATTCGGAGTCACGAATGCACCAGCGATATTTATGGACTTGTTGAACCGAATCTTTTCACCATTCTTGGACCAGTTTATAGTGATGTTCATTGATGATATTCTGGTTTACGCGAGGAGCATAGAAGAGCATGCAGAACACTTGAAGATCGCACTGCAGACATTGAGGCAAGAAAGATTATATGCGAAGTTGAGCAAGTGTGAGTTTTGGCTTGAAGAAGTGAAGTTTTTGGGGCATGTCGGATCCAGAGATGGAATCACCGCAGTTCAAGATTGGCCGATTCTGAAGAACGTAGCAGAGATTAGAAGTTTTCTTGGACTTTCTGGGTATTACAGAAGGTTCGTGGAAAATTTTGCTCGTTTGGCTGAGCCTTTGACCAAGCTTACACGGAAGGAAGTACCGTTCGTATGGATGGATAGGTGTGCATCAGCTTTTGAGGCGTTGATGCAAAGGTTGATAACTGCTCCTATTTTGACTGTACCAGACGGTTCCGGAGGATTGGTAATTCACAGCGATGCATCTGGGAAAGGTTTGGGATGTGTTTTGATGCAGCATGGGAAAGTTATAGCTTACGCATCGAGACAGTTGAAGACACATAAGAAGAATTACCCGACTCATGATTTGGAGCTAGCAGCAGTTATTTTCGCTTTGAAGATTTGGAGACACTACTTATTGGGCGAAAGAGTCGAAGTATTCACCGATCGCAAAAGCCTGAAGTACGTGTTCACACAGAAAGAGCTTAACATGAGGCAGCGTAGATGGTTGGAGCTGATGGCTGACTACGATCTTGATCTTAAATACCATCCGGGGAAGTTAATGTTGTGCCGGATGCGCTTAGTCGGTTACCAGCAATTCGGATGTTGACTGCATAGAAGGAGCTTATCAAAGATTTTCGGAGATTCGAGTTGGAGATCGTGCTACCGCATTCTTCGGGACAGTTGATGCAGCTGTAAGTACAGTCGTCGTTGATCGATAATATTAAAGCAGCGCAGTCACAGGACCCATGATTGCAGAAGTTTCGAGAACAGGTTGAAGCTGGACTTCGAACGGACTTGATAATTCATGAAGATGGTTCGTTGCGATATGGTAGCCGTTTGTGTGTGTGCCGAAAGGAGACATTCACGAAGAAGTTAAGAAGGAGGCGCACAGTTCCGCTTCTTCCGTACATCCAGGAGGCACAAAGATATACCGTGATCTACGACAGCATTTCTGGTTGGAAGGCATGAAAAGGGAGATTGCTCGCTTTGTAGCGAAGTGCTTGGTGTGTCAGCAAGTTAAGGCTGAACATCAAAGGGTTGCTGGTTTATTGCAACCGCTTCCGATTCCTCAATGGAAGTGGGAACATATAACCATGTATTTCATGACAGCTTTACCATGGAGTCCAAAGGGCAACAATGCAGTTTGGGTGATTGTTGATTGATTGACCAAGGTAGCTCATTTCATACTATTTCGAGTTGGTCAATCAACGGAAGCGTTGGCAGAACGGTACATGCAGGAGATCGTGAGATTGCATGGAGTACATGTGAGCATCGTGTCCGACCGTGACACCCGATTCTTATCGCATTTCTGGAGGAGTTTACAGGAAAGTTTAGGGACGCGATTGAAGTTCAGCACCGCCTATCATCCTCAGACAGATGGCCAGTCGGAGAGAACGATCCAAACTCTTCAAGACATGTTGAGAGCTTGCATGTTCGACTTCAAGGGTTCATGAGAGGATCATCTGCACTTGGTGGAGTTTTCTTACGACAACAATTTTCAGGCGACTATTCAGATGGCTCCATTCGAAGCGTTGTATGGTCGCAAGTGTCATTCATCTGTTTGTTGGGACGATGTTGGAGAACGAAGATTGTTGGGACCGGATTTGATCGTGCAAACAGTAGAGAAAGTTAATACTATCCGGGATCACATGAAGGCAACACAAGATCGGCAGAAGAGTTGGGCCGGCACATCGAGAAGACCTCTAGAGTTCGCTGTTGGTGATCTGGTATTCTTGAAGATATCACCGACCAGAGGAGTGATTCGTTTTGGAAGTCGAGGCAAGCTTAGTCCTCAATTCGTAGGGTCTTTCGAGATTTTGGAGCGTGTTGGAGAAGTGTCTTATCGATTGGCTTTACCACAATCTTTGACGAATGTTCATGACGTGTTTCATGTATCTCAACTCCATAAGTACGTTCGAGATGAAACACACGTGCTGGATCATTCGGAGCTGACTGTAAGAGAGGATTTGACCTTTGAGGAGCAACCGATGTCGATTGTTGATCGAAGAGAAAGGATCTTAAGAACAAGGTTATCCCTCTCGTACTTGTTTCTTGGGGGAATCGCTCGCATGGAGAATCAACTTGGGAATGAGAAGATGAAATCCGACAGAAGTTTCCACACCTATTCTTGTAGTTTCTTGATTGTTTATCTTTCTTGTTCTTGGAATTTCGAGAACGAAATTCTTTTGTAGTTGGGGATAATGTAACACCCTAGTTCATTTATACCAGTTCCAGTTATCTTATTTATGGTATTTTCTTGATTTACCGTGTTTTGGGTGCGAATGGTATTTCACATCTGTATTTGCATCCAACCCGACTCGCTTGCTGGAAACCCGTTTTGATTCCTGTTTATGATTTATCCTGGCTTGTTATGTGGATCCGTGCACTTTCATTTTTTTCATATACTGCATACTGGCATTTATCTGGCATCTGCATTTTTAATATAACATTTAAAATCACATAAAATATTTTAAAAATGCATTGCATGGCTTGCATGATACCCCTAACCCCGTGGTAGTATCCGCGCATCTTGTTCTCGTCCCGTTCAGTGAAACAGACTTGTTTGGATGACTACGTGCACGTGCGTGCATCTGTTCTTGGGTGTATGCATTTTTTTCGTTACCCAGATATCCAACTTTAATTTTGGTCGACATGTATATTTTTCGTATTTTAACACTGAATTTTAGACCCGACCCGGGCATGTTTTGGACTATATTTGTATTTACAAGAATATCAAATTTTATTTATATAATATTAATTTTATAAACTGATACAAATTAAAATTTAGTTAACTAACAAAAGATTTTTTAAATTTAAATCTAAACTAATTTCCTAACAAACTAACAACCCCATTCTCTCTCTCTCTCCTCTGCATATATATATATATATATATATATATATATATATATATATATATATATATATATTTTCTTTCCTTATTTAATACATAGCCTCTTCTTCTTACTTCTTCTTCTTCTTTCTTCTTTCTTTTTCTTGATCTTGTTTCTTGATTCCGGTGATCACCGCTGGAGCCGTGCTTGTCGCTGACGATCCGAGTGATCCAGTGAACATACCTTGCCTGTGTGATCACCCTCTTGCCTTGCCTGGACCCATCCCGCGTGCCGCGTATGCGTTGCGACGATTTACCGACGTCGGACGTGCCGTGAGTATCCGTCGCGTGATTCGATCGAGACAAGTTGATATTGCTACATGCTATGATATATTTTACAACCATATTAATAATTATATTATATGTTTAGTGTATTGTACAACCCTTGTTATCATTTTACTGTTTTACGACGTCCGTTTGCATCCATACAATTTAATTCTTATCTAGTTGCATGCAAGTTAATCTTGCTACATGCTATACTACAATATACTGCACCCATTTGAATAATAATATCACATAATATTTAGTTATGCATCCCACATTACCATTTTACAGTTTTACTGTTTTCGGATATCCGTATGCATCCATATCACTATTTACATATCTAGTCGCATGCTAATTCATCTTGCTAAATGCTAGGTATATTATTATGCATCCATATGGGTAAAATGTTACCCGTTCATCCCATTGTACATCCATACTAAAGTTTTACTGTTTTCAGATACCCGTTTGCATCCATATCATTTAAAATATATATCGTCGTAATATTTCTTCTTATTATTTTTAATTAGTTTATAATTTGTATTTTATAATGTTATACAAAATATAGTTTGAAAATATTATAGTTTACACATGAAACGTCGTTGCAAAGCGGATACGACAAATCTGAAATTTACTGTACACCTTACCTTATAAAATTTATTATAAATCATAGAAAAATTATTAGTATACGTTCTTTAGTTCGTTACGAAGCTAACTCAGAATACTATAACTCTATGAAATATTTAATTGCAAAATAAATTTTTTAAATAACGTAAAATGAAAATGAAAATATCTCTAACTGCTGTCCAGGAAAATTCCAGCAGCAAACTTTCAATTTCGAATGTTCATAACTTTTTTAAGGAACAACCTGAGATACTTTAACTTATAAAAATGGAAACCTTATTAAATTATCTTTGTTTTGGTATAAGACACGTTCATTTTGGAGAACGTTTGTTATGTTTAAGCTATTTTACAAATCAGGGTGACGCTGAATTTCTTAACGGAACTTTCTTGTGCATGGTTAATCAATACCACTTTTATAGTTATTAATCGGTTTGAATATGTTATCCATATTAATATTATTATATCAATATCTATTTAATAAATAATAGTGCTTGTGTTTTAATATCCAGCAAATTTTACCGATTTACAGTTTTATAGTATCCGTCTGTATCCGTACGGTTTATTACATATCTAGTTGCACGCCGAGACCATATTATTTCATGTTACTATTGTATTAGTGCACCATGCTTGATAATTGTGCATCCTACTTAGTCATGATGTAACCCCTGATCGATATTTGTGCATCTATGCTTTTATTGTACATCCGTACTTTCACCCTGATTCAATACTTGCTACAGTTCGATTATGAGCACCTGCTTGATACCTGTATACTACTTGACATGACCTGATACACTACTACTTGACCTGACTTGATACATGTTCACTACCTGACACGACCTGATATATCACTACTTGACATGTTACCTGATCCTGTTTCTAATGCCGACAATCCTCCCGATGGACATATCCTGTTGTCTGTACAGACAAACATGTTCCTGCTTGATCCTGTGTTAGCATTAGCTCCAGATTATTCAATACCCGACTTACACACATAACTTGGGGGTATGGGGAAATCAAGAATGTAGCCGAACATAACTCAAAGGGCTATTACATTGTTTGCCGTTTTTCCGGGCGTTACGGAATACCTATTGTTTGCCATTTTTGTAGGGTTCCTATGCACACCCATGAGGTTCTACAAGTGATCAAACATGGCCAATTCAAAATTTTCATGTGCCAAACAAACCCTATGCAAGATCGATAACTAGAGGTAAAGGCGAAACTAGCAAGCAAACTACTTTGCTATAAAATGAAAGAGGCTACAACCTTTGTAGATCCGGTTCTCCACTTCCTTAGCTCCGCGACGATGTCCCCTCGCTGCGATCATCGGATCCCGGACTCTAGCGTCGGCTTCATCGGAGAAATGGGCGGGCTAGGTCGTCGACTTCGATACCGAAGATGATCTACGTCGAGGCAACTCAAGATCAAGCTCCAACTTCATCAAGTCATGAAACTTGTGAAGAAAACACCCTATACTACATGGCAAGTGGTAGAGGATGAAGAAATAGGAAGTGGGTTCACTTTAGAATTGGATTTCTCACTTTTTTTATCATGACACCATTAGAGGATGCAAGGTTTCTTCTTCTTGAAGAAGAAGAAGAAGAAAAAGAATATGATAAGAATTATGAAAAAAGAAAATAAAGTCATTCTTATCATTTTAGCAACCATGGTTTAGTGTAGAGAATAAACTAGGGTTAGGTGAATGGTTAGGTCTAGGAAAGAAACAAGAATGGTCAAAGCTTCTTGAAGCTTCAAGGAAACAAACAAAAGAAGCAACCATTTCTTTTCTTGCCCAAAATTAAATAAATAAAATAAATAGTTAAGAAAAGATAACAAAACCCTAACCATTCACTTAAACATAGTTTAAACTAAACATACACCCAAACTTTCATGTATCATCAAACATGATACAATCAAGTGCACAAAAATATATCACATATACAATGTGCACATCAAGTGAGAAAATCCATTTTAAGTGAACAAATACTAGTTAATGCAAAGTAATATATCAAATATATAATTATACATTAAATCATTAAATCAACACTTGATTTAACGATCCGGTCATATCGTATATGACCGACTAATATCCAATGTATCGACTTATCGAATCAATCCTCGATTCGATAACTAGGTTATATCGCATACAACCATTCGATACATTCATCGCGAGAATAGAATACGATATCACATATACGCATTATTCTCGGTCCCGCACATATCTCATATGCTCTCCTATTTCGTTTCGCTTGAGCCAGGAAACCTCTGTGTAGGACTCTAAAGACTCGTCAATACGCCGGCAGCAGGTGATGATCATATCAAACACCCACAAGCCGCAAGCGGTCTGCTAAACGTAACGGCCACCCGGGTATTGAGCGATCAGAAGATTGACGAGCAAGCCCGCTCACACTCCTGTGAATCCAACCAGCAACACTTACCGTACAGTCCGGTCTGTTCGTATGATATGTCGCATATCTCGCCTAGGGGTGGTAAACGTCAGACCCCAGTAGCTCGATAAGTCATGCCGATGTAAGGTCCATAACAAGCACGAAACTACTGATAACACTTACCAGTAAATCAGTGCAACCCTGGCCAGGGATTTCCAGTTATAGCCAGTCGAGCATAGCACAACATCAAACCCCAATACCGGGAGAGATGAATCCCCTCCTATCGCTCATTGCCTCCATGTGAATCGGGACTGTACCCAAAAACCACCTGTTTGCACAACTCAGTAGAGCCGTGGTAGGGTGGGAATCAAAGCACAGTGGGAGACACACAAGACTCTATGACGATCTCGGGTCAACAGACTAAGCTGTACCAGTGTCACCAGAGAACTGCCATCTGACGTGAGGTATAATACTATCTGGGAGTTCTCGGCGAGTCCGTTTAGTGTACCCAGTCTCCACTGAGCACCCACATACCATCTCCGATGTCAAACACTAATGGATATGGGATCATCCATCGCCCATCACATGGGTCGAGAAGATATACGCTAGTCTACTCTGGAATATCGATGCCCCGTCTCGATATTCCCACGATTAGGAACATTGAAGGATGTACTCATTGACTACCCAGGCCCCACTAGTATGATCTACATCATAGTCCTGGAAGTCGAGTACACATCCTAAGGGCTTTATCAACATGTAATAGAGAGACATCATGTATACATGTTAAGATAAAGAGCAACCAGATAGCGTACTATCATGTCGAGCAAGAAATTCCTACCTATATATGTCCCAGCATCCACTACAATATACATCCAATGTACAGTAATGGCCTCTAGGGCATACATATAACTAACAATCTCCCACTTGCACTAAGGCCATCTGTAGCAGTGGTTGCAGTATCTAATACTCAACCATCTCATAAAAGTCTCTCTCTAGGAAAAAGCCTTTGTGAGTGGATCCGCTGTGTTGTCCTCTATGTCTACTCTCCTTACCTCGATCACCCTGGAGATCAACTATCTCCATGATCTGGTGATGCTGCCTCAGAATATGTCTGGGTCACTGATGGGACCAGGGTTCCTGGGCCAAAGCCACACTTCCATTGTCACACAATGGTAGGAACCTAGTTCATCTCATGAACCAATATACACCCAAACTGCCTCTTTGGTAGTATCTATAATAGAGATGTTACCGGCCTTTATCGTCTAGTTTGCCACGGTATCTAGCTTGGAACTCTTCCAACATACCGTCCTTTTACTGAGGGTAAAGACAATGCCTGCGACTGACACTCAGTCGTCCTTATCACCCTGAAACCTTTCCAGTGATTCTCCCCAGGATCAACTGATACTATCTCACTATAGTTAGTGAGAATCCTAACATCCATTTAGATCTGTCTCATAGATCCAAAACCCAGGATTTAGGAGGTATCACATTGATCCTATTGGAGAATCCATGTGAAAAGAGGAGATTGACCGTGTGTAGTATAGGAAACTCTTTTCCTATCAAGAGCATGTTGCCCACGTACAATACGAGGATGACCACCTTACTCTCTACTACCGTTTTGTATATACAAGGTTCATCTACCATTTTGATGAAGTCAAACTCTTTGACTACCACATCAAAACAGATGTTCCAACTCCGCAATGCCTGCTTTATTCTGTAAAGCAACTTGCACACGTTTCCGTTGCTCCCACTGTTTACGAAGCCCTCTGGCTGTGTTCTTATAGACGTTCTCTTCTAAATTATCATTTTAGAAAAGCAGTCATGGCACCCAACTACTAGATATCGTAGTCATGGTATGTAGCAATGGTAAGTAGGATCCGGATGGACTTAAGCATAGGCACTGGAAAAGGTTTCATCATTATCCACGCCTGGTCGATGACGAAAACCTTTAACAAGTCTAGCTTTGAAAGTCTCAACTTTTCCATCTACACCAAGTAATCTTCTCAAGATATACTTGCTCCTGATGGGGATTTAACCCTTCAGATATCGCAACCAAAGTCCATACTTTGTTGGTGTACATGGATTCCATCTCAGATCGCTAAGCATCCAGCCATTCTTACAGAGTCCCTACTCTCGATGGCCTGCTCGAAACCAGTTGGGTCATCATCTCATGATGCAATCCTCGCTCCCACTGTCATCGCGAAACCGAAGTATCTCTCTGGTGGATGAGGAACCCTACCAGATCGGCGGAGAGGCTGAGGTTCGTCGGGGACTATTGAATCCTTTGGTTCTGTCAAATCATTAGATGTAGTTTGTATAGCTGGAATCTTTCCAGTTCTACAGAACTGACCTTGCCTCGATCTTGTCCGGATTTTGCTTTTGACATAGTCCGGACAACCCCAAATCTTAACAAACTTAAGATATGGGCTCTTCCCTTTCCATATCTCATATGGAGTGGTAGGCATTGATTTGATTGGAATCTAATTCAATAGGCATGCAGCTTCTCAAGTGCACAATCCCCAAAAGGAAATAGGTAACTCAGTAGTACTCATCATAGAGCACACCATATCTAATATGGTGCGATTGCTCCGCCCCGACACACCGTTGTGCTGTGGTGTATTTAGAGGAGTAACACCGAGAGAGAATCTCATTCTCCTTTAGAATAGTCCAAGAATTCCATGCACAAGTATTCTCCTCCCTGATCTTATCATAGGACATAATACTTATACCCAGTTTTTGGTTCTCTACTTCTAACTTATATTCTGTGAATATCTCAAAAACTTCGGACTTATGTTTCAACAGGAACATATGGCTGAATCTTGAGAGATCATCAGAGAATATAATGAAGTACAAAGAACCGGTCCTGGCATGTGTAGACAGGGGACCTTGCATACATCACTATGTATCAGTCCCAAGAGTTCACTAACTCTTTCTCTGTTTCCAATAAACAGAGCTATGGTCATCTAATCTTTGCGACATGACTGGCAAGTTTCACAAGATGTAAATTCAAACTGATTTAAATATGCATCTAAATGTAACTTCAGCTAGTCGGGTCGCATTGATATGACCTAGTCTACAATGCCTCAAGAAGGATTCGTTCATTTCTGAACTCTTCCTCTTGTATGTGTTCTGTATACTAGGAACTGTAGTTTGATTTAGAACGTCAATGCTTTTAGATAACGTGCCTGAACCAATCAACTTTTGATATAGGAAATGTTCAAAACATTATCCAACAATACAAAATTTTATCATTTCTTTACTAATAAAGAGACTGATATGATTTTGTATATCAGGTTCGGTATCTAATAGCATTTGTTCAGAATCAATGTATTGGTAATACAGGGTGACAGTGACCAACAGACTTGGCTGCAACACTTGCCCCGTTTTCTGTCTCATGAAACTTATCACCCGTTCTCAGTTCTCTACCTTTCTGTAGCCCTATGTAACAGATTATATATCTGGGATCCTGATCCGGTATCAAATACCTAGGACGCAGAGGATACTGAGAAACAGTTCTTTGTAATGAACACACCCGAAGGAGATGCATCATATGCACTTTCTTCGTTTGGGCGGCATAGGAATTCTGGTATTCCCCTATTTCCTGCTCGGTCTTATAACAATTATAAGTTGGAGCGGGACCAACGTTCCCCAGCTCAGTATAACAAGCGGGTTCGGTCAATACATCCATATTATTATCTTGATTAAGGCGTGATATGGTCGCTATCTGGAGAGAGAGAGAGAAGAAAACACTCTGCGTGCGCTCTTGCAAGATTAGATTGGTTATTTATTTTATCTAATCAGGATGGCTTCCACTGTTTTTATCAAATCTTCCATCAAACCCTAAAAGGAAAAACTAGCCGGGATTAATTACACTCTACAAGTTCGCCAATCTTTCAGCCAGGCCAGTGTCGGTACTTTGAGGGAGGTTCCCCGTGCTTTCGCACGGACCTAATTAAAGTGAACCTCGTTTTCCTAGAGGCGTAACCCCGTTGACACCTTTCTAGACACCTACTTGATCGGCTAATTGTAAAGTGAAAAACTCTCCCTGGAGTAACAATTACTCGCAGTGGGTATCGGGATCCAACTATCATATAGAAGGTATACAATCTCATTGCAAATTTCAACACTTGAAACTCCCGATAGTGGTTTTTACCCCTAGCACCTATGACCTTGGCTAAGGTCAACAAATCATAAGCACTAGTCAAGTTCTACCCGTCATTTCGTGATTAATTAGACCCACCCACATGACCCTTGGCTAAGGTCAACAAAGCCACATGACTGTCCTAACTAATCGCATCATATGCGGTGTAGGAAGATATCACTTAGCTATCGTACACTGTGCCTTGACTATGGTCAACAAACACAGCACGAATACTAAGTACTCTACTTCCTAAAATGACGGAGGGTTGCGAATGTTTTTTAATAAAACCTTTAACGCTTTGAACTTGATCTCGTTGTGGAATCAAATGGTTTTTAAATGGAGTGTTTTTGAGGCTTTTCTAGTTTTGCTAAAGGAGTCAATCCCGATGAAGGGATCGTCGGCCCTTTCCTCATCGAATAAGGTGCAGGATATATCATATATACCGCTGTGCAAAGCAAAAACTATAGAAGCAATCAAAAGACAAACCGAGGGTTGTAGCATCTGCCAGTTATTGCTAAAGGAGTCACTCCCGGTGAAGGGATCTCGGTCCTTTCCTTATCGAATAAGGTGCAGGATGTTCTACAAGGAACACCACGATGCAAAGCAAGAACTGTAGCTACCTATTTTTATTTTTGAAATTAGATTCCACAACATCTTTTAGGTTTATTTTCTTTCATTAATCTCATTAATGAATGTCCCATCATTTAAGTCCACCTAAACATCACAGATAAATACAACGTACGCTTATGCCATCCGCATTCGCCTCGATGTCTCGTCTGCACCGTTAGGTTAGGTAACTAACGCCAGAGCGAGGCAAGGCTAGCGCGGGTGTAAAACATAAGCAACGTCTATATAATATATCATATATGCTATATATAATATCTATCTGAACAAATCACATGATCACATCTGTTCATATCAGATTTTTGCATTTTTATACCGCCCAATTTTTATCACATTGTATATCGGTAGGTACTCTTGAGCCGTGTTTGCTAGTCAATTGCAGGATACAGGTTCTCGGCTCTAAACGGTGAAATTCATGGAAAAACACGACAAAACCCGGGTTCCTGCCAACCACAGATAAAACACGGATCTCCGCTCTTTATCCGTCTGTTGCCACACACCAGTTTAAGAGACAAAATGGCAAATCAATGTCATTTTCATGCACAAGGCTCAATGGCAACACAAGATCCAAGAAATCTACGTGGAGCTCGAGAAAATCATGACAAAAGATCCACATCACATCACCTTTTGTTCAACAGAAATTCTGGAAAAATCGTGAAGAAATTATGAGAAAAAACATATACTATACTGAAGGGCATTGCTATCCAGGAGAAGCCACCAATTTTGGTGGCCTAATTCCCCAATAGGGCCGCAGAACCGCGGCCTAAGCATGCTTAGGCCGCGGAACCGCGGCCTAAGCATGCTTAGGCCGCGGAACCGCGGCCGTACGGCCTCCGCAGAGCATCAAAATTCAGGGGTATTTGGGTCTTTTTATGAAGGTTCTGAATGTTGTCCTAGATTTCCAGCTTCCTGCTTATAAATAGCCCAGAACCTTGTGAAACCAAGTGTGCATAATCTTGTATTTTTCTAGGTTTAGAATACTTGTTCTTCTTCCTCTTCTCATCTTTTCTCCATTGAAAAACTTGTAGTGAGCTTTTGTGAGTGAAGAATGATGAATAAAGAAGTCCCTTTTGTTATTATATCTTGTCTTGTTCTTTAGTTAAATTATTATTGCTTGTAATTTTCATTTGTTAACTTAGTTGTTGTTATTTCTTGTTGTTTCTTTCTTTTATCTTTTCCTTTATCCTTAAACAACCATGACGCTTACGCTTGATCCTTGCCAAGGTGAGGTCGCAAATAGCTAGTTGTTATCTTCTAATCTCCTTCTTTCTATCTTCCTCTTTTGTTTTGTTTTCTTTTCGTTATGATGTGTGAGTAGTTTCATACTTGTTAGGGTAGGATAAGGGAAGGTTGAGAGAAGGAAATCTCTCTCACTCTTTCCTTGCCCAACATCTTAAAATCGACTCCCGTTAATTGAACTACAATCCGCTCCTTACGGAACCCTATCCTACATGATAGCGGTGATTCCGTAGTGAGACCGGTTGTGGTTGAATTAACCGGAGGTTATGGCTAAGAGCCAAGAACGGACGGACAAGCACCAAAAGGAAGAATTTAAGCGTTGGAAAGCCTAGCTTATACTCGCAAGTTCCTTCCTAGTCGTGCTAATCCCCGTTGTTGCCGATTACCGTAACACCGATATTAAGAGTGGTAACGAAAGAAGTGAGCGGCTCCTAACTCAAACTAACCTAATCCTAACCCTAACAAGCTCTCTTTACATATCATTTTAACACTTAGTTAATCACAAACAAATCTGGAAAATTGGACTTAACTCGTTAAAGCACATAGAAAAAGATTCCCATCTCCCTGCGGACGACCCGTACTCAACCGGCTAGCTACAAGCGAAACCGTCTTGATTGCGGTAATTAACTAAACTTGAACACGCAGAATCACTACCAATCAAATGGCGCCGTTGCCGGGGAGACAGTAGTTTATTTCTTTGTGTAATTTCGGGTTAACTTGTGAATATAAATATAACCGAAAAACAAAACAAAAAAAATATACTTTGTAAAAAAAAAATCATCTTGTTATTTTTTATTAGTTTTTGTGCAAGTGTGCAGGATAATACGGAGTTCGAGTTCAGTGCCAAAGACGTGGGAAGATAGACCCACATCTCGCGGCTACACCGCGACGGATCAAAACGAAAAAGACGGTCTATTGAAAAATTCTGGAGCAGATACAGTGAACAATTCAAGATTCAGGAAATCCAGACAACAAGAGGACATCCAGGGAAGCACCCACAACCAAAATAAAGCTTCAAGGACACTATAAAGCCGCGGAACCGCGGCATTGGCATGCTTAGGCCGCGGAACCGCGGCGGTTTGGTGGAATCAGCCTCCCAAATTTCCCTATAAGTCTCTCTAACTCCTCCCCACTCCTCTGGACTCCAATAAACTGTGTTTTATGCAGCATTCTTTGCGCAAACTCTCTTCCCCCTTCCAATAAACTGTTCTTGTGCAGGATTCTTTGCGCCGCGCTAAAAATAAAAATTGTTTGCAGTTGATTTGTTACTGCTTTGCATTTATTAATACGGACTTAAGGGGCTTGAAACCAATTCAGATTGGGTGGGGATTTCATCACCCTTCCCAGGACCCCAAAAATCACAAAAAGCATATGCATTGACCATTGTTAAATTAAAAAATACTAGACTCAGCCCTAAGGACTTCGCGCTCAATAGGACAGAGGACTAGTTACAGGCATCGGCCGTTTATCCTATCTGACTTTTGCGGTGCCTAGGCAAGTGTGACGAAGGCAAGTGGTTATTTAATTATGGAACTTCGCGAAAGCGTTGGACAACCTCCCACTTACCTGGCACTTATCTGGCCGCATTAGACGGAGAAGAGGCGGTTTGAGGTCCTATTTCTAGCCCTCTGGAATAGTTAGGAGCTGTCTAGCAGACCTAGGTAACCCTAAATCTAGGTGTGATTGTGCATATCTTATTTGTGATTGCTTAAAGCCGTAAATCCGTACATATTTCTGTAAAGCTCTTTCTAAAAATAAAAAAAAAACAAAAAAGGAAAAAAATCAAAACTTTTATTAAAACTTGCCCTTTGTCGCCAAATCCATTTTTCACTCCCAAATCCATTTTTCACCCACCACCCATCGTTTTCTCCATTGACATTTTCTTACCCTCTCCTTCTCCGCTTTGACTATACTAAACTCGTTTAGTGTATGTCCGCTTGGATTCGGGACACTAGCGCCCGCCTAGTCCGCGTTACGTTAGTCGCTACCGACTACGCGATCGACTCAGATGTCGAAACTCCGTCCACTCCTCTTTCACCTTTACCTTTGCCGGCCAACTCCGACGTTGACCGGAATTCTGTTCATACATCTTCACCTTCACCTTCACCAACCACTTCTTCCGCGATGTCAGGATTTAATCCGAACATCTCTTTGACTACCCCTGGATTGGCTCCACCTCCTACGGAGACCAATAACCCACCACCACCGCCTGTTGTAGCGCCGCAGCGAATCGCGCTCCAGGATCGTTTCTATCCCACCCGTTCTGCACTTCCCACCTGCCTTTCTCTTCCACCGGCCAATGGGGACAACTTTGAAATTAAGCCCCACTTCATCAACATGCTTCCACGATTTCATGGGCTTGAATCTGAAGATGCCTATATCTTCATCAATAAATTTCAAAACGTTTGTTCCATGTTGAAAACCACCCAACTGTCGGACGATGCTATACGTCTACGGGTCATTCCGTTCACTTTATGCGATCTTGCTGAAAAATGGCTGTATAGCACCGCTTCCCACTCTATAACCAGTTGGGACGAGTTTGTAAAAGCATTTCTAAAGAAATTTTATCCGAATCATAAAACCGCAAGGATCCGCAATGAAATCAACCAATTCTCTCAGCTTCCTTCTGAACCCTTCTGGAAGTGCTTTGACCGGTACAAAGACCTTCTTGTTCAGTGTCCTCACCACGGTATGGAGAAATGGCAACTTTGCCAAACCTTATACGAGGGCCTGAACCCAGCAACGAAGCAGTTGTTGGAAACCATCTGTCAGGGCCACTTCCTATTGAAATCTGACGAGGAAGCGTGGCAGTTCTTTGACGACCTTGCGGAGCAAACGCTACAATGGGAGAGCACCAGACCGACTTCTTCTTCTTCTACCTCCACTTCTACCGGTCAGTCTAGGGTAGGAATCCACCAACTTGATGTCTCTATTGCGATGAAAGCTGAAATGGTTGCAATAACAAGAAAGCTTGAAGCGATAGAGAGCAAATTTTCTTCTCCTTCTCCTGCCCCTGTTCTCCCCCTTCATACCATCTGCGCTTGTTGTTCCGATCCTTCTCACTTAACCAAAGAGTGTCCTTACAATCCACCATCGCAAGGACAGGATCAGATTAATGCTACATTCCAGCAAAGACCGAGGAATGATCCATACTCATCCACCTACAATCCCGGTTGGAGGAACCACCCCAATTTCGCCTGGAATCAGAATCAGAATCAATTCCAAGGCAACAATTTCCAAAGGGCCCCTCCGCCGCAACAACAAGCGCAACAACAAACTCAACAGCAGTTTCAGCAGCCCTTCCAACCCCAACCTTTCCAAAATCAGACGAACAACTTTGCACCCAACAATTCTTTTCCACCAAACAACTTTGTTCCGTCAAACAACGATAAGGTTTCCTCGCTCGAACGAAGTCTGGAGGCGTTCGTTAAACAATCGACACAATCCACCGCCAACATCCAGTCTTCCAATCAGTCCTTAGTGCAACACACTGCCGCTCACGGGCAAAACATCAGGACCATCGAGGCTCAGATTGCACAACTGAATGCGGCCTTAAGCGAGCGAGAAAAGGGGAAGCTCCCGTCCCAGCCACTCCCAAATCCCGGTCACCCACATAATGCACATGTTGCTCTTGAACAACAGAACCATAATGTGAGTGCCGTGACCACACTGAGATTGGGAAGGATGCTGCAAAACAACATTGGCAAACGGATCAACGATGACACCCCAGCCGCTGCTTCTTCTTCTTCTTCTTCGTCTTCGTCTTCTGAGCCTATTCTCCGTTCTTCACAAGGCTCTCTTTCCTCTTCTTCTGTTCTGAATGGACCCACTTCTCACTCCACGAAAACACATGTTCTGGGATCCGTTCCTACTCCACAATCTCCTCCTCCAGCATTAAACTCAACCAATTTTAAAAATGTTCCATTTCCAAACCGGTTGAGGTCTAATAAACAAAATCCTCAAATAGAGAAGATTCTGGAGTTATTTAAACAGGTTAACATTAACATTTCTCTTTTAGATGCTGTCCAACAAGTCCCGTCCTACGCGAAAATCTTAAAGGACTTGTGCACGAAAAAGAGGAAGTCTCAGGTACCCAAGAAAGTTTTCTTGGCTAGTGCTGTGAGTGATGCTCTTACCCAATCTTTACCACAAAAACGGAAGGACCCTGGCTGTCCTACGATTTCAATTACCATTGGGGATAAGAACATCAACCGCGCACTATTAGATCTTGGTGCCAGTGTTAACCTGCTTCCGTACTCAGTATACGAGCAATTAGGTGTAGGAGAGCTGAAACCCACCCACTGCACTCTCCAAATGGCCGACCGATCAATCACCCATCCTAGGGGTGAGCTAGAGGATGTGTTAATAAAAGTCGGGGACTTCATATTCCCCGTTGACTTCATTGTATTAGACACACAGCCTGTAGCTAACCCCCGGAATCAAATTCCGGTGATACTCGGTCGCCCATTCCTTGCAACCTCAAATGCTGTGATCAATTGTCGCAATGGTTCGATGAACCTCTCTTTTGGAAATATGACGATTGAACTCAACATTTTTAGGTTGGGGAATCAGTCCGCCGAACCTAATGCTCATATACTGGACGTCTGCTCGATCCAGGAGATCACCCTTGAAGAGTGTGAATTCGAGGAGTTTCTGTTCGAACACGATAATCTTGACGCCACTAGTGCGTTCCTCTTCGAACCTGCTGCTGTTTCCGCGCCCGACAACGACTACGAGTGTTTCACGTTCTCGAACGATCTTAGCCGCTCACAACCTGAGTTTCAATCCTTCAAATTTCCAGATAAGTTACCTGAACTATCCAACTCGGTCTCTTACACTCGTTTTGAACCTTTGCTGGAGTCCTTTGAGTTCGAGACCTCTGCACCAATCTTGCCTTCAATCGTTTCACCTCCAACGCTCGAACTCAAGCCTTTGCCGTCTCACCTTAAGTACGCTTACTTAGGTGAGAACGAGACCCTCCATGTCATCATCTCGGCTTCTCTAGCTCCAGAGCAAGAGAAAGCCCTTCTTGCGGTCTTGCACAGCAACAGGCAAGCTTTTGGCTGGTCCATGGCGGACATCAAGGGGATTAGTCCCCTGATCGTTGAGCATCACATTCATCTGATGGATGATGCCAAACCAGCCCGGGATCCCCAAAGACGTCTCAATCCAGTCATGAAAGAGGCTATGAAGAAGGAGATCGTAAAATGTCTAGATAGTGGTATCATTTACCCTATCTCTGATAGCCAGTGGGTTAGCCCCATTCATGTTGTCCCCAAGAAATCAGGTATAACGGTCATCACTAACGAGGCGAACGAGTTAATCCCTACTCGCACCCAAACTGGGTGGCGAGTATGCATTGATTACAGAAAACTCAACGCCGCAACGCGGAAAGACCACTTTCCGCTACCTTTCATTGACCAAATGCTTGAACGATTGGCCGGACATGAGTACTACTGCTTTCTTGATGGCTACTCTGGCTATAATCAAATTCCCATCGCCGAAAAAGACCAGGACAAGACCACATTCACTTGTCCTTTTGGCACGTTCGCATATCGTCGCATGCCCTTTGGGTTATGCAATGCGCCCGCTACCTTCCAGCCGTGTATGATGGGAATCTTCTCAGACATGGTGGAAAAATTTCTGGAGATTTTCATGGATGATTTCTCCATCTTCGGCGATTCCTTCAACGAGTGTTTGCTGCATCTTGACGCTGTCCTTACCCGATGTAAGGATAAGAATCTCACTTTGAACTGGGAGAAGTGCCACTTCATGGTACGCGAAGGTATTGTCTTAGGACATATCATTTCGCAAAATGGCATAGAGGTTGACAAAGCAAAGATTGAGGTCATTTCCAATCTGCCTCCTCCCAGATGCGTCAGAGACATCCGAGCCTTCCTTGGCCATGCCGGTTTTTATAGACGGTTCATCAAGGACTTTAGCAAGATTGCTAGGCCCTTGACTCTTTTGCTGGCCAAGGATACGCCATTCGACTTCAACTTGTGTGACTGCATTCGAGTCATTGAAACGCTCACTCACTTCTGCTCCCGTTCTTTCTTCACCTGACTGAACGCACCCATTTGAGATTATGTGCGATGCATCCGACTTTGCCATTGGTGCTGTCCTTGGACAACACATCAACAAGATGCCGCACGTAATCTATTATGCGAGCCGAACCCTGAACGACGCCCAACTCAATTATACAACAACTGAGAAGGAATTCTTAGCTGTTGTATTTGCTTTAGAAAAGTTCAGGCCCTACCTCATCGACTCTCCAGTCATTGTCTACACAGACCATTCTGCTCTGCGCCATCTTTTTGCGAAGAAAGATGCAAAATCTCGGTTAATACGTTGGATCCTCTTGCTTCAATAGTTTGACCTTGTCATTAAGGACAAACGAGGATGTGAAAACGTAGTTGCCGACCATCTCTCACGACTTTCTTCTTCGCCTTCGCTTCAAATTCCGATCAACGACGTTTTCCCGAATGAACAGCTCTTGACAGTATCTTGCGAACCCTGGTTCGCAGATATTGTGAACTATTTGGCCACGGGATTACTACCAACTGAATGGTTAAGTCAGGACAGACTTCGCTTCTTATCCCAAGTAAAACACTTTTACTGGGACGAACCCTATCTGTTCAAGTACTGTCCCGACCAGATTATTCGTCGGTGTGTCCCTGACGAGGAATTCAAGAGTGTGCTGTCATTTTGCCACGATCAAGCATGTGGCGGGCATTTTGGCCCCAGAAAGACAGCTAAGAAGATCTTGCAATGTGGTTTCTACTGGCCACAACTTTTCAAAGACGCTCATGACTATTGCAAGACTTGCTTCCGGTGCCAACACATAGGCCGGATATCCCGGAGGAACGAGATGCCGCTCCAACCGATCTTGGTTGTGGAGATTTTCGATGTTTGGGGGATAGATTTCATGGGGTCGTTTCCCAGCTCTTTTGGGAACTTGTACATCCTTCTCGCTGTTGATTACATCTCTAAATGGGTCGAGGCTGTGCCCAGCCGGACAAGGTTGTCGTTAGGTTCCTTAAAGAAAACATTTTCTCCCGGTTTGGGCACCCCCGAGCGATCATTAGCGACAATGGAAGTCATTTCTGCAATAAGACTTTCGAGGCCTTGATGCGGAAATATTCCATTAATCATAATCTATCCACGCCCTACCACCCCCAAACCTGCGGGCAGGCCGAAGTTTCAAATCGGCAAATCAAGCAGATATTGGAGAAGACGGTTTCCAAGAACCGTAAGGATTGGTCGCTGAAACTCACTGATGCCCTTTGGGCATTTCGAACCGCTTATAAGACCGACCTTGGCATGTCTCCCTATCGGCTTGTGTACGGAAAAGCTTGCCACCTACCTGTCGAAATAGAGCATCGCGCATTTTGGGCGATAAAGGAGCTGAATCTGTCTCTCGAAGATGCGGGCAGCCATCGGAAGCTGCAACTGAACGAACTGAGCGAGCTTAGGGATGAGGCTTACGATAACGCGGTTGTCGTTAAGAATCGAACGAAGGTGTTTCACGATAAACACCTTTTGCGCAAAACCTCAGTACCTGGTCAACAGGTACTGCTTTACGACACCCGACTTCACTTCCATCCAGGAAAGCTTAGATCTCGCTGGAAAGAGCCGTATTTTGTGCGGAATGTGTATCCGCAGGGCGCTGTGGATTTGGAGAATCCAAAGGACGGTTCATTTTTCAAAGCGAACGGACACCGACTAAAACCATACCTTAGCGCCGAACCAACAGAGGAGCTCCTGGTCTTACAGGAGCCGGTTTACCCTGCATGATCTTCTTCTGCCTACCACCAAACTTCGGTTATCCAGCCAAGAACAGTGGACACTGTTCCAAATAAGTTTGGGGGTATTTATAAAGCTTTTTGTATATATGTGTGGATATTCGTTTCCATTCTTTTTCTTTTTCTTTTAAAAACAAAAACAAAAAAAAATTGTTTATCGCTAACCGACAATTTTGACCCTTCAAATGATCTCTTCATGCAATGACAGTGAGGACACTGTCCAGTTTAAGTTTGGGGGTACGCTCGGTACGCATTTCTTACCTTCGCATTCATATGTATATTTTGCATCTGCATATTAAAATCCATAAAATCTATAAAAATCTGAAAATTTTCTAAAAACATAAAAACTTTTCTGTCAAGTTAGCTAGTGGGAGGACTCTGATTCAACATTTCGACGGTTTTGTTTGATAAAATAAGAATAACTAAATCTTATGTTTAGATTTTGAAAACCTGAAAGATAACTCTCCTTTGAAGTTAACTAGCTGATATACGTCTTTACATCACACTACACGTGTCGTGAGTTTTTGGAAATTAGATGACAAGTCTTTTATGTTTAAAAACTTTTAAATAGATAAATGATTTTCTGAGGATCAAATAGGTTTGTTCTGAAATAAGTAATATCAAGAATAGTTTATGAAGTGAGTGAATATGAAGGAATGTTATTGATGCCTTAATTGGAACTAAGTCTGAAAAATAACCCATCTGAAACTTGATTGGAATGATTACACACCGAACCCACTAAACACGTCTTTTATCCAAAAAAAAATAAAAAATAATTGAACTGCCGGTTATATCTCCGTTCGTATTGAATCATTTTGATTTTCACGCCAAACTGTCTTTTGTTTTTGGACCCAGGTAACTTGAGTAATTAAGTCCGCTGGGGTGTTTCTACACCTAATGCCCTAAAACCAACTGGTTTGGGTGCATTGGCCCAAAGCTCGCTAAGAAGCCTAGAAAGTCCAGATCAAAACAAAGTCAAGCAAGTGTTCTCTCCGAGTTAAAATTCCTAACGGTTCTTTGTGTGAGAATAATCTTGATAAAATACAAGCTTTTATAAAAATTTTAGCGGAGATATGAAGGTTTTACTCTATGATAAAGACTATTGCACGTTCACAGAGGTGTGTATGAAATGAAAACAAGAAAAAGGTGGAGTGAAAAATAAGACCTAGTTTCCTGTTAAGGAAGATAGAAATTCTGAAGTTGAAACCTTACTGGAAAACGAAACTTGAAAAATGCTTAACTCTTTATAAAAATTATGTGATCCTTTCAAAATTCTTATCCGGGCTTTATTATGAGGACTTTATTCGACCCTTCTGGAACTTAACGACATTATTTGCACTGCACGTGAAGACATATAAAAGCTGTAGTTAAATAAGAAGCGAGGTGTGAAAAATAAAGGTTCGATAGTCTAGACTTAGGATAATAGAATTGTTATTTTCTGAAACAAAACTTTAGGGTTTGAATCTTAGTTATTTTACAAAACTAGCTTGGCCGGATTTTGTGGGTAGTATCCGCTGAAAACCCTCAGGAGACAACACTCCTCCTACTAGGGACACCTAGAGGTTTAACGGCTTGTTGCACATGCTCAGTGCAATCGCGTTCCCTACGAAAGTGAGGTTAGGAAATTTTTTGTGAATAAATTGGCTTTGCTCGGGACGAGCAAATGATAAGTTTGGGGGTATTTGTTCATATCAGATTTTTGCATTTTTATACCGCCCAATTTTTATCACATTGCATATCGGTAGGTACTCTTGAGCCGTGTTTGCTAGTCAATTGCAGGATACAGGTTCTCGGCTTTAAACGGTGAAATTCATGGAAAAACACGACAAAACCCGGGTTCCTGCCAACCATAGATAAAACACGGATCTCCGCTCTTTATCCGTCTGTTGCCACACACCAGTTTAAGAGACAAAATGGCAAATCAATGTCATTTTCATGCACAAGGCTCAATGGCAACACAAGATCCAAGAAATCTACGCGGAGCTCGAGAAAATCATGACAAAAGATCCACATCACATCACCTTTTTTTCAACAGAAATTCTTGAAAAATCGTGAAGAAATTATGAGAAAAAACATATACTATACTGAAGGGAATTGCTATCCAGGAGAAGCCACCAATTTTGGTGGCCTAATTCCCCCATAGGGTCGCGGAACCGCGGCCTAAGCATGCTTAGGCCGCGGAACCTAGGCCGCGGAACCGCGGAGCATCAAAATTCATGGGTATTTGGGTCTTTTTATGAAGGTTCTGAATGTTGCCCTATATTTCCAGCTTCCTGCCTATAAATAGCCCAGAACCTTGTGAAGCCAAGTGTGCATAATCTTGTATTTTTCTAGGTTTAGAATACTTGTTCTTCTTCCTCTTCTCATCTCTTCTCCATTGAAAAACTTGTAGTGAGCTTTTGTGAGTGAAGAATGATGAATAAAGAAGTCCCTTTTGTTATTATATCTTGTCTTGTTCTTTAGTTAAATTATTATTGCTTGTAATTTTCATTTGTTAACTTAGTTGTTGTTATTTCTTGTTGTTTCTTTCTTTTATCTTTTCCTTTATCCTTAAACAACCATGGCGCTTACGCTTGATCCTTGCCAAGGTGAGGTCGCAAATAGCTAGTTGTTATCTTCTAATCTCCTTCTTTCTATCTTCCTCTTTTGTTTTGTTTTCTTTTCGTTATGATGTGTGAGTAGTTTCATACTTGTTAGGGTAGGATAAGGGAAGGTTGAGAGAAGGAAATCTCTCTCACTCTTTCCTTGCCCAACATCTTAAAATCGACTCCCGTTAATTGAACCACAATCCGCTCCTTACGGAACCCTATCCTACATGATAGCGGTGATTCCGTAGTGAGACCGGTTGTGGTTGAATTAACCGGAGGTTATGGCTAAGAGCCAAGAACGGACGGACAAGCACCAAAAGGAAGAACTTAAGCGTTGGAAAGCCTAGCTTATACTCGCAAGTTCCTTCCTAGTCGTGCTAATCCCCGTTGTTGCCGATTACCGTAACACCGATATTTAGAGTGGCAACGAAAGAAGTGAGCGACTCCTAACTCAAACTAACCTAATCCTAACCCTAACAAGCTCTCTTTACATATCATTTTAACACTTAGTTAATCACAAACAAATCTGGAAAATCGGACTTAACTCGTTAAAGCACATAGAAAAAGATTCCCATCTCCCTGCGGACGACCCGTACTCAACCGGCTAGCTACAAGCGAAACCGTCTTGATTGCGGTAATTAACTAAACTTGAACACGCAGAATCGCTACCAATCAACATCACAGATAACTCAACAGAAAATATCATATGAAATATTGGATATACTTGGACGTCCATGTTTTTAATACGAGCCAGTATAAAACACGGATTCCACGGTCGTGATGAATAGCCAATCCCACACCCCTAGACCCCTACGAGAGCGGCAAGCAACCCTACCAATTCTAGAGCTAGGAGACCCGCACTCGACTCCTCGAGTTGGTCTCCCACTGGACTCCAGAACCCGGTTACTTGTGCTCTCCTCCTTAGGTCTATCCTAATGCGGAAAAGTAAATAATATACAAATGCTGACATCATCCGCAACCTGGAAGTGCCCCAATAAAAGAATATTACATACAAGTTTTTACATGAATGAAAATGAAAAACACTCATCTCACATAAAAAAAATCCCGGCTATTCAAACACGACGATCCAATATAACATATCCAGCAACACATAACATCACATGTCATCAACGTAAGTAAACATGCGTATCCCAATTGTCGTTGACATATAGCAACGAAACCGGCGATATCATATATTACACTTATGGTCGCAGAAAAGAAAGTGTAAAACTACAACAGTTGGAATCCGCAAACTCTTTAGACGCATGCCTAATCAAATGAATTCCTTAGATATCGCATGCCTAACAATTATAAACCCCGCATTTTAGTCTCTTTATCGAAAACTCTTTTCAATATAAAGTCGGGCAATTCAACAAGATTCCCGGCATCCAGAACGAATGCTCGTCGCAAACTTTAGTAGACGGCCGCACCCCCGGTACCGTCGACGAAGTGCACTAAGGCGGAACACCGCTGTCGCGAGCACCCGAACGGATGCTTTTTGGCGACGGGGTTCTCCTACAGTCACTTGGTCGGGGCTATGGGGTGAGGCTGTCTATTAAGTTTACCCGGCGAGTATCCGCGTTCGCTACGTTATTGCGACGGACTTTTGATCACATCAAAATTCTGTGGCAACCGATCAAGTGAGACTAAAGTGCTATGTTTATAACATCCAAATCAGTTATCTCATAACTACATGTGGATTCCAAATATTGTATCACATTCCAGATAAATAGAAAAAGTTAAACTTTCCGATCGAACAATCAAACACCCAAGTTTTCCCGAAACAGCTCAACACATGAAATAGGTTTAAAGACATTCACTTCATGCCTCAGTACCAACGGTCCAGCCGTAGAAGGGTCAAGCCAACGCCTCACATGTGGCACGCCGTACTGCCCCAAACCCTAAGCTTCAAAGGGCAGTTCAAGACGGTCACATAATCGAGTTAAGGTTTGTTGTCTTCTAGAGGGACCATCGCGTTACTTGCACTACTTAGAACGTCGTTAAACTACGGAAAAATCCAACAATTGAAAATTTCCCGGCAGGGGAAAAAGTGGGTATTTTTATCCGGTCGAACTTTTTAACATATTCTAAAGTTATCCGGAAAAACACATAGACAAAATTAGATAATCCGATCGAATCTGTAAACTCCCAATACAACCCAGAAAACTCAACTCTTGAGTATAATTTAAAAATTCCCATAAAACTCAGCACTAACAGATAGGAATTACTGTGCAAAGAAAAAGACAAGAAGCTCCTATATGGCCGCGGAACCGCCGCACATGCCATGCTCATGCCGCGGTTCCGCGGCCACGTGGTCGAGTTACCCTCACGTGCTTCACAGAAATTCATGAAAAAACCTGCTGAATTTTCTGGATAGTTTTAATTCACAAAAATCCACAATTTACAAAAATGTACAGAGAGTGGATTTTGCATTAGGGTTTCGGTTCGATCGGACTTCTAACTCCGTCTACTCATCGCCTAAGGCTCTAGCTAGGCTCTGATACCACTGTAGGGTTCCTATGCACACCCATGAGGTTCTACAAGTGATCAAACATGGCCAATTCAAAATTTTCATGTGCCAAAGAAACCCTATGCAAGATCGATAACTAGAGGTAAAGGCGAAACTAGCAAGCAAACTACTTTGCTATAAAATGAAAGAGGCTACAACCTTTGTAGATCCGGTCTTCCACTTCCTTAGCTCCGTGACGATGTCCCCTCGCTGCGATCATCGGATCCCGGACTCTAGCGTCGGCTTCATCGGAGAAATGGGCGGGCTAGGTCGTCGACTTCGATGCCGAAGATGATCTACGTCGAGGCAACTCAAGATCAAGCTCCAACTTCATCAAGTCATGAAACTTATGAATAAAACACCCTATACTACATGGCAAGTGGTAGAGGATGAAGAAATAGGAAGTGGGTTCACTTTAGAATTGGATTTCTCACTTTTTTTTATCATGACACCATTAGAGGATGTAAGGTTTCTTCTTCTTGAAGAAGAAGAAGAAGAAAAAGAATATGATAAGAATTATGAAAAAAGAAAATAAAGTCATTCTTATCATTTTAGCAACCATGGTTTAGTGTAGAGAATAAACTAGGGTTAGGTGAATGGTTAGGTCTAGGAAAGAAACAAGAATGGTCAAAGCTTCTTGAAGCTTCAAGGAAACAAACAAAAGAAGCAACCATTTCTTTTCTTGCCCAAAATTAAATAAATAAAATAAATAGTTAAGAAAAGATAACAAAACCCTAACCATTCACTTAAACATAGTTTAAACTAAACATACACCCAAAGTTTCATGTATCATCAAACATGATACAATCAAGTGCACAAAAATATATCACATATACAATGTGCACATTAAGTGAGAAAATCCATTTTAAGTGAACAAATACTAGTTAATGCAAAGTAATATATCAAATATATAATTAAACATTAAATCATTAAATCAACACTTGATTTATCGATCCGGTCATATCGTATATGACCGACTAATATCCAATGTATCGACTTATCGAATCAATCCTCGATTCGATAATTAGGTTATATCGCATACAACCATTCGATACATTCATCGCGAGAATAGAATACGGTATCACATATACGCATTATTCTCGGTCCCGTACATATCTCATATGCTCTCCTATTTCGTTTCGCTTGAGCCAGAAAACCTCTGTGTAGGACTCTAAAGACTCGTCAATACGCCGGCAGCAGGTGATGATCATATCAAACACCCACAAGCCGCAAGCGGTCTGCTAAACGTAACGGCCACCCGGGTATTGAGCGATCAGAAGATCGACGAGCAAACCCGCTCACACTCCTGTGAATCCAACCAGCAACACTTGCCTTACAGTCCGGTCTGTTCGTCTGATATGTCGCATATCTCGTCTAGAGGTGGTAAACGTCAGACCCCAGTAGCTCGATAAGTCATGCCGATATAAGGTCCATAACAAGCAAGAAACTACTGATAACACTTACCAGTAAATCAGTGCAACCCTGGCCAGGGATTTCCAGTTATGGCCAGTCGAGCATAGCACAACATCAACCCCCAATACCGGGAGAGATGAATCCCCTCCTATCGCTCATTGCCTCTATGTGAATCGGGACTGTACCCAAAAACCACCTGTTTGCACAACTCAGTAGAGCCGTGGTAGGGTGGAAATCAAAGCACAGTGGGAGACACACAAGACTCTATGACGATCTCGGGTCAACAGACTAAGCTGTACCAGTGTCACCAGAGAACTGCCATCTGACATGAGGTATAATACCATCTGAGAGTTCTCGGCGAGTCCATTCAGTGTACCCAGTCTCCACTGAGCACCCGCATACCATCTCTGATGTCAAACACCAATGGATATGGGAACATCCATCGCCCATCACATGGGTCGAGAAGATATACGCTAGTCTACTCTGGAATATCGATGCCCCGTCTCGATATTCCCACGACTAGGAACATTGAAGGATGTACTCATTGACTACCCAGGCCCCACTAGTATGATCTACATCATAGTCCTGGAAGTCGAGTACACATCATAAGGGCTTTATCAACATGTAATAGAGAGACATCATGTATACATGTTAAGATAAAGAGAAACCAGATAGCGTACTATCATGTCGAGCAAGAAAGTCCTACCTATATATGTCCCAGCATCCACTACAATATACATCCAATGTACAGTAATGGCCTCTAGGGCATACATATAACTAACAGTTTTTCCGGGCGTTGCGGAATACCTATTGTTTGCCGTTTTTCCGGGCGTTACGGAATAATCACTGATGTGTTACGATGAGGATTACATTAATTGATTTCGAAGACTTTAGAATAGATAACCCAGTAGCACAGTTTAGATTGATCACTGCACGTCACTTATACTGATATACTTCACTGTTATATATTCCTGTTGATTTGTTACTGTTCATACTCGTGCTTGCATGTCCTGCTACTCCTTGATTATATTACTGTTGATATTATAACGCACTGACGTCTGGGTTTTGGTTGGCCCAGATCCTCTACCTTTGTCACAGGCTGATCAGGAGTATTTCCGCTGTCAGGCCGAGCAATGAGGATCCTGTTAGTATCCAGTCAGTTTAGTTATTTCCTTACCTTCCAGATTGTTATTGTACCTGGATCTTTTGCTTCCGCTTTATTTTATTTCATGACTCGTTTATTCTGGCTTATGGACATGTGTTAGATAGTTTATTACTGTTCTTGATATCTCTACAGCCGTAATATGACTGTGGAGGGATATTTCCTATCCACAGGTAGCATGGTTGGCTCTGTCACGTGCCTATCTTAGCGCACCCTGGGAAGCGGGGCGTGACAACGACCGGTTGGTTGACATATGGTGGTATTAAGACTTTTGGAAGACACACACATATAAGAATTTGCTTCTCCTCCTTACCAAATGTTCTAAGAATCAACGACTTGAATCTCAAAACCATCATAGAAGAGAAACATAAATACTGCTTTTACTTCTATTTGGTCGTAGATCGAAAATGCTTTTGAGGGAATTGATACGTTAATTAGAGCTATGGTCGATTACGTGTTGTGTTCTAAAAACAATAAAATCATCGACAGAAACAGCATGAGAAATACAAATTTCTTTCAAAAGTTCCAAATACCAACATATGAAAAAGTTAGCCGAAAGGGGATCATCTGACAGAGGACCTGAAGTGCAACAAAAATAACTACGATGGAGCCACTCAAATTCTCAGAACACATTGGTTTTATATAGGTATGCATGTGTCTATTTAAGACGAAAGGCTCCTTCATCCATTAGATTGAAAATCTTACTATTATAATCCAAACTCTTTGGATAGTGATGTCGTTATTGCAACATTTGCAATAAAAAAATTCAAAAAAAAAGGAGAAATAACCATTACCATAAGAAAGCATTATAGGGTCCACGTCACTATACCAAGACTAAATAAAAATAAAGACAATATAGTCAATTTCCATCCGTTCATACTAACTTTCAGACTTCAAGTTCAAACCAAAAAAATGGAGCAAACTTTTAATTATATAGTTTTATATGATACAAATAAATTACATTTAAAGAGGCTAACAAAAATAGTTGAAATAACGAAGGAGAGAAAAAAAAATCATCACCAAATTAAATCAATCTTTTTTTGACAATATCAAATTAAATCAATCTTAATCAATTAAAAACGCACAATAATAAAAACTAGGTACAAACAATATCTATTCCATATTTTTCTCCCACGATAACAACCCACAAGTATTAATCATCCAATATTTAATAATAACACATGCATTACACATGCAATATACTAGTGAATCTCTAATGGAATCAAATCCTTTAGGTCAGTTGCACTTCACAGCAGCTCCTCAGGACATTGAACCCAGCAATTAAGACATGTTTGGATAGCTCTAATTTTATGGGTTTTAGATTAAGATTTCTTTTTTCCAATAGATTAGGTTAATCTCTCAAAAGCTTTTGTTTGGATGCTGATTTTCAATATTAATACAGAGACTTCAAAAAACCCAAATAGAGCTATTTCTATGGATAAAAAAATTAGCCCAGTTCCATTGTTCTTCTTCCTTTTTGAGAATTCTTTTATCTTTATATCTTATTTCATCTTTGATAAAACAATTCCCAATCACTCTTTTCGTTAATATATCATCTCTTACATCCTTTAACTCTTTTCTCCTTTTTTTCTTCTTAAATTAGAAAAAGGGATTTTGAGATGGGTTGTATGGAATTTTGAGATGGGTTGTATGGAATTTTGAGATGGGTTGTATGGTAAAACAAGTAATAAATTACTTATAAAAAGAATCGTGAGAGGATGTTCTTGTAGGGTTGCTAGGCACACGCACAAGGGTCTACGAGGCATCAACCATGCCCAATTAAAATTTTAGCCGTGCCGAACAACTCTAATACGGATCTTTAAACTAGGTTTTAGGCGAAAACTAGCATGTTAACAACTTTAACACTAAGTGAAAGGGATTACAACCTTTGTAGATCCGGTCCTTCACTTCATTAGCTCCGTGTAGACGTCCCCATCGCTGCGATCATGAACTCCGGACTCTAGAGAAGCTCCACGAGAAGAACGAACGTGCTTGCTACGATGACTTCGAGGCCGAAGATGATCTACGTCGGGGAGACACTAACTCAAGCTATTCCTTCACTAAGTCATAAACTTTGTGAAGAGAACATATTCTACTACATGGCAAGTGGTAGAGGATGAAGAAGTAGGAAGTGGGCTCACTTTAGAATTGTTTTTCTCACTCCTTTTCTCATAGCACCATTGGAGCTAGTAAGCTTTTGGATGGAGCTTGATGATGAAGAAGAAGAAGAAAGAATAATTCCATCCAAATGAAAACTTATCCAATAAATAATGGCACCATGGTTGAGTTAAGCCCTCATGCTGAACTCATGTAGAGAATTAACCAAGGCATTAGGTTAAGGGTTGGGTTAAAGAATATCAAGACAAAAGAGTGGATTTTGTCAAAGTTTCTCCAAGCTTCTTCAAGCTTGATTACTTTGACTAAGTTTAACCCTTTTGTTAAATGTTATGATAAAAGAATAACCCTAATCTTAAAACTACTCTTGGTACAAGTCTCATACACCCATCTTGTGTGTATCATCAAGCATGATACAAACATGTACACTTGCATATATCACATATAAACAATGTGCACAAACTAGTGAGAAAATAAATCATAAGTGAGCTAATACTAGTTAATGCAATGTAATATATCAAATATATAATTATGCATTAAATTATTAAATCAACTCTTGATTTAATAATCCGGCTATAACCGACTAATATCAAAAGTAACAACTTATCGAATCAACACTTGATCCGATAACCCGGCTATATCGCATACAACCGATCAATGTCACGAATCGCGAGAATAGAATACGGTATCTCATATCGTATTAATCTCGGTCCCGCATATATCACATATGTGCTCCTACTCCGTTTCGCTTGAGCCAGGAAACCCCTGTGTAGGACTCTAAAGACTCGTCAATACGCCGGCAGTAGGTGATGATCATATCAAACACCCACAAGCCGCAAGCGGTGTGCTAAACGTAACGGCCACCCGGGTATTGAGCGATCAGAAGATGAACAAGCAAGCCTGCTAGTACTCCTGTGAATCCAATCAGTAACACTCCCGTACAGTCCGGTCTCGTCGTCTGATATGTCGCATATCTCGCCTAGGGGTGGTAAACGTCAGACCCCAGTAGCTCGATAAGTCGTGTCGATATGAGGTCTATAACAGTTCGAGAAACTACTGGTAACACTTACCGGTAAATCTCAGCAACCCTGGCCAGGGATTTCTGGTTATAGCCAATAGAACACAGCGCAACATCAACTCCCTATACCGGGAGAGACGAATCCCCTCCTATCGCTCATTGCCTCCATGTGATTCGGGACTGTACCCAAAAACCACCGTTTTGCACGCCCTCTTGGACGTGGTAAGGTGGAAATCAAAGCACAGTGGGAATCACATAAGAATCTATGACGATCTCGGGTCAACAGACTACTCTGTACCAGTGTCACCGGAGAACTGCCATCTGACGTGAGGTATAATACCATCTGGGAGTTCTCGGCGAGTCCGTCCAGTATACCCAGTCTCCACTGAGCACCCGTATACCATCCTTGATGTCAAACACCGATGGATATGGGATCATCCATCGCCCATCATATAGGTCAAGATGCGTATACGCTAGTCTACTCTGGTGCATCGATGCCCTGTCTCGATACACCCACGGCTAAGGACCTTGAAGGATATACTTATGGACTACCATGTCCCCCACTAGTATGATCCGCATCATAGTCCAGGTAGTCAAGTACACATCCTAAGGGCTTTACCAACATGTAACAGAGAGACAATCAGTATACACGTTAAGGTAAAGAGTAACTAGATAGCATACTATCATGTCGAGCAAGAAAGTCCTCCCTATATATGTCCAAGCATCCACTACAATATACATCACATGTATAGTGTTGGCCTCTAGAGCATACATATAACTAACAGTTCTCAAGTTGGAGTGAATTAAAAAAAGAAAGAAAGATGAATTGTGAAATTAGAAAAAAATGATTTTGAAAATAATAAAAGAATATAATGGGTTGAAGTTTTTTTTAAAATCAATGGGTTAAAATTGAGAAAATAAACATGACTATGGGTTGTGAAAATTAAAAAGAAAATTGAAGAAGAAGATGATTTGTGGTGGAAAATTGGGGATACAACGAAGATAATAACATGTTGTGAGAATTGAATAAAAATTGAGAAAGAAAACGAATGGATTATGGAATTGAAGAAAAACTAAAATTGAAGAAAATGAGTTATAAAATTGATTTAAAAAATAAAAATGAATTGGAAGAAAATATGTTTTGGAATTGATAAAATATTGAGTTGGATGATAATGGGTTGAGAGATCTAAAAAAATTAAGTTAGAAAATAATGGATTAAGAGATCTAAAAAAATTAAAGGATATTGATGGAGGTCTGGATTTTCTTCATATATTGTCTTCCGTTAATGTGTAGTAAGAGTTGATGGACGGCTGAGATTGGGTTCGGAGATTGCCTCCTGGTGCGTGTGGATCTCAGTGGGCTTGATGTGGATGAGGCCGAGCTACCTGTAATAAAGTCCCAGGATGGTTGTACCACCGAGGACCCTCCGACGATTAAGTTAGTCGAGGTAAAGGGGCAGAGTAACGGCCTATTGGGGTAAAATTCGCTTACCTGAGTCATCGGAGAGAGGGGTTTATATAGTTGCAGCCATGGGCTGGCGAGCGCGAGATTCACGCCGGCCGTTATGCCCCTAGCGTTACCCCTGTGCGAATGGCAGGATCCCCTATTGATGACGAGACACGCTCGTTAATGGGGGAACATGTCGGCATGGAACGCGGGATCTTATGGCGGACATCTCGAACTCATGGCGAGATTCGCGGAGCTGTGGCAGAGATTCCTGTGATCTATGTTCCGGGTCGGTCGACGGGACCGAGGAGGACTTTCTCAGCGGGAGGCTCAGGGACGAGCGGGCGGCCGAGCAAGTCTTATTCTGTAGTAGCTCGGGAGCGAGCTGGGAGGGCTAAGGGAGCCCCGGCATGCATGATGTCTCGGAGACGAGACGACGGTCGTGTGTGGGATGAGCATAGGAATGTTCTGGTGGGTCACCGAAGGCCGGGGCCGTCCACGGATCGGAGGCCCAGGGTATACCTTCAGGGTGCTATTCTTGTTCCTTTTCCATAAGCTTTAGGACACGTCATCTGCCACGTGTCATGATCTGGGGAATCCCCGGTATTGAGCATCATCATTAGCCCCCAACTCTCGTCTCGACCTATTCATGGGTCAGGTCGAGAGTGGTCTGATCGGGTATTCTAGCTGGGTTCATAGTTGGAGACCTCGATGGCACGGATTTTTAGGCAATTAGCCGTATTTTTTTGATGACGTCAGTCGATCAGAGAAGAGGTCGCCCATTTAAAGAGAGACGCCGATTTGAGCGTACGTCTGTTAAGGTTCCAGGCCGCGCGTCCGGTGCTGGTTGGTTGACGTGATGGGCCGCCGGTGTCCTTCGCACTTGAGAGGAGGTGCCCAATGCGTGTGAGACATATGGAGCATCGATGGTCGTCGAATGCGGTGTGCCGTTTTGGCGGGAGACGATCGGTGCCGTAGGGCTCGTTTGCCGACTGCTGACGTATTGATGTCCGAGCAGGCCCTCAGTTAGGCCGGGCTCAGCCCCGCTCAATTTGCGGGTATGTTAGGAGCTTTAGGCGACCTGTTTAGACTTGTGTACTCTCTTATCGTTTCTGGCATTGCTAACTCCATGTATTTTGGCTTTTTTCTGCAGAACCGATGGACCGAGCTAAATTTTGGGCTGCCAAGGCTGAAAAGAAGGGGGGAAAGCCGGAGGTGCCGGCCCTTCCTGCCCATCTTCGAGTCCAGCCCTGCCGGTGGCCGCCCCGGCTAGGCGCTCTGTCACGACCCAAAGTTCGGCCCGTGACCGGCACTTAACCACGTAACGTCTACAGGCGTAACGCGACTAAGTAAGCCGAAACCCAGAAATCAAAACCATTTGAAGTAGTGAGTGTTTAAAACATTTAAGGGAGACATTTTTTAAAACATTTAGAAAACCTTAAGTAATTTAGTAAAATTCTTTAAAGTTCAAGTTATTGTCTTAAAAATTCTGGCAGCATTTCCTTTGTAAAAACTAGCCCCGAAATCGGGTACAAAGCAATAAATGAGTAAAATGATATACAATAGAAATAAAGCATCCCAAACGGGAGCAATCACGCCCAACGGCGGAACAATCACCAAAAATATAATATACAACGCCGTAGCGAAGAAATGAGCAGTATAAGTGAAAACAATTATCATGAAAGATAAAGCTGCATAAATAAAGTCGGCTCACAACGAGCTCGACACCAGAGTACAAAACAATATACATCATCTTCACAACTGGTCTCTAAATCAATACATAAGTAGTAGATGGAGAGTACTAGATACAACAGTGTATACAACTGGAAAATAAACAGATACCGCACAAAATCCACCTATCAGCAAAAGGGCTAGCACGCCAACTGCAGTGGTATCTGTGTCAAAAGATGCAAGAAAACAGCCTGCCGCGACTACTCCGAGGGGCAACCTGCAAACACTGTGGCACAACGGGGGTGAATTGCCAAATCGTGAATAGTAGATAACATATAAAGGTAATCGCGAGTATGCACGTACTGCAATACTCTAACATATGTCATCAGATAATGTCTATATGATGAACTGGATACGCAATAATCATGCCTAACAGGTGCAATTTAATAACATCAATATATATGATGAGCAGGGTATGCAATAATCATGCAAAAGTACTCTATCAGGTACTATAACTACAGGATGAGATGTAAAATAATGAATGCTGAGCATGGGATAAAATATCATCTACACGGAATGTCAATGTGGAAAAATAACCGGTGTCCATCAATGCACCCAAAACCCAGTAAAACTCAGGCGCCGTCACTCTAATCGGCACTCAAATCCTGTAAATCTCATAGAATCGTGAGTACCCAACATCGACACTAGAAATATCATAAATAATCGTGTCCAGTATCGACACACAAATCCTCAAGTATCGGGCTCCGTCAGTCCGGATCAGCCCACCGGCTCCGTCTGTGGAATCGGCCCTCGGCCCCGGCAATACGTGTCGTCCCGTATCCATCTATCGACTCTGGTCGGTATCTTCCGGATAACCGCCAGGTCCAACCAATCACCGGTAGGTAGTGGTCCCTCTACCAGGCTCACCGTCTACTGCACAGCGATCCGTTCTCATCCCGGGGTACCATACCGGGTCCACCATGTACCCGCAATCGGCCTCGTCCAGCTCCTCGATTCGGGTTCACATGTCACACGTCTCAGAACCGAGAAAATGCATGGTGGATGCACTGAAATATCATATCAAGGGAAACCGGGTTTTTAAAACAGTGCGTATTTTCTTAAAATAATACCCCGGTTCCCAAATCCAGAAATCACATAAATCCAAACTCAATGCGTAAATCCATGCAATATGTCGTATGACACTAAGAGTAAAAGAAAGGGAAAACCGCTCTTTTAAAAAGGATCCAGTTTTGAAAATGTCTCGTGCGATCCCTTAGTTTTTAAATCATGTCAATATCACTCATGTATGTAACATATGTATGTATATAGGTATGGATGTGCAAATAGATATATACGCAATGTGAGTGTAACAATATACATGTGCACCAATATGGATATACGATGTATATGTGCACAAGTATAGATATATCAAGGTACGTATGCACTAATGTGAATATAAAGGGTGCATGTGCGCAGGTAGTGATATATCAATGATGGTATGGACTAATGTGAATATAAAGGGTGCATGTGCGCAGGTAGTGATATATCAATGAAGGTATGCACTAATATGAATATAAAGGGTGCATGTGCGCAGGTAGTGATATATCAATGAAGGTATGCACTAATGTGAATATAAAGGGTGCATGTGCGCAAGTAGTAATATATCTGATAATATGTGAATATGCGACAAGTCATGACAATCATCAATGATGCGGTGATCCTATAGTGCGAGTGTCATGGCAATCACTAACGGCATGAGTGTAACATACATTTAGTGCTCGTGCAGCTTAAACCGTTAGTGACAATACAGTGTTCTATAATTACCATTCTATATGCAACAGGAGATGGTATGCTACTATAGTATATATATATATGAACACATACAACTAAAATATCCTATAACGCCCTGACGCTTAACGCCATACGGGCGATTTTCCCGTAGATGTTAAATCTACTCACCTGGTCGCGTGCTAAGTGTAGCTGACCACTTGCTTCCCCTTCTTTGCGGCGTCCGACGTACCCGCCTGCGAACATGGAATTTAAACAACGAATCCATATATAAGAAAAATATCTCGCAAAACGCGATATCGAAATCAAACGAGAAACTCGTGTCGCGAACTAAACGCGCGTGTGTACGATACGCTGAAACGTGTGTATACGCGTCTAAAACTATCCCGACACGTCGCGACACACTGGATCACAGAACCCACTCACGTATCACACGTGTCGCGCAAACTAAACGTATTGGAAAAATGATATATCGTCCCAGATTCTTACTCAGGTGAAAACTTACAAAATTGCACATGCCAAAACACTGGAATATGCAGCAGACTACCCTAACCAAAACCCCAGCACCCCAGTCCCCTACCTGGCCGCAATTTGCGGCCAGAACTAATTAATTGGCGGCCAAATAGTGGAAAGGGGGTCTCGTGCTTTGTGTGTGTAGTCTAGACCTAGTATACATGCTCCAGTTTTCTTAGTTTTCTTCTGAAGGAGCCGGGTCAAAAGCAGATCACATAAAGGTCTAAGTTTGCTTAAAAACGTTAAATTTTGCACAAAATGAAACCCTATGGTATTTTGGTGAAATCTGGGGTTAAGCTGAGTTTAAGTAGCCCTAATAACACTTAACTAGGCTAGGCTAACCATCGGAAACATCTCTTAACCAAAACTCCCCACAATCCACCATTTTTAGCATAAAAACTCACTTTTAACACTAACCAAAGCTATTTAACACACAAGCTTAGAAAAAAGGAGTTGGGTTTAAGAAATATACCCCAAAAAGCCCAAGGAAGCAGGGGAAGGAGGAGGAGAAGAAGAGAAGAAGCTGCTGCTGCCTGCAACTGTGCTGGTGTTTGATGCTGCTAGTGTTGTTGCTGATGCTGCTGCTGGTGTTGTTGCTGATGCTGCTAGTGCTGCTTGTTCTGCTGCTGCTGTGGCTCCTGCTGCTGCTGCTGCTGGAGCTGCTGCTGGTGCTGGTGGTGAGCGAGAGGGAGAGTATTGTGAGAAAAAAAATGATGTGAGCAAAGAATGAAGTCTAACTAGTCACCCCCCCTTTCTCTCTTCATTAAATGTAGGCATGGCTCATGCCATGATGCCATTCTCTCTCTCTCTCTCTCTCTCTCTCACCAAGTCAACAAAAAAAAATTCAAATCCTTTTTCCATTTTAAAAAAAGACAACCTTTAATTAAAAAGAACCAATTAAACTTAATTCAAATGGGTTAACCCGCCATGGTGGCTAAACTTGGTTTTACCCATCCTTTAACCTTAGTTTATATGCACATGTGTGTGCAAGCTTAGAAAAATTCTAATAAAATATTTATTAAATTTGATAAAATATTTAAAAATCAATTTGGTAAACTTTTTATTAAAAACCACATATTAAAGTATAATTAGCCACTAATCACATTCTAAGGTGTTACAATCTTCCCCCTTAAAGAAATTCGTCCCCGAATTTAAAATATAAAGCTACGCATATCGTCAAAGAGATGAAGGAATTTCTTCCGCATCTCGCCCTTGGCCTTCCAAGTGATCTCTTCACCATTCGGGCTGCGCCAATGCACCTTCACTGATGGCAAGACCTTCGATCGAAGTTTCTTCACCTGCCGGTCCAATATCACGACTGGTTGCTCGGTGAACGAAAGATCGCGCTCGAGCTGAAAGGTCTGATGCTGAATCATGTGCGAAGGGTCATGTAGGTATCTGCGAAGCATCGACACATGGAATACGGGGTGAACATCTGGGAAGTCGGGTGGAAGAGCCAAACGATATGCTACTGCGCCCACACGCTCGAGGATCTCGAAGGGACTTATGAACCTGGGGCTAAGCTTCCCCTTCCGTCCAAACCTCATCACTCCCTTCATCAGAGAGACCCTCAAAAAAACATGGTCGCCAACTGCGAACTCTAATCTGCGGCGGCGCCTGTCAGCATACGATTTCTGCCTGCTCTGAGCTGTCCTCATCCTATCTCGAATCAGCTGTATCTTCTCGGTCGTCTCCTGTACGATCTGTGGCCCTAAAATACAGCTCTCACTGAGCTCTGACCAACAGACGGGCGATCTACATCTCCTCCCATACAAGGCCTCGAAAGGTGCCATCTGAATAGTATGCTGGAAGGTATTGTTGTAGGAGAACTCCACCAAGGGTAAATGATGATCCCAGCTACCACCAAAATCTAAAATGCACGCTCGGAGCATGTCCTCGAGAGTCTAAATAGTCCGCTCTGACTGGCCGTCGGTCTGCGGATGGAATGCTGTGCTGAAACTCAAGCGTGTGCCCAACGCCTCCTGAAGCCTCTGCCATAGTCGGCTAGTAAACTGGGTGCCTCGGTCGGACACGATACACGTCGGGACTCCATGCAGTCGTACAATCTCGTTGATGTATATCTGGGCATACTGAGCAAATCCGAAAGTCGTCTTCACTGGCAGGAAGTGAGCCACTTTCGTCAAACGATCCACGATCACCCAAATGGAGTCATACCCTCGCCTAGTCCTGGGTAGACCCACAATGAAGTCCATCGAAATCTGCTCCTATTTCCACTCCGGAATGGATAACGGCTGTAGCTCTCCCGCTGGCCTCTGGTGCTCGGCCTTGACTTGCTGACAAGTCAGGCATCTCGACACGAAGTCTGCGATGTCCCTCTTCATTCCTTCCCACCAGTAAACATCTCTCATATCATGGTACATCTTGGTGGAACCCGGATGAACACTATGCACCGATCAATGTGCCTCCTCAAGAATCTCACGCCGCAGTCCCTCAGCATCTGGTATGTATAGTCTAGTCCCAAATCGCAGTATCCCCTGATCATCGATCACAAACTCGGAAAATCTTCCCTGTCCAATCTGTGCCATGATTTCTGAACAACGGTCATCACTGTACCATGCCTCATGTATACGGTCAAGCAACTGTGGGCGTGCACGAACATGCGCAAGCTGTCCCCCGATCGGCGTGAACTCGAACTGCACTCGGCTGTCGCATAATATCTGCCAATCTGCCGATGACTGTCTCTTCACTGCGCTCAAACAAGATAGACTACCCCGGGCCTCCTGCTCAAAGCATCCGCCACAACATTCTCCTTGCCTGGGTGATACAAGATCTTGCAATCGTAGTCCTTCACTAGTTCCATCCAACGGCGCTGTCGGAGATTCAGGTCTCGCTGCTGAAATATATACTTTAAGCTCTTGTGATCAGTGAATATCTGGCACGACTCGCCGTATAGGTAATGTCGCCAGATCTTGAGTGCAAAGACCACTGCAGCCATCTCCAAATCGTGAGTGGGGTAGTTCTGTTCATGTCTCTTCAACTGCTATGAAGCATACGCGATCACCTTGTCATGCTGCATCAATACGCACCTGAGCCCTGTAGGGTTACTAGACACACTCAAGAGGTTCCACAAGGCATCAACCATGCCAAAATCAAATTTTTCATGTGCCTAAGAATCCTATGCAAGATCGTTAACTAGAGATTAGGCGAAAAGCAAGCAAGTAAACAACTTTATTGCTAAGTGAAAGGGACTACAACCTTTGTAGATCCGCTCCACCATTTCTTTAGCTCCGTGTTGACGTCCCTCCGCTGCGATCATCGGAATCCCGGAGTCTAGCGATGGTTTCGTCGGAGAAATAATCGGGCTAGGTCGTTGACTTCGATGCCGAAGATGATCTACGTCGAGGCGACTCAAACTCAAGCTCCATCTTCACTAGGTCAAGAAACTTGTGAAGAAAACACCCTCTACTACATGGCAAGTGGTAGAGGATGAAGAAATAGGAAGTGGGTTCACTTTGGATTTGGATTTCTCACTTGGAATCATCACTTAGAATTTTCTAGCAAGCTTTTCCTTTCTTCATGAAGAAGATGAAGAAGAAGGAAAAGAATTAATTATCAATAATGAAAAATCAAGTGAAGAGTTATCATAATGCAACCATGGGTGAGTTAACTTGTGTAGAGAATAAACTAGGGTATAGGTGTAATGGTTAGGTTAAGGCCAAAAAACAAAATGTCAAAGACTTTCAAAGCTTCATGAAGCTTCATGAATAAAACAAAGCAAGCCTCCATTTTATTTTTGCTAAAATGAATAAAGAAAATAAATAAAACAAATGAAAACCCAACCATTAACCTAAAGATGGTATAAAGCAAACATACACCCATGTTTGCATGTATCATCAAACATGATACAAACAAGTGCACAAATATATATCATATATACAATGTGCACAATCTAGTGAGAAAATAATCTTAAGTGAACCAATACTAGTTAATGTAAATTAATATATCAAATATATAATTATACATTAAATCATTAAATCAACACTTGATTTAATGATCCGGTCATACTGCATATAACCGACTAATATCTATAGTAACAACTTATCGAATCAACACTTGATCCGATAACCCGGCTATATCGCATACAACCAATCAATGTCACATATCGCGAGAATAGAATACAGTATCACATACTGGTATTATTCTCGGTCCCGCACATATCTCATATGCGCTCCTAATTCGTTTCGCTTGAGCCAGGAAACCTCTGTGTAGGACTCTAAAGACTCGTCAATACGCCGGGAGCAGGTGATATCAAACACCCACAAGCCGCAAGCGGTCTGCTAAACGTAACGGCCACCTAGGTATTGAGCGATCAGAAGATCAACGAGCAAGCCCGCTCACACTCCTGTGAATCTAACGAGTAACACTACCGTACAGTCCGGTCTCTTCGTCTGATATGTCGCATATCTCGTCTAGGGGTGGTAAATGTCAGACCCCAATAACTCGATAAGTCATGTCGATATGAGGCTCATAATGGGTCGAAAAACTACTGGTAACACTTACCAGTAAATCCCTAAAGCAGCCTTGGCCAAGGACTTCCTGTTATAGCCAATCGAGCACAGCGCAACATCAACTCCCTATACCGGGAGAGGCGAAACCCCTCCTATCGCTCATTGCCTTCATGTGATTCGGGACTGTACCCAAAAACTTTAAGTCCATACTACCGCTCCCGGTACTTACGGACTTGCGGAAATGATGAAAAACAATTTTTCTAGAGATGGTAACATGGACTCAAACCGGATCTTTGTTAAACTATCTATCTAACAACCCAACTAGGAGTTGTTTAACTACTCGGTTAGGGTGTTATACCTTTCTTGAACTCCTTCGTCTTCAACTCGTGTGGTGTACGGACCGGCCTCTCCTCGTCGTCTTCTTGCGCCGAAGACGGATCCACCCGAAAGCTTCTACCTTTGGCTTCTTCTTCGAACTTGAAGAAACTAGATCACTCGGTTTGCTAAACCTTGTGAACTAGGAAGAGTAGAGGATTGTTTTGGTGTCTTTTTATCTCTAGGGCAATGAGTCTCAACACATAAGAATGGTTTGCCCTTGAGGTAAAGAGAGAGCAAGAGGAAGAGGGTGAGAGCTAGAGAAAATGAGAGAGCTCAAGAGAGAGAAAGCTAAAGAAAGAAAAATGAGCCTCACTTTTCTCATACCCCCTCTCATAATCCAAAAGCATCATGATAACAAGTAATGATAATTGAGTATATTGTAAAGGTTATTATCATGACAAATGACACTATCATTTCTTGCATTAAATGCAAATGGTGAACAAAACAAGCAAGCATAAGTCAATGCAACCAAATGATGGCCATTGTCATGATGGTGGTCAACAAGTCCAACCTAGTCAACCGGTCAACAAAAGTCAACAAGTCAACTAGGTCAACCTTTCAACCCTAACCATGTCACTATAATACTCAATTAATATTATTGTTAATCATATGTCTTAATCTCATTAGGGTTTGACAAAAGTCAACAGTCAGCAACCCTAATGAGAATCCCCTGCCTCTGTCTCTCTGTCAACTGTGCATACGCACCCGCATCCGCGTTCCGGGGAACACGAATACAAACGAGATAAAACCAATCCCAAAACGTACACTAGGATCTGGCTTAAACCAAAGCCCGCTAGTGTTAACTGTCCGGACACCAAACGTGCACAAGTGCACGGATGTGACCGAGCCCTGTCGCAAAACCATGCGACCTGTCGCAAAACCATGCGACCTCTACTCTTTTGCCTAAAGGCGAATAGCTTTCTGTGTGGGACACTAAAGACTCGACACTACGCTGGAAGTGGGTTTAAGTACAGACCGCAAGCGCCACTAGTTGTGCGTAACGGCCCCCAGGTAGATGCCGATAAGAAGACGGACGAGGTGAAACCCATCTGAACTCCTACTGAGCCTGAATGTGACAGTCTCCGTACAGTCCGGTCTGTTCATCTGATACATCGCATGGAGGCCTAGGGGGCGGTAAAACGTCAGTCCCCTAATAGCGGTACAAGTCGTGTCGGAGTGAAGCCCAGAACACCCTGAGATAACACTGGAAACCTACCAGTATATCTCGCTTGTCCTGGCCAGGGACTACTCGTGTAATGGTTCTCCTAGACACAGCGCGATGTCAACCCCCAATACCGGGAGAGACGAATCCTGTCTAACCGTCACTGCCTCCAAGTGCTTCGGGACTGCACCAAAAAACTACCGGTTTGCATGACTCCTTTGAGCCGTGGTAGGGTAGTAATCAAAGTACAGTGGGAACACACTCGAGGCGAAGTGACAGTGTCAAGTCAGCGGACTAAGCTGTACTCATGTCACCTGGGAACTGATAACTGACGATAGGTATAATACCAACCAACAGTTCCCGACGAGTCCTGTCCAGTGTACTCGTAACCTAACGAGCACCCGCATACTATCTCAAGTACGACGTACTGACGGCTATGGGACAGACCGTCTCCCGTGCTGGGATGAGAAGCGCATACGCTAGTCTACTCCGGAGTATCGATGCCCTGTCTCGATAGTCCTGCGACTAGGGACCTGCATAAGGATGTGCTTGTGGATTACCCAGCCCCTACGAGTGTGACTGCCATCACAACGCTGGTAATCAAGCAAAGATCCTAAGGGCTCTACTAATATGTATAAGCAATATGCTAAAAGAAACACATGCACATATTAAAGTAGAAACAAACCAAGTAGCATACTACCATTTTAAGCAAGATTGTCTATACAAAGTTAATATCCCAAGCTTCCATTAAGTAATATACAAACTAGTATGATACAGTAATGGCCTCTAGGGCATATACACTAACAATCTCCCACTTGCACTAAGGCCATGTACTGGCGTATCGAAGACCTATCATCTCGATCAGCCGCTCGAACTGAGTCTGGGGCAAGGCCTTGGTGAATGGATCTGCAGTGTTATCTTCTGAAGCAACCCTCCGAACTTCGATCTCCTGGCGATCCACGATCTCCCTGATCAGGTGATACCGCTTCAAGATGTGTCTGGATTTCTGATGGGACTTGGGTTCCTTCGCTAAAGCTATAGCCCCGTTGTTGTCGCAATACAGAGGTATTGGGTCAACAATGGACGGAACCACCTGAAGCTCTTTCAAGAACTTCCTCATCCAGACGGCTTCTTTTGCGGCTTCAAATGCAGCGATATATTCCATTTCCATAGTCGAGTCAGCAACGGTTTCCTGTTTGGAACTCTTCCAACACACCGCCCCTCCGTTGAGGGTAAAGATAAAGCCCGGCATAGACTTGGAATCATCCTTGTCACTCTGGAAGCTGGAGTCAGCAAAGGCCTCGATCTGGAGGTCTTTTCCGCCATATACCAAGAACATCTCCTTATTCCTTCTCAGGTACTTGATAATGTTCTTTACCGCTATCCAGTGTTTCTCCCCAGGGTTTGACTGATACCGGCTTACTACACTCAGTGCATAAGCTACATCCAGTCTGGTACACAACATCACATACATTATAGAGCCTACCGCAGAAGCGTAGGGTATAATAGACATGCGATCCCTTTCCAAATCAGTCATGGGAGACATTTCTTTGGAGAGGGTGATCCCGTGACAAGCCGGTAGATTACCGCGCTTGGAATCTTCCATACTGAATCTTTTCAGTATGGTGTCGATGTACCTGGACTGTGAAAGTCCTAATATTCTCTTGGATCTGTCACGATAGATCCGTATCCCCAGAATGTATGAGGCATCACCCAGGTCTTTCATGGAGAACTTGTGTAACAAGAACCCTTTGACAGATTGTAGCATAGGAATGTCATTTCCTATTAAGAGAATGTCATCCACGTATAAAACGATGAATACTACAGTTCTCGCTACAAATCTACTATAGATGCATGGTTCATCTGGATTTTTGATAAAGCCAAATTCTTTGACCGTCTCATCAAAGCAGATGTTCCAACTCCGCGAGGCCTGCTTTAGTCTATAGATAGACTTAAGCAACTTGCACACCTTTCCGCTGCTCCCACTCTGAATGAAACCCTCTGGCTGGTCCATATAGACACACTCCTCTAAATTTCCATTTAGAAAAGCGGTCTTTACATCCATTTGCCAGATCTCATAATCGTGGAAGGCAGCAATGGCAAGAAGGATCCGAATGGATTTCAGCATAGCCACTGGAGAAAAGGTTTCGTCATAGTCCAAACCAGGTCTTTGACGAAAACCCTTTGCAACAAGTCTAGCCTTATAGGTCTCAACCTGCCCATCTACACCAATCTTCCTTTTGAAGATCCACTTGCATCCTACGGGTTTTACCCCATCTGGAGCAATGTCCAACGTCCATACTTTGTTGGTGTACATGGACTCCATCTCGGTCCGCATTGCATCCAACCATTTTACTGAGTCAGCGCTCTGAATGGCCTGCTGGAAGCTAGTAGGCTCATCACTATCAATGATGCAATCCTCTCTATCCCCGTCTATGAGAAAACCGTAGTATCTCTCGGGCGGATGAGACTGCCTACTACTCCTGCGGAGCGGCGTAGGAATGTCCTGTTCTTTTGAACCCTCTGGTTCTACTAAGCTCTCAGTAATAGCTCGTGGTTCTGGAATTTCTTCCAGTTCTACTGCGCTCTCACTTATCTGGTTTTCCAAAAACTCAGTTTCCAAGAAGTAGGCATGACGAGAAACAAAAACCTTTTGTTCCTCTTCGCAGTAGAAGAAATATCCCTTGGAGTTCTTTGGATATCCCACGAACTTGCACTGTACTGAGCGTGCCTCGAGTTTGTCCGCATGCTGCTTTTTGACAAAAGCTGGACATCCCCATGTCTTAATGTGCTTAAGATAGGGTTTCTTCCCACACCACATCTGATATGGTGTGGTAGGCACGGTCTTAGTAGGAACTCGGTTCAAAAGATATGCAGCTGATTCTAGTGCATATCCCCAGAATGATCGCGGTAACTCAGCGTTACTCATCATGGACCGTACCATATCCAATAGGGTGCGCTTCCGTCTCTCCGATACACCGTTAGGTTGCGGAGTGTATGGAGGAGTAAGCTGAGAGAGAATTCCATTCTCTTTTAGGTAATCCAGGAACTCGACACTTAAGTATTCACCACCTCGATCAGATCTTAGTGTCTTGATACTTCTGCCGGTCTGTTTTTCTACTTCATTCTTATATTCCTGGAACTTTCCAAAGGCTTCGGATTTATGTTTCATTAAGAAGACATAACCGTACCTCGAAAAGTCATCCGTAAAAGTAATGAAGTAAGAATAACCGCTTCGCGCATGTGTAGACATTGGACCGCACACGTCGCTGTGTACGAGTCCCAAGAGCTCGCTTGCTCTTACTCCGTGTCCAGTGAACGGAGTCTTTGTCATCTTTCCTTTGAGACAGGATTGACAAGTGGCATACGATTGATATTCGAACGGATCCAAATATCCTTCTGTATGTAACTTCATCAACCTTCTCTCATTAATGTGACCCAGTCTACAATGCCATAAGAAAGTCTGATTTATTTCCGGAGACTTTCTCTTGTGTGTATTCTGGACATTGAAAATCTGTGGTTGGTTTAATACGTATATACCATTGCTTAATGTACCTGACCCAATCAGAACTTGATTAAGGTGAATGTTCACAACATTACTTACAAATGCAAATTCATAACCTTCTTTAGATAATAAAGATACAGAAATGATATTACAAGTTGCATTGGGTACAAAATAGCAATTACGCAAAACCAAAATGTGTCCATCTGACAAGCCCAGGTGATAGTCCCATACGGACTCAGCATCCATGCCAGCTCCGTTTGCAACTCTGAGGGTCATATCACCTGCCTTCAAAACCCTACGCTTTCTCAGTGCCTGCAAAGAATTACAGATATGAGATCCTGATCCGGTATCCAATACCTAGGAAGTAGAGTTTATTGAAAGACAGTTTTCAATAACATACGCACCTGAAGCTGAAGCCGCAACCTGCTTCAGATCCTGTGTTCTGGCCTTCCAAGCCCTGCAATCTTTCTTCCAGTGTCCACTCTTATGACAGTAAAAGTATTCTTCCTTATCCACAAGCTTCCCTACTTTCTTTGATGCTTTTGCCTTTCCCTTCGTATCCACTTTAATAACACCGCCCCTTGGTTTGGCGGGGGCTTTCTTCTTCTTTCCCTTGGCTTTCGCCTTGGACCTAGAAGAGGAAGATCCTCCTACAAACAAAGTGGATGTTTCCCTACCTTTCTGTAGGGTGCCCTCTGCGCTCCTCAGCATGTTGAGGAGTTCTGAAAGTTCAACTTCCTTTTCTTGCAAGTTGAAGTTCAGGATAAACGGGTCGTAAGTGGAAGGAAGGGACTGGAGAATCAAGTCCGTATAGAGCTCATTCTCCAACGTGGTCCCAAGGTCCGCGAGCTCCTCTATATAGCCAATCATCTTAAGCACGTGTTCCGCTACCGATGATCCGACGGCCAATCTTTCCGAAAACAACTTCTTCGATACTTCGTATCTTGCGATACGAGATTGCTCTCCATACAGTTCTTTTGTATGGAGAAATATGGATTCGAGGTCCATATTCTCGTGCCTCCTATGATGTTCGTTGTCCATAGAGGCAAGCACGAGGCACTTGGCCTTCGCGCAATCGATCTCCCAAGTCTTACGGATTTCCTTATCCGCGACGCTGGAGGTGGGACCTGGGACAGGGGGAGCTTTGGTGGTAAGAAGATACCCCAGCTTGTCGTAAGTGATTGCCATTTTGACATTCCTGAGCCAATCTTTGTAGTTTGGCCCTGTCAGTATGTTTTTATCTAGAAGTAACTTAAGTCCGGTCATGTCGATTGGTCGCTGCAATTAGGAGAGAGAGAAGAAACACTCAGCATGATGCTCTTGCAAGTTTAGAGTGGTTTTTAGTTTGTCTAAACAAGATGGCTCCCACTATTTCTCGAATCCCTCCTCAAACCAAAAAGGAAGAATTAGTCAAGATCAATCTCACCGTACAATTCTTGCTTAACCGTTCGGCCAGGCTGGTGTCGGTACTTCGAGGGAGGTTTTCCAATGCTTTCGTGAAGTTCCTTAATTAAATAACCTCTTTTCCCTATGGGCGTAGCCCCGCTAACACCTTTCTAGACACCTACTTGGTTTATAGCATTGATCGTTAAGTGAGAAATTTCCCGAGGAGTAGCATATACTCACAGTAGGATCGGGATCCAAATATCATTGCGTGACAAAACTGAAGGAATCCTACCAGAATCATCACACTCCAAATGGTATGCAACGCTAGCAAGTTTCAGTACTTATAAAACTCCCGATGTGGATTTTTGCCCCATGCTCTTATGACCTTGACTTTGGCCAACAAATCATAAGTCACATGTCAAGTTCTACCCGTCATTCTCCAGGTTAATTTGAACCCACCCGTACCTACCCTTGACTTTGGCCAACAAGGCAATACGACTGTCCCAAACCAACGCATCTATCTATGCTGCACATGAATACCCAATAGCTATCAATCACTATGCCTTGACTTTGGCCAACAAACATAGCTTGAATACTATTGACTATTCATGTGAAACGACGGAGGGCTACGAATGGTTTTGGCAAAATCGTGAACGTAGTGAACTTGATATAATCGATGGAACGAGATAACTTTTAAAAGGAGTGGCTCAAACTCCGCATTTAAAAGTTGGTTTTTGAAAAGAACCGAGTGGTTTTGAAAGTGTTCCAACGACTTTTACTTGGTTTATTTTCTTGCATTAGTTCTTTTAATGCGTCCCATCATTTAACCCTACCATTGCAGAAAACAACCAAAATATGATGTACGCTTATGCCATTCGCATTCGCCACGGGGCCCCGTCATTACCCGTTAGGTTACTTAACTAACGACAGAGCGGGGGCTAGGCTAGCGCGGCTGTAAAACATAAGCAACGCCTAAATAATATCATATATAGATATATTGCAATGATAGCCATTTAAGATCACAGATGAACACATTGGATATACTAGGAATCCTCAATTCGTACGAGCCTGTAACGAAAAGCAGATTACACGGTCGCGGTGAATAGCCAATACCCCACCCAAGACCCCTACGGGTGCGGCAAACTACCTGCCAAGTACCCGAAGCGAAGCAACCTCCCTCAACTCCATTAGTAGGCCACTCGGCACTTCGGGATACCCCGTAGTTTGTGCACCCCCTCCATGGGTCTATCCTAGGAGCAAAAACAGTAAAAAGAAATTATACAATGACAGCTACAACCCCGACCCGGTTGTGCGGCCATACAAATAATATTACATCAATTTACAAATTACATGAATTGAAAGAAAAGAAAACTCTCATCTCACAACCCTCGGCTATTCACCCGCGACAATCCACTGAATTCATATACACATACCAGCAACATTACAGATCACAGATTTGTATAACCCCCACTAATCGACATATAGCGATTAGCAGACGTTCAATACAAATATCACATCACAGATATAAACCCGTCAGCTTAAGTCATTAGAAACTCGATCAAAATACGGTTTTTCAAGCCCCAAAAACAAATTTTTCTTTCTGGAAATTCTGGGCTGAAAAAATATATTCCAAAAATACAAAAATACCCCATAGACCTCATTGCAAGAAAAATGGTCCACGGCCGAGTCAACTCGGCCGCGGAACCGCGGCACGAGCAAGCTCCTGCCGCGTTTCCGCGGCACTTTGATCGGTTCTCTGGACCGTTTTTCTACAGTGGGTTCTAAAAACCCTGAGTCGAATTTTAAGACATGATTTATTAATTCTACAGCACTTTAAAAATCGACAGAAAGTATGATTTCCGGGTGTATTTCGCGACTTTTTCTCCGATCGAATTTCTACTAACTTTACTAACATGTTAGATAGTGTTTAACTAGGCTCTGATACCACTGTAAGTCCATGCTACCGCTCCCGGTACTTACGGGCTTGCGGAAATGATGAAAAACAATTTTTCTAGAGATGGTAACATGGTCTCAAACCGGATCTTTGTTAAACTATCTATCTAACAACCTAACTAGGAGTTGTTTAACTATTCGGTTAGGGGGTTATACCTTTCTTGAACTCCTTCGTCTTCAACTCGTGTGGTGTATGGACCGGCCTCTCCTAGTCGTCTTCTTGCGCCGAAGACGGATCCACCCGAAAGCTTCTACCTTTGGCTTCTTCTTCGAACTTGAAGAAACTAGATCACTCGGTTTGCTAAACCTTGTGAACTAGGAAGAGTAGAGGATTGTTTTGGTGTCTTTTTATCTCTAGGGTAATGAGTCTCAACACATGAGAATGGTTTTCCCTTGAGGTAGAGAGAGAGAGCAAGAGGAAGAGGGTGAGAGCTAGAGAAAATGAGAGAGCTCAAGAGAGAGAAAGCTAAAGAAAGAAAAATGAGCTTCACTTTTCTCATACCCCCTCTCATAATCCAAAAGCATCATGATAACAAGTAATGATAATTGAGTATATTGTAAAGGTTATTATCATGACAAATGACACTATCATTTCTTGCATTAAATGCAAATGGTGAACAAAACAAGCAAGCATAAGTCAATGCAACCAAATGATGGCCATTGTCATGATGGTGGTCAACAAGTCCAACCTAGTCAACCGGTCAACAAAAGTCAACAAGTCAACTAGGTCAACCTTTCAACCCTAACCATGTCACTATAATACTCAATTAATATTATTGTTAATCATATGTCTTAATCTCATTAGGGTTTGACAAAAGTCAACAGTCAGCAACCCTAATGAGAATCCCCTGCCTCTGTCTCTCTGTCAACTGTGCATACGCACCCGCATCCGCGTTCCGGGGAACACGAATACAAACGAGATAAAACCAATCCCAAAACGTACACTAGGATCTGGCTTAAACCAAAGCCCGCTAGTGTTAACTGTCCGGACACCAAACGTGCACAAGTGCACGGATGTGACCGAGCCCTGTCGCAAAACCATGCGACCTGTCGCAAAACCATGCGACCTCTACTCTTTTGCCTAAAGGCGAATAACTTTCTGTGTGGGACTCTAAAGACTCGACACTACGCTGGCAGTGGGTTTAACCACAGACCGCAAGCGGCACTAGCTGTGCGTAACGACCCCCAGGTAGTTGCCGATAAGAAGACGGAAGAGGTGAAACCCATCTGAACTCCTACTGAGCCTGAATGTGACAGTCTCCGTACAGTCCGGTCTGTTCGTCTGATACATCGCATGGCGGGCCTAGGGGGCGGTAAAACGTCAGTCCCCTAATAGCGGTACAAGTCGTGTCGGAGTGAAGCCCAGAACACCCTGAGATAACACTGGAAACCTACCAGTATATCTCGCTTGCCCTGGCCAGGGACTACTCGTGTAATGGCTCTCCTAGACACAGCGCGATGTCAACCCCCAATACCGGGAGAGACGAATCCTGTCTAACCGTCACTGCCTCCAAGTGCTTCGGGACTGCACCCAAAAACTACCTGTTTGCACGACTCCTTTGAGCCGTGGTAGGGTAGTAATCAAAGTACAGTGGGAACACACTCGAGGCGAAGTGACAGTGTCAAGTCAGCGGACTAAGCTGTACTCATGTCACCTGGGAACTGATAACTGACGATAGGTATAATACCAACCAACAGTTCCCGACGAGTCCTGTCCAGTGTACTCGTAACCTAACGAGCACCTGCATACTGACGGCTGTGGGAGAGACCGTCTCCCGTGCTGGGATGAGAAGTGCATACGCTAGTCTACTCCAGAGTATCGATGCCCTGTCTCGATAGTCCTGCGACTAGGGACCTGCATAAGGATGTGCTTGTGGATTACCCAGCCCCCACGAGTGTGACTGCCATCACAACGCTGGTAATCAAGCAAAGATCCTAAGGGCTCTACTTGTAGGGTTGCTAGGCACGCGCACAAGGGTCTACGAGGCATCAACCATGCCCGATTTAAAATTTAGCCGTGCCGAACAACCCGAATACGGAACTTTAAACTAGAGATTAGGCGAAAACAAGCATGCTAACAACTTAACACTAAGTGAGAGGGATTACAACCTTTGTAGATCCGGTCCTTCACTTCATTTGCTCCGTGTTGTGGTCCCTTAGCTGCGATCGTTGGGATCCGGACTCTCGAGAGGTTCCACGAAGAGAAAGACGCAACCTTTGCTTCCGATCTCCGATACTAAGATGATCTACCTTGAAGTTTCTTTAACACAAGCTAACACTCATGAAATGATGTGAACACCCTCATCTAAATGGCAAGGGAAGATGAGGATGATGAAGTAGGAATTTTGCTCTATTTATTTATCTTTTTCTCACAATTATTCATCACCTTTTGAAAAACAAGTAAGCTTTTTTCCATGAAAGAATTGAAGGAAGAAGATGAACAATAATCATTATTCTTTTGTGATGAATAGGAAATGAAATAATATGATAGATAATGCAACCATGGTCAAGCTAACTCTTGTAGAGAATTAACTAGGGTTAGGGTTTGGGTTTGGTTAAAGCATGACTTACTTGAAAATATCTTTATCATGACAAAAAGAAAAGCTTCTAGAATCAACTAGAAGGTTTAACCCTAATCCAAATCCTAATCAAGTTTAAACTCCACTAAACAAGTTGCATTAGTTATCATATCATGTTACAATATTATATATCACATATATAATATTTATCGTAACAAAATAAAATAATACAATTAACATATATCGCATATATATCAATGTATTACCCGAGTGAGAAAAAGAATCTTTTAGTGAGCAAATATTAGTTAATGTAATTTAATATATCATATATATTATTATACATTAAATTATCGAATCAACACTTGATCCGACAATCCAGCTATATCGCATATAACCGACTAATATTTATCCGTACCGATTCACCGAATCAACACTTGATCCGATGACCCGGCTGATATCAAATATCGCGAGAGTATAATACGGTATCATATATCGCATTATCCTCGGTCCCGCACATATCACATATGTGCCCCTACTCCGTTTTGCCTGAGTCAAGAAACCTCTGTGTAGGACTCTAAAGAATCTACAATACGCCGGCAGTAGGTGATGATCATATCAAACACCCACAAGCTGCAAGCGGTCAGCTAAACGTAACAGCTACCCAGGTATTGAGCGCTCAGAAGATCAACAAGCAAGCCTGTAACTTCTCCTGCGAATCCAAACAGTAACACTCCCGGACAGTCCGGTCTCGTCGTCTGATATGTTGCATATCTCGCCTAGGGGTGGTAAACGTCAGACCCCAGTAGCTTGATAAGTCGTGTCGATTTGAGGTCTATAACAGTTCGAGAAACTACTGATAACACTTACCGGTAAATCTCAGCAACCCTGGCCAGGGATTTCCGGTTATAGCCAATCGAACACAGCACAACATCAACTCCCTATACCGGGAGAGACGAATCCCCTCCTATCGCTCATTGCCTCCATGTGATTCGGGACTGTACCCAAAAGCCACCTTTTTGCATGCCCTCTTGGACGTGGTATGATGGAAATCAAAGCACAGTGGGAAGCACACAAGGCTCTATGACGATCTCGGGTCAACAGACTACTCTGTACCAGTGTTACCGGAGAACTGCCATCTGACGTATGGTATAATTCCATCTGGGAGTTCTCGGCGAGTCCGTCCAGTGTACCCATTCTCCACTGAGCACCCGTACACCATCCTTGATGTCAAACACCGATGGATATGGGATCATCCATCGCCCATCATATGGGTCAAGATGCGTATACGCTAGTCTACTCTGGTGTATCGATGCCCTGTCTCGATACACCCTCGACTAGGAACAATTATAGGATGTACCCGTCGACTACCGTGGCCCCACTAGTATGATCTCATCATAGTCCTAGTAGTCGAGTACATATCCTAAGGGCTTTATCAACATGTAATATAGAGACAATCAGAGTACATGTTAAGATAAAGTACAACCAGATAGCATACTATCATGTCGAGCAAGAAAGTCCTCCCTATATATGTCCTAGCATCCACTACAATATACATCGTATGTACAGTAATGGCCTCTAGGGCATACATATAACTAACAATCTCCCACTTGCACTAGGGCCATCTGTTATGGTATCGCACACCCAACAATTAGCTGTGGTTGAAGTATCTCATACTCAACAATCCCATAAAAGTCTCTACCGGGAAAAAGGCCTTTGTGAGTGGATTCGCGCTGTTGTCCTCTGTGTCTACTCTCCTAACCTCGATCTCCCTGGAGATCAACCTTCTCCATGATCAGGTGATACTGCCTAAGATTTATATCTGGATTTCTGATGGGACGGTAGTTCCTTGGCTAAAGCCACAACTCCATTGTCACACAATGGTAGGAACGAAGTTCATCTTATGAACTTATATATATCCAGACTGCCTCTTTGGTAGCATCCTTGGTAACGATGTATCTTGCCTTTAATCGTCTAGTATGTCACGGTATCCAGCTTGGAACTCTTCCAACATACCGTCCCTCCACTGAGGGTAAAGACAATGCCTGCGACTGACATTCAGTCGTTCTTATCACCCTGGAATCTTTCCAGTGATTCTCCCCAGGATCGATTGATACCATCTCACTACAACTAGTGAGTGTCCTAACATCCAATTAGATCTATCTTATAGATCCAAAACCCAGGATTTAGGAGGTATCACTTTGATCCTATATGGAGAATCCTTGTGATAAGCGGAGATTGACCGAGCGTAGCATAGGAAACTCCTTCCCTATCAAGAGTATGTCATCCACGTACTCTACGAGAATCATCACCATACTCTCTACTACCTTTTCGTATATACAAGGTTCATCTACCATTTTGATGAAGTCAAACTCTTTGACCACCACATCAAAACAGATGTTCCAACTCCGCGATGCCTGCTTTATCATATGAAGCATCTTGCACACGTTTCCGCTGCTCCCACTGTCTACGAAGCCCTCTGGCTGTGTACTTATAGACGCTCTTTTCTAAAACATCATTTAGAAAAGCAGTCATGACACCCAACCACCAGATATCGTAGTCATGGTATGCAGCCGTGGCAAGTAGGATCTGGATGGACTTAAGCATAGATCCTTAGAAAAGGTTTCAACATAATCCATACCTGGTCTATGATGCAAACCTTTAACAAGTCCAGCTTTGAAAGTCTCAACCTTTCCATGTACACCAAGTAATCTTCTCAAGATATACTTGCTCCTGATGGGAATTTAACCCTTCAGATAAAGCAACCAAAGTCCATACTTTGTTGGTGTATAAGGATTCCATCTCAGATCAATAAGCATCCAGCCATTCCTACAGAGTCCCACTCCTGATGGCCAGCTCGAAACTAGTTGGGTCATCATCTCATGATGCAATCCTCGCTCCCACTGTCATAGAGAAACCAAAGTATCTCTCAGGTGGGTGAGGAACCCTACTAGATCGGCGGAGAGGCTGAGGTTCGTTGGTAACTATTGAATCCTTTGGTTCTATCAAATCATCTGCTGTAGATTGTATAGCTGTAACATTTCCAGTTCTACATAACAGACCTTGCATTGAGCTTGTCCGGATTTTTCTTTTAGACAAAGGCCGGACAACCCCAAATCTTAACTTACTTAAGATATGGGCTCTTCCCTTTCCATATCACATATGAAGTGGTAGGCAACTGATTTGATTTGAACCCTATTCAATAGGTATGCAGCTTCTCAAGTGCATAACTTCCAAAAGGAAATAAGAAACTCAGTAGTACTCATCATAGAGCACACCATATCAAATAGGGTGCTAATGCTCCGCCCCGATACACCGACGTGCTGTGGTGTATACGGAGGAGTAAGGCTGAGAGAGAATCTCATTCTCCTTTAGAATAGTCCAGGAATTCCGTGCTTAAGTATTCTCCTCCTTGATCACATCATAGGACATAATACTTTTACCCGTATTTTGGTTCTCTACTTCTAACTTATATTCTGTGAATATCTCAAAAGGTTCGGACTTGTGTTTCAACTGGAACACATGTCTGAATCTTGAGAGATTATCAGAGAACGTAATGAAGTATTAAGAACCGATCTTGGCATGTGTAGACAGGGGACTTTCATACATCAGCATGTATCAATCCCAAAAGTTCACTAACTCTTTCTCTGTTTCCAATAAACAGAGCTGTGGTCATCTTATCTTTGTGACATGACCGGCAAGTTTCACAAGATGTAAATTCAAACTAATTTAAATATGCATCTATATGTAACTTCAGCCAGTCGGGTCGCATTGATATGACCTAGTCTACAATGCCTCAAGAAGGATTTGTTCATTTCTGAACTCTTCCTCTTGTGTGTGTTCCGTATACTAAGAACTGTAAGTTGATTTAGAACGTTAATGCTTTTAGATAACGTGCCTGAACCGATCAACTCTTGATATAGGAAATGTTCAAAACATTATCCAACAATACAAAATTTTATCATTTCTTTACTAATAAAGAGACTGATATGATTTTGTATATCAGGTTCGGTATCTAATAACATTCGTTCAGAATCAATGTATTCTGGTAATACAGGGTGATAGTGACCAACAAACTTGGCTGCAACACTTGTACCGTTTTCTGTCGCATGAAATTTATCACCCGTTCTCAGTTCTATACCTATCTATAGCCCATGTAACAGATTACATATACGGGATCCTGATCTGGTATCACATACCCAGGACGTAAAGGATACTGAGAAACAGTTCTCTGTAATGAACACACCCGAAGATGATGCATCAACATGCACTTTCTTCGTTTTGGGCGGCACGGGAAATCTGGTATTCCCCAATTTCCTGCTCTGTCTTATAACTATTATAAGTTGGAGCGGGACCAACGTTCCCCAGCTCAGTATAACAAGCGGGTTCGGTCAATATATCCGTTTTATTATCTTGATTAAGGCGTGAGATGGTCGCTATCTGGAGAGAGAGAGAAGAAAACACTCAGCGTATGCTCTTGCAAGATTAGATTGGTTATCTAATATATCTAATCAGGATGTCTCCCACTGTTTTAGTCAAATCTTCCTTCAAACCCTAAAAGGAAAGACTAGCCGGGATTAATTACACGCTACAAGTTCGCCAATCTTTCCGCCAGGCTAGTGTCGGTACTTTGAGGGAGGTCCCCCGTGCTTTCGCACGAACCTAATTACAGTAAACCTCGTTTTCCCAGAGGCGTAACCCCGTTAACACCTTTCTAGACACCTACTTGATCGGCTAATTGTAATGTGTAAAACTCTCTCAGGAGTAACTCTTACTCGCAGCGGGTATCGGGATCCAACTATCTCATAGAAGGTATGCAATCTCATTGCAAATTTCAACACTTGAAATTCCCAATAGTATTTTACCCCTAGCGTGCTATGACCTTGACGCATGCCAAACAACCCATAGTCTGCTAGTCAAGTTCAACCCGTACATTTCTTGATTGAATTAAACCCACCCGCACGACCCTTGACGCATGCCAAACAACGCCGTACGAATACCCTAATCCAATCGCATCGTATGCTAGCAGATAAGCACTAGTTAGCTACCGTACACTACGCCTTGACGCATGCCAAACTACCGCAGCACGAATACTAACTAGTACTTATCTGAAATGACGGAGGGCTACGACAGGTTTTTAAGAAAACCCTTTGCGTAATGAACTTGATATCGTTGTAGAATCGAGTGATTTTAAATGGAGTGTTTTTGAGGCTTTTCTAGTTTTGCTCAAGGGGTCACTCCCGGTGAAGGGATCGTCGGCCCTTTCCTCATCGAATAAGGTGCAGGATATATCATATATACCGCTGTGCAAAGCAAGAACTATAGAAGCAATCAAAAGACAAACCGAGTTTGTAGCATCTGCCAGTTATTGCTAAAGGAGTCACTCCCGGTGAAGGGATCTCGGTCCTTTCCTTATCGAATAAGGTGCTGGATGTTCTACAAGGAACACCGCTATGCAAAGCAAGAACTGTAGCTACCAGTTTTTATAAACAAGTTTCTACAACATCTTAGGTTTATTTTATTTCATTAATCTCATTAATGAAGTCCCATTTTATTATGCTTCACAAGCATCTCTTTTGAAACGAAATCTGCAATATAACATATATCTCATATATATAATATAAACATTCGTCACAGGCAGTAATATGATCTCATCACAGAACATTGCAGCAGAAGAATATATATGAAATATTGGATATACTAGGACGTCCGTGTTTTCAATACGAGCCTGTATAAAACACGGATTCCACGGTCGCGATGAATAGCCAAACCCACATCCCTAGATCCCTACGAGAGCGGCAAGTAACACTGTCAATTCTAGGGTTAGGAGACCCGGTCTCGACTCCTCGAGATGGTCTCCCACTGGACCCTAGAACCCGGTTACTTGTGCTCCCCTCCTTGGGTCTACCTAATGCGGAAAAGTAAATAATATACAACGGTGACATCTTCCGCTACCTGGAAGTGCCCCAATAAAAGAATATTACATACAAATGAATTTTACATGAATGAAAAAGAAAAAACTCTCATCTCACATAAAAACCCCGGCTATTCAAAACGCGACGATCCAATATAACATATCACAGCAGCACATAATATCTCATATCATCAACGTAAGCAAGTATGCGTATCCCGATTGTCATTGATGTATAGCAACGAAGCCGGCGATACACCACATACTACGCTTACGGTCACAGAAAAGAAAGTGTAAAACTACAACAGTTGGAATCCGCAATCTCTTTAGACATCGCATGCCTAACCAAATGAATACCTTTAGACATCGCATGCCTAACAATTATAAACCCCGCATTTTAGTCTCATTATCGAAAACTCTTTTCAATATCAAGTCGGGCAATTCAACAAGATTCCCGACGTCCTGATCAAATGCTCGTCGCAAACTTTAGTAGACGGCCGCACCCCCGATACCGTCGACGAAGTGCACCAAGGCGGAACACCGCTACCGGGAGCACCCGAACGGATGCTTTCGGCGACGGGGTTCTCCTACAGTCACTTGGTCGGGGCTATGGGGCGTAGCTATCTATTAAGTTTACCCGGCGAGTATCCGCGTACACTACGTGATTGCGACGGACTTTTGATCACATCAAAATTCCGTAGCAACCGATCAACTGAGACTAAACTGCTATGTTTATAATATTCAAATCAGTTATCTCATAACTACCTGTGGATTCCAAATATTGTATCACATTCCAGATAAATAGAAAAAGTTAAACTTTCCGATCGAATCATCAAGCACCCAAGATTTCCCCAATATATCTCAACACTTGAAATCAGTTTAAAAACGTCCATCACATGCCACAGTACCAATGGTCCAGCCGTAGAAGGGTCAAGCCAACGCCTCACATGTGGCACGCCGTACTGCCCCAAACCCTAAGGTTCAAAGGGCAGTTCAAGACGGTCACATAATCGAGTTAAGGTTTGTTGTCTTCTAGAGGGTCCACCGAGTTACTTGCATGACTTAGAACATTCTTAAACACGAGAAAAAAATCCAACTTTTGAAAAATTTTCCGACAGGGGAAAAATTGAGTTATTGATATCCGTTCGAACTTTTTAACAGTTTCTAAAAAATATCCGGACAACCACATAGACAAAATTAGACATCCCGGTCGAAACATCGAATCCCCAAAACAACCCCAGAAAATTCAACTCTTGAATAAATATTAAAAATTCCCAGAAAATCCAGCATAATAAAATAGGAGTTACTGTGCAAACAGGAGTTGATGACGTCACCATTGCGCCACGGAACCGCCGCAGAAGGCATCCTTCTGCCGCGGTTCCGCTGCGTGTTGTACTTTTCATCAAAAAAATTTTGTACCGTAATTCTTAGAATTCCCTGCTGAATTTTTTAAGCATTTTTAATTTGGAAAAATCCCAGTTTTTAGAAAAAGTCCAGAGAGCGGGTTTTAACGGGGTTTCGGGTTTCGATCGGACTTTAAACTTCGTCTAGACTTCGCCTAAAGCTCTAGCTTGGCTCTGATACCACTGTAGGGTTGCTAGGCACGCGCACAAGGGTCTACGAGGCATCAACCATGCCCGATTTAAAATTTAGCCGTGCCGAACAACCCGAATACGGAACTTTAAACTAGAGATTAGGCGAAAACAAGCATGCTAACAACTTAACACTAAGTGAGAGGGATTACAACCTTTGTAGATCCGGTCCTTCACTTCATTTTCTCCGTATTGTGGTCCCTTCGCTGCGATCATCGGGATCCGGACTCTCGAGAGGTTCCACGAAGAGAAAGACGCAACCTTTGCTTCCGATCTCCGATACTAAGATGATCTACCTTGAAGTTTCTTTAACACAAGCTAACACTCATGAAATGATGTGAACACCCTCATCTAAATGGTAAGAGAAGATGAGGATGATGAAGTAGGAATTTTGCTCTATTTATTTATCTTTTTCTCACAATTATTCATCACCTTTTGAAAAACAAGTAAGATTTTTTCCATGAAAGAATTGAAGGAAGAAGATGAACAATAATCATTATTCTTTTGTGATGAATAGGAAATGAAATAATATGATAGATAATGCAACCATGGTCAAGCTAACTCTTGTAGAGAATTAACTAGGGTTAGGGTTTGGGTTTGGTTAAAGCATGACTCACTTGAAAATATCTTTATCATGACAAAAAGAAAAGCTTCTAGAATCAACTAGAAGGTTTAACCCTAATCCAAACCCTAATCAAGTTTAAACTCCACTAAACAAGTTGCATTAGTTATCATATCATGTTACAATATTATATATCACATATATAATATTTATCGTAACAAAATAAAATAATACAATTAACATATATCGCATATATATCAATGTATTACCCGAGTGAGAAAAAGAATCTTTTAGTGAGAAAATATTAGTTAATGTAATTTAATATATCATATATATTATTATACATTAAATTATCGAATCAACACTTGATCCGACAATCCGGCTATATCGCATATAACCGACTAATATTTATCCGTACCGATTCACCGAATCAACACTTGATCCGATGACCCGGCTGATATCAAATATCGCGAGAGTATAATACGGTATCATATATCGCATTATCCTCAGTCCCGCACATATCACATATGTGCCCCTACTCCGTTTTGCCTGAGTCAAGAAACCTCTGTGTAGGACTCTAAAGAATCGTCAATACGCCGGCAGTAGGTGATGATCATATCAAACACCCACAAGCTGCAAGCGGTCAGCTAAACGTAACAGCTACCCAGGTATTGAGCGCTCAGAAGATCAACAAGCAAGCCTGTAACTTCTCCTGCGAATCCAAACAGTAACACTCCCGTACAGTCCGGTCTCGTCGTCTGATATGTTGCATATCTCGCCTAGGGTTGGTAAACGTCAGACCCCAGTAGCTTGATAAGTCGTGTCGATTTGAGGTCTATAACAGTTCGAGAAACTACTGATAACACTTACCAGTAAATCTCAGCAACCCTGACCAGGGATTTCCGGTTATAGCCAATCGAACACAGCACAACATCAACTCCCTATACCGGGAGAGACGAATCCCCTCCTATCGCTCATTGCCTCCATGTGATTCGGGACTGTACCCAAAAGCCACCTTTTTGCACGCCCTCTTGGACGTGGTATGATGGAAATCAAAGCACAGTGGGAACCACACAAGACTCTATGACGATCTCGGGTCAACAGACTACTCTGTACCAGTGTCACCGGAGAACTGCCATCTGACGTATGGTATAATTCCATCTGGGAGTTCTCGGCGAGTCCGTCCAGTGTACCCATTCTCCACTGAGCACCCGTACACCATCCTTGATGTCAAACACCGATGGATATGGGATCATCCATCGCCCATCATATGGGTCAAGATGCGTATACGCTAGTCTACTCTGGTGTATCGATGCCCTGTCTCGATACACCCTCGACTAGGAACAATTATAGGATGTACCCGTCGACTACCGTGGCCCCACTAGTATGATCTCATCATAGTCCCAGTTGTCGAGTACATATCCTAAGGGCTTTATCAACATGTAATATAGAGACAATCAGAGTACATGTTAAGATAAAGTACAACGAGATAGCATACTATCATGTCGAGCAAGAAAGTCCTCCCTATATATGTCCTAGCATCCACTAGAATATACATCGTATGTACAGTAATGGCCTCTAGGGCATACATATAACTAACACTCCTAATATGTATATGCAATATGCTAAAAGAAACACATGCACATATTAAAGTAGAAACAAACCAAGTAGCATACTACCATTTTGAGCAAGATTGTCTATACAAGGTGAATATCCCAAGCTTCCATTATGTAATATACAAACTAGTATGATACAGTAATGGCCTCTAGGGCATATACACTAACAAAAACCACCGTTTTGCACGCCCTCTTGGACGTGGTAAGGTGGAAATCAAAGCACAGTGGGAATCACACAAGACTCTATGACGATCTCGGGTCTACAGACTAACCTGCACCAGTGTCACCAGAGAACTGCCATCTGACGTAAGGTATAATACCAACTGGGAGTTCTCGGCGAGTTTGTCCAGTGTACCCAGTCTCCACTGAGCACCCGTATATCATCTCTGATGTCAAACACCAATGGATATGGGATCATCCATCGCCCATCTGTATGGGTCAAGAAGGTATACGCTAGTCTACTCTGGTATATCGATGCCCCGTCTCGATACACCCACGACTAAGGACTTTGAAGGATGTACTTATGGACTACCATGTCCCCACTAGTATGATCCGCATCATAGTCAAGGTAGTCAAGTACACATCCTAAGGGCTTTACCAACATGTAACAGAGAGACAATCAGTGTACACGTTAAAGTAAAGAGTAAGCAGATAGCATACTATCGTATCGAGAAAGAAAGTCATCCCTATATATGTCCAAGCATCCACTACAATATACATCATATGTATAGTTATGGCCTCTAGGGCATACATATAACTAACAATCTCCCACTTGCACTAAGGCCATCTGATAGCAGTGGTTGTAGTATCTCATACTCAACCATCCCATAATAGTCTCTCTCTGGGAAAAGGCCTTTGTGAGTGGATCCGCCGTGTTGTCCTCTGAGTCTGCTCTCCTAACCTCGATCCCCTGGAGATCAACCATCTCCACGATATGGTGACACTGCCTTAGAATATGTCTGGATCACTGATGGGACGGGCGTTCCTTGGCATAAGCCACAACTCCATTGTCACACAATGGGAGGAACGAAGTTCATCTCATGAACTAATTTACACCCAGACTTCCTCTTTGGTAGCATCTTTGGTAGCGATGTATCCAGCCTTTATCGTCTAGTATGCCACGGTATCTAGCTTGGAACTCTTCCAACATACCGTCCCTTTACTGAGGGTAAAGACAATGCCTATGACTGACATTCAGTCATCCTTATCACCCTGGAACCTTTCCAGTGATTCTCCCCAGGATCAATTGATACCATCTCACTACAACTAGTGAGTATCCTAACATCCAATTAGATCTATCTCATAGATCCAAAACCCAAGATTTAGGAGGTATCACTTTGATCCTTTATGGAGGATCCTTGTGATAAGCGGAGATTGACTGAGCGTAGCATAGGAAACTTCTTCCCTATCATGAGTATGTCATCCACGTACTCTACGAGGATCACCACCATACTCCCTACTTCCTTTTTGTATATACAAGGTTCATCTACCATTTTGATGAAGTCAAATTCTTTGACTACCACATCAAAACAGATGTTCCAACTCCGCGATGCCTGCTTTATCACATAAAACATCTTGCATACGTTTCTGCTGCTCCCACTGTCTACGAAGCCCTCTGACTGTGTACTTTCAGACTCTCTCTTCTAAATCTTTATTTAGAAAAGCAGTCATGACACCCAACCGCCAGATATCGTAGTCATGGTATGTAGCCGTGGCAAGTAGGATCTGGATGGACTTAAGCATAGGTACTTAGAAAAGGTTTCATCACAATCCATGGCTGGTCAATGATGCAAACCTTTAACAAGTCTAGCTTTGAAAGTCTTAACCTTTCCATGTACACCAAGTAATCTTCTCAAGATATACTTGCTCCTGATGGGGATTTAACCCTTCAGATAAAGCAACAAAAGTCCGTACTTTGTTGGTGTATAAGGATTCCATCTCAGATCGCTAAGCATCCAGCCATTCTTACAGAGTCCCACACCTGATGGCCAGCTCGAAACTAGTTGGGTCATCATCTCATGATGCAATCCCCGCTCCCACTGTCATAGAGAAACCAAAGTTTCTCTCAAGTGGGTGAGAAACCCTACTAGATCGGCGGAGAGGCTGAGGTTCGTTGGTTGCTATTGAATCCTTTGGTTCTGCCAAATCATTAGCTGCAGTTTGTATAGCTGGAACTCTTTCCAGTTCTACCTCATGTCCACTAATTTCTTCACAAGAAATTCCCTTTCACAAAGGTGGCATGTTGAGAAACAAAACATTTTTGTTCCTCGGTTTGGTAGAAGATATTCCCTTGCAAAATCTTGGGATATCCAACAATCTTCCACAGAACTGACATTGCCTCGAGCTTGTCCGGATCATGCTTTTAAACATAGGCTGGACAACCACAAATCTTAACTAACTTAAGAGATGGGCTCTTCCCTTTCCATATCATATATGAAGTGGTAGGCAACTGATTTGATCGGAACCCTATTCAATAGGTATGCAACTTCATACGTGCATAACTCCCTAAAAGGAAATAGGAAACTCAGTAGTACTCATCATAGAGCACACCATATCACATAGGGTGCTATTGCTCCGCCCCGATATACCGAGGTGCTGTGGTGTATACGGAGGAGTAATGCTGAGAGAGAATCTCATTCTCCTTTAGAATAGTCCAGAAATCCCGTACTCAAGTATTCTCCTCCTTGATCACATCAAAGGACATAATACTTATACCCGTTGTTGGTTCTCTACTTCTAAATTATATTCTGTGAATATCTCAAAGGCTTCGGACTTGTGTTTCAATAGGAACATATGTCTGAATCTCGAGAGATCATCAGAGAATTTAATGAAGTACAAAGAACCGGTCTTGGCATGTGTAGACAGGGGACCTTCATACATCAATATGTATCATCCCAAGAGTTCACTAACTCTTTCTCTGTTTCCATTAAACAGAGCTATGGTCATCTTATCTCTGTGACATGACTGGCAAGTTTCACAAGATGTAGATTCAAACTAATTTAAATATGCATCTATATGTAACTTCAGCTAGTCGGGTCGCGTTGATATGACCTAGTCTACAATACCTCAAGAAGGATTCGTTCATTTCTGAACTCTTCCTCTTGTGTATGTTCTATATACTAAGAACTGTAGTTTGATTTAGAACATCAATGCTTTTAGATAACGTGCCTGAACCGATCAACTTTTGATTTAGGAAATGTTCAAAACATTATCCAACAATACAAAATTATATCCTTCTTTATCAAAATAAAGAGACTGATATGATTTTGTATATCAGGTTCGGTATCTAATAACATTTGTTCAGAATCAATGTATTATGGTAATACAGGGTGACAGTGACCAACAGACTTGGCTGCAACACTTGCACCGTTTTCTGCCTCATGAAACTTATCACCCGTTCTCAGTTCTCTACCTTTCTGTAGCCCTATGTAACAGATTACATATCTGGGATCCTGATCCGGTATCAAATACCCAGGACGTAGAGGATACAGAGAAACAGTTCTTTGTAATGAACACACCCGAAGGAGATGCATCATATGCACTTTCTTCGTTTGGCGGCATAGGAATTCTGGTAATCCCCAATTTCCTGCTGTCTTATAACATTTATAAGTTGGAGCGGGACCAACGTTCCCCAGCTCAGTATAACAAGCGGGTTTGGTCAATACATCCATATTATTATCTTGATTAAGGCGTGATATGGTCGCTACCTGGAGAGAGAGAGAAGAAAACACTCTGCGTGCGCTCTTGCAAGATCAGATTGGTTATTATTTTATCTAATCAGGATGGCTCCCACTGTTTTTATCAAATCTTTCTTCAAACCCTAAAAGGAAAGACTAGCCGGGATTAATTACACGCTACAAGTTCGCCAATCTTTCAGCCAGGCCAGTGTCGGTACTTTGAGGGAGGTTCCCCGTGCTTTCGCACGGACCTAATTAAATAAACCTCGTTTTCCCAGAGGCGTAACCCCGTTGACACCTTTCTAGACACCTACTTGATCGGCTAATTGTAATGTGTAAAACTCTCCTAGGAGTAACAATTACTCGCAGCGGGTATCGGGATCCAACTATCTCATAGAAGGTATGCAATCTCATTGCAAATTTCAACACTTGAAATTCCCGATAATTTTGCCCCTAACCTCCTATGACCTTGACAAAGGCCAACAAACCATAGGATGCTAGTCAAGTTCAACCCGTCATTTCCTGATTGAATTAAACCCACCCGCACGACCCTTGACAAAGGCCAACAAGGTCGCACGACTACCCTAACCCAATCTGCATCATATGCATAAGCAGATAAGCACCAGTCAGCTACCGCACACTACGCCTTGACAAAGGCCAACAAACGCAGCACGGATACTAACTACTACTTATCTGAAATGACGGAGGGCTACGTCAGGTTTTTCTGAAAACCTATTGCGTAATGAACTTGATATCGTTGTAGAATCAAATAATTTTAAAATGGAGTGTTTTGAGGCTTTTCTAGTTTTGCTAAAGGGGTCACTCCCGGTGAAGGGATCGTCAGCCCTTTCCTTATCGAATAAGGTGCAGGATATATCATATATACCGCTGTGCAAAGCAAAAACTATAGAAGCAATCAAAAGACAAACCAAGGGTTGTAGCATCTGCCAGTTATTGCTAAAGGGGTCACTCCCGGTGAAGGGATCTTGGCCCTTTCCTTATCGAATAAGGTGCAGGATGTTCTACAAGGAATACCGCGATGCAAAGCAAGAACTGTAGCTACCTGATTTTGAAAATTCGATTCCACAACAACTTTTAGGTTTCTTTTCTTTCATTAATCATATTAATGAAGTCCCATCATTTAAATCACCTAAACATCACAGATAAATACGACGTACACTTATGCCATCCGCATTCGCCTCGATGTCCCCTCGTGCACCGTTAGGTTAGGTAACTAACGGCAGAGCAGGGCAGGGCTAGCGCGGGTGTAAAACATAAGTAACGTCTATATAATATATCGTATATACTATATACAGTATCTATCACAACATATCAAATGATCACATCACAGATATCGCAGTAGAAGAAACATATGAAACATTGGATATACTAGGACGTCCGTGTTTTCAATACGAGCCAGTATAAAACACGGATTCCACGGTCGCGATAAATAGCCAAACCCACACCCCTAGACCCCTACGAGAGCGGCAAGCAACCCTACCAATTCTAGAGTTAGGAGACCCGGACTCGACTCCTCGAGTTGGTCTCCCACTGGACTCCAGAACCCGGTTACTTGTGCCCTCCTCCTTGGGTCTATCCTAGTGCGGAAAAGTAAATAATATACAAAAGATGACATCTTCCACAACCTGGAAGTGCCCCAATAAAAGAATATTACATACAATAAATTTTACATGAATGAAAATGAAAAACACTCATCTTACATAAAAACCCCCGGTTATTCAAAACGCGATGATCCAATATAACATATCCAGCAACACATAACATCACATGTCATCAATGTAAGTAAATACGCGCATCCCAATTGTCGTTGACATATAGCAACGAAACCGGCGATATCACATATTACACTTACGGTCGCAGAAAAGAAAGTGTAAAACTACAACAGTTGGAATCCGCAACCTCCTTAGACATCGCATGCCTAACAGTTATAAACCCCGCATTTTAGTCTCTATATCGAAAACTCTTTTCATTATTCAATCGGGCAATTCAACAAGATTCCCGATATACTGATCGAAAGCTCATCGCAAACTTTAGTAGACGGCCGCACCCCCGGATGCCGTCGACGAAGTGCACTAAGGCGGAACACCGCTGCCGCGAGCACCCGAACGGATGCTTTTGGAGACGGGGTTCTCCTACAGTCACTTGGTCGGGGCTATGGGGCATGGCTGTCTATTAAGTTTACCCGGCGAGTATCCGCGTACGCTACGTGATTGCGACGGACTTTTGATCACATCAAAATTCCGTGGCAACCGATCAAGTGAGACTAAAGTGCTAGATTTACAACATTCATCCAGTTATCTCATAACTACTTGTGAATTCCAAATATTGTATCACATTCCAGATAAATAGAAAATGTTAAACTTTCCGATCGAACATTCAAACACCCAAGTTTTCCCGAAACAGCTCAACTCTTGAAATAAGTTCAAAAACATCCATTTCATGCCACAGTACCAACGGTCCAGCCATAGAAGGGTCAAGCCAACGCCTCACATGTGGCACGCCGTACCGCCCTAAACCCGAAGGTTCAAAGGGCAGTTCAAGACGGTCACATAATCGAGTTAAGGTTTGTTGTCTTCTAGAGGGTCCATCGCGTTACTTGCACTACTTAGAACGTTTTCAAATTACGGAAAAATCCAATGCTTGGAAATTTCCCGGCAGGGGAAAAAGTGGGTATTTATATCCGGTCGAACTTTTTTAACATGTTCTAAACTACCCGGAAAAACACATAGACAAAGTTAAATGAACCGATCGAATCATCAAGTCCCCAATACACCCCAGAAAACTCAACTGTTGAGTATAGATAAAAATATCCCATAAAATACAGCAACTACAAATAGAGATTACTGTGCAAACAGAGGAGAAAAAGGCCACTTTATTGCCGCGGAACCACCGCCCAACCTATAGTATGGCCGCGGTTCCGCGGCGGTTTAAAGGAATTGGGCCCACGTGTTTCACAGTAATTCCTAGTAAAGCCTACTGAATTTTTTGGCTATTTTTAATTTGGAAAAAACCACATTTTCAGAAAATGTACAGAGAAGGGTTTGAATTAGGGTTTCGGGGTTCGATCGGGTTTCTAACTTCTTCTACACTTCGCCTAAAGCTCTAGCTTTGCTCTGATACCACTGTAGGGTTACTAGGCACACTCAAGAGATTCCATAAGGCATCAACCATGCCAAAATCAAAATTTTCATGTGCCTAAGAATCCTATGCAAGATCGTTAACTAGAGATTAGGCGAAAAGCAAGCAAGTAAACAACTTTATTGCTAAGTGAAAGGGACTACAACCTTTGTAAATCCGCTCCACCATTTCTTTAGCTCCGTGTTGACGTCCCTCCACTGCGATCATCGGAATCCCGGACTCTAGCGATGGTTTCGTCGGAGAAATAATCGGGCTAGGTCGTTGACTTCGATGCCGAAGATGATCTACGTCGAGGCGACTCAAACTCAAGCTCCATCTTCACTAGGTCAAGAAACTTGTGAAGAAAACACCCTCTACTACATGGCAAGTGGTAGAGGATGAAGAAATAGGAAGTGGGTTCACTTTGGATTTGGATTTCTCACTTGGAATCATCACTTAGAATTTTCTAGCAAGCTTTTCCTTTCTTCATGAAGAAGATGAAGAAGAAGGAAAAGAATTAATTATCAATAATGAAAAATCAAGTGAAGAGTTATCATAATGCAACCATGGGTGAGTTAACTTGTGTAGAGAATAAACTAGGGTTTAGGTGTAATGGTTAGGTTAAGGCAAAAAAACAAAATGGCAAAGACTTTCAAAGCTTCATGAATAAAACAAAGCAAGCCTCCATTTTATTTTTGCCAAAATGAATAAAGAAAAGAAATAAAACAAATGAAAACCCAACCATTAACCTAAAGATGGTATAAAGCAAACATACACCCAAGTTTGCATGTATCATCAAACATGATACAAACAAGTGCACAAATATATATCATAAATACAATGTGCACAATCTAGTGAGAAAATAATCTTAAGTGAACCAATACTAGTTAATGTAAAGTAATATATCAAATATATAATTATACATTAAATCATTAAATCAACACTTGATTTAATGATCCGGTCATACTGCATATAACCGACTAATATCTATAGTAACAACTTATCGAATCAACACTTGATCCGATAACCCGGCTATATCGCATACAACCAATCAATGTCACATATCGCGAGAATAGAATACAGTATCACATACTGGTATAATTCTCGGTCCCGCACATATCTCATATGCGCTCCTATTTCGTTTCGCTTGAGACAGGAAACCTCTGTGTGGGACTCTAAAGACTCGTCAATACGCCGGCAGTAGGTGATGATCATATCAAACACCCACAAGCCGCAAGCGGTCTGCTAAACGTAACGGCCACCCGGGTATTGAGCGATCAGAAGATCAACGAGCAAGCCCGCTCACACTCCTGTGAATCCAACGAGTAACACTACCGTACAGTCCGGTCTATTCGTCTGATATGTCGCATATCTCGTCTAGGGGTGGTAAACGTCAGACCCCAATAACTCGATAAATCGTGTCGATATGAGGCTCATAACGGGTCGAGAAACTACTGGTAACACTTACCAGTAAATCCCTAAAGCAGCCTTGGCCAAGGACTTCCTGTTATAGCCAATCGAGCACAGCGCAACATCAACTCCCTATACCGGGAGAGACGAAACCCCTCCTATCGCTCATTGCCTCCATGTGATTCGGGACTGTACCCAAAACCCACCGTTTTGCACGCCTTCTTGGACGTGGTAAGGTGGAAATCAAAGCACAGTGGGAATCACACAAGACTCTATGACGATCTCGGGTCTACAGACTAACCTGCACCAGTGTCACCAGAGAACTGCATCTGACGTAAGGTATAATACCAACTGGGAGTTCTCGGTGAGTCCGTCCAGTGTACCCAGTCTCCACTGAGCACCCGTATATCATCTCTGATGTCAAACACCAATGGATATGGGATCATCCATCGCCCATCTGTATGGGTCGAGAAGGTATACGCTAGTCTACTCTGGTATATCGATGCCCCGTCTCGATACACCCATGACTAGGGACTTTGAAGGATGTACTTATGGACTACCATATCCCCACTAGTATGATTCGCATCATAGTCAAGGTAGTCAAGTACACATCCTCAGGGCTTTACCAACATGTAACAGAGTGACAATCAGTGTACACGTTAAAGTAAAGAGTAACCAGATAGCATACTATCATATCGAGCATGAAAGTCATCCCTATATATGTCCAAGCATCCACTACAATATACATCCTATGTATAGTAATGGCCTCTAGGGCATACATATAACTAACAAGCCCCACTCGAGAAGCGTCATAATAGACCACAAATCCACCTGATCCTGAAGGCAGTGATAACGCCGACGCCGTAGTCAAACGAGTCCGCAACTGCTGAAAGCTATGCTCGCACTCCTCCGTCCAATCGAAAGGAACTCCCTTCCGGGTCAACCCGGTCAAAGGTGCAGCAATACGGGAGAAATCCTGTACAATCGCCTGTAGTAGCCGGCCAGTCCTAAAAAGCTGCGGATCTCCGTAACTGATGCGGGTCTGGGCAACTCTTAACGGCCTCGATCTTCTTCGGGTCCATACATATACCATCTCGTGTAATCACGTGACCCAAGAAGTCTACGCTGTCAAGCCAGAATGCGCACTTGGAGAATTTTGCGAAAAGCTGGTGCTCCCTCAATGTCTGCAGTGTGATCCGCAGGTGCTGCTCGTGCTCCTCTCGGCTCCGGGAATACACCAAAATATCGTCAATGAATACGATGATGAACAAGTCCAAATACGGCCTGAATATACGGTTCATCAAGTCCATGAATGCGGCTGGGGCATTGGTGAGTCCGAACGACATCACCAAAAATTCATAATGGCCGTAGCGCGTGTGGAAAGTTGTCCTCGGAATATCCTCCTGTCGAACCCGCAGCTGATGGTATCCTGATCGCAAGTCGATCCTCGAAAAATATCCTGCCCCCTGAAGCTGGTCGAACTAGTCGTCGATGCGTGGCAATTGATATCTGTTCCGCACTGTAACGCTGTTCAGCTGGCGGTAGTCGATACACAAACGCAAACTGCCGTCCTTCTTCTTGACAAACAGGACCGGAGCACCCCAAGAAGAAACACTGGGTCGACTAAGTCCCTTATCCAGCAAATCTTGCAGCCGACCTTTCAACTCACTAAGCTCCGCCGGGGCCATCCGATAAGGCGGTATAGAAATAGGCCCCGTGCCGGGAATCAAATCAATACAGAAAGCAATATCGTGCTCAAGCGGTAGCCCAGGAAGCTCGTCAGGGAAAATATCAGGGAACTCACAAACAATCGGAACCTGGTCTAATGGAACATCTGTAGCTCTAGTATCACAAACATAGGCTAAGAATCCCTGACATCCCTTCCTCAACAGCTGTCCAGCGTGAAGGGAAGAAATCAAACTGTGAGGGGCGGCACAACAGTCCCCCTGCACAACAAAAGCCGACTCACTGGGAAAACAAAATCTAATCGTCTTCTCGCGGCAGTCCACAGACACATAGCACGTGGCTAACCAATCCATGCCCAAAAGAACGTCGAAGTCCAACATCTCAAGAAGGATCAAGTCGACAGGCAACTCTCTCGCGCCAATACGGACAATACAGGATCGGAACACGTGCCTAGCAATAAATGACTCTCCCACAGGAGTGGTCACAACAAGCGGCTGATCAAGCAAACCGGACTCTCTACCCAAACTCGGCACGAAGTATGTGGAAACGTACGAGTGCGTGGATCCGGGATCAAACAACACGTGTGCGTCAACAGAACATACTGATAGGGTACCTGAGACCACAGCATTGGACGCCTGCGCGTCCAGATGCGTCAACACGAAAACCGGTGCCTGTCCTCTACCTGCAACCGACGGTCCCCTACTAGCAACTGGCTGCACTCTGCCGGCAGCTGGCTGTCCTCTGCCTCGACCACCTCGTCCTCTCTGAGCAAACCCTTCGCGACCACGGCCTCTCTGTGCATGGGTCTGACGCGGAGCAACAGTAGGTACAATAGGCAAGGCCCTCTGGGGTGGAGAAGGTGGAAGTGTGACATGTAGTACGGCAGTCTCGCCCTCATGTGGCTCCGGGCAATCTCGAACACGATGATAAGTACTCCTGCATTGAAAACATCTAGATGGCGTCGGCTGACCCTCCTGAGGATAAGTGCTGAACAACCGGCCTCGCCCCAAATCTCTGCTACCTGCAAGGTGTCTGTCGCGGCACCTAAATGGCCGTCTCTGTGCTGGTGTATCAGTACGAACTCTCTTCGGTTCTGGAACTACCGAAGTTTCAGCAAGGCGCTCTTCGACTAATAAGGCTGCGTCTACAGCTGCTGCATAAGTCTCGCAATGCTGTGCGCTGATCGCAAGGAACAGTGGTGTAAGCAAGCCTCGAACAAATCTCTTGACTCGCATCTCCTCAGTAGCCACTAGGTATGGGGCATAAACAGATAGCTCAGTGAATAGTACATCGTACTCTGCCACTGTCATCTCTGGCGTCTGGCGTAAGGACTCGAACCTGCACGCTCGGGCATCCCTGACACTCTGGGGAAGGAAACGGGCTAGAAACACCATCACAAACTCGGTCCAGGTCATAGGAGGAAGACCTGCTGCTCTGCCTTTCTCGATTGATTCACACCATTTCTGCGCAAGACCTTCCAGGCGAAAGCTCGCGAACTCTACCCATCTCGCATCTAAGCATCTGAGTGAACGACATATCCGGGCCATCCTATCAATGAAAGACTGTGGGTCCTTGGCCGCATCGATGCCTGTGAAGACCGGAGGCTTCAGCCTCATGAACTCTAATAGCGATACTGTAATCACCTCCGTGGCTGCAGGGGCAACTGCCTGTACAGTAGGTACCATCACGGTCCCCGTAACGGGTGGAACTACCTCTGGTCGCTGCGTTCGGAGCGTCTTGACTAACGACCCTATCATCTGGCACATCTCCTGCATATCGGCCCCTAGCATAGAAATCTGATCTGTCGTAGGAGGAACAGTCTGCTCAGGTACAACAGGTGTACTATCCGAATCAGTCCTCGTCTCGGACGAGTCAACTCGAATCTCGGCTCTCGCGGCCGCTCTCTGCGCCCTCGTAGTCTTTGGCGGCATAATGGCTGAAAAGAAAGTAGGATTCGATAAGGATACGGAAATCGAATCACAAGAATGTATACAATCATGAAGGAATTCCAATCAATAAGCCCTAAGGTCGCTTAGGCGGAGTACCGTGTCATGAGTATGCCGCGGAACATACGTACGCCACGCCACTCTGCTTCAGCTACCTACTCTATCATACCAGGGTCATCCTACACTCCGAAGGTAAAACCTACGCTCTGATACCAACTTTGTCATGACCCAAAGTTCGGCCCGTGACCGGCACTTAACCACGTAACGTCTACAGGCGTAACGCGACTAAGTAAGCCGAAACCCAGAAATCAAAACCATTTGAAGTGGTGAGTGTTTAAAACATTTAAGGGAGACATTTGTTAAAACATTTAGAAAACCTTAAGTAATTTAGTAAAATTCTTTACAGTTCAAGTTATTGTCTTAAAAATTTTGGCAGCATTTCCTTTGTAAAAACTAGCCCCGAAATCGGGTACAAAGCAATATATGAGTAAAATGATATACAATAGAAATAAAGCATCCCAAACGGGAGCAATCACGCCCAACGGCGGAACAATCACCACAAATATAATATACGACGCTGTAGCGAAGAAATGAGCAGTATAAGTGAAAACAATTATCATGAAAGATAAAACTGCATAAATAAAGTCGGCTCACAACGAGCTCGTCACCAGAGTACAAAACAATATACATCGTCCTCACAACTGGTCTCTAAGTCAATACATAAGTAGTAGATGGAGAGTACTAGATACAACAGTGTATACAACTGGAAAATAAACAGATACCGCACAAAACCCACCTATCAGCAAAAGGGCTAGCACGCCAACTGCAGTGGTATCTGTGTCAAAAGATGCAAGAAAACAGCCTGCCGCGACTACTCCGAGGGGAAACCTGCAAACACTGTGGCACAATGGGGGTGAGTTGCCAACTCGTGAATAGTAGATAATAAATAAAGGTAATCGCGAGTATGCACGTACTGCGATACTCTAACATATGCCAGCAGATAATGTCTATATGATGAACTGGATACGCAATAATCATGCCTAACAGGTGCAATTTAATAACATCAATATATATGATGAGCAGGGTATGCAATAATCATGCAAAAGTACTCTATCAGGTACTATAACTACAGGATGAGATGTAAAATAATGAATGCTGAGCATGGGATAAAATATCATCTATACGGAATGTCAACGTGGAAAAATAACCGGTGTCCATCAATGCACCCAAATCCCAGTAAAACTCAGGCGCCGTCACTCTAATCGGCCCTCAAATCCTGTAAATCTCATAGAATCGTGAGTGCCCAACATCGGCACTCAAAATATCATAAATAATCGTGCCCAGCATCGACACGCAAATCCTCAAGTATCGGGCTCCGTCAGTCCGGATCGGCCCAAGGGCTCCGTCTGCGGAATCGGCCCTCGGCCCCGGCAGTATGTGTCGTCCCGTATCCATCTATCGACTCTGGTCGGTATCCTCCGGATAACCGCCGGGTCCAACCAATCACCGGTAGGTAGTGGTCCCTCTGCCAGGCTCACCGTCTATTGCACAGCGATCCGTTCTCGCCCCGGGGTACCATACCGGGTCCACCATGTACCCGCAATCGGCCTCGTCCAGCTCCTCGGTTCGGGTTCACATGTCACACGTCTCAGAACCGAGAAAACGCATGGTGGACGCACTGAAATATCATATCAAGAGAAACCGGGTTTTTAAAACAGTACGTATTTTCTTAAAATAATACCCCGGTTCCCAAATCCAGAAATCACATAAATCCAAACTCAATGCGTAAATCTATGCAATGTGTCGTATGACACTGAGAGTAAAAGAAAGGGAAAACCGCTCTTTTAAAAAGGATCCAGTTTTGAAAATGTCTCGTGCGGTCCCTTAGTTTTTAAATCATGTCAATATCACTCATGTATGTAACATATGTATGTATATAGGTATGGATGTGCAAATGGATATATACGCAATGTGAGTGTAACAATATACATGTGCACTAATATGGATATACGATGTATATGTGCACAAGTATAGATATATCAAGGTACATATGCACTAATGTGAATATAAAGGGTGCATATGCGCAGGTAGTGATCTATCAATGAAGGTATGCACTAATGTGAATATAAAGGGTGCATGTGTAGGGTTACTAGGCACTCTAACAAGGGTTAAGAAAGCATCAACCATGCCCGATTAAAATTTTAGCCGTGCCTAACAACCCTAAACAAGATCTTTGCTAGAAAATTAGGGTTTCACATGCAAGTAAATAGCATCTATGACTAAGTGAATACGAAATACAACCTTTGTAGATCGGTCCTTCACTTCTTTAGCTCCTTGTTGAAGTCCCTTCGCTGCGATCGTGGTTCTCCCGGACTTTTGCATGGCTTCATGAGGCTAAAGGAGCGTCCTTGCTTGAAGTCTTCGAGGCCGAAGGTGATCTACGTTGAGGGGATGCCAACTCAAGCTTCTACTTCACTAACTAGAGAATTAGTGAAGCAAACACCCTAAACTAAAGTGCTAGTCTAGTAGAGGATGGAGAAATAGGAAGTGGGTTCACTTTAGAATTTAGTTTCTCACAATGTTTCTCACTTTGGATCAAACCCTAGAGAGCTTTTTAGCTCAAGGAAGAAGATGAAGAAATAAAAAGAGAAAGATAATGATCAAGTGAGTGAGCTAACCATGGTGAGTGAGTATCATATACTAACTCATGTAGAGACATAACCATGGCTAATCTAAATGGTTAGGTTAACAAAAATCTAAAGTAAAGACAAAGCTAGTGGACTTTGTCAAAGCAAAGTAAGATTCTACAAGCTTCATGCTCTTTCCAAAATTCCACTAATTTTGTAATTACCTTAAATAATTATAACCCACCATAATAAATAGAATGGTGTATGTCTTACACACCCATGTCAAGTGTATCATCAACCATGATATAAAAAAGAAAAACATTTTAATATATATCACATATATATTAAAGTGTGCACATGTGAGAAAAATCCTTAAGTGAACAAGTGTTAGTTAATGTAAACTAGTATATCTAATATACAATTATACACTAAATTATTAAATCAACACTTGACTTAACAATCCGGTCATATCTCATATAACTGACTAACATCCATTGAATCGACTTATCGAATCAACACTTGATTCGATAACCTGGCTATATCATATATAACCGACCGATACAAAAAGTCACGAGAATAGAATACGGTATCACATACACGCATTATTCTCGGTCCCGCACATATCACATACGTGCTCCTATTTCGTTTTGCCTGAGCCAGTAAAACCTCTATGGACTCTAAAGACTCGTCAATACGCCGGTAGTAGGTTATGATCACATCAAGCACCCACAAGTCGTCAGCGGTACTAGCTGGACGTAATGGCTACCCGGGTATTGAGCGATCAGAAGATCAGCAAGCAAGCCCGCTCCAACTCCTGTAAAAGCCTACCGGTAACACTTCCCGTACAGTCCGGTCTCCTCGTCTGATATGTCGCATATCAAGTCTAGGTGTGGTAAAACGTCAGACCCCAATAACCGATAAGTCGTGCCGATGTGAGGCTCATAACTGTTGGAGATAGTGCCCTCAGAGTCAATTATTGGATCGCAGGCACGTGATTGCAATGATTGAGGGAGGACCTGTCCCAGTAGGACAGTCTTACTCAAGATGATAGTATGCTATCTGGTTTACCTTTATCATCGTGTACTTCTTTAGGTGACCTGACAGGTCGCTATTACACGTTGATAGAGCCCCTATGATTCTTGCTTGACGGCCAGCAGTATGATGGCGATCATATACGTGGGAGCTGGGGTCTATAAGCACATCCTTAAAAGGTCCCTAGTCGTGGGAGTTTCGAGACAGGGCATCGATACTCCATTAGTAGACTAGTGTATACAGTCGAGACCCCGACGAGGGGCGGTGGCCGGTCTCACAAGCCACTGGTGTCAGTTGGTTCACCTAAGATGTATACATGTGCTCATTGGGTTATGAGTACACCGGACAGGACTCGCCGGGAACCTGCCAGTTGGGATTATACCAGACGTCAGATGGCAGTTCCCTGGTGACATGTGTACAGGTTAGTTCATCGACCTGAGATCGTCATTTGTCTCGTGTGAGTTCCCGCTGTACTTTGATTACTACCCTACCACGGCTCAAAGGAGTCGTGCAAACAGGTTTTAGTTGGGTACAGTCCCGAGCCACATGGAGGCAGTGAGCGGATCTGCAGGGGTTCGTCTCTCCCGGTATTGGGGGTGAGGTCGCGCTGTGTCTAGGAGAGCCATTACACAAAGCCCTCGGCCGAGGCAGGAGATTTACTGGTAGGTATTCCAGTAGTATCTCAGGGTGTTCTGGGCTACACTCCGACACGACTTGTACCGCTTTTGGGGGTCTGACTTTTACCAACCCCCTAGGCCCGCCATGCGATACTCATAGACGAACGGACCGAACTGTACGGATATTGTCACTGACAGGCTCAGTAGGGTGTCAGGATGAGTTCGCTCATCGACGTCCCTTTTGGTCAATAGCTGGTGGCCCGTCACGTATTGGCTTATACCTCTGACGTGCTAATGGTTAAATCCACAGCCATAGTATTGACGAGTCTTTAGAGTCCACTACAGACAGTTACTCAAGTTTCGGGCGAAACGCTGTAGAGGCCGTATGGAGATATGGCAGGGTCCGATCAGATACGTACGGTATTGCACGGATCAGGATCGGACGGTTTGTACTAGTGGCCGTATGGATATATGGCAGGGTTCGATCAGATACGTGCGGTATTGCACGGATCAGGATCGGACGGATATTACTAACCGGCTTTGGTTTAAGCCGGATCCTAGTATAGTACAGTGTAGATTTTGTCTCATTGCATTTGTATCCGGTCGGAATACAGATGCGGGTGTGTATGCACAGTATCGGGGTTTTTCCTGTAATTTATTACGGGACCAGTTTTCTGGAGTTTCCAGTTTGCATTCCGTTCCGGCCGGTTTTCCTTTGTTCTTTCCCGGCCGGACTTTTCCGATGAAGGGTGTTATTTGCAAGTTTGCAAATAACATATTGTGGAGGGGTTTCTTGCATATGGATTGATTATGAGAGCATCTTTTGATACCATTCTTTTCTATCATCATTTCTTTTGCATTAATGGTGATTAGAATGGATTGGAGTTGATTAGGAGTTGATGTGAGGTTTACTTTGGATGTGGTCACCTCTTGCTTTTCCTACACTCACCTTCCTTCTTGTTTTTGAGATTCTTCCTCCACCATTTGTTCAAGAGAGAATGAGAGGTTCATTTGGAGAGGTATGGCATATTTCCTTCATCTCATTCTTCTTGTTTTGGAAAAATAAAAGCACCATTTTTCCTTAACCTCATTCCTCCATAACCAATGGCAACTTCACTACCCCAAATGAGACAACCATTGTACACTAGCCTACAGCACTTCTTGGACGCGTCGGCTAGCCTACTTCGCGCCCGAGTTGCCTCGGTCCAGAGGTGGGAGCCCGTAAAAGATTCCGGCTACGTGGTGCCCTTTCCGACGAGGAGGAGATGAACGGAGTTTCCGCGGGAGATCGGAGTGGAGACGAAGACCGAAGGACACGGATCGCTTGGTATACTTCTATTCACATCTCTTGTTAGCTAGCATTAGGTTAATGGTTACGATCCGGGTTTATTGTCCGCGGTAGCGCCAGTTTAAAAGTTAAGAAAAATTTTGATTCCGCATTAAGGCCTCGGATAGACGGCCGGGGCGCTGCCGTGGCGCAACATGGTATCAGAGCCAGGCCATTAACCTAGTCTAGCTTTGTCTAGTGTGTTTACATATTCGATCGAACAAAATTCCAAAACCCGCGTTTTCAAAATTCACAGTTTCTGTCGAAATTTTTTGGGCTCCAAAAATTTTTCAGTACATTGCAGTGACATGTGCAGGGAATTCTAAGCATTCTGTTAAAATTTGGTAGCGTGATCTCACTATTCCACAGTGGAACCGCGGCCAAAACCACGTATTTGCGGCGGTTCCGCGGCCATTTTTACTATTCATTGGACCAAATTTTTGCAGTGAGCTCCTGGGTTGAAAATGGGGTTTTTGGAATATTCTTTTTGGGCCTAGACTCTCTTTAAGTGCTACATTAATGCTTGGGGCCCACTTCGATAAATTTGATCGATCGAAAAATTTAAACACATTAGTTCACAGTATTTACATTTTATCTGCGACCGTGAATGTCACTTGATCGGTAAATCCAGTCTATCTGCTATAGCCCTTTTAGACGGATTTGCGAACGTGACATTCACGTTGATGTTCTGTGTATTGCTGTGATGTTGCGGATCCGTCGTGGGGATAGCCTGGTTGCAGTGGTAGTACAGTTTTGTTGTATTATGTACATTTGATATTGCGGGGCGAGCGTCCGACATGTGGACTGCCGTCACTGCTTGTTTGTATTATTCTTTTGGGACACGACCTGGTTGCGGTCGATGTACCCGTTGTATGTATATTTTACTTTCTGTACTAGGATTACCCCGCGGAGGGGTGCACGGATAGCCGGGTTCTAGAGGGCAACGGGCCCGCATCTCATGGCATTGAGATGGAGGAGGCTTCACTCTAGGATTGGCGGGCTATTCGCCGCACTCGTAGGGGGTACAGGTTGACCCAGGAGGGGTGCCCAAGTTACCGGATTCCGTGAAGTGCTGGGTGGTCCATTCACGGTATTGAAGGGGGCTGCCTCGCTTCAGGTTTTGGCGGGTGACTTGCCGCGCCCGTAGGGGTCTAGGATTTCATTGCACAGGCTATCCACACGACCAGGGGAACGTCGGGTTTCTGCAGCGGCTCTGTGAAACCCGGGGCTTCCAGATATCTGTATTGTTCTGTGATGCTGTACATTTCTGTGATGTTGCATTTTATCACGCCTTGAGCGAAAATTATATATTGGTATATATATATATATTAGTAGATGTTGTATATGTTTTGCATCCACGCTAGTCCAGTCCCCGCTCTGTCGTTAGTTAGCTAACCTAACAGGTAATGACGGGACCCAGTGGCGAATGCGGATGGCATATACATACATCAGTATATTTTCGTTCTTTGTGGTGTGATCATATGATGGGACTGCGTTGATTCGGATCAATGCATGATAAACAAACCTATTCTGATGTTGTTGGAACACTTTTCAAAAAGCTGTTATTGCAAGGACGTTCACTTTTTGTTTTGCACAGTGGTATTCAGTTGGAATATCCTGCACCTCAGTCGACGAGGCAAGGGCCGAGATCCCTTCACCGGGAGTGACCCCTTGGACAGAAGTTTGCGTCAGGGTAATAACTTCACTATAGCCGATTGCCTTTTGCTTTGCATCGTGGTATTCATTTGGAATATCCTGCACCTCATTCTACGGGGAAAGAGCCGAGATCCCTTCACCGGGAGTGACCTCTTTAGCAAAGGTTTTTCGTCACTATATTTTATAAAAGGCTATGCAGTTCCTTCAACAATATCAAGTTCATTACGTTAAAGGTTTTTTCGCCAAAAACCAGTCGTAGCCCTCCGTCATTTCTTACAAGTATTACTTAGTATTCGTGCTGCGTTTGTTGACTGTGTCAAGGCGTAGTGTGCGGTAGCTAAGTAGTGTTTGTTTGTAGCATATTAATGGGATTGGTTAGGACAGTCGTGCGGCCTTGTTGACTGTGTCAAGGGCTTGTACGGGTGGGTTTAACGCAATCCAGGATAATGACGGGTTGAACTTGACTAGGACTCTTTGATTTGTTGACTGTGTCAAGGTCACTTGAGTCCTAGGGGTAAAAAAAAAATCACATCGGGAGTTTCTAAAGAAACTGAAACTTGCCAGGCATGCGCATACCTTCTGGAGTTTGGTGACTTGAGTGGATTCCGTCGAGTTATCATGCAATGATAGTTGGGTCCCGATTCCCACTGATGAGTTGGTTTACTCCTCGGGTGATCCCGGCTAATTCTTCTTTCAGGTTTAGAGAAGAATTTGACGTTACAGTGGGAGGTTTCCTGATTAGATAAAGTGATAACCATTCTGATCTAGGTTAGAGTGCACGCTGAGTGTTCCTTTTCTCTCTCTCTTTGGCAGCGACCATTGACCCGACCCTAGACTATGACTCAGTGACCAAGTTGACCGAACCTTCTTTAACACTGGCTTTTGGATTGTCAGAGTTGCAAACTTCATTGCCACTTCTACTTTTACCCTTTTCTCCAGGACACCCCGTATTACTACGAACGTCCACTTCCATTGGACAAAATCATCGTATGGTTATATACGAACTCGAAGGAATTCGAGGATGGTTTCTGGTTCTGGAGAAAACGGATAGGACTATTCAGTTGTCTTTTCTTTTTACCTCCTCTCAGGTTGCGAGTACTCCTTGGTTTGGGAGTAGTACACCTATTATGCAAATTGGATAGTCTTCTTCCAAACCTTAGGCTGGTGCCGAACGGTGGGGAATGAAGAAAACCAATTAGCATAACGATGGTGTGCAGAAGGTATTAAGTTACGACAAAGAAAGGGATTAGTAAGAGGGCAAAGTAAATTGCGACTGCTATTCACGACCAAACCAAATATTTCTTCGCCAATCCTAAATCACCTTTGTATTTCTCCAGGATACTCCGTATCACTACGAAGATCCCAGTTTATTGGATAATCCATCGTATGGTTATATACAAACTCGAAAAGAACTTGTTCCAGTTCGGGGATGGATTCTGGTTCAGGAGAAATAGGAATAAGGTTCATTCGGTTGTCTTTTATCTTCACCTTCTCTCGCATTGCGAGTGCTCCTAGGATTAGGACAGTACACCCATTATGCTTATTGGATAGTCTTCTTCCAAACCATAGGCTGGTGCCGAACGGTAGGGAAGGAAGAAAACCATTTGGCCTAAAGGGGTGTACAGAAGGTAATGACTAAAGACATATAAAGGGATTTGGAGAGATGGCAAAGAATTATACGGTTATAGTTGTGAATCTGGATAATGGAAGAGGCATTACTAGGAATACGAGGATACCCCATCGAAATATTTCAATGTTTCAGTTTCACTGTGTACTGTTAAAAGAAAACTAATTTCCCAATTAGACACTTGCTCCAGGGTATGTATTTACCAGGTTTGATTCTCACATCTGTATGGTTTTATAGATGATGAGTGGGAGTAAGTTATTGGGAATTAGGTGATCATCCTCATCATATCGGGATTCGTTGTAATTGGTGATATTTGAGGAAGTCACCTGGGTTGTTTGCCGGGCGGCAAATATTTGGTTTTGAATATCCGTTGTTATGCACCAATTTCAAATTGATATATATTACGTCTATTTTTATAGAGTGAGATATACCTTTTTGAAATTATGTCTATGACATTTACCTATATCAGTGGATGGTTAGGTAAGGAGCATTAAACAGCGGTGTAATTCTTCATAACCATAGTACAGTTTTCAACCTACGACACACAGTGAATGAGTTATTAGACTCAAGGGACTTATACAGAGTATTGTATGTTGTCCAGCGTCCATGAGGACATAGGGGTTGGTTCTCATACTATATTCGGTTTACTTATGACTTCTCTAGTTTTTAGACAGGTGTTTCGTAGAAACACAGGGTCCGAATTTTGAGAAGTTATAGGTATATGAATAAAGTAGAGAACCAGGTATTGCAAGTATCGGGATTCTTCAAGGTGATCGAAGATGTAGATACTTGTGAATGGTATTCAGTTGATAGTAATGGTTAAGAGAACTTGCTTCTCTTTTCAGGTTACTCATAATTGGAAGCACTCCTAAGTTGAGTAACGCTGATCGGCCTCCTTCCATTTAGTTGACATGCACTGGAGACAGCTGCATGATTTGAATCTGGTTAAATTAAATCAGTGTCTCTGTTTTTATATTGGATATAGAACAGTTCATATCTTGACATTGTTAAGATACGGGGAGTTGTCCGGCTTATGCTTAAAACCAGACTCTGGATAACTCAAGGCACGTTTCTGTAATAGCTGTTTGTGGGTTGACCCAGGCTATGACGAGGGTTGACTTTCTACCATCTGGAAGATCAATAGTGATATTGTTCTAGACTCGCCACAGTTTTAACAAAAATTGGATTTTTTCAGAAAACAGTAGTGGGAGTATGGTAGAACTGGAAGCGATTCCAGAACCGCAAACAATTGCTGAAGATTTGATAAGAACCTAAAGATTCAATCTGGTTTGACATTCCATTGGCCACTCCGCAGATATGGTGGGTAACCTCAGGCACCTGAGAGGTACTCCGGTAGCATTAAGGACGGTGACAGGGAAGTTCTTGTTTACCCAGACTTGTCATTGCTGTTGTTCCAAACTGTGAGACCCGGCAGGAGGATGAGTATAGCGTCGTTCTGAACTAGCTTTAGAAGTGTACGACTATATGACTCTGCCAGAAGGTTGTCGTAGTCAGTGGGAGCAGCGGAAGCATTGGTGGACAGGTGGCTTATGTCTATTTATAGACTTAAGCAGATATAGCGGAGATAGATCATCTATTTTTGATGTGTCAGTCATAGGTTTGACTTCATCAGAATAGGGGATGGATCTGTTAAGAAGGTAGTAGGGTGTGATGTCCTAGTATTTGGATGACATACACAGAGTAGGAAGTGATATTCCTATACTACAATCGGTTATACTTTAGTTGTCACACAGTAGTTTCTCCACATAGGACGTGGATATCATATCAGACATACTGGTTACTAGATCTATGGTTTTAGATCTAGATTTGGGGGTTTCCTAATCTGGGTACCTTGACAGCATTCTCTGAGTATTTAGAATGGACGACTCCTGGCACGGTAGTATACCTGCAGGAAATGGAGTCAACCTCTCTAAAGGTGTCTTACAGACTAAAGGGGAGAGGGATGTGCATGATTGGCATATCACTTGCTCAGGCAATTGAGTCAATCATAAGATGTCATGTACCACACCAGATGTTGTTCTTGCAGTAGGTGCAATAAGTTGATATTCATCCAATCCTGGAGAAACAATCGGAAGCAGTTTTGGAACATAAGTTAATGTTCTAGGGATAAGATAACGGCAGCCTCCTTTAGGAGACGGTTATCATTCCAGGCTTCCAAGGTGACCTGGATGACAGAGTGGCTGTCAGAGTTATAGTTTTCCCTCTAACGAGGGGCAGTATTTTGGACAGGTGATCCAAGGCAATATTAAGGGAGGCATGGCGCAGGATACTGATTAAGTTCAGTTGACGATACAGTCTAAGAAGTTTGGATTTGGAGTTCATTTATGAGCTAGGTCCCATCAGACATCCAGACATATTCTAAGACAGGTATTGCTCATTTCGGGAGATGGCTTTCTCCGCGAACTTGAGACATAGAGAGACATAGAAAGAAACATCACAGCGGATCCACTTACTGAGGCTATTCCTCGAACGCAATAGTTTCGCGAACGAGTTTTGTGAGACTGACTTGTAGAGGAGTTGGGTGTTCGGTATCACACGGGCTGTGAGTATGCGACATCGCAATAATTAGCCTTGAGTGCAAGTGGGAGATTGTTGGAGATAGTGCCCTCAGAGTCAATTATTGGATCGCAGGCACGTGATTGCAATGATTGAGGGAGGACCTGTCCCAGTAGGACAGTCTTACTCAAGATGATAGTATGCTATCTGGTTTACCTTTATCATCGTGTACTGCTTTAGGTGACCTGACAGGTCACTATTACACGTTGATAGAGCCCCTTGGATTCTTGCTTGACGATCAGCAGTATGATGGCGATCATATACGTGGGAGCTGGGGTCTATAAGCACATCCTTAAAAGGTCCCTAGTCGTGGGAGTTTCGAGACAGGGCATCGATACTCCATTAGTAGACTAGTGTATACAGTCGAGACCCCGACGAGGGGCGGTGGCCGGTCTCACAAGCCACTGGTGTCAGTTGGTTCACCTAAGATGTATACAGGTGCTCATTGGGTTATGAGTACACCGGACAGGACTCGCCGGGAACCTGCCAGTTGGGATTATACCAGACGTCAGATGGCAGTTCCCTGGTGACATGTGTACAGGTTAGTTCATCGACCTGAGATCGTCATTTGTCTCGTGTGAGTTCCCACTGTACTTTGATTACTACCCTACCACGGCTCAAAGGAGTCGTGCAAACAGGTTTTAGTTGGGTACAGTCCCGAGCCACATGGAGGCAGTGAGCGGATCTGCAGGGGTTCGTCTCTCCCGGTATTGGGGGTGAGGTCGCGCTGTGTCTAGGAGAGCCATTACACAAAGCCCTCGGCCGAGGCAGGAGATTTACTGGTAGGTATTCCAGTAGTATCTCAGGGTGTTCTGGGCTACACTCCGACACGACTTGTACCGTTTTTGGGGGTCTGACTTTTACCAACCCCCTAGGCCCGCCATGCGATACTCATAGACGAACGGACCGGACTGTACGGATATTGTCACTGACAGGCTCAGTAGGGTGTCAGGATGAGTTCGCTCATCGACGTCCCTTTTGGTCAATAGCTGGTGGCCCGTCACGTATTGGCTTATACCTCTGACGTGCTAGTGGTTAAATCCACAGCCATAGTATTGACGAGTCTTTAGAGTCCACCACAGACAGTTACTCAAGTTTCGGGCGAAACGCTGTAGAGGCCGTATGGAGATATGGCAGGGTCCGATCAGATACGTACGGTATTGCACGGATCAGGATCGTACGGTTTGTACTAGTGGCCGTATGGATATATGGCAGGGTTCGATCAGATACGTGCGGTATTGCACGGATCAGGATCGAACGGATATTACTAGCCGGCTTTGGTTTAAGCCGGATCCTAGTATAGTACAGTGTAGATTTTGTCTCATTGCATTTGTATCCGGTCGGAATACAGATGCGGGTGTGTATGCACAGTATCGGGGTTTTTCCTGTAATTTATTACGGGACCAGTTTTCTGGAGTTGCCAGTTTGCATTCCGTTCCGGCCGGTTTTCCTTTGTTCTTTCCCGGCCGGACTTTTCCGATGAAAGGTGTTATTTGCAAGTTTGCACATAACATATTGTGGAGGGGTTTCTTGCATATGGATTGATTATGAGAGCATCTTTTGATACCATTCTTTTCTATCATCATTTCTTTTGCATTAATGGTGATTAGAATGGATTGGAGTTGATTAGGAGTTGATGTGAGGTTTACTTTGGATGTGGTCACCTCTTGCTTTTCCTACACTCACCTTCCTTCTTGTTTTTGAGATTCTTCCTCCACCATTTGTTCAAGAGAGAATGAGAGGTTCATTTGGAGAGGTATGGCATATTTCCTTCATCTCATTCTTCTTGTTTTGGAAAAATAAAAGCACCATTTTTCCTTAACCTCATTCCTCCATAACCAATGGCAACTTCACTACCCCAAATGAGACAACCATTCTACACTAGCCTACAGCACTTCTTGGACGCGTCGGCTAGCCTACTTCGCGCCCGAGTTGCCTCGGTCCAGAGGTGGGAGCCCGTAAAAGATTCCGGCTACGTGGTGCCCTTTCCGACGAGGAGGAGATGAACGGAGTTTCCGCGGGAGATCGGAGTGGAGACGAAGACCGAAGGACACGGATCGCTTGGTATACTTCTCTTCCCATCTCTTGTTAGCTAGCATTAGGTTAATGGTTACGATCCGGGTTTATTGTCCGCAGTAGCGCCAGTATAAAAGTTAAGAAAATTTTTGATTCCGCATTAAGGCCTCGGATAGACGGCCGGGGTACTGCCGTGGAGCAACATGGGGTCGAGAAACTACTGGTAACACTTACCAGTAAATCTCTAAATCAGCCCTGGCCAGGGACTTCCCTGTTACGGCCAATCGAGCACAGCGCAACATCAACCCCCAATACCGGGAGAGACGAAACCCCTCATATCGCTCATTGCCTCCATGCGACTCGGGACTGTACCCAAAAACCACCGTTTTGCACGCCCTCTTGGACGTGGTAAGGTGGAAATCAAAGCACAGTGGGAATCACACAAGACTCTATGATGATCTCGGGTCTACAGACTAACCTGTACAAGTGTCACCAGAGAACTGCCATCTGACGTGAGGTATAATACCATCTGGGAGTTCTCAGCGAGTCCGTCCAGTGTATCCAGTCTCTACTGAGCACCCGTATACCATCTCTGATGTCAAACACCAATGGATATGGGATCATCCATCGCCCATCTCATGGGTCAAGAAGCGTATACGCTAGTCTACTCTGGTATATCGATGCCCTGTCTCGATACACCTACGACTAGGAACATTAAAGGATGTACTTATGGACTACTCTGTCCCCACTAGTATGATCTGCATCATAGTCCAGGTAGTTAAGTACACATCCTAAGGGCTTTACCAATATGTAACTTTAAGACAGTATCAAGAGACAAGTATACATGTTAAGATAAAGAGCAACCAGATAGCATACTATCATATCGAGCAAGAAGGTCCTCTCTATATATGTCCAAGCATCCAATATAATATACATCATCTGTACAATACTGGCCTCTAAGGCATACATACAACTAACAATCTCCCACTTACACTAGGGTTAGCTGCTGTAGTATCGCATACCGAGCATCCTGAAGAGTCTCTCAAACTGTATCTGGGGAATGGCCTTCGTGAGTGGATCCGCTGTGTTGTTCTTCGTGTCAACCCTCCTGACCTCGATCTCCCGGTGATCTACTATCTCCCGGATCAGGTGATACCGCCTCAGAATATGCCTGGATCACTGATGGGACCTGGGTTCCTTGGCCAAAGCCACCGCTCCATTGTTATCACAATACAAAGGTATTGGATGCTCAATGTATGGAACCACTCCAAGTTCAGTAATGAACTTCTTGATCCAGACAGCCTCTTTGGCAGCATCGTTGGCAGCGATGTATTCAGCCTCCATCGTCGAGTCTGCCACGGTTTCCTGCTTGGAACTCTTCCAGCTAACCGCCCCTCCGTAAAGGGTAAAGACAAATCCTGAGTGCGACTTAGAGTCGTCCTTATCACTCTGGAAGCTCGAATCGGTAAAGGACTCCACTTGGAGTTCTCCGTTACCATACACTAAGAGCATCTCTTTAGTCCTTCGTAAGTACTTGAGAATGCTCTTCACAGCTGTCCAGTGACTCTCTCCAGGATCAGCTTGATACCTACTCACTACACTTAGTAAGTGTGCTACATCGGGTCTGGTACATAGCATCACATACATGATAGAGCCTACTGCCAAAGCATAGGGTATCCCTTGCATGCGAGCTCTCTCCAAATCAGTCTTGGGAGACATCTCTTTAGAGAGAGTGAGTCCAGAGATCGTGGGAAAATTCCCACCTTGGATTCTTCCATACTAAACCTCTTTAGTATGGTGTCAATGTACCTCGATTGGGACAATCCCAATATCCTTTTAGATCTATCTCTATATATCATAATTCCCAATATGCAGGAGGCATCACCTAGATCTTTCATTGAGAATCTTTGTGATAAGAAGAGCTTGACCGATTGTAGCATAGGAATGTCATTTCCTATCAAGTGTATGTCGTCCACGTACAATACGAGGAAGACAACCTTACTCTCTGCCACCTTCTTGTAGATACAAGGTTCATCTACGTTTTTGACGAAATCAAACTCTTTGATAACGACGTCAAAGCAGATGTTCCAACTCCGCGATGCTTGCTTTAATCCATAAATGGATTTAACCAGCTTGCACACTTTCCCGCTGCTCCCACTAGCTACGAAGCCCTCTGGCTGAGTCTTGTACACGCTCTCTTCTAAATCACCGTTTAGAAAGGCGGTCTTAACATCCATTTGCCAGATTTCGTAGTCATGATATGCAGCGATGACAAGCATGATCCGGATGGATTTAAGCATAGCCACTGGAGAAAAGGTTTCGTCATAGTTCACACCTGGTCTATGACGAAAACCCTTTGTAACAAGTCTAGCTTTGAAAGTCTTCACTTTCCCATCTACACCAAGTTTTTTCTTAAAGATCCACTTGCTCCCAATGGGTTTTACCCCTTCAGGAGCATCTTCCAAAGTCCATACTTTGTTGGTGTACATGGATTCCATCTCGTACCGCATTGCATCCAGCCATTTCACTGAGTCCCCACTCGTGATGGCCTGCTCGAAGCTAGTTGGGTCATCATCAACCATGATGCAATCCTCGCTCCTACCATCCATGAGAAAACCGTAGTATCTCTCAGGTGGGTGAGGAACCCTACTAGAACGGCGGAGTGGCTGGGGTTCATCGGGTACTACCGAATCCTCTGGTTCCACTAAATCTTCAGTTTGAGTTTGTGTAGCCGGAATTTCTTCCAGTTCTACCTCGTCGCCACTAATTTCTTTTGTAAGAAATTCCTTTTCTAAAATAGCTGGCATGTCGAGAAACAAACACTTTTTGTTCCTCAGTATGGTAGAAAAGATATCCATGTGAATGTTTGGGATAACCCATAAAGTTGCATAGAACTGACCGTGCCTCGAGTTTGTCCGGATTTTGTCGCTTGACATAGGCCGGAAAACCCATATCTTAACTCGTTTAAGCCATGGTCTCTTTCCACTCCATATCTCATATGGTGTGGTAGGTACAGATTTAGATGGAACTTGATTCAATAGGTATGCTACTTTCTCCAGCGCATATCCCCAGAAGGAAATAGGTAACTCAGCTGTGCTCATCATAGAGCGTACCATATCTAATAGGGTGCGGTTCCTCCGTTCCGATACACCGTTGTGCTGTGGTGTATATGGAGGAGTCAGCTGAGAGAGAATCCCATTCTCTTTTAGGAAGTCCAGGAATTCATTGCTCAAGTATTCACCTCCTCGATCAGATCGAAGGATTTTAATACTTTTCCCTGTTTGGTTCTCGACTTCTTGTTTATATTCTCTAAATTTCTCAAAAGCTTCTGATTTGTGTTTCATCAGGAACACATATCCGAATCTAGAGAGATCGTCGGTGAATGTAATGAAGTACGCAGAACCATTCCTGGCATGTGTAGATATGGGGCCGCATACATCACTATGTACCAGTCCCAAGAGTTCCGTAACTCTTTCACCGTGTCCCGTAAACGGAGTTTTGGTCATCTTGCCTTTGAGACATGACTGGCAAGTGTCATAAGATGAAAATTCAAACGGATTCAAATATCCATCCTTATGCAACTTAGCTAGTCGTGTCGCTGTTCATATCAGATTTTTGCATTTTTATACCGCCCAATTTTTATCACATTGCATATCGGTAGGTACTCTTGAGACGTGTTTGCTAGTCAATTGCAGGATACAGGTTCTCGGCTCTAAAACGGTGAAATTCATAGAAAAACACGACAAAATCCGGGTTCCTGCCAACCACAGATAAAACACGGGTCTCCGCTCTTTATCCGTCTGTTGCCACACACCAGTTTAAGAGACAAAATGGCAAATCAATGTCGTTTTCTTGCACAAGGCTCAATGGCAACACAAGATCCAAGAAATCTACGCGGAGCTCAAGAAAATCATGGCAAAAAGATCCACATCCAATCACCTTTTGGTCTACTAAAATTCTGGAAGAAATGTGGAAAGATTATCAGAAAAATCATATACTAGACTGAAGTACATAAAAGACCAGGGACCCCACAAAGCCTGAGAAGCCAACTCCACTAGAGTGCCGCGGTTCCGCGGCATAAGCATGCTTAGGCCGCGGAACCGCGGCCGTACGACATCCTCATCTGCTGATGTTTCAGGGGTAGTTTTGTCTTTTCATGTAGGGACAGATTTTTGCCCTAGGTTTTCAGTTGCCTGCCTATAAATAGTCCAGAACTTGCCAAAGCCAAGGGTGCTTAATCTTGTATTTTTTAGAGTTTAGAATACTTGTTCTTCTTCCTCTTCTCATCTCTTCTCCATTGAAAAACTTGTAGTGAGCTTTTGTGAGTGAAGAATGATGAATAAAGAAGTTCCTTTTGTTATTATACTTGTCTTGTTCTTTAGTTAAATTATTATTGCTTGTAATTTTCATTTGTTAACTTAGTTGTTGTTATTTCTTGTTGTTTCTTTCTTTTCTCTTTTCCTTTATCCTTAAACAACCATGACGCTTACGCTTGATCCTTGCCAAAGTGAGGTCGCAAATAGTTAGTTGTTATCTTCTAATCTCCTTCTTTCTATCTTCCTCTTTTGTTTTGTTTTCTTTTTGTTATGATGTGTGAGTAGTTTCCATACTTGTTAGGGTAGGATAAGGGAAGTTTGAGAGAAGGAAATCTCTCTCACTCTTTCCTTGCCCAACATCTTAAATCGACTCCCGTTAATTGAACCACAATCCGCTCCCTTCGGCACCCTATCCTACATGATAGCGGTGATCCCGTAGTGAGACCGGTTGTGGTTGAATTAACCGGAGGTTATGGCTAAGAGCCAAGAACGGACGGACAAGCACCAAAAGGAAGAACTTAAGCGTTGGAAAGCCTAGCTTATACTCGCAAGTTCCTTCCTAGTCGTGCTAATCCCCGTTGTTGCCGATTACCGTAACACCGATATTAAGAGCGGCAACGAAAGAAGTGAGCGACTCCTAACTCAAACTAACCTAATCCTAACCCTAACAAGCTCTCTTTACATATCATTTTACACTTAGTTAATCACAAACAAATCTGGAAAATTGGACTTAACTCGTTAAAGCACATAGAAAAAGACTCCCATCTCCCTGCGGACAACCCGTACTCAACCGGCTAGCTACAAGCGAAACCGTTTTGATTGCGGTAATTAACTAAACTTGAACACGCAGAATCTCTACCAATCAAATGGCGCCGTTGCCGGGGAGACGGAAGTTTATTTCTTTATGTAATTTCTGGTTAACTTGTGAATATAAATATAACCGAAAAACAAAACAAAAAAAAATACTCTTTGTAAAAAAATCATCTTATTATTTTTGATTAGTTTTTGTGCAAGTGTGCAGGATTATACGGAGTTCAAGTTCAGTGTCAAAGACGTGGGAAGATAGACCCATATTTCGCGGCTACACCGCGACGGATCAAAACGAAGCAAACGGTCTACTGTAAAAATCTGGAGCAGATACAGTAAGCAAGTCAAAATTCATCACATCCAGACAAGCAGAAGACACCCAACAGAGCACACCCAAAAATTTCAGAAGCCCAACTCCATCATATTGCCGCGGAACCGCGGCCGTTTGGTGGCCTCAGGGTGCCAAATTCCCTGTAAGTGTCTCTCTTCTCTCCCCCACTCCTCTGGACTCCACTAAACTGTGTTTTCTGCAGCATTCTTTGTGCAAACTCTCTTCCCCCTTCCAATAAACTGTTCTTGTGCAGGATTCTTTGCGCCGTGCTAAAATAAAAATTATTTGCAGTTGATTTGTTACCGCTTTGCATTCATTAATACGGACTTAAGGGGCTTGAAACCAATTCAGATTGGATGGGGATTTCATCACCCTTCCCAGGACCCCAGAAATCACAAAAAGCATATGCATTGACCATTGTTAAATTAAAAAAATACTAGACTCAGCCCTAAGGACTTCGCGCTCAATAGGACAGAGGACTAGTTACAGGCATCGGCCGTTTATCCTATCTGACTTTTGCGGTGTCTAGGCAAGTGTGTCGAAGGCAAGTGGTTATTTAATTAAAGAACTTCGCGAAAGCGTTGGATAACCTCCCACTTACCTGGCACTTACCTGGCCGCATTTGACGGAGAAGAGGCGGTTTGAGGTCCTATTTCTAGCCCTCTGGAACAGTTAGGAGCTGTCTAGCAGACCTAGGTGACCCTAGATCTAGGTGTGATTGTGCATATCTTGTTTGTGATTGCTTAAAGCCGTAAGTCCGTACATATTCCTGTAAAGCTCTTTTCTAAAAACAAAAAAACAAAAAAAAGGAAAAAATCAAAAACTTTTAGAAAAACTTGCCCTTTGTCGCCAAATCCATTTTTCACCCACCACCCATCGTATTTCTCCATTGACGTCTTCTTACCCTCACCTTCTCCGTTTTGACTATACTAAACTCGTTTAGTGTATGTCCGCTTGGACCCGGGACACTAGCGCCCGCCTCGTCCGCGTTACGTTAGTCGCTACCGACTACGCGATTGACTCAGACGTCGAAACTCCATCCACTCCTCTTTCACCCCTACCTTTGCCGGCCAACTCCGATGTTGACCGGAATTCTGTTCATACATCTTCACCTTCACCATCACCAACCTCTTCTTCCGTGATGTCAGGATTTAATCCGAACATCTCTTTGACTACCCGTGGATTGGCTCCACCTCCTACGGAGACCAATAACCCACCACCACCGCCTGTTGTAGCGCCGCAACGAATCGCGCTCCAGGATCGTTTCTATCCCACCCGTTCTGCACTTCCCACCTGCCTTTCTCTTCCACCGGCCAATGGGGATAATTTTGAAATTAAGCCCCACTTCATCAACATGCTTCCGCGATTTCATGGGCTTGAATCTGAAGATGCCTATATCTTCATCAATAAATTTCAAAACGTTTGTGCCATGATGAAAACCACCCAGCTGTCGGACGATGCTATACGTCTACGGGTCATTCCGTTCACTTTATGCGATCTTGCTGAAAAATGGCTGTATAGCACCGCTTCCCACTCAATAACCAGTTGGGACGAGTTTGTTAAAGCGTTTCTAAAGAAATTTTATCCGAATCATAAAACCGCAAGGATCCGCAATGAAATCAACCAATTCTCTCAGCTTCCTTCTGAACCCTTCTGGAAGTGCTTTGACCGGTACAAAGACCTTCTTGTTCAGTGTCCTCACCACGATATAGAGAAATGACAACTTTGCCAAACCTTATACGAGGGCCTGAACCCAGCAACCAAGCAGTTGTTGGAAACCATCTGTCAGGGCCACTTCCTATCAAAATCTGACGAGGAAGCGTGGCAATTCTTTGACGACCTTGCGGAGCAAACGCTACAATGGGAGAGCACCAGACCGACTTCTTCTTCTTCTACCTCCACTTCTACCGGTCAGTCTAGGGTAAGAATTCACCAACTTGATGTCTCTATTGCGATGAAAGCTGAAATAGCTGCAATAACGAGAAAGCTTGAAGCAATAGAGAGAAAATTTTCTTCTCCTGCTCCTGCCCCCGTTCTTCCCCTTCGTACCATTTGCGCTTGTTGTTCCGATCCTTCTCACTTAACCGAAGAGTGTCCTTACAATCCACCATCATAAGGACATGATCAGGTTAATGCTGCATTCCAGCAAAGACCGAGGAATGATCCATACTCTTCCACTTACAATCCCGGTTGGAGGAACCATCCCAATTTCGCCTGGAATCAGAATCAGAATCAGAATCAATTCCAAGGCAACAATTTCCAGAGGCCCCCTCCTCCGCCACAACAAGCGCAACAATAAACTCAACATCAGTTTCAGCAGCCCTTCCAACCCCAACCTTTTCAAAATCAGACGAACAACTTTGCACCCAACAATTCTTTTCCACAAAACAACTTTGTTCCGTCAAACAACGATAAGGTTTCCTCGCTCGAACGAAGTCTGGAGGCGTTTGTTAAACAATCAACTCAGTCCACCGCCAACATCCAGTCTTCCATTCAGTCCTTAGTGCAACACACTGCCGCTCACGGGCAAAGCATCAAGACCATCGAGGCCCAGATTGCACAGCTGAATGCGGCCTTAAGCGAGCGAGAGAAGGGGAAGCTCCCGTCCCAGCCACTCCCAAATCCCGGTCACCCACATAATGTACATGTTGCTCTTGAACAACAGAACCATAATGTGTGTGCCGTGACTACATTGAGATCGGGAAGGATGCTGCAAAACAACATTGGCACACGGATCAACGATGACACCCCGGCCGCTGCTTCTTCTTCTTCTTCTTCTTCTTCTTCGCCTTCTGAGCCTATTCTCCATTCTTCAACAGGCTCTCCTTCCTCTTCTTCTGCTCTGAACGGACCCACTTCTCACTCCACGAAAACACCAGTTCTGGGATCCGTTCCAACTCCAAAATCTCCTCCTCCAGCATTGGACTCAACCAATTTTAAAAACGTTCCATTTCCAAACCGGTTGAAGTCCACCAAACAAAATCCACAAATGGAGAAGATTCTGGAGTTATTTAAGCAGGTTAACATTAACATTCCTCTTTTAGATGCTGTCCAACAAGTCCCGTCCTACGCGAAAATCTTAAAGGACTTGTGCACGAAAAAGAGGAATTCTCAGGTACCCAAGAAAGTTTTCTTGGCTAGTGCTGTGAGTGATGCCCTTACCCAATCTTTACCACAAAAACGGAAGGACCCTGGCTGTCCTACGATTTCTATTACCATTGGGGATAAGAACATCAACCGCGCACTATTAGATCTTGGTGCTAGTGTTAACCTGCTTCCGTACTCAGTATACGAGCAATTAGGCGTAGGAGAGCTGAAACCCACGCACTGCACTCTCCAAATGGCCGACCGATCGATCATCCATCCTAGGGGTGAGCTAGAGGATGTGTTAATCAAAGTCGGGGACTTCATATTCCCCGTTGACTTCATTGTATTAGACACACAGCCTGTAGCTAACCCCCGGAATCAAATTCCGGTGATACTCGGTCGCCCATTCCTTGCAACCTCAAATGCTGTGATCAATTGTCGCAATGGTTCGATGAACCTCTCTTTTGGAAACATGACAATTGAACTCAACATTTTTAGGTTGGGGAATCAGCCCTCCAAACCTAATGCTCATATACTGGACGTCTGCTCGATCCAGGAGATCACCCCAGAAGAATATGAATTCGAGGAGTTTCTGTTCGAACACGATAACCTTGACGCCACTAGTGCGTACCTCTTCGAACCTGCTGCTGTTTCTGCGCCCGACAACGACTACGAGTGTTTCACGTTCTCGAACGATCTTAGCCGTTCACAACCCGAGTTTCAATCCTTCGAATTTCCGGATGAGTTATCTGAACCATCCAACTCGGTCGCCTACACTCGTTTTGAACCTTTGCTGGAGTCCTTTGAGTTCGAGACCTCTGCACCAATCTTGCCTTCAATCGTTTCACCTTCAACGCTCGAACTCAAGCCTTTGCCGTCTCACCTTAAGTACGCTTACTTAGGTGAGAACGAGACCCTCCCGGTTATTATCTCGGCTTCTCTAGCTCCAGAGCAAGAGAAAGCCCTTCATGCGGTCTTGCACAGCAACAGGCAAGCTTTTGGCTGGTCCATGGCGGACATCAAGGGGATTAGTCCCCTGATCGTTGAACATCACATTCATCTGATGGATGATGCCAAACCAGCTCGGGATCCACAAAGACGTCTCAACCCAGTCATGAAAGAGGCTGTGAAGAAGGAGATCGTAAAATGTCTGGATAATGGTATCATTTACCCTATCTCTGATAGCCAGTGGGTTAGCCCCATTCACGTTGTCCCCAAGAAATCAGGCATCACGGTCATAACCAACGAGGCGAACGAGTTAATCCCTACTCGCACCCAAACTGGGTGGCGAGTATGCATTGATTACAGAAAACTCAACGCCGCAACGCGGAAAGACCACTTTCCGCTACCTTTCATTGACCAAATGCTTGAACGATTGGCCGGACACGAGTACTACTGCTTTCTTGATGGCTACTCCGGCTATAATCAGATTCCCATCGCCGAAAAAGACCAGGACAAGACCACATTCACTTGTCCTTTCGGCACGTTTGCATATCGTCGCATGCCCTTTGGGTTATGCAATGCGCCCGCTACCTTCCAGCGGGTGTAAAACATAAGTAACGTCTATATAATATATTATATATACTATATACAATATTTATCACAACATATCAAATGATCACATCACAGATATCGCAGCAGAAGAAACATATGAAATATTGGATATACTAGGACGTCCGTGTTTTATTTTGAGCCTCTATAAAACACGGATTCCACGGTCGCGATGAATAGCCAAACCCACACCCCTAGACCCCTACGAGAGCGGCAAGCAACCCTACCAATTCTAGAGTTAGGAGACCCGGACTCGACTCCTCGAGTTGGTCTCCCACTGGACTCCAGAACCCGGTTACTTGTGCTCTCCTCCTTGGGTCTTTCCTAGTGCGGAACAGTAAATAATATACAAATGGTGACATCGACCTCATCCCGGAAGTGCCCCAATAAAAGAATATTACATACATTTAATTTTACATGAATGAAAAATAAAGACCCTCATCTCACATAAAACCCCCGACTATTCAGAACGCGACGATCCAATATAACATATACAGCAACACATAACATCACATGTCATCAACGTAAGTAAATATGCGCATCCCAATTGTCGTTGACATATAGCAACGAAACCGGCGATAACACATATTACACTTACGGTCGCAGAAAAGAAAGTGTAAAACTACAACATTTGGAATCCACAATCTCTTTAGACATCGTAAATCCGAAATATCACATTCTTCGCATTTCATGCCTAACTATATGAATTCCACAATTGTATCACATTCTAGATAAATAGACAGTATTAAACTTTCCGATCGAATAGTCAAATACCCAAGATTTCCATAATAGCTCAACACTTGAGCGGAGTTCAAAAATTCCAGAATACGTCACAGTACCAACGGTCCAGCCATAGAAGGGTCAAGCCAACGCCTCACATGTGGCACGCCGTACTGCCCCAAACCCTAAAGTTCAAAAGGCAGTTCAAGACGGTCACATAATCGAGTTAAGGTTTGTTGTCTTCTAGAGGGTCCATCGCGTTACATGCACGTTTTTCCGAAAGATTTAAACTCAAGAAAAAATTCAACACTTGAAAGTTTTTCGTGCCGGGAAATAATGAGTTAATGATATCCGTTCGAACATTTTAACAGTTTCTAAATATCCGGAAAACATAATGAAATTAAATATTCCGATCGAATCAACGATTACAAAATAAACCCTAGAATACTCAACACTTGAGTCAGTTTAAAAATACCCAGAAAATAGCACTATCATATAGTAGTATTACGGTGCAAAAACCAAATCAAACACTCACTGTACGGCCGCGGATCCGCGGCACAAGCAGTCTATTGCCGTGGTTCCGCGGCGGTCCGTACGGCTTACGTCACCGTTTTACACAATAATGCTTAAAATTACCTGCTGAATTTTTTAGGTATTTTTAATTCAGAAAAATCACAGTTTTTGAAAAAAGTCCAGAGAGGGGGTCGTTTTGACGTTTCAGGGTTCGTTCGGAGTTTTAACTTCGTATACACGTCGCCTAATGCTCTAGCTAGGCTCTGATACCACTGTAGGGTTACTAGGCACTCTAACAAGGGTTAAGAAAGCATCAACCATGCCCGATTAAAATTTTAGCCATGCCTAACAACCCTAAACAAGATCTTTGCTAGAAAATTAGGGTTTCACATGCAAGTAAATAGCATCTATGACTAAGTGGATACGAAATACAACCTTTGTAGATCGGTAGTAGGTTATGATCACATCAAGCACCCACAAGCCGTCAGCGGTACTAGCTGGACGTAACGGCTACCCGGGTATTGAGCGATCAGAAGATCAGCAAGCAAGCCCGCTCCAACTCCTGTAAAATCCTACCGGTAACACTTCCCGTACAGTCCGGTCTCCTCGTCTGATATGTCGCATATCAAGTCTAGGGGTGGTAAAACGTCAGACCCCAATAACCGATAAGTCGTGCAGATGTGAGGATCATAACGGGTTGAGAAACTACTGGTAACAGTTACCAGTAAATCTCTAAATCAGCCCTGGCCAGGGACTTCCCTGTTACGGCCAATCGAGCACAGCGCAACATCAACCCCCAATACCGGGAGAGACGAAACCCCTCATATCGCTCATTGCCTCCATGCGACTCGGGACTGTACCCAAAAACCACCGTTTTGCACGCCCTCATGGACGTGGTAAGGTGGAAATCAAAGCACAGTGGGAATCACACAAGACTCTATGACGATCTCGGGTCTACAGACTAACCTGTACAAGTGTCACCAGAGAACTGCCATCTGACGTGAGGTATAATACCATCTGGGAGTTCTCGGCGAGTCCGTCCAGTGTATCCAGTCTCCACTGAGCACCCGTATACCATCTCTGATGTCAAACACCAATGGATATGGGATCATCCATCGCCCATCTCATGGGTCGAGAAGCGTATACGCTAGTCTACTCTGGTATATCGATGCCATGTCTCGATACACCTACGACTAGGAACATTAAAGGATGTACTTATGGACTACTCTGTCCCCACTAGTATGATCTGCATCATAGTCCAGGTAGTCAAGTACACATCCTAAGGGCTCTACCAACATGTAACTTTAAGACAGTATCAAGAGACAAGTATACATGTTAAGATAAAGAGCAACCAGATAGCATACTATCATATCGAGCAAGAAAGTCCTCTCTATATATGTCCAAGCATTCAATATAATATACATCATCTGTACAATACTGGCCTCTAGGGCATACATACAACTAACAGCATGTGCGCAGGTAGTGATATATCAATGAAGGTATGTACTAATGTGAATATACAGGGTGCATGTGCGCAAGTAGTGATATATCTGATAATATGCGACAAGTCATGACAATCATCAATGATGCGGTGATCCTATAGTGCGAGTGTCATGGTAATCACTAACGGCGTGAGTGTAATATACATTTAGTGCTCTTGCAGCTTAAACCGTTAGTGACAGTGCAGTGTTCTATAATTACCATTCTATATGCAACAGGAGATGGTATGATACTATGGTGTGTGTGTGTGTGTGTGTGTCTATATATATATATATATATATATATATATATATATATATATATATATGAACACATACAACTAAAATATCCTATAACGCCCTGATGCTTAACGCCATACGGGCAATTTCCCTGTAGATGTTAAATCTACTCGCCTGGTCGCGTGCTAAGTGTAGCCGACCACTTACTTCCCCTTCTTTGCGGCGTCCGACGTACCCGCCTGCGAACCTGGAATTTACACAAGGAATCCATATATAAGCAAAATATCTCGCAAAACGCGATATCAAAATCAAACGAGAAACTCGTGTTGCGAACTAAACGCGCGTGTGTACGATACGCTGAAACGTGTGTATACGCGTCTAAAACTATCCCGACACGTCGCGACACGCTGGATCACAGAACCCACTCACGTATCACAGTGTCGCGCAAACTAAACGTATTGGAAAAACGATATATCGTCCCAGATTCTTACTCAGGTGAAAACTTACAAAATTGCACATGCCAAAACACTGGAATATGCAGCAGACTACCCTAGCCAAAACCCCAGCACCCCAATCCCCTACCTGGCCGCAATTTGCGGCCAGAACTAATTAATTGGCGGCCAAACAGTCGAAGGGGGTCTCGTTCTTTGTGTGTGTGGTCTAGACCTAGTATACATGCTCCAGTTTTCTCAGTTTTCTTCTGAAGGAGCCGGGTCAAAAGCAGATCACAGAAAGGTCTAAGTTTGCTTAAAAATGTTAAATTTTGCACAAAATGAAACCCTATGGTGTTTTGGTGAAATCTGGGGTTAAGCTGAGTTTAAGTGGCCATAATAACACTTAACTAGGCTAGGCTAACCATCGGAAACATCTCTTAGCCAAATGGCCATAATAACACTTAACTAGGCTAGGCTAACCATCGGAAACATCTCTTAGCCAAAACTCCCCACAATTCACCATTTCTAACACAAAAATTCACTTTTAACACTAACCGAAGCTATTTAACAGACAAGCTTAGTAAAAAGGAGTTGGGTTTAAGAAATATACCCCAAAAGACCCTAGGAAGCAGGGGAAGGAGGAGGAGAAGAAGAGAAGAAGCTGCTGCTGCCTGCTACTGCTGCTGGTGTTACTGCTGTTGATGCTGCTAGTGTTGCTGCTGATGATGCTGCTGGTGTTGTTGCTGGTGCTGCTAGTGCTGCTTGTTCTGCTGCTGCTGTGGCTCCTGCTGCTGCTACTGCTTCTGGAGCTGCTGTTGGTGCTGCTGGTGAGTGAGAGGGAGAGTGTTGTGAGAAGGGAAAATGAAGTGAGCAAAGAATGGAGTCTAACTAGTCAACCCCCCTCTATCTCTTCATTAAATGTAGGCATGGCTCATGCCATGATGCCATTCTCTCTCTCTCTCTCTCTCTTTCTCACCAAGTCAACACAAAAAAAAAATTCAAATCCTTTTTCCATTTTAAAAAAAGACAACCTTTAATTAAAAAGAACCAATTAAACTTAATTCAAATGGGTTAACCCACCAAGGTGGCTAAACATGGTTTAACCCATCCTTTAACCCTAGTTTACATGCACATGTGTGTGCAAGCTTAGAAAAATTCTAAAGAAAAATTCTAATAAAATATTTATTAAATTTGATAAAATATTTAAAAATCAATTTAGTAAACTTTTTATTAAAAACCACATATTAAAGTATAATTAGCCACTAGTCATATCCTAAGGTGTTACAATCTTCCCCCCTTAAAGAAATTCGTCCCCGAATTTAAAAATATAAAGCTACGCATACCGTCAAAGAGATGAGGAAATTTCTTCCGCATCTCGCCCTCGGCCTCCCAAGTGATATCTTCACCATTCGGGCTGCGCCCAAGCACCTTCACTGATGGCAAGACCTTCGATCGAAGTTTCTTCACCTGCCGGTCCAATATCACGACTGGTTGCTCGGTGAACGAAAGATCGTGCTCGAGCTGAACGGTCTGATGCTGAACCATGTGCGAAGGGTCATGTAGGTATCTGCGATGCATCGACACATGGAATACGGGGTGAACATCTAGGAAGTCGGGTGGAAGAGCCAAACGATATGCCACTGTGCCCACACGCTTGAGGATCTCGAAAGGACCTATGAACCTGGGGCTAAGCTTCCCCTTTCGTCCAAACCTCATCACTCCCTTCATCGGAGAGACCCTCAGAAAAACGTGGTCGCCAACTGCGAACTCTAATCTGCGGCGGCGCTTGTCAGCATACGATTTCTGCCTGCTCTGAGCTGTCCTCATCCTATCTTGAATCAGCTGTATCTTCTCGGTCGTCTCCTGTACGATCTGTGGCCCTAAAATACTGCTCTCACTGAGCTTTGTCCAACAGACGGGCGATCTACATCTCCTCCCATACAAAGCCTCGAAAGGTGCCATCTGAATAGTATCCTGGAAAGTATTGTTGTAGGAGAACTCCACCAAGGGTAAATGATGATCCCGGCTACCACCAAAATCTAAAATGCACGCTCGGAGCATGTCCTCGAGAGTCTGAATAGTCCGCTCTGACTGGCCGTCGGTCTGCGGATGGAATGTTGTGCTGAAACTCAAGCGTGTGCCCAACGCCTCCTGAAGCCTCTGCCATAGTCGGCTGGTAAACTAGGTGCCTCGGTCGGATACGATACACGTCGGGACTCCATGCAGTCGTACAATCTCGTCGATGTATATCTGGGCATACTGAGCAAATCCGAAAGTCGTCTTCACTGGCAGAAAGTGAGCCGCTTTCGTCAAACGATCCACGATCACCCAAATGGAGTCATACCCTCACCTAGTCCTGGGTAGACCCACAATGAAGTCCATCGAAATCTGCTCCCATTTCCACTCCGGAATGGGTAACGGCTGTAGCTCTCCTGCTGGCCTCTGGTGCTCGGCCTTGACTTGCTGACAAGTCAGGCATCTCGGCACGAAGTCTGCGATGTCCCTCTTCATTCCATCCTACCAGTAAACATCTCTCATATCATGGTACATCTTGGTGGAACCCGGATGAACACTATACACTGATCGATGTGCCTTCTCAAGAATCTCACGTCGCAGTCCCTCAGCATCTGGTATGTACAGTCTAGTCCCAAATCGCAGTATCCCCTGATCATCAATCACGAACTCGGAAAATCTTCCTTGTCCAATCTGTGCCATGATCTCTGAACAACAGTCATCACTGTACTGTGCCTCTTGTATACGGTCAAGCAACTGTGGGCGTGCAAGAACATGCGCAAGCTGTCCCCTGATCGGCGTGAACTCGAACTGCACTCAGCTGTCGCATAATATCTGCTAATCTGCCGACGACTGCCTCTGCACCGCTCTCAAACAAGATAGACTACCCCGGGCCTCCTGCTCAAAGCATCTGCCACAACATTCGCCTTGCCCGGGTGATACAAGATCTTGCAATCGTAGTCCTTCACTAGTACCATCCAACGGCGCTGTCGGAGATTCAGGTCTCGCTGCTGAAATATATACTTTAAGCTCTTGTGATCAGTGAATATCTGGCACGACTCGCCGTATAGGTAATATCGCTAGATCTTGAGTGCAAAGACCACTGCAGCCATCTCCAAATCGTGAGTAGGATAGTTCTGTTCATGTCTCTTCAACTGCCGTGAAGCATACGCGATCACCTTGTCATGCTGCATCAATACGCACCCGAGCCCCACTCGAGAAGCGTCATAATAGACCACAAATCCGCCTGATCCTGATGGCAATGATAACACAGGCGCCGTAGTCAAACGAGTCCGCAACTGCTGAAAGCTATGCTCGCACTCCTCCGTCCAATCGAAAGGAACTCCCTTCCGGGTCAACCCGATCAAAGGTGCAGCAATACAGGAGAAATCATGTACAATCGCCTGTAGTAGCCGGCCAGTCCTAAAAAGCTGTGGATCTCCGTAACTGATGCGGGTCTGGGCAACTCTGAACGGCCTCGATCTTCTTCGGGTCCACACATATACCATCTCGTGTAATCACGTGACCCAAGAAGTCTACGCTGTCAAGCCAGAATGCGCACTTGGAGAATTTTGCGAAAAGCTGGTGCTCCCTCAAAGTCTGCAGTGTGATCCGCAGGTGCTGCTCGTGCTCCTCTCGACTCCGGGAATACACCAAAATATCGTCAATGAATACGACGATGAACAAGTCCAAATACGGCCTGAATATATGGTTCATCAAGTCCATGAATGCGGTTGGGGCATTGGTGAGTCCGAACGACATCACCAAAAACTCATAATGGCCGTAGCGCGTGCGGAAAGCTGTCCTCGGAATATCCTCCTGTCGAACCCGCAGCTGATGGTATCCTGATCGCAAGTCGATCCTCGAAAAATATCCTGCCCCCTAAATCTGGTCGAACAAGTCGTCGATGCGTGGCAAAGGATATCTGTTCCGCACTGTAATCCTGTTCAGCTGGCGGTAGTCGATACACAAACGCAAACTACCGTCCTTCTTCTTGACAAACAGGACCGGAGCACCCCAAGGAGAAACACTGGGTCGAATAAGTCCCTTATCCAGCAAATCTTGCAGCCGACCTTTCAACTCACTAAGCTCTGCCGGGGCCATCCGATAAGGCGGTATAGAAATAGGCCCCATGCCGGGAATCAAATCAATACAGAAAGCAATATCGCGGTCAGGCGGTAGCCTAGGAAGCTCGTCAGGGAAAACATCAGGGAACTCACAAACAATCGGAACCTGGTCCAATGGAACATCTGTAGCTCTAGTATCACAAACATAGGCTAAGAATCCCTGACATCCCTTCCTCAACAGCTGTCCAACGCGAAGGGAAGAAATCAAACTGTGAGGGGCGGCACAACAGTCCCCCTGCACAACAAAAGCCGACTCACCGGGAAAACAAAATCTAACCGTCTTCTCATGGCAGTCCACAGACGCATAGCACGTGGCTAACCAATCCATGCCCAAAAGAACGTCGAAGTCCAACATCTCAAGAAGGATCAAGTCGACAGGCAACTCTCTCTCGCCAATACGGACAATACAGGATCGGAACACGTGCCTAGCAACAAACGACTCTCCCACAGGAGTGGTTACAACAAGCTGCTGATCAAGCAAACTGGACTCTCTACCCAAACTCGGCACAAAGTGTGTGGAAACGTACGAGTGCGTGGATCCGGGATCAAACAACACGTGTGCGTCAACAGAATATACTGATAGGGTACCTGAGACCACAGCATACCCCGGGCCCCGGAGGCCGGCCACGCGCAGAGCCGAAAATGCGCTCGGGAGCAGGAGCCCTGGATTTTGAAGGTGGGAGGCGAGGCCGATCCTCCGGCGTCCTTCCTCAAGAGGTACCATAGGACGGTGCCCCATTCTCCGTCTTCCCCGATCTTTGTGGAGGAGGGGCATCGTCGCTTCAAGGTTCCTTCGGGGCTTTCCATCGTCGACAGCCTTCTCTCCGAGATGGAGTGGTTGGCTGGGGGCAAGATTCCCCAGGGGACCCTCAAGGCTCAAATGGCGGCCATAGCCCAGGAGGCCGTGCAGGTCAGTGTTCGCCTCCCGCTTGGGCTTTTATTAAGTACTTTTGCTCGCAGGGTCGGATACCTTTTTAACCCCTCCTTTTGATTTCCTCAGGTTCTCCAGCACTGCGCCCTCATTGTCAGCATGGAGAACGAGGAAATTGCCCCGGCGTTGCAGATCGTGGATGAGTCCTCCTCGCGGGAGGAGAGCTTGAGGCTGGAGCTGAGTGCGGCGATGGAGAGGATCGTCGTCCTCGAAGACCGGGTGGCGGTCGAGGATCGGGAGAACGCCGACTGCCGAGAGGCCATCCGGGTCTTGAGGGAGTCCAACAAGGCCACCGAGGCCAAGTTGGAAGATGCCAGGGTGCTTGCAACCAACTTGAAGAAGACGGCGAACACCCTCAGGAGGGAGAATGAGGCAGCATAGAAGGAGTTAGGCATGCCGACCTCCGAGCGGCGAAGGCAGTGGGGAATTACAAGAAGTCGGACCAGTACTACGCCGACATCGCTGAAGCCGCGACCCTTGTCTGGCATGAGGCCGTCGACGCAGTCAAGACTATGATGCCGGAGTTTCCTGACGGCGAGCTTCAGGGCGAGTACCCCCTCGAAGACGAGGCACAGAAGGTGCCGCCGGAAGTGCTGCTGGAAGGAAGACCATCGGTGGGGGCGTTGGGGATAAGGCGGTCGCCCTGGCTCCTGGTGCCGAAGTTCCTGTCACGGGCACCGACTCTCTAGCCGCCGCCCCGGTTCTTGATGCTGCGGTGGAGCTTGTCGAGGTCATCCTCGGCCCCGAGGCCTGAATCACCTCGCCTCCATCTTCTTTTCTCCCTTTTTTTGTTTCGAAAGTTTGTAAGCCTCCGGGCGTTTTGTAAGGCTGGGGAGCCCGTAATACCTCTGTAAAGACTTCCGACCTTTGTGAATAAAGTTATTTTGTAGGAATCTTTGAGTAAATGTTTTCATTTTGTTTGTGGTAAAATCTCCATTTGTGCGGTACTGCTTTCACGTTGTGTTAGGTCGGTGACCGATCCTTCATCTGGCGATCGCACGTCGAGTTAAACTCAACCATTTGCCAAACGTGCAAAGATTGGTGATAGGTCAGCATCTCTATGGCCCCCGAAGTCGAGGTGTGGATCGTCCGCTGAAGGTACTTCGGTTTGCCCCTCCGAGCAGAAAGGTGTAGGTTTGCCCGTTCCCTCGAGTAGGACCGGTGACCACATCTCTTAAGATTGGTCGGTTACGTCGAGGTTGAGGGCCTTTGATCCTTAGTAAAGATGGGTAGGAAGTCACCCTCTAAGGATTGACCGAGCGGGGAAGCCGCTCGGTGGCCTCTTGATGAGGGCTTCGATCCTTAGTGTGGATGGGTAAGAGATTACCCGCTAAGGATGGACCGGGCAGGGAAGCCGCTCGGTGGCCTCTTGATAAGGGCTTTAATCCTTGGCATCGGTGGGTAGTAAACTTCTAGCTAAGGATAGACCGAGCAGGGTATGTTAGTGTATATACCCTAGAGGCCATTACTGTATCATACTAGTTTGTATATTACTTAATGGAAGCTTGGGATATTCACAGTTGTATAGACAGTCTTCCTCAAAATGGTAGTATGCTACTTGGTTTGTTTCTATTTTAATATGTGCATGTGTTTCTTTTAGCATGTCGCTTATACATATTAGTGGAGCCCTTAGGATCTTTGCTTGATTACCAGCGTTGTGATGGCAGTCACACTAGTGGGGGCTGGATAATCTACAAGCACATCCTTATACAGGTCCCTAGTCGTAGGATTATCGAGACGGGGCATCGATACTCCGGAGTAGACTAGCGTATACGCTTCTCATCCCAGCAGGGGAGATGGTCTGTCCCACAGCCATTAGTATGTCGTATTGCAGATAGTATGCGGGTGCTCGTTAGGTTACGGGTATACTGGACAGGACTCATCGGGAACTGTCGGTTGGTACTATACCTATCGTCAGATAACAGTTTCCAGGTGACAGGAGTACAGCTTAGTCTGTCGACTTGACACTGCTACTTCGCCTCGAGTGTGTTCCTACTGTACTTTGATTACTACCCTACCATGGCTCAAAAGAGTCATGCAAACAGGTAGTAGTTGGGTGCAGTCTCGAAGCACTTGGAGGCAGTAACGGTTAGACAAGATTCGTCTCTCCCGGTATTGGGGGTTGATATCGCGTTGTATCTAGGAGAGCCATTACACAAAGTCCCTGGCCAGGGCAAGAGAGAATTACTGGTAGTGTTTCCAGTAGTTTCTCAGGGTGTTATGGGATACACTCCAGCACGACTTGTACCGCTATTAGGGGTCTGACGTTTACCGCCCCCTAGGCCCGACATGCGATGCTCTTAAACGAACAGACCGGACTGTACGGAGATTGTCACATTCAGGCTCAGTAGGAGTTCGGATGGGTTTACCTCATCGGCCTTCTTATCGACATCTACCTGGGGATCGTTACGTACAGCTAGTGCCGCTTTCGGTCTGTGGTTAAACCCACTGTCAGCGTAGTATCGAGTCTTTAGAGTCCCACACAGAGAGTTTCCCTGCACTGGGCAAAAGGTGTAGAGGCCGTAAGGTTTTACGGCAGGGCTACGATCACTTACGTGCACCTGTGCGCGTATGATGTTCGGGCAGACAATACTGGTGGGCTTTGGTTTAAGCCGAATCCTAGTATTGTATAGATGGATTAGTTTTGTCTTCTGTGCATTCGCATTCTACGGAATGCGGATGCGGGTGTGTATGCACGGTTGTGAGGAGCGAAGAAGGAGTTGCCTCATTAGGGTTTTGACCATTGATTCGGTCAAAACCATTATGAGGTGAGGAAAATATTTACTAATCTTTTTAATGATAATTGTGTTATGGCTAATTGCTTTGACCATTTGACCATGTTGACCATTTGACCTAGTTGACCATTGTTGACTTGGATATTTCTTGTGAGCTCTAGACTCTTCTTATGGCTTGGATTTAATTTGACATGATAATGGTCAAATCAATGGTAACCATCACACTTTATCATGACAAAAGAATGGTAATTATTTTTCTTATGCATTATTATCTTCTTCTCATTCTCTCTCATCAAAAGAGAGCTCCCATGGTTCTTCTTCTTCCTCATTAGAATTCCCAAAAGGTCTCATATGTTAAGCAAGTTGGGGTTCAAATAGACAAACAAATCCACCATCATATTCTACATCACCTAGAACATCAAGAGTAGCATACTTGTTGCCCTAATTACCTTGGTTCTTGAGGTGGAGCTCGGACTATAGACTCTCGGGTGGATCATCTTCGACTCAAGGAGACCGTTGAAGAAACCACGATCCGGACCGACCCATGGAGCCTACGGAGACGAGGAGGATAGCGGAGAAGACCCGAAGGACTAGTAGCATGAGGTATAATCTCCTTGCATAGTAGATAGAACCTCTTGTAGTCTGTTAGCAATGGTTTGGCAAAGATCCTTGGCTTTAGTCTATGTTGCTTTTGTAAGAAAGTTTCGATTTTTACCTGTTCCGCCTCCTAGCTAGCTTGCGGGGTGAGCAACGTAGACTTACAGTGGTATCAGAGACTAGCTAAACTATTACTAACATGTTATCAAAGTGTTAGAAATTCGATCGCCGGAGAAATCGCAAAAATACGTCAAAAATGCACGTTTTCTGTCGATTTTAAAACATGTCCAAAAATTATTTCAGGGACCTTAAAATACGTGCAGGCTTTTTGAAGGACACACAAGAAAAACGAGCTCATGAATTGGTCAGACCGCCACGGAAGCGCGGCTAAACCAAGGGTTTAGCCGCGGATCCGCGGCCGAGTCGACGCCGAGTCAACTCGTTTTTCCTGCAGTCTGTCCAGATTTGTATTTTATGATCTTTCTGATATTTTGTTGAGTACTGTGTTGTGCTTGGGGTAGTTTCAAATCAAGTTATCGATCGAAATTCTATGTACTTTAGCTAATCGGATCTTCTGTGATGTGATATATGTACTGAACGTCTACTAATCGCTATACGTCGATTAGTGGGGGTTGTATATATCTGTGATCTGTGTTATTGGTTTGTGTATATAAACTTGTTGGATCGTCGTGATGAATAGCCGGGGATGTGAGATGAGAGTTTTCATTTTTCATTCGATGTAAATTTGTAATTTGACGTAATATTATTTTATGGTCGCACATCCGGGTTGAGGTTGTAGCTGCCATTGTATATTATTTCTTTTATTGTTTTTGCTCCTAGGATAGACCCAAGGTGGGGTGCACAAACTACCGGGTACTTTGAAGTGCTGAGTGGCCTACTCACGTTGTTAAGGGAGGCTGCTTCACTTTGGGTATTTGGCGGGTAGTTTGCCGCACCCGTAGGGGTCTAGGGTGGGGTTTGGCTATTTATCGCGACTGTGTAATCCGTCTTTCGTTGCAGGCTCAAACGAAACGCGGATTCCTAGCATATCCAATGTGTTCATCTGTGATCTGGAATGGCTATCATTGCATATGACGAATGTTTATATCTATATATGATATCTAGTAGACGTTGCTTATGTTTTGCATCCGCGCTAGTCCAGCCCCCGCTCTGTCATTAGTTAAGTAACCTAACGGGTGATGACGGGGCCCAGTGGCGAATGCGGATGGCATAAGCGTACATCATATTTTCGTTGTTTTCTGCAATGGTAGGATTAATTGATGGGACACATTAAATTAATGCAAAGAAAACAAACCAAAGCTGAATCGTTGGAACAATTTTCAAAACCACTCGGTTTTTTCAAAACAGCAAAACTTTTAAAAACGCGGAGCTTAAACCACTCCTTTTAAAAGCTATCAAGGTTCCTTCGATTATATCAAGTTCACTACGTTTACGGTTTCGCCAAAACCATTCGTAGCCCTCCGTCATTTCATATGTATATTCAATAGTATTCAAGCTATGTTTGTTGACCTTCGTCAAGGCATAGTGATTGGTAGCTGTTGGGTGTTCATATGTAGCATAGATAGATGCGATGGTTTGGGATAGTCGTATTACCTTGTTGACCTTCGTCAACGGTATATACGGGTGGGTTCAAATTAACCTGGACAATGATGGGTAGAACATGATACGTGACTTATGATTTGTTGACTTTCGTCAAAGTCATAAGAGCATGGGGCAAAAATCCACATCGGGAGTTTCTAAGGAAATTGAAACTTGCTAGTGCTGCATACCATTTGGAGTTTGATAATGTTGGTAGGATTTCTTCAGCATTATCACACAATGATATTTGGATCCCGATCCTACTGTGAGTATCCGCTACTCCTCGGGAGACTTTTCACTTAACGATCAATGCTATAAACCAAGTAGGTGTCTAGAAAGGTGTTAGCGTGGCTACGCCCACAGGGAAAAGGGGTTATTTAATTAAGGAACTTCGTGAAAGCGTCGTAAAACCTCCCTCGAAGTGCCGACACCATCCTGGCTGAACGGTTAAGCAAATATTGTATGGTGAGATCAATCCCGACTAATTCTTCTTTTATGGTTTGTGGAAGGATTCGAGAAACAGTGGGAGCCATCCTGTTTAGATAAGCTAAAAACCAATCTAAACTTGCAAGAGCATCATGCTAAGTGTTTTCTTCCCTCTCTCTTAATTGCATCGACCCAGTGACCAGACATAGGTTACATCTAGATAATAAAATGACTGAATCTGACTGTTATGACTGGCAAAGGTTTGTCCAGATGTCCATTACCCATGACAAGCTGGGACACCTCTTAACTAATTAAACCCCTGCCGTCTCAGGACCAGTTTCCCCTGCCACGAATATTAATATCCGCAAGACATCGGAAAAAGACTGTGCGAATGCCAAGTGACTCGTGTTGGCCTCAGCTGATGGTGCATACCAGAGGCAGCACGAGAAGATGGACTTAGTTTCTGTCTTCCTCCATAACAAAGATTTATATGGAGAGCTATCTCGTATCGCAAGATATGAGACCTCGAACGAATTGCTTCAAGCGAGGTTGGCTGTCGGGTCATCTGTAGGGGACAACGTCCTTACAGAGACTAGCTATTTTGATGAGCCCACGGACCTGAAGACCACGTTGAAGAACGTGTTAAATACAGACTTGATTCTACAGTCTCTGCCCTCTACTTACACCCTGAAGGAAACCAGGGAAGTAGAAGGAAAGGGAAGGGCAAAAGTTTCGGGACTAGATGTGGTGAAGGAGGGACGTTCCTATTGTTACGGAAAAGGACATTGGCAGAGGGATTGCAGGGCTTGCAAAGCCAGTAGCCAGGATTCGAAGCATATTGTGGCTTCGACTTCGGGTGTGTTTGTAATAGAAAACTGTATGTCAATTAACTCCACTTCCTGGGTACTAGATACCGGATCAGGATCTCACATCTGTAATTCATTACAGGCTTTGAGAAACTGTAGAGTTATCAGGTTAGGTGATATGACTCTCAGGGTTGCTAACGGAATGAGCGTGGACGCTGAACCCGTAGGGGAATATCACCTTGGATTGGCAAGTGGGCAGATATTGATTCTGCGTAACTGTTTGTATGTACCTAGTCTAGCTTGTAATATCATATATGTATCCTTACTTTCTAAGGAAGGATATGATTTTACTTTTGTAAGCGATGCAGTCCACATCCACCTAAATCAAGTTCTGATTGGGTCAGGTACATTAGAAAACGGAATATACGTATTGAATCAAGCTCAGGTTTTCAGTGTCTAGAACACACTTAAAAGAAAGTCTTCGGAAACAAATCAGGCTTTCTTATGGCATTGTAGACTGGGTCACATTAATGAGACACGGTTAACAAAGTTACATAAAGAGGGATACTTGAATCCGTTCGAGTATCAGTCTTATGCTATTTGTGAATCTTGTCTCATGGGAAATATGACAAAAACTCCGTTCACTGGACACGGAGTAAGAGCGAGCGAGCTCTTGGGACTCATACACAGTGACGTGTGTGGTCCAATGTCTACACATGCGCGAAGTGGTTATTTATACTTCATTACTTTTATAGATGATTTCTCTAGGTATGGACATGTCTTCCTGATGAAGCATAAATCTGAGGCCTTTGAGAAATTTCGGGAATACAAGAATGAAGTTGAAAAACAAACAGGCAAAAGTATCAAGACACTGAGATCTGATCGAGGTGGTGAATACTTGAGTGCCGAGTTTCTAGGCTACTTAAAAGAGAATGGAATTCTCTCTTAGCTTACTCCTCCATACACACCACAACACAACGGTGTATCGGAAAGGCGGAATCGAACTCTATTGGATATGGTTCGTTCCATGATGAGTAAGGCTGAGTTACCGCGATCCTTCTGAGGTTATGCACTAGAAACAGCTGCATATCTTTTGAACAAGGTTCCAACCAAGTCTGTTCCTACCACACCATATCAGATGTGGAGTGGGAAGAAACCCTGTCTTAAATATCTTAAGACATGGGGATGTCCAGCTTTTGTAAAGAAGCAGCATGCGGACAAGCTCGAGGCACGCTCAATACTGTTTAAGTTTGTGGGATACCCCAAGAACTCCAGGGGGTATCTTTTCTATTCCGCAGAGGAACAAAAGATTTTTGTTTCTCAGCATCCCCACTTCTTGGAAACTGAATTTTTAGAAAATCAGATAAGTGGGAGCGCGATAGAACTGGAAGAAATTCCATAACCACAAGCTATTACTGAAAGCTTGGTAGAACCAGAAGTTTCAGGAGAACCGGACATCCCAGCGCCACTCCACAGGAGTAGTAGGCAGTCTCATCCGCCCGAGAGATACTACGGTTTTCTCATAGACGGGGATCGAGAGGATTGTGTCATTGAAAATGATGAGCCTACTAGCTTCCAGTAAGCCATTCAGAGCGGTGACTCGGTAAAATGGCTGGATGCAATGCGGACCGAGATGGAGTCCATGTACACCAACAAAGTTTGGACTTTGGACATTGCTCCTGAAGGGGTAAAACCCGTAGGCTGCAAATGGATCTTCAGAAAGAAGATTGGTGTAGATGGGCAGGTTGAAACATAAAAGCTAGACTCGTTGCAAAGGGTTTTCGTCAAAGACCTGGTTTGGACTATGACGAAACTTTTTCTCCAGTGGCTATGCTCAAATCCATTCGGATCCTTCTTGCCATTGCTGCCTTCCACGATTATGAGATCTGGCAGATGGACGTAAAGACGGCATTTCTAAATGGTAATTTGGAAGAGTGCGTCTATATGGATCAGCCGGAGGGTTTCATTCAGAGTGGGAGCAGCGATAAAGTGTGCAAGTTGCTTAAATCCATTTATGGACTAAAGCAGGCATCGCGGAGTTGGAACATATGCTTTGATGATACTGTCAAAGAATTCGACTTTATCAAAAATCCAGATGAACCATGCATTTATAGTAAGATTGTAGGGAGAACTGTGGTATTCCTCGTCTTGTACGTGGATGACATTCTCTTAATAGGAAATGACATTCTTATGCTATAGTCAGTCAAAGGATTCTTGTCACAGAGGTTCTCCATGAAGGACCTGGGCGATGCCAACTACATTCTGGGGATCCAGATCTATCGTGATAGATTTAAGAGAATGTTGGGACTTTGCAGTCCAGGTACATCAACACCATACTGAAACGATTCAGTATAGAAGATTCAAAGCGCGGTAATCTACCGGCTTGTCATGGAATCACCCTCTCCAAAGAGATGTCTCCCAAGACTAATTTGGAAAGGGCTCGCATGTCATCTATACCCTACGCATCTGCGATAGGCTCTATAATGTATGCGATATTGTGTACCAGACCAGATGTAGCATACACATTGAGCGTTGTAAGCCGGTATCAGTCGGACCCAGGGGAGAAACACTGGATAGTAGTAAAGAACATTCTCAAGTACCTGAGAAGGACTAGGGAGATATTCTTGGTGTATGGTGGAAAGGACCTCTAGATTGAGGCCTTTGCTGACTCCAGCTTCCAGAGTGACAAGGCTGACTCCAAGTCCATGTCGGGTTATGTCTTTACCCTCAATGGAGGGGCGGTTTGCTGGAAGAGCTCCAAGCAGGAAACCGTTGCTGACTCAACTATGGAAGCGGAGTACATAGCTGCTTGCGATGCCGCAAAGGAAGCTGTCTGGATGAAGAAGTTCCTCACGGAGCTTCGGGTGGTTCCTACCATTGCTGATCCAATACCGCTGTATTGTGACAACAATGGCGCTATAGCTTTAGCGAAGGAACCCAGGTCCCATCAGAATTCCAGACACATTTTGAGACGGTACCACCTGATCAGGGAGATCATAGATCGCCGGGAGATCGAGGTGAGGAGAGTAGATTCGGAGAATAACACTGCAGATCCACTCACGAAGGCCATACCCCAGACTAAGTTCGAGCGGCTGATCGAGATGATAGGTCTTCGATACGCCGGTACATGGCCCTAGTGCAAGTGGGAGATTGTTAGTGTATATGCCCTAGAGGCCATTACTGTATCATACTAGTTTGTATATTACTTAATGAAAGCTTGGGATATTCACAGTTGTATAGACAGTCTTGCTCAAAATGGTAGTATGCTACTTGGTTTGTTTCTACTTTAATATGTGCATGTGTTTCTTTTAGCATGCCGCTTATACATATTAGTGGAGCCCTTAGGATCTTTGCTTGATTACCAGCGTTGTGATGGCAGTCATACTAGTGGGGGCTGGGTAATCTACAAGCACATCCTTATACAGGTCCCTAGTCGTAGGATTATCGAGACGGGGCATCGATACTCCGGAGTAGACTAGCGTATACGCTTCTCATCTCAGCAGGAGAGATGGTCTGTCCTACAGCCATTAGTACGTCGTATTGGAGATAGTATGCGGGTGCTCGTTAGGTTACGAGTATACTGGACAGGACTCATCGGGAACTGTCGGTTGGTACTATACCTATCGTCAGATCACAGTTCCCAGGTGACAGGAGTACAGCTTAGTCTGTCGACTTGACACCGCTACTTCACCTTGAGTGTGTTCCCACTGTACTTTGATTACTACCCTACCACGGCTCAAAGGAGTCGAGCAAACAGGTAGTAGTTGGGTGCAGTTCCGAAGCACTTGGAGGCAGTAACGGTTAGACAGGATTCGTCTCTCCCGGTATTGGGGGTTGATATCGCGCTATGTCTAGGAGAGCCATTACACAAAGTCCCTGGCCAGGGCAAGCGAGAATTACTGGTAGTGTTTCCAGTAGTTTCTCAGGGCGTTCTGGGCTACACTCCAGCACGACTTGTACCGCTATTAAGGGTATGGCGTTTACCGCCCCTAGGCCCGACATGCGATGCTCTTAGATGAACAGACCGGACTGTACGGAGATTGTCACATTCAGGCTCAGTAGGAGTTCGGATGGGTTTACCTCATCGGCCTTCTTATCGACATCTACCTGGGGATCGTTACGTACAGCTAGTGCCGCTTGCGATGTGTGGTTAAACCCACTGCCAGCGTAGTATCGAGTCTTTAGAGTCCCACACAGAGAGTTTCCCTGCACTGGGCAAAAGGTGTAGAGGCCGTATGGTTTTACGGCAGGGCTACGATCACTTACGTGCACCTGTGCGCGTATGATGTTCGGGCAGACAATACTGATGGGTTTTGGTTTAAGCCGGATCCTAGTATTGTATAGATGGATTAGTTTTGTCTTCTGTGCATTCGCATTCTACGGAATGCGGATGCGGGTGTGTATGCACGGTTGTGAGGAGCGAAGAAGGAGTTGCCTCATTAGGGTTTTGACCATTGATTCGGTCAAAACCATTATGAGGTGGGAAAATATTTACTAATCTTTTTAATGATAATTGTGTTATGGCTAATTGCTTTGACCATGTTGACCATTTGACCTAGTTGACCATTGTTGACTTGGATATTTCTTGTGAGCTCTAGACTCTTCTCATGGCTTGGATTTAATTTGACATGATAATGGTCAAATCAATGGTAACCATCACACTTTATCATGACAAAAGAATGGTAATTATTTTTCTTATGCATTATTATCTTCTTCTCATTCTCTCTCATCAAAAGAGAGCTCCTATGGTTCTTCTTCTTCTTCTTCCTCACTAGAATTCCCAAAAGGTCTCATGTGTTGAGCAAGTTGGGGTTCAAATAGACAAACAAATCCACTATCATATTCTACATCACCTAGAACATCAAGAGTAGCATACTTGTTGCCCTAGTTACCTTGGTTCTTGAGGTGGAGCTCGGACTATAGACTCTCGGATGGATCATCTTCGACTCAAGGAGGCCGTTGAAGAAACCACGATCCGGACCGACCCATGGAGCCTACGGAGACGAGGAGGATAGCGGAGAAGACCCGAAGGACTAGTAGCATGAGGTATAATCTCCTTGCATAGTAGATAGAACCTCTTGTAGTTTGTTAGCAATGGTTTGGCAAAGATCCTTGGCTTTAGTCTATGTTGTTTTTGTAAGAAAGTTTTGATTTTTACCTGTTCCGCCTCCTCGCTAGCTTGCGGGGTGAGCATTTCAGAAAAATAAAATATTATTTTTGGGAATTTTTATAATTAAATAATAAATATTATGAATATTTTAATAGTGCGGTATAATTAAATACCGATAAAGCGGAAAATATTTGGAAAATTATAGAAATTACTGAAATAAGGGTGCTTTATGTGATTTATGCAATTATAATTTTTATGATTAATTATACACTATTTTAATGCTAATCGCGATTAAATATCGCTAATCTTGCATTAATCCGGTTTTGTGCACATGACATGCACCATGTCACATTTTAGCACTTGTTACATTTTATGAACCATGACATTTTTGTTTTGGGTTGTATTTGCTTTAAAATGAGATGAGAGAAGAAAAGAAAAGAAAAGAAAATGAAAATGAAAAATGTATAAACAAAAGAGTATGGGAGGTATGGGCAAGAGAGAGAGAGGGTAAGGGGTCAACTTAGACCATGGCTCATTTCTTTCCTCTTCATCTGTTCATCATTCTTCTTCCTCTCAACTCTCATGGCTGCCTTCCTTCATCCCCCTCCTCTATCTCCTCAAAACACCCCAAAAACAACATCAAAAGTCCATCCCCACTTCATTAAAAACATGCACAAGACCATTACAAGCACTTTGGACCAAGAAAGCAAGGATTTTGGGCACTTGGGGCAACTCAAAAATTTTCTTGAGTTACCAAATGAGATAATTTCTGCACCATTAGGATTGTATTTCAATTACTTTATCACCTATACAAGTTTAGAAGTGTTTTGATGCGGTTTAGTGAACTTTGAAAATTCCTAGATGAGGTTTGAGAGAATTTTGAGTTGTGTTAGTGCTAATGAGCTTAGTGGCGACCTTAAACCCCCTATGATGTTAGAAACCCAGACCAAACTGAAACAAACCCAAAATACAGAATTTAGAAACTTCCATGTCAGTTTTGGGATTACTTTGAGGCTGCATGGAATCTGGGATGACCTGAGAATTTTACGGGAAAAGCAAACAACTCTAGAGACCAAATTGAACCACTAGGAACCCACTGTAAAAAGACGAACCTAAACAGGCCCCCTTTGGCCGAGCAGGCCGGAATTCTATGGGGAGTGGCTGGCCAAGTGGTGGGAAATAGGGTCCAGGTTCCTTCAGTAGATCATATACACCCTATACATCACCCCAGTATTGTTTGTGCACCTTGTTTTCATCTGAAACAAAATCTGGGACCACTTTCTTGAGTTTCTGTTTTGATTCGGGGTTATGTTTTACGTATTTTGAATTCTTGGTTTTAGTATTTGTGTTTTATCTCGATCACTTGACGTTTGTACGTCGATATCGGGTGTTATTTGGTTGAATTGCGAAAGTAGACCATAGGTTTTAACCTATGTATGATTCGCGTGTCGTTTTGGTTTTGAATTGGTTTTTTAATGCGATACGATACGCTGTGATATGTAGGTACCCTCATGAGGACTTCGAGACGACAAAAAAGCGCGTGGCGACATCGGCATCGGCAAGCGAGGATCAAGGTGAGTAGAAATATATCTACGGGGGAAGTCGGGTGGATGGCGTATAGCACCCCCGCAGTTCACAGTGTTGTATACGAATACGTGTACATATATATATAATTATGGTTATTATGAGAGTAGATGATTATCTAGATAGACTTTAGAAGTTCGTGGATAAATTTTAGTGTAATTTGATGATAGTGTCGATAGTTAGTTTTAGTCGCGAACCCTAGATTAATAATTTTCATACACACACACACTTGCATACATTTTATTACTTGTGCGTATATGGGGATATGTATACACATACACACACACACTTAGATATGGGACTATGTATGTGTGTGTGTGTGTGTGTGTATACGTATACATATACTTGGATGATGAGGATAGTACATGGTATTTGGAGATGAGTCGATGAGATTGGGTATAATGCCATAAGATCGGTGGTGTGACATGGTTCGTATTTGAGATACGGCATGATATTATAGCGGGTCCTTAGGCGATGTGTTTTCATACACACGCATACATATATGTAGATGGTATCAGTATTGTACTAGACGTAGATCAGTACCCAGTTCACGATATGTGATGATAAGGATACCGGATGAATAATGAGATAAATGTGATATTTGACCCGTACCCAGATTTGGGATGCCGTACGATGGATTTACCGTACGAGCTATATTGATGAGAGATCCGCACTCTTGACTCGAGGATGTCATATGATATATTGTATCGTACGTGATACTATCGAGGCGGGATCACCGATTATTATATATATATATATATTTCAACTCAGATGTAGGTGGTTTCCTTACCTTTTCGATTAGCCTGTTAGTTTAGTCATGTAGTTTACTTGTAGATGTTAGACTAGACTCGAGTCATACCTATTTCAAAAACTAACGAATCCTGAGTATTTTAAAGACAGGCCAAGGGATACTACGGATATTTCAAAGGATTTACTTTTTTATAAAAACACCGTAGCCTTATTTTCTAAACACCACGATTCGTGCGATTTCAGATACCAAAACACTGTATGACTCGTATATAGGAATGCATATTTCTTTATTGCTGCATTACTATTCATTTACCATTTATTCTGCTGCTCGCATTGCATTGCATGCTTATATGTATTTTCGTTAGAAATGATGAAAGATGTTGTTAGGACACCAGCACCATTACCGATGACACGTATGATCCACGTACGCTCGCTTGCCGGCTCACACACATCTTCATCAGTAATTGCTATGTCGCGTACACTTAGAGAATATTATTTCATTGACATAGCTTGCTACCTGTTAGTTCTTATATGTTATTGTTGCATATGTTAGTTCATTATTGCATTCATTGCTTGATATTTCATACATATTTTTATATTCATTAGTCATGCAATATTATAAGGGCCAGTCCGGATTGCCGGAGCCCAGTATTCATTATTATTGACTTTTCATTTTGGATTTCGGATTTTCCATGAGATTTCTGGATTTGGAGAAACCGCAAGGTTTAATAAACTCATTTATCATTTTAAAAGATAAAAGTGCGGTTTTCTCATGTTATGATTATGATATGTCCACTATGAGTTTTCTCGGCTCTTGAGCGATATCATACACCCGATTCGAGGAGGAAATGAACCGTTTGTGGGTGCATGGTGGACCCGGTGCGATACCCCGGGGCGAGAAGATCGCAGAGAATGGCGTTTGAGCCTGTGATAAGGGAGTATTGCTGACCGGTGATTTTATTGAGATTTATGATACAGGCTAGTCCGGATAGCCTGAGGTTTTGAGATTTGATGATATGGGCTAGTCCGGATAGCCGGAGCCTTAGATATTGAGATTTGAGGTTACAAGCCAGTCCGGATTGCCGGAGCCTGAGATATTGAGATATTGAGATATATGTTTTATGTCGATACTGGACAATGATTTTTATGTTGATTTCATTGATGATACCTCTATTTACAAATATACAGAAATCTCACTATATTAAGAAAACAGTTTTCTCATTCATGATGTCTTCTGTTTTAATTTTACCGCATTCATACCTCATATTTATGATATTGTAACGTTTTGAAAATCGTTTCGGTGAAATTTCAAAAAAATCGGTAAAATAAGGGGGTTTTCTGTAAAAAGTCAAAATACAAATATCTTATTATAAAAATTAAATATACATATTCTAGCTATGTAATTGCTATTATTTGGTGTTTATTGAGCCGCTGGTGAAATTTCAAATTTTCTGGAAAAAAAATTTATTTTATTATTATTTTAAGCCGTCACTAATACATTTAATTAAGGAAAATTACAAATTGGAATGAGTTGAAACAAATTTTGTGCATCATAAAACATTAAATAAAATTTTATCATATGGTCTTTGGAACGAAATCATTTGCCAAAACGGTTTAGAAATTATTGAAGAAAAAAGGCTTTTTTTTAGCGTAAATGGATGTTTTGGGTATTGTATTTATCATTTTTCATCACCCCACACCCATACCGACACTCACACACACCCATTCACTTCTCCCCTTGGCTGAATTCAGCAGCCCCACCCCTTTTCCCCACTTGAATTTCTAAGTTAAGATGAAAAGAAATGAGAAGAAAGGGTATATATATATAAGTGTTGGTTGGGTTGACTTAGACTTCCTTTGACTTGGACCTTTCTACCCACTCTCACTCCCACACCCCCTCACCCCTCTCATTTTCGGCCAGAATCAACAGCAGCCCCTCCTCATTCTTCTCCTCTCTTTTCCTCATCAAAAGTCTTCAAAATCCATCAAATTTCCATAAAAAATTAAACTAAAACTCAAATCTAACTCCTACCCATTTTTCATTTGCTATTCTTGCATGGATCTAGGGAGCAAGTTGGCATTTTAGAGGCTTGATTTTCATAGTTGATCTCTTGATCATGAGGTATAATTCTAACATTTTCTTAAATTGTGTTAATTGCTTTAGGTTAGCTTAATTAAAGGTTTAAATAGGTTTTTAATTGGTTTTAAGTGCATGATTTACAATTCAAGAGAGGGGTTTGATTTCAAATTGGGGTTTTGTGTTGTGAGATTAGGGTTATGTGGGATGTATTTGACATATAAATGTTATGCCAAATCAAATCTAGTTTCTAGTTGCATTTTTGTTAATTTAAATTTGTGATAATTATATATATTGCAAACTAGTTTTTTTTAAATATTATGTTAAATTGAGAATTTAAATATGGTAAGGCTTTCATCACGTCTTTGACATGTTAATGAGTAGTTTAGCACCTTAGGATGTGTGAAACCTAGTCTAGTTACTGAATTATGTATTGTTGCTTTAAAATGGTTGAAATTGGTTAATTTTGTTAACTAGATTTTTGGGTTAATGTAATTTATTGAGATTAAAAATATGGAAGTGATTTGTATGACTTAGTTATTATGTTTAATGGATATTATGGCCATTAGTTTTGTTAAAACATCAAGTTTCGAATTAAAACGAAAATTTAGTGCTTTCTAGGTTTTCAGAAAATAAATCGATTTGATTTATTTTAATGTTTTGATGATTTAAAACCTATGTTATATTATAATTAGTGAGTTTTGGGAACTACGATTTGTACGTTGAGTTTTTCTCGGTCACTCGGCGTTCGTACGCCGATGTCGAGTGTTTTGGGTTGATTTGAGAGAGCAAACCATAGGTTTTGACCTATGTGGGATTCGTGTGTCGTTTTGGTCATGAGTCGGATTTTAATACGATACGGTGCGTTATGACATGTAGGTACCCCATGCGGACTTCGAGACGACAAGCAAGCGCGTGGCGACGTCGGCACCGGCTAGCGAGGACCAGGTGAGTAGATTTATATCTACGGGGAGAAGTCGGGTGGATGGCGTATAGCACCCCCGCAGTTCGTGGTGATGTATACGAATACGTATACACACATATATATATTGTTTATATATTGTTTCAGTATATTGATGATAATATGGATATTTGGTGTTCTTGGATGATTTAGTGTCCCGAAACCCTAGAGCAGTGGTCGCACTACACATGCACACACCAACCTATACTTGCATACTTTCTTCTTTCATTATGCTTATACGGGATATATAGTTATGTGTTCACATGGGTATGAGACTATGGGTTCACATACGAATTTGAGACTTGGGTTTGAGATGAGTCGATGAGATTTGTATTGATGTTGTGACTTCGGTGATATGGCAGGATTCGTATTTGAGATACGACATGACGTTGTAGCGGGTCCTTGACGTAGTGTTTCACACACGTCCATGCATACTTAGGCAGTATCAGTATGGTACTAGACGTAGATCCGTACCCCGATCATGATATTTGATAAAGAGGATACCAGGTGAATAGTATGATGAATGTGATATTGACCCGTACCCAGATTTGGGGATGCCGTACGACGGATTTACGTACGAGCTATATTTTGACGATTGATCCGCACTCTTGACTTGGGATGTCTGGTTATGGATATGATATTATTGAGGCGGGATCACCGACTGTATATATACAGGTATGTATATGTATCGACTCAGATGATAGGCGGTTTCCTTACCTGTAGTTCATCTTGTTAGTTCAGCCGTATAGTTTAGTGTAGTTGTTAGATTAGATTAGACTCCTACCTATTTCAAAACTAGCAGATCGTGGGTATTTTAAAAGACAGGTCAAGGGATCTACGGATATTTCAAAAGACGTATCCTTTCTTAAAAAAACCACCGTAGCCCTATTTTCAAAACCCCGCGGTTCGTGTTATTTCAAATGGCACCATTTGTAGGACTTATATTAGATTAATGCGGATTAGTTATAGTTGCGTCTAGTTTTTAGCTCCCGCTCATTTTGGTTGCTCGCTCCGCATCGCATATTTACATTGTTATTTCATATTGCATTGTTGACATTATGCTGTTAGGACACCAGCACCATTACCGATGATGCGTATGTACCACATACACTTACTTGCCGGCTCACACACATCTTCATCGGTAATTGCCTTGTCACGTACACCTTAGAAAATATTGTTGCTTAACTTAGCTTGATAGCCAGTAGTTGACATAATATTAGTGTACATACCTTATATGCCAGCTTAGATATTGTAGTTATTACTTGTCGCTTCATGCATACTGTTATTCATTCTCATGCTTATATTCATGGTTCTACATGCTATTGATGATTCGGATTTCCCTGATATTTTCTGGATTTGGAGGAAAACCGCAAAACATATATAAACTGATTTCTCTCTTTTTAAATAAAAGTGCGGTTTTTCCCATGATGTATGAGTCGTCCACCATGAGTTTGCTGATGGATTTCGAGACCCGATTCGAGGAGACGGATGAACCGTTTCGGGTACATGGTGGACCCGGTAAGGTACCCCGGGGCAAGAAGCGCGTGATGATAACGATGTGAGACTGGCAGGGGAGCACTACCTACCGGTGATATTACCCGACGCGTCGGATATCCGGAGGATACCGTCGTGGTCTTGAGATGGATGGTAGGGGCCGGTCTGGACTGACGGCGCCCTAGATATTGTGATTGAGACATTGAGATTGAGACTTGAGGTACATAGATTGTGACACAGAGATATCGAGGTATTTGGACACTTGTTTTGTGTCGATGCTGGACACTGTTTTATGCTGATTTCATATATGGTACCTCATTTCTTTTAAAATACAGTAATCTCACTGATTTATGAAACCAGTTTTATTCAGTACATGCATTCTGTTTCATGCATTCATACATCATCCATATGATATATTGCTACCTAAGGCACTGACACGGGCACATGAGATTACACTCGGGTTGGATATTTACCCTAGCCTTGTTATAGGCTACGTGTTATTCATATATTTGAGGTTATATTATGATCATTGACCTAGGATTGCGTTATTTATGCGATTTCTGTGCGTAGATGTTTTTCTATTCACGAGTTGGCAACTCACCCCCGTTGTGCCCCAGTTTCTTGTAGGTTTGCCGTACAGGTTTCTTTACGGCTGTGCGGGCATAGTTTCCTTCGGGTGACTTGCTAGTAGGTGGGTTTTTCTTGTATCGTACCCATCATATTACCTTGTATAATATTATTCTGTTGTATCTAGTAAATTCCATCAACCAAACATGTATTTATTGAGATAGAGACCAGTGTTGTTTATTCTTTCGACCGTAGAGTCGCTCGTTATATTTCTGGTGGTTTTGAGTTTCCTTTTGAGTTTTGATCCTCGCCGTTGGCGTTGTATATTATATTGCTTGTGTGGTTGTGACCGTCGATTGACGAAGTGCTAGCTCCCGCTTGGGGATGCCTTTTTCTTGATTTCGTATACTATTCATGTTGTATCCCGTTTGGGGGCCAGTATTTACAAAGGAGACTCTGCCGAAATTTTCAGTAAATTTTTGATGTTTTAAAAACCGCATAATTCGACTTATGCTATTGAAATTACTTGCTTTAAGTTGGTTTTTCCTGCACTCTGCTACTTTTCTTGGTTTGGATTTCTGGGTTTTCGGTTTACTTAGATTACGTACGTCTCGAGACGTTCGTAGTTTAGGTGCCGGTCATGTTCCGTACTTTCGGGCCGTGACAAAGTTGGTATCAAAGCGTTAGGTTTTACCTTCGGAGCGTAGGATGACCCTTGGTTGATGGAATAGGTGACTAAAGTAGAGTGACGTACCGTTTGTATGTTCCGCGGCATATTTACGACACGCCACTCCACTTATGAAGCCTTAGGATGTACATTTCCTTGTTCAGTATTATATTCCTTCCTGATCTAGCCTCGTCGGTACCAGTTTGGTTTTGCTGCCACGGTTACAGGCAGGGAGAGCTACGGCTAGAGTTGCGGTCAGCACGAGCTCGTCACGAACGAGGACTGACCAGGGCGAAATTCTGGTGACACTCGATTTCGGAGATGTGTCTTTTTACTGTGTTTCCGCGCCACGAGCGTTTGGCGGATCGCCTTTTTGAGATTTCTCGGACGTGCCGATCAGTATCAGAGGATTGGGCCACTGACAGAGGCCAACCAGATTTTGATGACCGTTGGTGTGTTGCTTATTCATGATGGTCGAGGCACTGTTCAGCGTGCAGACGAGCGAGCCAGTTATTGCTGCGAACGACGAGATATTGCCCCAGATGCTGGCGTTAGTGCAGAACGAGTTGTACTAAGAGATGATAGAAGGTCGCTAGTCATCGAGGATGAATGACTAGGACATGTGGATCATTCGCCTACCCCGATGCGAGGTCATCAGATAGATTGATTCCAGCTAGAGACGACTTCACGCGGAGACGTTGGGAGTCGACAGAGACGATCGAATGTCAGAACCTATTATTCCAGGTTTAAAGTAGTTGGAAAGACATGCAGGCAATTCTATGGCCCCTCTAGAAGAATGAAACCCTAACTCGACTTAATGACCGTGTGAAAGCCTTTGAACCTTCGGGTTTGCGGCAGTTCTGCGGCGCCATTAGTGAGGCTTGGGTTTGCCCTTCTACGGCTGGACCACCGATGCTGTGGTATGTACTCGATACTATTAAACTGTGCCCAAGATGTTGAGCCCTTGGCGGATTATGAGGTTTTGACAATCGATTGGATGGTTCGACTTAATTAGGATGTTAGGTGGTGAGATGCATTTCTTGGGAGACTCCTGATACGAGGATAGTCGTTGGAGCTCAGTCCATGCAGCCGCGATGAGACGAGTCCAAAGCAGACGACATTAGAGAAAAGTGGAGTAAGAGGTTCGCACCAGATCTAGACGAGATGACGTTCCACTCCGCCGACATCAGAGATGCGATGCGCATGCCGAGGCATGGTACTTGGACTTACCTTCCAGAAGGAGTCGCGATGAGTATGCAGTCGTTCCAGAGCAAGATGCAGATATAGGAAAGGACAATGACTTCCGGACAGTTGGCAGAGACGAGACATGGAAGAGACCGTGAGCAGGATTCCTTCCAGGACACTGCTGCAATGATACTTGCACCCAGGATCAGATGGGTCACGTACATTCAGAGAGCCAGAGGCCGACGCCAGTGATATGCTGTCTTACGAGTGGTCGCGATGATTGACCGAGAGATGACCAGAGAAGTGCCAGAACGGGATCATCCCCGTTAGCACACCTGACAGGGCCGATGAGCCGATGGACCGAAAGATTGGTAATTCACAGTGAAGACCTTGACCCAGGAGTGGTCATGGTTACGCATATCAGCAGGACAGAGTTCATGATCATCGACGAGACGTCCCACTAGTGACCGTGACAGTTGGCCGAGATTCTTAGAGAATGCGCTTGAGCGGTACTGTTCCGCCATTATTGATTTCGATGTTTTGGGTGATTTATTCGTATGATTTGATTTTGATGATTGAGGATTTACGATCTTTGCACAGTGTTGCACTTGATATCGTTTTGGTGCTTTAGTTTCACATGTTTATGATTTTACGGTTTTAAACAGTTGAGTTGGTTTTGTGCGTATGCATGCACACGAATTGGTTCCTGCACTCTGTATAGTTATTATATGCTTGCAGTGCAGTGATACGCCTTTTATGCACTTAGATGCACTGGACTTCGATTTCGATTGTGATACTCGATATTTGTTTGTGCACCTTGTGCACCTGATTGATTTTGCGCACGTTCGGCGCTTGATATTGGATTTCATGATTTCGTGCACGATGGATGCACCTGAATTGGATTTTCGCGCATGTTGGGCGCATATTTTGAAGGGTGATTTTGGTGCACACCAGAGGCACTAAATTAAGAATTTTTCGTGCATGTCAGATGCACCTGATTTTGCTGTCAGGCACACATGTTGCCTACGACAGATGTTTCGTGCACACCCGATGCACTTAGATATTGTTTCTGTGCGCATGTATGGCACATTCATGGATTTTGATTTCCGTGCGCACCAGACGCACGTAGCATTCATGTGCATATTTTGGGATTGATTTCGTATAGAGCAGTACGTTTTTATGATATTGCTATGTGTTTTCGTACTAAGCAGGACTAGTCAGAGGACAGTACCTGAATATATTTTGCACGCATTGATAGTTATTGAAGGGATTTCCAAAAAGCGAGCTATAGCCTCAGTATTTACCTACATGTCTGATATGACACGAAATGTTTAAAACAAGGAGACCCTTCTAAATTGTTTCCAAAACGGCGGAACGTACATTTCAAACAAAGGTATATATGTATATAGTTATTTTCTTATGATAGACGTCCACCACTGTGCAGTGTTATACGCGTTGCACAGCGACTTAAAGAGTTTTGGCATGCATTTCCTTCAGATACTTACAGATATAGATTCGATGTTTACATGTATAGTTTCGAGTTATATCATATTGGTTTGATTTGGATTTGGCATTGATGTCTTCTCCATGACTCCGATGATTGCGGGATGCATGACAGAGTTTTGATTTGAGTTATATGCTCATTTTTCAAGCGCATGCGCTGCGCTACGATTTGTTTTATGTATTTACAATTTCGGAGCCCCGACAACTTGATGGTTTTCTTAGATGTTGTAGTATTTGGGAGAGTTTGAATTTAAATTCGGGGACCGAATTTCTTTAAGGGGGGAAGATTGTAACGTTTTGAAAATTGTTTCGGCGAAATTTCAAAAAAATCGGTAAAATAAGGGGGTTTTCTGTAAAAAGTCAAAATACAAATATCTTATTATAAAAATTAAATATACATATTCTAGCTATGTAATTGCTATTATTTGGTGTTTATTGAGCCGCTGGTGAAATTTCAAATTTTCTGAAAAAAAAATTATTTTATTATTATTTTAAGCCGTCACTAATACATTTAATTAAGGAAAATTACAAATTGGAATGAGTTGAAACAAATTTTGTGCATCATAAAACATTAAATAAAATTTTATCATGTGGTCTTTGGAACGAAATCATTTGCCAAAACGGTTTAGAAATTATTGAAGAAAAAAGGCTTTTTTAGCGTAAATGGATGTTTTGGGTATTGTATTTATCATTTTTCATCACCCCACACCCATACCCACACTCACACACACCCATTCACTTCTCCCCTTGGCTGAATTCAGCAGCCCCACCCCTTTTCCCCACTTGAATTTCTAAGTTAAGATGAAAAGAAATGAGAAGAAAGGGTATATATATATAAGTGTTGGTTGGGTTGACTTGGACTTCCTTTGACTTGGACCTTTCTACCCACTCTCACTCCCACACCCCCTCACCCCTCTCACTTTCGGCCAGAATCAACAGCAGCCCCTCCTCATTCTTCTCCTCTCTTTTCCTCATCAAAAGTCTTCAAAATCCATCAAATTTCCATCAAAAATTAAACTAAAACTCAAATCTAACTCCTACCCATTTTTCATTTGCTATTCTTGCATGGATCTAGGGAGCAAGTTGGCATTTTAGAGGCTTGATTTTCATAGTTGATCTCTTGATCATGAGGTATAATTCTAACCTTTTCTTAAATTGTGTTAATTGCTTTAGGTTAGCTTAATTAAAGGTTTAAATAGGTTTTTAATTGGTTTTAAGTGCATGATTTACAATTCAAGAGAGGGGTTTGATTTCAAATTGGGGTTTTGTGTTGTGAGATTAGGGTTATGTGGGATGTATTTGACATATAAATGTTATGCCAAATCAAATCTAGTTTCTAGTTGCATTTTTGTTAATTTAAATTTGTGATAATTATATATATTGCAAACTAGTTTTTTTAAATATTATGTTAAATTGAGAATTTAAATATGGTAAGGCATTCATCACGTCTTTGACATGTTAATGAGTAGTTTAGCACCTTAGGATGTGTGAAACCTAGTCTAGTTACTGAATTATGTATTGTTGCTTTAAAATGGTTGAAATTGGTTAATTTTGTTAACTAGATTTTTGGGTTAATGTAATTTATTGAGATTAAAAATATGGAAGTGATTTGTATGACTTAGTTATTATGTTTAGTGGATATTATGGCCATTAGTTTTGTTAAAACATCAAGTTTCGAATTAAAACGAAAATTTAGTGCTTTCTAGGTTTTCAGAAAATAAATCGATTTGATTTATTTTAATGTTTTGATGATTTGAAACCTATGTTATATTATAATTAGTGAGTTTTGGGAACTACGATTTGTACGTTGAGTTTTTCTCGGTCACTCGGCGTTCGTATGCCAATGTCGAGTGTTTTGGGTTGATTTGAGAGAGCAAACCATAGGTTTTGACCTATGTGGGATTCGTGTGTCGTTTTGGTCATGAATCAGATTTTAATACGATACGGTGCGTTATGACATGTAGGTACCCCATGTGGACTTCGAGACGACAAGCAAGCGCGTGGCGACGTCGGCACCGGCTAGCGAAGACCAGATGAGTAGATTTATATCTACGGGGAGAAGTCGGGTGGATGGCGTATAGCACCCCCGCAGTTCGTGGTGATGTATACGAATACGTATACACACATATATATATATATATATATATATATTGTTTATATATTGTTTCAGTATATTGATGATAATATGGATATTTGGTGTTCTTGGATGATTTAGTGTCCCGAAACCCTAGAGTAGTGGTCGCACTACACATGCACACACCAACCTATACTTGCATACTTTCTTCTTTCATTATGCTTATACGGGATATATAGTTATGTGTTCACATGGGTATGGGACTATGGGTTCACATACGAATTTGAGACTTGGGTTTGAGATGAGTCGATGAGATTTGTATTGAGGTTGTGACTTCGGTGATATGGCAGGGTTCGTATTTGAGATACGACATGACGTTGTAGCGGGTCCTTGACGTAGTGTTTCATACACGTCCATGCATACTTAGGCGGTATCAGTATGGTACTAGACGTAGATCCGTACCCCGATCATGATATTTGATAAAGAGGATACCATGTGAATAGTATGATGAATGTGATATTGACCCGTACCCAGATTTGGGGATGCCGTACGACGGATTTACGTACGAGTTATATTTTGACGATTGATCCGCACTCTTGACTTGGGATGTCTGGTTATGGATATGATATTATTGAGGCGGGATCACCGACTGTATATATACAGGTATGTATATGCATCGACTCAGATGATAGGCGGTTTCCTTACCTGTAGTTCAGCTTGTTAGTTCAGCCGTATAGTTTAGTGTAGTTGTTAGATTAGATTAGACTCCTACCTATTTCAAAACTAGCGGATCGTGGGTATTTTAAAAGACAGGTCAAGGGATCTACGGATATTTCAAAAGACGTATCCTTTCTTAAAAAAACCACCGTAGCCCTATTTTCAAAACCCCACGGTTCGTGTTATTTCATATGGCACCATTTGTAGGACTTATATTAGATTGATGCAGATTAGTTATAGTTGCGTCTAGTTTTTAGCTCCTGCTCATTTTGGTTGCTCGCTCCGCATCGCATATTTACATTGTTATTTCATATTGCATTGTTGACATTATGCTGTTAGGACACTAGCACCATTACCGATGATGCGTATGTACCACATACACTTACTTGCCGGCTCACACACATCTTCATCGGTAATTGCCATGTCACGTACACCTTAGAAAATATTGTTGCTTAACTTAGCTTGATAGCCAGTAGTTGACATAATATTAGTGTACATACCTTATATGCCAGCTTAGATATTGTAGTTATTACTTGTCGCTTCATGCATACTGTTATTCATTCTCATGCTTATATTCATGGTTCTACATGCTATTGATGATTAGGATTTCCATGATATTTTCTGGATTTGGAGGAAAACCGCAAAACATATATAAACTGATTTCTCTCTTTTTAAATAAAAGTGCGGTTTTTCCCATGATGTATGAGTCGTCCACCATGAGTTTGCTGATGGATTTCGAGACCCGATTCGAGGAGACGGATGAACCGTTTCGGGTACATGGTGGACCCGGTAAGGTATCCCGGGGCAAGAAGCGCGTGATGATGACGATGTGAGCCTGGCAGAGGAGCACTACCTACCGGTGATATTACCCGACGCGTCGGATATCCGGAGGATACCGTCGTGGTCTTGAGATGGATGGTAGGGGCCGGTCTGGACTGACGGCGCCCTAGATATTGTGATTGAGACATTGAGATTGAGACTTGAGGTACATAGATTGTGACACAGAGATATCGAGGTATTTGGACACTTGTTTTGTGTCGATGCTGGGCACTGTTTTATGCTGATTTCATATATGGTACCTCATTTCTTTTAAAATACAGAAATCTCACTGATTTATGAAACCAGTTTTATTCAGTACATGCATTCTATTTCATGCATTCATACATCATCCATATGATATATTGCTACCTGAGGCACTGACACGGGCACATGAGATTACACTCGGGTTAGATATTTACCCTAGCCTTGTTATAGGCTACGTGTTATTCATATATTTGAGGTTATATTATGATCATTGACCTAGGATTGCGTTATTTATGCGATTTCTGTGCGTAGATGTTTTTCTATTCACGAGTTTGCAACTCACCCCCGTTGTGCCCCAGTTTCTTGCAGGTTTGCCGTACAGGTTTCTTTACGGCTGTGCGGGCATAGTTTCCTTCGGGTGACTTGCTAGTAGGTGGGTTTTTCTTGTATCGTACCCATCATATTACCTTGTATAATATTATTCCGTTGTATCTAGTAAATTCCATCAACCAAACATGTATTTATTGAGATAGAGACCAGTGTTGTTTATTCTTTCGACCGTAGAGTCGCTCGTTATATTTCTGGTGGTTTTGAGTTTCCTTTTGAGTTTTGATCCTCGCCGTTGGCGTTGTATATTATATTGCTTGTGTGGTTGTGACCGTCGATTGACGAAGAGCTAGCTCCCGCTTGGGGATGCCTTTTTCTTGATTTCGTATACTATTCATGTTGTATCCCGTTTGGGGGCCAGTATTTACAAAGGAGACTCTGCCGAAATTTTCAGTAAATTTTTGATGTTTTAAAAACCGCATAATTCGGCTTATGCTATTGAAATTACTTGCTTTAAGTTGGTTTTTCCTGCACTCTGCTACTTTTCTTGGTTTGGATTTCTGGGTTTTCGGTTTACTTAGATTACGTACGTCTCGAGACGTTCGTAGTTTAGGTGCCGGTCATGTTCCGTACTTTCGGGCCGTGACAGATATGTTGGTACCTGAGGCACTGACATGAGCACATGGTATTACAGTTATGTATAGATGTTTACCATTGCTACCTTATCATGCTTCAGATTTTATCATTTTGAGGATATATATATTACTGATCGTATTGACCTAGGATTGAGTCATACATACGATTTCTGCTCTGTGATGTTTTCTACTCACGAGTTGGCAACCCACCCCCGTTGTGCCACAGTTCATGCAGGTTTTGCCGTACAGGTTCCATTGCGGCTTTGCTGGCACACTGCTTTCATTCCGGGTGATTGCTTTGGTAGGTGGGTTCACTTGTATCGTGACCACCATTGTACTTTATTTATTCAGTTGTATCTAGTAAACTCCATCAACCATACTTGTATAATTTATAGCCTTAGCAGACCTGTTGTATATTATTTCGACCGTAGAGTCGCGCTTGTATTATTATGTTTTTCTTGTTGTTTTGAGTTTTCCTTTGAGTTTTGATCCTCGCCCTTGGCGTTGTATATTATATTGCTTGCGTGGTTGTGGCCGTCAATTGACAAAGAGCTAGCTCCCGCTTGGGGATGCCTTTATTCATATTATGCATGTTGTACCCTTTTGGGGCCAGTTTTTACAATGGAAACTCTGCCGAAATTTTCAGAAAAGACTTGAGATTTTAAAATGCATATTCGGATTATGTTATTAAAACCACTTGTTTTAAAATAAGTTTTCTTCACTTCTATTTAAAATGGTTTAGATTTCTGGGATTTTGGCTTACTTGAATTATATGGGGTCCTATAGACCTCATATGATTCAAGTGCCGGTCACGTGCCATTTCCGGGTCGTGACAGTGCATTTCGGCCACGTGCCGCCCGTGGCAGTCACTCTTCCCGATGCTCACATACTAAGGAGGGTCGGGAAACACCTCACAAGTCCGAGAGGGGCATGCTGGAGAACCATTTCGGCCGACTGCTTCCCCGGCGATCACCCATGCTCTAGCTGCTGATGTACTCGATTTGGAAGGCGTCGCCGGGGCTGCACAACCCCTTGTCCAAGCAACTAAAGGATGAGGCGGTTGGTAAGCTGAAATCGCTATGCCGTCTCGTCCTAATCTCGAAGAGTCGGCACGATCGCTCGGTGGCACTCATCCTCGAGTGTTACCAACTGAGGCATCTCGTCGATGGGTGTCCGGCTGGAGAGTCCTCCGGCCCATCCGTGGCGTCGAGGGTTCATGGGCAGCATCAGAGGCATAGGTCCGAGGCGGCAAGGGCTCGGTTGGCGGCAATCTCTTCGGAGTACCACGAGCAATGCTTCCAAGTTACCCCTTTCCCCGTTGTTGTAATTTTTCCCTTTTCTTTTTATGTAAGGCTGAGGAGCCTACAATACCTTATAAATAAATAAAGTTTTCTATTTTGCGATGTTCTATTGTTTCCTTCTTATTATATAAAAAAAGAACTTAGAAAAATTTACATCGCTTTTGTGAAAGAAGAAATATACATTCCTAGATATTCCTTTCAAAGGTATAATTTGAGCTTCTCGGCATTGTAAGGCCGTGGAAATTTGCAACCTGCTGCGTCTTGTAGGCGATAGGCCCCGCCAGGCAGGACCTTGGAGACGAGGAATGGGCCATCCCATTTCGGAGAGAATTTGTGCAGCTTGCCCTGATCAATGAACTCGTTCCACCTTAGGACCAAATCTCCGGTCTTGAAGGCGCGACGCTTGATTCGCGTGTTGCAGTAGCGGGCGGTTTAGTGTTGATAAGCGGCAGCTCTGATCTGAGCCCGGTCCCGTCTCTCCAACATGATGTCCAGATTAGTCCGGAGGGCCGAGGTGTTTGCTTCGTCGTCAAAGTGCTCGACCCTGTAACTAGGCAGCCCGATCTCTGCTGGGACCATTGCCTTGATGTCGTAGCAGAGGCTGAAAGGGGTCTCTCCGGTGGGGGTCATTTTCGATGTACGCAAGGCCCATAAGACCCGGGGTAGTTCTTCGACCCAACTGCCCTGTCGTCCTTCTAGGCGTGTCCGAAGGCCTCGAATGACGTCCCGGTTAGCGACCTCGGCCTTCCCGTTGCATTGGGGATACGCGACCGCCGCAAACTTCCTTAGAATATGGTACTCGTTGTAGAATTCCTTAACATTTTCGTTCTCAAAATTTGTCCCGTGGTGTCACGCCCCGCTTCCCAGAGTGCGCTAAGATAGACACGTGACAGAGCCAACCATGCTACCTATGAATAGGAAATATCCCTCCACAGTCACATTACGGCTGTAGAGATTTCAAGAACAGTAATAAAATATCTAACACATGTCCATAAGCCAGAATAAACGAGTCATGAAATAAAATTATGCGGAAGCAAACGATCCAAGTATAATAATAAACTGGAATGTACGTCCCATAATGCGGGCTCACATCAGGAATGAAAATACTGAAAGGAAAACTAAACTAAACTAATAACATGTCCTCACTGCTCGGCCTGTTGATCAAAATACTCCTGGACAGCCTGCGATAAGGATAAAGGATCTGGGCCATGCAAAACCCAGACGTCAGTCCGTCATAATATCAATAATTCTAAGCAAGCAGGATGTAGTGAAATATGCTGGCATGAAGTATGAATAATAACAAGTCATCAGTAACAAGTAAACAATAACATGAATATAGATCAGTGAACAGGATATAAATAGGTGAAGTGCAGTGAGTAGTCTAAACTGTGCTATAGGGTTATCTACTCTAAAGTTATTCAAAATCAATTAATGTAATTGTAGGGTGTTTTTCGTCACCCCATTGAGATGAGAATACGCGCGCGCTTGTCAGGCGCATTACAGATTCCCCCTGCATAGGGTAGGCTGGGGTTTATTGATTGTGGGGATCCGAATCTCCGGCAGCCGCGGACTAAGCAGCCGTTAATTACCCCTCGCCTTTGGAGCGAGGGAACCTCCGATTGACGGGTTAAACTGGTCATGCGAACTCAACGTGCAGTGTGCGCGTGTTGTGTTTTGAAAGGGGATTTTGGATACATCGGGAGCCACGCAGAGTTTTTACGGGGGTCCAGCTACCCGGATAGCGTTGTAGAGTATGTGTGTGTGTGTGTGTATCTATATATATATACATGTATAGATATATAAAAAAAGGAAGAAAAAGCGCCCAAAGGACGCATGGGGCTAGCGCCTTGAGCGTTGTGCGCTTAGGTGCTGTGCGCTTAGGCGCTAGCGCACCACGAATCCGACACGTGGGCGCTGGGCGCTCGAGCGCTAGCGCGCCATGTGTCGGCACGTGGGCGCTGGGCGCTTGAGCGCTAGGCGCTCGAGCGCTAGCGCGCCACGTGTCGGCACGTGGGCGCTGGGCGCTTGAGCGCTCTGTGCTCGAGCGCTCGGCGCTCGAGCGCTAGTGCACCACGTGTCGGCACGTGGGCGCTTGGCGCTTGAGCGCTGGGCGCTTGAACGCTAGGCGCTCGAGCGCTAGCAAGCCACGTGTTGGCACGTGGGCGCTGGGCACTTGAGCGCAAGGCGCTCGGGCGCCGGCGAGAAAAGGGGGCTTTTAGCCCCAGAAACTCCCGAAAGAGAAATTAGAGTGGAGCTAAACTCCTAAGATATTTTGAAGCTGATGAAAGGCTTCTCCCCTTGCGCCCTAGTTCTTTCCCAAAGTGGGGTTTCTGGAGATGGGTCTCCTTCTTCTTCCTTTGTTGGCCGGATCTTGAAGATCAAGAAGTGTGAGATTTTAAAAATCTCTTCTTTTTGAGATCTGATGGAAGATCTGAGTTCCCCTTTATGGGTTTTGTGGTGAAAAACTATTTAGTTTTACAAAAGGAAGAGTAAAACTCTTGATTTAATTCAAAAGAAAGAAGAAGGTTTTAGAACCTTGAGGAAGGAGAAAGATCTCAGATCTGAATTCTTTTTTTTTTAGAGAGAAAAAGTTATTGGGATATTTTCATTATCCTTGCCTTTATAGGATATACATTTTACATATAGCCCCTTGGGCTTTTCAAAATGGCATTTTGCCTATCCCATGGCTCATATGCCATTTCTTTTTGCACATAAGCCATGAGCTTTACAAAAAATTGGTTTTATGCCCATTTTTCTTACATTTATTCGTAAAATAAAATAAATACAACAAAATTATTTATTACAAAAATTTTGGCATTGGGGGAGGCCGGCCACTTCATGTTCGGGCTCGACCCGGGAATTGGCTCACCTGACTTGGGCTTGGGCTCACCTGGCTTGGGGTTGACTTTGATTTTGACTTGGTCAACCGGGGTGCAAATTTTGACCCCAACAAATTGCCCCCCATCAATACATGCACACCACATATGTTGGTCGTGTGCATGAAATTGATGGATCTTCTTTCACATAGAGGTCGACTCCGTTTTGATGACATGGATGTCATTTCTGCCATTTTAGCGACGTGGACGGTCGATTCTTCCTTTTTTGCGACTTGGACGGTCGATGCTGCCCTTTTTGCGTCTTGGACAGTGATGCTGCTCTTTTTGCGACTTGGACGGTCGATGCTGCCCTTTTAGCGACGTGGACGGTCGGTGTTGCCCTTTTTGCGACATGGACAGTCGGTTCTGTCCTTTTTGTGACTTGGACGGTCGATGCTGCCATTTTAGTGACTTGGACGGTCGATGCTGCCCTTTTAGCGACGTGGACGGTTGGTGCTTCCCTTTTTGCGACGTGGACGGTCGATGCTGCCCTTTTTGCGACTTGGAGGTCGGTTCTGCCCTTTTTGCGACTTGGACGGTCGATAATGCCCTTTTAGCGACGTGGACGGTCGGTGCTGCCCTTTTTTGCGACGTGGACGGTCGATGCTGCCCTTTTTGCGACTTGGATGGTCGGTGCTTGATTTGACTTGCTCCGCTTCTTGCGGTGTCAGGGTTGAAGTTGACTTGCTGATTCGATGTAATTTGGGTTGACATCAGCACTGCTGCACTGGAATATGGTACCAAGAGCGAATCATCATTTGTCATGAGGCGATTTCCCTCATTCCCATTTTAACGACTTAGGGGTCATCTGTTCCCAGTTTAACAACTTAGAGGTCATCTGTCCCCAGTTTAACGACTTAGAGGTCATCTGGATTGGATTTTGGAATTTTGGGGTTAGGGTAGGCATTAGCGTTGCTAACACTGAAGCACATGTGCCAGGAGCAATTCATCATTTGCCATTTCCCGTTGGAAAGCGATGGCTTAGGAGACAGGTTTAGGTCCCTATCACCTAAGGCTTTTCAATTTTATGAGCCGTAAGGGTCCCATAAAAGCATTTTCTCCCTACGAGTCGAAAGGATCTTATAGGTGCACTTTCTCCTTAGGAGTTGTGGGGACTCCCAAGTATGTTTTTCCTTTGTGAGTCGTAAGGATCCCACGAAGGTGTTTTCTTACGAGTCGTGAGGATCCCGTAAGTTGGTTCTCCTCATGTATCGTGAGGACACATGAGTGGGTCTTCCAAAATGGAGCATAAGTCCAAGGGCGAAGACCGGCCGCTGGACTGGTGATCGCGGTGGGGTATGGGTATGATGAGAATTATTTGAGCCCGTGGATTGTATACGGTAGTCGATTTGGGGACTAGCCGTAGGGCCGTGAGAATTTTGAGAAATTGGGCTTTGGTTGGCGTCTGCATCGCTGCACTGGCATGTGATACCAGGAGCGACTCATCATTCGCCGTTTGGGGACTTGAAATTTGGATCTTGTTTGGCATCAGCATTGCTGCATTGGAATAATGCTAGGAGCAACTCATCATTTTCCCCGGGAGGACTTGGGATTTGGTTTTTGGGTCGGCATCAGCACCGCTAACACTGAAGCGCAATGCCAAGAGCGACTCATCATTTGCCATTTCCCATTAGGGAGCGATGGCTTAGGAGACAGGTTTAGGTCCCTGTCACCTAAGACTTTTCAATTTTATGAGACGTAAGGGTCTCATAAAAGCATTTTCTCCCTACGAGTCGAGAGGATCTCGCAGGTGTATGTTCTCCTTAGGAATCGTGAGGATTCCTAAGTGTGTTGCCCTTTGTGAGTCGTAAGGATCTCACGCAGGGACTTTCTCCTCACAAGGTCGAGAGGACTTTGCGAGTGTGTTTTATCTCTTTTCAAGAGTTTGCGCCCTTTCGTGTTTTCACAAACTCGCCGGCAGTCCTGCTGTTTTTACTCACGGAGCCCTTTCGGGTTTTCATCTGTGCTCGTTTTGCTTATGGACATACCGTTTGTTTTTTTGGGACTTTAGAAGAAGTTTCACCGGCAGGACTTGGGAGAGATAGGGGTCGTTTACGCCCGTGGATTGTATACGGTTTTGCAGGATATATGATCCAGACCGTAGGGCCGGTGTGCTCAATTCGCCTGCGACTTGGAGCATTCACACGTAGTATTTCTTGAGATATTGGCCATTGATGGGTGGCATGGGCCTTTCTCCCTCGGCACTTATTAGTTGGTAAGATCCTCCGTCGAACACTTTCTCGATGACATATGTTCCTTCCCAGTTTGGCTCAAATTTTCCCTTCGCATGTCGATTAGGGATGATCGGTCTTTTGAGAACCAACACTGATTCGCCTTTCTTGAAAGTGCGGAGACGAGTCATCTTGTCATAGGCCCGTGACATTTGGGATCGGTATAGCTCCAGATTTTGCTGCACATCGAGCCTCTTTTCTTCGAGGGCGTCGAGCTCTTCAAGCCGAAGGAGCACGTTTTCCTCCTCCGTCAACTCGTGCTGAATGGCCATTCTTAAGCTTGGAACTTCGATTTCGAGGGGGAGGACCGCCTCCACTTCGAAGAGCAATGAGTATGGAGTAGACTGAGTTGGAGTACGGTGCATGGTACGATATGCCCACAGCGCCTCGTGAAGTTTGAAATTCCAGTCTCTCTTGTTGGCTGAAGCATTTTTCCTCAGGAGCTTGCATAGAGTCTTATTGAAGGCTTCGGCTAGTCCATTGGCTCTTGGATTATAGATGGAGGAATATCTTCAGTCTATCTTGTGCTGAGTAGCGAACCTTGAGACTTTGAAGCTCTTGAAAGAAGGCCCGTTGTCAGAAATGATTCTTCTTGGTGTACCGAAGCGGTATAGAATATTATGCTGGAAGAATGTCAGAATATCTTCTGTCTTGACTTCTTTTAGCGGGACAGCTTCAGCCTATCTGGAGAAGTAGTCTGTTGCAGCCAGTATGAATCGTTGGCCTTTGGATGACGGAGGATCAATTGGACCAACTATGTTGGTTCCCCAGACTTCGATGGGCTACGATGCCACCGTAGGATGCAACGGATTGGGGTGCTTGTGAATGAAATCACCGTGAATTTGGCAGATATAACATTTCTTTGCATGCTCTCTGCAATCCCGTATCATGGTGGGCCAATAATACCCAAGCCGTTTAATTTGAAGTCGCATCTTGGGGCCAGATTGGTGAGCGCCGTAAACGCCCGAGTGAACTTCTTTCATGACTTTCTGGGCTTCGGCCGATGACAAACATCTGAGCCAGAGTTGGTCATATGACCTGCGGTATAGCGTGTCATTTACAAACACGTATCGGAGAGCTCTCTTCTTCAGCTGAACCCTCGCAGATCTTCCTTCGGGCGGCTTGTCGTATCGGAAGTACTCTATGAAAGGTTCTCTCCAATCGGGCTCGTCTTGAACGATCGAAGCTTCTTCGGCGGGACTGCTCTTCTGTTCCGTGCTTTCCTCTTCTCGTAGAGTGACAGGGGGTAGAATTTGCCGGCTCCTGACTGTGATCAGAATTTCGTCCATGTCAGGGTCAGCCAGCTCCTTGGCTAGGCGAGCGAGTATGTCGGCTTTTCCGTTCAACGCTCTGGGGACTCTTATTAGTTCAATGTGAGTGAACCGTTTCATGAGTTCCACCACTCGGCTTCTGTACCGAGCTAACTCGGGTTTGTATATCTTATAGTCACCGCTTACTTAGTTGACGACAAGCTGGGAGTCACCGTAGACCCGTAGCCGAAGGATTTCCATTTCTATGGTGAGCTCCAGACCAGCTATCAGAGCTTCATACTCGGCCTCGTTGTTTGTGTGAGGCTCGGTGAGAGCAAAAGAACGCCATAGGGTTCCCATTGATGGCGTGATGAACACCAATTCTATCCCTGCTTTTATCTCCGGGACGCTTGATTTACTGGAGGTCCTTATCGATGAGGCCCCATCGAAGTAGAGCTCCCAACATGGCTCGTCATTCTCGAGGTGCAGCACTTGTTCATCGGGTAACTCGCAATTGAGTGGTGACCCTTCTGGTATGGGATGAGCAGCGAGAAATTCTGCAAGAGCTTGCCCTTTTATTGCTTTCTGAGGAGTATAAACTATGTCAAACTCAAGTAGCATGACAGCCCATCTTGCCAATCTGCCGGCTAGGCTTGCTTTGGTCATCAAGTGTTTGAGCGGGTCGACCCTAGAGATCAGCATAACCCAATGAGCGAGCAGATAGTGCCTCAGCTTCTTCACAGCAAATATCAGAGCCAGGCATTGCTTTTCGATTGGGGAATAGTTGTGTTCCGCCCCGACTAGAGTTCGACTGAGGTAGTTGAGGGCATTTTCTTTTCCCTCCTCGTTGTTCTGGGCAAGGAGCGCACCGAGTGACTCATCCAGCGTGGCAGTGTAGAGAATCAGCGGTTTATTTGGAATGGGAGCGGCCAGCACTGGAGGGTGCAACAAGTATTGTTTGATGCTTTCGAACGCTGCTTGACATTCGGCATCCCAGATAAAAGGAGCTCCTTTCTTCATGAGCTTTGAGAAGGGCCTACATCTTCCCGATAAATTTGAGATAAACCTCCATATATAAGCAAGCTTGCCTTGAAAAGATCTTAGCTGTGTCAGGCTCTTTGGAGGGGGCATCTCCAATGGCCTTTATGTTTGATGGGTCAACTTCAATCCCTCGATGTCGGACTATGAAGCCTAGGAATTTTCCCGATGACACGCCAAAAGCGCACTTTAAAGGATTCATTTTCATATCGTACTCCCTCAGTCTAGTGAGAACGGTCCTAAGATCTTGGATGTGATCGGCCTTGGCTTTAGTCTTGACGACCAGATCATCAACATAACATTCGACGACTTTATGAGTTAGGTCATCAAAGATATTGGTCATTGCCCTTTGATATGTAGCGCCTGCGTTCTTCAGTCCGAAGGGCATCACTTTGTAGCAGTATATTCCGATCGGGGTTCGAAATGCTGTGTGCTTCTCATCCTCAGGCGACATCTTGATCTGATTATACCCAGACGAGCCATCCATAAAGGTGAACAGCTTGTAATTTGAGGTGTCATCGACCATCATTTCCATGATCGGTAGCGGGAAGTCGTCTTTAGGACATGCCTTATTGAGGTCCCTGAAATCGACATAAACTCGGATCTGCCCATTTTTCTTTTTCACTGGGACTATGCATGTGATCCAGTCCCCATATTTCTCTTTCCTGATGAAGCCGGCATCGATGAGCTTCTTGGTTTCCTCGATGACCTTTTCTTCTAGTTCCCTTCTCATTCTTCGAGGAGCCTGTTTGACTGTCTTAGCATCAGGAGATATAGCCAGTTTATGCATGGCCACTTCAGGGGAAAGTCCAGGCATTTCTTTATACGTCCACGCGAAGCAATTGACGAACTCGTGCAGCAGGGCGATTATATGCGCTTTCATTTCCTCTGATAAGAGTGAGCTGATGTAGCTTGGCCTTGGATTATCGTGCGTTCCTATGTCAATCTCGTCTAGTTCGTCGAAGGTTGCTTGTCCACCATCTTCGAGCTCCTTAGGAGCTTCTTCTGGCTCGGCTAGCTCGTCTTCATAATTTGACTCTTCTCTGGCTTCCCCAATATGGATCATGTAGCATGCCTTAGAATCCGGTTGAATGAAGCCTATGCCCCGTTTATCTGGAATTCGTCCATCGATGAGTGCTCGGACCTGGGGCGGATGCCATAGCCCTTCATAAAACTTTGCTTCGGACTCCGTTTGATATAACCGGCATCCGCACTTTTTAAAGTATTCCCGCATCTCAGGCGCATAGTATCTGGGATTGAGGACGGCTCTTATGCCTCTCTCATATGGAAGGCACGCGACAGACAAATCGTCCGGGTGCACAATGGGGTTTGACCCATAAAATATGATGCCTTTCTATCCACTTTTCCTTCCGGGGACGTAGAAAGTTTTCAGCTGGTCCACGGTGGAGACTGACAACGCATCGAGCTCTTTGCACATCTGCTCCGGTACCCTTGTGACGGCTAGGGACCCTTCTGCAATTTCGAAGGTCTCTCGTAGTTTCGCTTGTTTCATAGGGGTCCAATCTGCACCGCTGTTGCACGGCAGGTCCTTTTCCTCCGACTCTTCAGTGTCGCTGCCAAGATGAGGGCGGGCTTTGCTGCTAGATGGGGCTTCAGTAACAGATTCGTCTATATCGCTACCGAAATGAGGGCGAGTTTTACGAAAGGACGGACTTCCAGCGTTGGACTCATCAGTGTCGCAACCGAAACGCAGGCGCACTTGGGCGTTTTTGCTTTTGAGTCTTGGGGCCACTCTATCCTCAGTCAGTTGTGGCTTAGCATTTTGGTGGTTCATAAAGTACCGAGAATCTTCATATCGGACTTCATGCACACCGAACGGCTGGATGTCTCCATCAATGCGTCTTTCTTCGCCATTTTTAGTATACTTCATGCATTGATGGAGAGTTGACGGGATGATGCCGTAACCGTGGAGCCACGGCCATCCCAAGAGAATCTTATAAGACGTGTTAGCGTCGATCACGTATATCTTAGCTTCAGTTTGCAGATCCCCGAATTTGATTGGCAAAGCTATAGACCCCAAAACTTGCTGGCAGTTTTGATTGAAGCCTTGAATGACAATCCTTTCCCTTGACAGGTGTCGGACGTCCATTGACAAACTCTTCAGTGTCCGCAAGTTCATGATGTTCACTGAGGACCCCGGATCAATCAATATGCGATTAATTCGATCTCCGTCACTGTACCCGGTCACGTAAAGCGGCCGATTATGCTCAGTCGTTCCCAGTAGCAAGTCTTCATCCTTAAACGTGACTGCGGCGGCTTGCAAAGTGTACTGCGCTTCTTTCATATTAATTTCAGCAAAGCAAGCCTAATACCGCTCAGGGTTTTGTAGAGCATGAATGAGAACATCTCTAAGCTCTTGAGATAGAACCAAGGCATCGTAGATGCTAATGAGAGATGAAAGCTTTCGGAGGTGAGCCAAGACATTATAGTCTACTGGGGAAGGACTCGAATCTTCATGAGCAAGTTCTCTGCCATCTTCTTTATTAGCAACTTGTTTTTCCTTCCCTTTTGGGGCGTTGCCCTGATTTGGCGGTAGAGCCCTGCCGCTTCTAAGCTGGATTTGGCTGGCCTTTGTGGCGAGCTCCTCGCCCTCTTCGGGAAAACAGAGCTCCTCCTCAGAGTCGCTGCCAAGATGGATGGCGTAGCAGGTCACTACTGGGTTCTCTTCATTGGAGTCTTCTTCTAACTCCTCCAGAATTTCAGCCGCTCGTACAGGGAGGAACTCCTTCAATTGAATCAGAGTTCTTTCCTTCTGTTCATATTCTTCGAGGGAATCGATATATTTTTGAATGGTCGATCTCCCTACAGACTCCTTTTCGCGCCGAGCTGCACTTTTCTTCCTCTTGAGCTTTTTGGATTTTGAGCCTGATGGAGCCGCATTGGCAGCTGGACTGGTAGGCTTCTTCTGTCCTTCCCATTCCGTCCTGGGCTCTTTCTGAAGCAGCTTTAGCATCTTCTTAGTCTTATTAGATATGTGCTTATTCCAAGGAGGCTGCGGTGAGCCTGTTTCATTGCTCAGGGCAGCGAGTTCGGCTGTCTGCTCCCAGAAAGCTTCAGCTTCTATCTATATAAAGTTGGTGGTTGCAACTTGATTGTTCACCAACACGCTTTTGGACAGCTCGATCTCTCCAGCCTTGTACTGCTTCTGGACCCAGTCTTTGAAGATATAGCAATCCTCGATCGCATGGCTCACTACTCGGTGGTACGGGCAATACAGGGGATTGTCGGTCATTTTTGCTTCTTGAGGACTTTTTGACTCTGGCAATTGTAGACCGTTGTTCAATGCATATTTAAATATCTTGCGGACCTTGTCCCTTCTGAAAGAGTAAACCTTGTTCTTTTTCTCCTCTGGGAAAGGCCCTTCTCCTCCCAGCACTGGATTTCGAGACCGGTTGGTTTTGGATTCGCCCGCCCTTCGCTTTTCTTCATTGTCGGACGCATTGAAGACATTGGTACTGCTGGAACTCCCGCTTCTACGGTTGTCGTCCCGCTTGCTTTTCCAAGTTTTGTCTCTCTGAGAGTCCGGGGTAGACTCTTGTTTCGAGCGTTCCAGCATTTGAACTTTCTTGGTTAGCTCTTGAAACGTCTTGAGGCCTGCTGTACACAAGAATGGGACCATCCAATTGCTGAGGTTCCCAATGAGAAGGCCGACGGACTGGTCCTGCTCCAGTGGCGGTTCGCACTTGACCGTGAGATTATGCCATCGGGCGATAAAGTCGGTGTTGCTTTCATTCTTCCTCGGCTTGGTCCTCACAAGGTCAGCAATGAAGATTTTATCACTGACACTCATGAACCTTTGCCGAAACAGAGACTTCATTTGGGCAAAGGTAATGACGGACTGGTATACTCGCGTACCAGTCGAAGGCGACACCGGTCAGGCTGTTGACAAACTGATGAAGAAGGAGCGCATCATTGCCCCCTGTATTTCCGCACGATGCTTTGAAATGGGCGACGTGTTGATTTGCGTTTCCCGGCCCGTCAAATCTTCCGAATTTAGGAATGACGTAGCCGCTCGGGAACTCGATCAGATCGTACTATGCGGGATATGGCCGCCCACTACTGCCAATTTCTTTCTGAGCTTCAGCTTCGGCCACCAATGTTTTAACTTTGCTGGTGACCAAATCCATTATCCGATCTTGTGTTAGCGGGATAGTGCTATCTAGGGCCAAGGCTTCCCCAGAAGTGGAATGTGGCCGGCTTTCGTACGGCTCGACCAACCTTGGACCCAAAGGAACAGGCATTGGCTGCTTCGGATTGTCATCACCCGGCTGATGAGTAGCAACTTGTACTTAATTGGGAGGCGCTCGAGCAATTTGAGTCGTAAGCTGCATCGCAACGTTCGTTAGGTCGTTGATTTTCGAATAGAGCTTGGCCATCTCTTTATCTTTGCTCTTGAGCTGTTTTCGAAGCTCTTGAAGCAGCTCTTGCTCCGCGGTCCTGGGGCGGAAAGTCGGCTCTTCCTCGTTGTCCGAGCTTGATTCTGCCTGGACCGAAGGGTCCTTCTGCCTATCGTCCTCATCAAGAGGGTTTTCATCATCCGGCGGAGGCGGCTGTTCTTGGGAAGCGACAACCACATTCAAGCCAGATTGGGCTTGGGATGTGGTGGCCCCATCCTTGCTTTTGCTGCGAAGGTTGTCGCTGGGGCGCCCGCCTGTCATATAGACCGTATGGATAACATATCCAGCCGTCTTTTTATTATCGGCCACTGATTTCTCGGATCGCTGTCTTGACCCTCCTGTTTTGGTAACGGGCAGTCGACTGAAGGCAGCTGGCTTGGCCGGATTCTTGAGTGGTGCCGACGCTTCCATTTTAGTTTTGCCCCGCTATTTTCGCACGGCACAGAGCGCCTGATAGACTCTTGAAGAGACTGTGTCAAATTTTTTATGTTGGGGCCGGGATACGTCTCTTTGTAGCAACGTTCGGACCGATGTTGTCACAACCCAAAGTTTGGCCCGTGACCGGCACTCAACCACGTAACATCTACAGGCGTAACGCAACTAAGTAAGCCGAAAACCCAGAAATCAAACCAGTAAAAGTATAGAGTGATTTAAGCAATTTATAGAACCAATTACTAAGATAACAATATACGACGTCGTAGCGAAGAAAATGAGCAACAAGCGGGAAACATCACAGATAGAATAAACTGCATAAGTAAAGTCGGCTCACAACGAGCTCGACGCCAGAATACAAAATAATATACATCGTCCTCACAACTGGTCTCTAAGTCAATACATAAGTGGTAGATGGAGAGTACTAGATACAACAATGTACATAACTGAAAGATAACCAGATACCGCACAAAACCCACCTATTAGCAAAAGAGCTAGTACACCAACTGTAGGGGTATCTATGTCAAAAGATGCAAGAATGCAGCCTGCCGCGACTACTCCGAAGGGCAACCTGCAAACACTGTGGCACAACGGGGGTGAGTTGCCAACTCGTGAATAGAAGATAACATATAAAGGTAATCGCGAATATGCACGCGCTACGATACTCTAACTGTAGCGTTTTGAAAATCGTTTCGGTGAAATTTCGGAAAATCGGTAAAATGAGGGGGTTTTCTGTAAAAAGTCAAAATACAAATATCTTATTATAAAAATTAAATATACATATTCTATCTATGTAATTGCTATTATTTGGTGTTTATTGAGCCGCTGGTGAAATTTCAAATTTTCTGAAAAAAATATTATTTTATTATTATTTTAAGCCGTCACTAATACATTTAATTAGGGAAAATTACAAATTGGAATGAGTTGAAACAAATTTTGTGCATCATAAAACATTAAATAAAAATTTATCATGTGGTTTTTGAAACGAAATCATTTGTCAAAATGGTTTAGAAATTTTTGAAGAAAAAAGGCTTTTTTTTTAGCGTAAATGGATGTTTGGGGTATTGTATTTATCATTTTTCATCACCCCACACCCGTACCCACACCCACACACCCCCATTCACTTATCCCCTTGAAGAATTCAGCATCCCCCTCTTTTGTCCCCACTTGGATTTTAAAGAAAAGAAATGAAAGAAAAGAAAAGAAAAAAGAGTAGAAAATGGTATAATTTGAGTTGACTTTGACTTGAACTAACTTTCCCCACCTCACTCTCTCTCCTCCCTCACCCAATCCCCCAAGATTTCTGGCCAAAACCTGAACCAGAACAGCCCCAAATACTTCATCTCATTTTTCCATCAAAATCCCCAAAATTTCTATAAAAAATCCACCCTTTTTCTCAAAAATTCAAAGCTAATTCTAAATCCAAGCTTTACCCATTATTCTTTAGCTATTCAAGCATGGATCTTGGAGCATGAAATCATTGTTGGAGGCTAAGATTTTTGCAAGTTTGATCTCAAGCTTGTGAGGTATAATCATAACCTTATGCTTAATTTGTTGTTAAATTACTTGAATCTAGCTATTAGGTGTTAAATTAGGGTTTTAAATTTCAAGTTTTGAAATTTAAAGAAAGGGTTTTGATTACTAAGTTAGGGTTTGTTGTGGAAATGAGTTGTTTTTGATTGTGTATGGTTTAGTGAGGTGGATTAATATATTTAGTTTTGTAGAAAACTAATCTAGTTGTTAATTACAAGTTGTTACTTGAAAAATGTCCAAATTAAGCTTTTTGTTGCAAACTAGTTTTTTTGATTTAATTCGAAATATGAGATTAAAAATATGGTTAGGGTTTTTATAATATTATTAACTTTATTAAGTGTAGTTTAACACTTTAGTTCATGGAAATCCAACCTAAATTGTAGTTTGTGCATTTTTGCTATGAAATTGTTAAAAGGGGTATTTTGTAAACTAGAATATTAGGATTTTTGGAATTTAATGAGATTAAATTCCGGAAATTTGTTTATACGACTTATTTAAGATATTTAATAAATATATTGGCCGCTACATTCATTTAAACATCCTGTTTTGTACAAAAACGGCGAATTGTGCTTGCTAGATTTTCGGAAAAATGACTTTTTAAGCAAAATTGAGGTTTTTGTGAGTTTTAACCTGGTTTATATTAAAATTAGTGTTCGTGAATGTGCAAATGAGTGTGATTGGATTTTTCTCGATGGTTTGACGTTTGTACATCGACATCGAGGGTTGGTTTGACTATTCTTGCATGCGTAGGCGATAGGTTTGGACCTATGCGTGATACGCGTGCCGATTTGATTTTCGTATGCCGTTTCGATTTCGAATTTAGTTTTAATGCGATATGGTGCGTTATGATATGTAGGTACCCCCATGTGGACTTTGAGACGACAAGCAAGCGCGTGGCAACGTCGGTACCGGCTAGCGAGGACCAAGTGAGTAGATTTATATCTACGGGAGAAGTCGGGTGGATGGCGTATAGCACCCCCGCAGTCCGTGGTGATGTATACGGATGCGTATACACACCAACAATTTATGATATGTTGTTAGGATTTATTATTGATGGTTTTAGATGGATATTGGTGTTGGATTGGTGCATGGTTACGAAACCTTAGGTAGTGGGTGCACTACACTTACACATGCACACATATACATACTTGCATACATTCCTTATTTCATATGTGCGTATATGGGAATGTATTTATATATTCACATGGGTATGTGACTATGTGTTCACATACGGATTTGAGGAGGATACTTGGGATTGAGCTGAGTCGATGAGATTTGTTTGTGGTTGTGATCTCGGTGATATGGCAGGATTCGTACTTAAGGTACGTCCTGGTGTTATAGCGGATCTTGCGGCGGCGATACGGGTGAATAGTGTTATAAATAAATGGTCGACATGTGATCGTGATATGAGGCATAATATGCTAGGATATTGATATTAGGCCGTATCGGGCGATGTATACCCCTTGATGATGATATGTGCTGACGATATTGGTTTGTACGAGATTGTCGATCAGTAGTCAGATCATGAGTATATTGAGGATATTAGTATTGTACTAGACATAGGTCAGTACCCTAGACTATGATCTTGGATAAAGAGGATACCAGAGGAATAGTGTGAGGAATATGATATTGACCCGTACCCAGATTTGGGGATGCCGTACGACGGATTTACGTACGAGCTATATCTTGATGATTGATCCGCACTCTTGACTTGGGATGTCTGATTATAGATATGGTATCGGATATGATATTATTGAGGCGGGATCACCGACTAATATATATACAGGTATGTATATGTATCGACTCAGATGTTAGGCGGTTTCCTTACCTGTAGTCTAGCTTATAGCGTAGCCCTTTAGTTTAGTTAGTTGTTAGATTAGATTCGGTTCCTACCTATTTCAAAGCTTACGAATCGTGCGTATTTTTAAAGACAGCCTAAGGGATCCTACGGATATTTCAAAAAACGTATCTTTTCTTAAAAACACCGTAGCCCCTATTTTCAAAACCCCACGATTCGTGTTATTTCAAAAGGCACCATTGTAGGACTTATATTAGGTTAAAACAGATTAATTATCGTTGCGTCTAGTATTCAGCTCCCGCTCATTATTGTTGTTTGCTCCGCATCACATGCTTATATTATGCTTCATATTCTACTGTTGATATCTTGTGGTTAGGACACCAGCACCATTACCGATGATGCGTATGTACCACGTACACTTACTTGCCGGCTCACACACATCTTCATCGGTAATTGCCATGTCACATACACCTTAGAAAATATTATTGCTTGACATAGCCTGTTAGCTAATAGTTTAGACATGATATTAGTGTACTTGCCTTATATGTTAGTTTAGACATTATAGTTATTACCTGCTACCTCATGCATACTGTTATTCATTGTTATGCCGCATTCATGGATTCTCATGCATATATTCACTTTTTACGTGCTATTGAGGTTTTGGATTTGGATTTCCATGAGATTTTCTGGATTTGGGGAAAACCGCAAAACATATACAAACTTCTTCTTTCTCTTTTTAAATAAAAAGCGCGGTTTTTCCCATGATGTATGAGTCGTCCACCATGAGTTTGCTGATAGATTTGGAGACCCGATTCGAGGAGTTGGATGAACCGTTTCGGGTACATGGTGGACCCGGTAAGGTACCCTGGGGCAAGAAGCTCGTGGTGATGACGATGAGCCTGGCAGGGGGAGACTACCTACCGGTGATTTTACCCGATGCGTCGGATATCCGGAGGATACCGTCATGGTCTTGAGATGGATGGTAGGGGCCGGTCTGGACTGACGGCGCCCTAGATATTGAGATTGAGACATTGAGATTTCGAGATATTGAGGTACTGAGATTTGATGATACAGGCCAGTCCGGATGGCCGGAGCCTGAGGTTTTGAGACATTGAGATTTATGTTTTGTGTCGATACTAGACACTGTTGATGCTGATTTCATTTATGATACCTCATTTTAAAAATACAAAGGAAATCTCACTAATTTATGAAAACAGTTTCTTCATTTACATGTATTCTGTTTTCATGCATTCATACCTCATTCATATGATATATTGCTACCTGAGGCACTGACACGGACACATGAGATCACACTCGGGTTAGATATTACCCTAGCCATTGTTATAGGCTGCATGTTATTCATATATTTGAGGATATATTATGATCATTGACCTAGGTTGCGTTATTCATGCGATTTTCTGTTCGTAGATCTTTTTCTACTTACGAGTTGGCAACTCACCCCCGTTGTGCCCCAGTTTCTTGCAGGTGTTGCCGTACGGATTTCATTACGGCTTTGCGGGCACGGTTTCTTTTCGGGTGACTTGCTAGTAGGTGGGTTTATTGTATCTTACCCATCATTATACCTTGTATATTATATTTCAGTTATATCTAGAAGTTCCATCAACCAAACTTGTATTTTTTTTGAGATAGAGACCAGTAATGTTATTCTTTCGACCATAGAGTAGCATGTTTTATTTTTTGAGTTTCTTGCTGGTTGAGTTCCATTTCTATTGTGATCCTCGCCTTTAGGCGTTGTATATTATGTTGCATACAGGTTGATTTGATATGGTTCTTCCTATTCTCTACTACTTCTCTTGGTTTGGATTTCTGGGTTTCGGCTTACTTAGCATACGTACTCCTTGAGACGTTCGTAGTCTAATTGCCGGTCATGTTCCGTACTTTCGGGTCATGACAAAGTTGGTATCAGAGCGTTAGGTTTTACCTTCGGAGCGTAGGATGACCCTTGGTTGATGGAATAGGTGACTAAAGTAGAGTGACGTACCGTTAGTATGTTCCGCGGCATATTTACGACACGCCACTCCACTTAAGAAGCCTTAGGATGTACATTTCCTTGTTCAGTATTATATTCCTTCCTGATCTAGCCTCATCGGTACCAGTTTGGTTTTGCTGCCACGATTACGGGCAGGGAGAGCTACGGCTAGAGTTGCGGTCAGCACGAGCTCGGCACGAACGAGGACTGACCAGGGCATGATTCCGGCGACACCCGATTATAGAGAGGTGTCTTTTGACTGTGTTTCCGCGCCACGAGCGTTTGGCGGATCGCCTTTATGAGGTTACTCGGATGTGCTGATCGACATTAGAGGATTGAGCTAATGATAGAGGCCAGCCAGATCTTGATGACCGTTGGTGTGTTGCTTATTCATGATGATCGAGGCACTGTTCGGCGTGCAGACGAGCGAGCCAGTTATTGCTGCGAACGACGAGGTATTGCCCCAGATGCTGGAGTTAGTGCAGAACGAGTTGTACTAAGAGATGATAGAAGGTCGCTAGTCATCGTGGATGAATGACTAGGACATGTGGATCGTTCGCCTAACCCGATGCGAGGTCATCAGATAGATGGATTCCAGCTAGAGACGACTTCACGTGGAGACGTTGGGAGTCGACAGAGACGATCGAATGTCAGAAACCTATTATTCCAAGTTTAAGATAGTCGGAAAGACATGCAGGCAATTCTATGGTCCCTCTAGAAGAATGAAACCCTAACTCGACTTAATGACCGTGTGAAAGCCTTTAAACCTTAGGGTTTGCGGCAGTTCTGCGGCGCCATTAGTGAGGCTTGGGTTTGCCCTTCTACGGCTGGACCACCGATGCTGTGGTATGTACTCGATACTATTAAACTGTACCCAAGATGTTGAGCTCTTGGGGGATTATGAGGTTTTGACGAATCGATTGGATGGCTCGACTTAATTCGGATGCTAGGTGGTGAGATGCATTCTTGGGAGACTCCAGATACGAGGATAGCCGTTGGAGCTCAGTCCATGCAGCCGCGACGAGACGAGTCCAAAGCAGACGACATTAGAGAAAAGTGGAATAAGAGGTTCGCACCAGATCTAGATGAGATGACGTTCCACTCCGCCGACATCAGAGAGGCGATGCGCATGCCGAGGCATGGTACTTGGACTTACCTTCCAGAAGGAGTCGCGATGAGTATGCAGTCGTTCCAGAGCAAGATGCAGATATAGGAAAGGACAATGACTTCTGGACAGTTGGCAGAGACGAGACATGGAAGAGACCGTGAGCAGGATTCCTTCCAGGATACTGCTGCGATGATACTTGCACCCAGGATCAGATGTGTCACGTGCATTCAGAGAGCCAGAGGCCGACGCCAGTGATATGCTGCCTTGACAGGGCCGATGAGCCGATGGATTGTGAGATTGGTAATCCACGGAGAAGACTTGGACCCAGGAGTGGTCATGTTACGCACACCAGCAGGCCAGAGTTCATGATCATCGACGAGACGTCCCACTAGTGACTGCGACAGTTGGCCCGAGATTCTTAGAGGATGCATGAGCGGTACTGTTCCGCCATTATTGATTTCGATGTTTTGGGTGATTTATTCGTATGATTTGATTTTGATGATTGAGGATTTATGATCTTTGCACAGTGTTGCACTTGATATCGTTTTCGTGCTTTAGTTTCACATGTTTGTGATTTTACGGTTTTAAACAGTTGAGTTGATTTTGTGCGTATGCACGCACGCGATTTGGTTCCTGCACTCTGTATAGTTTATATATGCTGGCAGTGCAGTGACATGTATTTTGTGCACTTGGATACACTGGATTTCGATTTCGAGGGTGATGCTCGACATTTGTTTTGTGCATTTTATGCACCGGATTGGATTTTTAGCGCCTGTTGGGCGCCTGTTACGAGATGCGATTTGGTGCACACCAGATGCATTAATTCGAGATTTTTCGTGCATATCAGATGCACCTGATTTTGCTGTCAGGCACACATGTTGCCTACGACAGATGTTTCGTGCACACCTGATGCACTTAGATGTTGTTTCTGTGCGCATGTATGGCACATTCATGGATTTTGATTTCCGTGCGCACCAGACGCACGTAGTATTCATGTGCATATTTTGGGATTGATTTCTTATAGAGCAGTACGTTTTTATGATATTGCTATGTGTTTCCGTACTGAGCAGGACTAGTCAGAGGACAGTACCTGAATACATTTTGCATGCATTGATAGTTATTGAAGGGATTTCCAAAAAGCGAGCTATAGCCTCAGTATTTACCTACGTGTCTGATATGACACGAAATGTTTAAAACAAGGAGACCCTTCTAAATTGTTTCCAAAATGGCGGAACGTACATTTCAAACAAAGGTATATATGTATATAGTTATTTTCTTATGGTAGACGTCCGCCACTGTGCAGTATTATACGCGTTGCACAGCGACTTAAAGAGATTTGGCATGCATTTCCTTCAGATACTTATAGATATAGATTCGATATTTACATTTATAGTTTCGAGTTATATCATATTGGTTTTGATTTGGATTTGGCATTGATGTCTTCTCCACGACTCCGATGATCGCGGGATGCTTGACGGAGTTTTGATTTGAGTTATATACTCATTTTTCAAGCGCATGCGCTGCGCTACGATTTGTTTTATGTATTTACAATTTCGGAGCCCCGACGACTTGATGGTTTTTCTTAGATGTTTTAGTAATTGGGGGAGTTTGAATTTAAATTCGGGGACCGAATTTCTTTAAGGGGGGAAGATTGTAGCGTTTTGAAAATCGTTTCGGTGAAATTTCGGAAAATCGGTAAAATGAGGGGGTTTTCTGTAAAAAGTCAAAATACAAATATCTTATTATAAAAATTAAATATACATATTCTATCTATGTAATTGCTATTATTTGGTGTTTATTGAGCCGCTGATGAAATTTCAAATTTTCTGAAAAAAATATTATTTTATTATTATTTTAAGCCGTCACTAATACATTTAATTAGGGAAAATTACAAATTGGAATGAGTTGAAACAAATTTTGTGCATCATAAAACATTAAATAAAAATTTATCATGTGGTTTTTGAAACGAAATCATTTGCCAAAATGGTTTAGAAATTTTTGAAGAAAAAAGGCTTTTTTTAGCGTAAATGGATGTTTGGGGTATTGTATTTATCATTTTTCATCACCCCACACCCATACCCACACCCACACACCCCCATTCACTTATCCCCTTGAAGAATTCAGCAGCCCCCTCTTTTGTCCCCACTTGGATTTTAAAGAAAAGAAATGAAAGAAAAGAAAAGAAAAAAGAGTAGAAAATGGTATAATTTGAGTTGACTTTGACTTGAACTAACTTTCCCCACCTCACTCTCTCTCCTCCCTCACCCAATCCCCCAAGATTTCTGGCCAAAACCTGAACCAAAACAGCCCCAAATACTTCATCTCATTTTTCCATCAAAATCCCCAAAATTTCAATCAAAAATCCACCCTTTTTCTCAAAAATTCAAAGCTAATTCTAAATCCAAGCTTTACCCATTATTCTTTAGCTATTCAAGCATGGATCTTGGAACATGAAATCATTGTTGGAGGCTAAGATTTTTGCAAGTTTGATCTCAAGCTTGTGAGGTATAATCATAACCTTATGCTTAATTTGTTGTTAAATTACTTGAATCTAGCTATTAGGTGTTAAATTAGGGTTTTAAATTTCAAGTTTTGAAATTTAAAGAAAGGGTTTTGATTACTAAGTTAGGGTTTGTTGTGGAAATGAGTTGTTTTTGATTGTGTATGGTTTAGTGAGGTGGATTAATATATTTAGTTTTGTAGAAAACTAATCTAGTTGTTAATTACAAGTTGTTACTTGAAAAATGTCCAAATTATGCTTTTTGTTGCAAACTAGTTTTTTTGATTTAATTCGAAATATGAGATTAAAAATATGGTTAGGGTTTTTATAATATTATTAACTTTATTAAGTGTAGTTTAACACTTTAGTTCATGGAAATCCAACATAAATTGTAGTTTGTGCATTTTTGCTATGAAATTGTTAAAAGGGGTATTTTGTAAACTAGAATATTAGGATTTTTGGAATTTAATGAGATTAAATTCCGGAAATTTGTTTATACGACTTATTTAAGATATTTAATAAATATATTGGCCGCTACATTCATTTAAACATCCTGTTTTGTACAAAAACGGCGAATTGTGCTTGCTAGATTTTCGGAAAAATGACTTTTTAAGCAAAATTGAGGTTTTGTGAGTTTTAACCTAGTTTATATTAAAATTAGTGTTCGTGAATGTGCAAATGAGTGTGATTGGATTTTTCTCGATGGTTTGACGTTTGTACATCGACATCGAGGGTTGGTTTGACTATTCTTGCATGCGTAGGCGATAGGTTTGGACCTATGCGTGATACGCGTGCCGATTTGATTTTCGTATGCCGTTTCGATTTCGAATTTAGTTTTAATGCGATATGGTGCGTTATGATATGTAGGTACCCCCATGTGGACTTTGAGACGACAAGCAAGCGCGTGGCAACGTCGGTACCGGCTAGCGAGGACCAAGTGAGTAGATTTATATCTACGGGGAGAAGTCGGGTGGATGGCGTATAGCACCCCCGCAGTCCGTGGTGATGTATACGGATGCGTATACACACCAACAATTTATGATATGTTGTTAGGATTTATTATTGATGGTTTTAGATGGATATTGGTGTTGGATTGGTGCATGGTTACGAAACCTTAGGTAGTGGGTGCACTACACTTACACATGCACACATATACATACTTGCATACATTCCTTATTTCATATGTGCGTATATGGGAATGTATTTATATGTTCACATGGGTATGTGACTATGTGTTCACATACGGATTTGAGGAGGATACTTGGGATTGAGCTGAGTCGATGAGATTTGTTTGTGGTTGTGATCTCGGTGATATGGCAGGATTCGTACTTAAGGTACGTCCTGGTGTTATAGCGGATCTTGCGGCGGCGATACGGGTGAATAGTGTTATAAATAAATGGTCGACATGTGATCGTGATATGAGGCATAATATGCTAGGATATTGATATTAGGCCGTATCGGGCGATGTATACCCCTTGATGATGATATGTGCTGACGATATTGGTTTGTACGAGATTGTCGATCAGTAGTCAGATCATGAGTATATTGAGGATATTAGTATTGTACTAGACATAGGTCAGTACCCTAGACTATGATCTTGGATAAAGAGGATACCAGAGGAATAGTGTGAGGAATATGATATTGACCCGTACCCAGATTTGGGGATGCCGTACGACGGATTTACGTACGAGCTATATCTTGATGATTGATCCGCACTCTTGACTTGGGATGTCTGATTATAGATATGGTATCGGATATGATATTATTGAGGCGGGATCACCGACTAATATATATACAGGTATGTATATGTATCGACTCAGATGTTAGGCGGTTTCCTTACCTGTAGTCTAGCTTATAGCGTAGCCCTTTAGTTTAGTTAGTTGTTAGATTAGATTCGGTTCCTACCTATTTCAAAGCTTACGAATCGTGCGTATTTTTAAAGACAGCCTAAGGGATCCTACGGATATTTCAAAAAACGTATCTTTTCTTAAAAACACCGTAGCCCCTATTTTCAAAACCCCACGATTCGTGTTATTTCAAAAGGCACCATTGTAGGACTTATATTAGGTTAAAACAGATTAATTATCGTTGCGTCTAGTATTCAGCTCCCGCTCATTATTGTTGTTTGCTCCGCATCACATGCTTATATTATGCTTCATATTCTACTGTTGATATCTTGTGGTTAGGACACCAGCACCATTACCGATGATGCGTATGTACCACGTACACTTACTTGCCGGCTCACACACATCTTCATCGGTAATTGCCATGTCACATACACCTTAGAAAATATTATTGCTTGACATAGCCTGTTAGCTAATAGTTTAGACATGATATTAGTGTACTTGCCTTATATGTTAGTTTAGACATTATAGTTATTACCTGCTACCTCATGCATACTGTTATTCATTGTTATGCCGCATTCATGGATTCTCATGCATATATTCACTTTTTATGTGCTATTGAGGTTTTGGATTTGGATTTCCATGAGATTTTCTGGATTTGGGGAAAACCGCAAAACATATACAAACTTCTTCTTTCTCTTTTTAAATAAAAAGCGCGGTTTTTCCCATGATGTATGAGTCGTCCACCATGAGTTTGCTGATAGATTTGGAGACCCGATTCGAGGAGTTGGATGAACCGTTTCGGGTACATGGTGGACCCGGTAAGGTACCCTGGGGCAAGAAGCTCGTGGTGATGACGATGAGCCTGGCAGGGGGAGACTACCTACCGGTGATTTTACCCGACGCGTCGGATATCCGGAGGATACCGTCGTGGTCTTGAGATGGATGGTAGGGGCCGGTCTGGACTGACGGCGCCCTAGATATTGAGATTGAGACATTGAGATTTCGAGATATTGAGGTACTGAGATTTGATGATACAGGCCAGTCCGGATGGCCGGAGCCTGAGGTTTTGAGACATTGAGATTTATGTTTTGTGTCGATACTAGACAATGTTGATGCTGATTTCATTTATGATACCTCATTTTAAAAATACAAAGGAAATCTCACTAATTTATGAAAACAGTTTCTTCATTTACATGTATTCTGTTTTCATGCATTCATACCTCATTCATATGATATATTGCTACCTGAGGCACTGACACGGGCACATGAGATCACACTCGGGTTAGATATTACCCTAGCCATTGTTATAGGCTGCATGTTATTCATATATTTGAGGATATATTATGATCATTGACCTAGGTTGCGTTATTCATGCGATTTTCTATTCGTAGATCTTTTTCTACTCACGAGTTGGCAACTCACCCCCGTTGTGTCCCAGTTTCTTGCAGGTGTTGCCGTACGGATTTCATTACGGCTTTGCGGGCACGGTTTCTTTTCGGGTGACTTGCCAGTAGGTGGGTTTATTGTATCTTACCCATCATTATACCTTGTATATTATATTTCAGTTGTATCTAGAAGTTCCATCAACCAAACTTGTATTTTTTTGAGATAGAGACCAGTAATGTTATTCTTTCGACCATAGAGTAGCATGTTTTATTTCTTGAGTTTCTTGCTGGTTGAGTTCCATTTCTATTGTGATCCTCGCCTTTAGGCGTTGTATATTATGTTGCATACAGGTTGATTTGATATGGTTCTTCCTATTCTCTACTACTTCTCTTGGTTTGGATTTCTGGGTTTCGCTTACTTAGCATACGTACTCCTTGAGACGTTCGTAGTCTAAGTGCCGGTCATGTTCCGTACTTTCGGGTCATGACACTAACCTATATCAACAGATAACATCTATATGATGAACTGGATGCTCAATCATGCAACAAGTGCGATTTAATAACATCTCCATGTGATGAGCAAGTATAATAATGCAATCTAAAAACCCTATATAGAATGAACAGGGTATGCAATGATCAGATATAGCAATGCAATCTAACAACCCTATATAGAATGAACAGGGTATGCAATGATCAGGTATAGCAATGCAATCTAACAACCCTATATAGAATGAACAGGGTATGCAATGATCAGGTATAGCAATGAAATCTAACAACCCTATATAGAATGAACAGGGTATGCAATGATCAGGTATAGCAATGCAATCTAACAACCCTATATAGAATGAACAGGGTATGTAATGATCAGGTATAGCAATGCAATCTAACAACCCTATATAGAATGAACAGGGTATGCAATGATCAGGTATAATAGATACAGGATGAGATATCAATTACTACATACTGAGCATGGGAAATATAACATCTACACGGAATGTCATCGTGGAAAGTATAATCGGTACCCATCAATGTACCCAAATCCCAATACTACTCAGGCGGCGTCATCCTCCTCGGTCCTCCACTCCTGTAAATCTCATATAACCGTGAGTGCCCAACATCGGCACCCAAAATATCAAGAAATACTCGTGCCAAGGATCGACACGCAAATCCTCCTGTATAGGGCATCCGTCAGTCCGGATCAGCCCACGGGCTCTGTCTGCGGTATCGGCCCTCGGCCCCGGCAGTACGAGTCGTCCCGTATCCATCCATCAACCCTGGTCGGTATCCTCCGGATAACCGCCGGGTTCAACCAATCACCGATAGGTAGTGGTCCCTCTGCCAGGCTCACCGTCTACTACACAGCGAAACCGTTCTCGCCCCGGGGTACCATACCGGGTCCACCATGTACCCGTAATCCGACTCATCCAACTCCTCGATTCGGGTTCACATATATCACTCTAGTACCGAGAAAACACATGGTGGACGCACCGAAATATCATATCAAGGGAAACCGGGTTTTTAAATAATTAACTATTCTCTTTGAAATATCCACGGTTCCCCAAATCCAGAATTAACATAGAAACAACATATCTCAATGCGTAATCTAAGCAAGTATGAAGATATCAATATATGTGTGCACTGGTATGAATATACAGTGTGCATGTGCGCAGGTATGAGGATATCAATATATGTCTGCACTGGTATGAATATACAGTGTGCATGTGCGCAGGTATGAACATCTCAATATGTGTGCAATGGTATGAATATACAGTGTGCATGTGCGCAGGTATGAACATCTCAATATGTGTGCACTGGTATGAATATACAGTGTGCATGTGCGCAGGTATGAACATCTCAATATGTGTGCACTGGTATGAATATACAGTGTGCATGTGCGCAGGTATGAACATCTCAATATGTGTGCACTTAGTACCAGTAGGGGTATGTGATGCATATGTGCCCAAATATGGATATAACATATGATGTTATGCGGCAAATCGTGACAACATCAATAAGGTAGAATCAGTATGATATATGATTTATAGCAATCCTATAATGTGAGTGTCATGGCAATCACTAACGGTGTGAGTGTAGCATATCAATTGTGCTCGTGCGACTTGAACCGTTAGTGACAGTGCAGTGTTCTGTGCTATCATTTCTATATGCAACAATAATGTATGCTACCACAGTCCATATGAACATCTACAATCTAATATCCTGACTCGCCCTGACGCTTAACGCCATACGGGCGATTTCCCCGTAGATGTTAAATCTACTCACCTGGTCGTGCGCTACTCGTAGCCGACCACCTGCTTCCCTTTCTTAGCTTCGTCCGACGTACCCGCCTGCGAACCTGGAATTACACAAGAATCCATATATAAGCAACTATCTTGCAAAATGCGATATCGAAGTCAAACGATACGCTCGCGTCGCGAACTAAACGCGCGTGGGTACGATACGCTAAACGTGTGCACGCATCTAAAACTAACCCCGATACGCCGTGATACGCTGAATCATGGAACCCTCTCGCGTATCGCGCGTACCGCGCGAACCAAATGTACTAGAAATACGATATAACGTCCCAGATTCTACCCAGGCTAACAACTTACAAAACTATACATACCACTGGCCTAGAAATAACAACAGACTCCTACCCATCCAAACACCAACCAAAAACTCCCCTATCTGGCCGCAAATTGCGGCCAGAAAGAATAAATTGGCGGCCTCTCTATGGGGTGGGGGTCTCGGGCTCTGGTGGTGTGGTCTATGCCTTGTATACAAGCTCCAGTTAACTCAATTTCAACCTGAACTACTCGGGCCTATAGCAGATCACAGAAATCCAAAAAGTTCACTTAAAAACACTAAATTTGCACAATTTGAAACCCTATGGTATTTTGGTGTAATCTGGGGTCTAACTGGTTTACATGGCCTTAATAACACCTAATTAGGCTAGGTTAACCAATATTAACAGCACTAAACCATAAGTCCACCCAAATCACCGTTTCAAGCACAAAATCTCACTTTTTACACAAACCGAAGCTAAACTACGCATACGTTAAACAAACAAGAAGTTGGGCTCGGATTCTATACCTTACAAGACCTAGGTGCAGTAGAGAAAGGAGGTGGAGAAGATGGGGAGTGCTGCTGCAGCTGTTGGGGGCTGCTGTTGATGTTGCTGCTGCTGCCACTGCCTGCTGCTGCTGCTGCCACTGCTTGCTGCTGCTGATGATGATGCTGCTTCTGCAGCTGCTGCCTCTCTCTCTCTCTCTCTCTCTCTCAGCAGTGTGTGTGTGTGTGTGTGTGTGTGTGAGAGTTGGGAGAATGAGAAGTGAGGGTGAGAGAATGAGGCCCCAAGTCAACAACCCCCCTCTCTCTTTCTCTCTCTCTTCATTTAATGAGCATGGCTCAAGCCATGCCCATACTCCCTCTCTCATCAAGTCAACAAAAGAAAAGAAATTCAAATAACAAACACACAATAAATAAAACCCAATTAAATCCCAAAACACTTAATACAAATAGGTTAACCCTTCATGCTAGCTAATCATGGTTTAACCCCAAATCCTAACCCTAGATAACATGCACAAGTGTGTGTGTGCCTAGTAAAATCCTAATAAAATATTCATTAATTAGAATAAAACATCAGAAACTTAATTTGGTAAACTTTTACCAAAAGCTATCTAGTAAAATATAATTAACCCCTAAACACGACCTAAGGTGTTACAATCTTCCCCTCTTGAAGAAAATTCGTCCCCGAATTTTTAAAATACAAAGCTACGCTTACCTTCAGAGTGATGAGGGAACTTCTGCCGCACCTCGCCCTCAGCCTCCCAGGTAACCTCTTCACTGTTTGGGATGCACCCAAATATCTTCACTGATGGCAAGACCTTCGATCGAAGTTTCTTCACCTGCCGGTCCAATATTACGACTTGCTGTTTGGTGAACGAAGGATCACGCTCGAACTAAATGGTCTGGCGCTAAATCCAAAAGAAAGGTCCTGAAGGTAATTGCAAGTATCGACATGGGGAATACGGGGTGAATATTCAATAATCTGGGTGGACGTGCCCAACTTAAGGCAACGAACTAACTTGCCTTAGGGATCCTAAAAAGACTTACTATCCTGGAAAACTTCCCAAAACTCAACATGTCATTTATCGGAAATATCCGTGGGAATACATGATCTGCCATTGCGAACTTGAATCTGCGACCCTCTTGGTCAGCATCTGATCTCTATCCGCAATATACCGATTTCATCCTGTCCCAAAACAACCGAGTCAATTTCCGAAATTCCTAAACTAGCTGAGGTCCAATAGTCCTATAACACGGAGTTAGGAAAAACAGACTGGTGATCGTCATGACCTAACATCTAATCCTAAAGGTTACCAATTGGAGTGTCTCCTGATAACTGCTATCCAAGGAGAACCCTATCGATGGCAAACGACGATCCCCAACTGCCGACAACAATTTCTACACGCACAACTTAACAAGAACAATTGAGTATCACCGGATGACAAGCATCCGAATGGAGTCACATCCTGACAACTCCTGGGTGGACACCATAATGAAAATTCAGGGAGATCTGCTCTCGTTCCCTCTTCGAAACGGTTAAAGATTGCAATTCTCCCATCAGTCTCAGTTGCTCAACTCAAGGACACAACAAGACAGACACTTGAAACGAATCCCAAAACTTCTCTGTCTATCCCTGCCCACCCGTAATTACCTTACAAGTCACGTTAACAGTTGGTGGGGCTTAAATGAGTACAGAGAGTTGACCGATGTGCCTGCCCTAGGATTCCTCGTCTCTTCCCTATAATATTAGGTACTCAAGTGTCTCTCTAGCCTAGCACACCCTTGCCACAAGTCAAGGATTCCAAAACATTACCCAGCCGGGTAGGCTCCAATATCCCTGATGAACGAGCGTCAGCGGCCAGTGTCTCGCGAAAGCGATTTAAGAAAAAGTGGTCGGGCGCGGACATAAGCAAGCTGTCTCCTCAGAAGAGACAAACTTATGCCGTACTCAACGATCGCACAAGAACTATGAATCTGCGGAGGATTATCACAACAATCAATTTCCGCCGCAGGAAGAGGTACCTTTAACTCTGGTGGTCCGTGAAAATCTGACACGACTCTTAAACAAGTGGTGTCTCTAATCTCCAACGCAAAACCATCGCGGCCATCTCCAGATCAGGAGTGGGATATCTTTCTCGTACTTCCTCCAAATGTAAGGAAGCAAAAGCGATAACTCCATGGTGTCACCTCAGTACACCTTCGAGTCCTACTCACGAAACATCACAGTTAAACCCCAAGGTCGCCCGAACCAAAAGCAAAGAAGGATCTGATGCAGTTGTTAACCGAGTATTCAACTGCGGAAACTCCGCGCACAAGCCTCAGTCTACAGAAAAGAAACCTCCATTCCAGTCAAATTAGTCAACGGGGCAGCATTACACTAGCAATCCTGCATGAGACGGCTGTAACACCTGCTAAGCCAAAAATCTGCGGACCTCCGTCCTGCTCACAAATTTGGGCCTAAGCTGTACGGCCACGATCTTCCTCGAAACCATACCAATTCATCTCCGTAACTACAAAACCTAGGAGTCCACACAACAAACTTGAAGGGAACACTCCGAGAATCTAGTAAATCGCTGGGCTCTCCCAGTATCCGTATAACAGATCCTCGAGTGCTACTCCTATCCCTCAAGACACACTAAAAAGACCAGGATGTCGTAAATAACACAACAATAACTGGTCGAGGAACAGACCGAAGAAAACCAGTTCATCACACCTACTAATGCTGCTAGAGCATTGGTGAGTCCAGTGACACACCCAAAACACACAAAGCCCATAGCACGCACAAGGCAGTCTTCGGAATGTCATCACTCCGGACCCGCAACAATGATGACCTGATCCCTAACGAACTTAGACAAGGTCTCGCACTCTGGTGCTGATCGAGGAATTCGTCAGTGCGAGGTACAAGATACTTATCCGCACCGTAAGCCGATTCAAGTGACAATCCATCAATATACAACCTCAATCTGTCGTTTTCCTCCTGGACGAACAGAAATAGGAGCTTCCTAAATGCGAAACACTCAGACGCACAACTCCCTCAACAACCACTCTGCAACAGATCCTTAGCTCCTTAAGCTTCGCCGGCTCATCTTGGAATGACATCGGAAAAATTCTCGCACGAAAGAAAACCGGTCCAACAAACCACTGTGGATACAGCATCACGAAAAATGCCAAGAATCCACGACATCTCCTCAGTGCCGACTAGCGAACAAGGCTGAATTTAAGCGGTAAGAGGTGGCACCACTATCCACCTGCACAACAAGATCTGACTTGCCCGGAAAAACAAAACCTAACTGTTTCCTCACGGTAGCCCACAACGCCTACCACGTAACTAACCAGTCCATGCCCAGGAGATCGCCAAATCCAACATCTCTAGGAGGATCAAAATAGCAGGTAAATCTCTATCTCCTATCCGATCGGCACAAGACAGAAGTACGTGTTGCACAACAAAAGGATTGCTGACTGAAGTTAACACAACAAACGGCTAATCTACCCAGCACGACTCTCGTCCTAAACTCGGCACGAAGTTTGTAAACATACGAGTGAAACAAAAGGAAATACTGAAGGAGTACCTGAAACCACAGCATTGGACACCCGCGCGTCCCGATGAGTCGAAGCGAAAACTTGTGCTTGTCCTTCATTTACGACTGATCGAACTCCTCCTATACTAGCCTGACCCCTCTGTGCAAACCCTCCGCGTCCACGACGTCTCAGAACACGACCCTGACGTGCTGTGAAGGAACACTGCCTGATGAGGTGTTGAAGGCTTCCGCATCGTAAACACCTACGCACTGAATGCTGTCCTGCCTGGGGATGGAAGCCAAACGACTGTCCTCGTCCAAAGCCTCTGCTCTGGGCTGGTACACCAGTACGATTCCACAATTGCTCCGGAATTCTCACGGTTTCTGGAAGACGTGTCTCGTAAACGGGGTCTGCCACCACCAGTGCTACGTAGGGGACGGAATACTGCATGATGATCGCAAGGAACAACTGGGTAACGGGGGTGGCAACCATCTGTCGCTGCGCTCGAACGACCTCTACCAATGAGCTTATTGTCTGGCGCAAGCTCTGCATCTCTGCCACTAGTCTAGCGATCTGACCTGTCGTAGGAGAAACAATCTGTCCTGGTACAACATGAGTACTACTCGGATCAGTCCTCGTCTCAGTTAAATCAACTCGAACCTCGGCTCTCCCGGCCTCTCTCTGCACCCTCGTAGTCCTTGGCGGCATAATGGCTGGAAAGAAGGTAGGATTCGATGAGGATACGAAAATCGAATCACAAGGATATATACGATCATAAAGGAAATTCAATCAATAAGTCCTAAGGTCGCTTAGGCGGAGTACCGTGTCGTGAGTATGCCGCGGAACATACGCACGCTACGCCACTCTGCTGCAGCTACCTACTCCATCATACCAGGGTCATCCTACACTCCGAAGGTAAAACCTACGCTTTGATACCAACTTTGTCATGACCCAAAGTTTGGCCAGTGACCGGCACTCAACCACGTAACGTCTACAGGAGTAACGCAACTAAGTAAGCCGAAAACCCAGAAATCAAACCAGTAAAAGTATAGAGTGATTTAAGCAATTTATAGAACCAATTACTAAGATAACAATATACGACGCCGTAGCGCAGAAAATGAGCAACAAGCGGGAAACATCACAGATAGAATAAACTGCATAAGTAAAGTCGGCCACAACGAGCTCGACGCCAGAATACAAAATAATATACATCGTCCTCACAACTGGTCTCTGAGTCAATACATAAGTGGTAGATGGAGAGTACTGGATACAACAATGTACATAACTAAAAGATAACCAGATACCGCACAAAACCCACCTATTAGCAAAAGAGCTAGTACACCAACTGTAAGGGTATCTGTGTCAAAAGATGCAAGAATGCAGCCTGCCGCGACTACTCCGAAGGGCAACCTGCAAACACTGTGGCACAACGGGGGTGAGTTGCCAACTTGTGAATAGAAGATAACATATAAAGGTAATCGCGAATATGCACACGCTACGATACTCTAACCTATATCAACAGATAACATCTATATGATGAACTGGATGCTCAATCATGCAACAAGTGTGATCTAATAACATCTCCATGTGATGAGCAAGTATAAGAATGCAATCTAACAACCCTATATAGAATGAACAGGGTATGCAATGATCAGGTATAGCAATGCAATCTAACAACCCTATATAGAATGAACAGGGTATGCAATGATCAGGTATATCAATGCAATCTAACAACCCTATATAGAATGAACAGGGTATGCAATGATCAGGTATAGCAATGCAATCTAACAACCCTATTATGAATGAACAGGGTATGCAATGATCAGGTATAGCAATGCAATCTAACAACCCTATATAGAATGAACAGGGTATGCAATGATCAGGTATAGCAATGCAATCTAACAACCCTATATAGAATGAACAGGGTATGCAATGATCAGGTATAGCAATGCAATCTAACAACCCTATATAGATTGAACAGGGTATGCAATGATCAGGTATAGCAATGCAATCTAACAACCCTATATAGAATGAACAGGGTATGCAATGATCAGGTATAATAGATACAGGATGAGATATCAATTACTACATACTGAGCATGGGAAATATAACATCTACACGGAATGTCATCGTGGAAAGTATAATCGGTACCTATCAATGTACCCAAATCCCAATACTACTCAGGCGTCGTCATCCTCCTCGGTCCTCCACTCCTGTAAATCTCATATAACCGTGAGTGCCCAACATCGGCACCCAAAATATCAAGAAATACTCGTGCCAACCATCGACACGCAAATCCTCCTGTATAGGGCATCCGTTGTAAGTCTACGCTAGCGCCCCGGCCGTCTACAGACGCCAAATGCGGAACAAAACTTTTAAACTTGGCGCTATCGTATACTTTAACCCGGATCTGCCATTATTGCTAAACTAACAAACTGTAAAGAGTGTAGGAATGTTATACCGAACGATCCGAGTCCTTCGTTCTTCAACCATCATCCCACGCTCCGTTGCGGCTGCTCCGATCTCGTCGATCTCCGATATCCTCGTCGAAGTGGCACCACATGATCGGTTCTTTAAACGGGCTCCCGCCTCTGACTCGAGGCAACTCGATCGTCAAGTTTGCTAAAAGAGACGACCAAGATTGATGTAGAGAATGAGTAGATGACTTTGTCTCACTTCGTCCAAATCCGTGGACGATCGGTTAATGAAGTTGCCGTGGAAATCGGGTGATGGAATGAAATGAACTGTAAAATTCCATACACCCCGAATACTATCATAATCTTTTCTCTCTTAAATCAAGTAACCAAATGAGAGAGGGGAGGGGCCTTTCTTATATAGAGAAGGAGGAGGGTGACCGTAGGAGAGAGGGGGTGACCTTAAGCATAAAGCTTATGTGAACACAAAGTAAATATCTTGCTTAAATATCTTAAGCAAAACAAGAAAGTAATGAAATCAAAGCATGAGTCACAAAGCTTAGTCACAAATTCTAGAACCTTCTAGAACCTTCTAGAAGCACGACTCACTCTCATCCAAGAAAAGATAAATCCGCCTTTAACCAAATGTTAAAAGACGGCTGATAGAAAACTGGAAACTGGCAACTTCCAAAAGTGATCCTGAAACGAATTTCAGGACAACCCCGAAACTGTATAAATATACCCGCATTTGTATTACGACCGAATACAAATGCAACTGAGACAAAGATATTATACCTACTCAATATAATACTCGGATCCGGCTTAAACCAAAGCCGACCAGTATCATCTGTCCGAAAATCGACACGTGCGTAAACGCACGTGCATTTCCCGAACCCTGCCATAAAACCATACGGCCTCTACAACGTTTCGCCCGAACTTGGGAAACTGTCTGTGGGGGACTCTAATGACTCGTCAGCACCCTGGCAGTGGGTTTAACCACAAACCGTCAGCGGCACTAGCTATGCGTAACGGCTGCCCATGGACTGACCTCAAGGGTGGCCGAGGAGCGAACTCAAGGGAGACCGATGAGCGAACTCCTCCGAAAACCCTACTGAGCCTAACAGTGACAATGTATATACAGTCCGGTCCGTTCGTCAATGAGTATCGCATATCCGCCTAGGGGGCTAGTAACGTCAGACCCCCATTAGCAGTATAAGTCGTGTCGGAGTGTAGCCCAGAACGCCCTGAGATACTACTGGAATACCTACCAGTAAATCTCCTGCCTCGGCCGAGGGCTTTGCGTAATGGCTCTCCTAGACAAAGCACGATCTCGCCCCCAATACCGGGAGAGACGAAACCCCTGCCGATCCGCTCACGTGCCTCCATATGGCTCGAGACTGTACCCAAAAGCTACCTGTTTGCACGACTCCTTTGAGCCGTGGTAGGGTAGAAATCAAAGCACAGTGGGAACTCACACGAGACAAATGACGACCTCAGCTCGATGAACTAACCTGTACACATGTCACCAGGGAACTGCTATCTGACGATAGGTATAGTACTAACTAGCAGATTCCCGGCGAGTCCTGTCCGGTGTACTCATAACCCAATGAGCACCTGTATACATCTTAGGTGATCCAACTGACACCAGTGGCTTGTGAGACCGGCCACCGCCCCTCGTCGGGGTCTCGACTGTACACACTAGTCTACTCCAGAGTATCGATGCCCTGTCTCGAAACTCCCACGACTAGGGACCACAATTAAGGATATGCATTTATAAACTACCCAACTCTCACGTATATGATCGCCATCATACTGTTGGTAGTAAAGCAAGATTCTAAGGGCTCTATCAAAGTGTAACATGCAATCAGTCACCTGAACATGTACACGACTGATAAAGGCAAACCAGATAGCATACTATCATCTCGAGTAAGACTGTGCTACCGGGATAGGTCCTCCGCAATCATTGCAATCGCGTACCTGCGATCCAATAATTGACTATGAGGGCACTATCTCCAACAATCTCCCACTTGCACTCAAGGCTAATATTGCGATGTCGACTACTCACAGCCTGTGTGAAACCGAACATCCAACTCCTCTACTAATCAGTTTCACAAAGCCCGTTTGTAAAACTATTGTGTTCGAGAAATAGCCTCAGTGAGTGGATCCGCCTAGAAGTTTCTTTCTGTATCTCTCTTAATCTCAAGTTCGTGGAGAAAGCCATCTCCCGAATTGAGTAGTACCTGTCTTAGAATATGTCTGGATATCTGATGGGACCTTTGTTCATAAATGAACTCCATATCCAAACTTCTTAGACTGTATGGATCACTGAACCTAATCAGTATCCGGCACCATGCCACCCACAGTATCCTCTTGAACCACCTGTCCATAATACTGTCCCTCTTCGTCAGAGGGAAAACTATAACTCTGACAATCACTCTGTCATCCATGTCACCTTTGAAGCCTGGAATGATAACCGTCTCCCGAAAGAGGCTGCCGTTATCAAATCCATAGAACATGTACTAATGTTCTAAAACTGCTTCCTTATGTTTCTCCAGGATTGGATTAATACAAACTTATTGCATCTAGTGCAAAACCAACATTTGGTGTGGTACTTGACATCTCATGATTGACTCAATTGCCTAAGCAAGTGATCTGCCAATCATGCGCATCCCTCTCCCCTTTAGTCTGTAAGACACCTTTAGAGAGGGTGACTCCATCACCTGCAGGTACACCACCATGCTAGGAGTCAACTATTCCAAAAACCATTAGAATATCTGTCAAAGTACCCGCATTGGGAAACTACCCAAATCCAGATCTAAAACCATAGATCTAGAAACCAGAATGTCAAATATTATATCCATATCCTGTCTGGAGAAACAACTGTGTGACGACCACAGTACAACCGATCGTAGTATAGGAATTTTACTTCCCACTCTGTGTATGTCATCCAGATACCATGACATCACACCCTACTACCTTCTTAACTGATCCATCCCCTATTCTGATTGAAGTCAAACCCATGACTGTCACATCAAAATTAGATGATCTATCTCCGCTATAACTGCTCAAGTCTATAAATAGACATAAGCTACTTGCCCACCATGCTTCCGTTGCTCCCACTGACTACGACAACCCTCCTACCGGGTCTCATATCCTGGAACAACAGTAGTGTCAAGTCTGGGTAGATAAGAACCTCCCTGTCACCGTCCTTGAGGCTACCGAAGTACCTCTCGGGTGTCTGAGGTTACCTACCATACCTGCGGAGTGGCTATTGGAATGTCAAACCTGATTGAATGTATAGGTCCTATTAAATTTTTCCGTAATCGTTCGCGGTTCTGGAATCACTTCCAGTTCTACCATACTCCCACTTCTGTTTTCTGAAAAAGATCCATTTTTACTAAAACTGTGGCGAGTCAAGAACAATATCACTATTGATCTTCTAAATGGTAGAATATCAACCCTCGTCATAGCCAGGGTCAACCCACAAACAGCCATTACAGAAACGTGCCCTGAGTTATCCAGTGTCTGGTTTTAATCATAAGCTGGACAACTCCCCGTACCTTAATTTCTTTTAAGGTACGAACTATTCTATATCCAATATAGAAACTTTGGCACTAATTTAATTCGGAACAATATTCAAATCCATGCATCTGTCTCCAGTGCATATCAACTTAATGGAAAGAGGCTAATCAGCATTACTCAACTTAGGAATCCATCCAATTATGAGTAACCTGAAAGAGAAACACGTTTCTCAAAACCATCACTATCATCTGAATACCAATCACAAGAATCTACATCTTCGATCTCTTTGAAGAATCCCGATACTTGTGATACCTGGTTCTCTACTTTATTCGTATACCCATAACTTCTCAAAACTTAGACCTTGTATTTCTACGAAACACTTGTCTAAATACTAGAGAAGTTATAAGTAAACAGAACATAGTACGAGGACCTACCCCTTTGTCCTCATGGACACTTGGACAACATACAATACTCTGTATAAGTCCGCTGAGTTAAACAACTCATAACCTGTGCGTTGTAGGTGGAAAACTGTACCCTAGCGATTTCCTCAAATATCACCAATTACAACGAATTCCGATATAATGAGGATGATCACTTAATTCCCAATATCTTACTCCCACTCATCATCTGTAAAACCATACAGATATGAGAATGAAACCTGGTAAATACATACCCTTGGAGTAAGTGTCTAATCGGGAAAACAGTTTTTCCTTAACAATGCACTGAAACATGAAAATGTTTCGTAGGGGTATCCTGGTATTCATAGCAATGCCTCTTCCATAATCCAATTCATGACTTCAACCGTATATTTTATTGCCATCTCTCCAAATCCTTTTATTTGTCTTTAGTCGTTACCTTTTGTACACCATCATTAGGCTAACTGGTTTTCTTCCTTCCCTACCGTTCGGCACCAGCCTATGGTTTGGAAGAAGACTATCCAGTAAGCATAATAGGTGTACCCTCCTAAACCAAGGAGTACTCGCAACTGAGAGAAGGTGATGATAAAAGACAACTGAATAATACCTTATTCTTTCAAAGGTGAAATAGGAGTGGCGATGAAGTACGCGGTTTTGGTCGTGAATGATATCAGTCACAATTTACTTTGCCCTCTTTCTAATCCCTTTATTTTGTCTTTACATATTACCTTCTGCACACCCTACTTAGGCTAATTGGTTTTCTTCATTCCCTACCTTTCGGCACCAGCCTATGGTTTGGAATAAGACTATCCAATAAGCGTAACAGGTGTACTCTCCTAAACCAAGGAGCTCTCGCAACCTGAGAGAAGGTGATAATAAAAGACAACTGAATAAACCAATTCTATTTCTCCTGAACCTGGATCCATCCCCGAAGAAGTCCCTTCGAGTTCGTATATAACCATACGATGGATCTATCCAATGGAAGTGGATATCCGTAGTAATACGGGTGTTCTGAGAAATGCAAAGGGTAAAAGAAGGAGTGGCAATGACTTATGCAACTCAGACAATCCAAAAGCCAGTATTTTAAGAAGGTTCGGTCAACCTGGTCACTGAGTCATAGTCTAGGGTCGGTCAAAAGGTCGCTGCCAAAGAGAGAGAGAGAAAAGAAACACTCTGCGTGCACTCTAACCTAGATCAGAATGGTCATCATTTTATCTAATCCGGAAACCTCCCACTGTCCTGTCAAATTCTCCTCCAAACCTAAAGAAGAATTAATCGGGATCACCCGAAGAGTAAACCAACTCATCAGTGGGAATCAGGATCCAACTCTCATCGCATGATAACGTGATGGAATGCATCCACGTTACTCATACTCCAGAAGGTATGCGCATACTCGGCAAGTTTCAGTTTCTTTAGAAACTCCTGATATGATTTTTGCCCCATGCTCTTATAACCTTGGCTTTGGTCAAAGTGTCATAAGTCACATGCCAAGTTCTACCCGTCACTATCTTGTCAATTTGAACCCACCCGCACATGCCCCTGACTTTGGCCAATCGGCAGAACGACTGTCCCAAACTAACTCATCTATCTATGCAACAATTGAATACCCAGCAGCTACCAAACACTATGCCTTAACTTTGGCTAAAATGCATAGCTTGAATACTACTAAATACCCAAAAGAAGTGACGGAGGGCTACGGCTGGTTTTTGGCGAAAAACCTTTAGCGTAGTGAACTTGATATCGCTGAAGGAACCTGATAGCTTTTTAAAATATAGTGGCGAAAACCTTTTGCTAAAGAGGTCACTCCCGGTAAAGGGATCTCGGCTCTTTCCTCGTGGAATGAGGTGCAGGATATTCCACTGAATACCGCTATGCAAAGCAACTTGTAATCGACTATAGTGAAGTTATTACGCTGACGCAAACTTCTGCCCAAGGGGTCAGTCCCGGTGAAGGGATATCAGCCCTTGCCCCGTCGAATGAGGTGCAGGATATTCCACTGAATACCGCTATGCATAACAAAAGGAAACGTCTTTGTAACAACACTTTTTAAATTGTTCCAACAACTGTATACAGGTTTGTTTTAACTTTGCGTTGATCAGAATCAACGCAGTCCCATCATTCGATCACACCAGAAAAGAACGAAAATAAAATGTACGTATATGCCATCCGCATTCGTCACTGGGTCCCGTCATCACCCGTTAGGTTACTTAACTAACGACAGAGCGGGGACTGGACTAGCGCGGGTGTAAAACATATACAACATCTAATAGTATATAAACCAATATACAATAATCGCTCCAGGCGTGATAATATGCAACATTACAGAAAAGTAATAAGCATCACAGAACAATACAGATATCTGGGATCCCCGAGTTTCACAGAGCCGCTGTTGAAACTCGACGTTCCCCTGTCGTGTGGATAGCCTGTGCAATGAAACCTAGACCCCTACGGGTGCGGCAAGTTACCCGCCAAAACCTGAAGCGAGGTAGTCCCCACAGCATAGTGAATGGAACACCCGGCACTTCACGGAATCCGGTAATTTGAGCACCCCTCCTTGGGTCAACCTGTACCCCCTACGAGTGCGGCGAATAGTCTGCCAATTCTGAAGTGGGGTCCCTCTGCCTCTCAAAGCCATGAGATGCGGACCCGTTGCTTTCCCGAACCCGGCTATCCGTGCACTCCGTCGCGGGGTAAAACCTAGTACAGTAATGAAAAATAGTACAACAGGTACATCGACCGCAACCTGGTCGTGCCCCAAAAGAATATTATACAACAGGCAGTGACGGCAGTCCACAAGTTGGACGCTCGCCCTGCAATATCAAATGTACAAATAAACTCAAACTGTACTATCATTGCACACTGCTATCCATCACGACAAATCCGCAACATCACAGCACAACACAGAACATCAACGCGAATGTCACGTTCGCAAACCCGTCTAAAAGAACTATAGCAATCAAACGCGGTTTACCGATCAAATGACATTCCCGGTCGGAGATATAATGTAAGCACTGTAAACTAACGTGTTTAAATTTCGATCGACCAAAGACCAAATATCAAAAAGTGGGCCCCACAGCTTACTGGTGAACAGTAACAAAACCTGGGCCAAAATGATATATACCAAAAACCCCAAAATCCAACACTGAACACACTGACCAAATTTGGGAGCACGTGCTCCCCACGTGGCCGCGGATGCGCGGCCAAACCATGGGTTTGGCCGCCCTTCCGCGGCAGTCTGGAGGGATCACGACCCCAAATTTTGTCGTGGTTCTTAAATATGCCTGCACGGATTTTTAAGACATCCAGAAATCAATTTTGAGACCGTTTAAAATTAACAGAAACTGTCGGGCATAAAAATTGTGATTTTTGCAGTTTTCGATTTTCGGTCGGATCGATGTTTTAAACGCGTTAGCACAAGTTAGTATAGCAAAATGGTGAGGCTCTGATACCACTGTAAGTCTACGCTAGCGCCCCGGCCGTCTACAGACGCCAAATGCGGAACAAAACTTTTAAACTTGGCGCTATCGTATACTTTAACCCGGATCTGCCATTATTGCTAAACTAACAAACTGTAAAGAGTGTAGGAATGTTATACCGAACGATCCGAGTCCTTCGTTCTTCAACCATCATCCCACGCTCCGTTGCGGCTGCTCCGATCTCGTCGATCTCCGATATCCTCGTCGAAGTGGCACCACATGATCGGTTCTTTAAACGGGCTCCCGCCTCTGACTCGAGGCAACTCGATCGTCAAGTTTGCTAAAAGAGACGACCAAGATTGATGTAGAGAATGAGTAGATGACTTTGTCTCACTTCGTCCAAATCCGTGGACGATCGGTTAATGAAGTTGCCGTGGAAATCGGGTGATGGAATGAAATGAACTGTAAAATTCCATACACCCCGAATACTATCATAATCTTTTCTCTCTTAAATCAAGTAACCAAATGAGAGAGGGGAGGGGCCTTTCTTATATAGAGAAGGAGGAGGGTGACCGTAGGAGAGAGGGGGTGACCTTAAGCATAAAGCTTATGTGAACACAAAGTAAATATCTTGCTTAAATATCTTAAGCAAAACAAGAAAGTAATGAAATCAAAGCATGAGTCACAAAGCTTAGTCACAAATTCTAGAACCTTCTAGAACCTTCTAGAAGCACGACTCACTCTCATCCAAGAAAAGATAAATCCGCCTTTAACCAAATGTTAAAAGACGGCTGATAGAAAACTGGAAACTGGCAACTTCCAAAAGTGATCCTGAAACGAATTTCAGGACAACCCCGAAACTGTATAAATATACCCGCATTTGTATTACGACCGAATACAAATGCAACTGAGACAAAGATATTATACCTACTCAATATAATACTCGGATCCGGCTTAAACCAAAGCCGACCAGTATCATCTGTCCGAAAATCGACACGTGCGTAAACGCACGTGCATTTCCCGAACCCTGCCATAAAACCATACGGCCTCTACAACGTTTCGCCCGAACTTGGGAAACTGTCTGTGGGGGACTCTAATGACTCGTCAGCACCCTGGCAGTGGGTTTAACCACAAACCGTCAGCGGCACTAGCTATGCGTAACGGCTGCCCATGGACTGACCTCAAGGGTGGCCGAGGAGCGAACTCAAGGGAGACCGATGAGCGAACTCCTCCGAAAACCCTACTGAGCCTAACAGTGACAATGTATATACAGTCCGGTCCGTTCGTCAATGAGTATCGCATATCCGCCTAGGGGGCTAGTAACGTCAGACCCCCATTAGCAGTATAAGTCGTGTCGGAGTGTAGCCCAGAACGCCCTGAGATACTACTGGAATACTTACCAGTAAATCTCCTGCCTCGGCCGAGGGCTTTGTAAGTCGATGTAGTACACCCCAGTACTTATGGGGAGGCGGAATTTTCAAAAACAATCAAGTTTAAACAACGAACATCGACTAACCGCTTGAATCGAAGCTAAACTATAAATAACCGTATTCTATGAGTTTCTTTTCATAAGAGATTAGGGATTATACCTAATGAACCGGTCCTTCTCCTTTACGTCCTCCTTTGTTCTCCTCGGCCTTCTCTAGGTAGTAGACGATCCACCCGAGAGCAAAACTCCAAGCTAAACCTCTAACTTGAGGTAACTAATCAACTTTGATTGCTAATCAAAGATGAGAGAATGATATAGAGTGAGGGTTATGGATTGTTTAGTCTAACTAATCCTTTGATCTCAACACATGAGGATTAAGGATTAGGGTTAGAAGATGAGAGCTTGAGGAGAGAGAATGTGTGATATGATAATGAGAGAAGAGAGAGAGTGTATCATAATATTATGAAGCATTCTTATTTTCAATAAATCAAAAAAGGAAATGAATAAGCATGCTTCACAAAATATCTTGTGATGATTCATTAACATGAGTCATTAAGCAATAAATGTGCATTAATGAAGTGAATGAATCACCACTATGACTCACTCTCTTTCCAAAACAAACCTCCTTAGTCACATCTTCTAGAAGCTTCTCGAGTAATTACGAGAACGCCCCTCCGATCCGTAAAAATACGGAAAAACATTAGACTGTAAAAATCCAATAACCGGATACCAGTAACTGGCTTAAACCAAAGCCGACTGGTAAAATCTGTCCGAAAGTCGTACGTGCGTAAACGCACGTATGCGTCCGAACCCTTTGTCGCAAAACCATGCAACCTCTATATCGTTTCGCCTGGAGTAGGAAACTCTCTGTGTGGGACTCTAGAGACTCGACTACTACGCTGGCAGTGGGTTTAACCACAGACCGCAAGCGGCACTAGCTGTACGTAACGGTCCCCAGGTAGTTGTCGATAAGAAGGCCGATGAGTAAACCCATCCGAACTCCTACTGAGTCTGATGTGACAATCTCCATACAGTCCGGTCCGTTCGTCCATGACTATCGCATATCGGGCCTAGGGGGGCGGCAAGCGTCAGTCCCCTAATAGCGGTATAAGTCGTGTCGGAGTAAAGCCCATTACACCCTGAGAAACTGCTGGAACCTACCAGCAAATCTCGCTTGCCCTGGCCAGGGACTTTGCGTAATGGCTCTCTGACACAGCACGATATCTACTCCCAATACCGGGAGGGACGAATCCTATCTAACCGCCACTGCCTCCAAGTGCTCGGGACTGCACCCAACTGCTACCTGTTTGCACGACTCCTTTGAGCCGTGGTAGGGTAGCAATCTAAGAACAGTGGGACACACTCGAGGCGAAGTAGCAGTGTCAAGTCTGCGGACTACGCTGTACTCATGTCACCTGGGAACTGTTTACTGACGACTGGTATCAAACCAACCAACAGTTCCCTGTGAGTCCTGTCCGGTGTACCCGTAACCTAACGAGCACCTGTATACTATCTCCAGTACGACGTACTGACGGCTGTGGGACAGACCATCTCCCCAACTGGGATGAGAAGCGTACACACCAGTCTACTCCGGAGTATCGATGCTCTGTCTCGATAATCCAACGACCGGGGACCTGAATAAGGATGTGCTTGTAGACTACCCAGCCCCACTAGTGTGACTGCCATCACAACGCTGGTAGACAAGCAAGATCCTAAGAGCTCTATCAATACGTACACTCACATATTAAGATAGAAAAACCAAGTAGCATACTACCATGTTTAGCAAGACTGTTATATACATGTGAATATCCCAAGCTTCCATTAAGTAATATACAAGCTAGTATGATACAGTAATGGCCTTCTAGGGCATAAACACTAACAATCTCCCACTTGCACTAGGGCCATGTACTGGCATATCGCAGACCAATGATCTCGAGTAGCCTCTCGAACTGAATCTGAGGAAGGGCCTTCGTGAATGGATCAGCAATGTTCTCTTCTGAAGCAACTCTCCGAACCTCGATCTCCTGACGATCAATGATCTCCCTGATCAGGTGATACCGCCTTAAGATGTGTCTGGACTTCTGATGGGACCTTGGTTCCTTCGCTAAAGCTATAGCTCCGTTGTTGTCGCAATACAGAGGTATTGGATCAACTATGGTAGGAACCACCTGAAGTTCTGTTAGGAACTTCTTCATCCAGACTGCTTCTTTTGCGGCATCGCAAGCAGCTATATACTCCGCTTCCATCGTCGAGTCAGCAACGGTGTCCTGCTTGGAGCTCTTCCAGCACACCGCCCCTCCATTGAGGGTAAAGACATAACCCGACATGGACTTGGAATCGTCCTTATCACTCTGGAAGCCGGAATCAGCAAAGGCCTCCAACCTGAGGTCTTTTCCGCCGTAAACCAAGAACATCTCCTTAGTCCTCCTTAGGTACTTGAGAATGTTCTTTACTGCTATCCAGTGTTTCTCCCCTGGGTCTGACTGATACCGGCTTACCACGCTTAGTGCGTAAGCTACATCTGGTCTGGTACACAACATCGCATACATTATAGAGCCTACCGCAGAAGCGTAGGGTATAATAGACATGCGTTCCCTTTCCAAATCAGTCTTGGGAGACATCTCTTTGGAGAGGGTGATTCCGTGACAAGCCGGTAGATTACCGCGCTTAGAATCTTCCATACTGAATCTTTTCAGTACAGTGTCGATATACCTGGACTGCGAAAGTCCCAACATCCTCTTGGATCTATCACGATAGATCCGGATCCCCAGAATGTAAGAGGCATCACCCAGGTCTTTCATGGAGAACCTGTGTGACAAGAATCCTTTGACAGATTGTAGCACAGGAATGTCATTTCCTATCAATAGAATGTCATCCACGTACAAGACGAGGAATACGACACTTCTGGCCACAACTTTACTATATATGCACGGTTCATCTGGATTTTTGATAAAGTCATATTCTTTGATTGTCTCATCAAAACAGATGTTCCAACTCCGCGATGCCTGCTTTAGTCCGTAAATGGACTTAAGCAGCTTGCATACTTTTCCGCTGCTCCCACTCTGATTGAAACCCTCTGGCTGATCCATATAGACGCTCTCTTCTAAATTTCCATTCAGAAAAGCCGTCTTTACGTCCATCTGCCAGATTTCATAATCATGGAAGGCAGCAATAGCAAGAAGGACCCGAATGGATTTGAGCATAGCCACTGGAGAAAAAGTTTCGTCATAGTCCAAACCAGGTCTTTGACGAAAACCCTTTGCAACAAGTCTAGCCTTATAGGTTTCCACCTGTCCATCTACACCAATCTTTTTCTTGAAGATCCATTTGCATCCTATGGGTTTTACCCCATCTGGAGCAAAGTCCAAAGTCCATACTTTGTTGGTGTACATGGACTCCATCTCGGTCCGCATTGCATCTAGCCATCGTACCGAGTCGCCGCTCTGGATGGCCTGCTGGAAGTCAGTAGGTTCATCATCATCTATGATGCAATCCTCTCTATCCCCGTCAATGAGAAAACCGTAGTATCTCTCAGGCGGATGAGACGGCCTACTACTTCTGCGGAGGGGTGCGGGAATGTTCTGTTCTTCTTGAACCTCTGGTTCTACCAAACTTTCAGTAGCAGCTTGTGGTTCTGGAATTTCTTCCAGTTCTATTTCGCTCCCATTTGTATCCTTTTCTAAAACTTGTTGTTCTAGAAAATGGGCATTACGAGAAACAAAAACCTTTTGTTCTTCTGCGTAATAGAAGCAATATCCCTTGGAGTTCTTTGGATATCCTACAAGCATACATTTTACTGATCGTGCCTCGAGCTTGTCCACAAACTGCTTTTTGACAAAAGCTGGACATCCCCAAATCCTTATATACTGAAGATAGGGTTTCTTCCCACTCCACATCTGATATGGTGTGGTAGGCACAGTTTTGGTAGGAACTCTGTTCAAAATATATGCCGCTGATTCTAGCGCATATCCCCAGAAAGATCGCGGTAACTCAGCATTACCCATCATGGATCGTACCATATCTAATAGGGTTCGATTCCGTCTCTCCGATACACCGTTGTGCTGTGGAGTGTATGGAGGAGTAAGCTGAGAGAGAATTCCTTTCTCTTTTAGGTAACCTAGGAACTCGGCACTTAAGTATTCTCCACCTCGATCAGATCTCAGTGTCTTAATACTTTTGCCTGTTTGGTTTTCCGCTTCATTCTTGAATTCCAGGAATTTCTCAAAGGCCTCTGATTTATGCTTCATTAAGAAAACATATCCATACCTAGAGAAATCATCTGTAAAAGTAATGAAGTAGGAATAACCACCTCTCGCATGTGTAGACATTGGACCGCATACATCACTATGTATGAGTCCCAAGAGCTCGCTCGCTCTTACTCCTTGTCCAGTGAATGGAGTCTTTGTCATCTTTCCTTTGAGACAAGATTGACAAGTGTCATAAGTTTGATATTCGAACGTGTCCAAATATCCTTCTCTATGCAACTTAGTCAACCTTCTCTCATTGATGTGACCCAGTCTACAATGCCATAAGAAAGCTTTATTTAAATCTGGAGACTTTCTTTTTAGTGTGTTCTGGACATTGAAAATTTGGAGTTGGTTTAACACATATATGCCGTTATTTAGAGTACCGGACCCAATCAAACCATGATTAAGGTGGATGTTGACAACATCTCTTACAAACGTGAAATCATAACCTTTATTTGATAACAAGGAAACTGATATGATATTACACGTTAAGCTGGGTACAAAATAACAGTTATGTAAAACCAAAATGTGTCCACTCGTCAATCCTAGGTGATAATCCCCGACGGACGCAGCTCCCACGCTAGCTCCGTTAGCAACCCTGAGGATCATATCACCTTCCTTCAGCACTCTACGGTTTCTCAGTGCCTGCAATGAATTGCAAATATGAGATCCTGACCCGGTATCCAATACCCAGGAAGTAGAGTTGATCGACAGACAATTCTCAATTACAAACACACCTGAAGTCGAAGCCACAGCCTGCTTCGGTTCCTGGTTCTTGGCGTTCCACGCCTTGCAATCCTTCTTCCAGTGCCCTTTCCTGTGACAATGGAAGCACTCATCCAGGCCAACTACCGGTGCTGCTTTCTTTTGCTTTCCCTTCCCTCTCACCTTACTAACACCTCCTCTAGGTTTGGGTACGGCCTTCTTCTTCCTTCCTTTGGCCCTAGCCTTGGACCCGGAAGAAGATGCACCGCCAACAAACATAGCGGGTGTTTCCCTTGCCTTCTGCAAGGTGCCCTCTGCACTCCTTAACATGTTCAGGAGTTCCGCAAGTTCAACTTCTTTTCCTTGAAGATTGAAGTTGAGGATAAACTGGGCGTAGGTGGGAGGAAGGGACTGGAGAACAAGGTCTGTATAGAGCTCATTATCCAAAGTTGTCCCAAGGTCTGCGAGCTCTTCTATATAGCCAATCATCTGTAGGACATGTTCACCTACCGATGACCCGACAGCCAACCTCGCTCGAAACAATTTCTTAGAGGTCTCGTATCTTGCTATACGAGATTGCTCTCCATAAAGTTCCTTTGTATGGAGAAATATGCCATCTAGGGACATATCCTCGTGCCTCCTCTGATGTTCATTGTTCATCGAGGCAAGCACGATGCACTTGGCTCTCGCGCAATCTAAATCCCAGGTTTTGCGGATTTCCTTATCCGCATTACTGGATTTGGGACCAGGGACAGCAGGTGCCGTAGCGGTGAGGACGTACCCCAGTTTGTCATAGGTCAAAGCCATCTTGACATTCCGCAGCCAATCTTTATAGTTTGGCCCCGTCAGTATATTTTTCTCTAAAAGTAACTTAAGTCCAGTCATTTTCAGGGTCGCTGCAATTAGGAGAGAGAGAAGAAAACTCTTTAGCATGATGCTCTTGCAAGTTTAGAGTGGTTTTTAGTTTATCTAAACTGGATGGCTCCCACTGTTTCTCGAATCCTTCCTCAAACCATAAAAGAAGAATTAGCCAAGACTATTCTCACCGTACAATACTTGCTTAACCGTTCAGCCAGGCCGGTGTCGATACTTCGAGGGAGGTTTTCCAACGCTTTCGCGAAGTTCCTTAATTAAAGAACCTCTTTTCTCTGGGGGCGTAACCCCGCTGACACTTTTCTGGACACCTACTAGGTTTATAGCATTGATCGTTAAGCGACGAATATCCTGATAAGTAGCATATACTCACAGTAGGATCGGGATCCAAATATCATCGTCTGATAATGTTGTAGGAATGCTACCAACATTCATCAAACTCAAAATGGTATGCACTTGGTTCTTTGCAAATTTCAGTTTCTTTAGAAATTCCCGATATTAGTTTTTACCCCATGCTCTTATGACCTTGGCGTTGGTCAAAATGTCATAAGTCACATGTCAAGTTCTACCCATCATTATCTTGTTAATTTGAACCCATCCGTATATATCCCTGACGTTGGCCAAATGATAATACGACTGTCCCAAACCAACTCATCTATCTATGCAACAAATGAATACCCAGCAGCTACCAAACACTATGCCATGACGTTGGCCAAAAGTGCATAGCTTGAATACTACCGAATACCCAAATGAAATGACGGAGGGCTACGACTGGTTTTGGCGAAACCGTGAACGTAGTGAACTTGATATAACCGAAGGAACCTGATAGCTTTTAAAAGGAGTGGTTAAATCTCCGCATTTAAAAATATCTGTTTTTAAAAATAACCGAATGGTTTCTTTTAAATTGTTCCAACGATTTAAACTTTGGTTTGTTTTACTTTGCATTATAGATAATGCGTCCCATCATTAACCTATCATTGCAGAAAACAACGAAAATACAACGTCCTCTTATGCCATCCGCATTCGCCACGGGGTCCCGTCATCACCCGTTAGGTTACTTAACTAACGACAGAGCGGGGGCTGGGCTAGCGCGGGTGTAAAACATAAGTGGCGTCTAAATAGCTATCATAATATAGATATTTTACATTCGTCTGACGCAATGATATTCATTCCAGAACACAGATAAACAATATTGGATTTGCAAGCAATCTGTATTTCTTTTGAGCCTGCAAGAAAAGACAGATTACACAGTTGTGATGAATAGCCGTTTACCCCACCCTCGACCCCTACGGGTACGGCAAACTACCCACCCGGCAGTCTGTGTACCCCACCTTGGGTCAGTCCTAGGAGCAAAAACAGTAAAATGAAATAATACAACGGTGGCTACAACCGCAACCTGGAAGTGCCCCGCGAAAATAATATTACAACAAATTACATTTACAACAAATGAATTATCCAATAACCCATTGCTAACCCCGGCTATACACCACAACAGTCCAATACAGTTTATATGCACAAACAGTTATAACCATTTCAGAAATGTGCAACCCCCTGCCAACCGACATACTAGCAGTTGGGGAAGGTTTACGAACACATCAAACAATCACAGATATAATCCAATACGCAAATACTGTATTTTTCGATCGAATAAACAACTTCAATATTGCTCCAAAATCTGCTCTGTTAAACAGTAACCTGAGCAATAATTAAATATTCCAGAAAACCCCAAATTACCCAGAGAAGCAACAGAAGAAAAATCGGCCGCTGACTCGCCAACTCGGCGGCGGAAGCGCGGCAACTCAGTGGCTGAGGCCGCGGTTCCGCGGCGCGTTGGTCGATTCAGTCGACTGTTTTTCTTGGGTGTTCTTCTGGTGTCATGTCAAGCACTCTGAGCTCACCTGAAAAATTTTCTGACATCGTTTTAAATTCGACAGAAACTTACATTTTTTAGGGTTTTCCGGCTTCGTTTTTTCGTTCGAAATTCGTACAAATTTGCGATTAAGTTATTTAGTGTTTAGCGAGGCTCTGATACCACTGTAAGTCGATGTAGTACACCCCAGTACTTATGGGGAGGCGGAATTTTCAAAAACAATCAAGTTTAAACAACGAACATCGACTAACCGCTTGAATCGAAGCTAAACTATAAATAACCGTATTCTATGAGTTTCTTTTCATAAGAGATTAGGGATTATACCTAATGAACCGGTCCTTCTCCTTTACGTCCTCCTTTGTTCTCCTCGGCCTTCTCTAGGTAGTAGACGATCCACCCGAGAGCAAAACTCCAAGCTAAACCTCTAACTTGAGGTAACTAATCAACTTTGATTGCTAATCAAAGATGAGAGAATGATATAGAGTGAGGGTTATGGATTGTTTAGTCTAACTAATCCTTTGATCTCAACACATGAGGATTAAGGATTAGGGTTAGAAGATGAGAGCTTGAGGAGAGAGAATGTGTGATATGATAATGAGAGAAGAGAGAGAGTGTATCATAATATTATGAAGCATTCTTATTTTCAATAAATCAAAAAAGGAAATGAATAAGCATGCTTCACAAAATATCTTGTGATGATTCATTAACATGAGTCATTAAGCAATAAATGTGCATTAATGAAGTGAATGAATCACCACTATGACTCACTCTCTTTCCAAAACAAACCTCCTTAGTCACATCTTCTAGAAGCTTCTCGAGTAATTACGAGAACGCCCCTCCGATCCGTAAAAATACGGAAAAACATTAGACTGTAAAAATCCAATAACCGGATACCAGTAACTGGCTTAAACCAAAGCCGACTGGTAAAATCTGTCCGAAAGTCGTACGTGCGTAAACGCACGTATGCGTCCGAACCCTTTGTCGCAAAACCATGCAACCTCTATATCGTTTCGCCTGGAGTAGGAAACTCTCTGTGTGGGACTCTAGAGACTCGACTACTACGCTGGCAGTGGGTTTAACCACAGACCGCAAGCGGCACTAGCTGTACGTAACGGTCCCCAGGTAGTTGTCGATAAGAAGGCCGATGAGTAAACCCATCCGAACTCCTACTGAGTCTGATGTGACAATCTCCATACAGTCCGGTCCGTTCGTCCATGACTATCGCATATCGGGCCTAGGGGGGCGGCAAGCGTCAGTCCCCTAATAGCGGTATAAGTCGTGTCGGAGTAAAGCCCATTACACCCTGAGAAACTGCTGGAACCTACCAGCAAATCTCGCTTGCCCTGGCCAGGGACTTTGCGTAATGGCTCTCTGACACAGCACGATATCTACTCCCAATACCGGGAGGGACGAATCCTATCTAACCGCCACTGCCTCCAAGTGCTCGGGACTGCACCCAACTGCTACCTGTTTGCACGACTCCTTTGAGCCGTGGTAGGGTAGCAATCTAAGAACAGTGGGACACACTCGAGGCGAAGTAGCAGTGTCAAGTCTGCGGACTACGCTGTACTCATGTCACCTGGGAACTGTTTACTGACGACTGGTATCAAACCAACCAACAGTTCCCTGTGAGTCCTGTCCGGTGTACCCGTAACCTAACGAGCACCTGTATACTATCTCCAGTACGACGTACTGACGGCTGTGGGACAGACCATCTCCCCAACTGGGATGAGAAGCGTACACACCAGTCTACTCCGGAGTATCGATGCTCTGTCTCGATAATCCAACGACCGGGGACCTGAATAAGGATGTGCTTGTAGACTACCCAGCCCCACTAGTGTGACTGCCATCACAACGCTGGTAGACAAGCAAGATCCTAAGAGCTCTATCAATACGTACACTCACATATTAAGATAGAAAAACCAAGTAGCATACTACCATGTTTAGCAAGACTGTTATATACATGTGAATATCCCAAGCTTCCATTAAGTAATATACAAGCTAGTATGATACAGTAATGGCCTTCTAGGGCATAAACACTAACAGGCTTTGCGTAATGGCTCTCCTAGACAAAGCACGATCTCGCCCCCAATACCGGGAGAGACGAAACCCCTGCCGATCCGCTCACGTGCCTCCATATGGCTCGAGACTGTACCCAAAAGCTACCTGTTTGCACGACTCCTTTGAGCCGTGGTAGGGTAGAAATCAAAGCACAGTGGGAACTCACACGAGACAAATGACGACCTCAGGTCGATGAACTAACCTGTACACATGTCACCAGGGAACTGCTATCTGACGATAGGTATAGTACTAACTAGCAGATTCCCGGCGAGTCCTGTCCGGTGTACTCATAACCCAATGAGCACCTGTATACATCTTAGGTGATCCAACTGACACCAGTGGCTTGTGAGACCGGCCACCGCCCCTCGTCGGGGTCTCGACTGTACACACTAGTCTACTCCGGAGTATCGATGCCCTGTCTCGAAACTCCCACGACTAGGGACCACAATTAAGGATATGCATTTATAAACTACCCAACTCTCACGTATATGATCGCCATCATACTGTTGGTAGTAAAGCAAGATTCTAAGGGCTCTATCAAAGTGTAACATGCAATCAGTCACCTGAACATGTACACGACTGATAAAGGCAAACCAGATAGCATACTATCATCTCGAGTAAGACTGTGCTACCGGGATAGGTCCTCCGCAATCATTGCAATCGCGTACCTGCGATCCAATAATTGACTATGAGGGCACTATCTCCAACATCCGTCAGTCCGGATCAGCCCACGGGCTCTGTCTGCGGTATCGGCCCTCGGCCCCGGCAGTACGAGTCGTCCCGTATCCATCCATCAACCCTGGTCGGTATCCTCCGGATAACCGCCAGGTTCAACCAATCACCGGTAGGTAGTGGTCCCTCTGCCAGGCTCACCGTCTACTACACAGCGAAACCGTTCTCGCCCCGGGGTACCATACCGGGTCCACCATGTACCCGTAATCGGCCTCATCCAACTCCTCGATTCGGGTTCACATATATCACTCTAGTACCGAGAAAACACATGGTGGACGCACCGAAATATCATATCAAGGGAAACCGGGTTTTTAAATAATTAACTATTCTCTTTGAAATATCCACGGTTCCCCAAATCCAGAATTAACATGGAAACAACATATCTCAATGCGTAATCTAAGCAAGTATGAAGATATCAATATATGTGTGCACTGGTATGAATATACAGTGTGCATGTGCGCAGGTATGAGGATATCAATATATGTGTGCACTGGTATGAATATACAGTGTACATGTGCGCAGGTATGAACATCTCAATATGTGTGTACTGGTATGAATATACAGTGTGCATGTGCGCAGGTATGAACATTTCAATATGTGTGCACTGGTATGAATATACAGTGTGCATGTGCGCAGGTATGAACATTTCAATATGTGTGCACTGGTATGAATATACAGTGTGCATGTGCGCAGGTATTGACATCTCAATATGTGTGCACTGGTATGAATATACAGTGTGCATGTGCGCAGGTATGAACATCTCAATATGTGTGCCCTTAGTACCAGTAGGGGTATGTGATGCATATGTGCCCAAATATGGATATGACATATGATGTTATGCGGCAAATCGTGACAACATCAATAAGGTAGAATCAGTATGATATATGATTTATAGCAATCCTATAATGTGAGTGTCATGGCAATCACTAACGGTGTGAGTGTAGCATATCAATTGTGCTCGTGCGACTTGAACCGTTAGTGACAGTGCAGTGTTCTGTGCTATCATTTCTATATGCAACAATAATGTATGCTACTACAGTCCATATGAACATCTACAATCTAATATCCTGACTCGCCCTGACGCTTAACGCCATACGGGCGATTTCCCCGTAGATGTTAAATTTACTCACCTGGTCGTGCGCTACTCGTAGCCGACTGTAACGTTTTAGAAATCGTTTTGCGAATTTTCCCGTTTTAGGGCAAAATTGTCGGTTTTTCCCGTTTTAACCCGATTTCGATCAAACGACCGTATAAGCTTACCGACACCTAATTTGGCCAAAATAAAGCTTGTGCGCGAACTTTGGGAGTATTTGGGAGGTTTTGGTTCAGATAGATTTTTTCCCGAAAAAAATATTATTTTAAGCGGTGTTTTGTGCACGTAAATCGGGAAAATTCTTATTTTTGTGAATAAATTAATTTTATCACTAGAATTATTTTAGAATGTTCTTTTTAAAAATCTAGATATTTTTTGGTGACTAATGTTGTGTTTTAAAATTTAAAAGAAAAGGGTGTAATGGTGGCAAAATGCATTAAATAGCATTTAATTCTCTTTTTCCTTGCTTTTTCTTCACAAAATATTACACAAAACCCCCCCCACTCACCTTGGCCGACCCTAACTCCCCCATTTCTGTCCTAAACATTTCTAAACTCATTTCTCACTCATTTTCTATCAAAACCCAAAAGGAATTCCAAAAATAAATCCAAAACAATTCCTATATAATTATGAAACCATTTTTCCTTCACTAATCCTTCATGGATCTTCATCAAAGCATGATTTTGGAGGTTAAAGTGGTGAATCTAAATTCTTTTTGGTGTTCTTGAGGAGGTATAATTTCTTACCTTAATCTATGATTAATTGCTTTAATTTTAAACTAGCATTTTTAGTTAACTAGTTAAGTGCTTAATTTAGCATTTAATTCATGATTAATTCATTATAATTGGTTTAAGAAATTCATGCTAGGGTTAAATTTTGATTAAGTGATTAGTGTTTAATTCAAGTGTTAAATTGTGTTTTGGAAAAGAATAATCTAGTAGAAAGTATTAAAATTTGCTAATAAGCATTTTATTTAATTAAGCAAAATTGCTTACTAGATTTTTGCTAAAACATAATTAGCGAGTGTTAAAAATATAGGATTGGTTTAGATAGCTTAGTTAAGCTATTTTAAGGTATTTGTAATTGTTAGATTTGTGTTATCTTGAATCTAGTGCGATATATTGCGATAGGTTGCTTACTAGATTTCGGGGTTTTCTGACGTAGGGTTCGTTTGGTAGTTGCGAGATTATATCCAGTGTATTCCTCGTAATTTTTGTGTTGTGTTGCGCGATCGGGATGATCGGGGTCCAGACGTGGTGTTTTGTAGTTTAGCGACCCCAATTAGGGTTTTGGCCGGTATCGTGCGCGATAGATGCGCTATGCGCGCAGTGTAATTTTCCGGACGTTTTCGTCGCGTTTCGTTGTCTTTCCGTCATTATAGGATATTTAGCTTATGTGTTGTATTTATGAAATTTTAGGTTCGCAAGCAGGGACTTCGGGTGCTGCGGACAAGGGGAAGCAGGTGGTCGGATTTTCTTAGCTCGAGACCATCGGTGAGTAGATTTAACATCTACGGGGAAATCGCCCGTATGGCGTTATGCGTCGGGGCGAATATGATATGATAGCTGCATGTATTTGCATATTAGTTACTTTCATATGAATGTCATTGCATAGCATTATCTATTGTACTTGACTCGTACCTTTAGATATAACACATTACTGACGGTTCATGTTGCACGAGCACTAAATTGTATGCTACACCCACACCGTCTGTAATTGCCATGACACGCACAAACACCTACATATGTGATATGATAGTGGATAGGAATGATTAGAGTAGTAACTCATATTCTATTGTGCATATGAAATACTGTGGACACATACATACGTGATATTGCATTGGGCAGGAATAGTTAAGGTAGTGAACCCTATTCCACTTCACTTATATCTTGTTATAATTACCTATACATCATGCATACATATTGACATGTACACTCTCGTACTTGATTACATGTAGATACTTAAACCCTGCTACACTTACATGTACACTTCATATGATACTGCATTTATTTTCGAAGGAATTGGGAACCGCATGAAGTGTTTTAAAGTTAGATTCAATTTAAAGAGCGGTTTTCCCTTTATATGCTCATATTGATGTTTTATGTTGCATATATCAGTTTTATACGGATTTTACGCATTGAGATATGGATTTCATATGATTTATGGATTTGAGAACCGTGGGGGATATTTTCAAGAAAACATTGTATTGTTTGAAAACCCGGTTTCTCTTGATATGATATTTGATGCGTCCACCATGTGATTTCTCGGTTCTGAGATTTGGCTTGTGATACCCGATTCGAGGAGCGGGATGCACCGTCTGCGGGTACATGGTGGACCCGGTATGGTACCCCGGGGTGAGTGGTGATTTCGTGGTGTAGACGATAAACCTGACGGTGGGACCACTACCTACCGGTGATTGTATTTGGACTCGGCGGTTATCATGGAGATACCGACCGGAGTGAGGTATGACATATCGTCAGGGCTAGTCATGGTGACAGTGCCTGAGTTATGAGGATTTACGTGTCGATGCTAGACACGGGTTTCATGATGTTTCGAGTGTCGGTGATTGACACTCAGGTTTTCGTGAGACATACAGGATTTGAGGGCCGGTCTTAGGATGCGGTGCCTGAGGAATTGGGATTTGATGTGTCAGTGAGGGACACTGGTGTTTTTCCATGCTGATGATTTGTGCATGAGATTTTATATTATATCATCCCACACTCAGGATTATGTTGATATGCATTGTTTCATGTAGTTGTAGTACCCTGATGATGTACCTTTACATGATTGTTGCATATTCACTTATCATACTTATGCTATCGGATTACTTGTGATAGATAGATCGCTGTTCGTGCATACTTGCGATTACTGTATGATGTTATTTACTATTCACGAGTTGGCAACTCACCCCCGTTGTGCCACAGTGTTGTGCAGGACTTACCCTCTGAGTAGTCGCGGCAGGGCATCTTTTCATCTCTACTTTTGCGGATACCGCTACGGTTGGCTGTGAAGCTTTGCTTTTAGGTGGGTTGCGGTTATCTGTTAGTACTTTGTATATTTTTTGTTGGATCTAGTATTCTCCATCTACCACTATGTTGTATATGACTTAGAGACGACTTGTGAGGATTCAGTGTTCTTTTGTGGTGACTTTGGGAGCCGTGCTCGTGGGAGCCGGTTTTGTTGAAAAGTTTTACTTCTTTATGCAGTTTCCTTTTATATTTCTTCGCTTCGGCGTCGTATATATGTTGTGGTGGTTGTCTCCGCCGTTGGGCGTGATTTGCTCCCGTTTGGGATGCTTTTATTATTATCTATGTTGTACCCGTTTTCGGGGTTAGTTTTTACAAAGGAGGTGCTGCCGAAATTTTTAAGAACGAAAACTAAACTTAAAGATTTTTACTTGAAAATTTCCGAATATTTAAAACTATTTTTTTCTCCGTTGATCCAGTTTTGGGTGGTTTAGATTTCTGGGTTTCGGCTTACTTAAGTTGCGTACGCCTTTAGACGTTACGTAGTTTAAGTGCCGGTTACGGGCCAAATTTGGGTCGTGACAAAGTTGGTATCAGAGCGCTAGGTTTTTACCTTTCGGAGTGTAGGATGACCTTGGTATGATGGAGTAGGTAGCTTAAGCAGAGTGGCGTAGCGTGTGTATGTTCCGCGGCATACTTACGACATGGTACTCCGCCTAAGTGACCTTAGGACTTATTGATTGATGTTCCTTCCGTGATTGATATACATCCTTGTGATTCGATTTCCGTTTTCTTATCGAATCTTGTTTCAATTTCCAGCCCATATGCCGCCGAAGACTACGAGGGCACAGAGAGCGGCCGCGAGGGCCGAGGCCAGAGTCGACTCGTCTGAGGCGAGGGTTGACCAGGGCGATACACCTGTGGTACCGGAACACATTGCTATGATTGGGGCTGGTATGCAGGATCTGCGCCAGATTGTGGGGACTTTAGTAGAGGCCATTCGAGCGCAGGGGCAGGCTGTTGTTCCACCCGTTGCAGGGACCACGATGGTACCTACTGATCCGGCAGTCGTAGTAGCAGCTCCAGAGGTTATTACCGTGTCACTGACGGAGTTCATGAGGCTGAGGCCTCCGGTGTTTACTGGCACAGATGTTACTGAGGATCCGCAGTCGTTCATCGACCGGATGGCCAGGATTTGTCGCTCACTCCGATGCTCTGACGAGAGATGGGTAGAGTTTGCGAGTTTCCGGCTGGAGGGTATGGCCCAGAAGTGGTGTGAGTCGTTGGAGAGGGGCAGAGCCACTGGTCTTGCTCCTATGACCTGGGCTGAGTTTGTGACGTCGTTTCTTGCCCGTTTTCTTCCACCGAGCGTCAGGGATGCGCGAGCGCGCAGATTTGAGTCTTTACGACAGACGCCGGGGATGACGGTGTCGGAGTATGATGTATTGTTTACTGAGCTGTCGGTGTATGCTCCGTACTTGGTGGCGACTGAGGAGATGCGGGTGAAGAGGTTTGTTCGAGGCCTGCTTACCCAGTTGTTCTTAGCCATTAGCATTCAGCATTGTGACACGTATGCGGCAGCTGTCGATGCAGCCCTATTGGTGGAGGAGCGTCTAGCTGAGTCATCGGTTGTTCCAGAACCGAAGAGGACTCGTACGGATGAGCCAGCACGAGGACCGAGGTTTGTCCGCAGAGGCAGAGTTCCATCAGACTCGGGGAGTAGCAGAGATGTGGGACGTGGCCAGTTATTCAATTCTTATTCCCAGGAGGGCCAGCGACCGTCTTATGGATGCTTTGGTTGTGGCAGTTTGCAGCATCTTGTTCGGAATTGTACTGTGGTGCGTCAGAGAGGGCCAGCAGTACCGCAGGTTACCTTACCACCTTCTCCGCCTCAGAGAGCGTTGCCTCTTATTCCTGTTGTTGCGCCGCGTCAGACTCCTACTCAGAGAGGTCGTGGTCGCGGTGGTTTCGTGCCGAGAGGACGAGGTGGCAGAGGCAGAGGACAGCCAGTAACCGGTAGAGGGCAGGCACGGGTTTTTGCCTTGACTCACCAGGACGCTCAGGCATCTAATGCTGTGGTTTCAGGTACCCTTTCCTTATGTTCTTTTGATGCACATGTTCTTTTCGATCCGGGATCTACGCATTCGTATGTTTCTACGCACTTCGCGCCGAGGTTAGGCCGAGAGTCGTGTTTGCTAGATCAGCCGTTAGTAGTGACTACTCCTGTGGGAGAGTCGTTTGTTGCGCGGCACGTGTTCCGATCATGTGCTGTCCGCTTAGGAGACAGAGATCTGTCCGTCGACTTGATCCTTCTTGAGATGTTGGATTTCGACGTTCTGTTGGGCATGGATTGGCTAGCTACTTGCTATGCGTCCGTGGACTGCCGCGAGAAGACAGTTAGATTTTATTTTCCCGGCGAGTCAGTGTTTGTTGTGCAGGGAGACCGTGGTGTCGCCCCTCACAGTTTGGTTTCTGTTCTGTGCCCTAGTCGGCTTTTGAGGAGGGGATGTCAGGGATTCTTGGCTTTCATTCATGATACTGGAGTTACGGTGGAGTCGTTGGACCAGGTTTCTACCGTGCGAGAGTTTCCCGATGTCTTTCCCGATGAGTTACCTGGGTTGCCGCCAGAGCGCGATATTGAGTTTTGCATTGATCTGATTCCTGGCACGGAGCCTATTTCTATACCGCCTTATCGGATGGCTCCGGCAGAGCTTAGGGAGCTTAAAGATCAGTTGCAAGAGTTGCTTGTTTTGGGACTTGTGCGTCCGAGTGTTTCGCCGTGGGGAGCTCCTGTTCTGTTCGTCAAGAAGAAGGACGGCAGTTTGAGGCTATGTGTGGATTATCGTCAGTTGAACCGAGTTACGGTGCGGAACAGGTATCCTTTACCCCGCATTGACGATTTATTTGATCAGCTCCAGGGTGCGAAACATTTTTCGAAGATTGATTTGCGTTCGGGTTATCATCAGTTGCGGGTTCGGAATGATGACATTCCGAAGACCGCTTTTCGTACGCGCTATGGGCATTATGAGTTTTTGGTGATGTCGTTCGGACTCACCAATGCGCCAGCAGCGTTCATGGATCTGATGAACCGGATTTTCAGGCCGTTCCTCGACCAGTTCATTATAGTGTTTATTGATGACATACTAGTCTACTCTAGGAGTCATGAGGAGCATGAGCAGCACTTGAGGATTACTTTGCAGATATTGAGAGAGCACCGGCTGTATGCTAAATTCTCAAAGTGCGCATTTTGGCTTGATAGAGTTGACTTCCTGGGTCATGTGGTGACTGGTGATGGTATTCTTGTGGACCCGAGGAAGATCGAGGCTGTACAGCTTTGGCCCAGACCTGTATCGGTGACGGAGGTCCGCAGCTTTTTGGGCTTAGCTGGTTATTATCGCCGTTTTGTGCAGGATTTCTCGAGTATCGCTGCACCGCTGACTGGACTGACCCGGAAAGGAATTCCTTTTCTCTGGACTGATGCTTGCGAGCAGAGTTTTCAGCAGTTGAAGACTCGGTTGACGACAGCACCGGTTCTTTCTTTACCTTCTGGATCAGGCGGCTTTGTTGTTTATTGTGATGCTTCTCGAGTGGGTCTCGGCTGTGTTTTGATGCAGCATGATAGGGTGATTGCATATGCTTCTAGGCAGCTGAAGAAGCACGAGCAGAATTACCCCACTCACGATCTTGAGATGGCAGCGGTAGTCTTTGCGTTGAAGATTTGGAGACACTACTTGTACGGAGAGTCGTGTCAGATCTTCACGGATCACAAGAGTTTGAAGTACATCTTCCAGCAGCGAGATCTGAACCTGAGACAGCGCCGATGGATGGAGCTAGTGAAGGATTATGATTGTGAGATCCTTTATCACCCGGGCAAGGCGAATGTGGTAGCTGATGCTTTGAGTCGTAGGCCCGTGGGTAGCTTGTCCCAGTTGAGCGCAGTTCAGTGTCAGTCTTCTGCAGATTGGCAGCTCTTGTGTGATAGTAGAGTGCAGTTTGAGTTCACTTCCGCTGGGGGACAGCTTGCTCATGTCCGCGCCCGTCCACTTCTTTTTGATCGTATCCGTGAGGCGCAGCCCAGTGATGCCCGTTTGATTGAGATTCTTGAGCTTGTTCGGCAGGGAAGAGTTTCGGAGTTTATGATTGATGACCAGGGTGTGCTACGATGCGGGACTCGCTTGTGTGTACCAGACGTTGATGGGTTGAGACGCGAGATCCTAGAGCAGGCACATCAGTCAGCCTTTAGCGTTCATCCAGGTTCCACCAAGATGTACCGTGACTTGAGGGACTTCTACTGGTGGGAAGGGATGAAGCGTGATATATCGGACTTCGTTTCGAGGTGCCTGACTTGTCAGCAAGTCAAGGCTGAGCATCAGAGACCGGCTGGAGAGTTGCAGCCTTTACCCGTTCCGGAGTGGAAATGGGAGCAGATTTCCATGGACTTCATTATGGGTCTACCCAGGACCAGTCGAGGGTATGAATCCATTTGGGTTATTGTAGACCGGTTGACGAAAGCGGCTCACTTTCTTCCAGTGAAGACCACTTTCGGTTATGCTCAGTATGCTCAGTTATACATAGATGAGATTGTGCGTTTGCACGGTGTTCCCATATGCATAGTATCCGACAGAGGCACCCAGTTTACTAGCCGTCTTTGGCAAAAGCTTCAGGAAGCTTTGGGTACCCGGCTGAGTTTTAGTACCGCTTTTCATCCACAGACCGATGGCCAGTCGGAGCGGACTATACAGACTCTGGAGGATATGCTCCGTGCATGTGTGCTTGATTTTGGTGGCAGTTGGGATCGTCACTTGCCGTTGATTGAGTTCTCCTACAACAACAGCTTTCAGGAGACTATTCAGATGGCACCTTTTGAGGCTTTATATGGTAGGAAGTGTCGATCACCAGTCTGTTGGACTGAGCTTAGTGAGAGTTTGGTTTTGGGACCCCAGCTAGTTCAGGAGACCACGGAGAAGATCCAGCTGATTCAGGATAGGATGAGAGCAGCCCAGTGCAGGCAGAAGTCTTATGCCGACCGTCGTCGTCGCAGACTTGAGTTCGCAGTGGGGGATCATGTATTCCTGAGGATTTCTCCGATGAAGGGCGTTATGCGATTTGGGAAGAGAGGGAAGCTCAGTCCCAGATTTGTAGGTCCTTTCGAGATCCTTGAGCGAGTGGGTTCTGTTGCTTATCGTTTGGCGCTCCCGCCCAGTTTTCCGGATGTTCACCCCATTTTTCATGTGTCGATGCTTCGTAGATACCTTCATGATCCTTCTCACACGATTCAGCACGAAACCGTTCAGCTTGAGCGCGATCTTTCGTTCACCGAGCAGCCGGTAGTTATTTTGGATCGGCAGGTGAAGAAACTTCGGTCAAAGGTCTTGCCATCTGTGAAGGTTCTTTGGCGTAGCCCGACTAGTGAGGAGATCACTTAGGAGGCCGAGAGCGAGATGCGGAAGAAATTTCCTCATCTTTTTGAAGGTACGCTTAATATGAAATTTTAATTCGGGGACCGAATTTCTATAAGGAGGGGAGATTGTAACGTTTTAGAAATCGTTTTGCGAATTTTCCCGTTTTAGGGCAAAATTGTCGGTTTTTCCCGTTTTAACCCGATTTCGATCAAACGACCGTATAAGCTTACCGACACCTAATTTGGCCAAAATAAAGCTTGTGCGCGAACTTTGGGAGTATTTGGGAGGTTTTGGTTCAGATAGATTTTTTCCCGAAAAAAATATTATTTTAAGCGGTGTTTTGTGCACGTAAATCGGGAAAATTCTTATTTTTGTGAATAAATTAATTTTATCACTAGAATTATTTTAGAATGTTCTTTTTAAAAATCTAGATATTTTTTGGTGACTAATGTTGTGTTTTAAAATTTAAAAGAAAAGGGTGTAATGGTGGCAAAATGCATTAAATAGCATTTAATTCTCTTTTTCCTTGCTTTTTCTTCACAAAATATTACACAAAACCCCCCCCCCACTCACCTTGGCCGACCCTAACTCCCCCATTTCTGTCCTAAACATTTCTAAACTCATTTCTCACTCATTTTCTATCAAAACCCAAAAGGAATTCCAAAAATAAATCCAAAACAATTCCTATATAATTATGAAACCATTTTTCCTTCACTAATCCTTCATGGATCTTCATCAAAGCATGATTTTGGAGGTTAAAGTGGTGAATCTAAATTCTTTTTGGTGTTCTTGAGGAGGTATAATTTCTTACCTTAATCTATGATTAATTGCTTTAATTTTAAACTAGCATTTTTAGTTAACTAGTTAAGTGCTTAATTTAGCATTTAATTCATGATTAATTCATTATAATTGGTTTAAGAAATTCATGCTAGGGTTAAATTTTGATTAAGTGATTAGTGTTTAATTCAAGTGTTAAATTGTGTTTTGGAAAAGAATAATCTAGTAGAAAGTATTAAAATTTGCTAATAAGCATTTTATTTAATTAAGCAAAATTGCTTACTAGATTTTTGCTAAAACATAATTAGCGAGTGTTAAAAATATAGGATTGGTTTAGATAGCTTAGTTAAGCTATTTTAAGGTATTTGTAATTGTTAGATTTGTGTTATCTTGAATCTAGTGCGATATATTGCGATAGGTTGCTTACTAGATTTCGGGGTTTTCTGACGTAGGGTTCGTTTGGTAGTTGCGAGGTTATATCCAGTGTATTCCTCGTAATTTTTGTGTTGTGTTGCGCGATCGGGATGATCGGGGTCCAGACGTGGTGTTTTGTAGTTTAGCGACCCCAATTAGGGTTTTGGCCGGTATCGTGCGCGATAGATGCGCTATGCGCGCAGTGTAATTTTCCGGACGTTTTCGTCGCGTTTCGTTGTCTTTCCGTCATTATAGGATATTTAGCTTATGTGTTGTATTTATGAAATTTTAGGTTCGCAAGCAGGGACTTCGGGTGCTGCGGACAAGGGGAAGCAGGTGGTCGGATTTTCTTAGCTCGAGACCATCGGTGAGTAGATTTAACATCTACGGGGAAATCGCCCGTATGGCGTTATGCGTCGGGGCGAATATGATATGATAGCTGCATGTATTTGCATATTAGTTACTTTCATATGAATGTCATTGCATAGCATTATCTATTGTACTTGACTCGTACCTTTAGATATAACACATTACTGACGGTTCATGTTGCACGAGCACTAAATTGTATGCTACACCCACACCGTCTGTAATTGCCATGACACGCACAAACACCTACATATGTGATATGATAGTGGATAGGAATGATTAGAGTAGTAACTCATATTCTATTGTGCATATGAAATACTGTGGACACATACATACGTGATATTGCATTGGGCAGGAATAGTTAAGGTAGTGAACCCTATTCCACTTCACTTATATCTTGTTATAATTACCTATACATCATGCATACATATTGACATGTACACTCTCGTACTTGATTACATGTAGATACTTAAACCCTGCTACACTTACATGTACACTTCATATGATACTGCATTTATTTTCGAAGGAATTGGGAACCGCATGAAGTGTTTTAAAGTTAGATTCAATTTAAAGAGCGGTTTTCCCTTTATATGCTCATATTGATGTTTTATGTTGCATATATCAGTTTTATACGGATTTTACGCATTGAGATATGGATTTCATATGATTTATGGATTTGAGAACCGTGGGGGATATTTTCAAGAAAACATTGTATTGTTTGAAAACCCGGTTTCTCTTGATATGATATTTGATGCGTCCACCATGTGATTTCTCGGTTCTGAGATTTGGCTTGTGATACCCGATTCGAGGAGCGGGATGCACCGTCTGCGGGTACATGGTGGACCCGGTATGGTACCCCGGGGTGAGTGGTGATTTCGTGGTGTAGACGATAAACCTGACGGTGGGACCACTACCTACCGGTGATTGTATTTGGACTCGGCGGTTATCATGGAGATACCGACCGGAGTGAGGTATGACATATCGTCAGGGCTAGTCATGGTGACAGTGCCTGAGTTATGAGGATTTACGTGTCGATGCTAGACACGGGTTTCATGATGTTTCGAGTGTCGGTGATTGACACTCAGGTTTTCGTGAGACATACAGGATTTGAGGGCCGGTCTTAGGATGCGGTGCCTGAGGAATTGGGATTTGATGTGTCAGTGAGGGACACTGGTGTTTTTCCATGCTGATGATTTGTGCATGAGATTTTATATTATATCATCCCACACTCAGTATTATGTTGATATGCATTGTTTCATGTAGTTGTAGTACCCTGATGATGTACCTTTACATGATTGTTGCATATTCACTTATCATACTTATGCTATCGGATTACTTGTGATAGATAGATCGCTGTTCGTGCATACTTGCGATTACTGTATGATGTTATTTACTATTCACGAGTTGGCAACTCACCCCCGTTGTGCCACAGTGTTGTGCAGGACTTACCCTCTGAGTAGTCGCGGCAGGGCATCTTTTCATCTCTACTTTTGCGGATACCGCTACGGTTGGCTGTGAAGCTTTGCTTTTAGGTGGGTTGCGGTTATCTGTTAGTACTTTGTATATTTTTTGTTGGATCTAGTATTCTCCATCTACCACTATGTTGTATATGACTTAGAGACGACTTGTGAGGATTCAGTGTTCTTTTGTGGTGACTTTGGGAGCCGTGCTCGTGGGAGCCGGTTTTGTTGAAAAGTTTTACTTCTTTATGCAGTTTCCTTTTATATTTCTTCGCTTCGGCGTCGTATATATGTTGTGGTGGTTGTCTCCGCCGTTGGGCGTGATTTGCTCCCGTTTGGGATGCTTTTATTATTATCTATGTTGTACCCGTTTTCGGGGTTAGTTTTTACAAAGGAGGTGCTGCCGAAATTTTTAAGAACGAAAACTAAACTTAAAGATTTTTACTTGAAAAGAATATTTAAAACTATTTTTTTCTCCGTTGATCCAGTTTTGGGTGGTTTAGATTTCAGGGTTTCGGCTTACTTAAGTTGCGTACGCCTTTAGACGTTACGTAGTTTAAGTGCCGGTTACGGGCCAAATTTGGGTCGTGACACCGACCACCTGCTTCCCTTTCTTAGCTTCGTCCGACGTACCCGCCTGCGAACCTGGAATTACACAAGAATCCATATATAAGCAACTATCTCGCAAAATGCGATATCGAAGTCAAACGATACGCTCGCGTCGCGAACTAAACGCGCGTGGGTATGATACGCTAAACGTGTGCACGCGTCTAAAACTAACCCCCGATACGCCGCGATACGCTGAATCATGGAACCCTCTCGCGTATCGCGCGTATCGCGCGAACCAAACGTACTAGAAATACGATATAACGTCCCAGATTCTACCCAGGCTAACAACTTACAAAATTATACATACCACTGGCCTAGAAATAACAACAGACTCCTACCCATCCAAACACCAACCAAAAACTCCCCTATCTGGCCGCAAATTGCGGCCAGAAAGAATAAATTGGCGGCCTCTCTATGGGGTGGGGGTCTCGGGCTCTGGTGGTGTGGTCTATGCCTTATATACAAGCTCCAGTTAACTCAATTTCAACCTGAACTACTCGGGCCTATAGCAGATCACAGAAATCCAAAATGTTCACTTAAAAACACTAAATTTGCACAATTTGAAACCCTATGGTATTTTGGTGTAATCTGGGGTCTAACTAGGTTTACATGGCCTTAATAACACCTAATTAGGCTAGGTTAACCAATATTAACAGCACTAAACCATAAGTCCACCCAAATCACCGTTTCAAGCACAAAATCTCACTTTTTACACAAACCGAAGCTAAACTACGCATACGTTAAACAAACAAGAAGTTGGGCTCGGATTCTATACCTTACAAGACCTAGGTGCAGTAGAGAAAGGAGGTGGAGAAGATGGGGAGTGCTGCTGCAGCTGCTGGGGGCTGCTGTTGATGTTGCTGCTGCTGCCACTGTCTGCTGCTGCTGCTGCCACTGCCTGCTGCCACTGCTTGCTGCTGATGATGATGCTGCTTCTGCAGCTGCTGCCTCTCTCTCTCTCTCTCTCAGCAGTGTGTGTGTGTGTGTGAGAGAGAGAGTTGGGAGAATGAGAAGTGAGGGTGAGAGAATGAGGCCCTAAGTCAACAACCCCCCTCTCTCTTTCTCTCTCTCTTCATTTAATGAGCATGGCTCAAGCCATGCCCATACTCCCTCTCTCATCAAGTCAACAAAAGAAAAGAAATTCAAATAACAAACACACAATAAATAAAACCCAATTAAATCCCAAAACACTTAATACAAATAGGTTAACCCTTCATGCTAGCTAATCATGGTTTAACCCCAAATCCTAACCCTAGATAACATGCACAAGTGTGTGTGCCTAGTAAAATCCTAATAAAATATTCATTAATTAGAATAAAACATCAGAAACTTAATTTGGTAAACTTTTACTAAAAGCTATCTAGTAAAATATAATTAACCCCTAAACAAGACCTAAGGTGTTACAGCTGTCTTCTTGATCCTGGCGGTCATGGCATTTTTCTGAACCCACTTCAGAGGTTCGAAGGAATTGCTGATTTTTACGACCGATTCAGTCGTCGTTGCAGGATGACTCTGCTCTTGGAATCTCACACGATTCCACCCGGCCGGAGCTCTGGCCCTTCTGTTGGCTCGATACCTGAGCCGCTTCTGCCTTAACTTTTCCGTTTTAAGCACTCGGCTGGTTATGGCTCTTCGGGAAGCCGCCGTAGACCGGGCGATGGAGGACTTTGGAGATGCGCCTGATTGTGCATTGGTTAGAGTCATCGCCTGAGCTCGTCCGCAACATTTGATGTTGCCCTTTGTACCGGAAGTCTTGCCCCCAGCTGGAGCGCCAGAGAGTCGTTCAGACACCGTCTTAAGCTTCAGTTTTGGTGCCTTTGCGATCACAACATTCGGCCTCTTGCCTCTTGAGACCGGCTTGGCCGCCCTCTTTGCCGGGATTTCTGCCAAATGAGCGCTTCCGGCAGGGTAGATGACGACGGAACCGAACTGGCGGGGCAATTCCTCCCACTGTCGACTGAGGCTTGCGGGGAGAACCACACGAGCATTGATCTTGACCACCTACGAGATCAAGGTCGCGTTGGAAGTTGAATTCATCTTGGGAGACATCGTCATTGAAAGTTGGTAGCTGCACGAAAAAAAGAAAAAAAAATTATTTCAGTGCAGGCAATCGATATGTATATGGATTGAGTTCGCATGAACGTTTAACCCGAAATATGGGAGGAGAGAAAGGTCCCACCGGGCATGCCAGATTCTGTAGGGTGTTTTTCGTTACCCCATTGAGATGGGAATACGCATGCGCTTGTCAGGCGCATTACAGATTCCCCCTGCTTAGGGTAGGCTGGAGTTTACTGATTGTGAGGATCCGAATCTCCGGCAGCCGCGAACTAAGCTGCCGTTAATTACCCCTCGCCTTTGGAGCGAGGGAACCTCCGATTGACGGGTTAAACTGGTCATGCGTGTTAGTTATATGTATGCCCTAGAGGCCATTACTGTACATATGATGTATATTGTAATGGATGCTTGGACATATATAGGGAGGACTTTCTTGCTCGACATGATAGTATGCTATCTGGTTGTACTTTATCTTAACATGTACTCTGTTTGCCTCTGTGTTACATGTTGATAAAACCCTTAGGATATGTACTCGACAACTAGGACTATGATGAGATCATACTAGTGGGGCCACGGTAGTCGACGAGTACATCCTATAACAGTTCCTAGTCGATGGTGTATCGAGACACAGCATCGATACACCAGAGTAGATTAGCGTCTACGCATCTTGACCCATATGATGGGCGATGGATGATCCCATATCCATCGGTGTTTGACATCAAGGATGGTGTACGGGTGCTCAGCAGAGACTGGGTACACTGGACGGACTCGCCGAGAACACACAGATGGTATTATACCTCACGTCAGATGGCAGTTCTCCGGTGACACTGGAACAGAGTAGTCTGTTGACTCGAGATCGTCATAGAGTCTTGTGTGATTCCCACTGTGTTTTTATTTCCATCATACCACTTCCAAGAGGGTGTGCAAAAAGGTGGCTTTTGGGTATAGTCCCGAATCACATGGAGGCAATGAGCGATAGGGGGGATTCGTCTCTTCCGGTATAGGGAGTTGATGTTGTGCTGTGTTCGATTGGCTATAACCGGAAATCCCTGGCCAGGGTTACTGAGATTTACTGGTAAGTGTTATCAGTAGTTTCTCGAACTGTTATAGACCTCATATCGACACGACTTATCAAGCTACTGGGGTCTGACGTATACTACCCCTAGGAGAGATATGCGACATATCAGACGACGAGACCGGACTGTACGGGAGTGTTACTGATTGGATTAACAGGAGAATGTACAGGCTTGCTTGTTGATCTTCTGAGCGCTCAATACCTGGGTAGCTGTTACGTTTAGCTGTCCGCTTGCAGCTTGTAGGTGTTTGATATAATCATCACCCACTGCCGGCGTATTGACGATTCTTTAGAGTCCTACACAGAGGTTTCTTGGCTCAGGCAAAATGGAGTAGAAGCACATATGTGATATGTACGGGACCGAGGATAATGCGGTATGTGATACCGTATTGGATTCTCGCGATATGAGATATCGGCCGGGTATATGTGATATAGCCGGGTCATCGTATTAGTCGGTTATATGCGATATAGCCGGATTGTCGGATCAAGTGTTGATTCGATAATTTTATGCATAATAATATATTTGATATATTAAATTACATTAACTAATATTAGCTCACTAAAAGATTCTTTTTCTCACTCGGGTAATACATTGATATATATGCGATATATGTTAATTGTATTATTTTATATTGTTACGATAAATATTATATATGTGATATATAATATTGTAACATGATATGATAACTAATGCAACATGTTTAGTGGAGATTAAACAAGGTTAGGGTTTGTTTTGGGTTAGTTCCTTCTTGATGATTCTAGAAGGTTTTCTTTTGTTTTTGCAAAGATATTTTCAAATGACTCATGCTTTAACCCAACCCAAACCCTAGCCCTAGTTAATTCTCTACTTGGGTTTAGTTGACCATGGTTGCATTATTCATCATATTTATCTTTTCATTATTCATCACAAAAGGATAATAATGATTATTCATCTTCTTCTTCCTTCTTTCTTTCATGGAAAAAGCTTTCTAGCTTTTTTCCAAGTGATGAAAATGAGTGAGAATAAGAAAATAAAAGAGAGCAAAAATCCTACTTCATCATCCTCATCTACCCTTGCTATTTAGATGAAGATGTTCACTTCATTTAGTGAGTGTTAGCTTGTGTTAAAGAAACTTCAAGGTAGATCATCTTTGTATCGAAGATCGGAAGTAAGCTTGCATCATTCTCTTCGTGGTGCCTCTCGAGAGTCCGGAACACGATGATCGCAGCGAAGGGACCTCAACACGGAGCTTAAGAATTGAAGGACCGGATCTACAAAGGTTGTAATCCCTCTCACTTAGTGTTAAAGTGTTTAACATGCTTAGTTTCGCATAAACTCTAGTTTAAAGATCCGGCTTTGGGTTGTTCGGCACGGCTAAAATTTTAATCGGGCATGGTTGATACCTCGTAGATGCTTGTGCGTGGGCCTAGCAATCCTACAGTAGTATCAGAGAAAAGCTAGAGCTTTAGGCGAAGTCTAGACGAAATTTAAAGTCCGATCGAACACCGAAACCCTAATTTGAACCCCTCTTTGGATATTTTTCAAAAATGTGATTGTTTATGAATTAAAAATTCTCAGAAAATTAATCAGGAAAAACTAAAAATTACTGTGAAGTACGGACATGTAATGCGCTGATTTGACCGTGGAACCGCGGCCAAACCATGGGATTGGCGGCGGTTCCGCGGCCCAAATTGTGAATTAGTCCCTGAAACTTCATATATTTATTCTTAGGTCCTTTATTGTCATTTTTTTCTGGGAATATTTTAATTCCACTCAAGTGTTGAGTTTTCTACGGTTGTATTGGGGACTCGTTGATTCGATCGGATAATTTAACTTCGTTTAGTTTTGTCCGGGTAATTTTTAGAACGTGTTAAAAAGTTCGAACGAATATCAATAACTCACTTTTTCCCCTGTCGGAAAATTTTTCAAAAGTTGGATTTTTCCTCGAGTTTAAGAACGTTCTAAGTAGTGCAAGTAACGCGGTGGGCCCTTTAGAAGACAACAAACCTTAACTCAATTATGTGACCGTCTTGAACTGCCTCTAAACCTTAGGGTTTGGGGCAGTACGGCGTGCCACATGTGAGGCGTTGGCTTGACCCTTCTATGGCTGGACCATTGGTACTGTGGCATGTGATGGATGTTTTTAAACTGATTTCAAGTGTTGAGATATATTTGGGAAAACTCAGGTGTTTGATTATTCGATCGGAAAGTTTAACATTGTCTATTTATCTGGAATGTGATACAATATTTGGAATCCACATGTAGTTAAGAGATAACTAATTTGAATGTTATAAATCTAGCAGTTTAGTCTCAATTGATCGGTTGCCACAGGATTTTGATGTGATCAAAAGTCCGTCGCAATCACGTAACGTACGCGAATACTCGCCGGGTAAACTTAATAGATAGCCACACCCCATAGCCCCGACCAAGTGACCGTATGAGAACCCCGTCGCCAAAAGCATCCGTTCGGGTGCTCGCGGCAGCGGTGTTCCGCCTTAGTGCACTTCGTCGACGGCATCTGGGGGTGCGGCCGTCTACTAAAGTTTGCGACGAGCATTCGATCAGGATGTCGGGAATCTTGTTGAATTTCCCGACTTGATATTGAAAAGAGTTTTCGATAATGAGACTAAAATGCGGGGTTTATAATAGTTAGACATGCGATGTCTAAGGAATTCATTTGGTTAGGCATGCGATGTCTAAGGAGGTTGCGGATTCCAACTGTTGTAGTTTTACACTTTCTTTTCTGTGACCGTAAGCGTAGTATGTGGTGTATCACCGGCTTCGTTGCTATACATCAACGACAATCGGGATACGCATACTTGCTTACGTTGATGATATGAGATATTATGTGTTGCTGTGATATGTTATATTGGATCGTCGTGTTCTGAATAGCCGGGGTTTTATGTGAGATGAGAGTTTTTCTTTTACATTCATGTAAAATTCATTTGTTTGTAATATTCTTTTATTGGGGCGCTTCCGGGCTGAGGATGATATCACTATTGTATATTATTTACTTTTCCGCATTAGGTAGACCCAAGGCGGGGAGCACAAGTAACCGGGTTCTAGGGTCCAGTGGGAGACCATCTCGAGGAGTCGAGACCGGGTCTCCTAACCCTAGAATTGGCAGTGTTGCTTGTCGCTCTCGTAGGGGTCTAGGGATGTGGGTTTGGCTATTCATCGCGACCGTGGAATCCGTGTTTTATACAGGCTCGTATTAAAACACGGACGTCCTAGTATATCCAATATTTCATATGTGTTCTTCTGCTGCAATGTTCTGTGATGAGATCATATTACTGCCTGAGACGAATGTTTATATTATATATATCAGATATATGTTATATTGCAGATTTCGTTTCAAATGAGATGCTTGTGAAGAATAATAAAATGGGACTTCATTAATGAGATTAATGAAACTAAAAGAAACCTAAAAATATTGTAGAAACTTGTTTAAAAACCGGTAGCTCTAGTTCTTGCTTTGCATAGCGGTGTTCCTTGTAGAACATCCAGCACCTTATTCGATAAGGAAAGAGCCGAGATCCCTTCACCGGGAGTGATCTCTTTAGTGAAACTAGCAGATGCTACAAACTCGGTTTGTATTTTGATTGTTTCTATAGTTTTTGCTTTGCATAGTGATATTTGTGAAATATCCTGCACCTTATTCGATGAGGAAAGAGCCGACGATCCCTTCACCGGGAGTGACCTCTTTAGCGAAACTAGAAAAGCCTCAAAAACACTCCATTTAAAATCACTCGATTCTACAACGATATCATGTTCATTACGCAAAGGGTTTTCTTAAAAACCCGTCGTAGCCCTCCGTCATTTCAGATAAGTACTACTTAGTATTCATGCTGCGGTAGTTTGGCATTCGTCAAGGCGTAGTGTACGGTAGCTAACTAGTGCTTATCTGCTAGCATACGATGCTATTGGATTAGGGTATTCGTACGGCGTTGTTTGGCATTCGTCAAGGGTCGTGCGGGTGGGTTTAATTCAATCAAGAAATGTATGGGTTGAACTTGGCTAGCGGACTATGGGTGGTTTGGCATTCGTCAAGGTCAAAGGACGCTAGGGGTAAAATATTATTGGGAATTTCAAGTGTTGAAATTTGCAATAAGATTGCATACCTTCTATGAGATAGTTGGATCCCGATACCCGCTGCGAGTAAGAGTTACTCCTGGGAGAGTTTTACACATTACAATTAGCCGATCAAGTAGGTGTCTAGAAAGGTGTTAAAGGGGTTATGCCTCTGGGAAAATGAGGTTTACTTTATTTAGGTTCGTGCGAAAGCACGGGGGACCTCCCTCAAAGTCCCGACACTAGTCTGGCTGAAAGATTGGCGAACTTGTAGCGTGTAATTAATCCCGGCTAGTCTTTCCTTTTAGGGTTTGAAGGAAGATTTGACTAAAACAGTGGGAGACATCCTGATTAGATATATTAGATAACCAATCTAATCTTGCAAGAGAATACGCTGAGTGTTTTCTTCTCTCTCTCTCCAGGTAGCGACCATATCACGCCTTAATCAAGATAATAAAACGGATATATTGACCGAACCCGCTTGTTATACTGAGCTGGGGAACGTTGGTCCCGCTCCAACTTATAATTGTTATAAGACAGAGCAGGATATAGGGGATTATCAGAATTCCCGTATCGCCCAAACGAAGAAAAGTGCATGCTGATGCATCTTCTTCGGGTATGTTCATTACAGAGAACTGTTTCTCAGTATCCTTTACGTCCTGGGTATTTGATACCGGATCAGGATTCCACATATGTAATTTGTTACATGGGCTACAGAAAGGTAGAGAACTGAGAACGGGTGATAAGTTTCATGAGATAGAAACGGTGCAAATGTTGCAGCCAAGTCTGTTGGTCACTGTCACCCTGTATTACCAGAATACATTGATTCTGAACGAATGTTATTAGATACCGAACCTGATATACAACATCATATCAGTCTCTTTATTAGTAAAGAAGGATATAATTTTGTATTGTTGGATAATGTTTTGAACATTTCCTATATCAAGAGTTGATCGGTTCAGGCACGTTATCTAAAAGCATTGACGTTCTAAATCAAACTACAGATCTTAGTATACAGAACACACACAAAAGGAAGAGTTCAGAAATGAACGGATCCTTCTTGAGGTATTGTAGACTAGGCCATATCAACGCGACCCGACTAGCTGAAATTACATTTAGATGCATATTTAAATTAGTTTGAATTTACATCTTGTGAAACTTGTCGGTCATGTCACAAAGATTAGATGACCATAGCTCTGTTTATTGGAAACAGAGAAAGAGTTAGTGAACTCTTGGGATTGATACATGCTGATGTATGAAGGTCCCCTGTCTACACATGCCAAGACCGGTTCTTTGTACTTCATTACATTCTCTGATAATCTCTAAAGATTCAGACATATGTTCTTGTTGAAACACAAGTCCGAAGTTTTTGAGATATTCACAGAATATAAATTAGAAGTAGAGAACCAACAACGGGTATAAGTAATATGTCCTTTGATGAGATCAGGGCAGAGAATACTTGAGCATGGAATTCCTGGACTATTCTAAAGGAGAATGAGATTCTCTCTCGGCATTACTCCTCCGTATACACCATAGCAAGATGGTATATCGGGGCGGAGCAATAGCACCCTATGTGATATGGTGTGCTCTATGATGAGTACTACTGAGTTTCCTATTTCCTTTTGGGAGTTATGCGCTTGAGAAGCTGCATACCTATTGAATAGGGTTCAAATCAAATCATTTGCCTGCCACTTCATATATGATATGGAAAAGGAAGAGCCCATATCTTAAGTTTGTTGAGATTTGGGGTTGTCCGGCCTATGTCTAAAAAGCAAAATCCGGACAAGCTCGAGGCAAAGACAGATCTGTGGAAGTTTGTTGGATATCCCAAGCATACGCAAGGGAATATCTTCTACCTAACCGAGGAACAAAAATGTTTTGTTTCTCAACATGCCACCTTTGTGAAAGGGAATTTCTTGTGAAGAAATTATTGTTCATAAGGTAGAACTGGAAATAGTTCTAGCTATACAAACTACAGCAGATGATTTGGTAGAACGAAAGGATTTAATAGTAACCAACGAACCTCAGCCTCTCTGCCGATCTAGTAGGGTTCCTCACCCACCTGAGAGATACTCCGGTTTCTCTATGACAGTGGGAGCGATGATTGCATCATGAGATGATGACCCAACTAGTTTCGAGCTGGCCATCAGGAGTGAGACTCTGTAAGAATGGCTGGATGCTTATCGATCTGAGTTGGAATCCTTATACACCAACAAAGTATGGACTTTGGTTGCTCTATCTGAAGTGTTAAATCCCCATCAGGAGCAAGTATATCTTGAGAAGATTACTAGGTGTACATGGAAAAGTTGAGACTTTCAAAGCTATGCTTAAGTCCATCCAGATCCAACTTGCCACGGCTACATACCATGACTACGATATCTGGCGGTTGGGTGTCATGACTGCTTTTCTAAATGTTGATTTGGAAGAGAGCGTCTATAAGTACACAGCCAGAAGGCTTCGTAGATAGTGGGAGCAGCGGAAACGTGTGCAAGATGTTTTATGTGATAAAGCAGGCATCGCGGAGTTAGAACGTCTGTTTTGATGTGGTTGTCAAAGAGTTTGACTTCATCAAAATGGTAGATGAACCTTGTATATATAAAAAGGTAGTAGAGAGTATGGTGGTGATCCTCGTAGAGTACATGGATGACATACTCTTGATAGGGAAGGAGTTTCCTATGCTACGCTCGGTCAATCTCCGCTTATCACAAGGATTCTCCATATAGGATCAAAATGATACCTCCTAAATCCTAGGTTTTGGATCTATGAGATAGATCTAATTGGATGTTAGGATACTCACTAGTTGTAGTGAAATGGTATCAATCGATCCTGGAGAGAATCACTGGAAAGGTTCCAGGGTGATAAGGACGACTGAATGTCAGTTGCAGGCTTGTCTATACCCTCAGTGGAAGGACGGTATGTTGGAAGAGTTCCAAGCTAGATACCGTGACTTACTAGACGATTAAAAGCAAGATACATCGTTACCAAAGATGCTACCAAAGAGGCAGTCTGGATACATATAAGTTCATGAGATGAACTTCGTTCCTACCATTGTGTGACAATGGAGTTGTGGCTTATACCAAGGAACCCCCGTCCCATCAGAAATCCGGATATAAATCTTAGGCAGTATCACCTGATCACGGAGATGGTTGATCTCCAGGGAGATCGAGGTTAAGAGAGTAGACACAGAGGAAAACAGCGCGGATCCACTCACAAAGGCCTTTTTCCCAGTAGAGACTTTTATGGGATGGTTGAGTATGAGATACTTCAACCACAGCTAATTGTTGGGTATGTGATACCATAACAGATGGCCCTAGTGCAAGTGGGAGATTGTTAGTTATATGTATGCCCTAGAGGCCATTACTGTACATATGATGTATATTATGATGGATGCTATGACATATATAGGGAGGACTTTCTTGCTCGACATGATAGTATGCTATCTGGTTGTACTTTATCTTAACATGTACTCTGATTGTCTCTATGTTACATGTTGATAAAGCCCTTAGGATATGTACTTGACTACTGGGACTATGATGAGATCATACTAGAGGGGCCACGGTAGTCGACGAGTACATCCTATAACAGTTCCTAGTCGAGGGTGTATCGAGACAGGGCATCGATACACCAGAGTAGACTAGCGTATACGCATCTTGACCCATATGATGGGCGATGGATGATCCCATATCCATCGGTGTTTGACATCAAGGATGGTGTACGGGTGCTCAGTAGAGACTGGGTACACTGGACGGACTCGCCGAGAACTCCCAGATGGTATTATACCTCACGTCAGATGGCAGTTCTCCGGTGACACTGGTACAGAGTAGTCTGTTGACCCGAGATCGTCATAGAGTCTTGTGTGATTCCCACTGTGCTTTGATTTCCATCATACCACGTCCAAGAGGGCGTGCAAAAAGGTGGTTTTTGGATATAGTCCTGAATCACATGGAGGCAATGAGCGATAGGAGGGGATTCGTCTCTCCTGGTATAGGGAGTTGATGTCGTGCTGTGTTTGATTGGCTATAACCGGAAATCCCTGGCCAGGGTTGCTGAGATTTACTGGTAAGTGTTATCAGTAGTTTCTCGTACTGTTATAGACCTCATATCGACACGACTTATCAAGCTACTGGGGTCTGACGTATACCACCCCTAGACGAGATATGCGACATATCAGACGACGAGACCGGACTGTACGGGAGTGTTACTGATTGGATTCACAGGAGAATGTACATGCTTGCTTATTGATCTTCTGAGCGCTCAATACCTGGGTAGCTGTTACGTTTAGCTGTCCGCTTGCAGCTTGTGGGTGTTTGATATGATCATCACCCACTGCCGGCGTATTGACGATTCTTTAGAGTCCTACACAGAGGTTTCTTTGCTCAGGCAAAACGGAGTAGGAGCACATATGCGATATGTGCGGGACCGAGGATAATGCGGTATGTGATACCGTATTGGATTCTCGTGATATGAGATATCGGCCGGGTATATGTGATATAGCCAGGTCATCGTATTTGTCGGTTATATGCGATATAGCCGGATTGTCGGATCAAGTGTTGATTCGATAATTTAATGTATAATAATATATTTGATATATTAAATTACATTAACTAATATTAGCTCACTAAAAGATTCTTTTTCTCACTCGGGTAATACATTGATATATATGCGATATATGTTAATTGTATTATTTTATATTGTTACGATAAATATTATATATGTGATATATAATATTGTAACATGATATGATAACTAATGCAACATGTTTAGTGGAGATTAAACAAGGTTAGGGTTTGTTTTGGGCTAGTTCCTTCTTGATGATTCTAGAAAGTTTTCTTTTGTTTTTGCAAAGATATTTTTCAAATGACTCATGCTTTAACCCAACCCAAACCCTAACCCTAGTTAATTCTCTACTTGAGTTTAGTTGACCATGGTTGCATTATTCATCATATTTATCTTTTCATTATTCATCACAAAAGGATAATAATGATTATTCATCTTCTTCTTCCTTCTTTCTTTCATGGAAAAAGCTTTCTAGCTTTGTTCCAAATGATGAAAATGAGTGAGAATAAGAAAATAAAAGAGAGCAAAAATCCTACTTCATCATCATCATCTACCCTTGCCATTTAGATGAAGATGTTCACTTCATTTAGTGAGTGTTAGCTTGTGTTAATGAAACTTCAAGGTAGATCATCTTTGTATCGAAGATCGGAAGCAAGCTTGCATCATTCTCTTCGTGGTGCCTCTCGAGAGTCCGGAACACGATGATCGCAGCGAAGGGACCTCAACACAGAGCTTAAGAATTGAAGGACCGGATCTAAAAAGGTTGTAATCCCTCTCACTTAGTGTTAAAGTGTTTAACATGCTTAGTTTCGCATAAACTCTAGTTTAAAGATCCGGCTTTGAGTTGTTCGGCACGGCTAAAATTTTAATTGGGCATGGTTGATGCCTCGTAGACCCTTGTGCGTGTGCCTAGCAACCCTACAGTAGTATCAGAGACAGGCTAGAGCTTTAGGAGAAGTCTAGACGAAGTTTAAAGTCCGATCGAACACCGAAACCCTAATTTGAACCCCTCTCTGGATATTTTTCAAAAATGTGATTTTTTATGAATTAAAAATTCTCAGAAAATTAAGCAGGAAAAACTAAGAATTACTGTGAAGTACGAACATGTAATGCGCTGATTTGACCGCGGAACCGTGGCCAAACCATGGGTTTAACGGTGGTTCCGCGGCCCAAATTGTGAATTAGTCCCTGAAACTTCATATATTTATTCTTAGGTCCTTTATTGTCATTTTTTTCGGGGAATATTTTAATTCCACTCAAGTGTTGAGTTTTCTAGGGTTGTATTGGGGACTCGTTGATTCGATCGGATAATTTAACTTCGTTTAGTTTTCTCCGGGTAATTTTTAGAATGTGTTAAAAAGTTCGAACGAATATCAATAACTCACTTTTTCCTCTGTCGGAAATTTTTTCAAAAGTTGGATTTTCCCTCGAGTTTAAGAACGTTCGAAGTCGTGCAAGTAACACGGTGGACCCTTTAGAAGACAACAAACCTTAACTCGATTATGTGACCGTCTTGAACTGCCTCTAAACCTTGGGGTTTAGGGCAGTACGGCGTGCCATATGTGAGGCGTTGGCTTGACCCTTCTACGGCTGGACCATTGGTACTGTGGCATGTGATGGATGTTTTTAAACTGATTTCAAGTGTTGAGATATATTTGGGAAAACTTGGGTGTTTGATTATTCGATCGGAATGTTTAACATTGTCTATTTATCTGGAATGTGATACAATATTTGGAATCCACATGTAGTTATGAGATAACTAATTTGAATGTTATAAATCTAGCAGTTTAGTCTCAATTGATCGGTTGCCACGGGATTTTGATGTGATCAAAAGTCCGTCGCAATCACGTAGCGTACGCGAATACTCGCCGGGTAAACTTAATAGATAGCCACGCCCCATAGCCCCGACCAAGTGACCGTAGGAGAACCCCGTCACCAAAAGCATCCGTTCGGGTGCTCGCGGCAGCGGTGTTCCGCCTTAGTGCACTTCGTCGACGGCATCTGGGGGTGCGACCGTCTACTAAAGTTTGCGACGGGCATTCGATCAGGATGTCGGGAATCTTGTTGAATTGCCCGACATGATATTGAAAAGAGTTTTCGATAATGAGACTAAAATGCGGGGTTTATAATAGTTCGGCATGCGATGTCTAAGGAATTCATTTGGTTAGGCATGCGATGTCTAAGGAGGTTGCGGATTCCAACTGTTGTAGTTTTACACTTTCTTTTCTGTGACCGTAAGCGTAGTATGTGGTGTATCGCCGGCTTCGTTGCTATACATCAACGACAATCGGGATACGCATACTTGCTTACGTTGAAGATATGAAATATTATGTGTTTTTTTGTGATATGTTATATTGGGTCGTCGTGTTCTGAATAACCTGGGTTTTATGTGAGATGAGAGTTTTTCTTTTTCATTCATGTAAAATTCATTTGTATGTAATATTCTTTTATTGGGGCGCTTCCGGGCTGAGGATGATGTCACAATTGTATATTATTTACTTTTCCGCATTAGGTAGACCCAAGGCGGGGAGCACAAGTAACCGGGTTCTAGGGTCCAGTGGGAGACCATCTCGAGGAGTCGAGACCGGGTCTCCTAACCCTAGAATTGGCAGTGTTTCTTGCCGCTCTCGTAGGGGTCTAGGGATGTGGGTTTGGCTATTCATCGCGACCGTGGAATCCGTGTTTTATACAGGCTCGTATTAAAACACGGACGTCCTAGTATATCCAATATTTCATATGTGTTCTTCTGCTGCAATGTTCTGTGATGAGATCATATTACTGCCTGAGACAAATGTTTATATTATATATATCAGATATATGTTATATTGCAGATTTCGTTTCAAATGAGATGCTTGTGAAGAATAATAAAATGGGACTTCATTAATGAGATTAATGAAACTAAAAGAAACCTAAAAATGTTGTAGAAACTTGTTTAAAAACTAGTAGCTCTAGTTCTTGCTTTGCATAGCGGTGTTCCTTGTAGAACATCCAGCACCTTATTCGATAAGGAAAGAGCCGAGATCCCTTCACCGGGAGTGACCTTTTTAGTGAAACTAGCAGATGCTACAAACTCGGTTTGTGTTTTGATTGTTTCTATAGTTTTTGCTTTGCATAGTGATATTTGTGAAATATCCTGCACCTTATTCGATGAGGAAAGAGCCGACGATCCCTTCACCGGGAGTGACCTCTTTAGCGAAACTAGAAAAGTCTCAAAACACTCCATTTAAAATCACTCGATTCTACAACGATATCAAGTTCATTACGCAAAGGGTTTTCTTAAAAACCCGTCGTAGCCCTCCGTCATTTCAGATAAGTACTACTTAGTATTCGTGCTGCGGTAGTTTGGCATTTGTCAAGGCGTAGTGTACGGTAGCTAACTAGTGCTTATCTGCTAGCATACGATGCGATTGGATTAGGGTATTCGTACGGCGTTGTTTGGCATTCGTCAAGGGTCGTGCGGGTGGGTTTAATTGAATCAAGAAATGTATGGGTTGAACTTGGCTAGCGGACTATGGGTGGTTTGGCATTCGTCAAGGTCATAGGACGCTAGGGGTAAAATATTATTGGGAATTTCAAGTGTTGAAATTTGCAATGAGATTGCATACCTTCTATGAGATAGTTGGATCCCGATACCCGCTGAGAGTAAGAGTTACTCCTGGGAGAGTTTTACACATTACAATTAGCCGATCAAGTAGGTGTCTAGAAAGGTGTTAAAGGGGTTATGCCTCTGGGAAAACGAGGTTTACTTTAATTAGGTTCGTGCGAAAGCACGGGGGACCTCCCTCAAAGTACCGACACTAGCGTTGCTGAAAGATTGGCGAACTTGTAGCGTGTAATTAATCCCGGCTATTCTTTCCTTTAAGGGTTTGTAGGATGATTTGACTAAAACAGTGGAAGACATCCTGATTAGATATATTAGATAACCAATCTAATCTTGCAAGAGCATACGTTGTGTGTTTTCTTCTCTCTCTCTCCAGGTAGCGACCATATCACGCCTTAATCAAAATAATAAAACGGATATATTGACCGAACCCGCTTGTTATACTAAGCTGGGGAACGTTGGTCCCGCTCCAACTTATAATTGTTATAAGACAGAGCAGGATATAGGGGATTACCAGAATTCCAGTGTCGCCCAAACGAAGAAAAGTGCATGCTGATGCATCTTCTTCGGGTATGTTCATTACAGAGAACTGTTTCTCAGTATCCTTTATGTCCTGTGTATTTGATACCGTATCAGGATCCTACAAATGTAATTTGTTACATGGGCTACAGAAAGGTAGAGAACTGAAAACGGGTGATAAGTTTCATGAGATAGAAACGGTGAAAATGTTGCAGCCAAGTCTGTTGGTCACTGTCACCCTGTATTACCAGAATACATTGATTCTGAACGAATGTTATTAGATACCGAACCTGATATAAAACATCATATCAGTCTCTTTATTAGTAAAGAAGGATATAATTTTGTATTGTTGGATAATGTTTTGAACATTTCCTATATCAAGAGTTGATCGGTTCAGGCACGTTATCTAAAAGCATTGACGTTCTAAATCAAACTACAGTTCCTAGTATACAGAACACACACAAGAGGAAGAGTTCAGAAATGAACGGATCCTTCTTGAGGTATTGTAGACTAGGTCATATCAACGCGACCCGACTAGCTGAAGTTACATTTAGATGCATATTTAAATTAGTTTGAATTCACATCTTGTGAAACTTGCCGATCATGTCACAAAGATTAGATGACCATAGCTCTGTTTATTGGAAACAGAGAAAGAGTTAGTGAACTCTTGGGATTGATACATGCTAATGTATGAAGGTCCCCTGTCTACACATGCCAAGACCGGTTCTTTGTACTTCATTACATTCTCTGATAATCTCTAAAGATCCAGACATATGTTCCTGTTGAAACACAAGTCCGAAGTTTTTGAGATATTCACAGAATATAAATTAGAAGTAGAGAACCAACAACGGGTATAAGTATTATGTCCTTTGATGAGATCAGGGAGGAGAATACTTGAGCACGGAATTCCTGGACTATTCTAAAGGAGAATGAGATTCTCTCTCGGCATTACTCCTCCGTATACACCATAGCAAGATGGTATATCGGGGCGGAGCAATAGCACCCTATGTGATATGGTGTGCTCTATGATGAGTACTACTGATTTTCCTATTTCCTTTTGGGAGTTATACGCTTGAGAAGCTGCATACCTATTGAATAGGGTTCAAATCAAATCAGTTGCCTGCCACTTCATATGTGATATGGAAAGGGAAGAGCCCATATCTTAAGTTTGTTAAGATTTGGGATTGTCCGGCCTATGTCTAAAAAGCAAAATCCGGACAAGTTCGAGGCAAAGACAGATCTGTGGAAGTTTGTTGGATATCCCAAGCATACGTAAGGGAATATCTTCTACCTAACCGAGGAACAAAAATGTTTTGTTTCTCAACATGCCACCTTTGTGAAAGGGAATTTCTTGTGAAGAAATTATTGGTCATGAGGTAGAACTGGAAAGAGTTCTAGCTATACAAACTACAGCAGATGATTTGGTAGAACCAAAGGATTCAATAGTAACCAACGAACCTCAGCCTCTCCGCCGATCTAGTAGGGTTCCTTACCCACCTGAGAGATACTCCGGTTTCTCTATGACAGTGGGAGCGAGGATTGCATCATGAGATGATGACCCAACTAGTTTCGAGCTGGCCATCAGGAGTGAGACTCTGTAGGAATGGCTGGATGCTTATGGATCTGAGATGGAATTCTTATACACCAATAAAGTATGCACTTTGGTTGCTCTATCTGAAGGGTTAAATCCCCATCAGGAGCAAGTATATCTTGAGAAGATTACTAGGTGTACATGGAAAAGTTGAGACTTTCAAAGCTATGCTTAAGTCCCTTCAGATCCTACTTGCCACGGCTACATATCATGACTACGATATCTGGCGGTTGGGTGTCATGACTGCTTTTCTAAATGTTGATTTGGAAGAGAGAGTCTATAAGTACACAGCCAGAGGGCTTCGTAGACAGTGGGAGCAGCGGAAACATGTGCATGATGTTTTATGTGATAAAGCAGGCATCGCGGAGTTGGAACGTCTGTTTTGATATGGTAGTCAAAGAGTTTGACTTCATCAAAATGGTAGATGAACCTTATTTATACAAAAAGGTAGTAGAGAGTATGGTGGTGATCCTCGTAGAGTACGCGGATGACATACTCTTGATAGGGAAGGAGTTTCCTATGCTACGCTCGGTCAATCTCCGCTTATCACAAGGATTCTCCATATAGGATCAAAATGATACCTCCTAAATCCTGGGTTTTGGATCTATGAGATAGATCTAATTGGATGTTAGGATACTCACTAGTTATAGTGAGATGGTATCTATCGATCCTGGGGAGAATCACTGGAAAGGTTCCAGGGTGATAAGGACGACTGAATGTCAGTCGCAGGCTTGTCTATACCCTCAGTGGAGGGACGGTATGTTGGAAGAGTTCCAAGCTAAATACCGTGACTTACTAGACGATTAAAAGCAAGATACATCATTACCAAAGATGCTACCAAAGAGGCAGTCTGGATACATATAAGTTCATGAGATGAACTTCGTTCCTACCATTGTGTGACAATGGAGTTGTGGCTTATGCCAAGGAACCCCCGTCCCATCAGAAATCCGGATATAATTCTTAGGCAGTATCACCTGATCACGGAGATGGTTGATCTCCAGGGAGATTGAGGTTAAGAGAGTAAACACAGAGGACAACAGCGCGGATCCACTCACAAAGGCCTTTTTCCCAGTAGAGACTTTTATGGGATGGTTGAGTATGAGAAACTTCAACCACAGATAATTGTTGGGTATGTGATACCACAACAGATGGCCCTAGTGCAAGTGGGAGATTGTTAGTTATATGTATGCCCTAGAGGCCATTACTGTACATATGATGTATATTGTAATGGATGCTTGGACATATATAGGGACGACTTTCTTGCTCGACATGATAGTATGCTATCTGGTTGTACTTTATCTTAACATGTACTCTGATTGTCTCTATATTACATGTTGATAAAGCCCTTAGGATATGTACTCGACTACTGGGACTATGATGAGATCATACTAGTGGGGCCACGGTAGTCGACGAGTACATCCTATAACAGTTCCTAGTCGAAGGTGTATCGAGACACGGCATCGATACACCAGAGTAGACTAGCGTATACGCATCTTGAGCCATATGATGGGCGATGGATGATCCCATATCCATCGGTGTTTGACATCAAGGATGGTGTACGGGGGCTCAGTAGAGACTGGGTACACTGGACGGACTCGCTGAGAACTCCCAGATGGTATTATACCTCACGTCAGATGGCAGTTCTCCGGTGACACTGGTACAGAGTAGTCTGTTGACCCGAGATCGTCATAGAGTCTTGTGTGATTTCCACTGTGCTTTGATTTCCATCATACCACGTCCAAGAGGGCGTGCAAAAAGGTGGCTTTTGGGTATAGTCCCGAATCACATAGAGGCAATGAGCGATAGGAGGGGATTCGTCTCTCCCGGTATAGGGAGTTGATGTTGTGCTGTGTTCGATTGGCTATAACCGGAAATCTCTGGCCAGGGTTGCTGAGATTTACTGGTAAGTGTTATCAGTAGTTTCTCGAACTGTTATAGATCTCACATCGACACGACTTATCACGCTACTGGGGTCTGACGTATACCACCCCTAGGCGCGATATGCGACATATCAGACGACGAGACCGGACTGTACGGGAGTGTTACCGATTGGATTCACAGGAGAATGTACAGACTTGCTTGTTGATCTTCTGAGCGCTCAATACCTGGGTAGCTGTTACTTTTAGCTGTCCGCTTGCAGCTTGTGGGTGTTTGATATGATCATCACCCACTGCCGGCGTATTGACGATTCTTTAGAGTCCTACACAGAGGTTTCTTGGCTCAGGCAAAATGGAGTAAGAGCACATATGTGATATGTGCGGGACCGAGGATAATGCGGTATGTGATACCGTATTGGATTCTCGTGATATGAGATATCGGCCGGGTATATGTGATATAGCCGGGTCATCGTATTAGTCGGTTATATGCGATATAGTCGGATTGTCGGATCAAGTGTTGATTCGATAATTTTATGTATAATAATATATTTGATATATTAAATTACATTAACTCATATTAGCTCACTAAAAGATTCTTTTTCTCACTCGGGTAATACATTGATATATATGCGATATATGTTAATTGTATTATTTTATATTGTTACGATAAATATTATATATGTGATATATAATATTGTAACATGATATGATAACTAATGCAACATGTTTAGTGGAGATTAAACAAGGTTAGGGTTTGTTTTGGGTTAGTTCCTTCTTGATGATTCTAGAAGGTTTTCTTTTGTTTTTGCAAAGATATTTTCAAATGACTCATGCTTTAACCCAACCCAAACCCTAGCCCTAGTTAATTCTCTACATGGGTTTAGTTGACCATGGTTGCATTATTCATCATATTTATCTTTTCATTATTCATCACAAAAGGATAATAATGAGTATTCATCTTCTTCTTCCTTCTTTCTTTCATGGAAAAAGCTTTCTAGCTTTTTTCCAAGTGATGTAAATGAGTGAGAATAAGAGAATAAAAGAGAGAGAAAATCCTACTTCATCATCCTCATCTACCCTTGCCATTGAGATGAAGATGTTCACTTCATTTAGTGAGTGTTAGCTTGTGTTAATGAAACCTCAAGGTAGATCATCTTTGTATCGAAGATCGGATGCAAGCTTGTATCGTTCTCTTCGTGGTGCCTCTCGAGAGTCCGGAACACGATGATCGCAGCGAAGGGACCTCAACACGGAGCTTAAGAAGTGAAGGACCGGATCTAAAAAGGTTGTAATCCCTCTCACTTAGTGTTAAAGTGTTTAACATGCTTAGTTTTGCATAAACTCTAGTTTAAAGATCCGGCTTTGGGTTGTTCGGCACGGCTAAAATTTTAATCGGGCATGGTTGATGCCTCGTAGACCCTTGTGCGTGTGCCTAGCAACCCTACAGTAGTATCAAAAACAAGCTAGAGTTTTAGGCGAAGTCTAGACGAAGTTTAAAGTCCGATCGAACACCGAAACCCTAATTTGAACCCCTCTCTGGATATTTTTCAAAAATGTGATTTTTTATGAATTAAAAATTCTCAGAAAATTAAGCAGGAAAAACTAAGAATTACTGTGAAGTACGGACATGTAATGCGCTGATTTGAACCGCAGCCAAACCATGGATTTGGCGGCGGTTCCGCGGCCCAAATTGTGAATTAGTCCCTGAAACTTCATATATTTATTCTTAGGTCCTTTATTGTCATTTTTTTCTGGGAATATTTTAATTCCACTCAAGTTTTGAGTTTTCTAGGGTTGTATTGGGGACTCGTTGATTCGATCGGATAATTTAACTTCGTTTAGGTTTGTCCGGGTAATTTTTAGAACGTGTTAAAAAGTTCGAACGAATATCAATAACTCACTTTTTCCCCTGACCGAAATTTTTTCAAAAGTTGGATTTTTCCTCGAGTTTAAGAACGTTCTAAGTCGTGCAAGTAACGCGGTGGACCCTTTAAAAGACAACAAACCTTAACTCGATTATGTGACCGTCTTGAACTACCTCTAAACCTTGGGGTTTGAGGCAGTACGGCGTGCCACATGTGAGGCGTTGGCTTGACCCTTCTACGGCTGGACCATTGGTACTGTGGCATGTGATGGATGTTTTTAAACTGATTTCAAGTGTTGAGATATATTTGGGAAAACTTGGGTGTTTGATTATTCGATCGGAAAGTTTAACATTGTCTATTTATCTGGAATGTGATACAATTTTGGAATCCACATGTAGTTATGAGATAACTAATTTGAATGTTATAAATCTAGCAGTTTAGTCTCAATTGATACGTTGCCACGGGATTTTGATGTGATCAAAAGTCCGTCGCAATCACGTAGCGTACGCGAATACTCGCCGGGTAAACTTAATAGATAGCCACACCCCATAGCCCCGACCAAGTGACCGTAGGAGAACCCCGTCGCCAAAAGCAACCGTTCGGGTGCTCGCGGCAGCGGTGTTCCGCCTTAGTGCACTTCGTCGACGGCATCTGGGGGTGCGGCCGTCTACTAAAGTTTGCGACGAGCATTCGATCAGGATGTCGGGAATCTTGTTGAATTGCCCGACTTGATATTGAAAAGAGTTTTCGATAATGAGACTAAAATGCGGGGTTTATAATAGTTAGGCATGCGATGTCTATGGAATTCATTTGGTTAGGCATGCGATGTCTAAGGAGGTTGCGGATTCCAACTGTTGTAGTTTTACACTTTCTTTTCTGTGACCGTAAGCGTAGTTTGTGGTGTATCGCCGGCTTCGTAGCTATACATCAACGACAATCAGGATACGCATACTTGCTTACGTTGATGATATGAGATATTATGTGTTGCTGTGATATATTATATTGGATCGTCGTGTTCTGAATCGCCGGGGTTTTATGTGAGATGAGAGTTTCTTTTTCATTCATGTAAAATTCATTTGTATGTAATATTCTTTTATTGGGGCGCTTCCGGGCTGAGGATGATGTCACAATTGTATATTATTTACTTTTCCGCATTAGGTAGACCCAAGGCGGGGAGCACAAGTAACCGGGTTCTAGGGTCCAGTGGGAGCCCATCTCGAGGAGTCGAGACCGGGTCTCCTGATTCTAGAATTGGCAGTGTTGCATGCCGCTCTCGTAGGGGTCTAGGGATGTGGGTTTGGCTATTCATCGCGACCGTGGAATCCGTGTTTTATACAGGCTCGTATTAAAACACGGATGTCCTAGTATATCCAATATTTCATATGTATTCTTCTGCTGCAATGTTCTGTGATGAGATCATATTACTGCCTGAGACGAATGTTTATATTATATATATGAGATATATGTTATATTGCAGATTTCGTTTCAAATGAGATGCTTGTGAAGCATAACAAAATGGGACTTCATTAATGAGATTAATGAAACTAAAAGAAACCTAAAAATGTTGTAGAAACTTGTTTAAAAGTTGGTAGCTCTAGTTCTTGCTTTGTATAGCGGTGTTCCTTGTAGAACATCCAGCACCTTATTCGATAAGGAAAGAGCCGAGATCCCTTCACCTGGAGTGACCTCTTTAGTGAAACTAGCAGATACTACAAACTCAGTTTGTCTTTTGATTGTTTCTATAGTTTTTGTTTTGCATAGTGATATTTGTGAAATATCCTGCACCTTATTCGATGAGGAAAGAGCCGACGATCCCTTCACCGGGAGTGACCTCTTTAGCGAAACTAGAAAAGCCTCAAAAACACTCCATTTAAAATCACTCGATTCTACAACGATATCAAGTTCATTACGCAAAAGGTTTTCTTAAAAACTCGTCGTAGCCCTCCGTCATTTCAGATAAGTACTACTTAGTATTCGTGCTGCGGTAGTTTGGCATTCGTCAAGGCGTAGTGTACGGTAGCTAACTAGTGCTTATCTGCTAGCATACTATGCGATTGGATTAGGGTATTCGTACGGCGTTGTTTGGCATTCGTCAAGGGTCGTGCGGGTGGATTTAATTCAATCAAGAAATGTACGGGTTGAACTTGGCTAGCGGACTATGGGTGGTTTGGCATTCGTCAAGGTCATAAGACGCTAGGGGTAAAATATTATTGGGAATTTCATGTGTTGAAATTTGCAATGAGATTGCATACCTTCTATGAGATAGTTGGATCCCGATACCCGCTGCGAGTAAGAGTTACTCCTGGGAGAGTTTTATACATTACAATTAGCCGATCAAGTAGGTGTCTAGAAAGGTGTTAAAGGGGTTATGCCTCTGGGAAAACGAGGTTTACTTTAATTAGGTTCGTGCGAAAGCACGGGGGACCTCCCTCAAAGTACCGACACAAGCCTGGCTGAAAGATTGGCAAACTCGTAGTGTGTAATTAATCCCGGCTAGTCTTTCCTTTAAGGGTTTGAAGGAAGATTTGACAAAAACAGTGGGAGACATCCTGATTAGATATATTAGATAACCAATCTAATCTTACAAGAGTATACGCTGAGTGTTTTCTTCTCTCTCTCTCCAGGTAGCGACCATATCACGCCTTAATCAAGATAATAAAACGGATATATTGACCGAAACCGCTTGTTATACTAAGCTGGGGAACGTTGGTCCCGCTCCAACTTATAATTGTTATAAGACAGAGCAGGATATAGGGAATTACCAGAATTCCCGTGTCGCCCAAACGAAGAAAAGTGCATGCTGATGCATCTTCTTCGGGTATGTTCATTACAAAGAACTGTTTCTCTGTATCTTTTACGTCCTGGGTATTTGATACCGGATCAGGATCCCACATATGTAATTTGTTACATGGGCTACAGAAAGGTAGAGAACTGAGAACGGGTGATAAGTTTCATGAGATAGAAACGGTGCAAATGTTGCAGCCAAGTCTGTTGGTCACTGTCACCCTGTATTACCAGAATACATTGATTCTGAACGAATGTTATTAGATACTGAACCTGATATACAACATCATATCAGTCTCTTTATTAGTAAAGAAGGATATAATTTTGTATTGTTGGATAATGTTTTGAACATTTCCTATATCAAGAGTTGATCTGTTCAGGCACGTTATCTAAAAGCATTGACTTTCTAAATCAAACTACAGTTCTTAGTATACAGAACACACACAAGAGAAAGAGTTCAGAAATGAACGGATCCTTCTTGATGTATTGTAGACTAGGTCATATCAACGCGACCCGACTAGCTGAAGTTACATTTAGATGCATATTTAAATTAGTTTGAATTTACATCTTGTGAAACTTGCCGGTCATATCATAAAGATTAGATGACCATAGCTCTGTTTATTGGAAACAGAGAAAGAGTTAGTGAACTCTTGGGGATTGATACATGCTGATGTATGAAGGTCTCTTATCTACACATGCCAAGACCGGTTCTTTGTACTTCATTACATTCTCTGATAATCTCTAAAGATTCAAACATATGTTCCTGTTGAAACACAAGTCCGAAGTTTTTGAGATATTCACAGAATATAAATTAGAAGTAGAGAACCAACAACGGGTATAAGTATTATGTCCTTTGATGAGATCAGGGAGGAAAATACTTGAGCACGGAATTCCTGGACTATTCTAAAGGAGAATGAGATTCTCTCTCGGCATTACTCCTCCGTATACACCATAGCAAGATGATATATTAGGGCGGAGCAATAGCACCCTATGTGATATGGTGTGCTCTATGATGAGTACTACTGAGTTTCCTATTTCCTTTTGGGAGTTATGCGCTTGAGAAGCTGCATACCTATTGAATAGGGTTCAAATCAAATCAGTCGCCTGCCACTTCATATGTGATATGGAAAGGGAAGAGCCCATATCTTAAGTTTGTTAATATTTGGGCTTGTCCGGCCTATGTCTAAAAAGCAAAATCCGGACAAGCTCGAGGCAAAGACAAATCTGTGGAAGTTTGTTGGATATCCCAAGCATACGCAAGAGAATATCTTCTACCTAACCGTGGAACAAAAATGTTTTGTTTCTCAACATGCCACCTTTATGAAAGGGAATTTCTTGTGAAGAAATTATTGGTCATGAGGTAGAACTGGAAAGAGTTCTAGCTATACAAACTACAGCAGATGATTTGGAAGAACCAAAGGATTCAATAGTAACCAACGAACCTCAGCCTCTCCGCCTATCTAGTAGGGTTCCTCACCCACCTGAGAGATACTGTCACGACCCGAAAGAGCACGTGATTGGCCCTTGAACCATATGAAATCTATAGGACCCCATCTGATCCAAGTAAGCCAAAAGCCCAGAAATCTAAAACCATTTAAAAAGTAAATAAGGAAAACTGGTTTTAAGAAGTAAAGAAATCACGTTTCGAAAATCAAGTTTTTAAATAACTAAGCCGAATATGCATTTTTAAAATGTGTAACCTTTCCTGAAAATTTCGGCAGAGTTTCCTTTGTAAAAACTGGTCCCAAACGGGGTACAACAAGAATAATATATATGAAATGATAAAAGGCATCCCCAAGCGGGAGCTAGCTCTTCGTCAATCGACGGTCACAACCACGCAAGCAATAATAATATACAACGCCAAAGGGCGAGGAACAAACCCAAAAAGAAACTCAAAACAGCCAGAAAACCGTAATACTACTAGCGCGACTCTAAGGTCGAAATAATACAACACTGTTTTCTAAGTCTGAAAACAATATACAAGTTTTGGTTAATGGAATGACTAGATACAATGAATAATACAGGAGCAATGGCGGTTCTGATACAAAAGAACCCACCTACCAATGCAAGTCACCCATATGGAAGCAGTGTGCCAGAAATGCCGCTATGGAATCTGTACGGCAAAAACCTGCAAGGACTGTGGCACAACGGGGATGAGTTGCCAACTCGTGAATAGAAAAATATCTATAAGCAGAGATCGAATGCATGACCCATCCTAGATCAATACGATCAGATAAATATAACCTCAATATGAATAAGTCTGAAACATGCTAAACTGGCAATGTAATCTCTATACATGAGTGTAGTGCCAAGTACTCATGCCAGTGCCTCAGGTAATAGCATAACATAAATGTGAGGTACAATCAATGAAATCAATCTGCATATACGTGGATCCCGTCCACTCGTCACCCAATGACAATAACCATCATGCATGTAAATATCATCAACATATGCATGGAAATATGAGGATATAAACCACCTGTGTCCCTCGCGACACGTCAAAATCATGGAACCGGAGTGCCCAGCATCGGCACTCGAAAACATCATGAAAACTGTGCCCAGCATCGGCACGTAAATCCTCATATATCGGGCTCCGTCAGTCCGGATCGGCCCACGGGCTCTGTCTGCGGTATCGGCCCTCGGCCCCGGCAGTACGCCCATATCCACCTATCGACTCTGGTCAGTATCCTCCGGATAACCGCCAGGTCCAACAAATCACCGGTAGGTACTCGCCACCCTGCCAGGCTCATCGTCTGCTCCACGAAAAACATTTCTTGCCCCGGGGAACCATACCGGGTCCACCATGTACCCGCAATCGGCCTCATCCGCCTCCTCGAATCGGGTTTCACATGTCGCTCTCAGCACCGAGAAAACACATGGTGGACGCACTGAAATATCATATCAAGGGTAACCGGGTTTTAAAACAGTTACATATTCCCTTTTTAAACACCCACGGTTCCCAAAACCAGAAATATCATGGAATCAACATATCTCAATGCGTATAATCAGCAAGCATGATGTGTGTGACATGTAAAAGAAATGTAAGCACATCGGTCTATCATGCTAGAATCATATCCTGAATGCAACAGTACTACAGTGTAGGGACATGGCAATTATCGATGATGAAGTGTGTGAGCCGGCAACAGTGTACGTGGAACATACGCATCATCGATAATGGTGCTGGTGTCCTAGCAGCATGACTGAAATATATCAATAATACAAGCGATGCAATGCAAATAGCATGAATATGCGGAATCGAATAATCAACGCAACAGTAAAGAACCTGCCTCAATAGATATATCATGCAACCTTGCCTTTTGAAATAAGACGAATCAGGGCTTTTGGTAAAATAAGGGCTATGGTGTTTTAAGGAAAGATGCGTCTTTTGAAAATATCCGTATAAACCCTTTCACTTATCTTTAAAATATCCCCGATTCGTTAGTTTTGAAATAGGTATGACTCGGGTCTAGTCTAACGCCTACTATGCGAACTACGAACCCAACAATCAAGTCAATATCACACTGTCTCATCGCATAACATGTATCATTACCATCATATCACATCTCCAATACGAACTCTGTCATGTCGCCAAATCTCACGGCCTCAATCGAATCTCATCGACTCATCTCAATCCCACGTATCATCCTCAAAACTCGTATATGAACACATAGTCCCATACCCATGTGTAGATATACACACCATCATATGCGCACAGATAAATGAAAGAATGTATGCAAGTATGTGTGTATGTGTGAGCGTGGGTGCAACCACTACTCTAGGGTTTCGCACTATACTCAACCAATACATCCTTATTACCAATAATCCATTATTACCATCAATAATCCTAAACAACACATAATAAATATATGTGTGTATACGTATTCGTATACATCACCACGGACTGCGGGGGTGCTATACGCCATCCACCCGACTTCTCCCCGTAGATATAAATCTACTCACCTTGCTTCTCATGTGTCGGTGCCGATGTCGCCATCTTCATCTTCTTTGCCTCAACATCTCGTAGGGTACCTACAAGTATATCACAACGCTAAAGCACATGAAAATCACATCGGAAACCAAAATAGCACACGCTACCCGCATAGGTAAAAACCTATCGACTCGCATGTAAACACGATCAATATCCACTTGTCGTTGACGTCCAAACGCCACCCGACAGGAATGAATCACCAAATACCAAAATCTATGCTAAAACAAATCGTAAATCATACACCAACTCAAGCAAATCAACCCAGATTTTACCCTAACTGGAATCAGTCAAAACTAGACATACCCAGTGTCAAGACTAGAGGAAATAGGGCCATGCACAAAATTCGAGACAGTTCCCTCCTGCTCTGGCCGCAATTTGCGGACAGAAGGGATAAATTGGCGGCCGTACTTTGGAGCTGGGGGCTAGGGTTTGGTGTGGTGGTTCCATGGTGCCTGCACATCTCACTGTCAACTCAGTTTTATTTTTGGGGTCTCGGGGTGATAGCAGATTCCACAAAACACTCCCAGATTTACAGTTTTTCTCCGACATCGTCTCATAAATCCGTATTCTGGTTTCAAATTCAGGTTTGGGTCTAAATTAGCATCACACAAGGGGTTCTAAGGTCACAACAAGGCTCAATTCCACTTTTATTTCAGGTCTAACCCTAAACCCTAACTTGAATTCTCCAAAGTCCACAAAACAACACAATATCGATATGAAACTAGAATTGATGCACAAGGAAATTGAAATACCACTTGAGGGTGCAGAAATTACCTCCTTTGGCAACTCAAGAAAATTCTTGAGTTGCTCAAAGTCCTCCAAATCCAATCTTGCTAGGTTCAATGTGTAGCTAGTGAGCTTGGGAGTAAATTTTGTGAAGTGGGAATGGGGTTTTGGGTTGGATTTCATTGTGGATCTAGGGTTTCATGAAGAGGGAGAGAGAGGGAGAGGGAGAGCAGCAGCTCAAGAGAGGGAGAGGAGAGAAAATGAGAAGGGAAATGATGGGGGGGCATGGGTCAAAAAAGGTTTGACCTAGACATTCTCTCTCATCATCATACTACTTTTCTTTTTCTTTTCTTTTCCTTCTCACTCCAATAGTGAACCCAAAAGAACAACCATGGCAATAGAAATGTAACACAAGTGTAACAAATGTGGAAAATGATATGTGCACATTTTTGCACAAAAGTGCTAAAAATCCAATTAGAGATTTTTAATCGCGATTAACACTAACTTAGCATATAACTAGTCTTAAAAACATTAAAATGGCATAATTCCAAAAAATACCCTATTTTAGAATTTTCCATAATTTTTCCCCATTTATTTGTATTTAATTATACGAGAATATTAAAATATTCATTAAAATAATATTAAATTATAAAATTTCCCAAAAATCATATTTTATTATTTTGAAAACATTACAGATACTCTGGTTTCTCTATGACAGTGGGAGCAAGGATTGCATCATGAGATGATGACCCAACTAGTTTCGAGCTGGCCATCAGAGTGAGACTCTGTAAGAATGGCTGGATGCTTATCGATCTGAGATGGAATCCTTATACACCAACAAAGTATGGACTTTGGTTGCTCTATCTGAAGGGTTAAATCCCCATCAGGAGCAAGTATATCTTGAGAAGATTACTAGGTGTACATGGAAAAGTTGAGACTTTCAAAGCTATGCTTAAGTCCATCCAGATCCTACTTGCCACGGTTACATACCATGACTACGATATCTGGCGGTTGGGTGTCATGACTGCTTTTCTAAATGTTGATTTGGAAGAGAGCGTCTATAAGTACACAGCCAAAGGGCTTCGTAGACAGTGGGAGCGGCGGAAACGTGTGCAAGATGTTTTAAGTGATAAAGCAGGCATCGCGGAGTTGGAACGTCTGTTTTGATGTGGTAGTCAAAGAGTTTGACTTCATCAAAATGGTAGATGAACCTTGTATATACAAAAAGGTAGTAGAGAGTATGGTGGTGATTCTCGTAGAGTACGTGGATGACATACTCTTGATAGGGAAGGAGTTTCCTATGCTACGCTCGGTCAATCTCCGCTTATCACAAGGATTCTCCATATAGGATCAAAATGATACCTCCTAAATCCTGGGTTTTGGATCTATGAGATAGATCTAATTGGATGTTAGGATACTCACTAGTTGTAGTGAGATAGTATCAATCGATCCTGGGAAGAATCACCGGAAAGGTTCCAGGGTGATAAGGACGACTGAATGTCAGTCGCAGGCTTGTCTATACCCTCTCTGGAAGGACGGTATGTTGGAAGAGTTCCAAGCTAGATACCGTGACTTACTAGACGATTAAAAGCAAGATACATCGTTACCAAAGTTGCTACCAAAGAGGCAGTCTGGATACATATAATTTCATGAGATGAACTTCGTTCCTACCATTGTATGACAATGGAGTTGTGGCTTATGCCAAGGAACCCCCGTCCCATCAGAAATCCGGATATAATTCTTAGGCAGTATCACCTGATCACGGAGATGGTTGATCTTCAGTGAGATCGAGGTTAAGAGAGTAGACACAGAGGACAACAGCGCGGATCCACTCACAAAGGCCTTTTTCCCAGTAGAGACTTTTATGGGATGGTTGAGTATGAGATACTTCAACCACAGCTAATTGTTGGGTATGTGATACCACAACAGATGGCCCTAGTGCAATTAGGAGATTGTTAGTTATATGTATGCCCAAGAGGCCATTACTGTACATATGATGTATATTGTAATGGATGCTTGGACATATATAGGAAGGACTTTCTTGCTCGACATGATAGTATGCTATCTGGTTGTACTTTTTCTTAACATGTACTCTGATTGTCTCTATGTTACATGTTGATAAAGCCATTAGGATATGTACTCGACTATTGGGACTATGATGAGATCATACTAGTAGGGCCACGGTAGTCGACGAGTACATCCTATAACAGTTCCTAGTCGAGGGTGTGTCGAGACAGGGCATCGATACACCAGAGTAGACTAGCGTATACGCATCTTGAGCCATATGATGGACGATGGATGATCCCATATCCATCGGTGTTTGACATCAAGGATGGTGTACGGGTGCTCAGTAGAGACTGGGTATACTGGACGGACTCGCCGAGAACTCCCAGATGGTATTATACCTCACGTCAGATGGCAGTTCTTCGGTGACACTGGTACAGAGTAGTCTGTTGACCCGAGATCGTCATAGAGTCTTGTGTGATTCCCACTGTGCTTTGATTTCCATCATACCACGTCCAAGAGGGCGTGAAAAAAGGTGGCTTTTGGGTATAGTCCCGAATCACATGAAGGCAATGAGCGATAGGAGGGGATTCGTCTCTCCCGGTATAGGGAGTTGATGTTGTGCTGTGTTCGATTGGCTATAACCGGAAATCCCTGGCCAGGGTTGCTGAGATTTACTGGTAAGTGTTATCAGTAGTTTCTCGAACTGTTATAGACCTCATATCGACACGACTTATCAAGCTACTGGGGTCTGACATATACCACCCCTAGGCGAGATATGCGACATATCAGACGACGGGACCGGACTGTACGGGAGTGTTACCGATTGGATTCACAGGAGAATGTACAGACTTGCTTGTTGATCTTCTGAGCGCTCAATACCTGGGTAGCTGTTATGTTTAGCTGTCCGCTTGCAGCTTGTGGGTGTTTGATATGATCATCACCCACTGCCGGCGTATTGACGATTCTTTAGAGTCCTACACAGAGGTTTCTTGGCTCAGGCAAAACGGAGTAGGAGCACATATGTGATATGTGCGGGACCGAGGATAATGCGGTTTGTGATACCGTATTGGATTCTCGCGATATGAGATATCGGCCGGGTATATGTGATATAGCCGGGTCATCGTATTAGTCGGTTATATGCGATATAGCCGGATTGTCGGATCAAGTGTTGATTCGATAATTTTATGTATAATAATATATTTGATATATTAAATTACATTAACTAATATTAGCTCACTAAAAGATTGTTTTTCTCACTCGGGTAATACCTTGATATATAGCGATATATGTTAATTGTATTATTTTATATTGTTACGATAAATATTATATATGTGATATATAATATTGTAACATGATATGATAACTAATGCAACATGTTTAGTGGAGATTAAACAAGGTTAGGGTTTGTTTTGGGTTAGTTCCTTCTTGATGATTCTAGAAGGTTTTCTTTTGTTTTTGTAAAGATATTTTCAAATGACTCATGCTTTAACCCAACCCAAACCCTAGCCCTAGTTAATTCTCTACATGGGTTTAGTTGACCATGGTTGCATTATTCATCATATTTATCTTTTCATTATTCATCAAAAAAGGATAATAATGATTATTCATCTTCTTCTTCCTTCTTTCTTTCATGGAAAAAGCTTTCTAGCTTTTTTCCAAGTGATGTAAATGAGTGAGAATAAGAAAATAAAAGAGGGCAAAAATCCTACTTCATCATCCCCATCTACCCTTGCCATTTAGATGAAGATGTTCACTTCATTTTGTGAGTGTTAGCTTGTGTTAATGAAACTTCAAGGTAGATCATCTTTGTATCGAAGATCGGAAGCAAGCTTGCATCATTCTCTTCGTGGTGCCTCTCGAGAGTCCGGAACACGATGATCGCAGCGAAGGGACCTCAACACGGAGCTTACGAAGTGAAGGACCGGATCTATAAAGGTTGTATTCCCTCTCACTTAGTGTTAAAGTTTTTAACATGCTTAGTTTCGCATAAACTCTAGTTTAAAGATCCGGCTTTGGGTTGTTCGATACGGCTAAAATTTTAATCGGGCATGGTTGATACCTCGTAGACCCTTGTGCGTGTGCCTAGCAACCCTACAGTAGTATCAGAGACAAGATAGAGCTTTAGGCGAAGTCTAGACGAAGTTTAAACTCCGATCGAACACCGAAACCCTAATTTGAACCCCTCTCTGGATATTTTTCAAAAATGTGATTTTTTATGAATTAAAAATTCTCAGAAAATTAATCAGGAAAAACTAAGAATTACTGTGAAGTACGGACATGTAATGCGCTGATTTGACCATGGAACCGCGGACAAACCATGGGTTTGGCGGCGGTTACGCGGCCCAAATTGTGAATTAGTCCCTGAAACTTCATATATTTATACTTAGGTCCTTTATTGTCTTTTTTTTCTGGGAATATTTTAATTCCACTCAAGTGTTGAGTTTTCTAGGGTTGTATTGGGGACTCGTTGATTCAATCGGATAATTTAACTTCGTTTAGTTTTGCCCGGGTAATTTTTAGAACGTGTTAAAAATTTCGAACGAATATCAATAACTCACTTTTTCCCCTGTCGGAAAATTTTTCAAAAGTTGGATTTTTCCTCGAGTTTAAGAACGTTCTAAGTCGTGCAAGTAACGCGGTGGACCCTTTAGAAGACAAAAAATCTTAACTCGATTATGTGACCGTCTTGAACTGCCTCTAAACCTTGGGGTTTGGGGCAGTACGGCGTGCAAGGTGATGGGTTGGTGACGGCGAGGCCTAGGGATCGCCGGCGGCGAGGTGCAAGGTGATGGGTTTGGGTGTGCAGGGTTGGTGCTCGGGAATTTCTGGTGTAGGTGTTGGGTTGGAGGCGGAGGAAAGAAGGTGGAGACGAGAAGAAAAAGAAGAAGATGACGACTAGGTCGGGTGGTCGTCGGCGGCGTAGGTTGCAACGATGAGTTCTGTTAGGGTTTGAGGGTGCAGGTATTGGCTCGGGAAGAAAAGAAGAAAAAGGAGATGGCGATGAGGAGGAGATGGAGGCTCGGTGAGGTTGAGGGTGAAGTGGAGATGAAGTTTTTAGGGTTAGGGTTGAGAAGGCAGAGTTTTGATGGGTTCTCTCGTCGTGGGGCTCTGGCTTTATAAGGGAAGAAGAAGGAGATATATAAGGGATCTCGTGAAGGAAGGTGACCATACGCGCGCGGCGGTGACCACATTCAAGGAATGAACAGGGACCCCGAGATGAGAGAGAGAGGCGCGAGAGGAGAGAGAAAGAAGAGGGAGAGGAGATAGGAGAGAGACTGAGCGAGAGAGGGAGAGAGACTCACTGAGTGTGGGGTCCACAAGAGAAAGGAAAGAGAGAGAAAGAGAGGAAGAAAGAGGAGAGAGACCGAGGGTTTGTTATAAGTTAGGATTTAAATTTGATAAAATATTTTTTAGTTAAAGAATTTTAACTGTCGAAATTTAAAATAAAGATATTAATTTAAATAAATTCGAATTTTGGCGGGATACCAAAATATTCCAAAACACGCCCGGGTCGGGTCTAAAAATTCAGTTTTAAAATATGAAAAATATATGCGACGACCAAATTTAAAAATGAAAGCTCGGGTAACGAAAATGCACACCCCCAAGAATGGATGCACGTACGTGCGCGTAGCCATCCAAACAAGTCAGTTTCACTGAACGGGACAGGAACAAGATGCGCGGATGCTACCACAGGGTTAGGGGTATCTGCAGGCCATGCAATATATCTTTAAAATATTTTACGTGACTTAAAATGTTATATGGTAAAAGATGCAATGCCGGATAAAATGCCAGTATGCAGTATTCATGAAAGCGCACATGTATTCATAACTATGAATCAAACAAGTTTCAAGCAAGCGGGTTGGGTCGAATACAATGTAAAATGTAAAATACCATTCGTACCCAAAACACGATAAATCAAGAAAACACCAAAATAAGCAAATACGATAACTGGAACTGGTATAAATGAACTAGTGGTGTTACATTATACCCAACTACAAAAAGAATTTCGTCCTCGAAATTCCAAGAACAAAGAAAGATAAACACTCAGGAAACTACAAGAATAAGTGTGGAAACTTCTGTCGAATCTCATCTTCTCGTTTCCAAGTCGATTCTCCATGTGAGCTATTCCCTCAAGAAACAAGTACGAGAGGAATAACCTTGTTCTTAAGGACCTTTTCTCTTTGATCAACAATCGACATCGGTCGCTCCTCAAAGGTCAAATCCTCTCTCACAGTCAGCTCCGAATGATCTAGCATGTGTGTTTCATCTCGAACATACTTACGGAGTTGAGATACATGAAACACGTCATGAACATTCACCAAAGATTGTGGTAAAGCCAATCGATAAGCTACTTCTCTGACACGCTCCAAAATCTCAAAAGGCCCCACGAATCGAGGACTAAGCTTGCCTCGACTCCCAAAACGAATCACTCCTCTAGTCGGTGATATCTTCAAGAATACTAGATCACCAACAGCGAACTCCAGAGGTCTTCTCGATGTATCGGCCCAACTCTTCTGCCGATCTTGTGCTGTCTTTATATGATTCCGGATAGTGTTAACTTTCTCCAATGTCTGCACGATCAAATCCGGTCCCAACAATCTTCGTTCTCCAACATCGTCCCAACAAACAGGTGAATGACACTTGCGACCATATAATGCTTCGAATGGAGCCATCTGAATAGTCGCCTGAAAGCCGTTGTTGTATGGAAACTCCACTAAGTGTAGATGATCTTCCCACGAACCCTTGAAGTCTAACATGCAAGCTCTCAACATGTCTTCAAGAGTTTGGATCGTTCTCTCCGACTGGCTATCTGTCTGAGGATGATAAGCTGTGCTAAACTTCAATCGAGTCCCCAAACTTTCCTGTAAGCTCCTCCAGAAGTGCGAAAAGAATCGGGTGTCACGATCGGACACGATGCTCACAGGTACTCCATGCAATCTTACAATCTCCTGCATGTACCGTTCTACCAACGCTTCCGTTGATTGACCAACTCGAAATGGTATGAAATGAGCTGTTTTGGTCAATCGATCAACAATCACCCAAACTGCATTGTTGCCCTTTGGACTCCGCGGTAAAGCTGTCACAAAATCCATGGTTATATGTTCCCACTTCCATTGAGGAATCGGAAGTGGTTGCAATAAACCAGCAACCCTTTGATGTTCAGCCTTAACTTGCTAACACACCAAGCACTTTGCTACAAAGCGAGCAATCTCCCGTTTCATGCCTTCCCACCAGAAATGATGTCGTAGATCTCGGTACATCTTCGTGCCTCCTGGATGTACGGAATATGCGGAACTGTGCGCCTCCGTCATAACTTCTTCGCGAATATCTCCTTTTGGCACACACAAACGGCTACCATATCGCAACGAACCATCTTCATGAATCAACAAGCCCGTTCGAAGTCCAGCTTCAACCTGCTCTCGAAACTTCAGCAATCTTGGGTCCTGTGACTGAGCTGCTTTAATACTCTCGATCAATGATGATTGTACTTGCAGCTGCATCAACTGTCCCGAAGAATGTGGTAGCACGATCTCCAACTCGAATCTCCGAAAGTCTTCAATAAGCTCCTTCTATGCAGTCAACATCCGAATTGCTGGCAACCGACTAAGCACATCCGGCACAACATTAACTTTCCCTGGATGGTACTTAAGATCAAGATCATAGTCAGCCATCGGCTCCAACCATCTGTGCTGACTCATGTTAAGCTCTTTCTGTGTGAACACATACTTTAGGATTTTGTGATCCATGAATACTTCGACCCTTTTGCCCAATAAGTAGTGTCTCCAAATCTTCAAAGTGAAAATCACAGCTGCTAGCTCCAAATAATGAGTTGGGTAATTCTTCTCATGGGTCTTCAACTGTCTCGATGCGTAAGCTATAACCTTCCCATGCTGCATCAAAACACATCCCAAACCTTTCCCAGATGCGTCGCTGTGAATCACCAATCCTCCGGAACTGTCTGGTATGGTTAAAATAGGAGCGGTTATCAATCTCTGCTTCAATGCCTCGAAAGCTAATGCACATTTATCCGTCCATATGAATGGTACTTCCTTATGCGTAAGCTTGGTCAGAGGCTCAGCCAAACGAGCAAAATTCTCCACGAACCTTCTGTAATACCCAGCAAGTCCAAGAAATCTTCTGATCTCTGCTACGTTCTTTGGAATCGGCCAATCTCGAACTGCTTCAATCTTTTCGGGATCAACGGCGATTCCATTTCGGGATACGACATGCCCCAAAAACTTCACTTCTTCAAGCAAAAACTCGCACTTGCTCATCTTTGCATACAATCTTTCTTGCTTCAATGTCTGCAGTGCGATCTTCAAGTGTTCTGCATGCTCTTCTATGCTCCTCGAGTAGACCAGAATATCATCAATGAACACCACTATAAACTGGTCTAAGAACGGTGAGAAGATTCGGTTCATCAAGTCCATGAATATCACCGGTGCATTCGTGACTCCGAATGTCATCACTAAATACTCGTAATGTCCATACCGAGTTCGGAACGCAGTCTTGCAAATATCTTCTGATTTAACTCGGACCTGATGATATCCGGATCGCAAATCCAGCTTCGAGAATACCCTCGCGCCATTAAGTTGCTCGAACAATTCGCTAATGCGAGGGATCGGGTACTTGTTCTTAATAGTCACCCAGTTCAATTCTCGATAATCGATGCACATCCTTCTCGTGCCATCTTTCTTCTTTACTAGGAGAACTGGAGCTCCCCAAGGTGAATTACTGCTGCGAATCAAACCCTTCTCACGTAATTCGGTAACCTGCTTCTTGACTTCTTCCAACTCCACTGGTGCCAATGGATAGTACGCCCTTGAGACTGGCGCTGCACCAGGAACAAGATCGATTGCGAACTCCACATCTCGTTTCGGCGGTAAACCTGAGATGTCCTCGAACACGTCCATGAAATCTCGAACTACAGCTGGCGCTTCTTCCTTATCAACTTCCATCGATGAAAGAACGTTGTTTGTCGGCCTAGCCCTAAACTCGACTGGCCCGACAGAATTGCTTCCTCCAGTAAAGATAAACTCCGGATGCCCGGGAATCTAGAAAATCACTTTCTTTGCCCTACAATCAATGTGAGCATGGAAAGTGCCGAGAAAATCCATTCCCAAGACAACTTCATAACTGCCAGTATCAATCACCAAGAAATCTGCAAATAATTCCCGTCCGCAAATGACGACTAAACAATCCTTACATTCTCTACTAGCCTTGATCTTCTCATTCCCAGTGTGTATGTCCCAACAACAAGATAAGGTCGTACAAGGAATCGAGCGTGTAGCAATAAACTTAGACGACATAAAACAATGAGATGCATCAGAATCGAATAATGCTAATTCGGGAAAACCATGAACAAGTAGGATACCTGAAACAACTTTTTCTGAAGCCTTAGCCTCTTCAGCCGTCACGGTAAATGCTCGAGCTTGATTGGGTCCATGAGTCAACTGCTTCTGCCCCTAAAATTATTTCTGCGGTGGTCTCTGAACGTCATCCTTCAATCGAAGCTTCGACGGACAAGTATCAACGTTATGATCAGTTGATCCACAAACAAGGCAAAGTACAAGTCTTCTTCGACAATCCTTCCATAAGTGTCCCGATCGTTGGCAATAGTCGCACATTGTTCTTCCTTTCTGCACGGTTGCGACGGTCTTCTTCATAGGTACAACACCACGTCTATTCACCGGAATACCTCTGCATGTATGCGCTTAGTTTGGTGTAAACGCTGGCTTCCGTACCGCACCTGCTTGCTGCTGCGTACCCCCAGTCTTCATAGATAAGCTCTGCTGCTCTCGGGCCGCTGTAAGCACTTGTGAGAAGGTGGTCAAACCCAGAGATATAATATGCCTCTGGATGTCCACATCCAAACTGCGCATAAACCTTCGTGCCCTATCAACTTCTTTGGCCACCAAAGGTCCAGCGAATCAACTGAGCCGTGTCCACTTAGCCGCAAGCGCATCCACGGATCCGCCGTTCTACTTCAAACTGATAAACTTTTCTTCCATTTCCTCCCGTGCAGTCTGCGGGAAGAACTTCTCCAAGAAACTCTTCGAAAAATCTGCCCAACTGATCGGCATGGGCAAGCGGGTCTCTTCCACAAGCCACTATTCACAGACATAGTCCACTAATTGGATGCGTACCACATCCACTCTCTTGTCCTCTGGAATCTGTGCTGCAACGAGCAAATTCTCCGTATCAACCAGCCGCTGCTCTACTGGCAACGGCTCTTCCAGACCAGTGAAAACGGACGGACCAAGTCTCCTGAAATCCGCCACGGTACCCACACGCTCCACTGGTGTAATACCCAGCCCCTTTTTATACCAATATCCGTATTTTGTTACTCTTAAAATTCATTTATTTTATTTTACAATTATTTTAGTATTATAACTTTCCCTAACCCTAATTTATCTCAAGCCCCATTACCTATCGATTCTATATTTTACAGATTCTTTTATTTTTCAAGCCGGCACCTCTTCTCTAATTTCCCTATTCTTATTTATTTCCAAACCAGGCCTACTTCCCTTTCTTTGTAAATTAAACCCAAACCATCAAATAATTTCACTCATATTTTTCCCACAGCCCGTGTCTAATAAACCCCCAGCCCACTTTTCCCATTCCATTAATTCCCTCAGCCCAAGAAATTCCTATCAAATTAAATTATTTAAACCATTTCCCCAGCCTTTCTCCGGCCCACGCCCAACTCCTTCAGCTCGAGCCCAGAACTCCATTTCATTTTTGATTATTTCCTAAAACCCAGCCCATTCCCTTTTTAAATAAACTTAATTCCTTTTTCTCCTAAAACCCAGCCCACTCCAACTCGGCCCACTCCTTTCAGCCGCCCGCTTCAACCCGACCCGGCCCACATACCCTTTCTTCTTCCCAACGGCTCTATCCTTTTCCCCCGCTCACGCGATCCATTTTCTCCGCCGACGCCCCCGCCCGCGCCCACGCCCACGTCGTGCGCCGTTACCCTCGCGATCCCCTCGTCTTCCCTATCCCTCTCCCCCTCACGTTCTCTCTCTCTTTCTTCCATTCTTCTCCTCCCCTCTCTTCATCTTGAGCCCATACCCACGCCCACTCCCGCGATCGCCCCGTCGCCGTAGCTACCATCACCGGCATTATAGTCGCCACCTCACCTCCTCTTCGGCCTCTCCACCGCCTCCCTTTCCCTACAACACCCTCTACCACCTCCAACCCCGATAACCTACCACCGAGCTCACCTTGCCATTGCCGTCAGCCTCTCCCTAACATCGCCGTCGTGACCACCGTTGAGATCTCCCTCTCTTTCACGCAACTACCTGACCACCTCCACCTTCGACCACCATCCATCGAGCTCCTCCTTGGCCGAGACACCACCTTACACCACCATGACCAACTTCTCCTCCAAGCTGAGGCCCAGTTCCCCTACTCCTTTCCCCCACTTCCTCCTTCTCAAACAAACTCCAAGCTTCTCGCTGCACCCCGAGACCTCACCCAACCAGCGACACCCCTTGGACCACCGCTCATTGTCACCAGAATCACCCGCTGAGCCACTGCGATGAACCCCACCTAGCCACCTTCACCAACAGTCGGGCCCCAGCCACATGCCTCCAAACTGACCCCATTCCTCTGCTGCACATCGCCACTGCCGCAATCCCATCACCGTCAACCTCGCTGCCACCGCCGCTGAACCCTGTGGGCCACCAAATCCTTCTTCGTCGCACCCGCTGAGCCATCAAGCCCAAGCTCAAGCTCCACCGAGGCCAACCCTTGTCGTGTTTGTGTCGTGATCGCGTCGTGCCATTGCAATAGATCGCCGTTGCTTCCGTGTTGTTACCGCGTCGCTGCTGTGCCATCAATTCATCGTCAAAGGCAAGTATTTTTACTTGCTACATGCTAATCTATTCGCGTTACAAACTTAAATCGTATAGATTATAAGTTTACAATTTCCAATAGATTATGTGCTATACATGTTCGATGCATGATCCCAATGAAAATACTCACCCAAATTGACGGAATTAGTTTGTTCATGTTGGCCCATGTAGAGATGAATATGGTGTATAAATTTCACTGGATAATACGACTGTTAATGACTAAAACGATTACCCCAAATATATCTGTAAAACTGGAACTTTCCCCGTATCTGAAAACAGTTAAAATTACCGTAAATTATGTATATACTGGAATGATGCGTTCGAAGGCTTAAATCGAATCCGACTCGACGAACTATAACCCTATGCAAGTTCCTAATGGTGTCTGTAATTAAATTGTGACAATATTTGGATCGGAGTGCGACTCTGGACTGCAGTCCAGAGCGACTCTGGTTAATGTGTGCTGTCCCGTGATATGTACCACCTTATTTCCTGAACTCATATGTTGCGTAACTCCATAGTTTATAAAAGGTGAATCTGTTATCTAGATAACACAAGTGGTTTCATTCCGTTTCATCGTCGTTTGCTATTTAAATTGTAAATTAAAAGAGCTGGACGTATAACAGTCCAGAACAAATTCAGAAGTGACAAACTGGTGATAAACAGTGTGTAACTCCTGACATACAGACGCGATTAAAAATACGTTTGTTGCGTTGAAAACCTTACTGAAAACCCTAGATTTCATTCACCTGTAGCGTCGCTAAATTCTGATCCCTACTGGGGTTAAAATGCGTTGCGAACGGACTTCCGATTCTGAAACCGGATTTCCAGCCGTGAACGCTTAAAATGAAATGGCCATATCTAGTAATCCTGAAACCCGATTGACGTGAAACTAAATTCGCTGGATAGATAATCAAAAATACTACTTATCCCCTGTTCATCGCTTTGCTAAATTTTGGCATATATTATTTATGATAAATTATGCAAGTGGTAGAATACCGATTTATGACATCTTAATCATGCTTTACATACTGTTTCCTCATCAAATCATACATATGTCACTGTATTGATAACCTAGTGATGATGTGCATTACCCAGTGTTAGGTATTAGTGGTGATTGTGGCAAGTACGTTAGTGTTCGTGCATGAGTGGATAAGTGAAAGTGACGCGTACTTGTACACAATCAGTGAACCCTATTATTCTATTGCATTGTCGACGTCTGTGGGACGCGTGTAAGTGTGACTATAAGTGATATGAGACACTTATGGAAGCTCTTGCATGGGTGTCACAGATAAGGCACCAGACACTGCCCATTTATCTTGGGTATTAGTCGGGACGTGCTTGATGGAGATCATGTCTCCAGTTCTTGCGCAGACTTGTCATGGACCGACCGGTATTTGAGGTTATGGTTGGCGTTTGATGTAGACCACGGGGTGTGGGATAGTTTGAGTGTGAGTTCAACAGAATCTCGGGAGTCCCATACCGGCTTATATATATGGAGATATATGGAGATTTACATGGTACATGATTATTACCGTGAGTTATATTTTGGGCCCGTGGTCCCTTGCCCTTGGGTCCTACCCTTGGATGGAGGACACTCGCGAGTGGTTGACTCTCACATTTGGACTGACGATAGGCTTAGTGACCTGTACAGTGAGACTTAGAGACTGATAGGAATAATGGCATTGATATACATTACTTACTGTGTTGTCATTCCTGGCATACTATTTTACTGCTTTACCGTTCACCTGATCTATTGGACACTTCATTGGTTACTGCATGTTCATATCTTTACCGTCTTGATTTACTGTTATATATATCTATTATCACTGTTCGAGTTGCCACTTGCATCTATATATTTATGTTGCTATTGTGTCGCTCTGACGACCTGAGTATGCATGCTCAGTGTGAGGAGTGGATCTAGCCGGGACCAGGACCAGACGTACATTGTGGACATCTTGATCAGCTATCCAAAGCTATACTCTTTTTACTTCCATCAGGTCAGTTCCTTGTACTTGTTTTGTTTCGTTTCAGATACTGCATTTCTCATTACCTGTGCGTTGTTTATTGATTACCACATAAAGCTAGAAGCCGAAGTGTGACTACGGCAGGATATTTCCTTGACCGTAGGAGCATGGCTGGCCTTGTCAACCCCTCGTATTCCGTATTTTGGGAAGCGGGGCGTGACATGGTTTTGTTGGTATCAGAGCCAGGTTTTGCTTCGATTGGGATTGCAGTTTTCCGTGTAGTGTATAACAATCTAAGACATCCTTCGGTCTGGATTGTGAAGTTGTTATTCTTGATCTTGATTCACATAGTGTATTCGGCTATGCATTTTGATCTATCCACTAGGGTTTCAGTGACTTGGAGTCCTACAGTGATTTCCACTTGTAATAAATTTCATCACATCTGATATTCTTGAATCCTTGCCCAATCCATACTATATTTTGATTCTTATAGCTTGTGCCTTATATCTTCCTCAAAATTATTGTTTCAGGATCATGTCGTCCAACGACTCTTCCTCTATCTCCACTCCCCAGGATCAGACTGTTGAGATTCTGAGTGTACTGCAAGGTCTGAAGGAAGCCCAGGAGCGAACGAACGACTTGTTAGTTGAAGGACTGAGAAGGTAGGTGAATCAGGCACCAGCGGGAGTCTCCAATCGTAAAGGGATCTCTGTTAGACGAGGAAAAGAGAAGAAGATGAAGCGCCCACCTGTTTCCCCGCGACAGAAGCAGCAGAAGACCCAATGTTGTGGGTACTGTAAGAGGCTAGGATATCTTCAGAGGGATTGTCGCCGCGCCCAAGGGAAATGTCTGATTTGCGGATCCAGTGAACATCTTATCAACGGTTTCCCAAAAAGGAAGGAACTACAAGGAGGAGACTCGTCCACACTCTCCAATTCTGCCAAGTGATGATTATTGCATAGTTCGAACTTCGAGGATAAGACGGACCCAGCACAGGATTCAACTCGCGTGACAAGAATGCAGCGGCCTAGTAATCGAAGAAGAGTTATCACGTTTTCTGCTTTTAATAAAATGTTGTCATCCTCTTGTAAATATTTCTTTTCGTTTGAAATCTTGTATCCGTTGAACTTTTAGTTGAATGCAATAAAAACTTTGAATCGTAATATATGTATCATTCTCTTGCTTTTCCCCTTATTTATACTATTCATTACCACAGTATTTTTAATTCTGATTTTTCAGTTCCTGCCCACCGCATATTTTCCTATACTCCGTACCCTTAGTTATTTTCTTGATGTGTTCCACTGTCTAATCATGACTCTTTCTTTTCAGGCCATGGCCCACCCTGGAGCAGCGCCGCATCTAGATGAGGATGCATAGTCATGCGTTTCCTTAGACCGCACGCTGATGAGTTCTGACGATGATATCAACGATCCCCAGGTCATCTTCGGAATCAGCGATTCCGAGGATGAAGGAGCCGCCGCCCCAGAGGTTGACATGATAGGCGATTCCGACGAAGAGGAAGGAGACCCTGAAGAGAACCCGATAGAGGAAGATCCCGAGGAAGGCATGTTCATATTAGAATATTGCATTTTATACCGCCCATTCTTACGCTCGGTTGTTTATAAGTAGGTGCTTTTAATCCGTGTTTGTTACATATTTACAGACTACAGGTCTCCAGTACAAATATTGCAAATCAAGACAAAATCTCCACAGTTACGCCAAAAGCAGAACATCTGTTGACAGCAGATAAAAGCCGGGTTTCGGTCATCCATATCCGTCCAGTGCCGAGTACCAGTTCCTGAGACAAGACAGATGACAATGGTCATTCGTGTCTGGGACAAGCACAGAGCACGAGGGGGGCTGCACAAGAATCAATGGGTGCGCGGAGCTCGAGGGAGAGAGAAGTCAAAAGTGAAAAAGATAATGCAATCTTGGACTTGGAAATCTGCAGATATTCTGGAAGACTTCTGTGCAGTATGAAGATTTCAAACACGAGGAAAAGCCAAACCAGGGAAAGCCACCAAATTTGACCAACCAACTCCACCACTTGGCCGCGGATCCGCGGCCAATAGGGGGTATTGGCCGCGGATCCGCGGCCATTATGGCTCCTTGCTGGGTCAAGTTTCATGGGCAGTTTGGTCTTTTCATTTAAGGGCAGATTGTTGCCCTAGGTTTCCCATTCCCCTCCTATAAATACCCCGGATCTGAGCAAAGCCAAGGGAGCACTTCTTTAGCCTCTTTTTTGTTAGTTTTTCTTCTTCTTTCTTCTTCTTCTTCATTCTTCCTCCATGAAAATTGTAGTGAGATCTTTTGAGTGGATGTTAATGAAGATGAGGGTTTTTGTATCTTTCTTGTTGGTTTAGCTCCCCCTTGAGATTCTTGCTTCCTCTTGATCATTCAACCTCTTCATTGAGCTTGAAAGGTTAAGGGTTAGTTATTGATCTCAAGGGTCGTATTTTCTCACGGGACTAGTTCTTCACTTCACATGCGTTCTTTACCCTTCTCTTGATCTTGCAACCTCTTAATTGAGCTTGCAAGTTTAAGGGTTGGCTATTGATCCCATGCTTGTCTTGAGTTCTAGTTTCTTGTTCTTTTTATCGTTTTTTATTACTTGCTTATTATTATCTTGCTTTACTTTCATGCACTTAAATTCCTTGCACTTAATTACTTGTAATCTTTTCTTTTCTTTGTTCTTTTCTTTTGCTCTTTGTTGTTTATTTTGTGAATGTTGTATTTACTGTTGTTGTTAAGAATCCATATGATATTGTAAGTTAACATTTCTTTACTCATTTCCTTTTCCCGTTATTTTCCATTGAACTCCGCCCAAACCATACGTAAGCGCTCCGTTAGGCAGCCTACCCTAACAAGGTAACGGTGATTCCTAACCGCGACCGGTTGCGTTCGGTTTGGCCGGAGGCAAAAGCAAGAGACAAGAACGGAAGGACAAGGGTAAATAAGCTGGATTCCACGAATATCGCGCTTAAATCCCCTAATCCACGTTGTTGCCGATTGCTCTAGCTTCAATTGGTCAAGACTCAGCTCAAAGGTTTTGAGTACGGATTTCTTTAGCTTACATTATCGTATCTTTTCTTAACAACTTTATACTTGCAAATAAACACATAGGTTAGAATCAAACTCATACAAATTCTTTATTGACTCGTCTAAAACAAGAAGGTAAAATACCATCATCTCCCTGTGGACCGACCCGTGCTCAACCGGCTAGCTGCATAGCGACACCGTCTTGATTGCGGTTAACTTTAATTCTTTCAATCAAATGGCGCCGTTGCCGGGGAGACGGTAGCGTATTTTCTTTCTTGTTATTCGGGTTGATATTCTTTTTTGTATATAAAAAAAAATATTTCTTTTTTTTTTGTTTTTGATCATTTTTGTGGGCAAGTGTGCAGATTTTTGCGTATTTGCAAACTGCAATTGTGGTGAGCAAAGTGTGCATTCAAGGGAAAGGTGATTACGAAGTACAATGCCAAAGATCCGGGTAGTTTGACCCGCGCAAGCGAACCTTTCAAGCTTACTGGATTTGATTCAACGGGGGTTTCCTAACCCAAAAACTTAACGGTACGTACTTTCCTAACACCTTCTTCTCAAATCCGACACATCCAATATACTATTCTTTGCAGGATTCTTTGCAAGTTCGCTAGCAAACGCTAAAAATTGACTAACCCGTATTTGTTGCAGTGTCGTGCATAACTAAAAAACGATTTTTTGATTCTTTATAGAATTTTTATTGAATTGAGCATTGCATACATTAATACGGACTTAAGGGCAAGCGAACCCCACAAGATACGGTAAAGGATTTCATCACCTTTTCCGTGGCCCACAAATCACGAACTTGAGCATAACGTTTACCCACACAAATTTTAAAAGAAATTAGACTTTAAGCCTTAAGGACTTCGCGCTCACTAGGAGAAGTTAACTGTGTTTAGAAGCTCGCTTAACGGTATATTGTTTACGGGGTGTCTAGGAAAGTGTTAACGGCGAAACCGCCAAAAGAGAAAGGGTTATTTAATTAAGGAACTTCGCGAAAGCGTTGGAAAACCTCCCCTTATCTCTGCACTTACCTGGCCTCGTGATCAGTGTATCTTGAGCCCGTTTCTCGACACAGTTTTTCTTCGACAATCAAGTTCTGGAGCAGGTCTAGTTGACCTAGGTGAACCCTAGAACGATTAGGTGTGTGGTATTTTTGTGTCGTGATTGTTTTTGTCCATATTCTTTTTTTTTTGTGTATACTTCATTCTTTTGTTAATATATATTTTTAATAAAAAAAAAATCATTCATTTTTCCCCTCCTCTTCTCTTCCTTTCTTTCCTTCTCTCTTCATATCATGGGTACCCCACCTCGCAAAACTCTTGCCGAACTTTGGTACCCACAACCGGACATTACTTCTTACGGTTCTTGCTTTGGCCGAACATCGAACGACCCCTCCATGCCAAAAATTTCATTGAGAGATCGGATAGACGCGTTTAGGACAAACAATTTGACTCCGCAATTCACTTCGTATCAACCATTTCAAACAGTCACCCCCGCTTATGTTGATACCCCTTTTGCAAGTCGTCCTTTGTCCATCGCTGAACGTATTGAACATTCCCGTAGCCGATCTTTCACTCCTTTCACCACTTCAAGTTCTTGGGATCAACAATTCCATTCACCTTCCTATCCAAATGTTGATCCTGCTCCTGTCCAGCCATTCAATTCCTACCAATCCTACCCTACTTTTGCACCTTCTCTAGACATTACTTCAGAACCGCCATTTGGGAGTTTTCAGTATCCAAACAACTTTGAATCTTTTACTGAAACCCCTTCACAACCTATGTCTAGTCTGGAACAGTCGTTGGAAGATTTTAGGGTAGCGTCAAGCCAATAGATGATGGATTTGAATGCGTCCATGGCCGCCCTCATGCAACCTAGTGACCCGGTAGCTAGTTTTCAACTAGCTCCAACTTTTTCAATGTATGATGAGGCGGCAGGACAGGCTGTGAATTTGAGTGGAGAGAGTGAGATGTACCCCCTTCCAAATCAAACCTACCCATCCCAAATTGAATCCCACACCTCCTGTTTTGAAAGTCTATCGAGTATCCCACATGATTTATCAATTGAAGATAGAATGATGAATGAGTTGTGCGACTTCGGAGTGTTTGATTTGCCCGATTGTGAAGGGACTCATCCAAGTGAAACCGATCCTAAACCTTTTGACCTCTACACCTCCATCTTAGAACCAGAATCGATTAATATCCATGCTTTTGATGAGGTGTCTGAGAAAATAGACTTTCACTTGATTGAGGATATTGACGCAGGGAACATTTTGGATGATGAACCCGTAGATTTCGCTGAGTTTTTCTCTTCAAATCATCATCCCGAGTCATTAACTGTTTTTCCCGAACCCCATATGCGTCTTGATTTTGATGAAATTTGCATGGATAAGCTTAACTTTGAGGAGAATTCTGAGGATAGTTTTGAGGATGAACCAGTTATAATTGATGAGTCGGATTTTCCAATTCATCCTGTTCCTTTCATTGACTGTGTACACCCTCCTGAACCTTTACCTGATACCCCCCATCGACCACTCCTCTCCATCGTTCCAGCATTGCAAGAAACCGTTTCACTTTCATTTCATATGTCTGGTTTACCAAGTTCGGCGTACCCATGGTTTCTTACGATTCTTGAAGGATTTGACCCCATTTCTCGACGGGTTAATAGCTTAGCACAATCGCTTTTTACACATCGCTCATCACAAATTGTGCTAATCTATTTACTCCATTTGCACCCTCAAGTTCGTATTTCACTTCTTTCTCCCTTCCGCCATTCTTCTTCCTCTTATATACCTAGACCGTATACCACTTCTATCTCAATACGGTCTCGCGTATTCTCCCTCTCTTTTCTCTACGCCTTCTTCCACCAACCTGTACATTATAGCGATAAAATCTTTGAATGGTTGGTGCTCACCTTTGGCCTGTGTAAGGCCTTGTATAGATTGATACTGTTCTTTCCCCCCTAATCCTGAACTTCAAACGCTTAACAGTGGAAACACTGTTTCACTTAAGTTTGGGGGGAAACTTTTTTTGTATATATTTTTTTTGTTTTCCTTTTTTTGTTTTGTATATAATTTGTTCTTAGGAAGAGCACCGACAATTTTGACCCTCTTGGTATAGCCTGACAGTGAGGGCACTGTCAAGTTTAAGTTTGGGGGTGTGCTCGGTAAGCTTTCTTACTTCGCATTCATTTGTATATTTTGCATTTGCATACCTTATTAAAAACCCATAAAAATCGAAAATTTTCCAAAAAATATAAAAACTTTGTCGTCAAGTTAGCTAATAGGGTAACTTTGATTTTTATTCTGAAAGTTTAGTTGATATATTAGAAATAACTAACTCATAGGCTTGGGAATTGAAAACCCTAAAAATAACCCTCATTCTGTCTAACTTTGGTAAGTATACATCCTTACAGTTTTTTTTGAGAAATAGGTAATCTTGAGTTCAGTTCTTGAGTTAAGTCAAGATAAAGGGAAAGTATTGAAGCTTTACCGGAGGATAAGTCTGAAAAATAGTTTCTTTTCTTGAGTTCAAATTTAGAAAGTATATACCCTACAAACTGCACTTACACGCACCTTGAAACTTGGGATAGTAGAGGATACCTAGAAATACTCTTGCCTGAAAGCCTAGTATGAAAGAAAAAACGGTATTTAAAGCTAAACACCAAAAGAGCATATTGAAAAATATATCCGGTCTTGAAAAAGAAAAAGAAAAAAAAAGAAAAAGAAAAAAAATAGAATAAAGTCAAGACCTGGAAACTGCTATTTACGCTTTAATGTTCACACATTCAGTAATCGGCCGTTAGTGCCTCAAGAAGCATTAATAGTCGCATGAAAGGTGTGTGAGCAAATCCGTCCATCCTTAATGAAAAGAAGTAGTATTAGGTATTAGGGCAAGGGTATTATAGCTTGAATTGAATTCTTGAGTGTAGGGGTGCAAATATACACTCACGTAGGGGTATACAATCGATGTTTGGATAAAAGATAGAGATAAAGAATAAGACTTGTGTTTTCTGTAAAGTTGATAAAAATCCCTGATTTGAGGCCGCGCTTTAGAAGGAAAACTCAGGTGAACCGACATCTTTCTAAAACCTTTTTGGAACGTATATGATCTAAGGTTAAATAGATAGGATGTGTGAAGAATAAGGGTTGGATATTTCTAACTTAGGATGATAGAGTTTCTAACGTAAAAAGTAAACTGTAAGAGTAAAATCAACGTTAACTTATGACACTAGCTTGACGGGATTTTGTGGGTGTAATCCGCTGAAAACCCTCAGGAGACAACACTCCTCCTACTAGGGACACCTAGAGGTTTAACGGCTTGTTGCACGCGCTCAGTGCAATCGCATTCCCTGCGAAAGTGCGGTTATCATTTTATTTTTATGAATAATTGGTTTTGCTCGGGACGAGCAAAAGTTAAGTTTGGGGGTATTTGTTCATATTAGAATATTGCATTTTATACCGCCCATTCTTGCGCTCGGTTGTTTATAAGTAGGTGCTTTTAATCCGTGTTTGTTACATATTTACAGACTACAGGTCTCCAGTACAAATATTACAAATCAAGACAAAATCTCCACAGTTACGCCAAAAGCAGAACATCTGTTGACAGCAGATAAAAGCCGGGTTTCGGTCATCCATATCCGTCCAGTGCCGAGTACCAGTTCCTGAGACAAGACAGATGACAATGGTCATTCGTGTCTGGGACAAGCACAGAGCACGAGGGGGGCTGCACAAGAATCAATGGGTGCGCGGAGCTCGAGGGAGAGAGAAGTCAAAAGTGAAAAAGATAATGCAATCTTGGACTTGGAAATCTGCAGATATTCTGGAAGACTTCTGTGCAGTATGAAGATTTCAAACACGAGAAAAAGCCAAACCAGGGAAAGCCACCAAATTTGACCAACCAACTCCTCCACTTGGCCGCGGATCCGCGGCCAATAGGGGGTATTGGCCGCGGATCCGCGGCCATTATGGCTCCTTGCTGGGTCAAGTTTCATGGGCAGTTTGGTCTTTTCATTTAAGGGCAGATTGTTGCCCTAGGTTTCCCATTCCCCTCCTATAAATACCCCGGATCTGAGCAAAGCCAAGGGAGCACTTCTTTAGCCTCTTTTTTGTTAGTTTTTCTTCTTCTTTCTTCTTCTTCTTCATTCTTCCTCCATGAAAATTGTAGTGAGAGCTTTTGAGTGGATGTTAATGAAGATGAGGGTTTTTGTATCTTTCTTGTTGGTTTAGCTCCCCCCTGAGATTCTTGCTTCCTCTTGATCATTCAACCTCTTCATTGAGCTTGAAAGGTTAAGGGTTAGTTATTGATCTCAAGGGTCGTATTTTCTCACGGGACTAGTTCTTCACTTCACATGCGTTCTTTACCCTTCTCTTGATCTTGCAACCTCTTAATTGAGCTTGCAAGTTTAAGGGTTGGCTATTGATCCCATGCTTGTCTTGAGTTCTAGTTTCTTGTTCTTTTTATCGTTTTTTATTACTTGCTTATTATTATCTTGCTTTACTTTCATGCACTTAAATTCCTTGCACTTAATTACTTGTAATCTTTTCTTTTCTTTGTTCTTTTCTTTTGCTCTTTGTTGTTTATTTTGTGAATGTTGTATTTATTGTTGTTGTTAAGAATCCATATGATATTGTAAGTTAACATTTCTTTGCTCATTTCCTTTTCCCGTTATTTTCCATTGAACTCTGCCCAAACCATACGTAAGCGCTCCGTTAGGCACCCTACCCTAACGAGGTAACGGTGATTCCTAACCGCGACCGGTTGCGTTCGGTTTGGCCGGAGGCAAAAGCAAGAGACAAGAACGGAAGGACAAGGGTAAATAAGCCGGATTCCACGAATACCGCGCTTAAATCCCCTAATCCACGTTGTTGCCGATTGCTCTAGCTTCAATTGGTCAAGACTCGGCTCAAAGGTTTTGAGTACGGATTTCTTTAGCTTACATTATCGTATCTTTTCTTAACAACTTTATATTTGCAAATAAACACATAGGTTAGAATCAAACTCATACAAATTCTTTATTGACTCGTCTAAAACAAGAAGGTAAAATACCATCATCTCCCTGTGGACCGACCCGTGCTCAACCGGCTAGCTGCATAGCGACACCGTCTTGATTGCGGTTAACTTTAATTCTTTCAATCAAGGCCCGATAGAAGAATATCCAGTGGAGGAAAATCCCATGGAAGAGAATCCATAAGAAGAGAATCACATGGAAGCAGACCTCGATGAAGAAGCTCCAGCCGAGGAAGGAGGACCAGAAGAACAAGACCCTACGGTGGAAGAACTCCCAATGGCGGTCCGTGCGAGGCGCTATGGGAATGGACGCCCCTACCTGAGCGCGCGAGCCTACCGCAACCTGCTGAACCTCCACAACCGCGACTGACGGAATTTTTAGATGTTGTCTTCTCTGGCCAAATAAATCTATGTATAGTTTAGGGTCATCTGTTACTTTTCGAGGGTGATTTGTTTCAAATTTTCTAGAATGAAATAAACTTTCTGAGTTCGCAAATCTTTTGTTTACTGGTTCACTTGATGCTTTGACTTTCCCCTATCTCCTGAGACCCCTGACTGTCCACCCCTATACCTTGTGCTGTTTCGACCCTCACTTAGATTAACAAGTACCGCACCCTGATCTTTTGAATGGGCCACCCTTCATCCTTCGTATATGCCTCGTTTGAGATCCTTTTGGGAGGGGAAATTGATAGTAAAATTTCCGAGTTAGCTGACCTTTCGGATTTTTGATTCACATGATGTATCGACCGTTATCCTCCCCATACTTTTTCCCTTATAGTCCATTGCTGCTCACCCTTACTTCCTGTGCTGATCGACCCCAATCTCTTTGACCTTCAGTCTAAAGCCGTCACACTCCGACCTTTTGTATGAGCCACACTTCATTGTAATCCCTACCCTAGCTAGCTCTATATATTTGTGCTTTTCCCTATTACCCTAACTATATTTGGGGACATCATTATTCGAAAATTTAGTTTTCATTATTTTGTATTTATCGAGGAGTGCGTGTTATTGACTACTCCATTTTATGTATTTTAAGTACAATACTATTATTCTCATTTTTCGGTAGCGCGACCATATGTATTACACAGATTATTTTTGGTGCTATGCTTCTTATTTCATCATATGGTTTTCTAAGTTATGTTAAAATGGTTTGGTTGATACGTTATTCTAAAAATGTTTTGAACCACCGACAAGTCCTTCACTGCTTCATAATGATTATGCCTTACACTTATTATTTCTGCTGTGCTACTTTTGTTATACATATATGTGCACATATTTGGGTTTCGATTTTTATCGAGCACGCCTCGAATATTATTGTTCGTTATTGTTATTTATATTCCAGTATACATGTAGTTTGCCCTTATAGTTGTTCATGCCTTATACTTATTTAGACCTATCCTTTCTGTATGTTGTTCTTACATGTAAAGACCTTCAAAAATTTTATCCACCCGTTTTAAGTAAATCACTAGGTGTTAGTGTTCCATGTGGTAGCCTTTCGCGTGTTATTTTGTAGCTTACCGTTATTTTAAATTTCGAGGACGAAATTTTTGTAAGGGTGGTATGATATAATACCCAGCCCCTTTTTATACCAATATCCGTATTTTGTTACTCTTAAAATTCATTTATTTTATTTTACAATTATTTTAGTATTATAACTTTCCCTAACCCTAATTTATCTCAAGCCCCATTACCTATCGATTCTATATTTTACAGATTCTTTTATTTTTTAAACCGGCACCTCTTCTCTAATTTCCCTATTCTTATTTATTTCCAAACCAGGCCCACTTCCCTTTCTTTGTAAATTAAACCCAAACCATCAAATAATTTCACTCATATTTTTCCCACAGCCCGTGTCTAATAAACCCCCAGCCCACTTTTCCCATTCCATTAATTCCCTCAGCCCAAGAAATTCCTATCAAATTAAATTATTTAAACCATTTCCCCAGCCTTTCTCCGGCCCACGCCCAACTCCTTCAGCTCGAGCCCAGAACTCCATTTCATTTTTGATTATTTCCTAAAACCCAGCCCATTCCCTTTTTAAATAAACTTAATTCCTTTTTCTCCTAAAACCCAACCCACTCCAACTCGGCCTACTCCTTTCAGCCGCCCGCTTCAACTCGACCCGGCCCACATACCCTTTCTTCTTCCCAACGGCTCTATCCTTTTCCCCCGCTCACGCGATCCATTTTCTCCGCCGACGCCCCCGCCCGCGCCCACGCCCACGTCGTGCGCCGTTACCCTCGCGATCCCCTCGTCTTCCCTATCCCTCTCCCCCTCACGTTCTCTCTCTCTTTCTTCCATTCTTCTCCTCCCCTCTCTTCATCTTGAGCCCATACCCACGCCCACTCCCGCGATCGCCCCGTCGCCGTAGCTACCATCGCCAGCATCACAGTCGCCACCTCACCTCCTCTTCGGCCTCTCCACCGCCTCCCTTTCCCTACAACACCCTCTACCACCTCCAACCCCGATAACCTACCACCGAGCTCACCTTGTCGTTGCCGTCGGCCTCTCTCTGACATCGCCGTCATGACCACCGTTGAGATCTCCCTCTCTTTCATGCAACTACCTAAAAAACCTCCACCTTCGACCACCATCCACCGAGCTCCTCCTTGGCCACCACGACCAACTTCTCCTCCAAGCTGAAGCCCAGTTCCCCTACTCCTTTCCCCCACTTCCTCCTTCTCAAACAAACTCCAAGCTTCTCGCTGCACCCCGAGACCTCACCCAACCGGCGACACCCCCTGGACCACCGCTCATTGTCACCAGAATCACCCCCTGAGCCACTGCGACAAACCCCACCTAGCCACCTTCACCTACAGTCGGGCCCCAGCCACATGCCTCCAAACTGACCCCATTCCTCTGCTGCACATCGCCACTGCCGCAATCCCACCACCGTAAACCTCGCTGCCACCGCCGCTGAACCCTGTGGGCCACCAAATCCCTCTTCGTCGCACCCGCTGAGCCATCAAGCCCAAGCTCAAGCTCCACCGAGGCCAACCCTTGTCGTGTTTGCGTCGTGATCGTGTCGTGCCATTGCAATAGATCGTCGTTGCTGCCGTGTTGTTACCGCGTCGCTGCCGTGCCATCAATTCATCGTCAAAGGCAAGTATTTTTACTTGCTACATGCTAATCTATTCGCGTTACAAACTTAAATCGTATAGATTATAAGTTTACAATTTCCAATCGATTATGTGCTATACCTGTTCGATGCATGATCACAATGAAAATACCCACCCAAATTGACGGAATTGGTTTGTTCATGTTGGCCCATGTAGAGATGAATACGGTGTATAAATTTCACTGGATAGTACGACTGTTAATGACTAAAACGATTACCCCAAATATATCTGTAAAACTGGAACTTTCCCCGTATCTGAAAACCGTTAAAATTACCATAAATTATGTATATACTGGAATGATGCGTTCGAGGGCTTAAATCTAAGCCGACTCAACGAACTATAACCCTATGCAAGTTCCTAATGGTTTCTGTACTTAAATGGTGACAATATTTGGATCGGAGTGCGACTCTGGACTGCAGTCCAGAGCGACTCTGGTAGCTGTGTGCTGTCCCGTGATATGTACCACCTTGTTTCCTAAACTCGTATGTTACGGAACTCTACATTTTATAAAGGGTGAATCTGTTAGCTAGATAACACAAGTGGTTTCATTCCATTTCATTGTCGTTTGCTATTTAAATTGTAAATTAAAAGAGCTGGACGTATAACAGTCCAGAACAGATTCAGAAGTGACAAACTGGTGATAAACAGTGTGTAATTCCTGACATACAGACGCAATTGAAAATACGTTTGTTGCGTTGAAAACCTTACTGAAAACCCTAGATTTCATTCACCTGTAGCGTCGCTAAATTCTGATCCCTACTGGGGTTAAAATGCGTTGCGAACGGACTTCCGATTCTGAAACCGGATTTCCAGCCGTGAACGCTTAAAATGAAATGGCCATATCTAGTAATCCTGAAACCCGATTGAAGTGAAACTAAATTCGCTGGATAGATAATCAAAAATACTACTTATCCCCTGTTCATCGCTTCGCTAAATTTTGGCATATATTATTTATGATAAATTATGCAAGTGGTAGAATACCGATTTATGACATCTTAATCATGCTTTACATACTGTTTCCTCATCATATCATACATATGTCACTGTATTGATAACCTAGTGATCATGTGCATTACCCAGTGTTAGGTATTAGTGGTGATTGTGGCAAGTACGTTAGTGTTCGTGCATGAGTGGATAAGTGAAAGTGACACGTACGTGTACACAATCAGTGAACCCTATTATTCTATTGCATTGTCGATGTCTGTGGGATGCGTGTAAGTGTGACTATAAGTGGTATGGGACACTTATGGAAGCTCTTGCATGGGTGTCACAGATAAGGCACCAGACACTGCCCATTTATCTTGGATATTAGTCGAGACGTGCTTGATGGAGATCCTGTGTACAGTTCTCGCGTAGACTTGTCATGGACCGACCGGTATTTGAGGTTATGGTTGGCGTTTGATGTAGACCACGGGGTGTGGGGTAGTTTGAGTGTGAGTTCAACAGAATCTCGGGAGTCCCATGCCGGCTTATATATATGGAGATATATGGAGATTTACAGGGTACATGATTATTACCGCGAGTTATATTTTGGGCCCGTGGTCCCTTGCCCTTAGGTCCTACCCTTGGGTGGAGGACACTCGCGAGTGGTTGACTCTCACACTTGGACTGACGATAGGCTTAGTGACCTGTACAGTGAGACTTAAAGACTGATAGGAATAATGGCATTGATATACATTACTTACTGTGTTGACATTCCTGGCATACTATTTTACTGCTTTACCGTTCACCTGATCTATTGGACACTTCATTGGTTACTGCATGTTCATATCTTTACCGTCTTGATTTACTGTTATATATATCTATTATCACTGTTTGAGTTGCCACTTGCATCTATATATTTATGTTGCTATTGTGTCGCTCTGACGACCTGAGTATGCATGCTCAGTGTGAGGAGTGGATCTAGCCGGGACCAGGACCAGACGTACATTGTGGACATCTTGATCAGCTATCCAGAGCTATACTCTTTTTACTTCCATCAGGTCAGTTCCTTGTACTTGTTTTGTTTCAGATACTGCATTTCTCATTACCTGTGCATTGTTTATTGATTACCACGTAAAGCTAGAAGCCGAAGTGTGACTACGGCAGGATATTTCCTTGACCGTAGGAGCATGGCTGGCCTTGTCAGCCCCTCGTATTCCGTATTTTGGGAAGCGGGGCGTGACAACTGGTTTGGCCATAACATTGTTTACGGACTGCTGGACGGTCCGCAAACCTTCCTGAAAAGCTTTGGCTTGCCGCTGGTTCAGCTCGGTCTGCCGTTTTTGTTCTCCAGCATCCCCCGAATTACTCCAAGCAAAGCGGCGTCATCAACAAGCCTCTGGTACGCCCTCAGATTTCTGTCTGCCATGTTCTTGAAACCAAAACACCGAAAAAGATTAGTATGATAACAAGATTCAAACCATAGATCAAGGATATGAATTAAGACTAGAACTCCAAGTTACTTAAATAGAGTACCACATTATAACCATACCGCGGTACATAGTTACAATCACATAACTCCACCCAAGTCACCCAAATTCTAGAGATAAACAATAGGAAACCAAAGTTTCAAGCCGAGATGCAAAGAGGTTTGCATATCGTCAAGGTAAGAATCAGGAGGAAGTTAAGATTCAAAAAATGGCAAGAAAGTAAAGTGGTAGGACATGTTCCTAATCATGAGTATTCTGATTCGTGTATTGGGTCCAATACCCAACTACAAAAGAATCAAACCCGATTAACCTAGATCCTATGGCTCTGATACCAAAGAAACCCTGTCACGCCTCGCTTCCCAGAGTGCGCTAAGATAGGCACGTGACAGAGCCAACCATACTACCTGTGAACAGGAAATATCCCTCCACAGTCACATTACGGCTGTAGAGATATCAAGAACAGTAATAAACTATCTAACACATGTCCATAAGCCAGAATAAACGAGTCATGAAATAAAATAATGCGGAAGCAAAAGATCCAAGTACAATAATAAACTGGAATGTACGTCCCATAATGCGGGCTCACATCAGGAATGAAAATACTGAAAGGAAAACTAAACTAAACTAATAACAAGTCCTCACTGCTCGGCCTGTTGATCAAAATACTCATGGACAGCTTGCGATAAGGATAAGGGATCAGGGCCATGCAAAACCCATATGTCAGTGCGTCATAATATCAATAATTCTAAGTAAGCAGGATATAGTGAAATATGCTGGCATGAAGTATGAACAGTAACAAGTCATCAGTAACAAGTAAACAATAACATGAATATAGATCAGTGAACAAGATATAAATAGGTGAAGTGCAGTGAGTAGTCTAAACTGTGCTATAGGGTTATCTAATCTAAAATTATTCAAAATCAATTAATGTAATCCTCGCCGTAACCCATCGGTCTATGCCCCGTTCAACCCTACGGGACCACGGTAATAAGATATGATAGACTGTGAGTCTATGTCCCATTCAACCCCAAGGGACCATGGTAACAAGATGTAATAGCCCTTTGAGTTACGTTCAGATACATTCTTGATTTCTCCATACCCCCAAGGTTATGTGTGTAAATCGGGTATTGATAAATCTAGAGCTAATACCAACACAGGATCAAGCAGGTACAGGTTTGTCTGTATAGACAACAGGAAATGTCCGTAGGGACAACAGGTCAAGATTGTCGGCATTAGTAACAAGATCAGGTAACATGTCAAGCTGTGGTACATCAGGTCATGTCAGGTGATGTACATGTATCAAGTCATGTCAAGTAGTGCACAAGTATCAAGTCATGTCAGTAGTAGTGTATCAGGTCATGTCAGATAGTGCACAAGTATCAAGTGGGTGCTCATGATCAAACTGTAATAAGTATGGGTGCACAAAATCAAGTATGGAGTACTAATATAACAATAAAATGAAATAATGTGACATGGTATACAAATAGATATAAAATCAATGATATGGATGCACGACTGTCGATTAGGGTTATATTTATAGTTCCAATACTAATTAGGATGCACTATATTAAACATGGGGTGTTAATATCATATTATTATGTATTAATGTGATCTATAGAAGCAGTTATATATATATTAAATGAGATGGATGCAAACGGGTATCCGAAAACAGTAAAACTGTAAAATGGTAATGTGGGATGTACAACTAAGCAATATAAGATGTAAATATTCCATTGAGTACAGTATATTGTAATATAGTATGTAATAAGATAGGTTTGCATGGGCTAGATGTAAAGTAACACGTACGGATGCAGACGGATGTCGAAAAACGGTAAAAGTAAACATAGGGTGCATAATTTGAAATACCAGTATTGTATTTATTAAAATAGATATATATAAAGTAATGTAACATGTAGCAAGATAAACTTGCCTAGACGGAACGTGAAACGGATATGTACGCTACGTCCCACGTCAGCGAAATGTCGCGACGTGCGCAGGGCACACGGAACGGGTCCAAATAACGCATGAGGGTGATTACGCAGTTAAGGTACGTCGTCTGGATCGTCGGCGTCGATCCCGGCTCCGGCGAACGCTAAAACAAGATTCAAGAAAGTTAAAGAAAAAAAAAGAAAAGAAAGAAAGAGGAAGAAGAAGAAGGATAGGTGATTGCTTACTGGGGTTGTGCACAGAGGTGAAGACAGAGAGGGTGATGGTGTCGACGAGATCAATGGAGCTCCGGCAAGGCTAGGGTTTGGTTTAGAGGAGTTAGGGTTAGGTTAGGGTTTGGGCTGTTGAAGGTGCAGGCTGGGATTTGTGTGCAGGGGTTTGGTGTAGGAGGGAGAAGTGTAGAGGAGAGGGAGAGGAGAATGGGGTGGTGACGGCGAGGCCTAGGGATCGCCGGCGGCGAGGTGCAAGGTGATGGGTTTGGGTGTGCAGGGTTGGTGCTCGAGAATTTCTGGTGTAGGTGTTGGGTTGGAGGCGGAGGAAAGAAGATGACGACTAGGTCGGGAGGTCGGCGGCGGTGTAGGGTGCAACGATGGGTTCTGTTGGGGTTTGAGGGTGCATGTATTGGCTCGGGAAGAAAAGAAGAAAAAGGAGATGGCGATGAGGAGGAGATGGAGGCTCGGTGAGATTGAGGGTGAAGAGGAGCTGAAGTTTTTAGGGTTAGGGTTGAGAAGGCAGAGGGTTGATGGGTTCTCTCGTCGTGGGGTTCTGGCTTTATAAGGGAAGAAGAAGGAGAGATATTAGGGATCTCGTGAAGGAAGGTGACCATACGCGCGCGGCGGTGACCACATTCGAGGAATGAATAGGGACTCTGAGATGAGAGAGAGAGGCGCGAGAGGACAGAGAAAGAAGAGAGAGAGAGAAGAGAGAGGAGAGAGGAAAGAGACTGAGCGAGAGAGGGAGAGAGACTCACTGAGTGTGGGATCCACAAGAGAGAGAAAGAGAGGAAGAAAGAGGAGAGAGACTGAGGGTTTGTTATAAGTTAGGATTTAAATTTGATAAAATATTTTTTAGTTAAAGAATTTTAACTGTCGAAATTTAAAATAAAGATATTAATTTAAATAAATTCGAATTTTGGCGGGATACCAAAATATTCCAAACACGCCCGGGTCGGGTCTAAAAATTCAGTTTTAAAATATGAAAAATATATGCGACGACCAAATTTAAAAATGAAAGCTCGGGTAACGAAAATGCATACCCCCAAGAACGGATGCACGTACGTGCGCGTAGCAATCCAAACAAGTCCGTTTCACTGAACGGGACAGGAACAAGATGCGCGGATGCTACCACAGGGTTAGGGGTATCATGCAGGCCATGCAATGTATCTTTAAAATATTTTACGTGACTTAAAATGTTATATGGTAAAAGATGCAATGCCAGATAAAATACCTGTATGCAGTATTCATGAAAGTGCACATGTCTATGTAACAAGTCAAGATAATTCATAACTATGAATCAAACAAGTTTCAAGCAAGCGGGTCAGGTCGAATGCAATGTAAAATGTAAAATATCATTCGTACCCAAAACACGATAAATCAAGAAAACACTAAAATAAGAAAATACGATAACTGGAACTGGTATAAATGAACTAATGGTGTTACACGTGGTCGGTGATGATACACCTCGGGATACCGAACCGGAGTATTATGTTGTTCTGCAGGAACTTGATGGTCGTGGCGACGTTCGGTTTCCTGATGGGGACGGCCTCGATCCACTTCGTGAAGTAGTCCACCGCGGCGAGGATGTACTTGTGTCCGCCCGTACCGGGAGGGAACTGGTGTAGGGTTACCAGGCACACTCAAGAGGTTCCACAAGGCATCAACCATGCCAAACAAAAATTTTCCGGTGCCGAGAAACCCTAATATAGATCGTTAACTAGAAGTAAAGGCGAAAAGCAAGCAAGTAAACAACTTTATTGCTAAGTGAAAAGGGACAACAACCTTTGTAGATCCGCTCCACCATTTCTTTAGCTCCGTGTTGACGTCCCTCCGCTGCGATCATCGGATCCTGGACTCTAGCGATGGTTTCGTCGGAGAAATGATCGGGCTAGGTCATTGACTTCGAGGCCGAAGATGATCTACGTCGGGGAGACTCAAACTCAAGCTATTCCTTCACTTGGTCAAAAACTTTGTGAAGAGAACGCCCTATACTACATGGCAAGTAGTAGAGGATGAAGAAATAAGAAGTGGGTTCACTTTAGAATTGGATTTCTCACTCTTTTTCTCATGGCACCATTGGAGCTCTCAAGCTTTTGTGAGCTTGATGAAGATGAAGAAGAAGAAAGAATCATATCAATTAAAAGAATAATATGAATACTTATCCTTTTAATCATGGCACCATGGTTGAGTTAAGCCCTCATACTTAACTCATGTAGAGAATTAACCATAGCATAAGGTTAAGGGTTGGATTAGCTAATGTCTTAAGCAAATGACAAAGAGAGTTGACTTTGTCAATGTTTATCAAGCTTCATGAAGCTTGATAACTTTGACCAAAGTCACACTCTTTTGTTATATGCTTAGAAAAATAGTAAACCCTAATCTAACCTTGATTTGGTTCAAGTCTCATACATACAACTTGTTTGTATCATCAAGCATGATACAAACATGTACACTTGCATATATCACATATAAACAATGTGCACATACAAGTGAGAAAATCAATCTTAAGTAAACCAATACTAGTTAATGTAAAGTAATATATCAAATATATAATTATACATTAAATCATTAAATCAACACTTGATTTAACGATCCGGTCATATCGCATATAACCGACTAATATCAAGTGTATCAATGTATCGAATCAACACTTGATTCGGTAACCCGGCTATATCACATATAACCGACCGATGATACAAATCGCGAGAATAGAATACAATATCACATACTGGTATTATTCTCGGTCCCGCACATATCTCATATGCGCTCCTATTTCGTTTCGCTTGAGCCAGGAAACCCCTGTGTAGGACTCTAAAGACTCGTCAATACGCCGGCAGTAAGTGATGATCATATCAAACACCCACAAGCCGCAAGCGGTCTGCTAAACGTAACGGCCACCCGGGTATTGAGCGATCAGAAGATCAACGAGCAAGCCCGCTCACACTCCTGTGAATCCAACGAGTAACACTACCATACAGTCCGGTCTGTTCGTCTGATATGTCGCATATCTTGTCTAGGGGTGGTAAACGTCAGACCCCAATAACTCGATAAGTCGTGTCGATATGAGGCTCATAACGGGTTGAGAAACTACTGGTAACACTTACCAGTAAATCCCTAAAGCAGCCTTGGCCAAGGACTTCCTGTTATAGCCAATCGAGCACTGCGCAACATCAACTCCCTATACCGGGAGAGACGAAACCCCTCCTATCGCTCATTGCCTCCATATGATTCGGGACTGTACCCAAAAGCCACCTTTTTGCACGCCCTCATGGACGTGGTATGATGGAAATCAAAGCACAGTGGGAATCACACAAGACTCTATGACGATCTCGGGTCTACAGACTAACCTGTACCAGTGTCACCAGAGAACTGCCATCTGACGTAAGGTATAATACCATCTGGGAGTTCTCGGCGAGTCCGTCCAGTGTACCCAGTCTCCACTGAGCACCCGTATATCATCTCTGATGTCAAACACCAATGGATATGGGATCATTCATCGCCCATCTGTATGGGTCGAGAAGGTATACGCTAGTCTACTCTGGTATATCGATGCCCCGTCTCGATACACCCACGACTAGGGACTTTGAAGGATGTACTTATGGACTACCACGTCCCCACTAGTATGATCCGCATCATAGTCCAGATAGTCAAGTACACATCCTAAGGGCTTTACTAACATGTAACAGAGAGACAATCTGTGTACACGTTAAGGTAAAGAGTAACCAGATAGCATATTATCATATCGAGCAAGAAAGTCATCCCTATATATGTCCAAGCATCCACTAAAATATACATCCTATGTATAGTAATGGCCTCTAGGGCATACATATAACTAACAACTGGCCTATCATGTCCATTCCCTACTGGGAAAACGGCCAGGGAGAGGTTAAGGCCGTTAGCTCGGTAGCCGGAAGACAGGGTATGCTGCCATGGAGTTGGCAGCTTTTGCACCTTCTGACGAGCTTCTGGGCGTCCTGATGAATGGTCGGCCAATAGTACCCTTAGAGGAGCGTCTTCTGGACTAAGGTGCGGGCCCCTTGATGCGCACCGCCGACCCCTTCGTGAATCTCACGGAGGACGTAGTCGGCTTCGTGAGGGTCGACGCACCGGAGCAGGTGTTCAGTGAAGGATTTCTTGTAGAGGTTCCCATTGCTCCAGACGAAATGGCAGGCTTTGGCTCGGAGACGGCGGGCTTCCCCTCGATCTTCTGGGAGCGTACCATCCCTTAGGAATTCAACAAAGGGCTTCCTCCAATCCCGGCCTTCTTCCCAGGCCGTATACACTTGAAGTGACGTCGCTCTTTCTTTGGGTCGTGGTAAGACCTTGATGAGGATATTTCTCTTGTTGTTGGCCGTATAAGATGAAGCCAACTTACTCAAGGTGTCGGCCTGGGCGTTTAGTTGCCTGGGGATCTGCTCCACTTGGACTTCGTCGAAGTCCTTTCGCAATCTTCTTACCTCGGCTAGATACTTCACCATCAGAGGCTCCAGTGCCTCGAATGGGCCGGTCACTTGGCCAACGACCAGGGCGGAGTCGCTGTGGATCCGGATCGTTTTCAACCCCACTCCAGAGGCTATCCGTAGTCCGGCCAGCAAAGCCTCGTATTCTGCTGCGTTGTTTGAGGCTTTGAAACCGAGCTTCAAAGAATACTCCATCTCTTCCTCGTTTAGGCCCCGAATGATGATGCCGGCACCACAACCTTCCTCGGTTGACGACCCGTCGACATAAAGGACCCAATCAGGGATGGAGTCGAGCCTCTCATTGATTGAGGGTTGAGTTTCGGGGGCCGGCATGGATTCCGCCTCTTTGTTGGGGATAGTGCACTCGACGATAAAATCGGCCAGGACTTGTGCCTTGATAGCTTGCCTCGGGAGGTATTTGATGTCGAACTGGGAAAACTCCGACCTCCATTTCTCCAAACTACCAGAAGACTCGGGGGAGGCGAGAATATCCCCTAGAGGCCGCTCGGTGAGAACGAGGATGGTGTGCGCCTGGAAATAGTGTCGTAATTTCCTTGAGGTTATGATGAGTGCTAAGAAAATCTTCTCTACGGCCGGGTATCTCGTTTTCGCGTCCTTGAAGACGTGGCTCACATAGTATACCGGCTTCTGGACTCCTTCGACCTCTCGAACAAGCACCGAGCCAGCAGCTTGGTCGGACACCGCTAGATATAGCGATAGTTCGTCCCCTTCAACTGGCCGGGTGAGCAGTGGGGGAGTCGCCAGGTGTATCTTTAATTGCTCGAAAGCGGTCTTGCACTCCTCTGACTATTCGAACCTCGGTATCTTCCTCAGGGCTTTGAAGAATGGGAGGCATTTCTCTCCGGATCGTGACATGAAGCGGCTTAGGGCGGCCACCCTCCCGGTGAGCCGCATGATCTCGACGTTGGTTTTTAGCGCGGCCACGTTGAGGATGGCGCTGATTTTCTCCGGGTTAGCCTCGATTCCTCGATGGGTAACCATGAAACCGAGGAATTTTCCACTGGTGACCCCGAACGCGCACTTGGCGGGGTTCAGTTTCATCTTGTATTTACGGAGGACGCCGAAGGCCTCGCCTAGATCTTTGGCGTGTTCATCTGAAGATGTCGATTTGACGAGCATGTCGTCGACGTAAACCTCCATGTTCCTGCCGATCTGTGGCTTGAACATCCTATTAACCAAGCGCTGGTACGTATCCCCGGCGTTTTTGAGGCCGAAGGGCATCACCTTATAGCAGTATACCCCCGATCCATTGTGAATGCGGTGAGATCTTGGTCCGCCGGATTCATACGGATTTGGTTATAGCCGGAGAAAGCATCCATGAAGCTGAGTAGCTCGTGGCCTACCGAACTGTCGATGAGCTGATCTATCCGAGAGAGGAGATAGTAATCTTTCGGGCAGGCCTTGTTGAGGTCAGTAAAGTCGATGCATATGCACCACTTCCCGCTTGCCTTTTTAACCATGACCACATTCGCCAACCACTCCGAGTAAGCCATGTTCCGGATGAAGTTGGCTGCGAGGAGCCTGTCCACTTCGTCCTCGATAGCTTTTTGTTTGATCGGGGCGAAGCTTCGTTTCTTTTGTCTGACGGGCCGGACCGTAGGGTCCACCCCGAGCTTATGTGATATCATTTTGGGGTCGATCCCAGGCATGCCAGCGGGCGTCCAGGCAAACGCGTTTGTGTTCCCTCTGAGGAAGAGGATCAGGTCGTCGCGACGATTTCCCGTTAAGAGTGACCTGATCCGGACGGTCCGCTCATCGTCCCCTTCGACGGGGGGGGGGACCTATGTTAGTAGCTCTACCGGGGCCCCTTGGACCTCTTTTTGCTCATCTCGAGTATCCAGAGAACCCTTGATATCATCCTCGCTTTCAAGGTCATTGTTTCGCCCCTCAGGCGTGTTAGTTATATGTATGCCCTAGAGGCCATTACTGTACAGACGATGTATATTGTAGTGGATGCTTGGACATATATAGGGAGGACTTTCTTGCTCGACATGATAGTATGCTATCTGGTTACACTTTACCTTAACGTGTATACTGATTATCTCTCTGTTACATGTTGGTAAAGCCCTTAGGATGTGTACTTGACTACCTGGACTATGATGCGGATCATACTAGTGGGGACATGGTAGTCCATAAGTACATCCTTCAAGGTCCCTAGTCGTGGGTGTATCGAGACAGGGCATCGATGCACCAGAGTAGACTAGCGTATACGCATCTTGACCCATATGATGGGCGATGGATGATCCCATATCCATCGGTGTTTGACATCAAGGATGGTGTACGGGTGCTCAGTGGAGACTGGGTACACTGGACGGACTCGCCGAGAACTCCCAGATGGTATTATGTTGGAGATAGTGCCCTCAGAGTCAATTATTGGATCACAGGCACGTGATTGCAATGATTGAGGGAGGACCTATCCCGGTAGGACAGTCTTACTCAAGATGATAGTATGCTATCTGGTGTATCTTTATCATCGTGTACTGCTTTAGGTGACCTGACAGGTCACTATTGCACGTTGATAGAGCCCCTAGGATTCTTGCTTGACCACCAGCAGTATGAGGGCGATCATATAAGTGGGAGCTGGGGTCTATAAGCACATCCTTAAAAGGTCCCTAGTCGTGGGAGCTTCGAGACAGGGAATCGATACTCCAGAGTAGACTAGTGTATACAGTCGAGACCCCGACGAGGGGCGGTGGCCGGTCTCACAAGCCACTGGTGTCAGTTGGTTCACCTAAGATTTATACAGGTGCTCATTGGGTTATGAGTACACCGGACAGGACTCGCCGGGAACATGCTAGTTGGTCTTATACCTGACGTCAGATAGCAGTTCCCCGGTGACATGTGTACATGTTAGTTCATCGACCTGGGGATCGTCATTTGTCTCGTGTGAGTTCCCACTGTACTTTGATTACTACCCTACCACGGCTCAAAGGAGTCGTGCAAACAGGTTTTAGTTGGGTACAGTCCCGAGCCACATGGAGGCAGTGAGCGGATCTTCGGGGGTTCGTCTCTCCCAGTATTGGGGGTGAGGTCGCGCTGTGTCTAGGAGAGCCATTACACGAAGTCCTTGGCCAAGGCAGGAGATTTACTGGTAGGTATTCCAGTAGTATCTCAGGGTGTTCTGGGCTACACTCCGACACGACTTGTCCTGCTTTTGGGGGTCTGACTTTTACCAACCCCCTAGGCCCGCCATGCGATGCTCATAGACGAACGGACCGGACTGTACGGATATTGTCACTGACAGGCTCAGTAGGGTGTCAGGATGAGTTCGCTCATCGACGTCCCTTTTGGTCAATAGCTGGTGGCCCGTCACGTATTGGCTTATACCTCTGACGTGCTAGTGGTTAAATCCACAGCCATAGTATTGGCGAGTCTTTAGAGTCCACCACACTTTCAGTTACTCAAGCTTTCGGGCGAAACGCTGTAGAGGCCATATGGAGATATGGCAGGGTCCGATCAGATACGTGCGGTATTGCACGGATCAGGATCGGATGGTTTGTACTAGTAGCCGTATAGATATATGGCAAGGTTTGATCGGATACGTGCGGTATTGCACGGATCAGGATCGAACGGATATTACTAGCCGGCTTTGGTTTAAGCCGGATCCTAGTATAGTACAGTGTAGATTTTGTCTCTTTGCATTTGTGTTCAGTGGGAATACAAATGCGGGTGTGTATACACAGTATCGGGGTTTTCCTGTAATTTATTACGGGACCAGTTTTCTGGAGTTGCCAGTTTGCATTCCGTTCCGGCCGGTTTTCCTTTGTTCTTTCCCGGCCGGACTTTTCCGATGGAGGGACTAATTTGCAATTGTGCAAATTGGTATTTGAGGAGGGGTTTTATACATTTATGGGGCGTCATGATGGTTCATAATCATGAGATGCTTTCTTAGTCTTTTCCTTTGCTTTTTGGTGATTAGAATGGATTAAGACTTGATTTGATATTGTGATGATGGTTTTGGATATGGTCACCCTTTCTCTTTTCCTACACTCACCTCCCTTCTTGTTATTGATTCATATTCATTCCTCCACCATTCACACAAGAAGAAGAGGTTGGCCACACTTGAGAGAAGAGAATGAGAGAGTTCATTTTTGTTATGTGAGGAATTCTTCATCTCATCTTCTTCTTGCTAGAAAATTGAAAGCACCAATTTTCCTTACCTCTTCCTCCATCCTCCAAGGCAACAAAAACCCCAAATGAGACATAGCCTCTACACTACATTCTACAGCAAATCTTGGGCATGTCGACTTGCCAGCTTCATGCCCGAGTTGCCTCGGCATAGAGGTGGGAGCCCGTAAAAGATGCAGACGATGTGGTGCCCTTCCGGTAAGGAGGCGACGACCGGAGTTTCCGCAGGAGATTGGGACGACGACGAGAAGACCGGAGGACTCGGATCACTCGGTATATCTCTAACCCGTCTTGTAGTTAGCTAGGACTAGTTAATGGTTCGATCCGGATGTTTAGTGCGCGGTGGTGCCGGTTTGCTAAGTTCGCAAAATTAAAGTTTATCACCGCTTCCGCATTTGGCCGTCGGAATGACGGCCGGGGAGCCGCCGTGCACTTACAGTGGTATCAGAGCCTCGCCATTAACTTAGTCTAGCTTTGCCTAATGTGTTTTACGTTTCCGATCGAACAAAATCCCGAAACCGCGTTTTCTAGTACTATCAGTTTCTGTCGAAATTTTTTTTGAGTCCAAAAATTTTTCAGGTTGTCTCAGAATGATGTGCAAGGAGTTCTAAGAACACTGGAAAAATTTAATGACCCGATCCCTCCGTACGACCGCGGAACCGCGGCCATAACCCCTCTTTGGCCGCGGTTCCGCCGCAGGAATGTGGGTTCATGTCATTATTTTTTTGCAGTGGGCTTGTGGACTGAAAATAGGGGTTTTGGAATATTAAAATTGGGCCCAGAATTTCTGTGAGTGCTACAGTATTGCTTGGGGCCCACTTGTTAATTTTTGATCGAGCGGAATATTTTAAACACATTAGTTCACAGTATTTACATTATATCTGCGACCGTGAATGTCACTCGATCGGTAAATCCTGTCTAACTGCTATAGCCCGGTTAGACGGATTTGCGAACGTGACATTCACGTTGATGTTCTATGTTTTGCTGTGATGTTGCGGATCGGTCGTGGGGGATAGCCTGGATGTAATGCTAGTACAGTTTCTGTTGTATTATGTACATTTGATATTGCGGGGCGAGCGTCCGACATGTGGACTGCCGTCACTGCCTGCTTGTATTATTATTTTGGGGCACGACCTGGTTGCGGTCGATGTACCCGTTGTATGTATATTTTACTTTCTGTACTAGGATTACCCCGCGGAGGGGTGCACGGATAGCCGGGTTCTAGAGGGCAACAAGCCCGCATCTCATGGCATTGAGACGGAGGGGGCTTTACTCTAGAATTGGCGGGCTATTCGCCGCACTCGTAGGGGTACAGGTTGACCCAGGAGGGGTGCCCAAGTTACCGGATTCCGTGAAGTGCTGGGTGGTCCATTCACGTTGCTGAAGGGGGCTGTCTCGCTTCAGGTTTTGGCGGGTAACTTGCCGCGCCCGTAGGGGTCTAGGATTTCATTGCACAGGCTATCCACACGACCAGGGGAACGTCGGGTTTCAGCGGCTCTATGAAACCTGGGGATCCCAGATATCTGTATTGTTCTGTGATGCTGTACATTTTTGTGATGTTGCATTTTTATCACGCCTTGAGCGAAATATAATATATTGGTATATATACTAGTAGATGTTGTATATGTTTTTCATCCGCGCTAGTCCAGTCCCCGCTCTGTCGTTAGTTAGCTAACCTAACGAGTGATGACGGGACCCAGTGGCGAATGCGGATGGCATATACGTACATCAGTATATTTTCGTTCTTTTTTGGTGTGATCAATTGATGGGACTGCGTTGATTCGAATCAATGCAAGTTAAAAACAAACCTATTCTGATGTTGTCGGAACACTTTTCAAAAAGCTGTTATTGCAAGGACGTTCACTTTTGTTTTGCATCATGGTATTCAGTTGGAATATCCTGCTCCTCAGTCGACGAGGCAAGGGCCGAGATCCCTTCACCGGGAGTGACCCCTTGGACAGAAGTTTGCGTCAGGGCATTAACTTCACTATAGCCGATTACTTTTGCTTTGCATCGTGGTATTCATTTGGAATATCCTGCACCCCATTCTACGGGGAAAGAGCCGAGATCCCTTCACCGGGAGTGACCTCTTTAGTAAAGGTTTTCGTCACTATATTTTCTAAAAAGCTATCCGTTCCTTCAACGATATCAAGTTCATTACGTTAAAGGTTTTCGCCAGAAACCATTCGTAGCCCTCCATCATTTCGGTTAAATATTCGGTAGTATTCAAGCTATGTATTTTGACCTCACGCCAAGGCATAGTGATTGGTAGCTGCCGGATATTTATCTGTAGCATAGATAAATGCGTTGGTTTGGGACAGTCGTACTACTATTTTGGCTTACGTCAAGGGTATGTACGGGTGGGTTCAAATTAACCTGGATAATGATGGGCAGAACTTGACATGTGACTTATGATATTTTGACCTCACGCCAAGGTCATAAGAGCATGGGGCAGAAATCACATCGGGAGTTTCAAAAGAACTGAGACTTGCCAGATATGCGCATACCTTCTTGAGTGTGATGACATGAGCGGATTCCGTCACGTTATCATGCGATGATAGTTGGATCCCGATTCCCACTGATGAGTTAGTTTACTCCTCGGGTGACCCCGACTAATTCTTCTTTCAGGTTTGGAGGAGAATTTGAGGTACAGTGGGAGGTTTCCAGATTAGATAAATTGGTAACCATTCTGATCTAGGTTAGAGTGCACGCTGAGTGTTTCTTTTCTCTCTCTCTGGCAGCGACCATTGACCCGACCCTAGACTATGACTCAGTGACCAAGTTGACCGAACCTTCTTAAACACTGGCTTTTGGATTGTCAGAGTCACTAACCTCATTGCCACTCCTACTTTTACTCTTTTCTCCAGGACACCCCGTATTACTACGAACGTCCACTTCCATTGGACAAAACCATCGTATGGTTAGATACGAACTCGAAGGAATTATTCGAGGATGGTTTCCGGTTTTGGAGAAAACGGATAGGACTATTCAGTTGTCTTTTCCTTTTACCTTCTCTCTCAGATTGCGAGTACTCCCTGGATTAGGAGATAGTACACCTATTACACAAATTGGATAGTCTTCTTCCAAACCTTAAGCTGGTGCCGAACGGTGGGGAATGAAGAATACCAATTAGCCTAAATGGTGTACAGAAGGTATTAAGTAAAGACATAACAAGGGATTAGTAAGAGGGCAAAGTAAATTGCGACTGCTATTCACGACCAAACCAAGTATTTCTTCGCCAATCCTAAATCACCTTTGTATTTCTCCAGGACACTCCGTATCACTACGAAGATCCACAGTTTATTGGATACTCCATCGTATGGTTATATACGAACTCGAAAGGAACTTGTTCCAGTTCGGGGATGGATTCTGGTTCAGGAGAAATAGGAATAAGGTTTATTCGGTTGTCTTTTATCTTCACCTTCTCTCGCATTGCGAGTGTTCCTAGGATTAGGACAGTACACCCATTATGCTTATTGGATAGTCTTCTTCCAAACCATAGGCTGGTGCCGAACGGTAGGGAAGGAAGAAAACCATTTGGCCTAAAGGGGTGTACAGAAGGTATTGACTAAAGACATAAAAAGGGATTTGGAGAGGTGGCAAAGAATTATACGGTTACAGTTGTGAATCTGGATAATGGAAGAGGCATTACTAGGAATACCAGGATACCCCAACGAAATATTTCAATGTTTCAGTTTCACTGTGTACTGTTAATGGAAAACTGATTTCCCAATTAGACACTTGCTCCAGGGTATGTATTTACCAGGTATGATTCTCACATCTGTATGGTTTTACAGATAATGAGTGGGAGTAAGCTATTGGGAATTGGGTGATCATCCTCGTTATATCGGGATTCGTTGTAATCGGTGATATTTGAGGAAGTCACCTGGGTTGTTTGCCGGACGGCAATTATTTAGTTTTGAATATCCGCTGTTATGCACCAATTTCAAATTGATATACCTGTACGTCTATTTTTATAGAGTGAGATATACCTTTTTGAAATTATGTTTACGACATTTACCTACATCAGTGGATGGTTAGGTAAGGAGCATTAAACAGCGGTGTAATTCTTCTTAACCATAAGTACAGTTTTCAACCTACGACACACAGTGAACGAGTTATCAGACTCAAGGGACTTATACAGAGTATTGTATGTTGTCCAGCGTCCATGAGGACAGAGGGGTTTGTGAGACTGACTAGTAGAGGAGTTGGGTGTTCGGTATCACACGAGCTGTGAATATGCGACATCGCAATAATTAGCCTTGAGTGCAAGTGGGAGATTGTTGGAGATAGTGCCCTCAGAGTCAATTATTGGATCACAGGCACGTGATTGCAATGATTGAGGGAGGACCTATCCCGGTAGGACAGTCTTACTCAAGATGATATTATGCTATCTGGTTTATCTTTATCATCGTGTACTGCTTTAGGTGACCCGACAGGTCACTATTGCACGTTGATAGAGCCCCTAGGATTCTTGCTTGACCACCAGCAGTATGAGGGCGAGCATATAAGTGGGAGCTGGGGTCTATAAGCACATCCTTAAAAGGTCCCTAGTCGTGGGAGTTTCGAGACAGGGCATCGATACTCCAGAGTAGACTAGTGTATACAGTCGAGACCCCGACGAGGGGCGGTGGCCGGTCTCACAAGCCACTGGTGTCAGTTGGTTCACCTAAGATGTATACAGGTGCTCATTGGGTTATGAGTACACCGGACAGGACTCGCCGGGAACATGCTAGTTGGTCTTATACCTGACGTCAGATAGCAGTTCCCCGGTGACATGTGTACATGTTAGTTCATCGACCTGGGGATCGTCATTTGTCTCGTGTGAGTTCCCACTGTACTTTGATTACTACCCTATCACGGCTCAAAGGAGTCGTGCAAACAGGTTTTAGTTGGGTACAGTCCCGAGCCACATGGAGGCAGTGAGAGGATCTTCGGGGGTTCGTCTCTCCCGGTATTGGGGGTGAGGTCGCGCTGTGTCTAGGAAAGCCATTACACGAAGTCCTTGGCCAAGGCAGGAGATTTACTGGTAGGTATTCCAGTAGTATCTCAGGGTGTTCTGGGCTACACTCCGACACGACTTGTCCTGCTTTTGGGGGTCTGACTTTTACCAACCCCCTAGGCCCGCCATGCGATGCTCATAGACGAACGGACCGGACTGTACGGATATTGTCACTGACAGGCTCAGTAGGGTGTCAGGATGAGTTCGCTCATCGACGTCCCTTTTGGTCAATAGCTGGTGGCCCGTCACGTATTGGCTTATACCTCTGACGTGCTAGTGGTTAAATCCACAGCCATAGTTTGGCGAGTCTTTAGAGTCCACCACACTTTCAGTTACTCAAGCTTTCGGGCGAAACGCTGTAGAGGCCATATGGAGATATGGCAGGGTCCGATCAGATACGTGCGGTATTGCACGGATCAGGATCGGACGGTTTGTACTAGTAGCCGTATAGATATATGGCAAGGTTCGATCGGATACGTGCGGTATCGAACGGATCAGGATCGAACGGATATTACTAGCTGGCTTTGGTTTAAGCCGGATCCTAGTATAGTACAGTGTAGATTTTGTCTCTTTGCATTTGTGTTCAGTGGGAATACAAATGCGGGTGTGTATACACAGTATCGGGGTTTTCCTGTAATTTATTACGGGACCAGTTTTCTGGAGTTGCCAGTTTGCATTCCGTTCCGGCCGGTTTTCCTTTGTTCTTTCCCGGCCGGACTTTTCCGATGGAGGGACTAATTTGCAATTGTGCAAATTGGTATTTGAGGAGGGGTTTTATACATTTGTGGGGCTTCATGATGGTTCATAATCATGAGATGCTTTCTTAGTCTTTTCCTTTGCTTTTTGGTGATTAGAATGGATTAGGACTTGATTTGATATTGTGATGATGGTTTTGAATATGGTCACCCTTTCTCTTTTCCTACACTCACCTCCCTTCTTGTTATTGATTCATATTCATTCCTCCACCATTCACACAAGAAGAAGAGGTTGGCCACACTTGAGAGAAGAGAATGAGAGAGTTCATTTTTGTTATGTGAGGAATTCTTCATCTCATCTTCTTTTTGCTAGAAAATTGAAAGCACCAATTTTCCTTACCTCTTCCTCCATCCTCCAAGGCAACAAAAACCCCAAATGAGACATAGCCTCTACACTACATTCTACAGCAAATCTTGGGCATGTCGACTTGCCAGCTTCATGCCCGAGTTGCCTCGGCATAAAGGTGGGAGCCCGTAAAAGATGCAGACGATGTGGTGCCCTTCCGGTAAGGAGGCGACGACCGGAGTTTCCGCAGGAGATTGGGATGACGACGAGAAGACCGGAGGACTCGGATCACTCGGTATATCTCTAACCCGTCTTGTAGTTAGCTAGGACTAGTTAATGGTTCGATCCGGATGTTTAGTGCGCGGTGGTGCCGGTTTGCTAAGTTCGCAAAATTAAAGTTTATCACCGCTTCCGCATTTGGCCGTCGGAATGACGGCCGGGGCGCCGCCGTGCACTTACAGATTATACCTCACGTCAGATGGCAGTTCTCCGGTGACACTGGTACAGAGTAGTTTGTTGACCCGAGATCGTCATAGAGTCTTGTGTGATTCCTGCTGTGCTTTGATTTCCACCTTACCACGTCCAAGAGGGCGTGCAAAATGGTGGTTTTTGTGTACAGTCCCGAATCACATGGAGGCAATGAGCGATAGGAGGGGATTCGTCTCTCCCGGTATAGGGAGTTGATGTTGTGCTGTGTTCGATTGGCTATAACCGGAAATCCCTGGCCAGGGTTGCTGAGATTTACTGGTAAGTGTTACCAGTAGTTTCTCGAACTGTTATAGACCTCATATCGACACGACTTATCGAGCTACTGGGGTCTGACGTTTACCACCCCTAGGCGAGATATGCGACATATCAGACGACGAGACCGGACTGTACGGGAGTGTTACTGATTGGATTCACAGGAGAACTGGCGGGCTTACTTGTTGATCTTCTGATCGCTCAATACCCGGGTGGCCGTTATGTTTAGCACACCGCTTGCGGCTTGTGGGTGTTTGATATGATCATCACCTACTGCCGGCGTATTGACGAGTCTTTAGAGTCCTACACAGGGGTTTCCTGACTCAAGCGAAACGGAGTAGGAGCACATATGTGATATGTGCGGGACCGAGATTAATACGATATGAGATACCGTATTTTATTCTCGCGATTCGTGACATTGATCGGTTGTATGCGATATAGCCGGGTTATCGGATCAAGTGTTGATTCGATAAGTTGTTGCTTTTGATATTAGTCGGTTATAGCCGGATTATTAAATCAAGAGTTGATTTAATAATTTAATGCATAATTATATATTTGATATATTACATTGTATTAACTAGTATTAGCTCACTTATGATTTATTTTCTCACTAGTTTGTGCACTTTGTTTATATGTGATATATGCAAGTGTACATGTTTGTATCATGCTTGATGATACATCAAAGTTGGGTGTATGAGACTCATACCAAGATTAGGGTAAAGATTAGGGTTATTGTTTTATCTTAAGATTTAATAAAAGGGTTTAACTTAGTCAAAGTAATCAAGCTTGAAGAAGCTTGGAGAAGCTTTGACAAAGTCCACTCTTTTGTCATTTCTTTTGATGTTCTTTAACCTAACCTTTAACCTAATGCTTTGGTTAATTCTCTACATGAGTTAAGCTAGCTTAACTCACCCATGGTTACATTATTTATTGGATAAGTTTTCATTTGGATGGATAATTCTTTCTTCTTCTTCTTCATCATCAAGCTCCATCCAAAAGCTTACTAGCTCCAATGGTGCTATGAGAAAAAAGAGTGAGAAAATCAATTCTAAAGTGAACCCACTTCCTACTTCTTCATCATCTACCACTTGACATGTAGTAGAGTGTGTTCTCTTCACAAAGTTTATGACCTAGTGAAGGAATAGCTTGAGTTAGTGTCTCCCCGACGTAGATCATCTTCGGCCTCGAAGTCATCGTAGCAAGCACGTTCGTTCTTCTCGTGGAGCTTCTCTAGAGTCCGGAGTTCACGATCGCAGCGATGAGGACGTCTACACGGAGCTATTGAAGTGAAGGACCAGATCTACAAAGGTTGTAATCCCTTTCACTTAGTGTTAAAGTTGTTAACATGCAAGTTTTCGCCTAAACCCTAGTTTAAAGATCCGTATTAGAGTTGTTCGGCACGGCTAAAATTTTAATCGGGCATGGTTGATGCCTCGTAGACCCTTGTGCGCGTGCCTAGCAACCCTACAAGGCATAGACGTTGCTGTGAAGCAAATCTTCACGGATTGTTGGTTCCCGTAGGCCAGACCTATCCCGCCTTGGTCAAGTGGGAACTTTATCGCTAGGTGGTAGGTCGATATCTGGGCCCGGAGGGAGTTCAGTGTCGGGCGACCTAGGAGGATGTTGTAGGCCGATGGAATTCTGGCGACGATGAACTCCGCAGGCACGGTACACATACGACCCGTCTCCCCGATGTTAAGCTGGAGGGTGACCACCCTTTCTGCTGGGATGGAGTGGTTGGTGAATCCCGACAGGATGTGGGCGGTCGACCTTAGGTCCGACGGAGTAAGTCCCATACGCAGAAAGAAATCATAAAAGAGAATGTCTACCGAGCTTCCCGAGTCGACTAATATCCTCTGCACTTCGTAGCGGTGGACCCGTGCTGTGATCACTAGAGGGTCGCTGTGAGGCAGGGATATCCCGTGGAGGTCCTCGTCGGTAAAGATGATCGGCTCGGCTGCTTTGGCCTTCTTCCTAGGTTGGCTGCTAGTTCCTTCGACCGGAAAGGGGCGCCGTGCTTCGTCGGTCCCAGACTTACCCCTCGCTGACAAGACCATGATTTGGCCGATTGTCAACTCGCCAGAAAGGGAATGGTGCTCTTGCTCACGGTCGGCTTGTCGCTTGTCCCGCAAGTATCTTGCCGGGGGTCCCGACCTGTCGAGGGAGGGGCACCTGTCATGCCTGGGAGTAGGCGAGCTGACCGACACCTCCTCGGGAGGGACAAAAGCGCGATGGGCCTCAAGGCGGGGTGCTCTGGCAAGAGACCTCGGTGTGGAGCTGTGAGGCGCCCATCGGGTCATTGAATTGGTCGTCACAGGGGATTTGCGACCGCCGGAGATAGCGAGGCGGTGCTCGGTCGTGCCGACGTAGGCAACGTCCTCTCTCCCTCTGTAGGGGTCCCGGTCCCGAGGTAGGGGAGCGGCGACCTGGGGAGCTTGCCCAGCCGTTTGGACACGGACAAGCGCATCCGTGACGAACGCGAGCCTATCGATCCGTGCAGACAGGACGTGAATGGCGTTCGGGGGAGGTGACGACCCGTCCGCGCCTCCATTATGAGGAGGACGGTAGCTAGTACTTGGATCATCGCGGTGATCACTCGCCATGAAGTCGAGATCGAAAGGTGAACTAGTTTCCAATAGACGGCGCCAACTGATGGAGGTCTGGATCTCCTTCAGATGTTGTCTTCCGTTGATCTGTAGCGAAAGTTGATGGACGGCTGAGATTGGGTTGGGAGGTTGCCTCCTAGTGCGTGCGGATCTCAGTGGGCTTGATGTGGATGAGGCCGAGCTACCCGCAATAAAGTCCCGGGGTGGTTGTACCACAGAGGACCCTCCGACGATCAAGTTAGTCGAGATAAATGGGCAGAGTAACGGCCTATTAGGGTAAAATTCGCTTACCTGAGTCATCGAAGAGAGGGGTTTATATAGCTGCAGCCATGGACTGGCGAGCGCGAGATTCACGCCGGCCGTTACGCTCCTGGCGTTACGCCTACGCGAATGGCGGGATCCCCCATTGATGACGAGATACGCTCGTTAATAGGGGAACGTGTCGGCGTGGAATGCGGGATCGTGTGGCGGGTATCTCGAACTCATGGTGAGATTCGCGGAGCTGTGGCGAAGACGTCTGTGATCTGTGTTTCGGGTCGGTCGACGGGACCGAGGAGGACTTGCTCAGCGGGAGGCTCGGGGACGAGCAGGTGGCCGAGCAAGTCTTGCTCTATAGTAGCTCGGGAACGAGCTGGGAGGGCTAAGGGACCCCCTGCATGCATGAGGGCTCAGAGACGAGCCGACGGTCATGCGTGGGACGAGCAGAGGAGTGTTCTGATGGGTCACCGAAGGCCGGGGCCGTCCACGGGTCGGAAGCCCGGGATACACCTTCCGGATGCCGTTCTTGTTCCTTTTCCATAGGCTTTGGGACACGTTATCTGCCACGTGTCATGATCTGGGGAATCCCCGGTATTGAGCATCATCAGAGATAAAAATATCATTTTGCCTTCACTTTTAATTTCTATATATATAATAATTTTTTATTATGAAAACTTATTCTTTATTAGCCAAACAAGGTTTGATATAAAAATTCTTTGAATTTCACCAAAAGGAATACATGTGCATTCCGAGATATTTTTTTCCTATATGAAATCCGACGAATTTCTATTCCAAGTATCCAAAGATGCGCTTTTGTGTTTAGGCCACTGTAGCTTTCTTATCTTTTTTTATTCTTTTTCTTCCCTTTTTTTGAACTTAGTCTAGTTATAATTAATCTTTGCTATATTTACCAAAAACTAACCTTTTGCTTCACACTTTTACACAAAATCATCATGTTGTTTATTTTTTGGCAAAAAATCGCCTTGTGGTTTCACAATTTTACAAAAAACCATTTTATGGTTTTGGAAAAAAACCCAATACTGCTAATATTTTTGGGAAATATACCTATATGTGACATGCACATGACTCATAAAAGTATTTTTATATCCGTAGACATGCACATGACTCGTAAAACTGGTTTTATACCTTAAATACCCTTCTCATTCTGTGGCATTCTCATTTTGTGGTTTCGAAAAATTACTTGTTTTGTTTGGTTGCTAGCATAAGAAGAACAAGAAAGGTATTTCGGATATAAAAATACTTTTACGAGTCAAGTGCATATTTCAAAAATATCCCAAACAGTTGGGTTTTCTCATGGGGTGGCTGCATCTATGAGAGAGGAAAGAGAAACAATTACATTCGGTCTCAAGTCTCGGGATTTAGGGTTCGATGGAATCCCCAATATCAGCTTCAAGAATCAAACCATCAAACCAACAAAACCCTAACCCTAATTCTCCGTCGCCGTCGCCGTCGCCGTCGCGTCTATGGAGGCCAGCCGCCCAAAAGAACATCAGGAACCAGTGGTCGAACCTCTTCGCATCCAAGAACCGCTGGTTCTCCGCCGCCTCCGAGGCTCGATCGCACGCAACCTCCCTCGTCAACGCTCATCTCTCTCAAAGGCAATTACATCCAATTACTTTGGGGATTTTTCTTACTTAGTTTCAGAATGTTTGAAATTGGATTGGTGGTTGGATCACAGGTACTTGCCCGCTATGGATTTGGGCGCTTTGAAGGAGATGCCGGGTATTCGACAAAAGGCTTCTGAGAAATTGTCATTTAAGCAGGTAAATTTCTGTGAGTTTGATGCTAGTTAATGAATGATTTTTGTATGAGTTTCAGAAAAATTTGATTTTTAGTTCAACCTTTTCGGAAAGGTAAGATTTTTGCAACCACTGAGCAAAAGTTTAGTAAGACTAACACACAATTTACACAAAGCGATCTGAGAACCTAATGGTTGATCATTATTTGTCATGAAATATTTGTTCAAAGAGTTGACAGATTTCATTGAAATTCATTCCAAGGTTAATTTCCCAATTTGAGCTAGACCCATCGGGATATGTGTTATGTTAAATATGCACATGTGCATGTTTTTGATAACCAAAGGTTGAAAGAGTCAAAACTCTGGCAAGTTCTGATGCAATCTTTCATTTTTTGTTTATCTGAAAATGTCTTGGCTATGGCAGAGGCTCGAAATCAATTAAGTAATAATAGGTAATTATGTTTGTGACCTACAATGACCATATACAGGCAATGACCATTAGTATTTATTACTTCTTGGCGAGTGTATATTTAGTTTATTTAATGCTTTGAGTTTTAGGACAAGCATTCTTGCATGCTCAATTGAGCTTTAATTGATAATTAGCAGTAAAAAGCTTGCTTATCTTCCTTGGCCAAATTTATGATATCTGTTTTTCTTTTTGTTATGATGTTTCATCTGACCTTGCTCTTGTATATTTCTTTTTCTCAGCAGAGTTGCTGCCGCAGCCTTTTATCATCTTACAAAGACATGGTATGTATCCTTTAACACTCACTAGTAGCATGCCACAACTACTTTTGCATTGCTTCATGCTTATTCCTATCTTTGAAGAGTAAATATACTGTTTTTTCTATTCTGGGAAGAAATAGTTATGAAGGAGCAATTTTGTATGTATCCTTTAACACTCACTAGTAGCACACCACAACTACTTTTGCATTGCTTCATGCTTATTCCTATCTTTGAAGAGTAAATATACTGTTTGTTTTATTCTGGGAAGAAATAGTTATGGAGCAAATTTTTTATAAGACATGTTTATGCTTCATATCCTTGCTAGTTGATGGAATAGATGCAGTCAGAAACTTTATTGAAAATCGAATTGTATAGGAAAAATATGCAAAAATGACATGTATTGAAGGATGTTTGCTCTGTGCAATTCAGAACCTAAGAAGTATATACTAGCTGTGTCGGATTCCGAGCCCAAGTAGCATGTTTCCACATACTTGTTTTGTGGGATTCATAACACAGCACCATGATTTTAGATACGAATATGAGAAATGATACAAGTCAGACTCACCAATTCACAATCCTCCGAATATATGATACAATTCGCTGGATAATGCTAATTATAATAATTATATGTGTGTGTGTGGCAGCACAATATTCTCTTAGCAAATCTGAACTACAATCACATATAATTTGTCAGTATTTATGCATAGCCTGTTGGTGTCTCAGTCATTTATACATGTTAGATACATCTAGAGTTCAATATAAATTTTAGAATGCGCCAAAAAGAGATCCTCAAGTATGCTCCACGAGTCCGATATGTGAGATCTGATATCAATCCGATACGGATACGTCTTCTCGACATCGAATCCTCGCAACAAAGTTGAAACTTAGTGAATATATCCAGTGTTTTTGAGAACTGTGTGATGCTATATATGTTTATCTGAGAGTTCATTTACTTCTCTTGGGTGAAGACGGCATCGATCTCATAACCCCCACTCCCTCCCTTCCCAAAAAGGAAACAACAACAACAAAAGAAAACGCAAACACACAAGAAGGCCACTGTCTTTTGTATCCGGTCTTTTTAACTTAGTCTGATCGGCTTTGGTTAGCTTTATATATCTATTTCCAGAATATGGCATCTTATTTCATCCTCCAAAATTTTAGATCAGTGATGTAATTTAACATATATGTGTAGGCTCTGGATGCAGAAATTAAATTGCTGATGCTTGTTTATGTGTCTGATATATAAAATTTTTGCAATATATCCCATAAAAGTGGTATTTGAGGCGATTCCTCCCAGAAAACAGAGATCAAAACCCTCCGAGCCCCATGTTGGACTTACAGATTGTACTTTCGCGGTTTCCCGCATTTTGCAAGATGGGAAGATCCTTTTCAAGTTCGCCTTTGTTCATTTGGAGTCTGGTTGTCTGATTCCGTTTTCTTGCACTTAGTCTATGTAGTGTCATGTTAATTATGTAAGCCACATGACGCTATTAATCTTATGGTGTGTTTGGTTGCTTGTTACGGGAAAAGCAACCATTTGCAAACTAATGTAGATCCACCTATCAGTTTTAGCATTAGTTTTAACTGTGTTTTTTGTTGTAAAACTCAATTGTAACCAATGTTGTAAATAACGGATTCGGAGTTTGTTCGGTTGGCCAGTGAATAAAAAATATCCAGTTATTCGATGCATATTCGGTTTATTTGGATTATGTGGCCATCAATATTTTCAAATAAATATTGCACATAAAAAATTCAAAAAAATATAAAGATATAGAAAACTAACATACCCTAGCTTAACGGTAAGACGTCCGAACTAATAAGGATATAGAAATAATGAGAGAGTTTTTGAAATAATAAGTGTGGATCTCACTTGTTTTTTAATTAAGTTGTGGATTCCACAGTAGCTTTTTAGTTGTGGAATTTTTTTGTTTTCGGCCTCATGGGCCAATTTGGCTGAATATCTGCGTTTTCCGTCCGAATATGCGGTTTGTGTGGCAAATATTCGGTCTGACCGCATGTTTGGCCGAATATTGCAGTGTTTATTCGTTTACCACCGAATCTGAATATTCCGTTTTTTTCAACAATGATTGTAACAAGCTGGTGCAACAACTACTAATCCAACCAAACATCAGTTTATGTGCCTTGGAAACTTCTTAAACAATTCTAGCTGTTAGTCGCAAAATTAATTGCAAATCAGAAATTTTCATATTGTTAAATTTGCTAAGGTTAATTTCAGGCATTGCCTACTTTACGTCTTCATTTCTAGGCTCTTGCTATTGTACTATAAAGGGATATAATTTGTACCAGTGCATCTTTTTCCATTCTTGCAGCAGCTATTGTTTTTATCCTCCGCTATATGTCTTATTGAGCATCAAATAGACCTCAGCCTCCATTAGATAGCTCATGCAAATTTACTATTATCATAGGTAGCTGCTGTTGCCCATATGGTCAAATTTTCTTGTTCAATGCGATGTTTTCTCAAAAAATCTGGCGTTACGTCTCTTGTTCAATTCTGTGATAATCCAGAGGATGATAGTGACCCTGGAGATGGTGGGGGGATTCCTGTATTTTCACTACTTTCAATTACATATTTTGGTATGTTCAGTGGCAAACCAAATCTGATTGTGCTGGAGCGCAGATAATATAGTTTGGTATTCAAAATTTTTACTTTATGTTGGGTTAAATTGATATCTACTACTAACATTGCTTCTTTTCTACTGGCACGTTGCATTTTAAATCATACATCAGCTCTTTCAACACATTCCTAAAGCAAAAGGACGATACATAGGGATTCATCTTTATCCAGGGAATGAGGGTCTTTGCTTTTTCTACCCGTTTGAGTATTGCTCTCATCAAGAGATCTGTGTACTTATCTAATCATTGCTTATGTATAGGTTTTCAGATTTCTGTTAAAAAAAGAGAGCAAAATTTGGAAATCATTTTAATAAATGATCTATATTATCCCAGCGACCTTTTCTTCCATGCATATCTATGTATATTTTTTTGGGGATATGTTGAAACATGTGAATTAATGGAATTTTCTGAGCTCTGCAATGTCTGCATCCACCTTCCGTAAAGTTCTCATGATAACAAGGCATGAAAACAATTTTCGCAATAGTTTGTTTTGTTGTAATTCATGTAACATCTCTTTTTGGTCAAAGGTATGGGAATCACTTCAAATAGAAGACAAGGCAAGATAAAGTGTTTACTTAATTTAGTAGAAATACCTGTTTCATCAAAGCGGGCTAAAACATCTACCCATCTACAAAAAGCACATGGTCCCCTATTTAACTGAAAGCGAAGTAGAAATTGTTTTTGGCTTATAATATTCATTTAAAAGACGAATATTGTTGATAATACACCATACGTAATTAAAAATTACACAAACCATGCTTGTTGCGTTTTGGGGATCTGGTTTCCTTTTTCTGTCATACTTGTCTATTGCCCCTGCTTTAATAAAAGGGCCGTGTTCTCTCCTTGCAATAAATAGCTATATTTTGAATTATCAACAGCTCTAATATTTACCAAAAAATTATTTGTAGCACAGTTTCCTTGATTTTACTAATAATGGAACGAACTTATCTTATATTCTATTGTATTCTTGATTGACTAAATCTTAAGATCAACATTTCCAACAGCTTCTCACTACTTGTTTGTTATTTATTGTATATTTCATGTTGGAGATTTACTTGGAAACCTAATTCCGAGTGCTCTTTAGTCTTTACCTATGCTTCTGGACGTTTGGCATATTTTTTTGTTGGCCTGTTTTTCATAATTGTTAGGGACATTTGCAATTCCCCTACATGCCACTAGAAACCACACTTAATGTTGGTTTGAGTAATAGCTTTTTTCTTCTTAGAAGGCATAACGAGTTTAATTGCAATTGTGCAGTACCCACCATGAAAAGGAAAGAATTTCCTACAGTAAATTATTATTACTGGTTTTTGTATTCATTACTGAATTCCTTAAAATATGTATTAGTCTCCCCCTTGATCGATTTATGTAGCTTGTAACCTATTACTGCAATTGAAGTTCAACTAGTTCAGCTGTGTAGACACACGGACACGCGCGCACACACACACACACTCAGTTATTTATAATTGTATTTTTGTTAGAAAAGAATACAAGAGGATATTAATGCCAACCTGGAAACAAATTCTGAATTTTCTTTTCTTTAAATGATTCTCAGAGAATTTGGCGCAAGAGCTTGTCGACATGTTTGTCTTAGAGTTGAACTTAAAGGTACTGCTGAGAGCCCATTTTTTATTCTCCATAGGAAATTTTACGGCGAACATTCTCTATAGCCCCTATCAAATTACAGACTTAACAGTCGTATTGTTTGCTCCTTTACTAGTAGCGTGCTAGTTGCTCTTTGCAACGATGTCTTAAAAGTGTTTTTGTGCTCAGTGTATTTGTTTGGCATAAACAGAGGTTGCTTGTCGTGGAGTTGCTTAATTTGAAATACGAGGAAGGCGGTGGACGAGCTAATCAATTAAGTTGGTTTGACGAGCTCTATCCTGGAGAATTTGATGATTTGAGAATGACCAATATGCTTTCTGAAGAAAACAATCGGCCACTTCCACCACGAATAAAGGATTGGGAATCAGGTGACCCATTAACTGCTGACCAATCTGACCATGCTCGGTGTAGCGAGGTTTTGCAGGTATTTATTACTGTTGATTTTTTGTATTAAGTTTCACCCCACTTCAAATGCATTTACGACTGTAGAACGTTTTCCCCTTATGTTCTATTTAAATTCATTACCCTTTTGGTCGACAACATGCCAACAACCAATCTGAAAAGAGCAAATTGCAGTTAGTGAGCTAACTAGAATGAGTGAGAAAAGACCTCTTTGGCTCCTGAATTAATCCTCAATTTTTTGGCTTCCAGGTGTACTTAACTACATGGCTTGCTGACGTGAATATTGATATGCACAGGTATTGCCTATGGAATATCAAGATAATAAGTTATTAGAATAGTCAAATCAGTTTGTAATGTCAATTATGTAGAGATATAGTCATTAGTGTCTCTAGAGACATACTAGTCGAAAAAGTATGGTAAGAGGTAGACACAATCTTTTAGATGAGATTTGCGCTATGAGGCATCATTGACCAACGCAAATCTAGCCTCCATTGCCCAGAGGATTGATATTGAGTGCTCAAGTGTTCCCAAATCTCTTACAATTTATATTGCAAGTTGATTCTTACATCCACTTTTGTTTCTTAGGTTCTTGTGCCAACTGATCCACATTTCCCATTAAGGCCGTGTTTGGATACTATCTATCCCATGGAAAAAAAGTCAAGATGCCATTTTTCCGCCGGATTGGTTCAATCCCGCAAAAGGAGCCGTTTGGTTGGGTTTTTTGTTCTTTAATCCAGAGGGAAAAAACCCTCTATTTTGGTCTTATCCACTGGATAGAAAAAATTGAGTCAGGATCAATTTTTTTTCCTAAGCCTTTTCACGCGTCCATCTCGCGCACTCCTTTCTCTCTCTTCTTCCCCCCCCCTCTCTCTCTCCAACTTCCCATTCATGCTAATAATAATAGAAACCCTAGCTTCTCCCTTGCTTCCCCTCATCAGCACCAGCAATGGTGTATTCTTCCACGAGCAAGAAATTGGCGCAATCCCTCCATGGTCCGATCTTCCCTGGGAGTTACTAGAACGATCTCAACCAAGATTGTCATCTCCGATCTCACCCGATTCTGCAGCGTTTGCAGATCATGGCACTCCGCTGCGAAATCCACCCATCTCCGACCCCAAATCCCTTTGCTCTTGCTTCCAAGCTCCATTTTTGAACAAAATTCCTTCTTTTTTCTCTCAACTCTCCAAAGCTGAATCCTATTGAGGTTTCCTAATATTGGAATTATACTTGGGAATATATCGGATCGGTTCAGATGTCCTATACCCTTTCCTTGCCCTAGAATTCAAATCAAAATCCATGCCAATTCAATCAGTACCAAATTGCAACTAGTAATTTAAGAAATTAGCCCATTTTTTGACATCCATCACTCGATTTTATTTAATTTTTACAAGACAAGAGAAAAAGATGCGACTTTTGATAAAGATTTTGCTAGCTTACAATGAAGAGATGAGGAGACTTCGCGATTGGATTTCGAAAGAGATTTTAATTCCTCAATTTATTTAATCACTTATTTTTTAATTTGAGACTTAATAGAAAGCAGAATAGTTCAATTTTTTTTTGATAATTGAGTTAACCATATAAATTCAAGATGGAGTTAGCATTTAATGCATATTCCTTATCCCATATTATCCAAACATGCAGAAGTCTAAAAAAATTCCCTTGGAATTTTATTTTGGGACATTAGAATCCCAAATTAAATCCTCCGAATTTAAATCCTAACTATCCAAACATGCCCAAAGAGTTTGTTGGACCAATCCTAAAGGGAACAACAAGAGTGCCGGAATACCTCTCACATTGGAAAACATAAGAGGTGTATGAGTATAAGATATAAATGAGCATCCCATCCCACCAATGGGCTTAAGGCTTTTGGATGGAACCCCAAATATATTGAAAGCCCATGTATTCTCACAAAAAAGCTTGTGGCTCCACATACTTTAAATTCTGACAAAGTTCAACAAAACTTATTGTTTATAATATCAGCTTCTCAGTTTTAACTTTTATGTATCTTATATACCCTACAGGCTGCGTGAAATATTTTCAATCCTAGAAGATGAAATCCAAGTCAAACTTTTATGAGAAGTATTATGATCGAGATACTGGGAGAGTGTTATTTTGGAAACTGGTGTTATATGATTTTCTTCTTCTTTCTATTATTATTAATTGCTTTATTTATTAATCTGCCAAAGAGATGTATGAAATGGAGGGAAACTTTTGACCCATGGGTGGAAATTTTGATGTAATGTTATCAGTTTAATTTTACAGTTTGTGAGCATTGTTTCTTCCAAATATCTCTACTTCAAATTTTGGGTTTGAGGTGAGAATATGTACGAGAACAGATATAACAAATACTTGGTTCTTCCAGTATTATTGTGCATTTACTCTTTACATGTAACTTAGGGAAATGCATATCAATCAATCGGCTTAGTTTTTCTAAATTAATCAGAGGATGAACAACGTTTGAAATTGAATGTTAAATTATATACAGATTAGATTAGTGCTTAAATGACGAAGAATTCATGTGCCGATCAACGTATTCTGAGCCAAATACACAAAAAATATTATGCCATTTAAGTAGTGCTTGCAGTTTGCACTAAAAAGTTGAAAATTTAACAATATATCAAAAATAAAATATTTACCATAACCAAATCAACAGTCAAAAAGTATAAAAAGCATATTAAAATTTTTGAACATATGCTTTAGCCGATGATGATGAAAGTAAGAGACTAGACTAATAATAAAGAGTTATCTTAGGGACGGAGCCAGGATTGGAGGTATGGGGGCCGGCTAAAAGTAATGCACTCTTTGCTTTTCTAAAATTTAGGATCATAAAAAATTTCAAGCCAAATTTTTTTATATATCCTATGTACGGTTAAATTTATCAAATATCAAATAAAATTGATACATTCATAAACATATAAACCTTTCAGAAATGTAGTTTACCTAAAGCTTTTAGCTTTTTTCCGAAGCCATGGTACATTTCAAACCTGAAGAAATTAAAAAATAAATTCACTATGTACCCCATTCATTTATTCTTCTTCTTCGGTTTTAAGAACTTTAACTTGATGGCGTTATCTTGATCGAGGGAGCAAGGGAGGAAAAATAAATTTGAACTTGTACATAGTAACATCTGCAGCTTCTCATTGGGGAAAAAATTGCAACTTAAACAAATTCTTAACTAATGAGGTAAAAGAAGATATATAAGAAATTAAGGATTAATCGCCATAATTTGAGGGATCCATGAGATATCAATAAAACTGAACTTTAAACAGCCTTGGCTGATTCCATTTTAAATCCCTAAACTTAGATAGGAGAACATGTGATATGTGCAAACATAATTTATGTTAATCAAAGATTTTCGAAATCTCGGAGGCTAGCGGGGCTCCGTCCCTGTAATGATCCCCACAATTCACCAACAATGTATGCAAGAAGCGTGAGGCATTATGAACAAGATACTAAACAAATGAACAAGCCCAACTTAATGTATATACATTGAGACCAAAAAGTCGCAGGATTAGTAATATTACAGAACTTTTACAACAGCAATTTAGAGAAAATTACAAAAGGTTCCTCAAGCTGCCCAATTATAATAGTCGACACAATTTCAATATGCACTTGCAAAATAGATAATTGAAACACCGGTCACTTGGAATCATTTAAAGGTCCATAACAAACATGGAAAACTTTTAAGATGACAAAAAGCCGAGGGTTCATCCCAGAAGAATGCCTAAAAAGATGATGATGCATGTCTTTAACCTCCCCCATGTAGATGCAACCATGCCTCATACTAATTCATATATTTAAGGACTACCAATGGATTTACAAAGGCAAAAAAAATGGATAGGCTTCGAATGTGTGACGTCACAAATATCTAGCTGACACCGCGGCCCTCGCTTCCCTTTTCCCAGGAGTCATTTCCAAAAACCTCTTCAATCCAATTGCAGGTCGGAAACAAGTCCAACTCTTTGTCCAAACCTCGAATGTAACTCATCATCTCCCATGGCTTCTCATCACAGTGCTCAATCCCCAACCCATGATCCGAAACATTGTGCTGACTCTCATAGGAGGTGCATGAATCATCCTGCACATCTTGATCCCCTCCAAATTGCACCTTAGTTTCAAATTTCGATTTTGTGTCACCTAGTAATTCATCGTCGCATTCATTTTCCGCGTCCTCGTGAATATCTACTGCTCGGTCTTCTGCGGCATATTCATATTTGTATTCATATGCTGACGATTCTACTCCTGAATCATCATCATCATCATCATCATCATCATGGCAATCCCCAACGTCGCTCTCTTGCCATTCATCATTGTCACTGTCAGCATTCGACGGGTCGGACCTATTCTGCTGTGCCCTTTTCCGAAGCATGAAGACATTGAAGTAGTAGCTAACAAGCTCTTTGTTGGTCCTAGAGGGGAAAGCCCAAGGAAGTTCATCCCAAAAGTTCTTACCCCGAGACGCAGGATTCGATTCGATGACTTCATGAAACAGCTCCTCCTCCTCTTCAGTCCAACCCAAAGCCACATCCTCTCCCATTTCACACAATCCGAGCTCTTCAAATCTATCACAACCCAAAGAAGTCTTCAGTTTCTCTCTTGCTTCCGTAATATGCTTTGTCACACATCTAACTGAACCCTTGTCATAACAGCAACATTTAGTCTTACCGTGTCCAATGAGCAAATTGGACTCAGGCAGCGATGATGTTCCAGCATCAGAAAAATCTTCAACATGAACATCTTGGAAACTTTTGGGTCTCCATTCAGGGATATCTACTTGGTGATTTGGACCTACAGCAACAGGTTTTTGAGGATAATAATTGTAAAAAGGCGATTGAAACTCTTCCACGTGATTAATATATCGAGTTGGGCGGCGGTGTTCTTCATAATATTCAGGAAAGAACGAACGATGGGCAGGTGACTCAAATCGAGTGTCCTCATTTCTTGTGAATAATGGAAAACCAAAATTGTTGCCACGATAATCATTAGCACTCTCAGGAACAGCATCTTCCATTCTACGCTTGAACACGTCGTCAGCTGTCACCGAACCTAAGTGGAGCAAATCAGTTAAGTGTTTCTTGGTGCCATTGCTATTATGATACAAACCCGTTGCAAAAGGTATTTGCAATTTTAAAGTGTATAAAAGCTCAACTGAGTGGCAGATGGCGTCACTCCTAACTTTTCTTTTGACATTTTTTCAGTTTAAAAGAAGATTTTTCAACATATTAGCATAATTCATACTTATATATCCTCTCTATATTATTTTACAGACAGGCCCTTCAAACGAATGCATTGAAAAATAACTTTTAAGATGCAAACCAATTTGCTATTATGATGCAAACCTGTTTCAAAAGAAATTTGCAATTTCAGGTTGTATGAATTTTTCATTTGAGTAACTTAAGTCCTTAGTTTTTAATCTCTCATTTAATATGAAAGAAGCCTTATCAACCTATCCATATCAATCATTCAAATTTAAACTTACATCTCATCTCTATCTTCCGTTTTACAAATAAACCTTTCAAATAATTTATTTACATTGACAAATAACTTATAAGATTAACAGTATTTGCCTATGCAAAATCAATTTTAAATAATTTTGATGCCATGTGTTGGAAACCTTGTTGAGAATATCTGAAAATAATGAATCTAAAAACTTACGGTAAATAAATGATCCTGTACAGGTGCTACGAGATAAAGAAAATTTTCCATCCATTTGCCTTGTGCGCTTGTGCGTGCCTTCAAGGTTTTCTTCACCGGCAAAAGGACGTTTGCTAATTCTGGAATTATCTTCAGGAGTCATGTTATCAACCTCCAGGTTCTCTCCAGGTCTAACTCCATCTTTGTATCACAATATCAAGATCATGTCAACAACAAGGACAAGCTGATTTATTTTTACTCTTTTTATTTTTTATTTTGTGCGTGGCTTACAAGGTATATAGTTTACATATTCTCCTTTACCTGGAAAATATTGTTTCTCTGGAAGCTGCCTAGGTGCCGAAGATGGAAATAGACCATCGCAATCCTGTTGCATGATTTGCTGAAAGTCAAGCCAACAAGTGGAGGAGTTGTCGTGGTCAAAGGGCAACTTGTTATGTTTAAACACCATGGTTGACTTGAAAGTCTAAAAGGCTACGAAATTTCAAAAAAAAAAAGTCAATTATTCATGTCATGACATCTTCAACGTTTATGATAATGTTGTGCCAAGTATGATAAGAACTGTATCCAGCAATAAAAAGACAAGGATTCTTTGACCAAAGACAAATGTTAGATGTTACACATTTGCAGATTAGATCAAATTATAAGGAAACAAAAATTTCATGCATTTCTAATACCTCATTACAGGTGAACAATTATACGCAAATGAATAGAATAAGATAAATTATTATTAAGCAACTGATGAAACCATAATTCTATCCTAGGGATAAAAAGAGATCTCATGACAACGTAATCTGGCCTAGTTATGAGACAGTGACTCTTGAAAATGGATGTTGTACCCATGACCGCACATGGCAGACATAGCCACACATCTCACCTGCCTCCGACACCATGTAACACACATTTCAGCAAACATCAGACAATACACGGGAGACCACACTTATTAAAATTCTTCTCTTTAAATGTTGATAACTGACGCGTCTATAAATGTTTCTTTTATAAATGGTTTGTGTTTTAAAGAATTTAGAGAGATTAGTTTCTAAGATTATAATTTTATAGTTCTATGCAGGTTTGGCGTTTTTAGTTTTTCTGAACTATGTGATTTATACATTGCTTAATATTTAAAGTTCGAAATGCATACTAAAAACCAAGTAGAGTTTTGTTGAAACAAAATTTTCTATGCCTTCTATGAAACACCTTTCTCACTCTGTATGTGTATGTGTAGACACGCACATCTGTGTGCGCACACATACATTTGTGTGTGCGCACATATATCAATGTGTGCACGTATATCTAAATATCTATATACGTATACACACATATACACACACGTGCGTGTACACACGTGTGTGTATATGTATACATATATACATGTGCGTGTGTACGTGTGAGTACATACGGATGCATGCGTGCATGCATACATGTGTACATATCTGTCCCACCATCCTAATTTTTTACAGTATTTTGTGTAGCACGTGCCCTCGGTAGCTTCTTAATACTTGACTATGTTATGTGTGTGTGCACTCATGTCCCGATGTCCTACTTTCAACAATTGTTAGAACATATTCTAATAATGATAAACCTAAATTATTTTTGCACAAATAACTCCTTTAAATGCAAACCATACTTCATAAGGAACAGAATTAAGGTTTTCCAAATTCTGCATAAGCTAAAAGCCAAAATTTTCAAATTGAAGTTAGTGGAAGATAATTTGCCTAGAATCATCTTCTATTCACTTCAAGTCCTATTGGCTTATAATGTGGCAACGATTTTTATTGCACGCATCTACCCCCAAAAAACTCTCTAATGCAATAACAGCCTTCATGAGATATATCATTCAACATATCTACCAAAAGATAACAAATCTGTGTACATTATAACATATAAAATAATACAATCCAAATCAATAGCAAGTTAACAACTCAACATTCATGCAGCATGCTGACATACTTAGAAACGAACTTTAGATCTTGCTATCCAAACAGTAAAATGCAACTAGAAAGGCACAAAGTAACATCTCCTATATATACAGCTCGATATATATATTAAAAAAGATAGCTCCTCTACATTCAATATATCGTCTCCAATCAAAACATAACATTCACTTCAAGCTAATAAAAGGCATCCAACAAACATAGTTCATGGTCAATATAAGGAAGAAAAGATAACCTAAACGAATATTCAACAAGCAACTTTGGAAAACAAAATAACCAAAATTGATACTTAAGCAGATATAAATATATAACTTAGATGAAAAAATTGCAAGCCACTTTTGGGAGCTAGGAATTACCTATAATCAGTTTCCCCAATGGAAATAAGATGGTCCCCGACACAAAACCCTAAAGGTCCAAACTCGTACGAATTCAAAAAAAAACCTAACCCTAGATCCTATAACAAAAGTCAACGGAGGAATAGAGATCAATTGATAGAGGGGAACGATAGAATACGATCTAAACGATCGATTAAACCAAAAGATCTGGTTGATCGAGATCAAAATCGACGATAAAATGAAAATCCCCAAATTTTTGAAACCCTAACCCTAGAATCGAACCAAGACAACGATCTGCAGAGAAATCGGTATCAATCGAGAGAGGACGACGAGATCTGAAGGAATTTTAACTCAATTTGATGATCGAGATCAAGGTCAACGGTAAAACAAAAGGCCCCCAAATTTTGGAAACCCTAACCCTAGAGCCGAACAAGGAGAACGATCGGGAGAAAAATTGGTATCAATCGAGAGAGGACGACGAGATCCGATGGGATTTGAACTCAATTTGAGGATTTGGGGAAGAATCGAAGGGAGATCAGGATCGAGATCGGGACGAAAAGGGGCAAAAAGGCACGGGCTTTATTTTGAATATATTCTAGATTTTTACTTTTAATAATTATAATTTTTATATAAGATTCGATGGTCCGAAGTCGATTTCTTTTTATTTGTTTATTTTTTAAAACGGGCTTCAGATTCCGTGTCTTATACACGTGTTGAATTACCTGTTTACCCCTTGGCTTTTTCTAATTGACACATCGCTTTATTCTGATATTTCACAGGGTTTGGTAGATTTCACAAGGATAGTTTAGAAAACTCACGTATATCGGAGCGCAAAGTCTCTTCAAGTTTGTGAGAAGAGATATTTATTTGTAGAAAATTACCGTGAGCTGCAAAATAATGCGATAAATTATCCAAGTCATGGCCACATCTAATTGGAGAACACATTTGTAATCATTATATATATACTGTTATCAATTGTTTATTATGATCTGCGTAAAAACAATTCCTTTACTTACAAAAATTTAGGATTTAATAAAAATAGTTATTTTTATTTACCACTGTAAGACGGGACGTGCTCGCTGAACGATTTTTTTAGAAAATTTACGAAAGTATAAAACGGAAATTCCGAGCGAACACAAGCCACCATAATCCTAAATTTGCGGAAGTGTAAAATCAACCACACTACTAGTTTGCAACAAAAATTGAGCTAAAGTAGAAAGTACAACCTTTGATACTTCTTCACATGCTCCTATGATGGAACTTCGGACTCCGGTTAAGCTCCGAGGCTTTCCGGAACGTACTTGATCTCCGATCGGCTCCGTCGAAGAAGATCCACGCGAAGGCCGCTGGTTCTAACTTCATTTTCAACAACTTGAAGAGACTCTCACTTCATGGTTGCTAGACATTAGAAAATAGGGATGTAGAATAAGTATGGTGAACTCTCAAAAGCTCTCTTTCTTTATTTCTTTTCTTTTTGGTGTTCTCATTTTTTTTCTTTCTTGCATTCTTGGATCAAAGAGAGTGTGAAAAGAATATGATGGTTAGAATCATCCTACATCTTTTACACATATCCATTTTTACACCCTTCCCCTTTCCATGTGTTATGAGCATGAGGGTGGAGACTTAATAAGCTTTCACCTCATGCTCACAAAATGCCAAAAAAGAAAATGATATGTAATAAGAAAAGAGAAACACACACACACACATATATGCATGATGTATGTATGATAGCCGTCATACAAAAGATGCGTACAAGACACGTAACATATCCATTTAACATATAAAGAGAGAGAATAAAAGTAGATCAATAATACTAGTTTATATATGTACCATCATATATAAGTAATTTCATTAAATCAACACTTGATTTAATGACCCGGTTCAATCATAAACCGGCTAGTATGATCTGTCCAATTAATACATATAGTATTACATACAGATGTTTAATTGAAGCCCGCACGCAACGTCGTGCGTGCACTACATCATTTCACTAGAACGGGAAAACCCTCTGTAAGACTACGGTAGCGTCCCGGCCGTCTTTCCGAGGCCAAAATGCGGAACGAAAACTTTTAAACCGGCGCTATCGTATGCTTAAAACCCGGATCGAACCATTAACCTGTAAACTAGCAACTAGAGAAAGGGTTGGAAAGCTATACCGATCGATCCGTGTCCTTCGGTCTTTGGCCACCATCCCAAGCTCCTCGCGGCAACTCCGGTCTCTATCTCCTCGTCGGAAAGAGCACCACATCTACGAGTCATTTATGGGCTCCCGCTTCATCCGAAGCAACTCGGGCACGAAGTGTGCTAGCCGATGTGTCCAAGGTGATGTAGAGAATGTTTGTGATCACTTTGTCTTTTGCATCCATTGATTTGGATGGAGGTTAGAGGTGTTGCCATTGATGGAGATAATGAGCTAGAGCAAGAAAGAGGAGGAAGAAGAAGTTTTCTCTTTCTTTTCTTTTGTGTTTCATATGATAAAAATGAGAGAGTGAGATCAAAATAATACAAGACCAAACTCACTCATGGCAGCCCCCCTCTCTCTTCTTATCATATCAACCCACATCCATCACATAAAGTGACATTTGCATAAGAAATAAGACCATGAGTCATCTATGAAGCACATGTCTCATTTAATGCACAAAATGATAAATTCTAGCTCATAATTTCCACCATCCAAACATTAATCCAAATGTTTGGTCCAACAAAAAAGATCCGGCAACATCTAAAGTAAACTCGTGACGGATCATAAGGATACCCCTCATCTGTATATACATACCTGCATCCGCATTCTGACCGAATGCGAATGCGATGAGACTAAAGTAATCCAACAAATCTAATACTGGGATCCGGCTTAAACCAAAGCCCACTAGTATGATCCGCCCGATCATGATCCGTGCACTACTGCACGTATATGATCGGACCCTGCCATATGTCATACGGCCTCTACATCGTTTCGCCCGAAACTTGAGAAACTGTTTATGGGGGACTCTAAAGACTCGTCAATACATCGGCTGTGGATTTAACCACTAGCACGTCAGAGGTACTAGCTGTACGTAACGGGCTACCAGGTATTGACCAAAAGGGAGGTCGATGAGCGAACTCATCCTGACACCCCACTGAGCCTGTCAGTGACAATATCCGTACAGTCCGGTCCGCTCGTCTATGAGCATCGCATGGCGGGCCTAGGGGGTTGGTAAAAGTCAGACCCCCAAAAGCAGGACAAGTCGTGTCGGAGTGTAGCCCAGAACACCCTGAGATACTACTGGAATACCTACAAGTAAATCTCCTGCCTTGGCCAAGGACTTCGTGTAATGGCTCTCCTAGACACAGCGCGATCTCACCCCCAATACCGGGAGAGACGAAACCCCTGCTGATCCGCTCACTGCCTCCATGTGGCTCGGGACTGTACCCAACTAAAACCTGTTTGCACGACTCCTTTGAGCCGTGGTAGGGTAGTAATCAAAGCACAGTAAGAACTCACACGAGACAAATGACGATCTCAGATCGATGAACTAACCTGTACACATGTCACCAGGGAACTGCTATCTGACGTCAGGTATAATACCAACTAGCATATTCCAAGCGAGTCCTGTCCGGTGTACTCATAACCCAATGAGCACCTGTATACATCTTAGGTGAACCAACTGACACCAATGGCTTGTGAGACCGGCCACCGCCCCTCGTCGGGGTCTCGACTGTATACACTAGTCTACTTCGGAGTATCGATGCTCTGTCTCGAAAACTCCCACGACTAGAGACCACTTTAAGGATATGCTTATAGACCCCAGCTCCCACGTATATGATCGCCATCATACTGCTGGCAGTCAAGCAAGAATCCTAAGGGCTCTATCAACGTGTAATAGCGACCTGTAAGGTCACCTAAAGCAGTACACGATGATAAAGATAAACCAGATAGCATACTATCATCTTGAGTAAGACTGTCCTACTGGCATAGGTCCTCCCTCAATCATTGCAATCACGTGCTTGTGATCCAATAATTGACTTTGAGGGCACTATATCCAACACCCTCTATGTGGGACTCTAAAAACTCGACAATACGCTGGCAGTAGGTCAGGATCATATCCGATTGATCTGAAACATTTCCAGATCAATCCCCCACCGGGTTAACCTAGAAGCACGTTAGCGGTATTAGCTGTGCGTAACGGCTACGCATGTATTGAACGAAAATCCGGTTGACAAGCAAGCTTATCTGAACCCTGCAAGAGTCTATCAGTGATATTCACCGTACAGTCCGATCTCTTTGTCTAAGACTGTTGCATACCTGGTCTGGAAGGTGGAAACCGTCAGACTCCTAATAACTCGATAAGTCGTGCTGACGTCAAGCTCATGTCCATTTGATAAACTACTGATAACACTTATCAGTAAATCTCGTCTGTCTTGGCCAAGGAATTATGGTCATAGCCAGCTGTGCACAGTGCGACATCAACTCCCTATACAGGGAGAGAAGAATTCTCTTGACCGCTCACTGCCTCCATGTGCTTCGAGACTGTACCCAACTAAAGCCTGTTTACACGACTCTTTAAAGTCGTGGTAGGGTAGTAATCTAAGTATAGTAGGAACACATACAAGACACTATGGCGGTCTTGGGTCTAGGAACTACCCTGTACTCATGTCACCAGAGAACTGCTATCCGACGATTGGTATAATACTATCTAGGAGTTCTTGGCGAGTCCGTCCAGTGTAATTCATCCAATAAGCACATATATACAATCATCGGTGTCAAACACCAATGGTTATAGGATCAGCCATCGACCCGTACAGGGTCATGAAACGCATACATTAGTCTAAACTGGAGTACCGATACCTAGTCTCGATACTCCTACGACTAGGGACTTTTAAAGATGTGTTTATAGACTACCCATGGCCCACTAGTATGATCCCTATCATAATCCTGGTAGTCAAGCAAAGATCCTATGGGATTTGTCATCATGTAGTAGTGATACTGAAAGTCTACCCTAACACCACCATTTGGTCAAAATCGGCATCATGCATGCAACTTTAAAATTTTCGGGGTGGTAAGATAAACTAACCAAAGATCTAACTAGATGATTAGGGTTTCTATGATGATATGAAGAACTTTACACTAAGAGAAAGATATTACAACCTTTGTAGATTGTATCCTTCTCTTCTAAAGCTCTATGTAGTAGTCCACGCGACTCCATTAGGGTCAACTTGATGTTGGATCGAGCTTCCTACGCGACCTTCGTGCTGAAGATGATCCACCCGAAACTCTGCTAATCCAAGCTACCTCTTTACTAAATTTACTTTAGTGAAGGACACACTACACCTAAGTGCTAATTAAGTGTAGGATGGTGAAGTAGGGATTTTATTTGCTCACTATAGATACTTTCAAGCCCTAGGGTTCACAACTCATGTGAGTGTTAGGGCTTGGAGGAGGTTAGGAGGAAGATGAAGAGAGCTAGAGAGAAAAGAGCTCAAGTGACGAAAAAGAACAAGTGTAGTGAAGAATGGCTTGAGCCCCTCTCACTTATTGAAGCAACAAATATCATCAAATAATAAAATGTAACCATGCTTCAATAGTGTAGGATGATGAATAAAAAATTCATCAAGCCATGCTTCACCCATTCCTCTTTTTCCACCCCATCATTTCTATTTTCACAAAATAGAAATTCAACCATGCTTCTTTTAATATATATATATATATATATATAGCGAGCTTAATATTAGTTAATATATATATATTTGATATGTATATATATATATATATATCAAATTATTAAATCAACACTTGATTTAATAATCCGGTTATATCACATATAACCGGCTAATATCATTTATCTGTACATCACATTATCAAGTCAACACTTGATTCAATAATCCGGTTATATCACATATGACCTAACTGATATCAAATAACCGCTAGATTAAAATACGGTATCACATACTCGTATTTAATCAGACCCCCACACATATCAGCATATGTGCCATACTTCGTTTCGCTTGAACTAGGAAATCTCTGTGTGGGACTCTAAAGACTCGTCAATACGCCAGCAGTAGATGATGATCATATCAATCACCCACAAGCCGTCAGCGGTACTAGCTGGACGTAACGGCTACCCAGGTATTGAGTGAATAGAAGATCAACAAGTAAGCTTGTCCAAACTCCCATGAAGCCTATAAGTAACACTTACCGTACAGTCCAGTCTCTTCGTCTGATATGTCGTATATCGAGTTTAGGGGTGGAATCGTCAGACCCCAGTAACTTGATAAGTCATGCCGATGTATGGCTCATAACGGTTCGAGAAACTACTGATAACACTTACCAGTAAATCTCATCAGCCCTGATCAGGGACTTACTGTTATAGCCAATCGAGCATAGCGCAACATCAACTCCCAATACCGGGAGAGACGAAACCCCTCCTATCGCTCACTGCCTCCATGTGACTCGGGACTGTACCCAAAATCCACCTGTTTGCACAACTCCTTTGAGCCGTGGTAGGGAGTAAATCAAAGCATAGTGGGAACCACACAAGACACGATGACGATCTCCGGTCTACAGACTAACTTATACCAGTGTCACCAGAGAACTGCTATCTGACGATAGGTATAGTACCAACTAGGAGTTCTCGGCGAGTCCTGTTCAGTGTACCCATTCTCTAATGAGCACTTGTGTACAATCTTTGATGTCAAACACCAATGGTTATGGGATCAACCATCGCTCCCTACAGGGTCAAGAAACGTACACACTAGTCTACTCTGGAATATCGACGCCCCGTCTTGATACTCTCTCGACTAGGAACAGTTAAAGGATGTGCTTGTGGACTACACAAGTCCCAGTAGTATGATCCGCATCATAGTCCTGGTAGTCAAGCAAACATCCTAAGGGCTTTATCAACATATATCAGAGAGACATTATAATAATATAAGTATACATATTAAGATAAAGAGCAACCAGATAGCATACTATCATATCGAGCAAGAAAGTCCTCTATATATATGTCCAAGTATCCACTATATTATACAATAATGGCCTTTAGGGTATACATATTCCTAACAAACATGTTATAGCAAGTAACACGCATACTTATGAATGATAAATACAAACCAGATAGTGTACCATCATCTCAAGCAGGACTGTTCTTGGTATAGGCCCTTCTCGAATTCAGTAATTGCATTCCCGCAACTACGATAATTGCCTTGAGGGCACATATATCCAACAATCTCCCACTTTCACTTAAGGCCAATTATTGCGGTATTGTATACATACATCTCATGTGCTACTGCATACCCAATTTATGTACTAACAGTTTCACAAACTGTGTTCGAGAAATAGAACCGGTGAGTGGATCCGCTACGATATTTCTAATTGTATCTCTCTGAATCTCAATTTCGTGGAGATCAACTATCTCCCGAAATAAGCAATATCTTCCTTAGAACTTTGTTTGGATAGCTGATGGGACCATGTTCATAAATGAACATATTTATCCAGACAATTTCTTAGGATGTATTCTCTGTTAAGTCAAAAATTAGCATCTAGCGCCTTGACTACTTCAGTATCCCGCTTGGAACTCTTCCAATATACTTCTCCTTGTGAGAGGGTAAATTAATAACCCGCGACAGATACTTTGTCTACCTTTGTCACCACGGAAGCTGAAATCTGTAATCGCTCCCGAAGGAGTCTGTCATTACCATACACTAAGAATATTTCATATGTTCTTCACTTCTTCCTATGTTTCTCCAAGATTGGATAAAAATCTGCTAACTGCACCAAGTGTAAAAGCAATATTTGGTATGGTATATAACATCGCATGATTGACCTCACTGCTGAAGCATGTCGAATATCATTCATGCAGGTCTCTCTCTTCATTAGTCTCGAAAAACATCTGTAGAGAGAGTGACCCCATTACTTGTGGGTACATTACCTCACATGGAGTCTTCCATTCTAAACCACTTTAGAATGGTATTAAGATACCTAAATTGGGACAATCCCAAAACTCATACAACATCTAAATGTATAGACCTAGTCACCAGAATTTATAATCCAAATCCATAACGGAGAAACAAATGTGACAACCTACGTTTGACTAAACTGTAGAATAGGAACATCACTTCTTATCAAGAGTATGTCATCCACATGTATATGAGGAACCTGACAATATGTAACGTTTTGAAAATCGTTTCGGTGAAATTTCGAAAAAACGGTAAAATAAGGGGGTTTTCTGTAAAAAGTCAAAATGCAAATATCTTTATTATAAAATTAAATATACATAATCTAGCTATGTAATTGCTAGTATTTGGTGTTTATTGAGCCACTGGTGAAATTTCAAATTTTCTGAAATTTTTTCCGAAATTAATTATTTTAATATTATTTTAAGCCGTCACTAATACATTTAATTAGGAAAAATTACAAATTGAAATGGGTTGAAACAAATTTTGTGCATCATAACATATTAAACTAACCTGTGAGATATTTTTTTTGTAATGAAAAGAAGTTGTTAATATGGTGTTAGAAAATATAAAAGAAAAATGCTTTTTTTGTGAAAATAAGTTAAATAGAATTAAGGTTTGGTATTTATCTTCTTGTGTGTGCTCCCACTCACTCACGTACACTCACACACCCCACAAATTTCAGTTGGCCGAACCCATGGCTGCCCCCTACACACACACCTCACATGTAATGATAAAGAAAGAAAACAAAAGGAAAATGAGAAGGAAATAAAACTATAATTAAAGGAGGTATGGTAGTGGTTGACTTGTGGGTTTTTTCTTCCAACACAACCCAATCCCTCACCCTCATTCTCCCCACCTGCACTTTGGCCGAGAGCCCCCCCATTTTTCAGCCCCCTTCATTTCTTCATCTCAAATTCACTTCAAAATTCTTCTAAAATGCTTCAAATCTACACAAAAACCTCATTAATCTCCTAATTTAAATCCTACCCATTTTTCCTTGGCCAATCTTGAATGGATCTTAGAGCAAGGAAGCAACTTTGGAGGTCAAGATTCCATATGTGATCTCATGTTTTGGAGGTATAATCCTGAGACCTTGGTTTGATTTCTAGTTAATTACTTTAATTTAGCTATTAAGTGTTTAATTAAGTTTTGATTGTGTGTTTGAAAATTCAAGAGAGTGGGTTGTGATCAAGTTAGGGTTTGTAGTGTTTGATCATGGTTTTAATGGGTAGATTAGCATATTAATTGAATGCAAAACCCAAATTGGTTACTAGTTGCTATTTGTTAGTCTAAAATTTTGCTAATTGTGTTAATTTGGTTAACTAGGTTTTGGGAATTTAATTAATCAATTGGGATAAAAATCTAATTAGGGTATCCATGGTATTATTAACATTTTAAATTGTATTTTAATATTTTAGATCATGCAAATCCAAACTAAATTGTTGTTTATGCATTTTTGCTAAAATGGTTGAAATTTGGGTAAAATTGCAAACTAGTTTTTTTGAACGTATATAGTTTGATGAGATTAAATTGTAGTTATGGGTTATATGGCATTTAAGTTATTTAATAAGTATTATGGCCGCTAGAATTGTTTAAACGTCGAGTTTTGTACTAAAACGGGTAATTTTGCTTGCTAGTTTTTCGGAAAAAACGGCTTTTAAAGTGAATTTGGGGTTTTTGTGAGTTTTAACCTATTTTATATTAAAATTAGTGTTCGTGAATGTGCAAATGAGTGTGATTGGATTTTTCTCGATGGTTTGATATTTGTACATCGACATCGAGGGTAGGTTGGCTATTTTGCATGCGTAGGCGATAGGTTTTGACCTATGCGTGATACGCGTGCCGATTTGATTTTCGTGTGCCGTTTCGATTTCGAATTTGGTTTTAATGCGATACGATGCGTTGTGATATGTAGGTACCCCCATGTGGACTTCAAGACGACAAGCAAGTGCATGGCGACGTCGGCACCGGCTAGCGAGGACCAGGTGAGTAGATTTATATCTACGAGGAGAAGTCGGGTGGATGGCGTTTAGCACCCCCGCAGTCCGTGGTGGTGTATACGGATGCGTATACACACCAACAATTATTATATGTTATTTGGGATTAATAACGATGTTAGGATGGATATTGGTGTGTTGGATTACTTTAGTGTTGCGAACCCTAGGGTAGTGTTGCACTACACATACGCACATACATACTTGCATACATTCCTATTTATATGTGCTCATGGGATTCTTTATAGTTATGTGTTCACATGGGTATGGGACTATGTGTTCACATACGGATTTGAGGATGATACTTGGGATTGAGCTGAGTCGATGAGATTTGTTTTGTGGTTGTGATATCGGTGATATGGCAGGATTCGTACTTGAGGTACGTCCTGGTGTTATAGCGGATCTTGGGGCGGCGATACGGGTGAATAGTGTTATAAATAAAATGGTCGACATGTGATCGTGATATGAGGCATGATATGCTAGGATATTGATATTAGGCCGTATCGGGCGATGTATACCCCTTGATGATGATTTGTGCTGACGATATCGGTTGTACGAGACTGTCGATCAGTAGGCAGATCATGACTATATTGAGGATATTAGTATTGTATTAGACATAGGTCAGTACCCTAGACTATGATCTTTGATAAAGAGGATACCGGATGAATAGTGTGATGAATATGATATTGACCCGTACCCAGATTTGGGGATGCCGTACGACGGATTTACGTACGAGCTATATTTGATGATTGATCCACACTCTTGACTTGGGATGTCTGATTATAGATATGGTATCGGATATGATATTATTGAGGCGGGATCACCGACTAATATATATACAGGTATGCATATGTATCGACTCAGATGTTAGGCGGTTTCCTTACCTGTAGTTCAGCTTGTTAGTTCAGCCCTGTAGTTTAGTGTAGTTGTTAGACTAGATTAGACTCCTACATATTTCAAAACTAACGGATCGTGGGTATTTTAAAAGACAGGTCAAGGGATTCTACGGATATTTCAAAAGACGTATCTTTTCTTAAAAACACCGTAGCCCTTATTTTCAAAACACCGCGATTCGTGATATTTCAAAAGGTACTATTGTAGGACTTATATTAGGGTAATGCAGATTAGTTACAGTTGCGTCTAGTATTCAGCTCCCGCTCATTATTGTGGTTCGCTTCGCATCGCATGCTTATATTATGTTTCATACTCTATTATTGATATCATGCTGTTAGGACACCAGCACCATTACCGATGATGCGTATGTACCACGTACACTTACTTGCCGGCTCACACACATCTTCATCGGTAATTGCCATGTCACGTACACCTTAGAAAATATTATTGCTCGACATAGCCTGTTAGCTAATAGTTTAGACATGATATTAGCGTACTTGCCTTATATGTTAGTTTAGACATTGTAGTTATTATCTGCTACTTCATGCATACTGTTATTCATTGTTATGCCGCATTCATGGATTCTCATGCATATATTCACTATTATAAGTGCTATTGAGGTTTTGGATTCGGATTTCCATGAGATTTTTCTGGATTTGGGGGAAAACCGCAAAACTTATACAAACTTCTTCTCTCTTTTTAAATGAAAAGTACGGTTTTCCCATGATGTATGAGTCGTCCACCATGAGTTTGCTGATGGATTTCGAGACCCGATTCGAGGAGACGGATGAACCGTTTCGGGTACATGGTGGACCCGGTAAGGTACCCCGGGGCAAGAAGCGCGTGATGATGACGATGTGAGCCTGGCAAGGGAGCACTACCCACCGGTGATATTACCCGACGCGTCGGATATTCGGAGGATACCGTCGTGGTCTTGAGATGGATGGTAGGGGCCGGTCTGGACTGACGGCGCCCTAGATATTGTGATTGAGACATTGAGATTTCGAGATATTGAGGTACAGAGACTGTGATACAGAGATATCGAGATATTGGGATTACGTTTTGTGCCGATGCTAGGCACTGTTTTATGCTGATTTCATTATGATACCTAATTTTAAAAATACAAAGGAAATCTCACTTTATTATGAAAACAGTTTCTTCATTTACATGTATTCTGTTTTCATGCATTCATACCTCATTCATATGATATATTGCTACCTGAGGCACTGACACGGGCACATGAGATCACACTCGGGTTAGATATTACCCTAGCCATTGTTATAGGCTGCATGTTATTCATACATTTGAGGATATATTATGATCATTGACCTAGGTTGCGTTATTTATACGATTTCTGTGCGTAGATGTTTTTCTATTCACGAGTTGGCAACTCACCCCCGTTGTGCCCCAGTTTCTTGCAGGTTTGCCGTACAGGTTTCATTACGGCTTGCGGGCATAGTTTCCTTCGGGTGATTTGCTAGTAGGTGGGTTTACTTGTATTGTACCCCCCATTATATAACTTGTATATTATTACTCTGTTGTATCTAGAAGTTCCATCAACCAAACATGTAATTATTTTGAGATAGAGACCAGTGATGTTATTCCTTCGACCTTAGAGTCGCACGTTATATTTCTGTGGTTTTCTTGTGGTTTTGAGTTTCCTTTTGAATTTTGATCCTCGCCATTGGCGTTGTATATTATATTGCTTGTGTGGTTGTGGCCGTCGATTGACGAAGAGCTAGCTCCCGCTTGGGGATGCCTTTTTATTGATTTCGTATACTATTCATGTTGTATCCCATTTGGGGGCTAGTATTTACTAAGGAGACTCTGCCGAAATTTTCAGGAAATATTTGATGTTTTTAAAAAAGGCATAATTCGGCTTAGGCTATTAAAACTACTTGATTTAAATTGGTTTTCCTTCACTCTACTACTTTTCTTCGTTTGCATTTCTGGGTTTTCGGCTTACTTGGATTACGTACGCCTCGAGACGTTTCGTAGTTTAAGTACCGGTCATGTTCCGTACTTTCGGGAAGTGACAAAGTTGGTATCAGAGCGTTAGGTTTTACCCTCGGAGCGTAGGATGACCCTTGGTTGATGGAATAGGTGACTAAAGTAGAGTGACGTACCGTAGGTATGTTCCGTGGCATATTTACGATACGCTACTCCACTTAAGAAGTCTTAGGATGTACATTTCTTTGCTCAGTATTATATTCATTCCGATCTAGCCTCATCAGTACCAGTTATGGTTTTGCTGCCACGGTTACGGGCAGGGAGAGCTACAGCTAGAGTTGCGGTCAGCACGAGCTCGTCACGAACGAGGACTGACCAGGGCGAAATTCCGGCGACACACGATTACGGAGATGTGTTTTTTTTACTGTGTTTCCGCGCCACGAGCGTTTGGCGGATCGCCTTTATGAGGTTACTCGGATGTGCTGATCAACACTAGAGGATTGAGACAATAATAGAGGCCAGCCAGATTTTGATGACCGTTGGTGTATTGCTTACTCATGATGATTGAGGCACTGTTCAGCGTGCAGACGAGTGAGCCAGTTGTTGCTGTGAGCGACGAGATATCGCCCCATATGTTGGAGCTATTGCAGTACAGGTTGTACTAAGAGATGATAGAAGGTCGCTAGTCACCCGAGGATGAATGACTAGGACATGTGGTTGTTCGCCTACCCGATGAGAGGTCATCAGATAGATTGATTCCAGCTAGAGACGACTTCACGCGGAGACGTTGGGAGTCGACAGAGACGATCGAATGTCAGAAACCTATTATTCCAAGTTTAAAGTAGTCGGAAAGACATGCAGGCAATTCTATGGTCCCTCTAGAAGAATGAAACCCTAACTCGACTTAATGACCGTGTGAAAGCCTTTGAACCTTCGGGTTTGCGGCAGTTCTACGGCGCCATTAGTGAGGCTTGGGTTTGCCCTTTTACGGCTGGACCACCGATGCTGTGGTATGTACTCGATACTATTAAACTGTGCCCAAGATGTTGAGCTCTTGGGGGATTATGAGGTTTTGACGACTCGATCGGATGGCTCGACTTAATTCGGATGCTAGGTGGTGAGATGCATTTCTTGGGAGACTCCAGATACGAGGATAGCCGTTGGAGCTCAGTCCATGCAGCCACGACGAGACGAGTCCGGAGCAGTCGACATTAGAGAAAAGTGGAGTAAGAGGTTCGTACGAGATCTGGATAAGACGACGTTCCACTCCGCCGACATCAGAGACGCGATACGCATGCCGAGGCATTGTGCATGGATATACCTGTTAGTGTATATGCCCTAGAGGCCATTACTGTATCATACTAGTTTGTATATTACTTAATGGAAGCTTGGGATATTCAACTTGTATAAACAATCTTGCTCAATATAGTAGTATGCTACTTGGTTTGTTTCTACTTCAATGTGTACATGTGTTTATTTTAGTATATCACCTATACACATTAGTGGAGCCCTTAGGATCTTTGCTTGATTACCAGCGTTGTGATGGCAGTCACACTAGTGGGGGCTGGGTAATCTATAAGCATATCCTTATACAGGTCCCTAGTCACAGGACTATCGAGACAGGGCATCGATACTCCGGAGTAGACTAGCGTATGCGCTTCTCATCTCAGTGTGGGAGATGGTCTGTCCCACAGCCATCAGTACGTCGTACTGGAGATAGTATACGGGTGCTCGTTAGGTTACGAGTACACTGGACAGGACTCGTCGGGAACTGACCGGTTGGTATTATACCTATCGTCAGTTATCAGTTTCCAGGTGACATGAGTACAGCTTAGTCCGCTGAATTGACACTGTCACTTCGCCTCGAGTGTGTTCCCACTGTACTTTGATTACTACCCTACCACGGCTCAAAGGAGTCGTGCAAACAGGTAGTGGTTGGATACAGTCCCGAAGCACTTGGAGGCAGTGACGGTTAGACAGGATTCGTCTCTCCCGGTATTGGGGGTTGACATCGCGCTGTGTCTAGGAGAGCCATTACACGAGTAGTCCCTGGCCAGGGTAATCGAGATATACTGGTAGGCTTCCAGTGTTATCTCAGGGTGTTTTGGGCTTCACTCCGACACGACTTGTACCGCTATTAGGGGACTGACGTTTACCGCCCCCCTAGGCCCGCCATGCGATGTATCAGACGAACAGACCGGACTGTACGGAGATTGTCACATTCAGGCTCAGTAGGAGTTCAGATGGGTTTCACCTCGTCAGTCTTCTTATCGGCTTCTACCTGGGGACCGTTACGCACAGCTAGTGCCGCTTGCGGTCTGTGGTTAAACCCACTGCTATCGTAGTGTCGAGTCTTTAGAGTCCCACACAGAAAGCTATTCGCCTTTAGGCAAAAGAGTAGAGGTCGCATGGTTTTGCGGCAGGTCGCATGGTTTTGCGGCAGGTCGCATGGTTTTGCGACAGGGTTCGGTCACATCCGTGCACTTATGCACGTACAGTGTCCGGACAGTTTACACTAGCGGGCTTTGGTTTAAGCCAGATCCTAGTGTACGTATTGGGATTGGATTTATCCAGTATGTATTCGTGTTCCTCGGAACACGGATGCGGGTGTGTATGCACAGTTGACGGAGAGACAGAGGCAGAGGATTCTCATTAGGGTTGTTGACCGTTGACTGTTGACTATTGAATTTTTGCTCAACCCTAATGAGAATATGATATATGATTAACAATAATATTAATTAAGTATTGTGGTGACATGGTTGTTGAGGGGTTGACTTTGTTGACCGGTTGACTAGGTTTGACTAGTTGACCATCATGATGACAATGGCTATCATTTCATGGCAAAGACTTTTGCTTGCTTGTTCTCTTATGCAAAATGAGTGCATGAAATGATATGGCTATTGTAGCTTAAACCATTTTACACAATACTTGATTGCTATTTTTGTGATGATGGTTTTGGATTATGAGAGCCAAGAGTGAAAAGTCTTTCTCATTTTATCATTCTCATTCTCTCTCTTGTTCTTGAGCTCTCATCTCCTTCCTCTCGCTCTCCCTCTCTTTTTGTTTATGGTTCACTTGTCTCATGTGTTGAGAACCAAGAACCATAGAGTAAAATCCTAACACACTCTTCTCTACTCATTCTAGTTCATAAGGTTTAGCAAACCAAGTGAACTAGTTTCTTCAAAGATTGAAGAAGAAGCCAAAGGTAGAAGCTTTCGAGGTGGATCTATCTTCGGCGCAAGGAGACGACGGAGTGAAGGCGATCCGGACAACCATCGAGGCTTGAAGACGAAGGAGATCAAGAAAGAAAGGTATAACCCCCTAACCGAGTAGTTAACAACTCCTAGTTAGGTTGTTAGTTAGATATTTAACAAAGATCCGGTTTTGAGTCCATGTTACCACCTCTAGAAAATTTGTTTTTCACTAAATTCCGCATGCCCGAAAGTACCGGGAGAGGTAGCATGGACTTACAGTGGTATCAGAGCCTAGTTAAACTCTATCTAACATGTTAGCAAAGTAACTAGAAGATCGATCAAAGAAAAAGTCACGAAACGAACCCGAAAAGTCAAGTTTCTGCCGATTCTTATTCTGTTCAAAAGTTGATAATTTTCATCTTAAAAATCGGCTCAGGCTTTTATTTGAATAACCACCAAATTTGGTCCCACGATCGATTCAAAGCGCCGCGGAAACGCGCGGTTCCGCGGCCGAGTTGACTCGGCCGGGGTCCATCTTTGGTGCAGTGTATTTCTGGGGTTGTTTTGGGATTTTTGGAATATGTATTTTCTGCCCAGATTTTCCAGAACGAAAATTTTGTGTTTGGGGCCTATAAATCCGTATTTTTGATCGAACTTCTAAAAGACTTAAGCTGACGGGTTTTTCTGTGATATGATATTTGTATTGAACGTCTACTAATCGCTATATGTCGATTAGTGGGGGTTATACAAATCTGTGATCTGTAATGTTATTGGAATGTGTATATGAATTCATTGGATTGTCGCGGGTGAATAGCCGGGGGTTGTGAGACGAGAGTTTTCTTTTCTTTCAATTCATGTAAATTTGTAAATTGATGTAATAATTATTTGTATGGCCGCACAACCGGGTCGGGGTTGTAGCCGTCATTGTATAATTTCTTTTTACTGTTTTTGCTCCTAGGATAGACCCATGGAGGGGGTGCACAAACTACCGGGTATGCCGAAGTGCCGAGTGGCCTACTCACGGGGATGAGGGAGGTTGCTTCGCTTCGGGTACTTGGCGGGTAGTTTGCCGCACCCGTAGGGGTCTTGGGTGGGGTATTGGTTATTCACCGCGACCGTGTAATCTGCTTTTCGTTACAGGCTCGTACGAATTGCAGGTTCCTAGTATATCCAATGTGTTCATCTGTGATCTGAAATGTCTATCATTGCAATATATCTATATATGATATTATTTAGGCGTTGCTTATGTTTTACAGCCGCGCTAGCCCAGCCCCCGCTCTGTCGTTAGTTAAGTAACCTAACGGATAATGACGGGGCCCCGTGGCGAATGCGAATGGCATAAGCGTACATCATATTTTGGTTGTTTTCTGCAATGGTAGGTTTAAATGATGGGACGCATTAAAAGAACTAATGCAAGAATATCACGCATTAAAAGAACTAATGCAAGAAAATAAACCAAGTAAAAGTCGTTGGAACACTTTCGAAAAACCACTCGGTTCTTTTCAAAACAAACTTTTAAAATGCGGAGTTTGAACCACTCCTTTTAAAAGCTATCTCGTTCCATCGACCATATCAAGTTCACTACGTTCACGGTTTCGCCAAAACCATCCGTAGCCCTCCATCATTTCAGTTAAATATTCGGTAGTATCCAAGCTATGTATTTTGACCTCACGCCAATGCATAGTGATTGGTAGCTGCCGGATATTTATCTGTTGCATAGATAGAATGCGTTGGTTTGAGACAGTCGTACTACCATTTTGGCCTACGTCAAGGGTATGTACGGGTGGGTTCAAATTAACCTGGATAATGATGGGAAGAACTTGACATATGACTTATGACATTTTGACCTCACGCCAAGGTCATAAGAGCATGGGGCAAAAATCCACATCGGGAGTTTCATAAGTACTGAAACTTGCTAGCGTTGCATACCATTTGGAGTGTGATGATTCTGGTAGGATTCCTTCAGTTTCGTCACGCGATGATATTTGGATCCCGATCCTACTGTGAGTATATGCTACTCCTCGGGAAATTTCTCACTTAACGATCAATGCTATAAACCTAGTAGGTGTCTAGAAAGGTGTTAGCGGGGCTACACCCCCAGGGAAAAGAGGTTCTTAAATTAAGGAACTTCGCGAAAGCATTGGAAAACCTCCCTCGAAGTACCGACACCAGCCTGGCCGAACGGTTAAGCAAGTATTATACGGTGAGATTGATCCTGACTAATTCTTCCTTTTTGGTTTTAAGGAGGGATTCGAGAAACAGTGGGAGCCATCCTGTTTAGACAAACTAAAAACCACTCTAAACTTGAAAGAGCATCATGCTGAGTGTTTCTTCTTCTCTCTCCTAATTGTAGCGACCAATCGACATGACTGGACTTAAGTTACTTCTAGATAAAAACATACTGACAGGGCCAAACTACAAAGATTGGCTCAGGAATGTCAAAATGGCAATCACTTACGACAAGCTGGGGTATCTTCTTACCACCAAAGCTCCCCCTGTGCCAAGTCCCACCTCCAGCGTCGCGGATAAGGAAATTCGTAAGACCTGGGAGATTGATAGCGCGAAGGCCAAGTGCCTCGTACTTGCCTCGATGGACAACGAACATCAGAGGAGGCACGAGAATATGGACCTTGAATCCATATTTCTCCATACAAAAGAACTGTATGGAGAGCAGTCTCGTATCGCAAGATACGAAGTGTCGAAGAAGTTATTTTCGGCAAGGTTGGCCATCGGATCATCGGTAGCGGAACACGTGCTTAAGATGATTGGCTTCATTGAGGAGCTCGCGGAACTTGGAACCACGTTAGAGAACGAGCTCTATACGGACTTGATTCTCCAGTCCCTTCCTTCCACTTACGCCCAGTTTATCCTGAACTTCAACTTACAAGAAAAAGAAGTTGAACTTTCAGAACTCCTCAACATGCTGAGGAGTGCAGAGGGCACCCTACAGAAAGGTAGGGAAACATCCACTTTGTTTGTAGGAGGATCTTCCTCTTCTAGGTCCAAGGCGAAAGCCAAGGGAAAGAAGAAGAAAGCCCCCGCCAAACCAAGGGGCGGTGTTAGTAAAGTGGATACGAAGGGAAAAGCAAAGGCAACAAAGAAAGCGGGGCAGCTTGTGGATAAAGAAGAATGCTTCTATTGTCATAAGAAAGGTCACTGGAAGAATGATTGCAGGGCTTGGAAAGCCAGGACACAGGAATTGAAGCAGGTTGCGGCTTCTGCTTCAGGTGTGTATGTTATTGAAAACTGTCTTTCAACAAACTCTACTTCCTGGGTATTGGATACCGGATCAGGATCTTATATCTGTATCTCTAAAATTTGTTGCAGTGTATGAAGTCCAATTTAGATAACTTAGCATCTAACCATCAGTCGGAAGTCACCACTTCCTATGGCCTACTGATAACTACTAGGGTCATCATCACATAACGAATGCCTCCTTATCACCGTCTAAAAGAAAACCGAAGTATTTCTCGAGTAGCTGAGGTCACCTACTAAATCTGCGGAGTAGCTATGGTCTGTCAGGGTCAATTGAATTTTCAGGTTCTACTAAAATTTCAGTAATCATTTGTGGTTCTGGAAACAGTTTCAGTTCTACCATACTCCCACTAATTTTTTTTGCAAGAAATTCCTTTACCAAGGAAGTGGCGAGTCACGGACAAAACACTTTTGAACTTGAAATGGTAGAAGCTATCCCTCGCGAAATGTTGGATAACCCATAAACTGCTATTACTGAAACGTGCCTCGAATTTATCTGGATTATGGTTTTAAACACAAACCGGATAACCCTATATCTTAACAGCTTTAAGATGAACACCATTCTATATCACATATAGAAAATAGGCACTTGTTTAGGTGAAACCAGTATCGATTGATATGCATCCATCTTTAGTGCATCCCCAAAATTGGAGAAGGCAACTCAATATTACTTATCATGGAGCGCACCCCCAGATGAGCAATCTGAGAAAGAATCACATTCTTAATACGAAATACCTAGTACCAACCCCATGTCCATATGGAAATCGGACAACATACATCATTATGTATAAGTCCCTTGAGTTCATTAACTCAATTTCCGTGTGCTATTAATTGAAAACATTCTTTTGGTTAATAGAAACCAAAAGTTTGTCGTTTAGGCAAAACCTGCCGATTTTCCTAAATAGCAACAATTGCTCAGAAAAATGACATTAAGAATAAAATCATCCATTCTCAATTCTTTGCTCATTCTTAGCATCTGTAACACCTTGCAGATGTGAGATTTTTATCCGGTATCTATATACCCAGGAGTAAGAATTTATTGAGAAACAATTTTCCAAGATACAGACACACAGGATACCAGAAACATAAAAAATGTTTTAGCGGGGTTAGCTCAGTATTCATAATATTGCCTTTTTCATTGCCCAGACTCATGACAGTAGTCGCAATTTCCATTTCTCATACTTCAACCCCTTTTGATGTCTCTCTATCTTACTTTCCTGTATACTGATTTTATGCTCTTTCCATTCCTTTAGCACCAGCTTTAGGCATGGAAGAAGACTATCCAATAAGCACAACTGGTATACACTCCTTATATATAAGAAGCTCTCGAACTTGAGATAAGGTAGAAGGGAGAGACAGACGAACAATTCATCTAATTCAGAACCAGTGGTCATTCTCGCACTGAAACAATTTCATCGAGTTCGTATCTAACTATACGATGGCCTTCCAAACAATATGGATCTCTGTACCGAATACAGAGGGTTCTGGAGTTAGCAGAAGGGGAAGTAGGATAGGTAAGGACATATGCGACTATGTCGTGGATTATGGCAATTCAGATATTCCAAAACTATCGATTTTGTAAAAAAAAAACTCGGTCAATATGGTTAATAAGTTTTAGTTTAAGGTCAATCCAGGGTCGCTGCCAGAGAGATAAAGAAAAGAAACACTCAGCGTGTATTCTAATCTTGATCAGATTGCTATATTTATCTAATCAGGATAACTCCTACTGTTCTGTCAAATTCTCCTTCAAACCTAAAAAGGAGAACTAGCCGGGATTTCGTATAGAAAATTTTCAGGGCATAACTATTACTCACAGTGGGAATCGGGATCCAAACTATCATGGAGTGGTAACCTTGACACAGTCAACAAGTCATCCCACACCATAGATGGCATGCAATCTCATTGAAAGTTTCAATACTCGAAACTCCCGATATTAGTTTTTACCCCTAGCGGTTTATGGTCTCGATACGGTTAACAAACCATAAGCTACTAGTCAAGTTCAACCCGTCATTTCATGATTGATTTAGACTCACCCTCATAACTCTTGACACAGTCAATAAAGTTACAAGACTGTCCTAACTTATCGCATCAACATGCAAGCAGGAAGATATCACTTAGCTACCGTACACTAGCTTTGACACAATCAACAAATGTAGCATGAATATTAAGTACTCTACTTTCTGAAACGAAAGAGGGTTACGACTGGTTTTGAAGAAAACCATCAACGTAACCAGAAAATAATACTTAGTTTATATATTTTCTAGTTATGCGGGTATCGTGGCAGTAGCAATCATCTTTATGTTGAATGTTGTTCTTTCTCTCCAAACAAGGGACTGGATTCAACTTATGTCAGCCAGCAAAATGAGCAGCTCAATTGATAGTCGTTAATGTTTTCATTTATCGCATGCTTCCGGCTGTGCAACTTTGCATGGATAGGTTGGTAATGATTTTGTTTTGGGGCTCGAGAATTAGGATCGTCAACTCTGCTAGAGGATCTATCTGTTTAAGGGCTATAATTCAAAGTTTTAGAATATGATGTTGCTTCAAACTATATGATTCAACACAATTTATGTGATCTTTCTAAATGTCTATGCAATTTTTTATTTTCTAACTTTTAACCTTTTTTTAATTTAATTTTTCTTCACTCATGATTAAGATGTAAAATCTTCTATTAAGAAAAAAACACGTAAATTTTGCAACCATCCCATGAAAGCTAAAAATATCATGCAAATGATGACTTCGTTTTTTTGGACGTATATAGATTTTACGGAAAGCGGATCATATATATGGTTTTATTCATCCCTCACCATGGCATGATGGCTTAGATTATGTACTGTGTGCATGCATGGATGTGCGGGGTGTATTCCAACAGACAACATATGTAATGTCTCATAGTCATCTACAAAGATCCTTTTGGTCATAAACCAAACATACAGACAATTGCAAAGATTCCAATTGAGCATACCTCATGCTGTAAGTATTTCCTTTCCAAAGTGTAGGGTCGTGATTCGATCCCCAAATGTAACACCTTAGAATGCGATTAAGTGTTAATTAAGCGATAATACAGATTTTTAGTAAAAAGTTTACCAAAATAGTTTTCTCATATTTTATAAAAATTAATTAATATTTTATTAATATTTATTTTGGGCTTGCACACACATGTGCATGTTAACCTAGGGTTAATTAGGGTTAACCATGCTTAAGTAGCCATGGCACCTTAACCCCATTTCAATTAAGTGTATGTAATTAATTTAGTTATTTAGTTTTAGAAAAAAGAATAAGATTTGAATTTTTGTTGACTTAAGAGAGAGAGAGAGGGTTGACATGCAACATGAGGCATGGGCAAGTATGGCATGCATTAAATGAGGAGAGAGAAGAGGGAAGCATGGCTCATACTACTCTCACCCCTTCATTCCTTCATCCCTCACTCACACATACACTCTCATTTCCTTCACTCTCTCATTCACAACTCTCATTCTCATTATTTTCTTCACCTCATTTCCTTCCTCATCGCTCAATTGAAACCCTAACCTAAATCCTTACCAACCAAACAAAATCTCCACTAAACTTAACTAAAACCCTTCACAAAGCCAAGTTTAGCCACTAGGATCACTTGGAGCATGGAAAGTTAGGGTTTTGAGCAAGTGTGGATAGGTAACGATCTCTCACTGTTAATTAGGTTCTTTTAATGTTGTATTGCCTAGTAGTTGTTGTCTAGAACCATAAAGATGTAGTTTTGAGCAAATATCGTATTTTTAGTGTCTTTTTGGAGTGTCTGTGATCTGCTGTGACTACGAGTGGTTACTGGAAAAACTAGCAGTGTAGTAGTGTTGTACTAGAGGCTTTGAGTGTTCACCTGAAGCACGAACCCCACCTGACCTGGGTGTTGTGTTTTTGTGGGTAGCTGTCTGCAGTTTTCTTAGGGTGTTTGGTACTGCTAGATTTTTAGGTATTGACAGTATGAAAAATCTGGGATCAATTTGCTAGTTTTTAGTGCTTCGACGATGCACGTTACGATTGATCCGACGTAGTTTTAGTGTTTCGGGTAGCTTGTTGTCGTGGGTTTGTTTTGGTGATGTCGCCACACACGTTAGCCGCTAAGCAAACCCTTTTGTAGTTTAAGGGAACCGATTCGTTAAATTGGCGTTGTGTTCGTTATTATTACGTAGTTTGCTAAATCCACGCGTTATTGTGTTTTGTGTTAATAGGATCGCAGGCGGGGACTTCGGACGCCGCGAAGAAAGGGAAGCAGGTGGTCGGATTTACTTAACTCGAGATCACCGGTGAGTAGATTTAACATCTACGGGAAAATCGCCCAAATGGCGTTATGCGTCAGGGTTTGATATGATATTATAGCCACATGTTTATATTCATATATGTTAATTGTGCATGAGCATCATTACGTCCCATTACTTATTGTGCCTTGACTTAGTACCTAGTGGACACTGCACCATTACTGACAGTTCATGTTGCACGAGCACTAAATTGTATGCTACACCCACACCGTCGGTAATTGCCATGACATGCACAACATATACACATATGCGGTATTGTATTGTTATTGATATTGATATATTGATTCTTGTTCTATTGCGCTTATGAAATGCATCGTGCATGCATAGCTACATGTACACCCTTTATGATGTTGCATTTGATTTTGGAGAAATTGGGAACCACATGATATATTTAAAAACTGGATTCAGTTAAAAGAGCGGTTTTCCCTTGATATGCTCATATTACGGTTTTATGTTGCATATAATGTTTCATGGATATACGTATTGAGATACGGATTTCATATGATTTATAGATTTGAGAACCATGGTATTATTTCAAGAAAGTATGCATTGTTTTGAAAACCCGGTTTCTCTTGATATGATATTTCAGTGCGTCCATCATGAGTTTTCTCGGTGTTGAGATTGTGTTAGAAACCCGATTTAAGGAGTTGGATGATCCGTTTGCGGGTTCATGGTGGACCCGGTATGGTACCCCGGGGCAAGAAATGCAGGGTTCCCTAGCACAACTGCAAGGTTTCGGGAGGCATCGTCCATGCCAATTTCAAAAATTTGCCGTTCTAGTTAACCTTAACCATAGAATCTTTACTAGAAAATGCGACGAAACAACATGTAAACAACTTTACATCTAAGTGAATGAGGAATACAATCTTTGTAGACTGGTCCTTCACTTCTAGCGCTCCGTGTAGTAGTCCCTTCGCTGCAAGTCATGAACACCCGAACTCTAGAAAGGGTTCTCCCAGAGAAATGAACAAGCTTGCTCGAAGTCTTCGAGGCCGAAGATGATCTACGTCGAGGAGACTCAAGCTCATGCTGCCTCTTCACTAATGGTGAAATTAGTGAAGCAAACACCCAAAACTAAATGGCTAATAGTAGAGAATGATGAAGTGGGAAATGATCTCACTTTAGTTTTCTTTTTCTCACAATATTTTCTCACCTTGAGAAAAGCTAGTAAGCGTTTCTCAATGAAGAAGAAGATGAAGAATGAAGAAGGAGATAATGAACTCATGAGGTAAGAATAACAAGCATGGGTGAGTTAGTGTCATACACTAACTCATGTAGAGAATAAACCATGGGTCACAATAATGGTTGGGTTAATAAATATCTACAAGTAAAACAAAACTAGTGGATTAAGTCAAAGATGCTCCAAGCTTCTCCAAGCTTCCAAGCATGTGACTAATTACCATTAATTTTGATTAACTTTAAATAAATAAAACCATTCCATTATTATAAGCATGGTGTAAGTCTCATACACCCATGTCATATGTGGCATCTAGCATGACACAAAAGTTGTACATTAATATATATCACATATATACTAAGTGTACATAAGTGAGAAAAAGAAATATTTAAGTGAGCTAATATTAGTTAATGTAAATTAATATATCACATATATAAATATACATTAAATTATTAAATCAACACTTGATTTAATAATCCGGCTATATCTCATACAACCGACTAATATCAAATGTAACAATCCATCGAATCAACACTTGATCCGATAACCCGGCTATATCACATATAACCGACCGATATCACATATCGCGAGAATAGAATGCGGTATCACATACGCCCATTAATCTCGGTCCCGCATATATCACATATGTGCTCCTACTTCGTTTCGCATGAACCAGAAAACCTCTGTGTAGGACTCTAAAGACTCGTCAATACGCCGGCAGTAGGTGATGATCATATCAAGCACCCACAAGCCGCAAGCGGCCTGCTAAATATAACGGCCACTCGGGTATTGAGCGATCAGAAGATCAACAAGCATGTCTGCTCATACTCCTGCGAATCCAATCAGTAATACTACCGTACAGTCTGGTCTCTTCGTCAGATATGTCGCATATCTCGCCTGGGGGTGGTAAATGTCAGACCCCAATAGCTTGATAAGTCATGCCAATGTGAGGCTCATAACGGGTCGAGAAACTACTGATAACACTTACCAGTAAATCTCAGAAACAGCCCTGGCCAGTGACTTCCTGTTATGGCCAATCGAGCACAGCGCAACTTCAACCCCCAATACCGGGAGAGACGAAATTCCCTCCTATTGCTCATTACCTCCATATGACTCGGGACTGTACCCAAAAATCACCGTTTTGCACGTTCTCTTAAACGTGGTAAGGTGGAAATCAAAGCACAGTGGAAATCATACAAGACTCTATGACGATCTCGGGTCGACAGACTAACCTGTATCAGTGTCACTAGAGAACTGCCATCTGATGTGAGGTATAATACCATCTAGGAGTTCTCGGCGAGTCCGTCCAGTGTACCCAGTCTCCACCGAGCATCCGTATATCATCTATGATGTCAAACACCAATGGATATGGGATCATCCATCGCCCATCTACATGGGTCGAGAAGGTATACGCTAGTCTACTTTGGTATATCGATGCCCCGTCTCGATACACCCACGACTAGGGACATTAAAGGATGTACCCACGGACTACCTTTGTCCCACTAGTATGATCCGCATCATAATCCAGGTAGTCAAGTACACATCCTAAGGGCTTTACCAACATTTAACAGAGAGACAATCAGTGTACATGTTAAGATAAAGAGTAACCAGATAGCATACTATCATGTCGAGCAAGAAAGTCCTCCTTATATATGTCCAAGCATCCACTACAATATACATCTCATGTACAGTAATGGCCTCTACGACATACATATAACTGACAATCTTCCACTTGCACTAGGGACATCATATAGCAGTGGTTGTAGTATCTCATACTCAACCATCCCATAAAAGTCTCTCTCTGGGAAAAAAGCCTTTGTGAGTGGATCCGCCATGTTGTCCTATGAGTCTACTCTCCTAACCTCAATCTCCTTGGAGATCAACCATCTCCATGATCATGTGATACTGTCTTAGAATATGTCTAGGTCACTGATGGGACGGGGGTTCCTGGGCATAAGCCACAACTCCATTGTCACACAATGGTAGGAACGAAGTTCATCTCATGAACTAATATACACCCAGACTGCCTCTTTGGTAGCATCTTTGGTAGCGATGTATCCAGCCTTTATCTTCTAGTTTGCCACGATATCTAGCTTGGAACTCATCTAACATATCGTCCCTCCACTGAGGGTAAAGACAATGCCTGTGACTGACATTCAGTCGACCTTACCACCTTAGAAGTTATCTAGTGATTCTCCCCAGGATCGATTGATACCATCTCACTACATCTAGTTAGAATCCTAACATCCAATTAGATCTATCTCATAGATCCAAAACCCAGGATTTAGGAGGTATCACCTTGATCCTATATGGAGAATCTTTGTGATAAGAGGAGATTGACCGAGTGTAGCATAGGAAACACCTTCCCTAACAAGAGTATGTCATCTACGTACAATACGAGGAAGACCACCTTACTCTCTACTACCTTTTTTGTATATACAAGGTTCATCTACCATTTTGATGAAGTCAAACGCTTTGATTACCACATCAAAACAGATGTTCCAACTCCGCGATGCCTGCTTTAACCCGTAAAGCAACTTGCACACGTTTCCGCTGCTCCCACTGTCTATGAAGCCCTATGGCTGTATACTTATAGACGCTCTTTTCTAAATCACTATTTAGGAAAGCAGTCAAGACACCCATCCGCTAGATATCGTGGTCATGGTATGTAGCAATGGCAAGTAGGATCCGGATGGACTTAAGCATAGCTACTGGAGAAAAGGTTTCATCATAATCCACACCTGGTCGATGACGAAAACCTGTCACGACCCGAAATATTAGCTCGTGACCAGCACTTAAATCACGCAACGTCTAAAGGCGTAACGTAATTCAAGTAAGCTGAAACCCAGAAATCTAAACCCTTTTAAGAAAATAAAGGAGGTGAAGTTTTGAAATAAAGGTATAATGAAATCAAGTTTTCTTAATGCATAGAAAAGGAACATAAAAATGCAAGTGAAATTTACTAGTTTGAAAACGTGTTTCGTCTTTTAAAAATTTGGGCAGCACCTCCTTTGTATATTTTGATCCAAAACCACAAATACATAACAAGCATAATGGCATCCCCAAGCGGGATCTAGCTCTTCGCCAAACGGCGGATCCACAACTACGCAAAGCATAAATATAAGTATACGATGCCCAACGGCGAAGTTCACCACAAAAGATAAAGAAATAAGCAAGACATCAAAACCATAAGTAGCGGAAAACCTCTCACTCTAAGTATCGCAACCATAATCTCACTATGTCTCATTACTTATAGAATTTACTTATTTTGATTGATGGAGTTGACTAGATACAATATGAAATATAAATACAAGAGTGGGTACGATACAAATGCCCCACCTACCAATGCAAAACACCCAAATGAAGCTATGTGCCAGTGATGCCGCTATGGATCCATGCGGTCAACCTGCAAGAACTGTGGCACAACGGGGATGAGTTGCCAACTCGTGAGTAGAAGAACATCTACAAGTAGAAATCGAATAAACAACGACTCCTAGGTCAACTTTACATCAAGGTAATACTATGATATCTAGGGTGACCGGGTCGTATATGTGCCAACAATGTAGTCAATACCTATATGTATGCGGATATAATCCAACAATATAATCAATGTATGCATGCATGTGGATCTCGTCCAACCATATAATCAATGTATATATGCATGTGGATCTCATCCAACCATATAATCAATGTCTGTATGCACGTAAATATCATAAGAGAGTGTACATGAAAGAATAAGGATATAAATCAACGGTGTTCCTCGCGACACATCAAAATCATAGAACCTGGGTGTCCAACATCGACACCCGAAAACATCATGAAATCTGTGTCCAGCATCGACACGTAAATCCTCATATCTCGGGCTCAGTCAGTCCAGATCGGTCCACGGGCTCCGTCAGTCCGGATCGGCCCATATCATCTCTCGACTCCGGTCGGTATCCTCTGGATATCCGCCGAGCCCAAATACTATCACCGGTAGGTAGTGGTCCCTCTGCCAGGCTCATCGCCTACTGCACGACAGATCCGTTCTCGCCCCGGGGTACTATACCGGGTCCACCATGCACCCGCAATCGGCTTCATCCAGCTCCTCGAATCGAGTTTCACACGTCACACGTCTCAGAACCGAGAAAACGCATGATGGACGCACTGAAATATCATATCAAGAGAAATTGGGTTTTTAAAACAATACATACTTTCTTTTAAAACGACCACGGTTCTCAAATCCAGAAATCTCATGAAAACAACATATCTCAATGCGTAAAATCATAAAGTATGATGTATGCGACATATGATAGAAGTGTAAGCATATCCGTATATCATGCAATATTGAACAGTGATGTGACATATTAAGGGAAAACCGCTCTTTTAAATGATTCCAGTTTTAAAATATATTCTGCGGTTCCCAATTCTCCAAAACCAAAGCCAGCATCATCTATGTATGTGCAATAAGTATGTATGTAGGTATGGATGCACAAGTGGTATATATGCAAGTATGAGTGTACAATATATATGTGCGCCAATATGGATGTACCAGTACTATATACGCAAGTATAGCATGCAAGGAGTCATATCATGATGCAGCAATCCTACTGTGTAGTGACATGGCAATTATCGATGATGAAGTGTGTGGGCCGGCCAATTTGTGTACGTGTAACATACGCATCATCGATAATGGTGCAGGTGTATAATGCAATGCGAATAACATGAATGCAGAATAAGGTAAATCATCAGCTAAAAGCTATAAGGTATACATGTCTACAAGACCGAGTCGGTGAATCTATCAATCGGCATCCAGCCTCACAACATCGCGTACGGTATAATCCATCGTACGGCAACCTCTATTCAAGGGTAAGGATCAATCATCAAGTCAAACTCATCACGCACGGAAAATCATCGTACGGCGGCATTAAGCTATTAGGGATCCTATCAGCCTATAAGACGAGGAGGGTACGGACCTAACATCACGTACGGCTAACACTCACGATTCACAACACATATTAATATCTCTAAATACCTATGTCCCAGATCACATCCGCAACAATCTCATATCAGGGGATCGGCAGGGTATCAATCATCTCAATCGACTCGCATCCGTATACCAACATATCACCAAATCATCATATCACCTCATATATTCTTTTCATCGCATTTATATCCCTCATCAAGTCAATTTTACAAATACACTCTACCTTTACTATAAGCATAAGTATCTAATCTAACATACACACCCGAACCATACAAACAGTTTTTGAAAGATGTGAATCGTAGTTTTCAAAGTAGGGGCTACGGTGTTTTTATGGAAAAGATATCATTTGAAAATCCATAACGTACCTCAAGGTATCTGTTTAAAAGATGCATACGATTCTTTAGTTTGAAAATATGTATGGTTCGGATGACACATCTAAATCGACTATCTAGTCCTATAGTACCCTAAACGGCAATATCATCAATCTCATCCTCAAGTCCCGTCATTACATACTAGTCGTATCATATCACTTCTAACTATCCTTGGTTTCTAATATGGTTCTCTAACTACCCTTTTACTCTATCTATAGTTTTCTATTAAAGGTTTCATTAACCATAATCTATATATAAATCAGTTTCCATCAAAGTGTGCGGGGCAACTATACGCCATCCACCCGACTTCCCCCGTAGATATAGATCTACTCACCTTGATCCTCGCTGTCTGGAGTCGATGACGCCATGCTCGTCCTTATCGTCTCGAAGTCCACGTGGGGTACCTACATATCACATATAGCATCGTAAACGAAATCTCGCACGAAAACTAAAATGTCGCACGAATCACCAATAGGTTAAAACCTATAGTTTACGCATGCAAGAATAACAAACAACTCTCGACGATTAACGTATAAACGCGAACTGACCGAGGTGAAACACAAATACCAAAATCCATGTTAAAACGAAGTCGTAAAATAATGCAGCAACTTAGGAAAAATGTCCCAGATTTTACCCTAAGTCAAATTAGTCAATTCTGCACATATGGAGGGTCTAATTTACCGGAGATAAAGCCCTGGAACAAACATGGACCAAATCAACCCTACTCTGGCCACAAATTGCGGCCATAATGATTAAATCTGCGGCCTAGGCTTGGGTTAGGGGCTCGGGTCTTGGGGTTAGCTTGCTAGGTGCCTGCATGTGTCACTGTGTTCGCTAAATAATTTTCCAGGTCCCCGAGTCATAGCAGTTCTTAAAATAAGCTCACCAATCTCACAATTTTTACGGTATCGGGGTTTCTAAGTTTATGAATTGGGGGTTTACTCTATAGTTTAGGTCTTTAATCACACACCACAGGGGTTTAAGGTCACTATTAAGCCTCAATTTCACCTTTGAATTCAATAATTTCCCAAAACCATAACTTGAATTTTCCAAACCTCCCTAAACATCACTTAATCACTTCTAAACATGCATAGACACTAATGTGAATGAAATACTATACTAATGGTGATGAAATTACCTCATTAGGGCAACCCAAGAAAAACCCTAGCTTCTCCAACTCATCAAAATCAAACTTTTCTTGGTCCAAAGTGTAGAGGGTGAAGAGGGGATCAATTTTAAAGAAAGGGGTTTAGGGTTTTGATGATGCTTTTTAGATGATTTCATGGGTTGAAGTGGAGGGAGATGGGGAAGAAGAAGGAGATGAAGAAACAAAATAGGATGAGGATATGGCAGCCCCCCTCTCTCCTCTCTTATTCTAACTCTCTCTCACAATTTATTACCCTTTACCCTTTTCATTTTCTTTTTCTTTTATTTAAAACCCAAATCACATAATACCCAAAAATAAAACAAGAACACAACATATAATCAAAATATAACATGACATAGTGCACTAGCCACGGAAAACTGTAGAAACACGGATTTGGCTTAATCGCGATTAGCAGTACACTAATCGGGTTTTTATCCAAACTGCATATAATAAATTTTAAAAATGCCTAATACTTTAAATATATTTTCAAATGAATAAATAATTTTAATTTCCATTCATTTCATAATTATTGGTATATATTTATACCATTTTTCGAAAACCCCAATTTCACAAATCGGGCAGTTTTCGGGAAAAATATTATTTTAATATTAAATTCCAAAAATAATATTTTATATTTTCTGAAATGTTACAATCTTCCCCCCTTAAATAAATTCGGTCCCCGAATTTAAATTTAAACCCCAAAAATGTAAAACATTTCCATAATCAGCTCAAAACAACGGGGCTCCGAAATCACGGAAGATATAGAAATAACACAGCACATCGCGTGCGCCTGAAAACGAGTATAAACTCAAAATCGAACTCTATCAAGCGTCACGCAAATAATCTGTCACGACCCGAAATTGGCATGTGACGGCCCTAATACTACGCAACGCCTACAGACGCAACGCAATAAAAGAAAGCCAAAACCCAGAAATCTAAACCATTAAAAAGACAAGAAAAGATAATAGGAGTTTTGAAATATTTGAAATCACAACCCAAATTCTTTAAAAGTCCAACTTTCTTTATTTAAAATTTTGGCAGCACCTCCTTTGTAAAAACTAGCCCCAAAAATGGGTACAACATAAATATAAGTAAAGCATCCCCAAACGAGAGCAAATACACGCCCAAAGGCGGAAAACAACCACCACAACAAATATACAACGCCGTAGCGAAGAAATAAAAGACAATAGAAAGGAAACTGTATAAAAGATAACAAGTCACAAATAATATACAATATCGTCCTCACCAAGTCTCTTAGTCAAACATGAAAGTAGTAGATGGAGAGTACAAGGATACAACGAATATACAATATAATACGAATAACCACAAACCCACCTAAGTAAAACAGCACACTGTGAGCCGATGCGGTATCCGTAGCAAAAGATGATAGATAGATGAATAGCCTGCCTCGACTACTCTGGGGAACACCCTGCAAAACAGCTGTGGCACAACGGGGGTGAGTTGCCAACTCGTGAATAGTAAATAACATATGCAGGTAATCGCAAGTATACACGTACAGCGCGAATCTAACATATGTAAGCTAAAAGCAGTAAAAGGTCATATGAATGCGATAATCATGAAAGGTACACTAGCAGGTACTACTAATACATGAAGAAATGATATGAATAAAGGTATGTAAATGCAACAGTCAAGGAAGGTACTCTACCAGGTACTACTAATACATGAAGCAGTGCATAAACAGTAAATGTAGAGTATGGAATGAAACATGTCATTTCCACTGACATCGTGGTAGGATCAAAATCCATCAAGACAATCCAAATCCCAATTCCTCAAATCAGCCCCCAAATTGGCTCACATATCATATAAGTCTCACAAATCCAGAATGTACACTATCAAGTAGATCTCATATATCCCGTATGTACAATATCAAGTGTATCTCGTATACCCCTAATGTACAATATCAAGTAGATCTCACATATCCCGAGTGTTCAAAATCAGCAATCTCATATATATCCTGTAATCAATATCAAATGAATCACCTAATATCCCAAATCCAAAATCAAGTAAAATTCTAACATCCTAAATATATTTGCATGAATAAATATGATGATGTATATAAATTAATGTCAATACAAATATATTAGCGTCCCATTCCACTAATATTGGTGTAAGGGTATATATAACAGCGTCCTAACCCACTGTTATATATACAAAGAAGTAAACATGTCAATACACATATATTAGCGTCCCATTCCACCAATATTGGTGTAAGGGCATATATAACAGCGGCCTAATCCCCTGTTATATATGCAAAGTAATAAAAAGAAATATCATGAAACCAATGTGTCAAGTATCGACACAGAAATGCCGATCTATCAGGTGCTGTCTCCATGACTGGCCCCCTGATAGGTACGCATCATACGCTATCCCGAAAGCTCGAGTGCAAAGCTCTGACCCTCGCCTCTCGACGTATCCATATGCACATGACTCCCGTCGGTATCCCCATGATAACCACCGAGCCATTGGTAATGTCACCGGTAGGTATGGTTCCCCCACTAACTCATCTCCTCACTGAGATTCTTGCCCCGGGGTACCTCCGGGCCCCACCATGTACCCGCACACGGATCCCTCCTTTCCTCACGTAGGGTATATATATATCCGAACCGATAAATCTCATGGTGGCTGCTGAAATATCATATCAAAGAAAACCGGGTTTTTCAAATAATGCATAATTTCATGAACTCCCACGGTCCCCAAATCCAGAAAGCATCATGAAAAATCCATATCAAATGCAAAAATCTATGAATATAATATATGCAACATAAACCTGAAATGTAAACATATAAAGGAAAAGCCGCTAATTAACTGCAACAAGTTAATATAAATATCGTGCGATTCCTAATTTCTCCAATTCTAAATAACATCAAGTAAAGGTAAATATGTAGCTATAACCAGATATATGTGTAAACAATAAGGTATAGCAAGATATATGTATCTACCTATAAGCAATGATGTAGTATACCCCCCTGGGTATAAGTGAAATATGTGAAAAAAGTATACCTGTAGCTATATCGTAAGGTGTATATGTACGTATCACTAATGGTACAATACTCTATAGGTATACGGGTATCTAGCATATAAGTAGGTGAAGGCATATATGTAAGCATGTGAGTATACATGTATGCTATAAGTCAAAGCATAAAGAAATATGAATCAAAGTCTCAATGTCCCTAACCAAGCAATATCATATCTATAAGTGGGTTGTGTGTGACATGGCAATTATTGACGGTGTGTGTAGCATACAATCAGTGCTCGTGCAACATGAATCGTCAATAATATGTGCAGTGTCCTAAGGCTACTAGTCCAAGCACAACAACATCTAAATAATAGGATAAGTGCGCAATTCTAAATATGACATAGAATATGCGACAAGTATTAATATCACTAGCCCAGATGCATAACGCCATGCGGGCGATTCCCCTGTAGATGTTAAATCTACTCACTAACACTCCAAGCTAGGTGAAGTCTACCACCTGCTTTCCTCTGGTAGCAGTGTCCGAAGTCCCCGCCTGCGAACCTGCAACATTAAAAACAATAACGCAAATATATATTAATAATAACCCTAAAACACATACACACTACATTTACCCGACACAACAACGCAAAACATACTCTCAAGTGTTCGTATTATGGCTAACGTGCGTAGCGACACGACGAAAACAACTTAAGAGCAAAACCACACAAAGTGCACGCTCCGTGTCGGATAACGTATCGCGCGGACACAAAACACTACAACCTACCTAAGTGATCCCAGATTTTTCATACAGTGAAAACTAAACAAACAAACAAGTCCAAAAATACCCAAACCACAGCATAGACCTACCCTCAAAAACCCACACCCCAACTCTCCAGAAAATCCGACGTCGCGGAATTGGGCTTCTCGTCGCCGGCCCTGGCCGGTGGGGTGGGTCTCGTGTCTCAGGTGGGGTCTTAGGTTTACTGGTACAACACAACTACATTGTTTGGTTTTCTAGTAACAAATCCGGGTCACAGCAGATAACATATATCATAAAACGACACTAAATATTTCGCACAAAAACCAAACTATACACTAACTAAACTAAAACTAACAAGCAAGCTACACTAAAAACACTTAAATAACAGAAAAGAAACATTACCTACACAAAAGAACTTAAAGGTCTAAGCTTTGTGCACTCCATGGCAAGCAAGAGGGAAAACCAAGGAAAAGATGTGATTTTGTGAAGATTTTGTTGAATTGTGATGAATTTTGATGAAGGGAAAGAGAGTGTTCAGAATTTGAAAGAGAATGAGATAGAGAAAAAGAGTTAGAGATAAAGAAAGAGGGTGTGAGGAAATGAGAGAGGGAGGTAAGTGTAGGGTGAGAATGAGAGTGAGTATAACAATGCATTAACTCTTCATTTAATGCCTTCATACTACTCATCAAGCCACCTCCTCACTCTAACAAATATCTCTCCTTCTTCTCACAAAAGATCAAGGAATTAGGGTTAAGGTTAAGAATTAAGAAAGGGTTCAAATTAGGGTTAAGTGTCATGGTTGCTACTAACAAAAATTAGTACAAACAAACCCTCATTTTTACGTGCACCCGTGCGTGCATGCTTATAACAAATATTAATAAATTATTAATTAAATGTTATAAAAAGTGAGGAACCCGAATTGGTAAACTTTTTACAGTAAACCCGCATTAAAATAATATTAAAATTGGGAAAAAATTCAAATTGGACCAAAATGTCCCATATATCTCCAAAGCTTGCGCACTAGCTTTATTTTAGCTAAACTAGGTGCTGGCAAGTCTATATGGTCGTTTGATCACAGTCGGTATAAAACAGAAAATACCGACAAATTTTACCAAAAAACGGAAACATTTACATAACGATTTCTAAAACGTTACATAATCAGCTTTGCACGCATATTCTCGGAGTTACAATGAAGATACAGATCTCAAAATCCACTATAGAAATCCAATATACACTAGTCAAATACTATAATACGTGTATAGTACGCATCTTTGGAAAACTTTCAAGAATTGAATAAAACTCATGCAAAAATCTTTTCTAAATCGCCGTGTGATGCGTAACTCACGGCATAAGTGACGGACGCTCATTTGTAAAATAGTAAATATAGTTCCATATATATTTTGCTCAAATATACGTTCCATCCTTTGAAATATTCCAACAAGGTTTTCCTTTATAAACGTTCGCGCGTCGCTCATGGACACGTAGGAAATAGCGAGACCATAGCTCCTTTTGAAAACCCTCTTGGAAATCTTTTAATGCATGCAAAGTACTCAGGTACTGTCCTCAGATCAGTCCTGTTTGGCTACTATACAACATAGTGCCCAATATGAAAACAAAGTGCTCAAAAGCAAAATCAGCCTCACAAGGCGTATCCAATAATCACGTGCGTCTGGTGCGCACGGAAATTAAATCCAAATAAAAGTTCTACGAATGTGCACAAAACCAAAACTAAGTGCAATGGGTGTGCACGAAAACATTGTAGGGTTACTATGCACTAGAACAAGGTTCTACAAGGTATCTCACATGCCAAAATCAAAATTTTTCAAGTGCCGAACAACCCAAGCAAGATCTTAGACTAGAGATTAGGCAAAACAAAGAGCAAGTAAACAACTTTACTTCTAAGAGTTTGGGATTACAACCTTTGTAGCATGTTCCTTCGCTTCATAAGCTCCATGTTGAGGTCCCTTCGCCGCGATCATCATGTACCCAGACTCTAGAGAGGCTCCATGAAGAGAAAGATGCTAGCTTGCTTCCGATCTTCAACAACTAAGATGATCTACCTTGAAGAAACACAAGCCCAAGCTCTTGCTTCACTAATCAAGTATTAGCAAAGCAAACACCCTAATCTAAGTGGCTAGAATAGATGAGGATGATAAAGTAGGAATTTAGCTCTCTTTTGTTTTCTATTTCTCACTCATTATCATCACATGTCAAAAAGCTATAAAGCTTTTATCAAGAGGAAGAATAAGAACAATTTTATTTGTGATGAACAATGAAATCTTGTGTGTGGTTAGAAAATGCAACCATGGGTTAAGAATGAAGACTTAACCCATGTAGAGAATTAACTATGGTAAAGGGTTTGGGTTGGGTTAAGAAATATCTACTCAAAATATCATAGTCAAAGTCAAGCTTCAAGAAGCTTCTTGAAAAGCTTCATCCAAGTTTAACCCTAATCCAAACCCTAACCATATTTAAACTCCACAAAGCATGTTGCATTTGTAACCCTAACTTATTACAATATTATATATCACATATACAATATTTATTGTAACAAAATAAAATAATACAATTAACATATATCACATATATATCAATGTATTATCCAAGTGAGAAAAAGAATCTTAAAGTGAGCTAATATTAGTTAATATAATATAATATATCAAATATATAATTACACATTAAATTATCGAATCGACACTTGATCCGATAATCCGGCTATTTCATAAATAACCGACTAATATAATCTGTATCATTTCATCGAATTAACACTTGATCCGATGACCCGGCTATATCACATATACTCGGCCGATATTACATATCGCGAGAATCTAATACGGTATCACATACACGTATTGTTCTCGGTCCCGCACATATTTCATATGTGCTCCTACTCCGTTTTTCCTGAGCCAGGAAACCTCTGTGTAGGACTCTAAAGAATCGTCAATACGCCGGCAGTGGGTGATGATCATATCAAACACCCACAAGCTGCAAGTGTTAGTGTATATGCCCTAGATGCCATTACTGTATCATATTAGTTTGTATATTACTTAATGGAAGCTTGGGATATTCACAGTTGTATGGACAATCTTGCTCAAAATGGTAGTATGCTACTTGGTTTGTTTCTATTTTAATATGTGCATGTGTTTCTTTTAGCATATCGCTTATACATATTAGTGGAGCCCTTAGGATCTTTGCTTGATTACCAGCGTTGTGATGGCAATCACACTTGTGGGGTCTGGGTAATCTACAAGCACATCCTTATACAGGTCCCTAGTCGTAGGATTATCGAGACAGGGCATCGATACTCCGGAGTAGACTAGCGTATGCGCTTCTCATCCCAGCAGGGGAGATGGTCTGTCCCACAGCCATCAGTACGTCGTACTGGAGATAGTATGCGGGTGCTCGTTAGGTTACGAGTACACTGGACAGGACTCGTCGGGAATTGTTGGTTGGTACTATACCTATCGTCAGATAACAGTTCCCAGGTGACATGAGTACAGCTTAGTCTGTTGACTTGACACTGTCACCCCGCCTCGAGTGTGTTCCCACTGTTCTTTGATTACTACCCTACCATGGCTCAAAGGAGTCGTGCAAACAGGTAGTAGTTGGGTGCAGTCCCGAAGCACTTGGAGACAGTGACGGTTAGACAGGATTCGTCTCTCCCGGTATTAGGGGTTAATATCGCGCTGTGTCTAGGAGAGCCATTACACAAAGTCCCTGGCCAGGGCAAGCGGGAATTACTGGTAGTGTTTCCAGTAGTTTCTCAGGGTGTTCTGGGCTACACTCCGGCATGACTTGTACCGCTATTAGGGGTCTGACGTTTACCACCCCCCTAGGCCCGCCATGCGATACTCTCAGATGAACAGACCGGACTGTACGGAGATTGTCACATTCAGGCTCAGTAGGAGTTCGGATGGGTTTACCTCATCGGCCTTCTTATCGACATCTACCTGGGGACCATTACGTACAGCTAGTGCCGCTTGCGGTCTGTGGTTAAACCCACTGCCAGCGTAGTGTCTAGTCTTTAGAGTCCCACACAGAGAGTTTCCCTGCACTGAGCGAAAGATGTAGAGGCCGTATGGTTTTACGGCAGGGCTACGATCACTTACGTGCACTTGTGCGCGTATGCTGTTCGGGCAGACAGTACTAGTGGGCTTTGGTTTAAGCCAGATCCTAGTATTGTATGGATGGATTAGTTTTGTCTTCTGTGCGTTCGCATTCTATGGAATGCGGATGCGGGTGTGTATGCACGGTTGTGAGGAGCGAAGAAGGAGGAGGTGCCTTATTAGGGTTTCGACCATTGACTTGGTCAAAACCATTGTGAGGTGGGGAACATGTTTATTAATCTTTTTAATGATAATTGTGTGATGGCTAGTTGGTTTGACCATTTGACCTTGCTTGACCATTTGACCTAGTTGACTATTGTTGACTTGGATATTTTGAGAGCACTAGATCCTTCTTATTGTTTTGGATTTATCTTTGAGATGATAATGGTCAAATCAAGGGGAGCCATCAACATCATCATGATAAAAGATTACTAAATATATTTTTCTATGATAATTATCTTTTTGGCATTCTCTCTTTTGAAAGAGTGAGATCCCATGGTTCCTCCTCCTTCTTCCTCCTCTTGATTTTTCTATAGCTCTCATGTGTTGAGAAAAATAAAAAGAAAATAGACAAACAAATCCACCACCATCTTCTACACAACCTAGGACTTCAAGCTTATCAACCTTGTTGCCCTAGTAACCTCGGCTTGAGGTGGAGCTCGGAACACAAACTCTCGGGTGGCTCGTCTTCGACTCAAGGAGGCCGCGGAGGTGACCAAGATCCGGATCGATCCTCGGAGCTAGCATGGACGAGGAGGAAAGCGAAAAGAAGACCCGAAGGACTCGGTTCATGAGGTATAATCTCTTGAGCATAGTAGATAGAACCTCTTCTAGTTTTGTTAGTTTTTGTTTAGCAAAGATCCTCCATTTCTAGTCCATGTTGCCTAGTGTTAAAAATTGGATTTTTATCGTTTTCGCCTCCCCGTAAGAACCGGGGTGGGTAACGTGGACTTACAGTGGTATCAGAGCCTAGCTAAACAACAACTAGCATGTTAGCAAAGTATTTGGAATTTCGATCCGAGAAAAAATCGCAAAACACGTCTAAATCCTCATGTTTCTGCCGATTTTTAAAACTGCTCCAAAAATAATTTGACATACCTTGAAAATCGGCTCAGGGGTTTCTTAGAACACAGCAAAAATGAGCCCCTGACTCGGTCAACTCACCTCGGAAGCACGGCCAAACCAGGCGTTTGGCCGCGGATCCGCGGCCGAGTTGACTCGGCCGCGACTCGGTTTTACTGCAGTGTGTTCAGTGTTCTATTTTGGGATTTTTAAAGTATTTTGTTTCTGCCCAGATTTTCCAGAGAACAAAGTTGTGTTTGGGGTAGTTACAAATCCGTATTGTTGATCGAAGTTCTGTAGACTTTAGCTAATTGGTTATATCTATGATGTGATATATGCACTGAACGTCAACTAATCACTATACGTCGATTAGTAGGGGTTATGCATATCTGTGATCTGTAATGTTGTTGGATTGTGTATATGAACTTGTTGGATCGTCGCGGATGAATAGCCGGGGTTTGTGAGATGAGTTTTTTCTTTATCTTTCATTTGTTGTAATATGTAAATGGGTGTAATATTATTTTATGGCCGCACATCCGGGATGAGGTTGTAGCCGCCATTGTATATTATTTCTTTTACTGTTTTTTCTCCTAGGATAGACCCAAGATGGGGTGCATAAACTACCGGGTACTTTGAAGTGCCGAGTGGCTTACCCACGCTATTGAGGGAGGTTGCTTCATTTCGGGTACTTGGCGGGTAGTTTGCCGCACCCGTAGGGGTCTAGGGTGGGGTTTGGCTATTCATCGCGATCGTGTAATCCGTCTTTCGTTGCAGGCTAAAACGAAACCCGGATTCCTAGTATATCAAATGTGTTCATCTGTGATCTGGAATGGCTATCATTGCATCTGACGAATGTATATATCTATGTAAGTCCACGGTAGCGCCCCGGCCGTCTAACAGACACCAAATACGGAACAAAAACTTTTTACAACTGGCGCTATCGTGTACCGTAACCCGGATCTGCCATTAAAGCTAAACTAACAAACTACAAAGTGGGTAGAAGAGTTATACCGAACGATCCGAGTCCTTCGGTCTTCAACCATCATCCCACGCTTGTTGCGGCTGCTCCGATCTCCTCGATCTCCAGTCTTGTCGTCCAGGTGGCACCACATCGACGGATCTTTAAACGGGCTCCCGCCTCTGAACCGAGGCAACTCGATCGTCAAGTTTGCTAAAAGAGATGACCAAGATGAAGTAGAGAATGAGTAGAACACTTTGTCTCGTTACGTCCAAAGTCACGGACGAACGGTTAATGAAGTTGCCTTTTGGATCGATATGAAAATGAGATATGAATATGTTAATTTCCATACATCCAAAACTCTATCTTTTTTTCCCAACAACCATGATCATCAAGAGGAGGGGAGGGGGCCGGCCACTTATAGAAGGAGGTGGGGGTGAGTGTAGGAGGGGGGAAGGTGACCATAAGCACAAACTTATCATAACACCTAGTATGAACACAATAATGTAAAGCATGACTCATTAATCTTAGTCACCAAAACATTAATGGAACAATTAATGCTAACAATGAGGCATCAAGCCATGTCACCATATCTAGAACCTTCTAGAACCATGACTCACCCTCATCAAGAAAAGATAAATCCGCATTTAACCAAATGTTAAATCCAGCTGATAGAAAACTGGAAACTGGCATTATCTTTCCTGAATCAAAATCTGGGGTAGAATACCTATTTTTCCCGTATTTTCAACCTTTCGCGACATGCGTGATACGTGTGTGTGGGTTTTGGGTTTCTGCGTATCGCGACGCGTCGGGGTGCGTTCAGGCGCGTAACCACACGTTTTAGCGTATCGCGCACACGCGTGTTTGGTTCATGACACGAGTTACTGGTTCGGCTTAAATGCGCGTTTGTGTGATTTCAAGCTTACGTGTGATATATTGTGTAATTCTAGGTTCGCAGGCGAGTACAGCGGACGCCGCGCAGGAGGGGAAACAAGTTGTTGGCTATACCTAGCGGGAGGCTACGGTGAGTAGATTTCACATCTACGGGGATATCGCCCGCATGGCGTTCTACGTCAGGGCTGATAGGACCTTATAGTGTTCCTTATATATATATTACATGTTCATGGTTACTAGCTAGTGCATTGCATACCTACTACACACCTCACATTGGATCATTGCATTGTAGCTCATCTATATGTGACATGACTTGATATTCATACTTGGTACCTATATCACATTGGATCATTGCATTGTAGCTCATCTCTATGTGACATGACTTGATATTCATACTTGGTACCTATATCACATTGGATCATTGCATTGTAGCTCATCTATACGTGACATGACTTGATATTCATACTTGATACCTATATCACATTGGATCATTGCATTGTAGCTCATCTATACGTGTCATGACTTGATATTCATACTTGATACCTATATCACATTGGATCATTGCATTGTAGCTCATCTTTATGTGACATGACTTGATATTCATACTTGATACCTATATCACATTGGATCATTACATTGTAGCTCATCTATATGTGACATGACTTGATATACATACTTGGTGCACATATCACATCACAATTACTTGTATTATTGGTTGAGATTTCATGTGATTTCTGGATTTGGGAACCGTGGCCTTTTCAAATAAGTAATCATTTAAAAACCCGGTTCCCTTGATATGATATTTTGGGGCGTTACCCCGTGTTTTCTCGATGCTAGAGGCATGTATTGAGAGAGGGCTGACCCGGACTGACGGATGCCCGATGTATTGAGAGAGGGCTGACCCGGACTGACGGATGCCCGATGTATTGAGAGAGGGCTGACCCGGACTGACGGATGCCCGATGTATTGAGAGAGGGCTGACCCGGACTGACGGATGCCCGATGTATTGCGAGAGGGCTGACCCGGACTGACGGATGCCCGATATATTGAGAGAGGGATGACCCGGACTGACGGATTCCCGATATATACTTTGAGAGAGGGCTGACCCGGATTGACGGATGCCCGATACAGGATGTTTTGCGTGTCGATGCTAGACACGAGTATTTATGATATTTGGGTGCCGATGTTGGGCACTCGGGATTCTCAGAGATGTACAGGATTTGAGGGCCGAGGAGAGTGCCGGCGCATGAGCTATTCGCGGGAGATCTGGGTGCATTGAGAAACCGATTATATATTCCACGTTGACATTCCGTGTAGATATTATATTGCCCCTGCTCAGCATTACTTTTGTACCTCATCCTGTAGATGCATTACCTGTTAGAGCATTTGTACCTCATCCGGTAGTACAGTACCCTATAGAGCACTTGCATGATTATTGCACATACTGCTTATCACATATTGATATCATCTGTTGGCACATGATAGAGTAGCGTAGTACGTGCATGCTCGCGATTACCTTTATATGTTATCTCTATTCACGAGTTGGCAACTCACCCCCGTTGTGCCACAGTGTTTGCAGGTTGCCCTTCGGAGTAGTCGCGGCAGGCTGCTTTGCATCTTTTGTCACAGATACCCCCATAGTTGGTGTACTAGCTCTTTTGCTGATAGGTGGGTTTTGTGCGGTATCTGTTTATCTTTCAGTATGTACATTGTTGTATCTAGTATTCTCCATCTACCATGTATGTATTTGACTTAGAGACAGTGTGAGGACGATGATGTATTATTTTGTATTCTGGTGTCGAGCTCGTTGTGAGCCGGCTGTACTTGCAGTTTATTCTATCTTTGTTGTTCCCACTTGTGGATCTTGATCTTCGCTACGACGTCGTATATTGCTATCTTGGTGATTGTTTACTTAGATTTCTTATCATGTTCGTAAGTGTTTTCACTTAAAACTTATATCACTCTATACTTTCACTGGTTTGATTTCTGGGTTTTCGGTTCACTTAGTCGCGTTACGCCTGTAGACGTTACGTGGTTAAGTGCCGGTCACGGGCCAAACTTTGGGTCGTGACATTATATCTACACAGTATAATACTGGGTTCCGGCTTAAACCAAAGCCTACCAGTATTATCTGCCCGAAAATGGACACGTGCGAAAACGCACGTGCATTTTCCGAACCTTGCCATAAACCCATACGGCCTCTACAACGTTTCGCCCGAACTTGGGAAAGTGTCTGTGGGGGACTCTAATGACTCATCAACACACTGGCACTGGGTATAAGCCCTAGCACGTCAGAGGTACAAGTTGTACGTAACGGTTTGCCTATGTATTGATTGGAAGGGAAGCTGACGAGCGAACTCATCCATAAACCCTACTGAGCCTGACAGTGACAATGTATATACAGTCCGGTCCGTTCGTCTAAAGAGTATCGCATATCGAGTCTAGGGGGGTGGATAAAGTCAGATCCCTAATAACGAGATAAATCGTGTCGGCATGAAGCCCATCACCTCCTGAGAAACTACTGATCCAAATCAGTAATTCTCCACTACCTCGGCCGAGGATTCTTAGTGATGGCCACCCGTGCACTGCGCGATATCAACCCCCAATACCGAGAGAGACAAATCCCCGACGATCCGCTCACTTGCCTCCAATGTGGCTCGGGACAGTACCCAACTAAAACCTGTTTGCACAACTCCTTTGAGCGTGGTAGGGTAGTAATCTAAGCACAGTGGGAACTCACACGAGACAAATGACGATCTCAGGTCGATGAACTAACCTGTACACATGTCACCAGGGAACTGCTATCTGACGATATGTATAATACCAACTAGCAGGTTCCCGGCGAGTCCTGTCCGGTGTACTCATAACTCAATGAGCACCTGTATACATCATAGGTGAACCAACTTACACCAATGGCTTGTGAGACCGGACATCGCCCCTCGTCGGGGTCTCGACTGTATACACTAGTCTACTCTGGAGTATCGATGCCCTGTCTCGAAAACTCCCACGACTAGGGACACTTTAAGGATGTGCTTATAGACCCCAGCTCCCACGTATATGATCACCATCATACTGCTGGCTGTCAAGCAGAATCCTATGGGCTCTATCAATCATGCAATAGCGAGCTAAAGCATGTATACGATGATAAAGACAAACCAGATAGCATACTATCATCTCGAGCAAGACTGTCATATCGGTATAGGTCCTGCCTCAATCATTGCAATCACGTACCTGCGATCCAATAATTGACTTTGAGGGCACTATCTCTAACAATCTCCCACTTACACTCAAGGCTAATTATTGCGATGTCGCATACTCACAGCCCGTGTGATACAGAACATCCAACTCCTCTACTAATCAGTTTCACAAAGCTAGTTTGTAAAACTCTTGTGTTCGAGAAATAGCCTCAGTGAGTGGATCCGCCCTGATGTTTCTTTCTATGTCTCTCTTAATCTCAAGTTCACGGAGAAAGCCATCTCCCAAATCGAGTAATACCTGTCTTAGAATATGTCTGGATATCTGATGGGACCTAGTTCATCAATGAACTCCAAATCCAAACTTCTTAGACTGTATCGATAACTGAACCTAATTAGTATCCAGCACCATGCCTCCCACAGTATCCTCTTGGACCACCTGTCCATAATACTGTCCCTCGTCGGAGGGAAAACTATAACTCTGACAATCACTCTATCATCCATGTCACCTTGGAAGCCTGGAATGATAACCGTCTCCCTATGGAGGTTGCCGTCATCAAATCCTTAGAACATACACTCATGTTCTAAAACTGCTTTCTTATGTTTCTCCAGGATTCGATTAATATAAACTTATCGCAACTAGTACAAATACAACATCTGGTGTGGTACTTGACATCTCACGATTGACTCAATTGCCTAAGCAAGTGATCTGCCAATCATGCACATCCCTCTCTCCTTTAGTCTGTAAGACACCTTCAGAGAGGGTGACTCCATCATCTGCAGATACACCACCATGCCAGGAGTCATCTATTCTAAAATACTATTAGAATATTGTCAAAGTACCCACATTGGGAAACTATCCAAATCTTGATCTAAAACCATAGATCTAGAAACCAGAATGTCTAATATTATATCCATATCCTTTGTGGAGAAACAACTGTATGACTACCAAAGTACAACCGATCGTAGTATAGGAATTTTACTTCCTACTCTGTGTATGTCATCAAAATACTAGGACATCACACCCTACTACCTTCTCAACAGATCCATCCCCTATTCTGATGAAGTCAAAGCCATGACTGTCTCATCAAAATTAGATGATCTATTTCCGCTATAACTGCTAAAGTCTATAAATAGACATAAGATACTTGCCCACTACGCTTCCGCTGCTCCCACTGACTACGACAACCCTCTGGCAGAATAATATATACGTGTACTTCTAAAACTAGTTTAGAACGACGCTATACTTATCCTCCTGCCGGGTCCCATAGTATGGAACAACAGTAGTGTCAAGTCTGGGTAAACAAGAACCTCCCTGTCACCGTCCTTGAGGCTACCGGAGTACCTCTCGGGTGTCTGAGATTACCCACCATATCTGCGGAGTGGCTATTGGAATGTCAAACCTGATTGAATATATAGGTCCTATTAAATTTTCCGTAATCGTTTGCGGTTCTGGAATTACTTCCAGTTCTACCATACTCCCACTACTGTTTTCTGAAAAATTCCATTTTACTAAAACCATGGCGAGTCTAGAACAATATCACTATTGATCTTCCAAATGGTAGAAATGTCAACCCTCGTCAAAGCCAGGGTCAACCCACAAACAGCCATTACAGAAACATGCCTTGAGTTATCCAGTGTCTGGTTTTAAGCATAAGCTGGACAACTGTCACGACCCAAAAGAGCACGTGACTGGCCCTTGAACCATATGAGGTCTATAGGACTCCATCTGATCCAAGTAAGCCAAAAGCCCAGAAACCTAAAACCATTTTAAGGATAAATAACCAACAAGCAAAACACTATACAACGCCGAATGGCGAGGATCAAAATTTAAAAGGAACCCAGATAAGCATGAAAACTGCAACACTATAAGCGCGTCTCTAAGGTCGAAATAATACATCATTAGTGTCTGAGTCAGAAACAATATACAAGACTTTGGTTGATGGAATTTCTAGATACAAAGAATAATACAAGTACAACGGCGGGTCTGATAGAAGGAACCCACCTGCCAAGCAAATCGCCCGCAAAGGAAAGCAGTGTGCTAGAAGTGCCGCTATGGAACCTGTACGGCAAGCCCTGCAAGAACTGTGGCACAACGGGGGTGAGTTGCCAACTCGTGAATAGAAATATCTACAAGCAGAAATCGAAAGCAAGACATAAACCTAGGTCAACAATCAGTAATATAAACCACAAGAGTGCGCCAGAAGTATGATAAGGTGGCAATATGACATCTAAACATGTATGTAGTGCCAAGTACTCAGGTAATAACATGTCATCAGTATAAGGTATGTCTGCATGAAGTAAATATGATGAAGTATCAAAGGATATCAATACACATATATTAGCGTCCCATACCACTAATATTGGTGTAAGGGTATATATAACAGCGCCCTCATACCCTGTTATATATACAAATGAAGTATGATCAATGTAAATCCAGTCTGTATGTGATCAAGTCTGTAAAAACGTGGAACCCGTCCACCCGTCACCCAATGACAATAAGCATCATGCATGTAAATGTCATAAAGCATATGCATGGAAAATATGAGGATATAACCAAAAGCATGGAACCTGAGTGCCTAGCATCGACACTCGAAAACATCATGAAAACCTGTGCCTAGCATCGGCACGTAAATCCTCACATACCGGGCATCCGTCAGTCCGGGTCAGCCCTCTCTCAATATATCGGGCATCCGTCAGTCCGGGTCAGCCCTCTCTCAATATATCGGGCATCCGTCAGTCCGGGTCAGCCCTCTCTCGATATATCGGGCATCCGTCAGTCCGGGTCAGCCCTCTCTCAATATATCGGAAATATCATAGAAACAACCTGTCTCAATGCGCAAATCAGAAAGCAAGATGCATGTGACAATATAAGTGAAATGCAAGTAACAATATATCCAGCAGCATGGAATAATAGTATGCGCATATAACATATGCAAGCAATGCGAATAGCATGAATATGCGGAAATCAAATAATCAACACCACAGTGAAGAATCTACTATGCAACTATAGATCTAAGTATCAGGTCAATCAGGAGAGGTATGGAAACCACCTAAATCTGAGTCGATAAATATATAGATATATAGTCGGTGATCCGCCTCAACAACATATCGTAGGACATCCTCGAGTTATGAGAGCGGATCTATCATCAATATTGGCTCGTACGGTAAATCATCGTACGGCATCCCAATAGCTGGGTACGGGTCAACATCTCACTATCTCATCACATAACAGGTATCACTATCATCAGATCATATAATCTGGGGTACTACTCTATGTCTAGTACAAATCGATACCATCAATAAAGTATGCATGTGGGGGTAAACACACATCCCAAGCCTGCAAGAATCACAAGTCATATCCCAAATATGAATCATATCAAATCACCGATCTTGCGGCACAAAGCCCACATCATCGACTCATCTCCAAAGTCATCCCATATCATCAAACACAGTGCAAGTATAATGAATATGCAAGGTTGTGCGTGCTGGTGGACCTCTATCCTAGAGCTTGCAACTAGGAACTGTAAGTCTACGTTAGCGCCCCGGCAGTCTACAGATGTTAAATGCGGAACAAAAACTTTTTAACTGGCGCTATCGTATACTTTAACCCGGATCTGCCATTATTGCTAAACTAACAAACTATAAAGAGTGTAGAAAGGTTGTACCGAACGATCCGAGTCCTTCGTTCTTCAACCATCATCCCACGCTCCGTTGCGGCTGCTCCGATCTCGTCGATCTCCAATTCCTTCGTCGAGGTGGCACCACATGATCGATTCTTTAAACGGGCTCCCGCCTCTGACTCGAGGCAACTCGATCGTCAAGTTTGCTAAAAGAGACGACCAAGAATGATGTAGAGAATGAGTAGATGACTTTGTCTCACTTCGTCCAAATCCGTGGACGATCGGTTAATGAAGTTGCCGAAGGAATCGGGTGATGGAATGAAATGGACTGTGAAATTCCATACATCGATAAAACCTATCATAATCTTTTTTCTATCAATGAATCAAGCAACCAAATGAGAGAGGGGAGGGACCTTTCTTATAAAGAGAAGGAGGAGGGTGAGTGTAGGAGCAAGGAGGGGGTGACCATAAACAAAATGAAGCTTATCATATCAATCATGAAAGAATGAGTCACTAAGAAATATTGAATCTAAACCCTTAGTCACCATTTGCATTAATGACACCATTAATGCACTAATGACTCACTATCCTCATCATCACTTCTAGAAGCTTCTAGAATGATGACTCACTCATATCTGAAGAAAAGATAAATCCGTCTTTAACCAAATGTTAAAAGACGGCTGATAGAAAACTGGAAACTGGCAACTTCCAAAAGTGATCCTGAAACAACTTTCAGGATAACCCCGAAACTGTATAAATATACCCGCATTTGTATTACGACCGAATACAAATGCAACTGAGACAAAGATATTATACCTACTCAATATAATACTCGGATCCGGCTTAAACCAAAGCCGACCAGTATCACCTGTCCGAAAATCGATACGTGCGTAAACGCACGTGCATTTTCCGAACCCTGCCATAAAACCATACGGCCTCTACAACGTTTCTCCCGAACTTGGGAAACTGCCTGTGGGGGACTCTAATGACTCATCAGTACCCTGGCAGTGGGTTTAACCACAAACCGTCAGCGGCACTAGCAATGCGTAACGGCTGCCCACGGACTGACCTCAAGGGAGACCGATGAGCACACTCAAGGGAGGCCGATGAGCGAACTCATCCAGAAACCCTACTGAGCCTAACAGTGACAATGTATATACAGTCCGGTCCGTTCGTCAATGAGTATCGCATATCTGCCTAGGGGGCTAGTAACGTCAGACCCCCAAAAGCAGTATAAGTCGTGTCGGAGTGAAGCCCAAATACACCCTGAGATACTACTGGAGTACCTACCAGTAAATCTCCTACCATGGCCATGGATTTGTGTAATGGCTCTCCTAGACACAGCACGATCTCGCCCCCAATACCGGGAGAGATGAATCCCCTGCCGATCCGCTCACGTGCCTCCATATGGCTCGGGACTGTACCCAAAAACTACCTGTTTGCACGACTCCTTTGAGCCGTGGTAGGGTAGAAATCAAAGCACAGTGGGAACTCACACGAGACAAATGACGACCTCAGGTCGATGAACTAACCCGTACACATGTCACCAGGGAACTGCTATCTGACGATAGGTATAGTACTAACTAGCAGATTCCCGGCGAGTCCTGTCCGGTGTACTCATAACCCAATGAGCACCTGTATACATCTTAGGTGTTCCAACTGACACCAGTGGCTTGTGAGACCGGCCACCGCCCCTCGTCGGGGTCTCGACTGTACACACTAGTCTACTCCGGAGTATCGATGCCCTATCTCGAAACTCCCACGACTAGGGACCATAATTAAGGATATGCATATTAACTACCCAACTCTCACGTATATGATCGCCATCATACTGTTGGTAGTAAAGCAAGATCCTAAGGGCTCTATCAAAGTGTAACATGCAATCAGTCACCTGAACATGTACACGACTGATAAAGGCAAACCAGATAGCATACTATCATCTCGAGTAAGACTGTGCTACCGGGATAGGTCCTCCGCAATCATTGCAATCACGTACCTGCGATCCAATAATTGACTATGAGGGCACTATCTCCAACAATCTCCCACTTGCACTCAAGGCTAATATTGCGATGTCGACTACTCACAGCACGTGTGAAACCGAACATCCAACTCCTCTACTAATCAGTTCACAAAGCCCGTTTGTAAAACTATTGTGTTCGAGAAATAGCCTCAGTGAGTGGATCCGCCTAGAAGTATCTTTCTATATCTCTCTTAATCTCAAGTTCGCGGAGAAAGCCATCTCCCGAATTGAGTAGTACTTGTCTTAGAATATGTCTGGATATCTGATGGGACCTTAGTTCATAAATGAACTCCATATCCAAACTTTTTAGACTGTATGGATCACTGAACCTAATCAGTATCCGGCACCATGCCACCCACAGTATCCTCTGGAACCACCTGTCCATAATACTGTCCTTCGTCAGAGGGAAAACTAAAACTCTGACAATCACTCTGTCATCCATGTCACCTTTGAAGCCTGGAATGATAACCGTCTCCCGAAAGAGGCTGCCGTTATCAAATCCGTAGAACATGTACCAATGTTCTAAAACTGCTTCCTTATGTTTCTCCAGGATTGGATTAATACAAACTTATTGCATCTAGTGCAAAAACAACGTCTGGTGTGGTACTTGACATCTCATAATTGACTCAATTGCCTAAGCAAGTGATCTGTCAATCATGCACATCCCTCTCCCCTTTAGTCTATAAGACACCTTTAGAGAGGGTGACTCCATCACCTGCAGGTACACCACCATGCTAGGAGTCATCTATTCTAAAAACCATTAGAATACTGTCAAAGTACCCACATTGGGAAACTACCCAAATCTAGATCTAAAACCATAGATCTAGAAACCAGAATGTCAAATATTATATCCATATCCTGTCTGGAGAAACAACTGTGTGACGACCACAGTTCAACCGATCGTAGTATAGGAATTTTACTTCCTACTCTGTGTATGTCATCCAGATACCATGACATCACACCTTACTACCTTCTTAACAGATCCATCCCCTATTCTGATTGAAGTCAAAACCATGACTGTCATATCAAAATTAGATGATCTATCTCTGCTATAACTGCTCAAGTCTATAAATAGATATAAGCTACTTGCCCACTATGCTTCCGATGCTCCCACTGACTACGACAACCCTCCTACCGGGTCTCATATCCTGGAACAACAGTAGTGTCAAGTCTGAGTAGATAAGAACCTCCCTGTCACCGTCCTTGAGCCTACCAAAGTACCTCTCGGGTGTCTGAGGTTACCTACCATATCTGCGGAGTGACTATTGGAATGTCAAACCTGATTGAATGTATAGGTCCTATTAAATTTTCCGTAATCGTTCGCGGTTCTGGAATCACTTCCAGTTCTACCATACTCCCACTACTGTTTTCTGAAAAAGATCCATTTTTACTAAAACTGTGGCGAGTCAAGAACAATATCACTATTGATCTTGCAAATGGTAGAATATCAACCCTCGTCATAGCCAGGGTCAACCCACAAACAGCCATTACAGAAACGTGCCCTGAGTTATCCAGAGTCTGGTTTTAAGCATAAACTGGACAACTCCCCGTACCTTAATTTCTTTTAAGGTACGATCCATTCTATATCCAATACAGAAACTTTGGCACTTATTTAATTGGAACCATATTCAAATCATGCAGCTGTCTCCAGTGCATATCAACTTAATGGAAAAAGGCTAATCAGCATTACTCAACTTAGGAATCCATCCAATTATGAGTAACCTGAAAGAGAAATACGTTTCTCAAAACCATCACTATCATCTGAATACCAATCACAAGAATCTACATCTTCGATCTCTTTGAAGAATCCCGATACTTGTGATACCTGGTTCTCTACTCTATTCTTATACCCACAACTTCTCAAAACTTAGACCTTGTATTTCTACGAAACACTCGTCTAAATACTAGAGAAGTTATAAGTAAACAGAACATAGTACGAGGACCTACCCCTTTTTCCTGAAGGACACTTGGACAACATACAATACTCTGTATAAGTCCGCTGAGTTAAACAACTCAAAACCTGTGCGTCGTAGGTAGAAAACTGTACCCTGGCGATTTCCTCAAATATCACCAATTACAACGAATTCCGATATAATGAGGATGATCACCTAATTCCCAATATCTTACTCCCACTCATCATCTGTAAAACCATACAGATATGAGAATGAAACCTGGTAAATACATACCCTTGGAGTAAGTGTCTAATCGAGAAAACAGTTTTTCTTTAACAATGCACTGAAACATGAAAATGTTTCGTAGGGGTATCCTGGTATTCATAGCAATGCCTCTTCCATAATCCAATTCATGACTTCAACCGTATATTTTATTGCCATCTCTCCAAATCCCTTTATTTGTCTTTAGTCGTTACCTTCTGTACACCATCGTTAGGCTAAATGGTTTTCTTCCTTCCCTACCGTTCGGCACCAGCCTATGGTTTGGAAGAAGACTATCCAGTAAGCATAATAGGTGTACCCTCCTAAACCAAGGAGTACTCGCATCTCGAGAGAAGGTGATGATAAAAGACAACTGAATAATACCTTATTCTTTTAAAGATGAAATAGGAGTGGCGATGAAGTACGCGGTTTTGGTCGTGAATGATATCAGTCGCAATTTACTTTGCCCTCTTTCTAATCCCTTTATTTTGTCTTTACATATTACCTTCTGCACACCCTACTTAGGCTAATTGGTTTTCTTCATTCCCTACCTTTCGGCACCAGCCTATGGTTTGGAATAAGACTATCCAATAGGCGTAATAGGTGTACTCTCCTAAACCAAGGAGCTCTCGCAACCTGAGAGAAGGTGATAATAAAAGACAACTGAATAAACCAATTCTATTTCTCCTGAACCTGGATCCATCCCCGAAGAAGTCCCTTCGAGTTCGTATATAACCATACGATGGCTCTATCCAATGGAAGTGGATATCCGTTTCTGAGAAATACAAAGGGTAAAAGAAGGAGTGGCAATGACTTATGCAACTCAGACAATCCAAAAGCCAGTATTTTAAGAAGGTTCGGTCAACCTGGTCACTGAGTCATAGTCTAGGGTCGGTCAAAGGTCGCTGCCAAAGAGAGAGAGAGAAAAGAAACACTCTCCGTGCACTCTAACCTAGATCAGAATGGTCATCACTTTATCTAATCCGGAAACCTCCCACTGTCCTGTCAAATTCTCCTCCAAACCTAAAGAAGAATCAATCGGGATCACCCGAAGAGTAAACCAACTCATCAGTGGGAATCGGGATCCAACTCTCATCGCATGTTAACGTGATGGAATGCATCCACGTTATTCATACTCCAGAAGGTATGCGCATACTTGGCAAGTTTCAGTTTCTTTAGAAACTCCCGATATCATTTTCTTGCCCCATGCTCTTATGACCTTGGCGAAAGTCAACAAATCATAAGTCACATGTCAAGTTCTGCCCGTCATTATCTTGTTAATTTGAATCCACCCGTACATACCCTTGATGAAAGCCAACAAGGTAATACGACTGTCCCAAACCAACTCATCTATCTATGCAACAAATGAATACCCAGCAGCTACCAAACACTATGCCTTGACGAAAGCCAACAAACATAGCTTGAATACTACTGACCATCCATAAGAAACGACGGAGGGCTACGACTGGTTTTTGGCGAAAAACCTTTAACGTAGTGAACTTGATATCGCTGAAGGAACCTGATAGCTTTTTATAAAAATATAGTGGCGAAAACCTTTTGCTAAAGAGGTCATTCCCGGTGAAGGGATCTCGGCTCTTTCCTCATGGAATGAGGTGCAGGATATTCCACTGAATACCGCTATGCAAAGCAACTTGTAATCGACTATAGTGAAGTTATTACTCTGACGCAAACTTCTGTCTAAGGGGTCTTTCCCGGTGAAGGGATATCAGCCCTTGCCTCGTCGAATGAGGTGCTGGATATTCACACCGAATACCGCTATGCATAACAAAAAGAAACGTCTTTGTAATAACACCTTTTTAAAATTGTTCCAACAACTCAAACAGGTTTGTTTTACTTTGCATTGATCAGAATCAACGCAGTCCCATCATTCAATCACACCAGAAAAGAACGAAAATTACATGTACGTATATGCCATCCGCATTCGTCACTGGGTCCCGTCATCACCCGTTAGGTTACTTAACTAACGACAGAGCGGGGACTGGACTAGCGCGGGTGTAAAACATATACAACATCTAATAGTATATAAACCAATATACAATAATCGCTCCAGGCGTGATAATATGCAACATTACAGAAAAGTAATAAGCATCACAGAACAATACAGATAATCTGGGATCCCCGGGTTTCACAGAGCCGCTGCTGAAACTCGACGTTCCCCTGTCGTGTGGATAGCCTGTGCAATGAAACCTAGACCCCTACGGGTGCGGCAAGTTACCCGCCAAAACCTGAAGCGAGGTAGTCCTCACAGCATAGTGAATGGAACACCCGGCACTTCACGGAATCCGGTAAATTGAGCACCCCTCCTTGGGTCAACCTGTACCCCCTACGAGTGCGGCGAATAGTCTGCCAATTCTGAAGTGGGGCCCCTCTGCCTCTCAAAGCCATGAGATGCGGACCCGTTGCTTTCCCGAACCCGGCTATCCGTGCACTCCGTCGCGGGGTAAAACCTAGTACAGTAATGAAAAATAGTACAATAGGTACATCGACCGCAATCTGGTCGTGTCCCAAAAGAATATTATACAACAGGCAGTGACGGATGTCCACAAGTTGGACGCTCGCCCCGCAATATCAAATGTACAAATAAACTCAAACTGTACTACCATTGCACACTGTTATCCACCACGACAAATCCGCAACATCACAGCACAACACAGAACATCAACGCGAAAGTCACGTTCGCAAACCCGTCTAAAAGAACTATAGCAATCAGACGCGGTTTACCGATCAAATGACATTCCCGGTCGGAGATATAATGTAAGCACTGTAAACTAACGTGTTTAAATTTCGATCGACCAAATATCAAAAAGTGGGCCCCATGACTTACTGGTGAACAGTAACAAAACCTGGGCCAAAATGATATATACCAAAACCCCCAAAATCCAACTCTGAACACACTGCCAAAATTTGGGAGCACGTGCTCCCCACGTGGCCGCGGATGCGCGGCCAAACCATGGGTTTGGCCGCCCTTCCGCGGCAGTTTGGAGGGATCACGACCCCAAATTTTGTCGTGGCTCTTAAAAACGCCTGCACGGATTTTTAAGACTTCCGGAAATAAATTTTGAGACCGTTTAAAATTAACAGAAACTGTCGGCTTGGATTTTTGCAGTTTTCGATTTTCGGTTCGATCGATGTTTTGAACGCGTTAGCACAAGTTAGTATAGCAAAATGGTGAGGCTCTGATACCACTGTAAGTCTACGTTAGCGCCCCGGCAGTCTACAGACGCCAAATGCGGAACAAAAACTTTTTAACTGGCGCTATCGTATACTTTAACCCGGATCTGCCATTATTGCTAAACTAACAAACTATAAAGAGTGTAGAAAGGTTGTACCGAACGATCCGAGTCCTTCGTTCTTCAACCATCATCCCACGCTCCGTTGCGGCTACTCCGATCTCGTCGATCTCCGATTCCTTCGTCGAGGTGGCACCATATGATCGATTCTTTAAACGGGCTCCCGCCTCTGACTCGAGGCAACTCGATCGTCAAGTTTGCTAAAAGAGACGACCAAGAATGATGTAGAGAATGAGTAGATGACTTTGTCTCACTTCGTCCAAATCCGTGGACGATCGGTTAATGAAGTTGCCGAAGGAATCGGGTGATGGAATGAAATGGACTGTGAAATTCCATACATCGATAAAACCTATCATAATCTTTTTTCTATCAATGAATCAAGCAACCAAATGAGAGAGGGGAGGGACCTTTCTTATAAAGAGAAGGAGGAGGGTGAGTGTAGGAGCAAGGAGGGGGTGACCATAAACAAAATGAAGCTTATCATATCAATCATGAAAGAATGAGTCACTAAGAAACATTGAATCTAAACCCTTAGTCACCATTTGCATTAATGACACCATTAATGCACTAATGACTCACTATCCTCATCATCACTTCTAGAAGCTTCTAGAATGATGACTCACTCATATCTGAAGAAAAGATAAATCCGTCTTTAACCAAATGTTAAAAGACGGCTGATAGAAAACTGGAAACTGGCAACTTCCAAAAGTGATCCTGAAACAACTTTCAGGATAACCCCGAAACTGTATAAATATACCCGCATTTGTATTACGACCGAATACAAATGCAACTGAGACAAAGATATTATACCTACTCAATATAATACTCGGATCCGGCTTAAACCAAAGCCGACCAGTATCACCTGTCCGAAAATCGATACGTGCGTAAACGCACGTGCATTTTCCGAACCCTGCCATAAAACCATACGGCCTCTACAACGTTTCGCCCGAACTTGGGAAACTGCCTGTGGGGGACTCTAATGACTCGTCAGTACCCTGGCAGTGGGTTTAACCACAAACCGTCAGCGGCACCAGCAATGCGTAACGGCTGCCCACGGACTGACCTCAAGGGAGACCGATGAGCACACTCAAGGGAGGCCGATGAGCGAACTCATCCAGAAACCCTACTGAGCCTAACAGTGACAATGTATATACAGTCCGGTCCGTTCGTCAATGAGTATCGCATATCTGCCTAGGGGGCTAGTAACGTCAGACCCCCAAAAGCAGTATAAGTCGTGTCGGAGTGAAGCCCAAATACACCCTGAGATACTACTGGAGTACCTACCAGTAAATCTCCTACCATGGCCATGGATTTGTGTAATGGCTCTCCTAGACACAGCACGATCTCGCCCCCAATACCGGGAGAGACGAATCCCCTGCCGATCCGCTCACGTGCCTCCATATGGCTCGGGACTGTACCCAAAAACTACCTGTTTGCACGACTCCTTTGAGCCGTGGTAGGGTAGAAATCAAAGCACAGTGGGAACTCACACGAGACAAATGACGACCTCAGGTCGATGAACTAACCTGTACACATGTCACCAGGGAACTGCTATCTGACGATAGGTATAGTACTAACTAGCAGATTCCCGGCGAGTCCTGTCCGGTGTACTCATAACCCAATGAGCACCTGTATACATCTTAGGTGTTCCAACTGACACCAGTGGCTTGTGAGACCGGCCACCGCCCCTCGTCGGGGTCTCGACTGTACACACTAGTCTACTCCGGAGTATCGATGCCCTGTCTCGAAACTCCCACGACTAGGGACCACAATTAAGGATATGCATATAAACTACCCAACTCTCACGTATATGATCGCCATCATACTGTTGGTAGTAAAGCAAGATCCTAAGGGCTCTATCAAAGTGTAACATGCAATCAGTCACCTGAACATGTACACGACTGATAAAGGCAAACCAGATAGCATACTATCATCTCGAGTAAGACTGTGCTACCGGGATAGGTCCTCCGCAATCATTGCAATCACGTACCTGCGATCCAATAATTGACTATGAGGGCACTATCTCCAACAGGAACTACGCTAGTTATTTCTATCTCTAACTAACCATAACACACTACAACTATCACGTAAATAAACTACATAGTATACTATCTACGGACTGCGGGGGTGCTATACGCCATCCACCCGACTTCCCCCTGTAGATATAATCTACTCACCTTGCATCATCATTTGCGGACATCACCACGCATTTGCTTGTCGTCCCGAAGTCTTCATGAGTATCTACACATCAAAGTGTCGTATATGCGCATTAAAACCAAATCCAAGCTAAAACGGCACATGAAATCCAAAACGATACGATAAGGGGCCTATAGGTGAGAACCTATGGCACGCCTTCAAAACCATCAATAAATCCTCTATATCGTCGTATAAACGCCAAATAGTCGAGGCAAAACACAATCCACAATTTCAGAATTAAAAAATACGGAATACGGAAACACGAATCCAAAATAGCAACTTAGGATATATGTCCCAGATTTTACTCTAGATGGAATCAGTCAAAACTAGAAGTACCCTGGGCCAAGAATAGAGGAAATGGGGGCATGCACGCAAAACGAGGCAAATCCCCTCTGCTCTGGCCGCAAATTGCGGCCAGAATGGGAAAATCGGCGGCCTCACTTTGGAGTGGGGAGCTAGGGTTTGGGGTGATGGTTCTCTGGTGCATGCACATCTCACTGTCAATCTTAGTTTTATTTTAGGGGTCTCGGGGTGATAGCAGATTCTTAAAAACTCTCCCAGATTCACTGTTTTCCCCGATATCGGTTTCTAAAATCCGTATTCTGGTTTAAGCTTCAGGTTTTGGGTTCCAATTCATACACTAGGGTGATGGGATAACCTCTACTAACCTCAATTTCACAATACAACACCAATTTCCCTCAAACCCTAACTAGGTTATCCACAAGTCCATAATATCACACAATATCGATTCAATCTTAACATGGGGGTAAAGGAAATGCTAGAACTAAGCTAATGATCTAGAAATTACCTCATTTGGCAACTCAAGAAAATTCTTGAGTTGCCTCTAGTGGCCAAAATCCAAGCTTTCTTGGTCCATCATGAAGGTCTTGAGCTTGTGCATCTTTTTAGTGAAATGGGGGTAGGGTTTTGAGTTTGTTTTCATGGTGATTTGAGGAGTTGAAGGGGGAGGGAAGATGAAGTGCAGGAGCAGCAGCAGTAGGAGGAAGAAGAGGGAGGGAAAATGATGGGAGAAATGGCTAAGCCTCAAGGTCAAAAGAGCCCATACCTCACTCTCTCACCAACCCTCAATTCTTTAATCTTTTCTTTTCCTTATTTTCTTTTCTTTTAAACTCTTCTCACTCCAATAGTAAACCCAAAAGAACCATGGCAATAAAAAATGTAACATAAGTGTGAAAAAGTGACATGTGCATGTTTCCACAAAATTGCCAAAAACCCGTTTAGCGATTTTTTTTAATCGCGATTAGCACTAATTAAGCATATAACTAATCAATTAAACTTAGAAATGACATAATTCTCTAATTTACCCTATTTTATAATTTTCTATAATTTTTCTCAAATTTTTCCTATTTATTTGCATTTAATAATACCAAAATATTAAAATATTCAATAAAATAATATTAAATTATAAAAATTCCCAAAATTAATATTTTATCTTTTCGAGATGTTACAACAACTTCCCTTATCTTAACATCGTTAAGATATGAACCATTCTATATACAATATAGAAATAGAGGCATTAATTTAATTGGAACCAGATTCTAATCATGAATCTGTCTCCAGTGCATAACAACTTAATGGAAAAAGGCTAATCAACATTACTCAACTTAGGAATCCATCCAATTATGAGTAACCTGAAAGAGAAACAAGTTTCTCAAAACCATTACTATTATCTGAATACCAATTACAAGAATCTACATCTTCAATTTCTTTGAAGAATCCCGATACTTGTGATACATGGTTCTCTACTTTATTCTTATACCCATAACTTCTCAAAACTTAGACATTGCATTTCTACGAAACACTTGTCTAAAAACTAGAGAAGTCATAAGTAAACAGATCATAGTACGAGGACCTACCCTTTTGTCCTTACGGACGCTGGGCAACATACAATACTCTGTATAAGTCCGCTGAGTCGAATAACTCAAAAACCTGCTCATCGTAGGTTGAAAAACCGTACCCAGGCGATTTCTTCAAATATCACCAATTACAACGAATTCCGATATAATGAGGATGATCACGCAATTCCCAATAACTTACTCCCATTCATCATCTGTAAAACCATACAGATATGAGAATGAAACCTGGTAAATACATAACCTGGAGTAAGTATGTAATCGGGAAATCAGTTTACAATTAACAATGCACAGTGAAACTGAAACATGAAAATGTTTCGTAGGGGTTTCCTGGTATTCCTAGTAATGCCTCTTCCATAATCCAATTCATGACTTTAACCGTATATCTCTTTGCCATCTCTCCAAATCCCTTTATTTGTCTTTAGTCGTTACCTCCAGTACACCTCGTTAGGCTAAATGGTTTTCTTCCTTCCCTACCGTTCGGCACCAGCCTATGGTTTGGAAGAAGACTATCCAGTAAGAATAACAGGTGTACCCTCCTAATCCTAGGAGTACTCGTAACTTGAGAGAAGGTGGTGATAAAAGACAACTGAATAATACCTTATTCTATTAAAGGTGAGATAAGAGTGGCGATGAAGTACGCGGTTTGGTCGTGAATGATAACAGTCGCAATTTACTTTGCCCTCTTTCTAATTCCTTTATTTGTCTTTAGCTATTACCTTCTGTACACCCTACTTAGGCTAATTGGTTTTCTTCATTCCCTACCTTTCGGCACCATCCTATGGTTTGAAATAAGACTATCCAATAAGCGTAATAGGTGTATCCTCCTAAACCAAGGAGCCCTCGCAACCCGAGAGAAGGTGATAATAAAAGACAACTGAATAAACCAATTCTATTTCTCCTGAACCTGGATCCATCCTCGAAGAAGTCCCTTCGAGTTCGTATATAACCATACGATGGATCTATCCAATGGAAGTGGATATCCGTAGTAATACGGGGTGTTCTGAGAAATACAAAGGGTAAAAGAAGGAGTGGCAATGACTTATGCAACTATAGACAATCCAAAAGCCAGTATTTTAAGAAGGTTCGGTCAACTTGGTCACTGAGTCATAGTCTAGGGTCGGTCAAAGGTCGCTGCCAGAGAGAGAGAGAGAAAAGAAACACTATGCGTGCACTCTAACCTAGATCAGAATGGTTATCACTTTATCTAATCAGGAAACATCCCACTGTAATCTCAAATTCTTCTCCAAACCTGAAAGAAGAATTAGTCGGGATCACCCGAAGAGTAAACTAACTCATCAGTGAGAATCGGGATCCAACTATCATCGCATGATAACTTGATGGAAGCCACTCAAGTTATCACACTCCAGAAGGTATGCGCATGCCTGGCAAGTTTCCTGTATGTTTGAAACTCCCGATATGATTTTTGCCCCATGCTCTTATGATCGTGACTTTGGCCAACCCATCATAAGTCACATGCCAAGTTCTACCCGTCATCATCCAGGTTAATTTGAACCCACCCGTACATACCCTTGACTTTGGCCAACAAGGTAATACGACTGTCCTAAACCAACGCATCTATCTACGCAACAGATGAATACCCAGCAACTACCAAACACTATGCCTTGACTTTGGCCAAACAAACATAGCTTGAATACTGCTAACCACCCAAAAGAAATGACGGAGGGTTACGGCTGGTTTTTGGCGAAAAACCTTTAACGTAATGAACTTGATCTCGTTGAAGGAACCTGATAGCTTTTTATAAAATATAGTGACGAAAACGTTTTGCTAAAGAGGTCACTCCTGGTGAAGGGATCTCAGCTCTTTCCTCGTGGAATGAGGTGCAGGATATTCCAACAGAATACCGCGATGCAAAGCAACTTGTAATCGACTATATTGAAGTTACTACCCTGACGTAAACTTCTGCCCAAGGGGTTTTTCCCGATGAAGAGATATCAGCCCTTGCCTCGTCGAATGAGGGGCAGGATATTCTAACTGAATATCACTATGCAAAACAAAAGGAAACATCTTTTTAATAACATCTTTTTAAAATTTGTTCCAACAACATCAAATATAGGTTTGTTTTATCTTGCAATGATAAGAATCAACGCAGTCCCATCAATTAATCACACCAGAAAAGAACGAAAATATAATGTACGTATATGCCATCCGCATTCGCCACTTGGTCCCGTCATCACCCGTTAGGTTACTTAAGTAACGACAGAGCGGGGCTGGACTAGTGCGGGTGTAAAACATATACAACATCTAAAAGTATATATACCAATATACAATAATCGCTCCAGGCGTAATAAATACAACATTACAGAAAAGTAATAAGCATCACAGAACAATACAGATAATCTGGGATCCCCGGGTTTCACAGAGCCGATGCTGAAACCTGACGTTCCCCTGGTCGTGTGGATAGCCTGTGTAATGAAACCTAGACCCCTACGGGTGCGGCAAGTTACTCGCCCAAACCTGAAGCGAGGTAGTCCCCACAGCATAGTGAATGGAATACCCGGCACTTCACGAAATCCGGTAAATTGAGCACCCCTCCTTGGGTCAACCTGTACCCCCTACGAGTGCGGCGAATAGCCTGCCAATTCTAGAGTGAGGTCCCTTTGCCTCTCAAAGCCATGAGATACGGACCCATTGCCCTCCAGAACCCGGCTATCCGTGCACTCCTTCGCGGGATAAACCTAGTACAGAAATAAAATTATGTACAACGGGTACATCGATCTCGACCCGGTCGTGCCCCAAAAGAATATTATACAAACAGGCAGTGACGGCAGTCCACATGTTGGACGCTCGTCCCGCAATATCAAATGTACAAAAAAATCCAAACTGCACTATCATTGCACCCTGCTATCCACCACGACATATCCGCAACATCACAGCACAACACAGAACGTCAACGCGAATGTCACGTTCGCAAACCCGTCTAAAAGAACTATAGCAATCAGACGCGGTTACCGATCAAATGACATTCCCGGTCGGAGATATAATGTAAATACTGCATACTAACAAGTTTAAAATTTCGATCGACTAAATTTCCCGAAGTGGGCCCCACGTACATCTGCAGTACAGTAACAAAATCTGGGCTCAAAAGAAATATTCCAAAACCCACAAATTCCCAAAACAAGCCCACTGCAAAAAACTGGATCACTGTTCCCACATAACGGCCGCGGTTCCGCGACGTTACTGTAGGAACACGTGCCCAATTTTCTGACGTAGGCTTCAAAAACCCTGCTTAATTTTCTGACACGATCAAAATAATTTTCAGACACTGTTTAAAATTAACAGAAACTTTGAATTTGGAATTTGCGGTTTTCGAAAATCCGTTCGATTGATGTTTTAAACGTGTTAGCGCAAGTTAGTATAGCTTAATGGTGAGGCTCTGATACACTGTAAGTCTACGGTTGCGCCCCGGCCGTCTAACAGACGCCAAATGCGGAACAAAAACTTTTTACAACTGGCGCTATCGTGTACCGTAACCTGGATCTGCCATTAAAGCTAAACTAACAAACTGCAAAGTGGGTAGAAGAGTTATACCGAACGATCCGAGTCCTTCGGTCTTCAACCATCATCCCACGCTTGTTGCGGCTGCTCCGATCTCCTCGATCTCCAGTCTTGTCGTCCAGGTGGCACCACATCGACGGATCTTTAAACGGGCTCCCGCCTCTGAACCGAGGCAACTCGATCGTCAAGTTTGCTAAAAGAGATGACCAAGATGAAGTAGAGACTGAGTAGAACACTTTGTCTCGTTACGTCCAAAGTCACGGACGAACGGTTAATGAAGTTGACTTTTGGATCGATATGAAAATGAGATATGAATATGTTAATTTCCATACATCCAAAACTCTATCTTTTTTTTCCAACAACCATGATCATCAAGAGGAGGGGAGGGGGCCGGCCACTTATAGAAGGAGGTGGGGGTGAGTGTAGGAGGGGGGAAGGTGACCATAAGCACAAACTTATCATAACACCTAGTATGAACACAATAATGTAAAGCTTGACTCATTAATATTAGTCACCAAAACATTAATGGAACAATTAATGCTAACAATGAGTCATCAAGCCATGTCATCATATCTAGAACCTTCTAGAACCATGACTCTCCCTCATCAAGAAAAGATAAATCCGCATTTAACCAAATGTTAAATCCGGCTGATAGAAAACTGGAAACTGGCAACTTCCAAAAGTGATCCTGAAACGAATTTCAGCATAACCCCGTATCAGTATAAACATAACCGCATTTGTATTACGACCGAATACAAATGCATCTGAGACAAAGATATTATATCTACACAGTATAATACTGGGTTCCGGCTTAAACCAAAGCCTACCAGTATTATCTGCCCGAAAATGGACACGTGCGAAAACGCACGTGCATTTTCCGAACCTTGCCATAAACCCATACAGCCTCTACAACGTTTCGTCCGAACTTGGGAAAGTGTCTTTGGGGGACTCTAATGACTCATCAACACACTGGCACTGGGTATAACCCCTAGCACGTCAGAGGTACAAGTTGTACGTAACGGTTTGCCTATGTATTGATTGGAAGGGAAGCTGACGAGCAAACTCATCCAAAAACCCTACTGAGCCTGACAGTGACAATGTATATACAGTCCGGTCCGTTCGTCTAAAGAGTATCGCATATCGAGTCTAGGGGGGTGGATAAAGTCAGATCCCTAATAACGCGATAAATCGTGTCGGCATGAAGCCCATCACCTCCTGAGAAACTACTGATCCAAATCAGTAATTCTCCACTACCTCGGCCGAGGATTCCTAGTGATGGCCACCCGTGCACTGCGCGATATCAACCCCCAATACCGGGAGAGACGAATCCCCGACGATCCGCTCACTTGCTTCCAATGTGGCTCGGGACTGTACCCAACTAAAACCTGTTTGCACAACTCCTTTGAGCGTGGTAGGGTAGTAATCTAAGCACAGTGGGAACTCACACGAGACAAATGACGATCTCATAAACCTGTACACATGTCACCAGGGAACTGCTATCTGACGATATGTATAATACCAACTAGCAGGTTCCCGGCGAGTCCTGTCCGGTGTACTCATAACTCAATGAGCACCTGTATACATCTTAGGTGAACCAACTTACACCAATGGCTTATGAGACCGGACATCGCCCCTCGTCGGGGTCTCGACTGTATACACTAGTCTACTCTGGAGTATCGATGCCCTGTCTCGAAAACTCCCACGACTAGGGACACTTTAAGGATGTGCTTATAGACCCCAGCTCCCACGTATATGATCACCATCATACTGCTGGCTGTCAAGCAGAATCCTATGGGCTCTATCAATCATGCAATAGCGAACTAAAGCATGTATACGATGATAAAGACAAACCAGATAGCATACTATCATCTCGAGCAAGACTGTCATATCGGTATAGGTCCTGCCTCAATCATTGCAATCACGTACCTGCGATCCAATAATTGACTTTGAGGGCACTATCTCCAACAATCTCCCACTTACACTCAAGGCTAATTATTGCGATGTCGCATACTCACAGCCCGTGTGATACCGAACATCCAACTCCTCTACTAATCAGTTTCACAAAGCTAGTTTGTAAAACTCTTGTGTTCGAGAAATAGCCTCAGTGAGTTGATCCGCCATGATGTTTCTTTCTGTGTCTCTCTTAATCTCAAGTTCGCGGAGAAAGCCATCTCCCGAATCGAGTAATACCTGTCTTAGAATATGTCTGGATATCTGATGGGACCTAGTTCATCAATGAACTCTAAATCCAAACTTCTTAGACTGTATCGATAACTGAACCTAACCAGTATCCAGCACCATGCCTCCCACAGTATCCTCTTGGACCACCTGTCCATAATACTGTCCCTCGTCGGAGGGAAAACTATAACTCTGACAATCACTCTATCATCCATGTCACCTTGGAAGCCTGGAATGATAACCGTCTCCCTATGGAGGTTGCCGTCATCAAATCCTTAGAACATACACTCATGTTCTAAAACTGCTTTCTTATGTTTCTCCAGGATTGGATTAATATAAACTTATCGTAACTAGTGCAAATACAACATCTGGTGTGGTACTTGACATCTCACGATTGACTCAATTGCCTAAGCAAGTGATCTGCCAATCATGCACATCCCTCTCTCCTTTAGTCTGTAAGACACCTTTAGAGAGGGTGATTCCATCATCTGCAGGTACACCACCATGCCAGGAGTCATCTATTCTAAAATACTATTAGAATATTGTCAAAGTACCCACATTAGGAAACTATCCAAATATTGATCTAAAACCATAGATCAAGAAACCAGAATGTCTAATATTATATCCATATCCTTTGTGGAGAAACAACTGTATGACTACCAAAGTACAACCGATCGTAGTATAGGAATTTTACTTCCTACTATGTGTATGTCATCAAAATACTAGGACATCACACCCTACTACCTTCTCAACAGATCCATCCCCTATTCTGATGAAGTCAAAGCCATGACTGTCTCATGAAAATTAGATGATCTATCTCCGCTATAACTGCTAAAGTCTATAAATAGACATAAGCTACTTGCCCACTACGCTTCCGCTGCTCCCACTGACTACGACAACCCTCTGGCAGAATAATATATACGTGTACTTCTAAAACTAGTTTAGAACGACGCTATACTTATCCTCCTGCCGGGTCCCATAGTATGGAACAACAGTAGTGTCAAGTCTGGGTAAACAAGAACCTCCCTGTCACCGTCCTTGAGGCTACCGGAGTACCTCTCGGGTGTCTGAGGTTACCCACCATATCTGCGGAGTGGCTATTGGAATGTCAAACCTGATTGAATATATAGGTCCTATTAAATTTTCCGTAATCGTTTGCGGTTCTGGAATTACTTCCAGTTCTACCATACTCCCACTACTGTTTTCTGAAAAATTCCATTTTACTAAAACCGTGGCGAGTCTAGAACAATATCACTATTGATCTTCCAAATGGTAGAAATGTCAACCCTCGTCAAAGCCAGGGTCAACCCACAAATAGCCATTACAGAAACGTGCCTTGAGTTATCCAGTGTCTGGTTTTAAGCATAAGCTGGACAACTCCCCTTATCTTAACATCGTTAAGATATGAACCATTCTATATACAATATAGAAATAGAGGCACTAATTTAATTGGAACCAGATTCTAATCATGAATCTGTCTCCAGTGTATAACAACTTAATGGAAAAAGGCTAATCAGCATAACTCAACTTAGGAATCCATCCAATTATGAGTAACCTGAAAGAGAAACAAGTTTCTCAAAACCATTACTATTATCTGAATACCAATTACAAGAATCTACATATTCAATTTCTTTGAAGAATCCCGATACTTGTGATACCTGGTTCTCTACTTTATTCTTATACCCATAACTTCTCAAAACTTAGACATTGCATTTCTACGAAACACTTGTCTAAAAACTAGAGAAGTCATAAGTAAACAGATCATAGTACGAGGACCTACCCCTTTGTTCTTACGGACGCTGGATAACATACAATACTCTGTATAAGTCCGCTGAGTCGAATAACTCAAAAACCTGCTCATCGTAGGTTGAAAAACCGTACCCAGGCGATTTCCTCAAATATCACCAATTACAACGAATTCCGATATAATGAGGATGATCACCCAATTCCAAATAACTTACTCCCACTCATCATCTGTAAAACCATACAGATATGAGAATGAAACCTGGTAAATACATACCCTAGAGTAAGTATGTAATCGGGAAATTAGTTTACAATTAACAATGCACAGTGAAACTGAAACATGAAAATGTTTCGTAGGGGCTTCCTGGTATTCCTAGTAATGCCTCTTCCATAATCCAATTCATGACTTTAACCGTATATCTCTTTGCTATCTCTCCAAATCCCTTTATTTGTCTTTAGTCGTTACCTCCAGTACACCTCGTTAGGCTAAATGGTTTTCTTCCTTCCCTACCGTTCGGCACCAGCCTATGGTTTGGAAGAAGACTATCCAGTAAGCATAACAGGTGTACCCTCCTAATCCTAGGAGTACTCGTAACTTGAGAGAAGGTGGTGATAAAAGACAACTGAATAATACCTTATTCTATTAAAGGTGAGATAAGAGTGGCGATGAAGTACGCGGTTTGGTCGTGAATGATAACAGTCGCAATTTACTTTGCCCTCTTTCTAATTCCTTTATTTGTCTTTAGCTATTACCTTCTGTACACCCTACTTAGGCTAATTGGTTTTCTTCATTCCCTACCTTTCGGCACCATCCTATGGTTTGAAATAAGACTATCCAATAAGCGTAATAGGTGTATCCTCCTAAACCAAGGAGCCCTCGCAACCCGAGAGAAGGTGATAATAAAAGACAACTGAATAAACCAATTCTATTTCTCCTGAACCTGGATCCATCCTCGAAGAAGTCCCTTCGAGTTCGTATATAACCATACGATGGATCTATCCAATGGAAGTGGATATCCGTAGTAATACGGGGTGTTCTGAGAAATACAAAGGGTAAAAGAAGGAGTGGCAATGACTTATGCAACTATAGACAATCCAAAAGCCAGTATTTTAAGAAGGTTCGGTCAATTTGGTCACTGAGTCATAGTCTAGGGTCGGTCAAAGGTCGCTGCCAAAGAGAGAGAGAGAAAAGAAACACTATGCGTGCACTCTAACCTAGATCAGAATGGTTATCACTTTATCTAATCAGGAAACATCCCACTGTAATCTCAAATTCTTCTCCAAACCTGATAGAAGAATTAGTCGGGATCACCCGAAGAATAAACTAACTCATCAGTGAGAATCGGGATCCAACTATCATCGCATGATAACTTGATTGAAGCCACTCAAGTTATCACACTCTAGAAGGTATGCGCATGCCTGGCAAGTTTCCTGTATGTTTGAAACTCCCGATATGATTTTTGCCCCATGCTCTTATGATCGTGACTTTGGCCAACCCATCATAAGTCACATGCCAAGTTCTACCCTTCATCATCCAGGTTAATTTGAACCCACCCGTACATACCCTTGACTTTGGCCAACAAGGTAATACGACTGTCCCAAACCAACGCATCTATCTACGCAACAGATGAATACCCAGCAACTACCAAACACTATGCCTTGACTTTGGCCAAACAAACATAGCTTGAATACTGCTAACCACCCAAAAGAAATGACGGAGGGTTACGGCTGGTTTTTGGTGAAAAACCTTTAACGTAATGAACTTGATCTCGTTGAAGGAACCTGATAGCTTTTTATAAAATATAGTGACGAAAACGTTTTGCTAAAGAGGTCACTCCCGGTGAAGGGATCTCAGCTCTTTCCTCGTGGAATGAGGTGCAGGATATTCCAACTGAATACCGCGATGCAAAGCAACTTGTAATCGACTATATTAAAGTTACTACCCTGACGTTACTACCCTGACGTAAACTTCTGCCCAAAGGGGTTTTTCCCGATGAAGGGATATCAGCCCTTGCCTCGTCGAATGAGGTGCAGGATATTCCAACTGAATATCACTATGCAAAACAAAAGGAAACATCTTTGTAATAACATCTTTTTAAAATTTGTTCCAACAACATCAAATATAGGTTTGTTTTATCTTGCAATGATAAGAATCAACGCGTCCCATCAATTAATCACACTAGAAAAGAACGAAAATATAATGTACGTATATGCCATCCGCATTCGCCACCGGGTCCCGTCATCATCCGTTAGGTTACTTAACTAACGACAGAGCGGGGCTGGACTAGCGCGGGTGTAAAACATATACAACATCTAAAAGTATATATACCAATATACAATAATCGCTCCAGGCGTAATAAATGCAACATTACAGAAAAGTAATAAGCATTACAGAACAATACAGATAATCTAGGATCCCCGGGTTTCACAGAGCCGCTGCTGAAACCTGACGTTCCCCTGGTCGTGTGGATAGCCTGTGCAATGAAACCTAGACCCCTACGGGTGCGGCAAGTTACCTGCCAAAACCTGAAGCGAGGTAGTCCCCACAGCATAGTGAATGGAATACCCGGCACTTCACGGAATCCGGTAAATTGAGCACCCCTCCTTGGGTCAACCTGTACCCTCTACGAGTGCGGCGAATAGTTTGCCAATTCTAGAGTGAGGTCCATTTGCCTCTCAAAGCCATGAGATACGGACCCGTTGCCCTCCAGAACCTGGCTATCCGTGCACTCCTTCGCGGGATAAACCTAGTACAGAAATAAAAATATGTACAACGGGTACATCGATCTCTACCCGGTCGTGCCCCAAAAGAATATTATACAAACAGGCAGTGACGGCAGTCCACATGTTGGACGCTCGCCCCTTAATATCAAATGTACAAATAAATCCAAACTGCACTATCATTGCACCTTGCTATCCACCACGACATATCCGCAACATCACAGCACAACACAGAACGTCAACGCGAATGTCACGTTCGCAAACCCGTCTAAAAGAACTATAGCAATCAGACACGGTTACCGATCAAATGACATTCCCGGTCTGAGATATAATGTAAATACTGCATACTAACAAGTTTAAAATTTCGATCGACTAAATTTCCCGAAGTGGGCCCCACGTACATCTGCAGTACAGTATCAAAATCTGGGCTCAAAAGAAATATTCCAAAACCAACAAATTCCCAAAACAAGCCCACTGCAAAAAACTGGATCACTGTTCCCACATAACGGCCACGGTTCCGCGGCGTTACTGTAGGAACACGTGCCCAATTTTCTGACGTAGGCTTCAAAAACCCTGCTTAATTTTCTGACATGATCAAAATAATTTTCAGACACTGTTTAAAATTAACAGAAACTTTGAATTTGGAATTTGCGGTTTTCAAAAATCCGTTCGATTGATGTTTTAAACGTGTTAGCGCAAGTTAGTATAGCTTAATGGTGAGGCTCTGATACCACTGTAAGTCCACGGTTGCGCCCCGGCCGTCTAACAGACGCCAAATGCGGAACAAAAATTTTTACAACTGGTGCTATCGTGTACCATAACCCGGATCTGCCATTAAAGCTAAACTAATAAACTACAAAGTGGGTAGAAGAGTTATACCGAACGATCCGAGTCCTTCGGTCTTCAACCATCATCCCACGCTTGTTGCGGCTGCTCCGATCTCCTCGATCTCCAGTCTTGTCGTCCAGGTGGCACCACATCGACGGATCTTTAAACGGGCTCCCGTCTCTGAACCGAGGCAACTCGATCGTCAAGTTTGCTAAAAGAGATGACCAAGATGAAGTAGAGAATGATTAATGCAAGAAAATAAACCAAAGTTAAAATCGTTGGAACAATTTCAAAACCACTCGGTTTCTTTTCAAAACAGAAAACTTTTAAAAATGCGGAGCTTAAACCACTCATTTTAAAAGCTATCAAGGTTCCTTCGATTATATCAAGTTCACTACGTTCACGGTTTCGCCAAAACCATTTGTAGCCCTCCGTCATTTCATATGAATATTCAATAGTATTCAAGCTATGTTTGTTGACCTTCGTCAAGGCATAGTGATTGGTAGTTGTTGGGTGTTCATATATAGCATAGATAGATGCGTTGGTTTGGGACAGTCGTATTACCTTGTTGACCTTCGTCAAGGGTATATACGGGTCGGTTCAAATTAACCTGGACAATGATGGGTAGAACTTGGCATGTGACTTATGATTTGTCGACCTTCGTCAAGGTCATAAGAGCATGGGGCAAAAATCCACATCGGGAGTTTCTAAAGAAACTGAAACTTGCTAGCGCTGCATACCATTTGGAGTGTGATGATTCTGGTAGGATTCCTTCAGTTTTATCACACGATGATATTTGGATCCCGATCCTACTGTGAGTATATGCTACTCCTCGGAAACTTTCTCACTTAACGATCATTGCTATAAACCAAGTAGGTGTCTAGAAAGGTGTTAGCGGGGCTACGCCCACAGGGAAAAGAGGTTATTTAATTAAGGAACTTCGCGAAAGCGTTGGAAAACCTCCCTCGAAGTACCGATACTGGCCTGGCTGAACAGTTAAGCAAGTATTGTACGGTGAGATTGATCCCGACTAATTCTTCTTTTATGGTTTGAGGAAGGATTCGAGAAACAGTGGGAGCCATCCTGTTTAGATAAACTAAAAACCAATCTAAACTTGCAAGAGAATCATGCTAAGTGTTTTCTTCTCTCTCTCTTAATTACAGCGACCCAGTGACCAGACATAGGTTACATCTAGATAATAAAATGACTGAATCTGACTGTTATGACTGGCAAAGGTCTGTCCAGATGTCCATTGCCCATGACAAGCTGGGACACCTCCTAACTAATCAAACCCCTGCTGTCTCAGGACCAGTTTCCCCTATCACGGATATTGATATCCGTAAGACATCGGAAAAAGACTGTGCGAATGCCAAGTGCCTCGTGTTGGCCTCAGTTGATGGTGCATACCAGAGGCAGCACGAGAAGATGGACTTAGCTTCTGTCTTCCTCCATAACAAAGATTTATATGGAGAGCAATCTCGTATCGTAAGATATGAGACCTCGAACGAATTGCTTCAAGCGAGGTTGGCTTTCGGGTCATCTGTAGGGGACAACGTCCTTACAGAGACTAGCTATTTTGATAAGCTCACGGACCTGAAGACCACGTTGAAAAACGGGTCGAGTACTGACTTGATTTTACAGTCTCTGCTCTCTACTTATACTCTGAAGGAAACCAGGGAAGTAGAAGGAAAGGGAAGGGCAAAAGTTTCGGGGCTGGATGTAGTAAAGGAGGGACGTTCCTATGGTTACAGGAATGAACATTGGCAGAAGGATTGTAGGGCTAGAAAAGCTAGTAGCCAGGATTCGAAGAATGTTGTGGCTTCGGCTTCGGGTGTGTTTGTAATAGAGAACTGTATGTCAATTAACTCTACTTCCTGGGTATTGGATACCGGATCAGGATCTCACATCTGTAATTCATCACAGGCTCTGAGAAACCGTAGAGTTATCAGGATAGGTGATATGACTCTCAGGGTTGCCAACGGAATGAGCATGGACGCTGAATCCGTAGGGGAATATCATGTTGGATTGACAACTGGGCAGATATTGATTTTGCGTAACTGTTTGTATGTACCTAGTGCGACTTATAATATCATATCTGTATCCTTACTTTCTAAGGAAGGATATGATTTTACTTTTGTAAGTGATGTGGTCCACATCCACTTAAATCAAGTTCTGATTGGGTCAGGTACATTAGAAAACAGTATATACATATTAAATCAAGCTCAGGTTTTCAGTATCCAGAACACACTTAAAAGAAAGTCTCCGGAAACAAATCAGGCTTTCTTATGGCATTGTAGACTGGGTTACATTAATGAGTCACGGTTAACAAAGTTACATAAAGAGGGATACATGAATCCGTTCGAGTATCAGTCTTATGCCACTTGTGAATTTTGTCTCATGGGAAAGATGACAAAGATTCCGTTCACTGGACACGGAGTAAGAGCAAGCGAGCTCTTGGGACTCATACACAGTGACGTGTGTGGTCCAATGTCTACACATGCGCGAAGTGGTTATTCATACTTCATTACTTTTACGGATGATTTCTCTAGGTATGGACATGTCTTCCTGATGAAGCATAAATCCGAGGCCTTTGAGAAATTTCGGGAATACAAGAATAAAGTTGAAAAACAAATAGGCAAAAGTATCAAGACACTGAGATCTGATCGAGGTGGTGAATACTTGAGTGCCGAGTTTCTGGGCTACTTAAAAGAGAATGGAATTCTCTCTCAGCTTACTCTTCCATACACACCACAACACAACGGTGTATTGGAAAGACGGAATCGAACTCTATTGGATATGGTTTGTTCCATGATGAGTAAGGCTGAGTTACCGCGATCTTTCTGGGGTTATGCACTAGAAACAGCTGCATATCTTTTGAACAAGGCTCCAACCAAGACTGTGCCTACCACCCCATATCACATGTGGAGTGGGAAGAAACCCTATCTTAAGTATCTTAAGACATGGGGATGTCCAGCTTTTGTAAAGAAGAAGCATGCGGACAAGCTCGAGGCACACTCAGTACTGTGTAAGTTTGTGGGGTACCCCAAGAACTCCAGGGGGTATCTTTTCTATTCCGCAGAGGAACAAAAGGTTTTTGTTTCTCACCATGCCCACTTCTTGGAAACCGAATTTTTAGAAAGTCAGATAAGTGGGAGCGCAATAGAACTGGAAGAAATTCCAGAACCACAAGCTATTACTGAAAACTTGGAAGAACCAGAAGTTTTAGGAGAACCGGACATCCCAGTGCCACTCCGCAGGAGTAGTAGGCAGTCTCATCCGCCCGAGAGATACTACGGTTTTCTCATAGACAGGGATCGAGAGGATTGCGTCATTGAAAATGATGAGCCTACTAGCTTCCAGCAAGATATTCAGAGCGGTGACTCGGTAAAATGGCTGGATGCAATGCGGACCGAGATGGAGTCCATGTACACCAACAAAGTTTGGACTTTGGACATTGCTCTAGAAGGGGTAAAACTCGTAGGCTGCAAATGGATCTTTAGAAAGAAGATTAGTGTAGATGGGCAGGTTGAAACCTATAAAGCTAGACTTGTTGCAAAGGGTTTTCGTCAAAGACCTGGTTTGGACTATAACGAGACCTTTTCTCCAGTGGCTATGCTCAAATCCATTCGGATCCTTCTTGCCATTGCTGCCTTCCACGATTATGAGATCTGGCAGATGGACGTAAAGACGGCTTTCCTAAATGGAAATTTGGAAGAGTGCGTCTATATAGATCAGCCGGAGGGATTCATTTAGAGTGGAAGCAGCGGTAAAGTGTGCAAGTTGCCCAAGTCCATCTATAGACTGAAGCAGGCATCGCGGAGTTGGAACATCTGCTTTGATGATACTGTCAAAGAATTCGACTTTATCAAAAACCCAGATGAACCATGCATTTCCAGTAAGATTGTAGGGAGAATTGTGGTATTTCTCGTCTTGTACGTGGATGACATTCTCCTAATAGGAAATGATATTCCTATGCTACAGTCAGTCAAAGGATTCTTGTCACAGAGGTTCTCCATATAGGACCTGGGCGATGCCAACTACATTCTGGGGATCCAGATCTATCGTGATAGATCTAAGAGGATGTTTGGACTTTCGCAGTCCAGGTACATCGACACCATACTGAAACGATTCAGTATGGAAGATTCAAAGCACGGTAATCTACCGGCTTGTCACGGAATCACCCTCTCCAAAGAGATGTCTCCTAAGACTGATTTGGAAATGGCTCACATGTCATCTATGTAGGGTTCCTAGGCACACTAATGAGGTCTCACAAGGCATCAACCATGCCAATTTCAAATTTTACGGTGACGAGAAACCCTAGACTAGATCGTTAACTAGAATTTTAGGCGAAAAGCAAGCAAGCAAACGACTTTGCTACTAAGTGAAAGGGATTACAACCTTTGTAGATCCGGTCCACCACTTCTTTAGCTCCGTGTTGACGTCCCTCCGCTGCGATCATCGGATCCCGGACTCTAGAAATGGTTTCGTCGGAGAAATGATCGGGCTAGGTCATTGACTTCGAGGCCGAAGATGATCTACGTCGGGGAGACTCAAACTCAAGCTATTCCTTCACTCGGTCGAAAACTTTGTGAAGAGAACACCCTATACTACATGGCAAGTGGTAGAGGATGAAGAAATAGGAAGCGGATTCACTTTAGAATTGGATTTCTCACTCTTTTTCTCATGATGCCATTGGAGCTAGCAAGCTTTTTCAAGCTTGATGAAGATGATGAAGAAGAAAGAATATCATATGAATAATATCCAAAGTGAAAACTTATCCAAATGAATGATGGCACCATGGTTGAGTTAAGCCCTCATGCTTAACTCATGTAGAGAATTAACCATAGCATAAGGTTAAGGGTTGGGTTAGCTAATATCTTGAACAAATGACAAAAGAGTTGACTTTGTCAATGTTCATCAAGCTTCATGAAGCTTGATAACTTTGACCAAAGTCACTCTCTTTTGTTATTTGTTTAGGAAAATAGTAAACCCTAATTCAACCTTGATATGGTTCAAGTCTCATACACACAACTTGTTTGTATCATCAAGCATGATACAAACATGTACACTTGCATATATCACATATAAACAATGTACACTTTCAAGTGAGAAAATCAATCTTAAATGAACCAATACTAGTTAATGTAAAGTAATATATCAAATATATAATTATACATTAAATCATTAAATCAACACTTGATTTAATGATCCGGTCATATCGCATATAACCGACTAATATCAATAGTAACAACTTATCGAATCAACACTTGATCCGATAACCCGGCTATATCGCATACAACCGATCAATGTCACAAATCGTGAGAATAGAATACAGTATCACATACTGGTATTATCCTCGGTCCCGCACATATCTCATATGCGCTCCTATTTCGTTTCGCTTGAGCAAGGAAACCCCTGTGTAGGACTCTAAAGACTCGTCAATACGCCGGCAGCAGGTGATGATCATATCAAACACCCACAACCCGCAAGCGGTCTGCTAAACGTAACGGCCACCCGGGTATTGAGCGATCAGAAGATCAACGAGCAAGCCCGCTCACACTCTAGTGAATCCAACGAGTAACACTACCGTACAGTCCGGTCTGTTCGTCTGATATGTCACATATCTTGTCTAGGGGTGGTAAACGTCAGACCCCAATAAATCGATAAGTCATGTCGATATGAGGCTCATAACGGGTCGAGAAACTACTGGTAACACTTACCAGTAAATCCCTAAAGCTGCCTTGGCCAAGGACTTCCTGTTATAGCCAATCGAGCACTGCGCAACATCAACTCCCTATACCGGGAGAGACGAAACCCCTCCTATCGCTCATTGCCTCCATGTGATTCGGGACTGTACCCAAAAGCCACCTTTTTGCACGCCCTCTTGGACGTGGTATGATGGAAATCAAAGCACAGTGGGAATCACACAAGACTCTATGACGATCTCGGGTCTACAGACTAACCTGTACCAGTGTCACCAGAGAACTGCCATCCGACGTAAGGTATAATACCAACTGGGAGTTCTCGGCGAGTCCGTCCAGTGTACCCAGTCTGCACTGAGCACCCGTATATCATCTCTGATGTCAAACACCAATGGATATGGGATCATCCATCGCCCATCTGTATGGGTCGAGAAGCTACACGCTAGTCTACTCTGGTATATCGATGCCCCGTCTCGATACACCCACGACTAAGGACTTTGAAGGATGTACTTATGGATTACCATGTCCCCACTAGTATGATCCGCATCATAGTCCAGGTAGTCAAGTACACATCCTAAGGGCTTTACCAACATGTAACAGAGAGACAATTAGTGTACACGTCAAGGTAAAGAGTAACCAGATAACATACTATCATATCGAGCAAGAAAGTCATCCCTATATATGTCTAAGCATCCACTACAATATACATCCTATGTATAGTAATGGCCTCTAGGGCATACATATAACTAACAATCTATACCTTACGCATCTGCGGTAGGCTCTATAATGTATGCAATGTTGTGTACCAGACCATATGTAGCATACGCATTGAGCGTTGTAAGCCGGTATCAGTCGGACCCAGGGGAGAAACACTGGATAGCAGTAAAGAACATTCTCAAGTACTTGAGAAGGACTAAGGAGATGTTCTTGGTGTATGGCGGAGAAGACCTCCAGATCGAGGCCTTTGCTGACTCCAGCTTCCAGAGTGACAAGGATGACTCCAAGTCCATGTCGGGTTATGTCTTTACCTTCAATGGAGGGGCGGTTTGCTGGAAGAGCTCCAAGCAGGAAACCGTTGCTGACTCAACTATGGAAGCGGAGTACATAGCTGCTTGCGATGCCGCAAAGGAAGCTGTCTAGATGAAGAAGTTCCTCACGGAGCTTCAGGTGGTTCCTACCATTGTTGATCCAATACCGCTATATTGTGACAACAATGACGCTATAGCTTTAGCAAAGGAACCCAGGTCCCATCAGAAGTCCAGGCACATTTTGAGGCGGCATCACCTGATCAGGGAGATCATAGATCGCAGGGAGATCGAGGTGAAGAGAGTAGATTCGGAGAATAACACTGCAGATCCATTCACGAAGGCCATACCCCAGACTCAGTTCGAGCGGCTGATCGAGATGATAGGTCTTCGATACGCCAGTACATGGCCCTAGTGCAAGTGGGAGATTGTCAGTGTATATGCCCTAGAGTCCATTACTATATCATACTAATTTGTATATTACTTAATGGAAGCTTGGGATATTCACAGTTGTATGGACAATCTTGCTCAAAATGGTAGTATGCTACTTGGTTTGTTTCTACTTTAATATGTGCATGTGTTTCTTTTAGCATATCGCTTATACATATTAGTGGAGCCCTTAGGATCTTTGCTTGATTACCAGCGTTGTGATGGCAGTTGTTGGATATAGTGCCTTCTAAGTCAATTATTGGATCGCAGGTACGTGATTGCAATGATTGAGGGAGGACCTATACCGATAAAACAGTCTTACTCGAGATGATAGTATGCTATCTGGTTTGTCTTTATGTCACGACCCAAAGTTTGGCCCGTGACTGGCACTTAACCACGTAACGTCTACAGGCGTAACGCGACTGAGTGAACCGAAAACCCAGAAATCAAACCAGTAAAAGTATAGAGTGTTTTAAGTTTTAAATGAAAACATTTATTACATGTTAAGAGATCCAAGTAAACAATATATGACGCCGTAGCGAAGATCAAGAGCAACAAGTGAGAACATCACATATAGAATAAAACTGCATAAGAAAAGTCGGCTCACAACGAACTCGACACCAGAATACTAATAATATACATCATCGTCCTCACACTGTCTCTAAGTCAAATACATACATGGTAGATGGAGGATACTAGATACAACAATATACATAACTGAAAGATAGACAGATACCGCACAAAACCCACCTATCAGCAAAAGAGCTAGTACACCAACTATGGGGATATCTGTGTCAAAAGATGCAAAACGCAGCCTGCCGCGACTACTCCGAAGGGCAACCTGCAAATACCGTGGCACAACGGGGGTGAGTTGCCAGTAACATATAAAGGTAATCGCGAGCATGCACGTACTGCGCTACTCTAACATATGCTAGCAGATGATATCAATGCGAGGTAAGCAGTATGTACAATAATCATGCAAGTGCTCTAACAGGTGATATAACTACAGGATGAGATGCAATAATGAATGCTGAGCATGGGAATATAACATCTACACGGAATGTCAAGGTGGAATAAATAAATATATATATGCATCGCAAATCCCAACAACCCAGACGCCGGCATTCCCATCGGCCCTCAAATCCTGTACATCCCTGAGAATCACGAGTGCCCAACATCGGCACCCAAATAACATAAATACTCGTGTCTAGCATCGACATGAAAATCCTCCTCTATCGGGCATCCGTCAGTCCGGGTCAGCCCTCTCTCAATATATCGGGCATCCGTCAGTCCGGGTAAGCCCTCTTTCAATATATCGGGCATCCGTCAGTCCGGGTCAGCCCTCTCTCAATATATCGAGCATCCGTCAGTCCGGGTCAGCCCTCTCTCAATATATCGGGCATCCGTCAGTCCTGGTCAGCCCTCTCTCAATATATGCCACTCTAGCACCGAGAAAACACAGGGTGGGCGCACCGAAATATCATATCAAGGGAACCGGGTTTTTAATGATTACATATTTGAAATGGCCACGGTTCCCAAATCCAGAAATCACATGTAATCCCAACCAATATGCAAGTAAATGTAATGTGATATGTGCATCAAGTATGAATATCATGTCAAGTCACATGAAAGATGAGCTACAGTATAATGATCCAATGTGATATATGCATCAAGTATGAATATCATGGCAATTCTAACGGTGTGTGTGTAATATGCAGGGTAGTGTTCGTGCAACATGAACTGTCAGTAAGGGTGCGGTGTTCTATCAATTCTAGTTTATATACATATAGCAGGGAATGCAGTATGCACTAAATAGTAGCCATGAACAGTCAATGTATGTAAATGTAGCTATAAGATCCTATCAGCCCTGACGTAGAACGCCATGCGAGCGATATCCCCATAGATGTTAAATCTACTCACCGTAGTCTCCCGCTAGGTATAGCCGATGACTTGTTTCCCCTTCTTCGCGGCGTCCGTCGCATTCGCCTGCGAACCTAGAATTCCACAGAATATCACGCATAAGCTCAAACCATACAAACACGACATTTAAGGTCAACTAGAAACCCGTATCGCAAACCAAGCGCGTGTGTGCGCGATACGCTAAAACGTGTGATTACGCGCCTGAAGTCACTCCGACGCGTCGCGATACGCAGAAACCCCAAACCCATACACACGTATCACGCGTGTCGCGAAAGATTAAAAATACGGGAAATAGGGTATTCTACTCCAGATTTTTATACAGAACAGATATTATGAAAATAGATATACCAAAATAACCCACATAGCAGCAGACTCCAGTGGCCCAACCCCCAACCCCCAACTCACCTATCTGGCCGCAATTTGCGGCCAGAATGCATTTTCCGGCGGCCAATCTGGGGAATTGGGCCTCCAGGTTGGGTGTGTGCACTCAATACCCCCTGTGTATGCTACATTAAATTCTAATTTCACTCTGAAATATCTCGGGTAGTAGCAGATCCTACAGAGCCTTATTTCTAGTTAAAAATCCACACTTTTGCACAAAAATGGAACTTTATGGTATTTCTGTGCAAACTGAAACAAACCTGGCCTAAAATAGCTCTAATGACATATAATAGAGCTAACCAAGCTAACAAAACCCTAATCTAACATATGAATCACAAATATCCTTTAATATCACTGAAAATGCACAAAATGAGATTTTTGCTAAAGAATACTACAAGTTTAAGGAAAAGGAATGCTAACATGAGTTAATACCTTCAAAACACCCTATGGAACACCAAAATTCCCAGCTTTTTCCTCAAGTGGGCAGATCTACCACCAAACACCTCAAAAAGTCCCTTTTTCCCATGGTTTTGTAAAGGAAAGTGTTGTTTTTGTGTAGGGTATTTGAATAGAGATCAAAGGGACATGAAAAGGAGAAGAAAAGATGAAGAAGAGATGGGGTTTTCTGCTGAAATTCATGCAGAAAATTCTGAGATGGGGAGAGAGAGAGAGAAGAGAAGAAAATGGGGGTCAAAAGTCAATCCTCTTCACCTAACACCATGCCTTCAATTGTTTATTCTCATTTCTTTTCTTTTTTTGAATTCTAAAAAGGATTTTGTTTTGATTAAAAATGGTGGGGAATTAAAATGAACCATGCAACAAAAGAATGGTTAACATGCTATACCAAAAACCCTAAGTCACAAAATTGGCTAAGTGTGCAACACTACAAAAGAAAATTTCAATTAGGTAAACCCGACTAAAAATAACTAGCAATCCTATGTACACATATAAAATAACACGCTCAATTGCTAATTATCACGAAAAACATTCTAACGAAATTTCAAAGTGTTACAATCTACCCCCCTTAAAGAAATTCGGTCCCCGAATTTAAAAATCTAACTACACGTACCTTCAAAAAGGTGGGGATACCTCTTCCTCATCTCGCTCTCGGTCTCCCAAGTGACCTCCTCGCCGCTCTGGCCACGCCAAAGTACCTTGACGGACGGTATCTCTTTCGACCTCAATTTCTTCACTTGTCGATCGAAGATCATCACCGGCTGCTCGGCATAGGAAAGGTCGCGCTCAAGCTGGATCGTCAGGTGCTGAATCGCATGCGAAGGATCATGAAGATATCTGCGGAGCATCGAAATGTGAAATACGGGGTGCACGTCTGGAAAAATGGGCGGAAGGGCTAATCGATACGCAACCGCACCAACACGCTCGAGGATCTCGAAGGGGCCCACATATCTGGGACTAAGCTTCCTTTTCTTCCCAAACCTCATCACGCCTTTCATTGGGGAGACCCTCAAGAAAACATGATCACCAATAGAAAACTCAAGTCTGCGCCGACGACGGTCCGCATAAGATCTCTGCCTACTCTGGGCTGCTCTCATCATATCGCGAATCAACTGGATCTTCGCGGTCGTCTCCTCCACAATCTGCGGCCCTAAGATACTGCTCTCACTGAGCTCTGTCCAACAGGTGGGCGATCTGCATCTCCTCCCATAGAGAGCCTCAAACGGTGCCATCTGAATGGTCTCCTGGTAGCTATTATTGTAGGAGAACTCTACTAAGGGTAAATGATGATCCCAGCTACCTCCGAAGTCTAATGCGCACGCTCTGAGCATGTCCTCGAGAGTCTAAATAGTCCGCTCTGACTGTCCGTCGGTCTGCGGATGAAATGCTGTGCTGAAACTCAAGCGAGTGCCCAAAGCCTCCTGAAGCCTCTGCCAAAGTCGGCTGGTAAACTGGGTGCCTCTGTCGGACACGATACATGTCGGAACTCCGTGCAGTCGTACGATCTCATCAATGTAAATCTGGGCATACTGAGAAAATCCGAAGGTCGTCTTTACCGGTAGGAAGTGAGCCGCTTTCGTCAAACGATCCACGATCACCCAGATGGAGTCATACCCTCGACTAGTCCTGGGTAGACCCACAATGAAGTCCATAGAAATCTGTTCCCATTTCCACTCCGGAATGGGCAACGGCTGTAGCTCTCCCGCGGGCCTCTGGTGCTCGGCCTTGACTTGCTGACAAGTCAGGCATCTCGACACAAAATCTGTAATATCCCTCTTCATACCGTCCCACCAGTAAACACCTATCATGTCGTGGTACATCTTGGTGGAACCGGGATGAACACTATATACCGATCGATGTGCCTCCTCAAGAATCTCGCGCCGCAATCCCTCAGCATCTGGTACGCACAGCCTAGTCCCGAATCGTAGTATCCCCTGATCATCGATCACGAACTTGAAAAATCTGCCCTGTCCCATCTGTGCCATGATCTCCGAACACCGGTCGTCACTGTGCTGTGCCTCATGTATACGGTCAAGCAACTGTGGGCGTGCACGAACATGCACAATCTGTCCTCCGATCGACGTAAACTTGAACTGTACCCGGCTGTCGCATAAGATCTGCCAATCTGCCGACGACTGCCTCTGTACTGCGCTCAAACAAGATAGACTACCCCCGGGCCTCCTGCTCAAAGCATCCGCCACTACATTCGCCCTGCCCGGGTGATACAAGATCTCACAATCGTAGTCCTTCACTAACTCCATCCATCGGCGTTGTCTAAGGTTCAGGTCTCGCTGCTGGAATATATACTTTAAGCTCTTGTGATCAGTGAATATCTGGCACGACTCTCCATACAGATAATGTCGCCAGATCTTAAGTGCAAAGACCACTGCAGCCATCTCCAGATCATGAGTGGGGTAATTCTGTTCATGTTTCTTTAATTGCCGCGAAGCATACGCTATCACCCTGTCATGCTGCATCAAAACGCACCCTAGCCCCACTCGTGAAGCGTCACAGAAGACTACAAATCCGCCTGATCCTGAAGGCAAAGATAGCACTGGTGTCGTAGTCAGTAGAGCCCGTAGCTGCTGAAAACTGTGCTCACACTCCTCCGTCCAATCGAAATGAACTCCCTTCCGGGTCAACCCGGTCAAAGGTGTAGCAATGCGAGAGAAGTCCTGCACGAATCACCTGTAGTAGCCTGCCAGCCCTAGAAAGATGCGAACCTCCGTCACTGACGTGGGTCTAGGCCAACTCCGAACAGCCTCAATCTTCCTCGGGTCTACACATATACCATCTCATGTAATCACGTGCCCCAAGAAGTCTACGCTATCCAGCCAGAAAGCACACTTGGAGAACTTGGCGAAAAGCTGATGCTCCCTCAAGGTCTGCAGTGTAATCCGCAGGTGCTGCTCGTGCTCCTCTCTACTCCGAGAATACACCAAGATATCGTCAATGAATACTATGATGAACAGATCGAGGTACAACCGAAAAATATGGTTCATCAAGTCCATGAATGCTGCTGGCGCGTTGGTGAGTCCGAACGACATCACCAAAAACTCATAATGGCCGTATCGCATGCGGAAGGCTGTCTTAGGAATGTCCTCCTGTCGAACCCGCAGCTGATGGTAGCCTGATCGCAAATCGATCCTCGAAAAGTATCCTGCCCCCTGATGCTGGTCGAACAAATCGTCGATGCGTGGCAAAGGATATCTGTTCTGCACTGTCACCCTGTTCAGCTGGCGGTAGTCGATACACAAACGCATACTGCCGTCCTTCTTCTTGACAAACAGGACTGGAGCACCCCAAGGAGAAACACTGGGTCGAATAAGTCCCTTATCCAGCAAATCTTGCAACTGACCCTTTAATTCTCTAAGTTCCGCCGGGGCTATCCGATACGGCGGTACAGAAATAGGCCCCGTGCCAGGAACCAAATCAATACAGAAGGAAATATCATGCTCGGGCGGTAGCCCAGGAAGCTCTTCAGGGAACACATCAGGGAACTCGCTAACAACCGGAACCTGATCCAACGGAACCTCTGTAGCTCTAGTATCACAAACATAGGAGAGAAATCCTTGACATCCCTTCCGCAAAAGCTGTCCAGCGCGAAAAGAAGAAATCACACTGTGAGGGGTGGCACCATGGTCTCCCAACACAACAAAAACCGACTCGCCGGGAAAACAAAATCTAACTGTCTTCTCGCGGCAGTCAACAGAAGCATAGCACGTGGCTAACCAATCCATGCCCAAAAGAACGTCGAAGTCCAACATCTCAAGAAGGATCAAATCGACCGGCAACTCTCTCTCGCCAATACGGACGGTACAGGATCAGATCACGTGCCTAGCAACAAACGACTCTCCCACAGGAGTAGTCACAACAAGCGGCTGACCAAGCAAACCGAACTCTCTACCCAAACTCGGCACAAAGTGTATGGATACGTACGAGTGCGTGGATCCGGGATCGAATAATACGTGTGCATCAACCGAACATACTGGAAGGATACCTGAGACCACCGCATTGGATGCCTGCGCGTCCTGATGCGTCAAGGCAAAAACTCGTGCCTGCCCTCCACCTGTGACTGGCTGTCCCCTGCCGGCAGCTGGCTGTCCTCTGCCTCGGTCACCTCGTCCTCTATGAACAAATCCTCCGCGACCACGACCTCCCTGTGCATGCGTCTGATGCGGAGTAACAGTAGGTACAATAGGCAATGACGTCTGGGGTGGTTTTTCGTTAAGAGATGGGGGCTCCCAATGCAAACTTAGATGTTCTTTCAAAGGGTGGTTTGCTAGGGTGGTAATGTGACGTGCGGTGCTGCTACCTCCCTCCGGGGTAACTCAGGACAATCTCGTACACGATGATAAGAACTCCTGCAGCGAAAACATCCCGACGATGACCGCTGACCCTCCTGGGAATAGGAACTGAATAACCGGCCGTGCCCTGAATCTCTGCTGCCAGCAATACGTCTATCACGGCGCCGAAAAGGCTGTCTCTGCGCTGATGTATCCGCATGAACTCTCTTCGGCTCTGGAACTGCCGAAGTCTCAACAAGGCGCTCCTCGACTAATAGGGCTGCGTCTACAGCTGCTGCATATGTCTCGTAATGCTGTGCGCTGATCGCCAGAAACAGTGGTGTAAGCAAGCCTCGGACAAATCTCTTGACTTGCAACTCCTCAGTAGCCACTAGGTACGGAGCATAAACTGATAGCTCGGTAAACAACATAACGTACTCTGCCACTGACATCTCTGGCGTCTGGCGCAAGGACTCAAATCTGCGTGCTCGGGCATCCCTAACACTCTGGGGAAGAAAACGGGCAAGGAATAGCGCCACAAACTTGGTCCAGGTCATAGGAGGAAGACCTGCTGCTCTACCCTTCTCAACTGATTCGCACCATTTCTGCGTGAGACCTTCCAGGCGAAAGCTCGCAAACTCAACCCATCTCACATCTGCGCATCTGAGGGAACGGCATATCCGAACCATCCTATCAATGAAAGACTGTGGGTCCTCGGCTGTATCGGCACCTGTGAAGACCGGAGGCTTCAGCCTCATAAACTCTGACAGCGATACTGTAATAACCTCTGTAGCGGCAGGGATAACTGCCTGTACTGTGGGTACCACTGCGGTCTCTGCAACGGGTGGAACTACCTCTGGTCGCTGCGCTCGAAGTGTCTCAACTAGAGATCCCATCATCTGGCACATCTCCTGCATACTGGATCCCACCGTCTGGCGCATCTCCTGCACACCAGCCCCTAACATGGCAATCTGATCTGTCACAGCAGGAACATCCTGCTCGGGCACAACCGGTGTACTACCCGGATCAGTCCTCGTCTCGGACGGGTCAACTCGAATCTCGGCCCTCGCGGCCGCTCTCTGCGCCCTCGTAGTCTTTGGCGGCATAATGGCTGAAAGGAAAAGTAGGATTCGATAAGGATACGGAAATCGAATCGCAAGAATGTATATACTCAAGAAGGAATTTAAATCAATAAGTCCTAAGGTCGCTTTGGCGGAGTACCGTGTCGTGAGTATGCCGCGGAATATACGCACGCTACGCCACTCTGCTTCAGCTACCTACTCCATCATACCAAGGTCATCCTAGGAACACTCCGAAAGGTAAAACCTACGCTCTGATACCAACTTTGTCACGACCCAAAGTTTGGCCCGTGACCGGCACTTAACCACGTAACGTCTACAGGCGTAACGCGACTAAGTGAACCGAAAACCTAAAAATCAAACCAGTAAAAGTATAGAGTGTTTTAAGTTTTAAATGAAAACATTTATTACATGTTAAGAGATCCAAGTAAACAATATACGACGCCGTAGCGAAGATCAAGAGCAACAAGTGAGAACATCACAGATAGAATAAGACAACGAGCTCGACACCAGAATACCAAAAATATACATCATCGTCCTCACACTGTCTCTAAGTCAAATACATACATGGTAGATGGAGGATAGTAGATACAACAATATACATAACTGAAAGATAGACAGATACCGTACAAAACCCACCTATCAGCAAAAGAGCTAGTACACCAACTATGGGGGTATCTGTGTCAAAAGATGCAAAACGCAGCCTGCCGCGACTACTCCGAAGGGCAACCTGCAAATACTGTGGCACAACGGGGGTGAGTTGCCAACTCGTGAATAGAAGTATGTAAGTCCACGTTGCCCACCCCGGTGCTTACGGGGAGGCGGAAAACATAATAAAAATCGGATTTTTATCAACTATAGGCAACATGGACTATGCTTTATGGATCTTTGCTAAACAAAAACTTGCTAAAGCTAACTTGAAAGTAGCTAAGTGGTAGAAAGGTTATACCTTTGGTCTCTTAGTCCTTCTCTCCTTGCTCCTTGGAGTAGTGGAAAGAGGTCACCTTGCTCGTCTTCTCACGCCGAAGAAAGATCCACCCGAAAGCCTCAACCTTTGGCTTCAACTCCAAGCTAGAAGTAACTAGGGTTCAAGAAGTGCTAGTCCTTCAACCCTAGATGAGAGTAGAGAAGATCAAGAGAGGGTTTTTCTCAAGCTCAAGTGTTTCTCAACACATGAGAGGGAGAGAGCTTGAGGGAGAGGAAGAACAAGAGAGAGAAATGATATAATAGAATGAGAAATAATTGAGCCATTCTCACTTATATGTGTGAATTATTTTAATTGAATAATTAGCTAGATAATTGTCATGGTTAATCATGACATGACCATTATCATTTCAATTTGCAAAGATCAAAAAGCATCTTCCAAAAGAAATGATGATGGTCAAAGTGTCAACCTAGGTCAACAAGTCAAAGAGGTCAAATGGTCAACAACCATAACTATGGACAATTATTAAACTAATTATTAATTAACAATAATACACACATAAACATTAGGGTTAATAAAATGACAATAGCCATTAACCCTAATCAAGGTCCTCTCCCTCAATCTCAAGCAACTGTGCATACGCACCCGCATTCGTGATCCGAGGAACACGAATACACTGAGAAAAACCAATCTCAAATTATATACTAGGATCCGGCTTAAACCAAAGCCCGCTAGTATAAACTGTCCGGACAGCAAACGTGCACAAGTACGCGAATGTGAACGAACCCTGTCGCAAAACCATGCGACCTCTACTCATTTTGCCTAAAGGCGAATAGCTCTCTGTGTGGGACTCTAAAGACTCGACACTACGCTGGCAGTGGGTTTAACCACAGACCGCAAGCGGCACTAGCTGTACGTAACGGTCCCCAGGTCGATGTCGATAAGAATACTGACGAGGTGAACCCCATCTGAACTCCTACTGAGCCTGTGTGTGACAATCTCCGTACAGTCCGGTCTGTTCGTCTGATACATCGCATGGCGGGCCTAGGGGGGTGGTGAACGTCAGTCCCCTAATAGCGGTACAAGTCGTGCCGGAGTGAAGCCCAGAACACCCTGAGATAACACTGGAAACCTACCAGTATATCTCGCTTGCCCTGGCCAGGGACTACTCGTGTAATGGCTCTCCTGGACACAGCGCGATGTCAACCCCCAATACCGGGAGAGACGAATCCTGTCTAACCGTCACTGCCTCCAAGTGCTTCGGGACTGCACCCAAAAACTACCTGTTTGCACGACTCCTTTGAGCCGTGGTAGGGTAGTAATCAAAGTGCAGTGGGAATACACTCGAGGCAAAGTGACAGTGTCAAGTCAGCGGACTAAGCTGTACTCATGTCACCTGGGAACTGTTAACTGACGATAGGTATAATACCAACCAACAGTCCCCGACGAGTCCTGTCCAGTGTACTCGTAACCCAACGAGCACCCGTATACTATCTCAAGTACGACGTACTGACGGCTGTGGGACAGACCGTCTCCCACACTGGGATGAGAAGCGCATACGCTAGTCTACTCCGGAGTATCGATGCCCTGTCTCGATAGTCCAATGAGTAGGGACCTGTATAAGGATGTGCTTATAGATCACCCAGCTCCCACGAGTGCGAGCGCCATCACAACGCTGGTAATCAAGCAAAGATCCTAAGGGCTCTACTAATATGTATATCAGCAATATGCTAAAAGAAACACATGCACATATTAAAGCAGAGACAAACCAAGTAGCATACTACCATTTCGAGCAAGATTGTATATACAACTGTGAATATCCCAAGCTTCCATTAAGTAATATACAAACTAGTATGATACAGTAATGGCCTCTAGGGCATATACACTAACAATCTCCCACTTGCACTAAGGCCATGTACTGGCGTATCGAAGACCTATCATCTCGATCAGCCGCTCGAACTGAGTCTGGGGTAGGGCCTTCGTGAGTGGATCTGCAGTGTTGTTCTTCGTATTAACTCTCTTTACCTCGATCTCCTGGCGATCTATGATCTCCCTGATTAGGTGATACCGCCTTAAAATGTGCCTGGACTCTGATGGGACCTGGGTTCCTTCGCTAAATCTATAGCTCCGTTGTTGTCGCAATACAGCGGTATTGGATCAACAATGGTAGGAACCACTTGAAGTTCCGTGAGGAACTTCTTCATCCAGACAGCTTCCTTTACGGCATCGCAAGCAGCTATGGACTCCGCTTCCATAGTTGAGTCAGCAACGGTCTCCTGCTTGGAACTCTTCCAGCAAACCGCCCCTCCATTGAGGGTAAAGACATAACCCGACATGGACTTGGAGTCATCCTTGTCACTCTGGAAGCTGGAGTCAGCAAAGGCCTCAAGCTGGAGGTCTTTTCCGCCATACACCAAGAACATCTCCTTAGTCCTTCTCAGGTACTTAAGAATGTTCTTTACCGCTATCCAGTGTTTCTCCCCTGGGTTCGACTGATACCGGCTTACAACGCTCAATGCGTATGCTACATCTGGTCTGGTACACAACATCGCATACATTATAGAGCCTACCGCAGAAGAGTAGGGTATAATAGACATGCGATCCCTCTCCAAATCAGTCTTGGGAAACATCTCTTTGGAGAGGGTGATCCCGTGACAAGCCGGTAGATTACCGCGCTTGGAATCTTCCATACTGAATCTTTTCAGTATGGTGTCGATGTACCTTGACTGTGAGAGTCCCAACATCCTCTTAGATCTATCACGATAGATCTGGATCCCCAGAATGTAGTTGGCATCACCCAGGTCCTTCATGGAGAACCTCTGTGACAAGAATCCTTTGACTGACTGTAGCATAGGAATATCATTTCCTATTAGGAGAATGTCATCCACGTACAAGACGAGGAATACTACAGTTCTCCCTACAATCTTACTGTAAATGCATGGTTCATCTGGGTTTTTGATAAAGTCGAATTCTTTGACAGTATCATCAAAGCAGATGTTCCAACTCCGCGATGCCTGCTTAAGTCCATAGATGGACTTTAGCAACTTGCACACTCTACCGCTGCTCCCACTCTGAATGAATCCCTCCGGCTGATCCATATAGACGCACTCTTCCAAATTTCCATTTAGGAAAGCCATCTTTACGTCCATCTGCCAGATTTCATAATCGTGGAAGGCAGCAATGGCAAGAAGGATCCGAATGGATTTCAGCATAGCCACTGGAGAAAAGGTCTCGTCATAGTCCAAACCAGGTCTTTGACGAAAACCCTTTGCTACAAGTCTAGCTTTATAGGTCTCAACCTGCCCATCTACACCAATCTTCTTTCTGAAGATCCATTTGCATCCTACGGGTTTTACCCCTTCTGGAGCAAAGTCCAAAGTCCAAACTTTGTTGGTGTACATAGACTCCATCTCGGCCCGCATTGCATCCAGCCATTTTACCGAGTCGCCGCTCTGGATGGCTTGCTGGAAGCTAGTAGGCTCACCATAATCCATGGTGCAATCCTCTCTATCCCCGTCAATGAGAAAACCGTAGTATCTCTCGGGCGGATGAGACTGCCTACTACTCCTGCGGAGTGGCGCTGGGATGTCCTGTTCTTTCGAACCCTCTGGTTCTACCAAGCTTTCAGTAATAGTTTGTGGTTCTGGAATTTCTTCCAGTTCTATCGCGCTCCCACTTATCTGATTTTCTAAAAATTCAGTTTCCAAGAAGCGGGCATGGCGAGAAACAAAAACCTTTTGTTCCTCTGCGTAATAGAAAAGATACCCCTTGGAGTTCTTTGGGTATCCCACAAACTTACACTGTACCGAACGTGCCTCGAGCTTGTCCGCATGCTGCTTTTTTACAAAAGCTGGACACCCCCATGTCTTAAAGTGTTTAAGACTGGGTTTCTTCCCACTCCACATCTGATATGGTGTGGTAGGCACTGACTTAGTAGGAACTTGGTTCAAAAGATATGCAGCTGTTTCTAGTGCATAACTCCAGAAGGATCGCGGCAACTCAGCCTTACTCATCATGGAACGAACCATATCCAATAGGGTTCGATTCCTTCTTTCCGATACACCGTTGTGTTGTGGTGTGTATGGAGGAGTAAGTTGAGAGAGAATTCCATTCTCTTTTAAGAAGCCCAGAAACTCGGCACTCCACCTCGATCAGATCTCAATGTCTTGATACTTTTGCCTGTTTGTTTTTCAACTTCATTCTTGTATTCCCGAAATTTCTTAAAGGCTTCTGATTTGTGCTTCATTAAGAAGACATGCCCATACCTAGAGAAATCATCTGTGAAAGTAATGAAGTATGAATAGCCACTTCGCGCATGTGTAGACATTGGACCACACACATCACTGTGTATGAGTCCCAAGAGCTCGCTCGCTCTTTCTCCGTGTCCAGTGAACGGAGCCTTTGTCATCTTTCCCATGAGACATGATTCACAAGTGGCATAAGACTGGTACTCGAACGGATCCAAGTATCCTTCTTTATGTAACTTTGTCAACCGTGTCTTATTAATGTGACCCAGTCTACAATGCCATAAGAAAGCCTGATTTGTTTCCGGAGACTTTCTTTTAAGTGTGTTCTGGACACTGAAGACCTGAGCTTGATTCAAAACGTATATACCGTATTTTAAAGTACCTGACCCAATCAGTACTTGATTTAGGTGGATGTTTACTACATCGCTTACAAAAGTAAAATCATATCCTTCCTTAGAAAGTAAGGATACAGATATGATATTACAAGTCGCACCTGGTACATAAAAACAGTCACGCAGAATCAATATCTGCCCAGTTGTCAGTCCTAGATGATATTCCCCTACGGATACAGCATACATGCTCATTCCGTTAGCAACCCTGAGAGTCATATCACCTTTCCTGATAACCCTACGGTTTCTCAAAGCCTGTAACGAATTACAGATATGAGATCCTGATCCGGTATCCAATACCCAGGAAGTAGGGTTAACTGACATACAGTTCTCTATCACAAACACACCCGAAGCCGAAGCCACAACATGCTTCGAATTCTGGCTACTGGCTTTATAAGCCCTGCAATCCTTCTGCCCATGTTCATTCCCGTAACAATAGGAACATCCCTCTTTTACTACATCTGTTCCTGAAACTTCTGCCCTTCCCTTTCTTTCTACTTCCCTAGTTTCCTTTAGGGTAGTAGGTAGAGACTGTTGAACTGAGTCAGCATATGACCCGTTCTTCAACGTGGTCTTCAGGTCCGAGAGCTCAAAAGAGCTGGTCTCTGCAAGGACGTTGCCCCCTACAGATGACCCGATAGCCAACCTCGCTGGAAGCAATTCGTTCGAGGTCTCATATCTTGCGATACGAGATTGCTCTCCATATAAAACTTTGTTATGGAGGAAGATAGAAGCGGTGTCTATCTTCTCGTGCTGCCTCTGGTATATTCCATCAACTGAGGCTAACACGAGGCACTTGGCTTTCGCACAGTCTTCTTCCGATGTCCTACGAATATCAATATCCGTGACAGGGGAAACTGGACCTGAGACGGCAGGGGTTGGATCAGTCAAGAGGTGTCCCAGCTTGTCCTGGTCAATGGACATCTGGACAGACCTTTGCCAGTCGTAACAGTCAGATTCAGTCATCTTATTATCTAGATGTAACCTAGGTGCGGTCATCTGGTCGCTGCAATTAAGAGAGAGAGAAGAAAACACTTAGCATGATGCCCTTGCAAGTTTAGATTGGTTTTTAATTTTATCTAAATAGGATGGCTCCCACTGTCTCTCGAATCCCTCCTCAAACCACAAAGGAAGAACTAGTCGGGATCTTTCTCACCGTACAATACTTGCTTAACCTTTCAGCCAGGCCAGTGTCGGTACTTCGAGGGAGGTTTTCCAACGCTTTCGCGAAGTTCCTTAATTAAGTAACCTCTTTTCCCTGTGGGCGTAGCCCCTCTAACACCTTTCTAGACACCTACTTGGTTTATAGCATTGATCGTTAAGTGAGAAAGTCCCGAGGAGTAGCATATACTCACAGTAGGATCGTGTCATGCCCCGCTTCCCAAAATACGGAAAACGAGGGATGACTAGGCCAGCCATGCTCCTACGGTCAAGGAATCATCCCGCCGTAGTCACACTTCGGCTTCTAGCATTGCATGGTAATCAGTAAATAAAGCACAATATTAAAGGAATCACATCACTAATATTACATTAATATTCCATTGTTTACAAATTAGATAACAAGAACAGATACTAACCAAAGTCAAACTTACGATCACTTTTGTGGGAAGCAGAAAAATAGAAAATACACCAGTCTAAATCTCTGTAAACTCGAAGGGTAGATCCGTCTCCTGTGCTGGTCCTTCCGCGGGATCTGAGCATGCATACTCAGGTCGTCAGAGCGACACAATAACAATTTTATTATAATGAGGTGAAACATGTATATGAGTTAATACTGGTGTAAGAACAATGCAAGTAATCACTATGTCACTATATGATGCAGAATATGTTATGTGTCCCTATCGGTCTCTAGGTCTTGTTTGAAATCACATAGTGGAAGGAGGATCATGTTTAACAGGAGTCTCGTACATACCCGAGACAACGGCCCACATGCCCGGGACATAACCCTGTCAGCCGGATCGCTAGATCCTACCCTACATGTATCAGTATCTCTGTTCGAATGATCATCCTCTAAACACGGTCCCGCTAAATACGATACTCTTTCCACTTTGATTTCCCCTTTTTCCCCAGGTTCTCACTATTTATGATATTGATCTAGTTGTGTACAAGTATACCAATGGCACGGTTTTATCACTGTTCACTGTATCAATCACTATCACGAATATTCACTTTCCATTGATGTACTTGTCACTCCTAAACCAACATCTATCACGCACGATAATGCAATGTCCACACGTACTAACACTGAGTATATGGAAAGGGTATGATATATGTATTATATGCTACCAATAAGCTCTGTATGTTATGAATTAACAAGCATGTCATGGACTAAAATAAATTGCACAAATTAACATGTTAAGAATTCAGCAAAAACGATGTAAGTGAGATATATAGAACAATCAGTCTGTAATTCATCAAAATTTGTTTCAGTTCAGTCGGAGTTTCGGTTTTCAAGATATAACCGTTTCATTTTAAGTGCTCGCGGCTGGAAATTCAGTTTCAGAACTGAACGTCCGTTTCGCGACAAGAATTGCACCCAGTTGGGCTCATAATCTAGTGACGTTGCAGTTGAATGAAATCTAGGGTTTTCAATAAAGTATTCAACGCAACAGACGGATCCTCAATCGCATCTTTACGTTGAAAGTTATAACCAGTTTAATCTCAGTGTGTCATTTCAGAACCTGTTCTGGACAGATATACGTTCTGCCCTTTTAAATACATTTTAAATAGCAAACGGCGATGAAAAGGAATGGAACCACTTGGTTTGTTAAACTAACAGAAATATCTTTAATCTACAGTAGGATTCCGTAACATACGACTTCAAGAAACACAGTGGTGCAGATCCTTGGACAGAGCATAATAATCAGAAACACTCTGGACTGCAGTCCAGAGTCGTGTTCCGACCCAGTTATCATCATGATTACAGAACAGAAATCATTAGGATTTTCCATAGGATTAAAGTTCGTCGAGTCGGATTCGATTTAAGCCCTCGAACGTCTCAATCCAGTGTGCATATGATTTATGGTGATTTTATTCGTTTTCAGGCACGAGAAAATTCTAATTTTAACGGCATATTTGGGGGTATCAATTTTTGTTACAAACAATCGTATTTTCCAGCGAGATTCATACACTATATTTATCATCCTATGGGCCTACAGATAGTATCAATTTCCGTCAAAATAAACAATCATTTTCATGGGAGATTAGCATCGAACACATAGGTTGTATTATGTATCGGTATTTGGCAAATCCGTAACTTAGATATTTTAGGTTATACCACTAATATTTTAGCATGAAGCAAGTAAGCACTTGCCTGGAAGATGTCTCGGGGTCACACGGCAGCAACGATGTCACGAACGCGCGTTGTACGCCGCGGAACAAGTTCGCGCGAGCCTCGATCGAACACGGGTTTGCGTCGGAGTTGTCCGGAGATATCGCGCGATCACCGGAGATGGGGGTTCTCTGTAGATCTCTTGGGAGGTGTTGGGATCGACAACGGTCGGCGACGGTGGCTCCGACGATGTGCACAGTGCACGCAGAGAAGGGAAGAAATGTGGATTGTTGGTGAGAGAGAGAGAGAGCTCGGTCTGGAGTGATGGTGACGATGCTGAGGATGCCGAAGGTCGGTGAGGTGTTTCAGATGCAGTGGGGCTCGTCGGCGTTGGGTGCAGACGGTGGTCGTGGTCGAGTGTGAGTGGGTTTGGGAGTGTAGGGGACTCGGTGAAGCAGTGAAAGGGAAGTTGGTGGCTCTGGTTTGTGAGAGGGAGTGATGGGGGTCGATGAGGAGGTTATCGTCGTCGTCGTCGGTGGTCGGGGTCTGAAGTTTTACAGTGGGTTCGTGGGGGAAAACTTGAGGGGTTTAGAGAGTTTTGAGGAGTTTGGAGGTGAGAGGGAGGTGAGGAGTTGGAGAGCGTGAGTTAGAGGGAGTCGTGGTCGGGGTCGTGGGCGACGGCGAGGGCAACGTGGGGAGTTCGGGGACGTGGGGGTCGCGAGAAAGAATGAGCGGGAAGTTTTGGACGAGGGAAGAAGGGAAAGGAGTTAACGAAGCGGGTCGGGTCGAAAAGGAATGGCTGGTCGGCTAAAAGAATTTCCTTATTGAAAAAGAAAGTGGTGGGCTGAGAAGGAAAGGGCCGGAGGGATTAGTATTAATAAAAAGGATTTGTTTTAGAAAAAGAACAAATGGGCTGGGGAAAGTGGGTATTTTAGTTTAGGGATTTATTGAAAGGAAATTTTAGTGGGCTGAAGGTAGTTTAGGGTTTTAATTTATTTTAATCTTGTTTTTAATTTGGCTTTGGGTTTTAGGTTTTAATTTCTGGGTTTTAACTTTTAGGTTTTGGGAAAAATATAAATATCTTGCTTAACCAACCAATTCAAAATATGAGGGAAAAGAGAAAAGAACTACTGGAATTCAGAGAATCGGAAACTTTTATTAGAATGGAAACGGGGATTTACATCATACCCCCTTAACAAAAATTTCGTCCTCGAAATTTAACAAGGATACAAGAATGCAATGTACTAAACAAAAAGATGTGGATATCGATCACGGATCTCTTCCTCCCGCTCCCAGGTGGATTCTCCTGGGGAACGACCGCCCCAAGATACTCGGACTAACGGAATGACCTTATTCTTCAGCACTTTCTCTCTGCGGTCGAGAATGGTAGTAGGCTGCTCCTCGTATGATAAATCGGTACCCAGAACTAGCTCCGAATGGTCTAGAACATGGCTCTCATCCCGAACATATCGCCGCAACTGTGACACGTGGAAGGTATTGTGCACTCCAGCTAGCGATGGAGGCAAGGCGAGTCGATAGGCCACCTCTCCTACTCGCTCTAGCACCTCAAAAGGTCCGATAAAGCGGGGACTAAGTTTTCCCCGACCTCCGAACCTGATAACTCCACGAGTAGGGGAAATCTTCAAGAACACATGATCTCCGACTTCGAACTCTAGTGCCCTTCTGCTGGTATCTGCCCAACTCTTCTGTCGATCCTGAGCCGCCTTGATACGCTGTCTGATCATTTGAACTTTGTCGACTGTCTGAACAATGAGTTCGGGACCTAGCAGTCTTCGTTCTCCCACATCATCCCAACATACTGGGGATCGACATTTCCGCCCGTATAATGCTTCAAAAGGAGCCATCTGAATACTAGCCTGATAACTATTGTTATAAGAGAACTCGACTAGATGCAGATGGTCCTCCCAGGAACCCTGAAAGTCCAACATGCAGGCTCTCAACATGTCCTCGAGCGTCTGAATCGTATGCTCGGATTGTCAATCCGTCTGTGGGTAATAAGCTGTGCTGAAATTAAGGTGGATACCCAAGCTCTCCTGTAAGCTCTTCCAAAAGTGCGACAAGAATCTCGTGTCCCGGTCTGACACAATGCTGACTGGAACACCGTGAAGTCGTACAATCTCCTGCATATATCTTTCTGCCAGTGATTCTGTCGACTGTCCCACTCGGAAAGGTAGAAAGTGTGCAGCTTTTGTGAGGCGATCGACGATCACCCAAATGGCGTTATTGCCCCTAGGGCTCCGTGGTAAGGCCGTCACGAAATCCATAGTGATGTGCTCCCACTTCCATTCCGGTATCGGCAGGGGTTGTAACAGTCCTGCTGTCCTCTGATGCTCCGCCTTCACCTGTTGGCATACCAAGCACCTGGATACGAACCTCGCAATTTCCCGCTTCATTCCGTTCCACCAAAAGTGCTGCTTTAGGTCCTGATACATTTTTGTACTTCCCGGATGCACTGAATAAGCTGAACTGTGTGCTTCAGTCAACACTTCTTCTCGAACACCTCCTTTAGGTACGCAGAGTCTGCTACCGAATCTCAGAGAGCCATCTTCATGTATAATCAAATCCGTTCTTAGTCCAGCTTTCACTTCCTCTCTAAACTTTTGCAATCGGGGATCGTCCGCTTGCGCAGTCTTGATGCGGTCCACCAGAGAAGATTGCACCTGCAGTTGCCAAAGTTGACTGAGTGCGTTCGGCGTAATGACCTCAAGTGCAAGTCTCTGGAAATCCTCAATAATGCTCCTCTGATTGGTCAACATCATGACCGCTGGTTTGCGACTGAGCGCATCTGGTACAACATTTACCTTCCCCGGGTCGTACTGAAGGTCCAAGTCGTAATCTGCCATCAGTTCTAGCCATCGGCGCTGCCTCATATTCAATTCCTTCTGGGTGAAAACATACTTCAAGCTTTTGTGATCTGTGTACACCTCCACTTTCTCACCCAATAGATAGTGCCTCCAAATCTTCAATGCAAAGATTACCGCAGCTAACTCCAAGTCATGTGTGGGGTAGTTCTTCTCGTGATTTCTCAGTTGTCGAGAGGCGTAAGCAACCACACGGCCGTGCTGCATCAAAACACAGCCTAAACCCTTTCCTGAGGCATCACTGTGTATCACCAAACCACCTGAATCATCTGGTACAGTAAGAATAGGCGCCGTGGTTAATTTCTGCTTTAGTGTTGGAATGCCTGAGTGCACTCCTCTGTCCATGTAAACGGCACGTCCTTCCTTGTCAGCCTCGTCAATGGTTCCGCAATTCTGGAGAAATCTTGGACGAATCTCCGATAATAGCCTGCCAATCCCAGAAAACTCCTGATCTCAGCCACTGACTTCGGCGTCGGCCAATCTCTGACAGATTCTATCTTTGCCGGGTCCACCGAAATGCCTTCGCCCGAAACAATATGTCCCCAAAACTGTACCTTGTCGAGCCAGAACTCACACTTGCTTAGCTTCGCATACAGCTTCTCCTCCCGAAGAATTTGTAAGACCGTGCGCAAATGTTCAGCGTGCTCCTCCTGAGTCTTCGAGTAGACAAGTATGTCGTCGATAAACACAACGACAAACGTGTCCAAGTATTTTGCGAACACCCTGTTCATCAAGTCCATGAATATTGCTGGGGCGTTGGTAACGCCGAACGGCATCACAAGGAACTCGTAATGTCCTTATCGGGTCCTGAAAGCCGTCTTGCACACATCCTCGGCTGCTACCCTGATTTGATGATACCCAGAATGGAGGTCCAACTTCGAGAAAACCTTGGCTCCACTTAGTTGATCAAATAGGTCGTCAATGCGCGGTATTGGGTACTTGTTCTTTATTGTGACCTTGTTCAGCTCCCGGTAATCTATACACATTCGCAATGATCCATCCTTCTTCTTTACCAATAGAACTGGTGCACCCCACGGTGAAGCACTTGGCCGAATGAATCCTTTCTCCAATAGTTCCTCAACCTGTTTCTTCAATTCTGCCTGTTCAACTGGTGCCATTCTGTATGGGGCTCTGGATACTGGGGCTGTACCTGGAGTCAAGTCGATTGAGAACTCCAAAATTCGAGGAGGTGGTAGACCTGGTAAATCCTCGGAAAAAACGTCCAGAAAGTCCCGAACAATTTCTGGGGCTGGGCTCCTATCAACCTCCATAGCTGTCAGCTCCTTAGGCTTTGCTCTGTATTTAGCTGGCTCCAAAGATTCGCTTCCGCCCTCGAAAATAAACTCCGGGTGATTGGGAATGCGGAAAATCACATTCCTTGCACGACAATCGATTACAGCATGAAAAGTGCTCATCTAATCCATCCCAAGAATTGCGTCGTAACTGCCTGTCCCAATTAGGAGGAAATTCGCATAGAATTCCCTGCCACACACCACAACCGGGCATAATCTACATTCTCGGCTAGATATAATAATGCCATTACCCGTATGAATTTCCCATCCCTTAGTTAGTGGTTCATGTGGTATTGAGTGTGTAGTAGTGAAATGCTCAGACAAGAAACAATGCGATGCTCCCGAATCAAAAAGTACTCTAGCTGGTAAGGAATGCACGAGTAGAGTACCTGTAACCACATCTCCTGACGCTTCCGCCTGCTCGGCGGTCAAGGTGAAAGCCCGTCCCTGACCGCGACCTGTAAATGGTTGTCTCTGCTCCTGCGGCCTCTGCTGTGACGGTCCAGAACCTGCCTGTGCCTCTGCTCGCTCAGGGCAACTGCCAATCTTGTGCTGACTAGAACCGCAAATCAAACACTGTCCCTTGGCACGGCGACAGTCCTTCTGAGTATGTCCTCCTCTACCGCAATAGCCGCAAGTCACGCCCTGTCTCTGGGGGCGCTGCTGTGGTACGAACGGGCGCTTCATTTGCGTCGTCCCTGGCCTGTGAACCGGTATGGCTCCACGAGATGGCGTGTGGGTACGTGCTGGAACGACTGAGGGTCTCCTGAACTTGTTAATCAATTGCTCCTGAACTCTCGCTGCGTTGAGCACCTGTGCGAAAGTCTGTAAGTCCAACGATGCAATCAACTACTGCAACTCAAAATCTAACCCCTGAAGGAAACGCCTGGCCCTGGTGACCTCTGAGGCGACCATGTACGGAGCGAAGCGACTCAAGCGGTTGAACTCTGCCGCATAAACATCCACTGGGCGTCCATTCTGCTTCAAAAGAATAAACCTCTCCTCCATTTCTGCCTTGGCTGTGGAAGGAAAGTAATGATCTAGGAAGCACTCCTTAAACTTGCTCCATTCGATCGGCCTGTCAAGTCTGCTCTCTTCCACCGACCACCATGTGCGGGCCTCGTCTTCTAATTGTATCTTTATCACGTCCACTCTGTCTTCCTCTAGAACCCTGGCGGCTGTCAATAAATTCTCCATGTTCACCAGCCATTGTTCAGCCTCAAGGGGTTCAGCTAGCCCTGTAAACGCAGCTGGGTGTAACCGTCGGAAGTCTGCTACTGTACCAGCCCTAGCATGATAAGCTGGTGGAACAACGCCCTCGGGGGCGGTAATAAATGCGGAGGGTCCTACTGTGGCGGTAATCACCATGAGTCCCTCAGTGAGCAAGTCGGTCTTCCTCTCCTGAGCTTTCGCGAGAGTGGTCAGTGCGCTGAGCATCCTTTCCATGCGGTCCTGAGAGCTAGAGTCCGAGGAGGGGTCGTTCGGGGACGTCATATCACTGGAAGATTCAAAAGGATAGGATCAGATTCAAGGATGGAAATCAAGAGTAGTGAAACAAGAATAACGTAATACTGCATAGTTAATGTTATCCCTTGATACTAAACACAGGCTCTGATACCAACTAAACCATGTCACGCCCCGCTTCCCAAAATACGGAAAACGAGGGATGACTAGGCCAGCCATGCTCCTACGGTCAAGGAATCATCCCGCCGTAGTCACACTTCGGCTTCTAGCATTGCATGGTAATCAGTAAATAAAGCACAATATTAAAGGAATTACATCACTAATATTACATTAATATTCCATTGTTCACAAATTAGATAACAAGAACAGATACTAACCAAAGTCAAACTTACGATCACTTTTGTGGGAAGCAGAAAAATAGAAAATACACCAGTCTAAATCTCTGTAAACTCGAAGGGTAGATCCGTCTCCTGTGCTGGTCCTCCCGCGGGATCTGAGCATGCATACTCAGGTCGTCAGAGCGACACAATAACAATTTTATTATAATGAGGTGAAACATGTATATGAGTTAATACTGGTGTAAGAACAATGCAAGTAATCACTATGTCACTATATGATGCAGAATATGTTATGTGTCCCTATCGGTCTCTAGGTCTTGTTTGAAATCACATAGTGGAAGGAGGATCATGTTTAACAGGAGTCTCGTACATACCCGAGACAACGGCCCACATGCCCGGGACATAACCCTGTCAGCCGGATCGCTAGATCCTACCCTACATGTATCAGTATCTCTGTTCGAATGATCATCCTCTAAACACGGTCCCGCAAAATACGATACTCTTTCCACTTTGATTTCCCCTTTTCCCCCAGGTTCTCACTATTTATGATATTGATCTAGTTGTGTACAAGTATACCAATGGCACGGTTTTATCACTGTTCACTGTATCAATCACTATCACGAATATTCACTTTCCATTGATGTACTTGTCACTCCTAAACCAACATCTATCACGCACGATAATGCAATGTCCACACGTACTAACACTGAGTATATGGCAAGGGTATGATATATGTATTATATGCTACCAATAAGCTCTGTATGTTATGAATTAACAAGCATGTCATGGACTAAAATAAATTGCACAAATTAACATGTTAAGAATTCAGCAAAAATGATGTAAGTGAGATATATAGAACAATCAGTCTGTAATTCATCAAAATTTGTTTCAGTTCAGTCGGAGTTTCGGTTTTCAAGATATAACTGTTTCATTTTAAGTGCTCGCGGCTGGAAATTCAGTTTCAGAACTGAACGTCCGTTTCGCGACAAGAATTGCACCCAGTTGGGCTCAGAATATAGTGACGTTTCAGTTGAATGAAATCTAGGGTTTTCAATAAAGTATTCAACGCAACAGACGGATCCTCAATTGCATCTGTACGTTGAAAGTTATAACCAGTTTAATCTCAGTGTGTCATTTCAGAACCTGTTCTGGACAGATATACGTTCTGCCCTTTTAAATACATTTTAAATAGCAAACGGCGATGAAAAGGAATGGAACCACTTGGTTTGTTAAACTAACAGAAATATCTTTAATCTACAGTAGGATTCCGTAACATACGACTTCAAGAAACACAGTGGTGCAGATCCTTGGACAGAGCATAATAATCAGAAACACTCTGGACTGCAGTCCAGAGTCGTGTTCCGACCCAGTTATGATCATGATTACAGAACAGAAATCATTAGGATTTTCCATAGGGTTAAAGTTCGTCGAGTCGGCTTCGATTTAAGCCCTCGAACGTCTCAATCCAGTGTGCATATGATTTATGGTGATTTTATTCGTTTTCAGGCACGAGAAAATTCTAATTTTAACGGCATATTTGGGGGTATCAATTTTTGTTACAAACAATCGTATTTTCCAGCGAGATTCATACACTATATTTATCATCCTATGGGCCTACAGATAGTATCAATTTCCGTCAAAATAAACAATCATTTTCATGGGAGATTAGCATCGAACACATAGGTTGTATTATGTATCGGTATTTGGAAAATCCGTAACTTAGATATTTTAGGTTATACCACTAATATTTTAGCATGAAGCAAGTAAGCACTTGCCTGGAAGATGTCTCGGGGTCACACGGCAGCAACGATGTCACGAACGCGCGTTGTACGCCGCGGAACAAGTTCGCGCGAGCCTCGATCGAACACGGGTTTGCGTCGGAGTTGTCCGGAGATATCGCGCGATCACCGGAGATGGGGGTGCTCTGTAGATCTCTTGGGAGGTGTTTGGATCGACAACGGTCGGCGACGGTGGCTCCGACGATGTGCACAGTGCACGCAGAGAAGGGAAGAAATGTGGATTGTTGGTGAGAGAGAGAGAGAGAGCTCGGTCTGGAGTGATGGTGACGATGCTGAGGATGCCGAAGGTCGGTGAGGTGTTTCAGATGCAGTGGGGCTCGTCGGCGTTGGGTGCAGACGGTGGTCGTGGTCGAGTGTGAGTGGGTTTGGGAGTGTAAGGGACTCGGTGAAGCAGTGAAAGGGAAGTTGGTGGCTCTGGTTTGTGAGAGGGAGTGATGGGGGTCGATGAGGAGGTTATCGTCGTCGTCGTCGGTGGTCGGGGTCTGAAGTTTTACAGTGGGTTCTTAGGGGGTTCGTGGGGGAAAACTTGAGGGGTTTAGAGAGTTTTGAGGAGTTTGGAGGTGAGAGGGAGGTGAGGAGTTGGAGAGCGTGAGTTAGAGGGAGTCGTGGTCGGGGTCGTGGGCGACGGCGAGGGCAACGTGGGGAGTTCGGGGACGTGGGGGTCGCGAGAAAGAATGAGCGGGAAGTTTTGGACGAGGGAAGAAGGGAAAGGAGTTAACGAAGCGGGTCGGGTCGAAAGGGAATGGCTGGGCCGGCTAAAAGAATTTCCTTATTGAAAAAGAAAGTGGTGGGCTGAGAAGGAAAGGGCCGGAGGGATTAGTATTAATAAAAAGGATTTGTTTTAAAAAAAGAACAAATGGGCTGGGGAAAGTGGGTATTTTAGTTTAGGGATTTATTAAAAGGAAATTTTAGTGGGCTGAAGGTAGTTTAGGGTTTTAATTTATTTTAATCTTGTTTTTAATTTGGCTTTGGGTTTTAGGTTTTAATTTCTGGGTTTTAACTTTTAGGTTTTGGGAAAAATATAAATATCTTGCTTAACCAACCAATTCAAAATATGAGGGAAAAGAGAAAAGAACTACTGGAATTCAGAGAATCAGAAACTTTTATTAGAATGGAAACGGGGATTTACAGATCGGGATCCAAATATCATCGCGTGATAAAACCGAAGGAATCCTACCAGAATCATCACACTCCAAATGGTATGCAGCGCTAACAAGTTTCAGTACTTTTGAAACTCCCGATGGGGATTTTTGCCCCATGCTCTTATGACCTTGACTAATGCCAACAAATCATAAGTCACATGTCAAGTTCTACCCGTCGTTATCCAGGTTAATTTGAACCCACCCGTATGTACCCTTGACTATGGCCAACAAAGCAATACGACTGTCCCAAACCAACGCATTTTATCTATGCAACATATGAATATCCACCAGCTACCAAACACTGTGCCTTGACTAAGGCCAACAAACACAGCTTGAATACTGTTGAACATTCATATGAAACGACGGAGGGCTACGGATGGTTTTGGCGAAACCGTGAACGTAGTGAACTTGATCTAATCGATGGAACGATATAGCTTTTAAAAGGAGTGGTTCAAGCTCCGCATTTAAAAGTTTGGTTTTGAAAAGAACCGAGTGGTTTTCAAAGTGTTCCAATCGACTTTTACTTGGTTTATTTTCTTGCATTAGTTCTTTTAATGCATCCCATCATTTAATCCTACCATTGCAGAAAACAACCAAAATATGACGTACGCTTATGCCATTCGCATTCGCCACGGGGCCCCGTCATCACCCGTTAGGTTACTTAACTAACGACAGAGCGGGGGCTGGGCTAGCGCGGCTGTAAAACATAAGCAACGCCTAAATAGTTATCATATATATAAATATATTGCAATGATAGACATTACAGATCACAGATGAATACATTGGATATACTAGGAATCCGCAATCCGTTCGAGCCTGCAACGAAAAGCGGATTACACGGTCGCGGTGAATATCCAAATACCCTACCCAAGACCCCTACGGGTGCGGCAAACTACCCGCCAAGTACCCGAAGCGAAGCAACCTCCCTCACCACCGTGAGTAGGCCACTCGGCACTTCGAGATACCCTGTAGTTTGTGCACCCCCTCCGTGGGTCTATCCTAGGAGCAAAAACAGCAAAAAGAATTATACAATGACGGCTACAACCCCGACCCGGTTGTGCGGCCAAACAAATAATAATATTACATCAATTTACATATTACAAATGAATGAAAGAAAAGGAACACTCATCTCACATCCATCCCGGCTATTCACCCGCGACAATCCAACCCATTCATATACACAAACCAGTATCAATCACAGATCACAGAGATGTATAACCCCGACTAATCGACATATAGCGATTAGCCGACGTTCAATACATGCAAACATCACAGATATAACCTTTATAGTCAAAGTGTATTGAAGTTCGAAAAAAAATACGGAATTATAGGCCCCCAAAAATAAATTTCTATTCTGGAAAATCTGGGAACATATAACATATCTCAAAAATCCTAAAACCAAGCCAGAGATACACTGCACCAAACTCGACCCAGTGAGGAGTCCAAACGGCGGCGGTTCCGCGGCAATAGCTTGCTATTGCCGCGGAAACGCGGCGGTTTAGTCGACTCACTAGACCGGGTTTTGTGGTTATCTTTAAAAAACCCTGAGATGATTTTAGCAGTGTAACAAATTTTGTTTTGACCAGAAAAACTTTTAACAGAAACTAGGGTTTTTGAAAACTCGGTTTTTGGATTTTTCGGTTTCGAACTTCGACACACTTTACTACCTAGCAAGTTTACGTTTACTGTAAGTCCACGTTGCCCACCCCGGTGCTTACGGGGAGGCGGAAAACATAATAAAAATCGGATTTTTATCAACTATAGGCAACATGGACTATGCTTTATGGATCTTTGCTAAACAAAAACTTGCTAAAGCTAACTTGAAAGTAGCTAAGTGGTAGAAAGGTTATACCTTTGGTCTCTTAGTCCTTCTCTCCTTGCTCCTTCGAGTAGTGGAAGGAGGTCACCTTGCTCGTCTTCTCACGCCGAAGAAAGATCCACCCGAAAGACTCAACCTTTGGCTTCAACTCCAAGCTAGAAGTAACTAGGGTTCAAGAAGTGCTAGTCCTTCAACCCTAGATGAGAGTTGAGAAGATCAAGAGAGGGTTTTTCTCAAGCTCAAGTGTTTCTCAACACATGAGAGGGAGAGAGCTTGAGGGAGAGGAAGAACAAGAGAGAGAAAGGATATAATAGAATGAGAAATAATTGAGCCATTCTCACTTATATGTGTGAATTATTTTAATTGAATAATTAGCTAGATAATTGTCATGGTTAATCATGACATGACCATTATCATTTCAATTTGCAAAGATCAAAAAGTATCTTCCAAAAGAAATGATGATGGTCAAAGTGTCAACCTAGGTCAACAAGTCAAAGAGGTCAAATGGTCAACAACCATAACCATGGACAATTATTAAACTAATTATTAATTAACAATAATACACACATAAACATTAGGGTTAATAAAATGACAATATCCATTAACCCTAATCAAGGTCCTCTCCCTCAATCTCAAGCAACTGTGCATACGCACCCGCATTCGTGATCCGAGGAACACGAATACACTGAGAAAAACCAATCTCAAATCATATACTAGGATCCGGCTTAAACCAAAGCCCGCTAGTATAAACTGTCCGGACAGCAAACGTGCACAAGTGCGCGAATGTGAACGAACCCTGTCGCAAAACCATGCGACCTCTACTCATTTTGCCTAAAGGCGAATAGCTCTCTGTGTGGGACTCTAAAGACTAGACACTACGCTGGCAGTGGGTTTAACCACAGACTGCAAGCGGCACTAGCTGTACGTAACGGTCCCCAGGTAGATGTCGATAAGAAGACTGACGAGGTGAACCCCATCTGAACTCCTACTGAGCCTGTGTGACAATCTCCGTACAGTCCGGTCTGTTCGTCTGATACATCGCATGGTGGGCCTAGGGGGGCGGTGAACGTCAGTCCCCTAATAGCGGTACAAGTCGTGCCGGAGTGAAGCCCAGAACACCCTGAGATAACACTGGAAACCTACCAGTATATCTCGCTTGCCCTGGCCAGGGACTACTCGTGTAATGGCTCTCCTGGACACAGCGCGATGTCAACCCCCAATACCGGGAGAGACGAATCCTGTCTAACCGTCACTGCCTCAAAGTGCTTCGGGACTGCATCCAAAAACTACCTGTTTGCACGACTCCTTTGAGCCGTGGTAGGGTAGTAATCAAAGTGCAGTGGGAACACACTCGAGGCGAAGTGACAGTGTCAAGTCAGCGGACTAAGCTGTACTCATGTCATCTGGGAACTGTTAACTGACGATAGGTATAATACCAACCAACAGTCCCCGACGAGTCATGTCCAGTGTACTCGTAACCCAACGAGCACCCGTATACTATCTCAAGTACGACGTACTGACGGCTGTGGGACAGACCGTCTCCCACACTGGGATGAGAAGCGCATACGCTAGTCTACTCCGGAGTATCGATGCCCTGTCTCGATAGTCCAACGACTAGGGACCTGTATAAGGATGTGCTTATAGATCACCCAGCTCCCACGAGTGCGAGCGCCATCACAACGCTGGTAATCAAGCAAAGATCCTAAGGGCTCTACTAATATGTATATCAGCAATATGCTAAAAGAAACACATGCACATATTAAAGCAGAGACAAACCAAGTAGCATACTACCATTTCGAGCAAGATTGTATATACAACTGTGAATATCCCAAGCTTCCATTAAGTAATATACAAACTAGTATGATACAGTAATGGCCTCTAGGGCATATACACTTACAAAGTAACATATAAAGGTAATCGCGAGCATGCACGTACTGCGCTACTCTAATATATGCTAGCAGATGATATCAATGCGAGGTAAGCAGTATGTACAATAATCATGCAAGTGCTCTATCAGGTGATATAACTACAGGATGAGATGCAATAATGAATGCTGAGCATGGGAATATAACATCTACACGGAATGTCAAGGTGGAATAAATATATATATATCCACCGCAAATCCCAACAACCCAGACGCCGGCACTCCCATCGGCCCTCAAATCCTGTACATCCCTGAGAATCACGAGTGCCCAACATCGGCACCCAAATAACATAAATACACGTGTCTAGTATCGACACGCAAATCCTCCTCTATCGGGCATCCGTCAGTCCGGGTCAGCCCTCTCTCAATATATCGGGCATCCGTCTGTCCGGGTCAGCCCTCTCTCAATATATCGGTCATCCGTCTGTTCGGGTCAGCCCTCTCTCAATATATCGGGCATCCGTCAGTCCGGATCAGCCCTCTCTCAATATATCGGGCATCCGTCAGTCCGGGTCAGCCCTCTCTCAATATATCGGGCATCCGTCAGTCCGGGTCAGCCCTCTCTCAATATATGCCACTCTAGCACCGAGAAAACACAGGGTAGGCGCACCGAAATATCATATCATGGGAACCGGGTTTTTAAATGATTACATATTTGAAATGGCCACGGTTCCCAAATCCAGAAATCACATGTAATCCCAACCAATATGCAAGTAAATGTAATGTGATATGTGCATCAAGTATGAATATCATGTCAAGTCACATGAAAGATGAGCTACAACATAATGATCCGATGTGATATATGCATCAAGTATGAATATCATGGCAATTCTAACGGTGTGTGTGTAACATGCAGGGTAGTGCTCGTGCAACATGAACTATCAGTAAGGGTGCGGTGTTCTATTTATTCTAGTTTATATACATATAGCAGGGAATGCAGTATGCACTAAATAGTAGCCATGAACAGTCAATGTATGTAAATGTAGCTATAAGATCCTATCAGCCCTGACGTAGAACGCCATGCGGGCGATATCCCCGTAGATGTTAAATCTACTCACCGTAGTCTTCCACTAGGTATAGCCGATGACTTGTTTCCCCTTCTTCGCGGCGTCCGTCGCACTCGCCTGCGAACCTAGAATTCCACAGAATATCACGCATAAACTCAAACCATACAAACACGACATTTAAGGTCAACTAGAAACCCATGTCGCAAACCAAGCGCGTGTGCGCGCGATACGCTAAAACGTGTGATTACGCGCCTGAAGTCACTCCGACGCGTCGCGATACGCAGAAACCCCAAACCCATACACACGTATCACGCGTGTCGCGAAAGATTAAAAATACGGGAAATAGGGTATTCTACTCCAGATTTTTATACAGAACATATATTATGAAAATAGATATACCAAAATAACCCACATAGCAGCAGACTCCAGTAGCCCAAACCCCAACCCCCAACTCACCTATCTGGCCGCAATTTGCGGCCAGAATGCATTTTCCGGCGGCCAATCTGGGGAATTGGGCCCCCAGGTTGGGTGTGTGCACTCAATACCCCCTGTGTATGCTACATTAAATTTTAATTTCACTCTGAAATATCTCGAGTAGTAGCAGATCCTACAGAGCCTTATTTCTAGTTAAAAATCCACACTTTTGCACAAAAATGGAACTTTATGGTATTTCTGTGCAAACTGAAACAAACCTGGCCTAAAATAGCTTTAATAACATATAATAGAGCTAACCAAGCTAACAAAACCATAATCTAACATATGAATCACAAATATCCTTTAATATCACTAAAAATGCACAAAATGAAATTTTTGCTAAAGAATACTACAAGTTTAAGGAAAAGGAATGCTAACATGAGTTAATACCTTCAAAACACCCTATGGAACACCAAAATTCCCATCTTTTTCCTCAAGTGGGCAGATCTACCACCAAACACCTCAAAAAGCCCCTTTTTCCCATGGTTTTGTGAAGGAAAGTGTTGTTTTTGTGTAGGGTATTTGAATAGAGATCAAAGGGACATGGAAAGGAGAAGAAAAGATGAAGAAGAGATGGGGTTTTCTGCTGAAATTCCTGCAGAAAATTCTGAGATGGGGAGAGAGAGAGAGAAGAGAAGAAAATGGGGGTCAAAAGTCAATCCTCTTCACTTAACACCATGCCCTCAATTGTTTATTCTCATTTCTTTTCTTTTTTTGAATTCTAAAAAGGATTTTGTTTTGATTAAAAATGGTGGGGAATTAAAATGAACCATGCAACAAAAGAATGGTTAACATGCTATACCAAAAACCCTAAGTCACAAAATTGGCTAAGTGTGCAACACTACAAAAGAAAATTTCAATTAGGTAAACCCGACTAAAAATAACTAGCAATCCTATGTACACATATAAAATAACACGCTCAATTCCTAATTATCACGAAAAACATTCTAACGAAATTTCAAAGTGTTACACTTTATCATCATGTAAATGTTGATAAAGCCCATAGGATTTTTGCTTGACAGCCAGCAGTATGATGGCGATCATATATGTGGGAGCTGGGGTCTATAAGCACATCCTTAAAGTGTCCCTAGTCATGGGAGTTTCGAGACAGGGCATCGATACTCCAAAGTAGACTAGTGTATACATTCGAGACACCGACGAGGGGCGGTGGCCGGTCTCACAAGCCATTGGTGTTAGTTGGTTCACCTAAGATGTATACAGGTGCTCATTGGGTTATGAGTACACCGGACAGGACTCGCCGGGAACATGCTAGTTGGTATTATACATATCGTCAGATAGCAGTTCCCTGGTGCCATTTGTACAGGTTGGTCTGTCGACCAGGGATCGTCATTTGTCTCGTGTGAGTTCCCACTGTGCTTTGATTTATACCCTACCACGGGTCAAAGGAGTCGTGCAAACAGGTATATTTTGGGTACAGTCCCGAGCCACATGGAGGCAGTGAGCGGATCGTCAGGGATTCGTCTCTCCCGGTATTGGGGGTGAGATCGTGCTGTGTTTAGGAGAGCCATTACACAAAATCCCTGGCCAGGGTAATCGAGATATACTGGTAGGTATACCAGTATTATCTCAGGGTGTTCTGGGCTGCTCTCTGACACGACTTATATAGCTATTGGGGGTCTGACGTTGACCAGTCCCCTAGGCCTTATATGCGATACTCATAGATGAACGGACCAGACTGTATGGATATTGTCACTGTCAGGCTCAGTAGGGCTTATTGATGAGTTCGCTCGTCGGCTTCCCTTCCGATCAATACATAGGCAACCGTTATGTACAGATAGTACCTCTGACGTGCTAGTGGTTATACCCAGTGCCAGTGTATTGATGAGTCATTAGAGTCCCCCACAGAAAGTTTCCTAAGTTCGGGCGAAACGTTGTAGAGGCCATATGATATTATGGCAGGGTTCGGAAAATGCACGTGCGTTTTCGCACGTGTCATTTTTCGGGAAGATAATACTGGTGGGCTTTTGTTTAAGCCGGATCCGAGTATTATACTGTGTAGATATAATATCTTTATCTCAGTTGCATTTGTATTCGGTCGTAATACAAATGCGGGTATGTTTATACTGTTACGGGGTTATCTTGAAATTCGTTTCGGGATCGCTTTTGGAAGTTGCCAGTTTCCTGTTTTCGATCACCCGTATTAAACATTCGGTTTAATACGGATTTATCTTTTCTTGTGGTGAGTCATTGTGTGGAAGGTTCTAGGAGGTTCTTGAATTGGTGACTAGATTCATGAATCATTAGTTTGCATTAAATGAGTGATGAGTTGTTATGGTGACAAGGTTAATGATTCATGGATTGCATTTAATTTTTTTTGGTGATTCATTCATTCATTAAGTGAAGTGATAAGTTTCTTCTTATGGTCACTATTTTAGTTCCTACACTCACCCCCCTCCTCAATGTAGTGGCCGGCCCCTTGTGGGAGAAAGGATGATTGATTCATTTGATAAAAGTATATGAAATTTAGTTCATGGAAATTTCATATAGCTCAATTTCCATTTACCCGATTCCAAATGGCAACTTCATTAACCGTTCGTCCATAGCTTTGGACGTAACGAGACAAAGTGTTCTACTCATTCTCTACATCAATCTTGGTCATCTCTTTTAGGAAACTTGATGATCGAGTTGCCTCGGTTCAGTGGCGGGAGCCCGTTTAAAGATCCGTCGCCGTGGTGCCACCTGGACGAGAAGACTAGAGATCGAGGAGATCGGAGCGGCCGCAACAAAGCATGGGATGATGGTTGAAGACCGAAGGACCCGGATCGTTCGGTATAACATTTCTACCCACTTTGCAGTTTGTTAGTTTAGCGTTAATGGCAGATACTGGGATATAGTATACGATAGCGCCAGTTGTAAAAGTTTTTGTTCCGCATTTGGCGTCTGAAAGACGGCCGGGGCGCTACCGTAGATTTACAATGGTATCAGAGCCTCGCCATTAAGCTTTACTAACTTGTGCTAACGCGTTTAAAATATCGATCGAACGGTTTTTCGAAAACTTCATTTTTTCTGTACATGGTTTCTGTCGATTTTAAATCAAGCCTAAAAATTATTCTACATATCACAGAAAACAGAGCAGGTATTTTTAAGCAAACTGGGAAAAATTGAGCACGTGCTCCCACAGTACTGCCGCGGATCCGCGGTCAAACCTATGGTTTGACCGCGGAACCGCGGCAAGTATGTGGAAATAATGCATTAAATTTTTCCAGTAAGCTTTAAATGGGAAATTGTGGTTTTTGGTAAGTTTCTTTTGGGCCCATATTTTATTACTGTACACCATATGTTTATGGGGCCCACTTCGGGAAATTTTGTCGATCGAAATTTAAACGTGTTAGTTTACAGTACTTACTTTATATCTCCGACCGGGAATGTCATTTGAGCGGTAAACCGCGTCTAATTGCTATAGTTCTTTTAGACGGGTTTGCGAACGTGACATTCGCGTTGATATTCTGTGTTATGCTGTGATGTTGCGGATATGTCGTAGTGGATAGCAGTGTGCAATGGTAGTGCGGTTTGGATTTATTTGTACTTTTGATTTTGCGGGGCGAGCGTCCGACTTGTGGACTGCCGTCACTGCCTGTTTGTATAATATTCTTTTGGGGCACGACCGGGCTGAGGTCGATGTACCCGTTGTATATATTTTTCATTTCTGTACTAGGATTACCCCGCGGTGGGGTGCACGGATAGCCGGGTTCTGGAGGGCAACGGGTCCGTATCTCATGGCTTTGAGAGGAAGAGGGGCCTCACACTAGAATTGGCAGACTATTCGCCGCACTCGTAGGGGGTACAGGTTGACTCAAGGAGGGGTGCTCAAGTTACCGGATTCCGTGAAGTGCCGGGTGGTCCATTCACTATGCTGTAGGGGGCTGCCTCGCTTCAGGTTTTGGTGGGTAACTTGCCGCACCCGTAGGGGTCTAGGTTTCATTGCACAGGCAATCCACACGACCGGGGAACGTCGGGTTTCAGTAGCAGCTCTGTGAAACCCGGGGATCCCAGATTATCTGTATTATTCTGTGATGCTTATTAATTTTCTGTAATGTTGCATATTATCACGCCTAGGGCGATTATTGTATATTAGTATATATACTATTAGATGTTGTATATGTTTTTCACCCGCGCTAATCCAGTCCCCGCTCTGTCGTTAGTTAAGTAACCTAACGGGTGATGACGGGACCCAGTGGCGAATGCGGATGGCATATACGTACATTATATTTTCGTTCTTTTCTGGTGTGTTTAATTGATGGGACTGCATTGATTCTTATCAATGCAAGGATAAAACAAACCTATATTTGATGTTGTTGGAACAATTTTAAAAAGAGTTATTACAAAGACGTTTCCTTTTGTTTTGCATAGCGGTATTCAGTTAGAATATCCTGCACCTCATTCGACGAGGCAAGGGCCGAGATCCCTTCACCGGGAGTGAACCCTTGGGCAGAAGTTTGCGTCAGGGTAATAACTTCAGTATAGTCGATCACAAGTTGCTTTGCATCGCGGTATTCAGTTGGAATATCCTGCACCTTATTCCACGAGGAAAGAGCCGAGATCCCTTCACCGGGAGTGACCTCTTTAGCAAAGGTTTTCGCCACTACATTTTTATAAAAAGCTATCATGTTCCTTCAACGAGATCAAGTTCATTACGTTAAAGGTTTTTCGCCAAAAACCAGCCATAATCCTCCGTCATTTCTTATGGATGGTCAGTAGTATTCAAGCTATGTTTGTTGGCCTACGTCAAGGCATAGTGTTTGGTAGCTGCTGGGGTATTCATTTGTTGCATAGATAGATGCATTAGTTTAGGACAGACGTACAGCCTTGTTGGCCTACGTCAAGGGCATGTACGATGACCTAAATTAATCAGGACAACGACGGGTAGAACTTAACATGTGGCTTATGATTTGTTGGCCTACGTCAAGGTCATAAGAGCATGGGATAAAAATTATATCGGGAGTTTCAAACATACAGGAAACTTGCAAAACTTGAGCATACCTTCTGGAGTGTGATAACGTGAGTGGATACCGTCACGTTATCATGCGATGAGAGTTGGATCCCGATTCCCACTGATGAGTTAGTTTACTCTTCGGGTGATCCCGACTAATTCTTCTTTCAGGTTTGGAGGAGAATTTGAGATTACAGTGGGAGGTTTCCTGATTAGATAAAGTGATAACCATTCTGATCTAGGTTAGAGTGCACACAGAGTGTTTCTTTTCTCTCTCTCTTTGGCAGCAACCTTTGACCGACTCTAGACTATGACTCAGTGACCAAGTTGACCGAACCTTCTTTAAATACTGGCTTTTAGATTGTCTATAGTTGCATAAGTCATTGCCGCTCCTTCTTTTACCCTTTGTATTTCTCAGAACACCCCGTATTACTACGGACATCCACTTCCATTGGATAGATCCATCGTATGGTTATATACGAACTCGAAGGGATTTCTTCGAGGATGGATCCAGGTCTAGGAGAAATTGAATTGGTTTATTGAGTTGTTTTTTATTATCACCTTCTCTCAGGTTGCAAGGGCTCCTTAGTTTAGGAGAGTACACCCATTACGCTTATTGGATAGTCTTATTCCAAACCATAGGCAGGTGCCGAAAGGTAGGGAATGAAGAAAACCCATTAGCCTAAGTAGGGTGTACAGAAGGTAATAACTAAAGACAAAATAAAGGGATTCGAAAGAGGGCAAAGTAAATTGCGACTGTTTTCATTCACGACCATCATGAATTAGATTATGGAAGATGCATTGCTAGGAATACCAGGATACCCCTACGAAACAATTTTTTGTTTCAGTGCATTGTTAATGGAAAAACTGATTTCCCGATTAGATACTTACTCCAGGGTATGTATTTACCAGGTAAGATTCTCACATCTGTATGGTTTTACAGATGATGAGTGGGAGTAAGTTATTGGGAATTAGGTGATCATCCTCATTATATCGGAATTCGTTGTAATTGGTGATATTTGAGGAAATCGCCTGGGTACAGTTTTCAACCTACGATGCACAGGTTTTGAGTTATTCAACTCAGCGGACTTATACAGAGTATTGTATGTTGTCCAGTGTCCATCAGGACAAAGGGGTTGGTCCTCGTACTATTTTTGTAACAACCCTAATTTTTCCTATACACTTTTCTATACAAAATTTTAATTTTTTTTAAAAATCATAATGGGGTATTTTAGCCTGAGCACAAGATATAGGTAATTATTTTGTTTTTAATTACAAGTTACAAGAATGTAATAACTCCATTTTTAGTGTACAAGAAATTACTTTAAATTTAATGTATACTTGGAGTATTTACTCTTGTTGCTATCATTTTAAGTAATTAAATAACTCCATAATTACAAGAAGGAGCTTGTAGCTCATTGGTAATACCTTGCACTGCTGAACCAAGCCACCAGAGTTCAAATCCCATACCCCATATTATTTTTAATATTGATTTTTTTTAAACCTTTAGAATACCAAGAGTTTACACGTGCATATCTCACAAAAACCCCACTACACCCAAACATGTAACACTTGCAGGAGTTAGATGAACCGTCGGGGGGGGGGGGGGTCCAGGCCGCCGGACTCGGCTGGGAATCGGCCAACTCGGCCTTGACTCGGCCGACTCAGTGCTCCGACCGAGTCACGGCCGAGTCACTCCTGAGTCGGCCGATTCCGGCGACGACCACAACATGAAAGTTGTGTCTTTTCATATTCCCTATGAACCTGCAAAATTTCAGCCTCAGACCACTTCCAGAGCTCTTAAAAAACCCCAATTACTCCACTTTTAATACATTTTTATTACATTTTATCACATTTTTATTTTTAACTTTTCATCTACCCTAACCCTAGCCTAACCTTATAAATACCAACCCTACACACTACTCTCTCACCCCCAAAATCTTGAGCCACTTTCTTAAAAGTTTTCCAAGAAGTGTGTGCCTTGAAAACAAGTTCGCGGCGAAGCTCCGACGAGATTCCGGCGGGAATTCCGGCGACATTTTTAGAAACAACCGGCGATGAAGCAACGCCTCGGCAACTTCTTTAGTTCCCCTATACTCTTTAGTATAGATCGAAACCCGTAAGTTCCATTCTATCTCCCTTTCTAATTCTCAAAAATACGAAATTACGAAACCCGACGGAATCGGAACAAATCCGATTTCCGATTCGGTTTTTTATAAAATTTCACTTCTAATCAATTCAAACATGTCTAAACATCTTTATCATGATTATTAAACTTGTAAAACTCAATTTGAATAAGTTTTCACACATGAAATGATAACCTTTTTAACTTACCGTATTTTTTTCCACTTTAATACCATCATATTTCAATTTCACATTTAACCCGTTAACATTGCTATACCTTAAAATAGATCACGAGGTAATGACCTACCTCCTCACACACACATATGCAACCATAATACGCTATCTTGAAAATTCCTAATACGATAAAACAAGATTTTACATTAAAATACCATTTCTTTAATAAAACCTTTTATAAAAGTTTAGGTTTGATACATTTGTTTAAACAATATCTTTAATAGGAAAAATACGATAAGTCGTGGACATCGATCGTTTATCTAAACCTGACTTTATGGTGTTTAGGCAAGTGTGTCTAAGGCAAGTGGTTACTTAATTAGGGCCACTACTTGTAGTGGAGAGCCTCCCACTTACCTGACACTTACCTGGCCGCAATTTGCGGTGAAGAGGCGATTTGAGCTTTCTAACGACTTATCGTTTAGGCCATTTAGAAATAGGCTAGTTGGCTTAGGAAACCGTAAAATCTAAAATACGGAAAATTACACTTTGCAAATAAATACCTTTTACTTTATAAAACCGTTTTCTAAAAGATTAGTATTTTACATTCTTTGCAAAGCGCCGCTACAACCCATCTTTGGGGAACCCGTTCGGGATCGTGCGGTTTATCGCGCACCCTCAGGCTAGTAGTGCGAGATTCAGACCTCCGCAAGGAGCATTCGGTCTCGAAAGGTTTAAAATACGACATCTTAAGAAAATGAGATTTTTGGAATATAAAATATTTATTAAAACTATTTTTGTATAAATATATGTATATTTATCATTTAAATATCTATTTTATTATAATATAAATATTCCACCTTTTTCTAAAAATCACAAGAATAAATTTTACACTAAAACACCATGAACTTCAAATAAATCAATATTACAGATAAATACCCTTATTTATAAAACTAGGATATTTTCACTAGAAATGTCACAACATAAAATCCACCCTCATTACAACTCTAAAGACGAACAATAAATACTTGAGGCGTATTTTGAAAAGTATATAAAAGTATTTTTACATAAAACCCCCTCAAGTTTTATAAATTACCCTAAGGACCCGAGCAATTATAAGACTTCGATTCACATTTCTGATTGTCTGACTCGGGTTTGAGTCTGATTAATCTGACTTGAATATGATTCAAGTCAATCTATAATCTATAAGTTTCCACTTTAATATGAACTCATGAATTCATGAATCCAGTATCAATCTATACATCTTGACTGAACCGAACCATGGATATACCTATTCCTTTTACATGATTCTCAGTTATTCCATTTACATGACTCTATGGTTACAACCGCTTACTGATATCATGGTTTCGGTCAGTCAATCAATCTTACAATCAATACAATTTACAAGATAATAATACAAACAAGACATCATGGGGTTTAAGGGGTAGACTGGTACAGAATATGTTAAAGGTGGCACGAGGTGGTCACTTAAGACGTAATTACATCCATGCCGTTGTTCCGTGGTATTATCGACGGAGCCTTGTACTACAGGTTACCAAGGTCCCCGGTGTAAGTGGGACTCCCCTCGTATACACTGGCATCTGCTGTACCAGGCTACAAACAACAGCGTTAATACAACATTACAATATTATAATACAACATTAAAAGCTACTCTCTCTCTCTCTGTCTATTTCTCCTTTATCTTTGGGACTTACCGAGCGACCTGTTCGCTGACGACATTCTATTTCTTTCTTCTTTGGATGTCGTCAGGTGGTTTGGACCCGGCGGAGATCGAGCCATCTCAAGAAGACTTGGAGCAGTTTACCGAAGACCCTGCACTTTAGTTTCATTGTACACTTTTCCTTTCTGTATTTTTCATTTCCTGTTATGCCATGTTTAGGCATCTTTTTATTTCAGTTGTATTTCCTTTTCATGTATTGTATAAAAGAATGTTAATAAATAAATGTTGCTTTTATATCTTGTCTCTTGTGTATTTATTTTATATTGCTTAGATACGCTTAGCGTATGTACTTTTGAGTATATACGTAGCGGGCCTCGTCGCGTCCCCTTCGCCGTACACCGGGAAGCGGGGCGTGACAGGTTTTGTTGGTGGCCCATGCAGGTCAGAGCTGTATGAAACCCTATCATGCAGTTCTGTTCTGCGTGAACAACCTAAGCAATATAACACAAGAACCAGCAACTAAAACATTCTTTACAATTCATGTTCCTTGAATCTTACAATTTCATATCCTTGAATCTTATCATTTCATTTGAATCTGTCCTAACCCAAATTTTTTTTCAGGGTTATGGATTCCCCGAACAACAACAGCACCAATGTCAACAACACACCTCCAACTCCAGCACTACTTCTCACACCAGCTGTTCCTGCTCCACTCAATGAGCAAACGGTTCTGTTTGAGGCAATCCGCAGCCTCCTAGAGGGACAGCAGCAACTCCTGAACCGTCCCGAGACTGACGCACCTGGGGTGAAGCAATTCAGAGCTTTACATCCCAAACAGTTCTCAGGAAAGGGGAGCCTACTGGAAGCTGAGGAATGGGCTCAAAGCACAGAGGATGATCTGGCGGCAGCACAAGTGCCAGAAATAACTTGGGTCCGAGTTGCAAAGCTGCAACTCACGGACAATGCACGGAACTGGTGGAAGGCGGAACAAAGCCGTCTTGAACAGCTTATTGAATGGAAGACTTTTCGTGAGAAGTTCGACGCGAAGTACTTCCCTGTGACTGCCAGGTTTGCCATGGAACAACAGTTCATTCATCTACAACAAGGTTCGATGTGGGACAAGTCAGTAGATGAGTATGACGCTGAATTCACCATGCTCAGTCGGTAAGATATGTCACAGTATTTCAAATTTTTGATATCACATACTACACAACTAACAAAAACCATAACAGATTTGCGGCACACCTGATACCGACGGATGAGATCAGAGCCCGTCGATTTCAACAAGGTTTGGACACGGAAATCCAGGCTGCACTAGCTGTTGGAGATAGTGCCCTCAGAGTCGATTATTGGATCACAGGCATGTGATTGCAATGATTGAGGGAGGACCTATCCCGGTAGGACAGTCTTACTCGAGATGATAGTATGCTATCTGGTTTACCTTTATCATCGTGTACTGCTTTAGGTGACCTGACATGTCGCTATTGTACGTTGATAGAGCCCCTAGGATTCTTGCTTGACTGCCAGCAGTATGAGGGCGATCATATAAGTGAGAGCTGGAGTCTATAAGCACATCCTTAAAAGGTCCCTAGTCGTAGGAGTCTCGAGACAGGGCATCGATTCTCCAGAGTAGACTAGTGTATACAGTCGAGACCCCGATGAGGGGCGGTGGCCGGTCTCACAAGCCACTGGTGTCAGTTGGTTCACCTAAGATGTATACAGGTGCTGATTGGGTTATGAGTACACCGGACAGGACTCGCTAGGAACATGCTAGTTGGTCTTATACATGACGTCAGATAGCAGTTCCCAGGTGACATGTGTACAGGTTAGTTCATCGACCTGGGGATCGTCATTTGTCTCGTGTGAGTTCCTACTATGCTTTGATTACTACCCTACCACGGCTCAAAGGAGTCGTGCAAACAGGTTTTAGTTGGGTGCAGTCTCGAGCCACATGGAGGCAGTGAGCGGATCTTCAGGGGTTCGTCTCTCCCGGTATTGGGGGTGAGGTCGCGCTGTGTCTAGGAGAGCCATTACACGAAGTCCTTGGCCAAGGCAGGAGATTTACTGGTAGGTATTCCAGTAGTATCTCAGGGTGTTCTGGGATACACTCCGACACGACTTGTACCGCTTTTGGGGGTCTGACTTTTACCAACCCCCTAGGCCCGCCATGCGATGCTCATAGACGAACGGACCGGACTGTACGGATATTGTCACTGACAGGCTCAGTAGGGTGTCAGGATGAGTTCGCTCATCGACGTCCCTTTTGGTCAATAGCTGGTGGCCCGTCACGTATTGGCTTATACCTCTGACGTGCTTGTGGTTAAATCCACAGCCATAGTATTGACGAGTCTTTAGAGTCCACCACACTTTCAGTTACTCAAGCTTTCGGGCGAAACATTGTAGAGGCCGTATGGAGATATGGCAGGGTTCGATCAGATACGTGCGGTATTGCACGGATCAGGATCGGACGGATACTACTAGCCGGTTTTGGTTTAAGCCGGATCCTAGTATAGTACAGTGTAGATTTTGTCTCATTGCATTTGTATCCGGTTGGAATACAGATGCGGGTGTGTATGCACAGTATCGGGGTTTTCCTGTAATTTATTACGGGACCAGTTTTCTGGAGTTGCCAGTTTGCATTCCGTTCCGGCCGGTTTTCCCTTGTTCTTTCCCGGCCGGACTTTTCCGATGGAGGGTGTTATTTGCAAGTTTGCAAATAACACATTGTGGAGGGTTTTCTTGCAAATGTATTAATTATGAAAGCATCTTTTGATACCATTCTTTTCTATCATCATCACTTGCTTTTTGGTGATTTGAGGTGATTAGAGTTTGAGGTGAATTTGTTATGATGATGTTTAGGTTATGGTCACCCTTTCACTTTTACTACCATTACCTCCCTTCTTGGTTTTGCAATTTTGATTCCCTCCACCATTCTAATATGAGGCCGGCCACTTGAGTGAGGAGGATGAGGGTTTTTCATTTTAGAGAGTGTGGCATTTTGATCTCATTTCATGTTAGGAAAAATGCAAGCACCATTTTTCTCATCTTGATTCCTCCATCATCTTCAAAGGCAACAAACCCCAAATGAGACCTAGCCTCTACACTACACTTTCTACAGCAAATCTTGGACACGTCGACTTGCCAGCTTCGTGCCCGAGGCAAGGTGGGAGCCCGTAAAAGATGCAGGCGATGTGGTACCCTTCCGGCGAGGAGGTGACGATATGGAGACAGGACTTTCCGCGGGAGATCGGGACGATGACGAGAAGACCGGAGGACTCGGATCACTCGGTATATCTCTAACCCGTCTTGTAGTTCGCTAGAACTAGTTTAATGGTTCGATCCGGGTGTTTAGTGCGCGGTGGTGCCGGTTTGCTAAGTTCGCAAAATTAAAGTTTATCACCGCTTCCGCATTTGGCCGTCGGATTGACGGCCGGGGCGCCGCCGTGCACTTACAGTGGTATCAGAGCCTCGCCATTAACATAGTCTAGCTTTGATTGATGTGTTTGCATTTCCGATCGACCAAAATTCCAAAAAACCACATTTTCCTCACATCAGTTTTCTGTCGTTTTTTTCCTGGCTCCAAAAATTTTTTAGGTTGTAAAAAATTGATGTACTGAAAATTTTAAGACTACTGTAAAAATTCGACACAGTGAATCGATCACTGAAGCGCGGAACCGCGGCCAAACCCCCACTTGGGCCGCGGTTCCGCCGCACATTGGTGTCCTCACTGTATCATTTTTTTCCAGTGGGCTTCTGGGCTGATTTTAGGGGTTTTGGAATATTAAATTTGGGCCCAGAATTTCTGTGAGTGCTGCAGTATTGCTTGGGGGCCCACTTGTTAATTTTTGATTGATCGGATATTTTAAACACATTTTTCACAGTATTTACATTATATCTGCGACCGTGAATGTCACTTGATCGGTAAATCCAGTCTAACTGCTATAGCCCGGTTAGACGGATTTGCGAACGTGACTTTCACGTTGATGTTCTGTGTTTATGCTGTGATGTTGCGGATCGGTCGTGGGGGATAGCCTGGATGCAATGCTAGTACAGTGCTGTTGTATTATGTACATTTGATTTTGCGGGGCGAGCGTCCGACATGTGGACTGCCGTCACTGCCTGATTGTATTATTCTTTTGGGGCACGACCTGGTTGCGGTCGATGTACCCGTTGTATGTATATTTTACTTTCTGTACTAGGATTACCCCAAGGTGGGGTGCACGGATAGCCGGGTTCTGGAGGGCAACAAGCCCGCATCTCATGGCATTGGGACGGAGGGGGCTTCACTCTAGGATTGGCGGGCTATTCGCCGCACTCGTAGGGGGTACAGGTTGGCCCAGGAGGGGTGCCCAAGTTACCGGATTCCGTGAAGTGCTGGGTGGTCCATTCACGGGGCTGAAGGGAGCTGCCTCGCTTCAGGTCTTGGCGGGTGACTTGCCGCGCCCGTAGGGGTCTAGGATTTCATTGCACAGGTTATCCACACGACCAGGGGAACGTCGGGTTTCAGTAGTGGCTCTGTGAAACCCGGGGATCCCAGATATCTGTATTGTTCTGTGATGCTGTACATTTCTGTGATGTTGCATTTTATCACGCCTTGAGCGAAATATAATATATTGGTATATATATTAGTAGATGTTTTATATGTTTTACATCCGCGCTAGTCCAGTCCCCGCTCTGTCGTTAGTTAGCTAACCTAACGGGTAATGACGGGACCCAGTGGCGAATGCGGATGGCATATACGTACATCAGTATATTTTCGTTCTTTGTGGTGTGATCAATTGATGGGACTGCGTTGATTCGGATCAATGCAAGTTAAACAAACCTAATCTGATTTTGTTGGAACACTTTTCAAAAAGCTGTTATTGCAAGGACGTTCTCTTTTGTTTTGCATCGTGATATTCAGTTGGAATATCCTGCTCCTCAGTCGACGAGGCAAGGGCCGAGATCCCTTCACCGGGAGTGACCCCTTGGACAGAAGTTTGCGTCAGGGCAATAACTTCACTATAGCCGATTGCTTTTGCTTTGCATCGTGGTATTCATTTGGAATATCCTGCACCCCATTCTACGGGGAAAGAGCCGAGATCTCTTCACCGGGAGTGACCTCTTTAGTAAAGGTTTTCGTCACTATATTTTCTAAAAAGCTATCCGTTCCTTCAACGATATCAAGTTCATTACGTTAAAGGTTTTCGCCAGAAACCATTCGTAGCCCTCCGTCGTTTCAGACGGGTAGCACGTAGTATTCATGCTATGTTTGTTGACCTTCGTCAAGGCATAGTGTATGGTAGCTGCTTGTTGCCTTTCTGCTGCATAGATAGATGCGTTGGTTTGGGACAGTCGTATAGCCTTGTTGACCTTCGTCAAGGGCTTGTACGGGTGGGTTCAAATTAACCATGGATAATGACGGGTAGAACTTGACATGTGACTTATGATTTGTTGACCTTCGTCAAGGTCATAAGAGCATGGGGTAAAAATCACATCGGGAGTTTCAAAAGTACTGAAACTTGCCAGATATGCGCATACCTTCTGGAGTGTGACACCATGAGCGGATTCCGTCACGTTATCATGCAATCATAGTTGGATCCCGATTCCTACTGATGAGTTGGTTTACTCCTCGGGTGACCCCGACTAATTCTTCTTTCAGGTTTGGAGGAGAATTTGAGGTACAGTGGGAGGTTTCCAGATTAGATAAATTGGTAACCATTCTGATCTAGGATAGAGTGCACACTGAGTGTTTCTTTTCTCTCTCTCTTCGGCAGCGACCATTGACCCGACCCTAAGACTATGACTCAGTGACCAAGTTAACCGAACCTACTTAACACTGGCTTTTGGATTGTCAGAGTTGCGAACCTCATTGCCACTCCTACTTTTACCCTTTTCTTTAGGACACCCCGTATTGCTACGAACGTCCACTTCCATTGGACAAAACCATCGTATGGTTAGATACGAACTCGAAGGACTTCGAGGATGGTTTCTGGTTCTGGAGAAAACGGATAGGACTATTCAGTTGTCTTTTCTTTTCACCTTCTCTCAGGTTGCGAGTACTCCTTGGTTTAGGAGTAGTACACCTATTACGCAAATTGGATAGTCTTCTTCCAAACCATAGGCTGGTGCCGACCGGTAGGGAATGAAGAAAACCAATTAGCATAATGTTGGTGTGCAGAAGGTATTAAGTAAAGACAAAGAAAGGGATTAGTAAGAGGGCAAAGTAAATTGCGACTGCTATTCACGACCATACCAAATATTTCTTCGCCAATCCTAAATCACCTTTGCATTTCTCCAGGACACTCCGTATCACTACGAAGATCCACAGTTTATTGGATATTCCATCGTATGGTTATATACGAACTCGAAAGGAACTTGTTCCAGTTCGGGGATGGATTCTGGTTTAGGAGAAATAGGAATAAGGTTTATTCGGTTGTCTTTTATCTTCACCTTCTCTCGCGTTGCGAGTGCTCCTAGGATTAGGACAGTACACCCATTATGCTTATTGGATAGTCTTCTTCCAAACCATAGGCTGGTGCCGAACGGTAGGGAAGGAAGAAAACCATTTGGCCTAAAGGGGTGTACAGAAGGTAATGACTAAAGACATATAAAGGGATTTGGAAAGGTGGCAAAGAATTATACGGTTACAGTTGTGAATCTGGATAATGGAAGATGCATTACTAGGAATACCAGGATACCCCAACGAAACATTTCAATGTTTCAGTTTCACTGTGTACTGTTAAACGAAAACTGATTTCCCGATTAAATACTTACTCCAGGGTATGTATTTACCAGGTATGATCCTCACATCTGTATGGTTTTACAGATGATGAGTGGGAGTAAGTTATTGGAAATTGGGTGATCATCCTCATTATATCGGGATTCATTGTAATCGGTGATATTTGAGGAAGTCACCTGGGCTATTTGCCGGTCGGCAAATATTTGGTTTTGAATATCCGCTGTTATGCACCAATTTCAAATCGATATATCTGTACGTCTATTTTTATAGAGTGAGATATACCTTTTTGAAATTATGTCTACGACATTTACCTATATCAGTGGATGGTTAGGTAAGGAGCATTAAACAGCGGTGTAATTCTTCTTGAACATAAGTACAGTTTTCAACCTACGACACACAGTGAATGAGTTATCAGACTCAAGGGACTTATACAGAGTATTGTATGTTGTCCAGGGTCCATCAGGACAGAGGGGTTGGTCCTCGTACTATATTCAGTTTACTTATGACTTCTCTAGTTTCTAGACAGGTGTTTCGTGGAAACACAGGGTCTGAATTTTGAGAAGTTATAGGTATTTGAATAAAGTAGAGAACCAGGTATTGCAAGTATCGGGATTCTTCAAAGTGATCGAAGATGTAGATACTTGTGTATGGTATTCAGTTGATAGTAATGATTAAGAGAACTTGCTTCTCTTTCGGGTTACTCATAATTGGAAGCATTCCTAAGTTGAGTAGCGCTGATCGGCCTCCTTCCATTTAGTTGACATGCACTGGAGACAGCTGCATGATTTGAATCTGGTTCAATTAAATCAGTGCCTCTGGTTCTATATTGGATATAGAACAGTTCATATCTTAACGTTGTTAAGGTACGGGGAGTTGTCTGGCTTATGATTAAAACCAGACTCTGGATAACTCAAGGCACGTTTCTGTAATGGCTGTTTGTGGGTTGACCCAGGCTACGACGAGGGTTGATTTTCTACCATCTGGAAGATCAATAGCGATATTGTTCTAGACTCGCCACAGTTTTAATAAAAATGGATTTTTTCAGAAAACAGCAGTGGGAGTATGGTAGAACTGGAAGTGATTCCAGAACCACAAACGATTACTGATGATTTGATAGGAACCTAAAGATTCAATCTGGTTTGATATTCCATTGGCCACTCCGCAGATAAGGTGGGTAACTTCAGGCACCCGAGAGGTACTTCGGTAGCCTCAAGGACGGTGACAGGGAAGTTCTTGTTTACCCAGACTTACCATTGCTGTTGTTCCAGACTGTGAGACCCGGCAGGAGGATGAGTATAGCGTCGTTCTAAACTAGTTTTAGAAGTGGACGTCTATATGACTCTGCCAGAGGGTTGTCGTAGTCAGTGGGAGCAGCGGAAGCATTGGTGGACATCAGGCTTATGTCTATTTATAGACTAAAGCAGATATAGCGGAGAAAGATCATCTATTTCTGACGTGACAGTCATCGGTTTGACTTCATCAGAATAGGGGATGGATCTGTTGAGAAGGTAGTAGGGTGTGATGTCCTGGTATTTCGATGACATACACAGAGTAGGAAGTAATATTCCTATACTACGATCGGTTATACTATGGTCATCACACAGTAGTTTCTCCTCATAGGACTTGGATCTTACATCAGACATACTGGTTACTAGATCTATGGTTTTAGATCTAGATTTGGGTGGTTTCCCAATCAGGGTACTTTGACAGCATTCTAAGAGTATTTAGAATGGACGACTCCTGGCACGGTAGTGTACCTGCAGGTGATGGAGTCACCCTCTCTAAAGGTGTCTTACAGACTAAAGGGGAGAGGGATGTGCATGATTGATAGATCACTTGCTTAGGCAATTGAGTCAATCATGAGATGTCAAGTACCACACCAGATGTTGTTCTTGCGGTAGATGCAATAAGTTGATATTGATCCAATCGTGGAGAAACAGTCGGGAGCAGCTTTAGAACATAAGTAGATGTTCTAGGGATATGATAACGACGGCCTCATTCGAGAGACAGTTATCATTCCAGGCTTCCAAGGTGACCTGGACGACAAGGAGGTTGTCAGAGTTATAGTTTTTCCTTCCAACGAGGGGCAGTATTTTGGACAGGTGGTCCAAGGCAATACTGAGGGTGGCATGGCGCAGGATACTGATTAAGTTCAGTTGACGATACAGTCTAAGAAGTTTGGATTTGGAGTTCATTTATGAGCTAGGTCCCATCAGACATCCAGACATTCTAAGACAGATATTGCTCATTTCGGGAGATGGCTTTCTCCGCGAACTTGAGATAGAGAGAGACATAGAAAGAAACATCTAGGCGGATCCACTCACTGAGGCTATTCCTCGAACGCAATAGTTTCACAAACGGATTTTGTGAGACTGACTAGTAGGGGAGTTGGGTGTTCGGTATCACACAGGCTGTGAGTATGCGACATTGCAATAATTAGCCTTGAGTGCAAGTGGGAGATTGTTGGAGATAGTGCCCTCAGAGTCGATTATTGGATCACAGGCACGTGATTGCAATGATTGAGGGAGGACCTATCCCGGTAGGACAGTCTTACTCGAGATGATAGTATGCTATCTGGTTTACCTTTATCATCGTGTACTGCTTTAGGTGACCTGACATGTCGCTATTGTACGTTGATAGAGCCCCTAGGATTCTTGCTTGACTGCCAGCAGTATGAGGGCGATCATATAAGTGAGAGCTGGAGTCTATAAGCACATCCTTAAAAGGTCCCTAGTCGTAGGAGTCTCGAGACAGGGCATCGATTCTCCAGAGTAGACTAGTGTATACAATCGAGACCCCGACGAGGGGCGGTGGCCGGTCTCACAAGCCACTGGTGTCAGTTGGTTCACCTAAGATGTATACAGGTGCTCATTGGGTTATGAGTACACCGGACATGACTCGCTGGGAACATGCTAGTTAGTCTTATACCTGACGTCAGATAGCAGTTCCCAGGTGACATGTGTACAGGTTAGTTCATCGACCTGGGGATCGTCATTTGTCTCATGTGAGTTCCCACTGTGCTTTGATTACTACTCTACCACGGCTCAAAGGAGTCGTGCAAACAGGTTTTAGTTGGGTACAGTCCCGAGCCACATGGAGGCAGTGAGCGGATCTTCAGGGGTTCGTCTCTCCCGGTATTGGGGGTGAGGTCGCGCTGTGTCTAGGAGAGCCATTACACGAAGTCCTTGGCCAAGGCAGGAGATTTACTGGTAGGTATTCCAGTAGTATCTCAGGGTGTTCTGGGCTACACTCCGACACGACTTGTACCGCTTTTGGGGGTCTGACTTTTACCAACCCCGTAGGCCCGCCATGCGATGCTCATAGACGAACGGACCGGACCGTACGGATATTGTCACTGACAGGCTCAGTAGGGTGTCAGGATGAGTTCGCTCATCGACGTCCCTTTTGGTCAATAGCTGGTGGCCCGTCACGTATTGGCTTATACCTCTGACGTGCTAGTGGTTAAATCCACAGCCATAGTATTGACGAGTCTTTAGAGTCCACCACACTTTCAGTTACTCAAGCTTTTGGGCGAAACATTGTAGAGGCCGTATGGAGATATGGCAGGGTTCGATCAGATAAGTGCGGTATTGCACGGATCAGGATCGGACGGATATTACTAGCCGGTTTTGGTTTAAGCCGGATCCTAGTATAGTACAGTGTAGATTTTGTCTCATTGCATTTGTATCCGGTTGGAATACAGATGCGGGTGTGTATGCACAGTATCGGGGTTTTCCTGTAATTTATTACGGGACCAGTTTTCTGGAGTTGCCAGTTTGCATTCCGTTCCGGCCGGTTTTCCCTTGTTCTTTCCCGGCCGGACTTTTCCGATGGAGGGTGTTATTTGCAAGTTTGCAAATAACACATTGTGGAGGGTTTTCTTGCAAATGTATTAATTATGAAAGCATCTTTTGATACCATTCTTTTCTATCATCATCACTTGCTTTTTGGTGATTTGAGGTGATTAGAGTTTGATGTGAATTTGTTATGATGATGTTTAGGTTATGGTCACCCTTTCACTTTTACTACCATTACCTCCCTTCTTGGTTTTGCAATTTTGATTCCCTCCACCATTCTAATATGAGGCCGGCCACTTGAGTGAGGAGGATGAGGGTTTTTCATTTTAGAGAGTGTGGCATTTTGATCTCATTTCATGTTAGGAAAAATGCAAGCACCATTTTTCTCATCTTGATTCCTCCATCATCTTCAAAGGCAACAAACCCCAAATGAGACCTAGCCTCTACACTACACTTTCTACAGCAAATCTTGGGCACATCGACTTGCCAGCTTCGTGCCCGAGTTGCCTCGGTATTGAGGTGGGAGCCCGTAAAAGATGCAGGCGATGTGGTGCCCTTCCGGCGAGGAGGTGACGATATGGAGACAGGACTTTCCGCGGGAGATCGGGACGATGACGAGAAGACCGGAGGACTCGGATCACTCGGTATATCTCTAACCCGTCTTGTAGTTAGCTAGAACTAGTTTAATGGTTCGATCCGGGTGTTTAGTGCGCGGTGGTGCCGGTTTGCTAAGTTCGCAAAATTAAAGTTTATCACCGCTTCCGCATTTGGCCGTCGGATTGACGGCCGGGGCGCCGCCGTGCACTTACACTAGCTACAGGGAAATTTCCAACTCATGAAGATGCTCTGGAAGATGCCCGCAGTTATGAGGCAGTGATAAAGGCAAGGGGCAGACCTCAGTCTGCAGGAGTGAGACACCCTGCCACTCAAATGGCAGGAGGGGCCTCTTCAAGGCCAGCTGTCGAACTCAGAAGACTGGAAGAAGCCAAGGATCGGCAAAGACCTGATTTTTGCTTTTATTGCAAGAGGGAAGGACACTTGTGGAAGGACTGTAGGCGCGCAAAAGGCCTATGCTTGGTTTGTGGCGCGTCCAATCACGGAATTGGAAACTGTCCTTATAGACGCAACCCAGCACACCCACCCATCAATTACCTGCAGTAGCCAGCTATCCAGGCTCCTGCAACTCGTCCTACACTCCCAGCACCACATCCACGTGGATTTCCTGCTCAGCCAAATCGCCAATTCCATCAGGCACTGAGAAACATGCCTCGAGTACAGGGGAATATGCCTCCAACTAGGAGGAACGTGCCACGGCGACAGGCTTTCACCTTAGCAGCCATAGAACCTGAAACTGTGAACCAAGGTAACCCAAGTAACTCCCTCACAACTTTGACCACAACTTCTTTACAATCTTTAGTTTTTTCATCAAACTGTTACACTTTCCTTTTACAAATTTCGAGGACGAAATTTTTATAAGGAAGGTAGAATGTAACAACCCTAATTTTTCCTATACACTTTTCTACACAAAATTTTAATTTTTTTTTCAAAATCATAAAGGGGTATTTTAGCCTGAGCATAAGATATAAGTAATTATTTTGTTTTTAATTACAAGTTACAAGAATGTAATAACTCCATTTTTAGTGTACAAGAAATTACTTTAAATTTAATGTATACTTGGAGTATTTACTCTTGCTGCTATCATTTTAAGTAATTAAATAACTCCATAATTACAAGAAAGAGCTTGTAGCTCATTGGTAATACCTTGCACTGCTGAACCAAGCCACCAGAGTTCAAATCCCATATCCTACATTATTTTTAATATTGATTTTTTTAAACCTTTAGAATACCAAGAGTTTACACGTGCATATCTCACAAAAACCCCACTATACCCAAACATGTAACACTTGCAGGAGTTAGATGAACCGTCAAGGGGAGGGATCCAGGCCGCTGGACTCGGCCGGGAATCGGCCAACTCGGCCTTGACTCGGCCGACTCAGTGCTCCGACCGAGTCACGGCCGAGTCACTCCCGAGTCGGCCGATTCCGGCGACGGCCACAACATGAAAGTTGTGTCTTTTCATATTCCCTATGCACCTTCAAAATTTCAGTCTCAGACCACTTCCAGAACTCTTTAAAAACCCTAATTACTCCACTTTTAATATATTTTTATTACATTTTTATTTTTAACTTTTCATCTACCCTAACCCTAGCCTAACCCTATAAATACCAACCCTACACACTACCCTCCCACCCCCAAAATCTTGAGCCACTCTCTCAAAAGTTTTCCAAGAAGTGTGTGCTTTGAAAACAAGTTTGCGGCGAAGCTCCGACGAGATTCCGGCAGGAATTCCAGCGACGTTTTTAGAAACAACCGGCGACGAAGCAACGCCTCGGCAACTTCTTTAGTTCCCCTATACTCTTTAGTATAGATCGAAACCCGTAAGTCCCATTCTATCTCCCTTTCTAATTCTCAAAAATACGAAATTACGAAACCCGACGGAATCGGAACAAATCCGATTTCCGATTCGGTTTTCTATAAAATTTCACTTCTAATCAATTCAAACATGTCTAAACATCTTTATCATGATTATTAAACTTGTAAAAATCAATTTGAATAAGTTTTCACACATGAAATGATAACCTTTTTAACTTACCGTATTTTTTTCACTTTAATACCATCATGTTTCAATTTCACATTTAACCCGTTAACATTGCTATACCTTAAAATAGATCACGAGGTAATGACCTACCTCCCCCCACACACATATGCAACCATAATACGCTATCTTGAAAACTCCTAATACGATAAAACAAGATTTTACATTAAAATACCATTTCCTTAATAAAACCTTTTATAAAAGTTTAGGTTTGATACATTTGTTTAAACAATATCTTTAATAGGAAAAATACGATAAGTTGTGAACATCGATCGTTTATCTAAACTTGACTTTGTGGTGTCTAGGCAAGTGTGTCTAAGGTAAGTGGTTACTTAATTAGGGCCACTACTTGTAGTGGAGAGCCTCCCACTTACCTGGCACTTACCTGGCTGCAATTGGCGGTGAAGAGGCGATTTGGGGCTTCTAACGACTTGTCGTTTAGACCTTTTAGAAATAGGCTAGTTGGCTTAGGAAACCCTAGAATCTAAAATACGGAAAATTACACTTTGCAAACAAATACCTTTTACTTTATAAAACCGTTTTCTAAAGGATTAGTATTTTACAATCTTTGTAAAGTGCCGCTACAACCCATTTTTGGGGAACCCTTTCGGGATCGTGCGGTTTATCACGCACCCTCGGGCTAGTAGTGCGAGATTCAGGCCCCCGCAAGGAGCATTCGGTCTCGAAAGGTTTAAAATACGACATCTTAAGAAAATGAGATTTTTGGAATATAAAATATTTATTAAAACTATTTTTGTATAAATATATGTATATTTATCATTTAAATATCTATTTTATTATAATATAAATATTCCACCTTTTTCTAAAAATCACAAGAATAAATTTTACACTAAAACATCATGAACTTCAAATAAATCAATATTACAGATAAATACCCTTATTTATAAAATTAGGATATTTTTACTAGAAATGTCACAACATAAAATCCACCCTCATTACAACTCTAAAGACGAACAATAAATACTTGAGGCGTATTTTGAAAAGTATATAAAAGTATTTTTACATAAAACCCCCTCAAGTTTTATAAATTACCCTAAGGAACCGAGCAATTATAAGACTTCGATTCACATTTCTGATTGTCTGACTCGGGTTTGAGTCTGATCAATCTGACTTGAATATGATTCAAGTCAATCTATAATCTATAAGTTTCCACTTTAATATGAACTCATGAATTCATGAATCCAATATTAATCTATACATCTTGACCGAACCGAACCATGAATATACCTATTCCTTTTACATGATTCTCAGTTATTCCATTTACATGACTCTATGGTTACAACCGCTTACTGATATCATGGTTTCGGTCAGTCAATCAATCTTACAATCAATACAATTTACAAGATAATAATACAAACAAGACATCGCGGGGTTTAAGGGATAGACTGGTACAGAATATGTTAAAGGTGGCACGAGGTGGTCACTTAAGACATAATTACATCCATGCCGTTGTTCCGTGGTATTATCGACGGAGCCTTGTACTACAGGTTACCAAGGTCCCCGGTGTAAGTGGGACTCCCCTCATATACACTGGCATCTTCTGTACCTGGCTACAAACAACAACGTTAATACAACATTACAATATTATAATACAACATTAAAAGCTACTCTCTCTCTCTCTCTCTTACTCTCTATCTATTTCTCCCTTATCTTTGGGACTTACCGAGCGACCTGTTCGCTGACGACATTCTATTTCTTTCTTCTCTGGATGTCGTCAGATGGTTAGGACCCGGCGGAGATCGAGCCATCTCAAGAAGACTTGGAGCAGTTTATCGAAGACCCTGCACTTTAGTTTCATTGTACACTTTTCCTTTCTGTATTTTTCATTTCCTGTTATGCCACTGTTTAGGAATCTTTTTATTTCAGTTGTATTTCCTTTTCATGTATTGTACAAAAGAATGTTAATAAATAAAAGTTGCTTTTATATCTTGTCTCTTGTGTATTTATTTTATATTGCTTAGATACGCTTAGCGTATGTACTTCTGAGTATATACGTAGCGGGCCTCGTCGCGTCCCCTTCGCCGTACACCGGGAAGCGGGGCGTGACAATTTTCTATTTACTTGTGACTTCTCTAGTTTTTAGACAAGTGTTTCGTAGAAATACAATGCCTAAGTTTCGAGAAGTTGTGGGTATAAGAATAAAGTAGAGAACCAGGTGTCGCAAGTATCGGGATTCTTCAAAGAAATCGAAGATGTAGATACCTGTGATTGGTATTCAGTTGATAGTAACGGTTTTGAGAAACTTGTTTCTCTTTCAGGTTACTCATAATTGGATGGATTCCTAAGTTGAGTAATGCTGATTAGCCTCTCTCCATTAAGTTGATATGCACTGGAGACAGCTGCATGATTTGAATCCAGTTCTAATTAAATAAGTGCCAAAGTTTCTATATTGGATATAGAATACTTCATATCTTAACGATGTTAAGGTAAGGGGAGTTTTCCAGCTTATGCTTAAAACCAGACTCTGGATAACTCAAGGCACGTTTCTATAATGGCAGTTTGTGGGTTGACCCTAGCTTTGACGAGGGTTGATTTTCTACCATCTGGAAGATCAATAGTGATATTGTTTTTGACTCGCCACAGTTTTAGTAAAATGGATTTTTTCCAGAAAAAATTAGTGGGAGTATGGTAGAACTGGAAGTGATTCCAGAACCGCAAACGATTACGGAAAGTTTAATAGGACCTATATATTCAATCAGGCTTGACATTCCAATATCCACTCCGCAGATATGGTGGATAACCTCAGACACCCGAGAGGTACTCCGGTAGCCTCAAGGAAGGTGACAGGGAGGTTCTTGTTTACCCAGACTTGACACTACTGTTGTTCCAGGCTATGAGATCCGGCAGGAGGATAAGTATAGCGTCATTCTAAACTAGCTTTAGAAGTGTACGTATATATTATTCTACCAGAGGGTTGTCGTAGTCAGTGGGAGCAGCGGAAGCATAGTGGGCAAGTGGCTTAAGTCTATTTATAGATTAGAGCAGAAATAGCGGAGATGGATCATCTATTTTTTGATGTGACAGTCATGGGTTTGACTTCATCAGAATAGGGGATGGATCTGTTGAGAAGGTAGTAGGGTGTGATGTCCTGGTATTTGGATGACATACACAGAGTAGGAAGTAAAATTCCTATACTACGATCGGTTGTACTGTGGTCGTCACACAGTTGTTTCTCCACAAAGGACATGGATATAATATCTGACACTCTGTTTACTAGATCTATGGTTTTAGATATAGATTTGGGTAGTTTCCCAATGTGGGTACTTTGACTGTATTCTAATAGTTTTAGAATAGATGACTCCTGGCATGGTGGTGTACCTGCAGGTGATGGAGTCACCCTCTCTAAAGGTGTCTTACAGATTAAAAGGGAGAGGGATGTTCATGATTGGTAGATCACTTGCTTAGGCAATTGAGTCAATCGTGAGATGTCAAATACCACACCAGATGTTGTTTTTGCACTAGATGCGATAAGTTTATATTAATCCAATCCTGGAGACACATAAGGAAGCCGTTTTAGAACATAAGTGAATGTTCTACGGATTTGATAATGGCAGCCTCCTTGAGGAGACGGTTATCATTCCAGGCTTCCAAGGTGACCTGGATGACAGAGTGATTATCAGAGTTATAGTTTTCCCTCTGACGAGGGACAGTATTATGGACAGATGGTCCAAGAGAATACTGTGGGAGGCATAGTGCGCGATACTGATTAGGTTCAGTTATCAATACAGTCTAAGAAGTTTGGATTTGGAGTTCATTTATGAACTAGGTCCCATCAGATATCCAGACATATTCTAAGACAGAAATTACTCGATTCGGGAGATGGCTTTCTCCGCGAACTTGAGATTAAGAGAGACATAGAAAGAAACATCAGGGCGGATCCACTCACTGAGGCTATGAGTGTGCGACATCGCAATAATAGCCTTAAGTGCAAGTGGGAGATTGTTGGATATAGTGCCCTCTAAGTCAATTATTGGATCGCAGGTACGTGATTGCAATGATTGAGGGGGGACCTACACCGATAAAACAGTCTTACTCGAGATGATAGTATGCTATCTGGTTTGTCTTTATCATCATGCAAATGTTGATAAAGCCCATAGGATTTTTGCTTGACTGCCAGCAGTATGATGGCGATCATATATGTGGGAGCTGGGGTCTATAAGCACATCCTTAAAGTGTCCCTAGTCATGGGAGTTTCGAGACAGGGCATCGATACTCCAAAGTAGACTAGTGTATACATTCGAGACCCCGACGAGGGGCGGTGGCCGGTCTCACAAGCCATTGGTGTTAGTTGGTTCACCTAAGATGTATACAGGTGCTCATTGGGTATGAGTACACCGGACAGGACTCGCCAGGAACATGCTAGTTGGTATTATATATATCGTCAGATAGCAGTTCCCTGGTGACATGTGGACAGGTTAGTCTGTCGACCTGGGATCGTCATTTGTCTCGTGTGAGTTCCCACTGTGCTTTGATTTATACCCTACCACGGGTCAAGGGAGTCGTGCAAACAGGTATATTTTGGGTACAGTCCCGAGCCACATGGAGGCAGTGAGCGGATCGTCAGGGATTCGTCTCTCCCAGTATTGGGGGTGAGATCGCGCTGTGTTTAGGAGAGCCATTACACGAAATCCCTGGCCAGGGTAATCGAGATATACTGGTAGGTATACCAGTAGTATCTCAGGGTGTTCTGGGCTGCTCTCTGACACGACTTATAAAGCTATTGGGGGTCTGACGTTGACCAGCCCCTAGGCCTTATATGCGATACTCATAGACGAACGGACCGGACTGTATGGATATTGTCACTGTCAGGCTCAGTAGGGTTTATTGATGAGTTCGATCGTCGGCTTCCCTTCCGATCAATACATAGGCAACCGTTACGTACAGATAGTACCTCTGACGTGCTAGTGGTTATACCCAGTGCCAGTGTATTGATGAGTCATTAGAGTCCCCCACAGAAAGTTTCCTAAGTTCGGGCGAAACGTTGTAGAGGCCGTATGGTATTATGGCAGGGTTCGGAAAATGCACGTGCGTTTTCGCACGTGTCATTTTTCGGACAGATAATACTGGTGGGCTTTGGTTTAAGCTGGATCCGAGTATTATACTGTGTAGATATAATATCTTTGTCTCAGTTGCATTTGTATTCGGTCGTAATACAAATGCGGGTACGTTTATACTGTTACGGGGTTATCCTGAAATTCGTTTCGGGATCGCTTTTGGAAGTTGCCAGTTTCCTGTTTTCTATCACCCGTATTAAACATTCGGTTTAATACGGATTTATCTTTTCTTGTGGTGAGTCATTGTGTAGAAGGTTCTAGGAGGTTCTTGAATTGGTGACTAGATTCATGAATCATTAGTTAGCATTAAATGAGTGATGAGTTGTTATGGTGACAAGGTTAATGATTCATGGATTGCATTTAATGTTTTTTGGTGATTCATTCATTCATTAAGTGAAGTGATAAGTTTCTTCTTATGGTCACCATTTTAGTTCCTACACTCACCCCCCTCCTCAATATAGCGGCCGGCCCCTTGTGGGAGAAAGGATGATTAATTCATTTGATAAAAGTATATGAAATTTAGTTCATGGAAATTTCATATAGCTCAATTTCCATTTACCCGATTCCAAATGGCAACTTCATTAACCGTTCGTCCATAGCTTTGGACGTAACGAGACAAAGTGTTCTACTCATTCTCTACATCAATCTTGGTCATCTTTTTTAGCAAACTTGATGATCGAGTTGCCTCGGTTCAGAGGCGGGAGCCCGTTTAAAGATCCGTCGACGTGGTGCCACCTGGATGAGAAGACTGGAGATCGAGGAGATCGGAGCAGCCGCAACAAAGCGTGGGATGATGGTTGAAGACCGAAGGACCCGGATCGTTCGGTATAACATTTCTACCCACTTTGCAGTTTGTTAGTTTAGCGTTAATGGCAGATCCTGGGATATAGTATATGATAGCGCCAGTTGTAGAAGTTTTTATTCCGCATTTGGCGTCTGAAAGACGGCCGGGGCGCTACCGTAGACTTACAGCAGTCACACTTGTGGGGGCTGGGTAATCTACAAGTACATCCTTATACAGGTCCCTAGTCGTAGGATTATCGAGACCGGGCATCGATACTCCAGAGTAGACTAGCGTATGCGCTTCTCATCCCAGCACGGGAGACGGTCTGTCCCACAGCCGTCAGTACGTCGTACTGGAGATAGTATGCGGGTGCTCGTTAGGTTACGAGTACACTGGACAGGACTCATCGGGAACTGTTGGTTGGTACTATACCTATCGTCAGATAACAGTTCCCAGGTGACATGAGTACAGCTTAGTCCGTTGACTTGACACTGTCACTCCGCCTCGAGTGTGTTCCCACTATTCTTTGATTACTACCCTACCACGGCTCAAAGGAGTCGTGCAAACAGGTAGTAGTTGGGTGCAGTCCCGAAGCACTTGGAGGCAGTGACGGTCAGACATGATTCGTCTTTCCCGGTATTGGGGGTTGATATCGCGCTTTGTCTAGGAGAGCCATTACACAAAGTCCCTGGCCAGGGCAAGCGAGAATTACTGGTAATGTTTCCAGTAGTTTCTCAGGATGTTCTGGGCTACATTCCGGCACGACTTGTACCGCTATTAGAAGTCTGACGTTTACCGCCCCCTAGGCCTGCCATGCGATACTCTCAGACGAATAGACCGGATTGTACGGAGATTGTCACATTCAGGCTCAGTAGGAGTTCAGATGGGTTTACCTCATCGGCCTTCTTATCAACATCTACCAGGGGACCGTTACGTACAGCTAGTGCCCCTTGCGGTCTGTGGTTAAACCCACTGCCAGCGTAGTGTCGAGTCTTTAGAGTCCCACATAGAGAGTTTCCCTGCACTGAGCGAAAGATGTAGAGGCCGTATTGTTTTACGGCAGGGCTACGATCACTTACGTGCACTTGTACGCGTATGCTGTTCGGGCAGACAATGCTAGTGGGCTTTGGTTTAAGCCGGATCCTAGTATTGTATGGATGGATTAGTTTTGTCTTCTGTGCGTTCGCATTCTACGGAATGCGGATGCGGGTGTGTATGCACGGTTGTGAGGAGCGAAGAAGGAGGATGTGCCTCATTAGGGTTTCGACCATTGACTTGGTCAAAACCATTGTGAGGTGGGGAAAATGTTTATTAATCTTTTTAATGATAATTGTGTGATGGCTAGTTGGTTTGACTATTTGATCTTGCTTGACCATTTGACCTAGTTGACTATTGTTGACTTGGATATTTTGAGAGCACTAGATCCTTTTTATTGTTTTGGATTTATCTTTGAGATGATAATGGTCAAATCAAGGGGAGACATCAACATCATCATGATAAAAGATTACTAAATATATTTTTCTTTGATAATTATCTCTTTGGCATTCTCTCTCTTGAAAGAGTGAGCTCCCGTGGTTCCTCCTCCTTCTTCCTCCTCTTGATTTTTCTATAGCTCTCATGTGTTGAGAAAAATAGAAAGAAAATAGACAAACAAATCCACCACCATCTTCTACACAACCTAGGACTTCAAGCTTAGCAACCTTGTTGCCATAGTAACCTCGGCTTGAGGTGGAGCTCGGAACACAAACTCTCGGGTGGATTGTCTTTGACTCAAGGAGGCCGCGGAGGTGACCAAGATCCGGATCGATCCTCGGAGCTAGCATGGACAAGGAGGAAAGCGGAAAGAAGACCCGAAGGACTCGGTTCATGAGGTATAATCTCTTGAGCATAGTAGATAGAACCTCTTCTAGTTTTGTTAGTTTTTGTTTAGCAAAGATCCTCCATTTCTAGTCCATGTTGCCTAGTGTTAAAAATTGGATTTTTATCGTTTCCGCCTCCCCGTAAGAACCGGGGTGGGTAACGTGGACTTACAGCAAGCGGTCAGCTAAATGTAACAACCACCCGGGTATTGAGCGATCAGAATATCAACAAGCAAGCCTGTACATTCTCCTGCGAATCCAATCAGTAACACTCCCATACAGTACGGTCTCTTCGTCTGATATGTCGCATATCTCGCCTAGGGGTGGTAAACGTCAGACCCCAGTAGCTTGATAAGTCGTGTCGATATGAGGTCCATAACAGTTCGAGAAACTACTGATAACACTTACCAGTAAAACTCAGCAACCCTGGCCAGGGATTTCCAGTTATAGCCAATCGAACACAGCGCAACATCAACTCCCTATACCGGGAGAGACGAAACCCTTCTTATCGCTCATTGCCTCCATGTGATTCGGGACTGTACCCAAAAGCCAACGTTCTGCACGCCCCCATGGACGTGGTAAGGTGGAAATCAAAGCACAGTGGGAATCATACAAGACTCTATGACGATCTCGGGTCTACAGACTAACCTGTACCAGTGTCATCAGAGAACTGCCATCTGACGTGAGGTATAATACCATCTAGGAGTTCTCGACGAGTCCGTCCAGTGTACCCAGTCTCCACTGAGCACCCATATACCTTCTCTGATGTCAAACACCAATGGATATAGGATCATCCATCGCTCATCATATGGGTCAAGAAGCGCATACGCTAGTCTACTCTGGTATATCGATGCCCTATCTCGATACACCTACGACTAGGAACATTTGAAGGATGTACTTAGCGACTACACTGCCTCCACTAGTATGATCTGCATCATATTCCTGATAGTCAAGTACTCATCCTAAGGGCTTTATCAACATGTAACATAGAGACAATCAGAGAATATGTTAAGATAAAGAGCAACCAGATAGCATACTATCATGTCGAGCAAGAAAGTCCTACCTATATATGTCCAAGTATCCACTACAGTATACATCGTATGTACAGTAATGGCCTCTAGGGCATACATATAACTAACAATTTCCCATTTGCACTAGGGCCATCTGTTGTGGTATCGCATACCCAACATACAGCTGTGGTTGAAGTATCTCATATTCAACCATCCCATAAAAGTCTCTACTGGGAAATAAGCCTTTGTGAGTGGATCCGCGCTGTTGTCCTCTGTGTATACTCTCCTAACCTCGATCTCCCTGGAGATCAACCATCTCCATGATCAGGTGATACTGCCTAAGAATATGTCTGGATCTCTGATGGGACGGGGGTTCTTAGGCATAAGCCACAACTCCATTGTCACATAATGGTAGGAACTAAGTTCATCTCATGAACTATTATATATATCCAGACTGCCTCTTTGGTAGCATCCTTGGTAGTGATTTATCCTGCCTTTATCGTCTAGTATGTTACGTTATCTAGCTTGGAACTCTTCCAACATACCGTCCCTCCACTGAGGGTAAAGACAATGCCTATGACTGACATTCAGTCGACCTTACCACCCTGGAACCATTCCAGTGATTCTTCCCAGGATCGATTGATACCATCTCACTACAACTAGTGAGAATCCTAACATCCAATTACATCTATCTCATAGATCAAAAACACAGGATTAAGGAGGTATCGCTTTAATCCTTATGGAGAATCCTTATAATAAGAGGAGATTGACCGAGCATAGCATAGGAAACTCCTTCCCTATCAAGAGTATGTCATCCACGTACAATACGAGGATCACCACCATACTCTCTACTACCTTTTTTTATATACAAGGTTCATCTACCATTTTGATGAAGTCAAACTCTTTGACTACCACATCAAAACAGACGTTCCAACTCCGCGATGCCTGCTTTATCCCATAAAGCAACTTGCACACGTTTCCACTGCTCCTACTGTCTACGAAGCCCTATGGCTGTATACTTATAGACGCTCTCTTCCAAATCATTATTTAGAAAAGCAGTCATGACTGTCTACGAAGCAACTTGCGTACGTCATATTTTCGTTGTTTTCTGCAATGGTAGGATTAAATGATGGGACGCATTAAAATTAATGCAAGAAAATAAACCAAGTAAAAGTCGTTGGAACACTTTCAAAACCACTCGGTTCTTTTCAAAAACCAACTTTTAAATGCGGAGCTTGAACCACTCCTTTTAAAAGCTATCTAGTTCCATCGATTATATCAAGTTCACTACGTTCACGATTTCGCCAAAACCATTCGTAGCCCTCCATCATTTCAGTTAAATATTCGGTATCATTCAAGCTATGTATTTTGACCTCACGCCAAGGCATAGTGATTGGTAGCTACCGGATATTTATCTGTTGCATAGATAGAATGCATTGGTTTGAGACAGTCGTACTTCCATTTTGGCCTACGTCAAGGGTAGGTACGGGTGGGTTCAAATTAACCTGGATAATGATGGGTAGAACTTGACATGTGACTTATGACATTTTGACCTCACGCCAAGATCATAAGAGTATGGGGCAAAAAAAATCCACATCGGGAGTTTCAAAAGAACTGAAACTTGCTAGCGCTGCATACCATTTGGAGTGTGGTGATTCTGGTAGGATTCCTTCAGTTTTGTCACGCGATGATATTTGGATCCCGATCCTACTGCGAGTATATGCTACTCCTCGAGAAATTTCTCACTTAATGATCAATGCTATAAACCAAGTAGTTGTCTAGAAAGGTGTTAGCGGGGCTACGCCCCCAGGGAAAAGAGGTTACTTAATTAAGGAACTCGCGAAAGCGTTGGAAAACCTCCCTCGAAGTACCGACACTGGCCTGGCTGAACGGTTAAGCAAGTATTGTACGGTGAGATTAATCCCGACTAATTCTTCCTTTATGGTTAGAGGAGGGATTCGAGACAGTAGGAGCCATCCTGTTTAGACAAACTAAAAACCACTCTAAACTTGCAAAAGCATCATGATAAAGTGTTTCTTTTCTCTCTCCTTATTGCAGCGACCAATCAACATGACCGGACTTAAGTTATTACTAGATAAAAACATACTGACAGAGCCAAACTACAAAGATTGGCTCAGGAATGTCAAAATGACAATCACTTACGACAAGTTGGGGTATCTCCTTACCACCAAAGCTCCCTCTGTCCCAGGTCCTACCTCCAGCGTCGCAGATATAGAAATCCGTAAGATATGGGAGATCGATTGCACGAAGGCCAAGTGCCTCGTGCTTGCCTCTATGGACAATGAACATCAGAGGAGGCACGAGAATATGGACCTAGAGTCCATATTTCTTCATACAAAAGAACTGTATGGAGAGCAATCTCGTATCGCCAGATACGAAGTGTCGAAGAAGCTGTTTTCGGCAAGATTGGCCGTCGGATCATCGGTAGCGGAACACATGCTTAAGATGATTGGCTATATAGAAGAGCTCGCGGATCTTGGGACCACGTTGGAGAATGAGCTCTACATTGACCTGATTCTCCAGTCCCTTCCTTCCTCTTACGCCCAGTTTATCCTAAACTTCAACATGCAAGGAAAGGAGGTTGAACTTTCCGAGCTTCTGAACATGTTGAGGAGTGCTGAGGGTACCCTACAGAAAGGTAGGGAAACATCCACTTTGTTTGTAGGAGGATCTTCCTCTTCTAAGTCCAGGGCGAAAGCCAAGGGAAAGAAGAAGAAAGCCCCCGCCAAACCAAGGGGCGGTGTTAGTAAAGTGGATACGAAGGGAAAGGCAAAGGCAACAAAAGTAGCGGGAAAGCTTGTGGGAAAGGAAGAATGCTTTTACTGTCATAAGAGTGGACACTGGAAAAAGGATTGCAGGGCTTGGAAGGCCAGAACCCAGGATCTGAAGCAAGTTGCGGCTTCAGCTTCAGGTGTGTATGTTATTGAAAACTTTCTATCAATAAACTCTACTTCCTGGGTATTGGATACCGGATCAGGATCTCATATATGTAATTCTTTGCAGGCATTGAGAATGCGTAGGGTTTTGAAGGCAAGTGATATGACCCTCAGAGTTGCAAACGGAGCTAGCATGGATGTTGAGGCCGTGGGGGACTATCACCTGGGATTGTCAGATGGACACTTTTTGGTTTTGCGTGGTTGTTATTTTGTACCAAATGCAACTTGTAATATCATTTCTGTATCTTTATTATCTAAAGAAGGTTATGAATTTGCATTTGTAAGTAATGTTGTGAACATTCACCTTAATCAAGTTTTGATTGGGTCAGGTACATTAAACAATGGTATATACGTATTAAACCAACCACAGATTTTCAATGTCCAGAATACACACAAAAGAAAGTCTCCAGAAATCAATCAGGCTTTCTTATGGAATTGTAGACTCGGTCACATCAATGAGAGAAGGTTGACGAAGTTACATACAGAAGGATATTTGGATCCGTTCGAATATCAATCATATGCAACTTGTCAATCCTGTCTCAAAGGGAAGATGACAAAAACTCCGTTCACTGGACACGGAGTAAGAGCGAGCGAGCTCTTGGGACTCTTACACAGCGACGCGTGCGGTCCAATGTCTACACATGCGCGAAGCGGTTATTCTTACTTCATTACTTTTACGGATGATTTTTCAAGGTTCGGACATGTCTTCTTAATGAAGCATAAATCTGAAGCCTTTGAAAAGTTCCAAGAATATAAGAATGAAGTAGAAAAACAAACAGGCAAAAGTATCAAGACACCGAGATCTGATCGAGGTGGTGAATACTTGAGTGCCGAGTTCCTGGATTACCTAAAAGAGAATGGAATTCTCTCTCAGCTTACTCCTCCATACACTCCGCAACATAACAGTGTATCGGAGTGGAGGGATGCTGGGCACGCGCACAAGGGTCTACGAGGCATCAACCATGCCCGATTAAAAATTTAGCCGTGCCGAACAATCCGAAGCCGGATCTTTAAACTAGGGTTTAGACGAAAACAAACATGTTAAACACTTTAACACTAAGTGAGAGGGATTACAACCTTTGTAGATCCGGTCCTTCACTTCTTAAGCTCTGTGTTGAGGTCCCTTCGCTGTGATCATCGTGTTCCGGACTCTCGAGAGGGTTCACGAAGAGAATGGTGCAACCTTTGCTTCCGATCTTCGATACAAAGATGATCTACCTTGAAGTTTCATTAACACAAGCTAACACTTACTAAATGAAGTGAACACTCTCATCTAAAGGGTAAGGATAGATGAGAATGATGAAGTAGGATTTTTGCTCTCATTTATAATCTTTTTCTCACATATTTTCATCACTTGGAAAAAGCTAGTAAACTTTTTCCATGAAGGAACTAAGAAGGAAGAAGAAGATGAATATCATTTGTGATGAATAATAAAAAGTTATCATAATCATTTATGCAACCATGGTTGTAGTAACCAATGTAGAGAGTTTACTAGGGTTAGGGTTTGGGTTGGGTTAAAAGGTGAGTCACAAATAAATATCTATCATAATATCTTAGCAAATGACAAAGTAAAACCATCTAGAAACATCTAGAAAACATTAACCCAAATCAAACCCTAATCTTGTTTAAACTCCTCTAAACATGTTGCATTAATAATTATAACATGTTACAATATTATATATCACATATACAATATTTATTGTAACAAAATAAAATAATACAATTAACATATATCGCATATATATCAATGTATTACCCGAGTGAGAAAAAGAATCTTTTAGTGAGCTAATATTAGATAATGTAATTTAATATATCATATATATTATTATACATTAAATTATCGAATCAACATTTGATCCGACAATCCGGCTATATCGCATATAACCGACTAATATTTATCCGTACCGATTCATCGAATCAACACTTGATCCGATGACGCGGCTGATATCAAATATAGCGAGAATAGAATACGGTATCTCACATCGTAATATCCTCGGTCCCGCACATATCACATATGTGCTCCTATTCCGTTTTGCCTGAGCCAAGAAACCTCTGTGTAGGACTCTAAAGAATCGTCAATACGCCGGCAGTAGGTGATGATCATATCAAACACCTACAAGCAGCAAGCGGTCAGCTAAACGTAACAGCCACCCAGGTATTGAGCGCTCAGAAGATCAACAAGCAAGCCTGTACATTCTCCTGTGAATCCAAACAGTAACACTCCCGTACATTCCGGTCTCGTCATCTGATATGTCGCATATCTCGCCTAGGGGTGGTAAACGTCAGACCCCAGTAGCTCGATAAGTCGTGTCGATATGAGGTCTATAACAGTTCGAGAAACTACTGATAACACTTACCAGTAAATCTCAGCAACCCTGGCCAGGGATTTCTGGTTATAGCCAATCGAACACAGCATAACATCAACTCCCTATACCGGGAGAGACGAATCCCCTCCTATCGCTCATTGCCTCCATGTGATTCGGGACTGTACCCAAAAGCCACCTTTTTGCATGCCCACTTGGACATGGTATGATGGAAATCAAAGCACAGTGGGAATCACACAAGACTCTATGAGGATCTCGGGTCAACAGACTACTCTGTACCAGTGTCACCGGAGAACTGCCATCTGACGTGAGGTATAATACCATCTGGGAGTTCTCGGCGAGTCCGTACAGTATACCCAGTCTCCACTGAGCACCCGTACACCATCCTTGATGTCAAACACCGATGGATATGGGACCATCCATCGCCCATCATATGGGTCAAGATGCGTATACGCTAGTCAACTCTGGTGCATCGATGCCCTGTCTCGATACACCCTCGACTAGGAACAGTTATAGGATGTACTCATCGACTATCGTGGCCTCACTAGTATGATCTCATCATAGTCCCTGTAGTCGAGTACATATCCTAAGGGCTTTATCAACATGTAACATAGATACAATCAGAGTACATGTTAAGATAAAGTACAACCAGATAGCATACTATCATGTTGAGCAAGAAAGTCCTCCCTATATATGTCCAAGCATCCATTACAATATACATCGTATGTACAGTAATGGCCTCTAGGGCATACATATAACTAACAATCTCCTACTTGCACTAGGGCCATCTTTTGTGGTATCACATACCCAACAATTAGCTGTGGTTGAAGTATCTCATACTCAACCATCCCATAAAAGTCTCTACTGGGAAAAAGGCCTTTGTGAGTGGATCCGCACTGTCGTCCTCTGTGTCCGCTCTCCTAACCTCGATCCCCCTGGAGATCAACCATCTCCATGATCAGGTGATACTGCCTAAGAATTATATCTGGATTTCTGATGGGACGGTAGTTCCTTGGCTAAAGCCACAACTCCATTGTCACACAATGGTAGGAACGAAGTTCATCTCATGAACTTATATATATCCAGACTGCCTCTTTGGTAGCATCCTTGGTAACGATGTATCTTTCCTTTAATCGTCTAGTATGTCACGGTATCTAGCTTGGAACTCTTCCAACATACCGTCCCTCCACTGAGGGTATAGACAATGCCTGCGACTGACATTCAGTCGTCCTTATCACCCTGGAACCTTTCCAGTGATTCTCCCAAGGATCGATTGATACCATCTTACTACAACTAGTGAGAATCCTAACATCCAATTAGATCTATCTCATAGATCCAAAACCTAGGATTTAGGAGGTATCACCTTGATCCTATATAGAGAATCCTTATGATAAGCGGAGATTGACCGAGCGTAGTATAGGAAACTCCTTCCCTATTAAGAGTATGTCATCCACGTACTCTACGAGGATCACCACCATACTCCCTACTACCTTTTTGTATATATAAGCTTCATCTACCATTTTGATGAAGTCAAACTCTTTGACTACCACATCAAAACAAATGTTCCAACTCCGCGATGCCTGTTTTATCATATAAAACATCTTGTACACGTTTCCGCTGCTCCCACTGTCTACGAAGCCCTCTGGCTGTGTACTTATAGACGCTCATTTCTAAAACATCATTTAGAAAAACAGTCATGACACCCAACCACCAGATATCGTAGTCATGGAATGTAGCAGTGGCAAGTAGGATCTGGATGGACTTAAGCATAGCTTTGAAAGTCTCAACTTTTCCATGTACACCAAGTAATCTTCTCAAGATATACTTGCTCCTGATGGGGATTTAACCCTTCAGATAAAGCAACCAAAGTCCATACTTTGTTGGTGTATAAGGATTCCATCTCAGATCACTAAGCACCCAGCCATTCTTACAGAGTCCCACTCCTGATGGCCAGCTCGAAACTAGTTGGGCCATCATCTCATGATGCAATCCTCGCTCCCACTGTCATAGAGAAACCAAAGTATCTCTCAGGTGGGTGAGGAACCCTACTAGATCGGTGGAGAGGCTGAGGTTCGTTGGAAACTATTGAGTCCTTTGGTTCTACCAAATCATCAGCTGCAGTTAGTATAGCTGGAACAATTCCAGTTCTACATAACAGACCTTTCCTCGAGCTTGTCCGGATTTTGCTTTTAGACATAGGCCGGACAACCCCAAATCTTAACAAGCTTAAGATATGGGCTCTTCCCTTTCCATATCTCATATGAAGTGGTAGGCAACTGATTTGATTTGAACCCTATTCAATAGGTATGCAGCTTCTCAAGTGCATAACTGCCAAAAGGAAATAGGAAACTCAGTAGTACTCATCATAGAGCACACCATATCAAATAGGGTGCTATTGCTCCGCCCTGATACACCGACGTGCTGTGGTGTATACGGAGGAGTAATGCTGAGAGAGAATTCCGTGCTCAAGTATTCTCCTCCTTGATCTCATCAAAGGACATAATACTTATACCCGCCATTGGTTCTCTACTTCTAACTTATATTCTTTGAATATCTCAAAAGGTTCGGACTTATGTTTCAACAGGAACACATGTCTGAATCTTGAGAGATTATCAGAAAATGTAATGAAGTACAAAGAACCGGTCTTGGCATGTGTAGACAGCGGACTTTCATACATCAGCATGTATCAATCCCAAGAGTTCACTAACTCTTTCTCTGTTTCCAATAAACAGAGCTATGGTCATCTTATCTTTGTGACATGACCAGCAAGTTTCATAAGATGTAAATTCAAACAGATTTAAATATGCATCTAAATGTAACTTAGCTAGTCGGGTCGCATTGATATAACCTAGTCTACAATGCTTCAAGAAGGATTCGTTCATTTCTGAACTCTTCCTCTTGTGTGTGTTCCGTATACTAAGAACTGTAGTTTGATTTAGAACGACAATGCTTTTAGATAACGTGCCTGAACCGATCAACTCTTGATATAGGAAATGTTCAAAACATTATCCAACAATACAAAATTATATCCTTTCTTTACTAATAAAGAGACTGATATGATGTTGTATATCAGGTTCGGTATCTAATAACATTCGTTCAGAATCAATGTATTCTGGTAATACAGGGTGATAGTGACCAACAGACTTGGCTGCAACACTTGCACCGTTTTCTATCTCATGAAACTTATCACCCGTTCTCAGTTCTCGACCTATCTGTAGCCCATGTAACAGATTACATATGCGGAATCCTGATCCGGTATCACATACCTAGGACGTAAAGGATACTGAGAAAGTTCTCTGTAATGAACACACCCGAAGATGATGCATCAGCATGCACTTTCTTCGTTTGGGCGGCACGGGAAATCTGGTATTCCCCAATTTTCTGCTCTGTCTTATAACAATTATAAGTTGGAGCGGGACCAACGTTCCCCAGCTCATTATAACAAGCAGGTTTGGTCAATATATCCGTATTATTATCTTGATTAAGGCGTGATATGGTCGCTACCTGGAGAGAGAGAGAAGAAAACACTCAGCGTATGCTCTTGCAAGATTAGATTGGTTATCTAATATATCAAATCAGGATATCTCCCACTGTTTTAATCAAATCTTCCATCAAACCCTAAAAGGAAAGGCTAGCTGGGATTAATTACACGCTACAAGTTCGCCAATCTTTCAGCCAGGCCAGTGTCAGTACTTTGAGGGAGGTCCCCCGTGCTTTCGCACGAACCTAATTAATGTAAATCTCGTTTTCCCAGGGGCGTAACCGCGTTAACACCTTTCTAGACACCTACTTGATCGGCTAATTGTAATGTGTAAAACTCTCCCAGGAGTAACTCTTACTCGCAGCGGGTATCAGGATCCAACTATCTCATAGAAGGTATGCAATCTCATTGCAAATTTCAACACTTGAAATTCCCAATAATATTTTACCCCTAGCGTCCTATGACCTTGACGGAGGTCAACAAACCATATGCTACTAGTCAAGTTCAACCCGTCATTTCCTGATTGAATTAAACCCACCCGCACGACCCTTGACGGACGTCAACAAGGCCGCACGACTACCCTAATCCAATATGCATCATATTCATAAGCAGATAAATACTAGTCAGCTACCACACACTACGCCTTGACGGAGGTCAACAAACGTAGCACGAATACTAAGTAGGACTTATCTGAAATGACGGAGGGCTACGACAGGTTTTTAAGAAAAACCCTTTGCGTAATTAACTTGATATCGTTGTAGAATCGAGTGATTTTAAATGGAGTGTTTTTGAGGCTTTTCTAGTTTTGCTAAAAGGGTCACTCCCGGTGAAGGGATCGTCGGCCCTTTCTTCATCGAATAAGGTGCGGGATATTTCACAAATATCACTATGCAAAGCAAGAACTATAGAAACAATCAAAAGACAAACCGAGTGTGTAGCATCTGCTAGTTTCACTAAAGAGGTCACTCCCGGTGAAGAGATCTCGGCTCTTTCCTTATCGAATAAGGTGCTGGATATTCTACAAGGAACACCGCTATGCAAAGAAAGAACTAGAGCTACCAATTTTTAAACAAGTTTCTACAACATCTTTAGGTTTCTTTTATTTCATTAATCTCATTAATGAAGTCCCATTTTAATATGCTTCACAAGCATCATCTTTTGAAACGAAATCTGCAATATAACATATATCTCATATATATAATATAAACATTCGTCTCAGGCAGTAATATAATCTCATCACAGAACATTGCAGCAGAAGAACATATATGAAATATTGGATATACTAGGACGTCCGTGTTTTCAATACGAGCATGTATAAAACACGGATTCCACGGTCGCGATGAATAGCCAAACCCACATCCCTAGACCCCTACGAGAGCGGCAAGCAACACTGCCAATTCTAGGGTTAGGAGACCCGGTCCCGACTCCTCGAGATGGTCTCCCACTGGACCTTAGAACCCGGTTACTTGTGCTCCCCTCCTTGGGTCTACCTAATGCAGATAAGTAAATAATATACAACGGTGACATCATCCTCGGCCCGGAAGTGCCCCAATAAAAGAATATTACATACAAATGAATTTTACATGAATGAAAAAGAAAAACACTCATCTCGCATAAAACCCCCGGCTATTCACACACGACGATCCAATATAACATATCACAGCAACACATAATATCTCATATCATCAACGTAAGCAAGTATGCGTATCCCGATTGTCGTTGATGTATAGCAACGAAGCCGGCGATACACCACATACTACGCTTACGGTTACAGAAAAGAAAGTGTAAAACTACAACAGTTGGAATCCGCAACTTCCTTAGAAATCGCATGCCTAACCAAATGAATTCCTTAGACATCGCATGCCTAACAATTATAAACCCCGCATTTTAGTCTCATTATCGAAAACTCTTTTCAATATCAAGTAGGGCAATTCAACAAGATTCCCGACATCCTGATCGAATGCTCGTCGCAAACTTTAGTAGACGGCCGCACCCCCGATGCCGTCGACGAAGTGCACTAAGGCGGAACACCGTCACCGCGAGCACCCGAACGGATGCTTTTGGCGACGGGGTTCTCCAACAGTCACTTGGTCGGGGCTATGGGGCGTGGCTGTCTGTTAAGTTTACCCGGCGAGTATCCGCGTACGCTACGTGATTGCGACGGACTTTTGATCACATCAAAATTCCGTGGCAACCGATCATCTGAGACTAAACCGCTAGATTTATAACATTCAAATTAGTTATCTCATAACTACATGTGGATTCCAAATATTGTATCACATTCCAGATAAATAGACAGTGTTAAATATTCCGATCGAATAATCAAACACCCAAGATTTCCCCAATATATCTCAACACTTGAAATCAGTTTAAAAACATCCATCACATGCCACAGTACCAATGGTCCAGCCGTAGAAGGGTCAAGCCAACACCCCACATGTGGCACGCCGTACTGCCCCAAACCTTAAGGTTTTAGAGGCAGTTCAAGACGGTCACATAATCGAGTTAAGGTTTGTGTTCTTCTAGAGGGTCCACTGCGTTACTTGCACGACTTAGAACATTCTTAAACACGAGAAAAAATCCAACTTTTGAAAAAATTTCCGACCGGGGAAAAAGTGAGTTATTGATATCCGTTCGAACTTTTTAACAGTTTCTAAAATTATCCGGACAAAACTAAACAAAGTTAAATTATCCGATCGAATCAACGAGTCCCCAATCCAACCCTAGAAAACTCAACACTTGAGTGGAATTAAAAAATTCCCAGAAAAAATTGCCAAGAAAGGACCTAAGAATAAATAAGTGAAATTCCAGGGACTAAGTAAAATTTTGGCCGCGGAACAGCCGCCAAACCCATGGTTTGGCCGCGGTTCCACGGTCAAAATATTGAGCTAGTTGACCGTACTTCACAGTAATTCTTAGTTTTTCCTGCTTGTTTTTCTGAGCATTTTTAATTCAGAAAAAAACACATTTTTGAAAAATGTACAGAGAAGGGTTCGTGTCGGGGTTTTCGGGTTCGATCGGACTTTAAACTTCGTCTAGATATCGCCTAAAGCTCTAGCTTGGCTCTGATACCACTGTAGGGATGCTGGGCACGCGCACAAGGGTCTACGAGGCATCAACCATGCCCGATTAAAAATTTAGCCGTGCCGAACAACCCGAAGCCGGATCTTTAAACTAGGGTTTAGGCGAAAACAAACATGTTAAACACTTTAACACTAAGTGAGAGGGATTACAACCTTTGTAGATCTGGTACTTCACTGCTTGAGCTCCGTGTTGAGGTCCCTTCGCTGCGATCATCATGTTCCGGACTCTCGAGAGGGTTCACGAAGAGAATGATGCAACCTTTGGTTCCGATCTTCGATACAAAGATGATCTACCTTGAAGTTTCATTAACACAAGCTAACACTTACTAAATGAAGTGAACACTCTCATCTAAAGGGCAAGGATAGATGAGAATGATGAAGTAGGATTTTTGCTCTCATTTATAATCTTTTTCTCACATATTTTCATCACTTGGAAAAAGCTAGTAAGCTTTTTCCATGAAGGAACTAAGAAGGAAGAAGAAGATGGATATCATTTGTGACGAATAATAAAAAGTTATCATAATCATTTATGCAATCATGGTTGTAGTAACCAATGTAGAGAGTTTACTAGGGTTAGGGTTTGGGTTGGGTTAAAAGGTGAGTCACAAAGAAATATCTATCATAATATCTTAGCAAATGACAATGTAAAACCATCTAGAAACATCTAGAAAATATTAACCCAAATCAAACCCTAATCTTGTTTAAACTCCTCTAAACATGTTGCATTAATAATTATAACATGTTACAATATTATATATCACATATACAATATTTATTGTAACAAAATAAAATAATACAATTAACATATATCGCATATATATCAATGTATTACCCGAGTGAGAAAAAGAATCTTTTAGTGAGCTAATATTAGATAATGTAATTTAATATATCATATATATTATTATACATTAAATTATCGAATCAACATTTGATCCGAAAATCCGGCTATATCGCATATAACCGACTAATATTTATCCGTACCGATTCATCGAATCAACACTTGATCCGATGACGTGGCTGATATCAAATATCGCGAGAATAGAATACGGTATCTCACATCGTAATATCCTCAGTCCCGCACATATCACATATGTGCTCCTTCTCCGTTTTGCCTGAGCCAAGAAACCTCTGTATATGACTCTAAAGAATCGTCAATACGCCGGCAGTAGGTGATGATCATATCAAACACCTACAAGCTGCAAGCGGTCAGCTAAACGTAACAGCCACCCAGGTATTGAGCGCTCAGAAGATCAACAAGCAAGCCTGTACATTCTCCTGTGAATCCAAACAATAACACTCCCGTACAGTCCGGTCTCGTCGTCTGATATGTCGCATATCTCGCCTAGGGGTGGTAAACGTCAGACCCCATTAGCTCGATAAGTCATGTCAATATGAGGTCTATAACAGTTCGAGAAACTACTGATAACACTTACCAGTAAATCTCAGCAACCCTGGCCAGGGATTTCTGGTTATAGCCAATCGAACACAGCATAACATCAACTCCCTATACCGGGAGAGACGAATCCCCTCCTATCGCTCATTGCCTCCATGTGATTCGGGACTGTACCCAAAAGCCACCTTTTTCCACGCCCACTTGGACGTGGTATGATGGAAATCAAAGCACAGTGGGAATCACACAAGACTCTATGAGGATCTCGGGTCAACAGACTACTCTGTACCAGTGTCACCGGAGAACTGCCATCTGACGTGAGGTATAATACCATCTGTGAGTTCTCGGCGAGTTCGTCCAGTGTACCTAGTCTCCACTGAGCACCCGTACACCATCCTTGATGTCAAACACCGATGGATATGGGATTATCCATCGCCCATCATATGGGTCAAGATGAGTATACGCTAGTCTACTCTGGTGTATCGATGCCCTGTCTCGATACACCCTCGACTAGGAACAGTTATAGGATGTACTCGTCGACTACCGTGGCCCCACTAGTAAGATCTCATCATAGTCCCAGTAGTCGAGTACATATCCTAAGGGCTTTATCAACATGTAACATAGAGACAATCAGAGTACATGTTAAGATAAAGTACAACCAGATAGCATACTATTATGTCAAGCAAGAAAGTCCTCCCTATATATGTCCAAGCATCCATTACAATATACATCTTATGTACAGTAATGGCCTCTAGGGCATACATATAACTAACACGGAGAGACGGAACCGAACCTTATTGGATATGGTACGGTCCATGATGAGTAACGCTGAGTTGCCGCGATCATTCTGGGGATATGCGCTAGAATCAGCCGCATACCTTTTGAACCGAGTTCCCACTAAGACTGTGCCTACAATACCATATGAGTTATGGAGTGGGTAGAAACCCTATCTTCAATACCTAAAGATTTGGGGATGTCCAGCTTTTGTCAAAAAGCAGCATGCGGACAAACTCGAGGCACGCTCAGTACTGTGCAAGTTTGTGGGATACCCAAAGAACTCCAGGGGGTATCTTTTCTATTACGCAGAGGAACAAAAGGTCTTTGTTTCTCGTAATGCCCATTTTCTGGAACACTAGTTCTTAGAAAAGGAAATAAGTGGGAGCACAATAGAACTGGAAGAAATTCCGGAACCACAAGCTATTACTGAAAGCTTAGTAGAACCAGAGGGTTCGAAAGATCAGGACATTCCTGCGCCGCTCCGCAGGAGTAGTAGGCAGTCTCATCCGCCCGAAAGATACTACGGTTTTCTCATAGACGGGGATAGAGAAGATTGCATCATTAATAGTGATGAGCCGACTAGCTTCCAGCACGCCATTCAGAGCGTTGACTCGGTAAAATGGCTGGATGAAATGCGGACCGAAATGGAGTCCATGTACACCAACAAAGTATGGACTTTGGACGTTGCTCCAGATGAGGTAAAACCCGTAGGATGCAAGTGGATCTTCAAAAAGAAGATTGGTGTAGATGGACAGGTTGAGACCTATAAAGCTAGACTTGTTGCAAAGGGTTTTCGTCAAAGACCTGGTTTGGACTATGACGGAACCTTTTCTCCAGTGGCTATGCTGAAATCCATTCGGATCCTTCTTGCCATTGCTGCCTTCCACGATTATGAGATTTGGCAGATGGACGTAAAGACCGTTTTTCTAAATGGAAATTTAGAGGAGTGCGTCTATATGGACTAGCCAGAGGGTTTCATTCAGAGTGGGAGCAGCGGAAAGGTGTGCAAGTTGCTTAAGTCCATTTATGGACTAAAGCAGGCATCGCGGAGTTGGAACATCTGTTTTGATGAGACGGTCAAAGAATTTGGCTTTATCAAAAATCCAGATGAACCATGTATCTATAGTAGATTTATAGCAAAAACTGTCGTATTCCTCGTTTTATACGTGGATGATATTCTCTTGATAGGAAATGACATTCCTATGCTACAATCTGTCAAAGAGTTCTTGTCACACAGGTTCTCCATGAAAGACCTGGGTGATGCCTCCTACATTCTGGGGATCCGGATCCATCGTGATAGATCCAAGAGGATATTAGGACTTTCGCAGTCCAGGTACATCGACACCATACTGAAAAGATTCAGTATGGAAGATTCCAAGCGCGGTAATCTACCGGCTTGTCACGGGATCACCCTCTCTAAAGAGATGTCTCCCAAGACTGATTTAGAAAGGGATCGCATGTCTATTATACCCTACGCTTCTGCAGTAGGCTCTATAATGTATGCGATGTTGTATACCAGACCAGATGTGGCTTATGCACTGAGTGTGGTAAGCAGCTATCAGTCAAACCCTGGGGAGAAACACTGAATAGCGGTAAAGAACATTCTCAAGTACCTGAGAAGGACTAAGGAGATGTTCTTGGTATACGGCGGAAAAGACCTCAAGTTAGAGGCCTTTGCTGATTCCAGCTTCCAGACATGTCGGGTTTTGTCTTTGCCCTCAAAGGAGGGGCGGTGTGTTGGAAGAGTTCCAAACAGGAAACCGTTGCTGACTCGACTATGGAAGCGGAATATATCGCTGCATCTGATGCCGCAAAAGAAGCCGTCTGGATGAGGAAGTTCTTGAAAGAACTTCAGGTGATTCCGTCCATTGTTGATCCAATAACTCTGTATTGCGACAACAACGGGGCTATAGCTTTAGTGAAGGAACCCAGGTCCCATCAGAAATCCAGACACATCTTGAGGCGGTATCACCTGATCAGGGAGATCGTGGATCGCCAGGAGATCGAGGTTCGGAGGGTTGCTTCAGAAGATAACACTGTAGATCCATTCACGAAGGCCTTACCCCAGACTCAGTTCGAGCGGCTGATCGAGATGATAGGTCTTCGATACGCCAGTACATGGCCTTAGTGCAAGTGGGAGATTGTTAGTGTATATGCCCTATAGGCCATTACTGTATCATACTAATATGTATATTACTTGATGGAAGCTTGGGATATTCACAGTTGTATAGACAATCTTGCTCGAAATGGTAGTATGCTACTTGGTTTGTCTCTGCTTTAATGTGTACATGTGTTTCTTTATTGTATCACCTATACGCATTAGTGGAGCCCTTAGGATCTTTGCTTGATTACCAGCGTTGTGATGGCAGTCACACTCGTGGGGGCTGGGTAATATATAAGCACATCCTTATATATACACGTCCCTGGTCATGGGATTATCGAGACAGGGCATCGATACTCCGGAGTAGACTAGCGTATGCGCTTCTCATCCCAGCACGGGAGACGGTCTGTCCCACAGCCGTCAGTACGTCGTACTTGAGATAGTATGCAGGTGCTCATTAGGTTACGAGTAAACTGGACAGGACTCGTCCGGAACTGTTGGTTGGTATTATACCTATCGTCAGTTATCAGTTCCCAGGTGACATGAGTACAGCTTAGTCCGCTGACTTGACACTGTCATTTCGCCTCGAGTGTGTTCCCACTGTACTTTGATTACTACCCTCAAAGGAGTCGTGCAAACAAGTAGTAGTTGGGTGCAGTCCCGAAGCACTTGGAGGCAGTGACGGTTAGACAGGATTCGTCTCTCCCGGTATTGGGGGTTGACATCGCGCTGTGTCCAGGAAAGCCATTACACAAGTAGTCCCTGGCCAGGGCAAGCGAGGTATACTGGTAGGTTTCCAGTGTTATCTCAGGGTGTTCTGGGCTACACTCCGACACAACTTGTAACGCTATTAGGGGACTGACGTTTACCACCCCCCCAGGACCACCATGCGATGTTATCATACGAACAGACCGGACTGTACGGAGACTGTCACATTCAGGCTCAGTAGGAGTTCAGATGGGTTCACCTCGTCAGTCTTCTTATCGGCATCTACCTGGGGACCGTTACGTACAGCTAGTGCCGCTTGCGGTCTGTGGTTAAACCCACTGCCAGCGTAGTGTCGAGTCTTTAGAGTCCCACACAGAGGGTTGTTCGCCTTTAGGCAAAACAGAGTAGGGGTCTCATGGTTTTGCGACGGGGTTCGTTCACATCCGCGCACTTGTGCACGTTTGGTGTCCGGACAGCTTATACTAGCGGACTTTGGTTTAAGCCAGATCCTAGTATATGTTTTGGGATCGGTGTTATCTCATTGTATTCGTGTTCCTCGGAACACGGATGCGGGTGTGTATGCACAGTTGACTGAGACAGAGGCAGAGGACTTTCATTAGGGTTAATGACCATTGTCTTTTTCTTAACCCTAATATGTATGTGTGAATTGTGATTATTAATATTAATTAATTATAATTATTTTATGGTTAGGGTTGTAGACCATTTGACTATGGTTGACTTGTTGACCCAAATTGACAAATTGACCATCATCATTTCACTTGAAAGATGCTCTTTGATTCTAGAAAAATTCATTAATGTGAAATGATAATGGTCACTTCAACTTAACCATCACAATTATCTTTAGTTAATTTTTAATTATCATAATTCTCACATATATGTGAGGATGGTTGCAAAATATCCTCATTCTATCATTCTCATTCTCTTTCATCCTCTTCTTCTCTCTCAAAGCTCTCCCTCTCATGAGTTGAGAACCATTAAGTTTGAGATAAAAACACCAACATCATTCTCTACTCTTTCTAAGGTTCTAGGTCTAGCACACCAAGCACCTTAGTTGCTTCTAGTTTGAGGTAGGAGCCAAAGGTAGTATCCCTCGGGTGGATCTTTCTTCGGCGAGAGAAGGCGATGAGGACAACCCGTTCATCCCACTTCAAGGAGCAAGAAGAGAAGGACTTCAAGACTTAGGTATAACCCTTTTACCGAGTAGCTAAATCTTTTAGCTTTGTAGTTAGTTTATGTTTAGCAAAGATCCTTCTTTTGTTAGTCCATGTTGCCTTGAGTTGTAAAAAATCAAACTTTTATACCGTTTCCGCCTCCCCGTAAGCACCGGGGTGGGCAACGTGGACTTACAATTGGAACCCTATTCAATAGGTATGCAACTTCTCAAGTGCATAACTCCTAAAAGAAAATAGGAAACTCAGTAGTACTCATCATAGAGCGCACCATATCAAATAGGGTGTGATTGCTCCGCCCCGATACACCGACGTGCTGTGGTGTATTCGGAGGAGTAATGCTGAGAGAGAATCTCATTCTCCTTTAGAATAGTCCAGGAATCCCGTGCTCAAGTATTCTCCTCCCTGATCACATCAATGGACATAATACTTATACCCGTTTTGGTTCTCTACTTCTAACTCATATTCATTGAATTTCTCAAAAAGTTCAGACTTGTGTTTCAACAGGAACATATGTCCGAACCTTGAGAGATAATCAGTGAATGTAATGAAGTATAAAGAACCGGTCCTAGCATGTGTAGACAGGGGACCTTATATACATCATCATGTATCAATCCCAAGAGTTCACTAACTCTTTCTCTATTTCTAATAAACAGAGCTGTGGTCATCTTATCTTTGCGACATGACTGGCAAGTTTCACAAGATGTAAATTCAAACAGATTTAAATATGCATCTAAATATAACTTAGTAGTCGGGTCGCATTGATATGACCTAGTCTACAATGCCTCAAGAAGGATTTGTTCATTTTTGAACTTTTCCTTTTGTGTGTGTTCTGTATACTAAGAACTGTGGTTTGATTTAGAACGTCTATGCTTTTAGATAACGTTCCTGGACCGATCAACTCTTGATATAGGAAATGTTCAAAACATTATCCAACAATACAAAATTATATCCTTCTTTACTAATAAAGAAACTGATATGATGTTGTATATCAGGTTCGGTATCTAATAACATTCGTTCAGAATCAATGTATTCTGGTAATACAGGGTGATAACTGCCAACAGACTTGGCTTGCAACAATTGCACTCTTTCCAACTATCTCATAGGAGGTATGCAATCTCATTGCAAATTTCAACACTTGAAATTACCGATAATATTTTACCCCTAGTACTTATGACCTTAACTATGGTCAACATATCATAAGCACTAGTCATGTTCTACCCATCATTTCATGATTAATTAGACCCACCCACATGACCCTCAACTATGGTCGACATAATCACATGGCTGTCCTAATTAATCGCATTATATGCTGTATAGGAAGACATCACTTAGCTACCGTACACTACGCCTCAACTATACTCGACATACTTAGCACGAATACTAAGTACTCTACTTCCTAAAATGACGGAGGGTTACGACTGGTTTGAGAAGCTTTCCTTTATGGTCGCCCCCTCCTTGCTCTTACCCTCACCTCCCTCTTGTTATATATTGGCCGGCCCCTCCCCTTGAAAAACTTCATGGTTGTTGGAAAAAAAGATAGAGTTTTGGATGTGTGGAAATTAACATATTCATATCTCATTTTCATATTGATCCAAAAGGCAACTTCATTAACCGTTCGTCCATAGCCTTGGACGTAACGAGACAAAGTGTTCTATTCATTCTCTACTTCATCTTGGTCGTCTCTTTTAGCAAACTTGACGACCGAGTTGCCTCGGTTCAGAGGCGGGAGCCCGTTTAAAAATCCGTCGACGTGGTGCCACCTGGACGAGAAGATTGGAGATTCAGGAGATCGGAGCAGCCGCAACAAGCGTGGGATGATGGTTGAAGACCGAAGGACTCGGATCGTTCGGTATAACGTTTCTACCCACTTTGTAGTTTGTTAGTTTAGCTTTAATGGCAGATCCGGGTTACGGTACACGATAGCGCCAGTAGTAAAAAGTTTTTGTTCCGCATTAGGCGTCTGTTAGACGGTCGGGGCGCTAACGTGGACTTACATTATGTGCACAATTTTGCACAAAAGCCAAAAATCTAATTAGCGATTTTTTTATCGCGATTAACATTAAAATAGCATTTAATCCATCATAAAAACTGTAAAATTTCCACAAAATGCCCTATTTTAGAATTTTCCATAATTTTCTCCAGAATTTTCCCCATTTATCGGTATTTAATTATACCGAAATATTAAAGTATTCATTAAAAATTAATATTAAATTATGAAAATTCCTAAAAATAATATTTTATTTTTTTGAAATGTTACAGTAACGGTCTCTTGCAAGGTCGGAACGATAGGAGGGACGAAAGAGAGTGAATTAGGGATAGTATCATTCTCACCGTAGTAAACTGTCTCGATCTTGAAAGATTCTATCAATGGTTCGAAATGACTTTAAGCAACCGAGTCTGCTGGTCCAACTAACTCATCTGAAAATTCAAAGAACTCAAACTCGGGCAGTGAGTCTTCAACAACGTCCGAAAAAGTGAAACACTCGTAAGTGTTATCGGCTGTGAGAACTGTGTCAGATTCAAAGGGAAATTTTTCAAGCTCACAGTCTTCAAGCGTGATCTTGTGCGTGGTCGGAATGATGGAAAGGAGGGAGGGTGATATAACAGTTAAAGCTTCAGGAGGATGAATTGGAAAATCCAACACATCAAACAAAAATGGTTCAACCTCAATATTATCCTCAATACTCTCCTCACTACTATCCTCATAATTCTCCTCAATATTTAGCTCATCCATGCCATTATCATCAAAATCAAGACGCATATGAAGTTCGGGAGAAACAATTAATGACTCGGGATGATGAATTGGACATAAAATTTCAATCAAATCTACGGGTTCATCATCCAAAATATTCCCGGCGTCTATATACCGAATCAAGTGAAAATCAATTTTTTCTGACACGTCATCAAAATCATGGATATTTATCAATTCAGGTTCTAGAGTGGAGGTGTAAAGGTCAAAAGGATTAGGTGTGGTTTCACTCGAAAGGGATTCTTCACAATCTGGTAAATCAAGCACTACAAAGTCACACAACTCGTTAGATGTTTTATTTGTAACTTATGAATCATTTGAGACAATCGATGGAAAACCGGAGTTGTGGGCTTCAATTGGGTGTGGGTAGGTTTGATTTGGAAAGGTATAGAACTCACTCGCTCCTCTCAAATTCTCACTCTGTCCAACCGCCTCCTCATACAATGAAAAATTTGAAGCAAGTTAGAAACTAACTACTGGTTCACTAGGTTGTATAAGGGCGGCTATGGACTCATCCACATTCCTCATCATTTTGTTTGTTGCTAAAATATAAGCTTCCAACGACTGTTCCAAACTAGACATGGGTTGTGAAGGGGTTTCGGTAAACGATTCAAAATTGATTGGATACGTGAAACTCCCAAATGGCTGTGTAGAAGCAATGTCTAGTGAAGGTGGGAAAGTCGGGTAGGACTGGTAAGAATTGGATGGTTAGACAGGAGTAGGGTCAACATGTGGATAGAAAGGTGAATGGACTTGTTGATCCCTAGAACTGGATGTGTGGAGAGGGGTGAAAGACCGGCTACGAGATTGTGCAATATGCTCCGCAATAGACATGGGTTTAGGAGTTATAACAGGACTCGAAAAAGTGGTATCAACATACGAAGGTGGTGAAGGTTGACATGGTTGACCCAATGTGGGTTGCAACGTGAACTATTTCTCCTAGATGCTTCTATTTGATCTTTCAAAGAAATTTTGGGCACGGGGCGATCTTCCTTAAATCGACTGAAACAATTGACGTACGAGGCAAAGTTAGGTTCGGGATACCAAAGTTCGGCAAGAGATTTATGAGGTGAGGTACCCATGATGTAAGAAGGAGAAGAGAAAGAAGGTAGGTGGTGCGAGGATTTCTTAGCGACAAAAGTTGCAAGTTTTGTAAAAAAATTTCCCTTTTCCTTTTTCTCTTTATTTGGAAAATTCTTGCAAAAAAGATTAAAGTTATGCAAAACAGAAAAGATTTCTTGCAATCAATTTTTATTTTAAGCGCGGCGCAAAGAATCATGCACAAGATTTGTTATTTGGAAGGGGGAAGATTTTTAAAGCGCAAAGAACCCTGCAGGCAAATTTACAGATGATATATCAAGATTTTCAGAGGAGAAAGAGGGATGCTTACAGAGAATTTTTCAAGCACTGACTCGACCAAGCGACCGCGTTTTCGCGGCCGAAAGGTAGGTGGGACCGCGGTTCCACGGTGGACATGCCAGATCAGCCCTTCAGATTTTGCTGACGTCACCGAAGCACCGCGCTTCCGTGGCAGGAGCAATCTTTTGAGGCGTTTCCGCGGTCCGCTGGTGGGTTCGTGTCTCGAGAATTTTTCAGTTCCTCTGTTGTTGCAATCTTCTGTTGTTAGGATCGTCTATTTTCTGTTTTGATCTTAGTAGATTTCCAGATCCGAATTTGTTCGTAGATCCTGCAAAATTCACACAAAAATACCCTTCCCAAAAATAACAGATGGTATATTTTTATATTTTTTTTTGATTTTTCAGTTTTTTATGATTTTTTTTATATTAACCTGAAATTGCAAAAAGGAAATTTTTACGCCATCTTCGGCAACGGCGCCATTTGATTGATCTCAAAAATATCTAGTAACTACAATCAAGAACGGCGTCGCTTGGTAGCTAGCCGGTGAGTACGGGTCGGTCTACAGGGATTTTGTGAATCTCCTAATCCCTCTTACGAGTTAATTCCGATGGGAGCCAGATTGATTGAATCTAAAAACTAAATTAATCTAGATCTAAATCTTACTAGGGTTAGGTTTAGGTTAAGTTTGGAAAGTCAGTAAATCTCACCGCTTTCTATACCCATATTAAGATCTATTAGGAGTTATGGTAACTATCAATAAAGTGGATTAGAACCATCGGGAAGATGTTTCTTCCTCTAGCTTCTTGTCCTTCCTTTATCAATCCTTACCCTAACCTCCATGGAAAACACGCGCAACCGGGCCTTTATACTACGGTATCACCGCTACCTCGTGGGATAGGGTGCCGTAGGGAGCGGTGTGTGCATGTATGCATGAAGTCCTATTAATTATATGTGATGGGAAAGAAAGGGGTGAGAGATTTTCATCTCTCAAACCTTCCCCAAAGCTAACCCTAACAAGCGAGGAGACTACTCGCTCATTAGGGAATTGAAAAATATTTATCTAGGGCTGAGAATAAAAGATCTAACTAGGGCAAGGAATAGAAATTACCTAGGGCAAGAATAGAAATTACCTAGGCCAGAAAATAAATTAAGAACTTACAAATTGATGCTCTCCAAAGAAATCTGAATTTTATTAATGAAGGGAGGCATAGCCTAATACAAGAAATTAGGCTTCTATTTATAGGATATAGAAAACCCTAGGTTTACAATTACCGCACGTCTGCATTTACCAAAATACCCCTAGGAAGACTTAGTCAGAGCCGCCAAAGAATTATGGTAAAATTTTTATTCTCTAACTGCTCAACCCTGCCGCGAAACCGCGGCCGCAGCTAGGATTTGGCCGCGGTTCCACGGTCAAACTGGGGAATTGGGCTTTGCAATTTTTGGTGTAGGCTCCTGGTGTCTTTTACTTCCTGTTTCTGCAGGTCTTTTCTCAGATTGTTTTCTCGTTCTCTTCCAGATCTTTCCTGTGAACATTGTAGTGGACTTTTACTGTTTCTTCGTGTCGCTGCCTTTATACTCGGTGAACTGTTGTTCATTGTTCCTCAAAATGTAGGCGCGATCAAGATTTCACCATTTATCATTCGTAGTCTCACTTTTTCATTGTCTATTCATTGTTTTCACTGTTTTAGATCCAAGAACCTGTAACCTGTACTATGTAGCAGACATGGGTCAAAAGCATCTGTTTATTTGTAAAATACATAAGAATGGGGAATACAATAATGCAATATTATGGTATGAACAAATACCCCCAAACTTATCTTTTGCTCGTCCTCGAGCAAACTTAGTTTTATTCTCGAAAAAAACCTAACCGCACTTTCGCAGGGAAACGCGATTGCACTGAGCTCTTGCAACAAGCTGTTAAACCTTTAGGTGTCCCTAGTAGGAGGAGTGTTGTCTCCTGAGGGTTTTCAGCGGATACTACCCACAAAATCCTATCAATTAAGCTTTTCGACTTTTATTCTCCAATTAGGTTTTCTAACAAGGGATTCTATTATCGTCGACTCGTAAATTATCCACCCTTATTCTTCACACTTCCTCATCATTTAACTTAAGATTATATATGTTCTGCAGACCTACTTAGCTTTCGGCATCTCTTAAGTTTTCCTTCTAGGGTTCCATCTCCACTTATGAATTTTTATCAACTCTACTAAAGATACAAGTTCTATTCTTCACTCCTTTCTCTCATCTAAACTCCAATCACATATCCCTACGTATGTGTATAAATCACCCCTACACTTGGAAATTCAAATCAAGCAATCATACTCTTGTCCGTTGTCCAAAGTACTTATTAATTGGTGAATTTTTAAATGAATTTTGCTTACACATCCTTCATGCGACCGTTAATACTTCTTGAGGTACCAACGACCGATTACAAAATGCGTTTGCACTTTAAAGCGTAATTCCTAGTCTTGCAACACCTAAGGCTTTTAGCAGTGACTCCCAAACCAGTTGGTCTAAGGCACTAGGTAATGAAGCACCCTCGATAAATATTTTTCTATTTTTGCAGCCTTAAGTAATCACAAAAACCAGTGTTCATTTTTTTTCTTTATTCACACTTGAATTTTTTTCTTTTATTTTCTTCGTACTAAGGACTTTAGACAAGATCATTTCAAGGTCTCCTCTACTATTCCAAGTTTCAAGGTGCGTGTTTGTGCAATTTGTAGGGTATATATTTTCAGAATCTAGACTTAAAATAGGAATTATTTTTCAAACTCATACTTTAATAAAAACATCAATACTTTTCCTTTGTTTTGACTTAGCCCAAGAAGTGAACTCAAAATTTGCCTATTTCTAAATAAACTATAAAGACATATACTTTCTACCGTTAAACTTTAAGGAAGGTTATTTTTAGGGTTTTTAATTTACTAGGTCTAAGATCTAGTTGTTCCTAGCCAGTTAACCTATTTGTCAAACTTAAGTCAAATACGGCCAAAATTGAATACATTAATTTTTATAATTTTTGATTTTTTTTCAATTTTTATGAGTTTTAAAATAAGTATGCAAATGCAAAAATATACATATGAATGCGAAGGAAGAAGGCTTAACAAGCACACCCCCAAACTTAAACTTGACAGTGTCCTCACTGTCATGCTACACCAAAAGGGTCAAAATTGTCGGCACTCCCCTGTTTATTTATTTATAATTTTTTTTATTGTTAGAAGAAAAAACAAAATATATATACAACAAAGTTCCCCCCAAACATAAGTAAAACAACGTTTAAAGTTCAGAGTTAGGGAGGAGAAATATCAAACTATACAAGGCCTTACACAGACCAAAGTTAGCACCAACCAATCAAAAATCTTATCGTGATAAATGTAGAGTTGGTGAAAGAATGGAGTGTAAAGAAATAAGATGAGAAACACATGAGACCGTATGGGAAGAAGAGTGAAATATGATCTCGGTGGAGGAGAAGAATGACGGAAGGGAAAAAGTAATGGTAATGGTTCTACTTCTTCGAGTGGAGGTTGATTAATCACAAAATTCATATCGTTTAAGAATGTGAGCTCGTCGGCGAAAATATCTTCGAAACTTTCATCGAAGGTCTAATTGAAAATTATCGAACTCAAAATATCGGATTGCGATTCATCAACACTCGGTATCGTGAAAGGAAGATTAGAAGAACCAAAGAAAGTGGGAATACGGATTTGAGGGTGGGGATGGAGTGTATAAATTAGCACAATTTATAATGACCGATGTGTAAAAAGCGATTGTGCTATTCTATCAACCCGCGGAAAAATAAGATTAAATCCCTCAAGATTCGTGAGCAAATATGGGTACGTCGAACTTGGTATTGGAGACGAAAGCGTAACGGTCTCTTGCAAGGTCGGAACGATAGGAGGGACGAAAGGGAGTGAATTAGGGATAATATCATTCTCACCGCAGTAAACTATCTCGATCTTGAAATATTCTATCAATGGTTCGAAATGACTGTAAGCAACCGAGTCTGCTGGTCCAACTAACTCATCTGAAAATTCAAAGGACTCAAACTCGGGCGGTGAGTCTTCAACAACGCCCGAAAAAGTGAAACACTCGTAAGTGTTATCGGCTGTGAGAACTGTGTCAGATTCAAAGGGAAATTTTTCAAGCTCACAGTCTTCAAGCGTGATCTTGTGCGTGGTCGGAACGATGGAAAGGAGGGAGGGTGATATAACAGTTAAACGTTCAGGAGGATGAATTGGAAAATCCAACACATCAAACAAAAATGGTTCAACCTCAATATTATCCTCAATACTCTCCTCACTACTTTCCTCATAATTCTCCTCAATATTTAGCTCATCCATGCCATCATCATCAAAATCAAGACACATATGAAGTTCGGGAGAAACAATTAATGACTCGGGATGATGAATTGGACATAAAATTTCAATTAAATCTACGGGTTCATCATCCAAAATATTCCCGGCGTCTATATCCTCAATCAAGTGAAAATCAATTTTTTTGACACCTCATCAAAATCATGGATATTTATCAATTCAGGTTCTAGAGTGGAGGTGTAAAGGTCAAAAGGATTAGGTGTGGTTTCACTCGAAAGGGATTCTTCACAATCTGGCAAATCAAGCACTACAAAGTCACACAACTCGTTAGATGTTTTATTTGTAACTTGTGAATCATTTGAGACAATCGATGGAAAACCGGAGTTGTGGGCTTCAATTGGGTGTGGGTAGGTTTGATTTGGAAAGGTGTAGAACTCACTTGCTCCTCTCAAATTCTCACTCTGTCCAACCACCTCCTCATACATTGAAAAATTTGAAGCAAGTTGGAAACTAACTACCGGTTCACTGGGTTGTATAAGGGCGGGTATGGACTCATCCACATTCCTCATCATTTTGTTTGTTGCTAAAATATAAGCTTCCGACGACTGTTCCAAACTAGACATGGGTTGTGAAGGGGTTTCGGTAAAAGATTCGAAATTGTTTGGATATGTGAAACTCCCAAATGGTTGTGTAGAAGCAATGTCTAGTGAAGGTGGGAAAGTCGGGTACGACTGGTAGGAATTAGATGGTTGGACAGGAGTAGGGTCAACATGTGGATAGAAAGGTGAATGGACTTGTTAATCCCTAGAACTGGATGTGTGGAGAGGGGTGAAAGACCGGCTACGAGATTGTGCAATATGCTCCGCAATAGACATGGGTTTAGGAGTTACAACAGGACTCGAAAAAGTGGTATCAACGTACGAAGGTGGTGAAGGTTGACATGGTTGACACAAAGTGGGTTGCAACGTCGAACTGTTTCTCTTAGATGCTTCTATTTGATCTTTCAAAGAAATTTTGGGCACAGAGGGATCTTCCTTAAATCGACCGAAACAATTGACGTACGAGGCAAAGTTAGGTTCGGGATACCAAAGTTCGGCAAGAGATTTATGAGGTGGGGTACCCATGATGTAAGAAGGAGAAGAGAAAGAAGGTAGGTGGTGCGAGGATTTCTTAGCGACAAAAGTTGCAAGTTTTGTAAAAAAAATTCCCTTTTCCTTTTTCTCTTTATTTGGGAAAATCTTACAAAAAAGATTAAAGGTATGCAAAACAGAAAAGATTTCTTGCAATCAATTTTTATTTTAAGCGCGGCGCAAAGAATCCTGCACAAGATTTGTTATTTGGAAGGGGAAGATTTTTAAAGCGCAAAGAACCCTGCAGGCAAATTTACTGATGATATATCAAGATTTTCAGAGGAGAAAGAGGGAAGCTTACTGAGAATTTTTCAAGCACTGACTCGACCAAGCTGCCGGGTTTTCGCGGCCGAATGGTAGGTGGGACCGCGGTTCCGCGGTGGACACGCCAGATCAGCCCTTCTGATTTTGCTGACGTCACCGAAGCACCGCGCTTCTGCGGTAGGAGCAATCTTTTGCGGCGTTTCCGCGGTCTGCTGGTGGGTTCGTGTCTCGAGAATTTTTCAGTTCCTCTGTTGTTGCAATCTTCTGTTGTTAGGATCGTCTATTTTCTGTTTTGATCTCTGTAGATTTCCAGATCCGAATTTGTTCGTAGATCCTGCAAAATTCACACAAAAATACCTTTCCCAAAAATAACAGATGATATATTTTTATATATATATATTTTTTTCAGTTTTTTATGATTTTTTTATATTAACCCGAAACCGCAAAAAGTAAATTTTTATGCCATCCCCGGCAACAGCGCCATTTGATTGATCTCAAAAATATCTAGTAACCGCAATCAAGAACGGCGTCGCTTGGTAGCTAGCCGGTGAGTACGGGTCGGTCCACAGGGATGTTGTGAATCTCCTAATCGCTCTTACGAGTTAATTTCGATGGGAGCAGGATTGATTGAATCTAAAAACTAAATTAATCTAGATCTAAATCTTGCTAGGGTTAGGTTTAGGTTAAGTTTGGAAAGTCAGTAAATCTCACCGCTTTCTATACCCATATTAAAATCTATTAGGAGTTATGGTAATTATCAATAAAGTGGATTAGAACCATCGGGAAGATGTTTCTTCCTCTAGCTTCTTGTCCTTCCTTTATCAATCCTTACCCTAACCTCCATGGAAAACATGCGCAACCGGGCCTTTATACTACGATATCACCGCTGCCTCGTGGGATATGGTCCGTAGGGAACGGTGTGTGCATGTATGCATGAAGTCCTATTAATTATATGTGATGGGCAAGAAAAGGGTGAGAGATTTTCATCTCTCAAACCTTCCCCAAAGCTAACCCTAACAAGCGAAGAAACTACTCGCTCATTAGGGAATTGAAAAACATTTATCTAGGGCAGAGAATAAAAGATCTAACTAGCGCAAGGAATAGAAATTACCTAGGGCAGAAAATAAATTAAGAACTTACAAATTGATGCTCTCCAAAGAAATCTGAATTTTATTAATGAAGGGAGGCATAGCCTAATATAAGAAATTGGGCTTCTATTTATAGGACATAGAAAACCCTAGGTTTACAATTGCTGCACGTCTGCATTTACCAAAATACCCATAGGAAGACTTAGTCAGAGCCGCCAAAGAATTATGGTAAAATTTTTATTCTCTAACTTCTCAACCCTGCCGCGGAACCGCGGCCGCAGCCAGGGTTTGGCCGCGGTTCCGCGGTCAAACTGGGGAATTGGGCTTTGCAATTTCTGGTGTAAGCTCCTGGTGTCTTTTACTTCCTGTTTCTGCAGGTTTTTTCTCAGATTGTTTTCTCGTTCTCTTCCAGATCTTTCCAATGAACATTGTAGTGGACTTTTACTGTTTCTTCGTGTCGCTGCCTTTATACTCGGTGAACTATTGTTCATTGTTCCTCAAAATGTAGGCGCGATCAAGATTTCACCATTTATTATTCGTAGTCTCACTTTTTCATTGTCTTTTCATTGTTTTCACTATTTTAGATCCAAGAACCTGTAACCTGTACTATGAAGCAGACATGGGTCAAAAGTATCTGTTTATTTGTAAAATACATAAGAATGGGGAATACAATAATGCAATATTATGGTATGAACAAGTACCAACCAACAGTTCCCGACGAGTCTTGTCCAGTGTACTCGTAACCTAACGAGCACCCGCATACTATCTCCAGTACGACGTACTAATGGCCGTGGGACAGACCATCTCCCCTGCTGGGATGAGAAGCGTATACGCTAGTCTACTCCGGAGTATCGATGCCCCGTCTCAATAATCCTATGACTAGGGACCTGTATAAGGATGTGCTTGTAGATTACCCAGCCCCCTCTAGTTTGACTGCCATCACAACGCTGGTAATCAAGCAAAGATCCTAAGGGCTCCACTAATATGTATAAGCGATATGCTAAAAGAAACACATGCATATATTGAAGTAGAAACAAACAAAATAGCATACTACCATTTTGAGCAAGTCTGTCTATACAACTGTGAATATCCCAAGCTTCTATTAAGTAATATACAAACTAGTATGATACAGTAATGGGCTCTAGGGCATATACACTAACAACTGGAAACTCCCAAATGATGGTTCAGAAGCAATATCTAGGGAAGGCACAAAAGTCGTGTGGGATGGATAGGAATTGAATGGTTGGGCGGGAGTAGGATCAACATTTGGATAAGAAGGCGAATGGAATTGTTGATCCCAACAATTTTCAGTGGTGACAAGAGTGAAAGATCGGCTACGGGATTGTTCAATACGTTCAGCTATAGACATGGGTCTTGGAGTTACAACTGGACTCGAAAAAGGGGTATAAACGTAAGAAGGTGGGTAAGGTTGAAACGGTTGATACAAAGTGGATTGAGGAGTCCAATTGGTAGTCTTAGACGTGTCTATCCGATCTTTCAAAGAAATTTTTGGCATGGAGGGATCGTTCGAAATTCGGCTAAAGCAAGAACCGTAGGAAGTAATGTCTGGTTGTGGGTACCAAAGTTCGGCAAGAGTTTTTCTAGGTGGGGTACCCATGATATGAAGAGAGAAACGAGAAGAAAAAAATTTGATTTTTTTAATATAATTTTTTATAAAGTTAGTTATTAACAAAAGAATGAAATATACACATAAAAAAAATCTGGACAAAAATAATCACGACACAAAAATACCACGCACCTAATCGTTCTAGCGTTCACCTAGGTCAACTAGACCTGCTCAAGAACTTGATTGTCGAAGTAAAACTGTGTCGAGAAACGGGCTCAAGATATACCGATCACGAGGCCAGATAAGTGCAGAGATAAGGGGTGGTTTTCCGACGTTTTCGCGAAAGTCCTTAATTAAATAACCCTATCTCTTTTGGCGGTTTCGTCGTGAACACTTTCCTAGACACCCCGAGAACGATATACTTTTAAGCGGTGTTCTAAACACAGTCAACTTCTCCTAGTGAGCGCGAAGTCCTTAAGGTTTAAAGTCTAGTTTCTTTTAAAATTTGTGCAGGTAAATGTTATGCTCAAGTTCGTGATTTGTGGGCCATAGAAAAGGGGATCAAATCCTTTACCGTATGTTGTGGGGTTCGCTTTCTCTTAAGTCCGTATTAATGGATGCAATGCGCAATTTAATGAAAATTTTTTGTTCAAAACATCAATATTTTTTATATTAAGTACGACACTGCAACAAATACGGGTTAGTCAATTTTTGGCGTTTGGTAGCGAACTTGCAAAGAATCCTGCAAAGATGTATAGTGGATGCATCAGATTTGAGAAAGAAGGTGTTAAAGAAGTACGTACCGATAAATTTTTGGGGTTAGAAACCCCCGTTGAAGTTAAATCCGAATAGCTTGAAACGTTCGCTTGCGCGGGTCAAACTACCCGGATCTTTGGCACTATACGTCGTAATCACCTTTGCTCCCGTGCAAGCGAACATTTGTTCTGACATTTGTGATTTGTGAGCCAACGTCGTAATCACCTTTTCTCCCCATAATCGCCGTTTGCAATTCCGAAAAATCTGCAAATGTCAGAAAAAATGGATATTAGTGCGGAAAAAACGATCCGAATGCCCAAATACCTGCACACTAAAAATTATAAAAAACAAACAATAAAAATAGGACAGAAACAGAAAACTGGAGCACAGAGGAAAATTTGGAGGCAAAATGAGGAGCTTTGGCCGCCGAGCTCGGATTTCGTAGGGTTGTCGCCGGTTTTTCCTTGGAGATCGGGCTCCAAATTTCTTCTGCTGTCTCAGTGCTCCACTAGTGCCTCACTAGTATTTTTTTATCTTTTCTGTTTAGTTACAGAGTGGTTGCAGGTATAAAATCCAGAGAACAAAAACGTTAGTTTAGTTAGTTTAGATTTTGGTTTTGACATTTTGAAATTTTTATGTTGTTTTGAAAATAGGGTTAGTTATATAAATGAGATGTACAATGATTAACCCGAAATAATAAGAATTAAAACGTTACCGTCTCCCCGGCAAGGGCGCCATTTGATAGCACGCTCTCGGCGTGTTGAGTTTTGAAAGTTCTAAAGTTTAACCGCGATCAGGACGGTGTCTCTTTGCAGCTAGCCGCGATGAGCACGGGTCGTCTGCAGGGAGACGGAGCGTTTTAATGTTCTTGTTTTGATGAGTTAATGCGCGTGGGCGGAATGTTCGTTATCTATCCTATGTGTTATATGCAAAGTAACTGTTTGTTAGGATTAGATAGGATAGTGTAAGTTAAGGAAATCCGTATTCATGTCCTTTGAGCCGAACTCAACCAATGAAGCTAGAGCAATCGGCAACAACGTGGATTAGGGTGCTTAAGCACGGTATTCGTGGAATCTGGCTTATTGACCCTTGTCCTTCCGTTCTTGTCTCTTGCTTTCACCTCCGGCCAAACCGAACGCAACCGGTCGTGGTTAGGAATCACTATTACCTTGGTAGGGTAGGGTGTCTAACGGAGCGCTTGCGTAAGGTTTGGGCGGAGTTTCAAATGGAAAAATACGGGAAAAGGAAATGGGAAATGAAATCTTAACGTACAATATCTTTCTCTATTCCTAACAACACATATTTACAACCATTCACAACAACAAACTAAAAAGAGCAAATAAAAGATAAAGAGAAAAGAGAAGACAACATTACAAGAAAGTAAATTGCATGGAAAGTAAATAGCAAGTAAGTAAAGCAAGAATTAAAAGAGTAAGAATAAAAAGAGCATAAACATAAAAGAGCAAGAATACTAGGAACCAAAGTGTGCAAAATGAAAGTTCTATTATGTCCAAGATACAACCTTGAGATCAATACCCTAACCTTAAACTTGCAAGCTCACTAAAGAGCTTGCAAGATCAAGAGAAGGGCATGAACTCAAGGGAAAGCTATGTACAAGAGAACCAAAAAGAAAACAAAAGGGTTGAAGTGTAAAAATGAAGGATACAATGTGAGACCCTCATCCTTGTTGCCTAGTTCTGCTTTTATAGGCTCAAAAACTGAATAAACAAACAATAAAAATGTGATGACATGGCAGCAAGGGGGGTCCACAGAAAACTGGGGGCATTTGGGGAAAAAGTGGCCGGCCACAATGGTGCCCATCTCGGGTCAAATCCGAGCTCAGGGTCTCGTTCTTTGTGTGTTGGCTTATTTTGTCCCCCACATCTCTCTGATGTTGTTTGCTTGGTCAGTAGAGGCTTTGGATGCACTCAGGGCTTGGAGGGAAACTTGTAGCTATGAATCATATCAACACTTTATGCATTGAATGCACCATTAATGCACATCACACCATGCCCACCTGTGCCATGATTCATGGCTGCCCTATCATGGTCCATGTGCCAAAGAGCATGTGTGCACACATGCTATGTGTTGGACCAAAATATTGTGCACACATTATATTCGCAAAAACTCTTTGGATATCGGTCGGTTTCCAGTTCTGGTTGCAGTGTTGGCTCATAAATGATATATCCATGATTTTAAGTGTATTTCCAGTAATTTATCACGGATACCTATAATCTGTATTACTGAGCAGACACTGGTTATGTTAGTTATGTATATGCCCTAGAGGCCATTGTTGTACATATGATGTATATTATGATGGATTCTTGGATATATACAGAGATGACTTTCTTGCTCGTCATGATAGTATGCTATTTGGTTTCACTTTATCTTAACATGTTGACTTGTATTGGTTTACTGTCTTACTCTCACATGTTGATAAATCCCTTAGGATCTGTACTCGACTACTGGGACTATGATGAGATCATGCTAGTGAGGCCATAGTAGTCGATGAGTACATCCTATAACTGTTCCTAGTCGAGGGTATATCGAGACAGGGCATCGATACACCAGAGTAGACTAGCGTATACGCATCTTGACCCATATGATGGGCGATGGATGATCCCATATCCATCGGTGTTTGACATCAGAGATGGTGTACGGGTGCTCAGTGGAGACTGGGTACACTTGACGGACTCGCCGAGAACTCCCAGATGGTGATATACCATACGTCAGATGGCAGTTCTCCGGTGACACTGGTACAGGGTGTAGGGTTCCTAGGCACACAGTAGAGGTCTCACAAGACATCAAACATGCCAATTTCAAAAATACGGTGCCGAGAAACCCTAGACTACGGATCGTTGGCTAGATTTCTAGGCGATAAAATGAAACTAGTTAACACTTAACTACAAGTACGGAAATACAACCTTTGTAGATCCGGTTGTCCACCTCCATGGCTCCGCGATGAAGTCTCCTCGCTGTACAAATCGGATCTTGGGCTCTAGCGTCGGCTTCATCGGAGAAAAAGCGGGCTAGGTCATCGACGACGATGCCGAGGATGATCTACGTCGAGGCATCGCTAGATCAAGCTCCAACTTCACCAAGTCTAGAAATCTTGTGAAGGAAACACACTCTACTACTTGGCAAGAGGTAGAGGATGAAGAAATAGGAAGTGGGTTCACTTTAGATTTGGATTTCTCACTCTTTTTCACAAGTTGCCATTGATGGAGGCAAGCTTGCTTCAATGTTGAAGATGAAGAAGAAGAAGAAAGAATATGATAAGTTATTATTGTAAAATAGAAAATCAATGAATACTTATCATAATCCAACCCTAGTTAGGTGTAGAGAATTAACTTAGGTTAGGTTGTATGGTTAGGGTTAGAGAAAGAAACAAAATGGTCAACCATTTCAAAGCTTCATGAAGCTTCAAGGATAATCCAAAATTGGCCACCATTCTATTTCTTTCATAAATCAATGAATAAATAAAAGAATAAGTAAATGAAGAATAAGAAACCCTAACCATTGACCAACCATGGTTTAAACCATACACCAAACTATCATGTATCATCAAACATGATACATACAAATGTACAAAAGTATATCATATATACAATGTGCACATCAAGTGAGAAAATCCTTTTTAAGTGAACCTATATTAGTTAATGTAAAGTGATATATCAAATATATAATTATACATTAAATCATTAAATCAACACTTGATTTAACGACCCGGTCATATCGCATATAACCGACTAATATCCAATGTATCGGCTTATCGAATCAACCCTTGATTCGATAACTAGGTTATATCGCATACAACCAATCGATACATTCATCGCGAGAATGAAATACGGTATCACATACACGCATTATTCTCGGTCCCGCACATATCTCATATGCGCTCCTATTTCGTTTCGCTTGAGCCAGGAAACCTCTGTGTAGGACTCTAAGGACTCGTCAATACGCCGGTAGCAGATGATGATCATATCAACCACCCACAAGCCGCAAGCGGTCTGCTAAACGTAACGGCCACCCGGGTATTGAGCGATCAGAAGATCGACGAGCAAGCCCGCTCACACTCCAGTGAATCCAACCAGTAACACTACCGTACAGTCCGGTCTGATCGTCTGATATGTCGCATATCTTGCCTAGGGGTGGTAAACGTCAGACCCCAATAGCTCGATAAGTCGTGTCGATATGAGGTCTATAACAATTCGAGAAACTACTGGTAACACTTACCAGTAAATCTCAGCAACCCTGGCCAGGGATTTCCTGTTATAGCCAATCGAACACAGCGCAACATCAACCCCCTATACCGGGAGAGACGAATCCCCTCCTATCGCTCATTGCCTCCATGTGACTCGGGACTGTACCCAAAAACCACCGTTTTGCATGCCCTCTTGGACGTGGTAAGGTGGAAATCAAAGCACAGTGGGAACCACACAAGACTCTATGACGATCTCGAGTCAACAGACTACTCTGTACCAGTGTCACCAGAGAACTGCCATCTGACGTAAGGTATAATACCATCTGGGAGTTCTCGGCGAGTCCGTCCAGTGTACCCAGTCTCTACTGAGCACCCGTATATCTCCTCTGATGTCAAACACCAATGGATATGGGATCATCCATCGCCCATCTGTATGGGTCGAGAAGGTATACGCTAGTCTACTCTGGTATATCGATGCCCCGTCTCGATACACCCACGACTAGGGACTTTGAAGGATGTACTTATGGATTACCATGTCCCCACTAGTATGATCCGCATCATAGTCCAGGTAGTCAAGTACACGTCCTAAGGGCTTTACCAACATGTAACAGAGAGACATCCAGTATACACGTTAAGGTAAAGTGTAACCAGATAGCATACTATCATGTCGAGCAAGAAAGTCCTCCCTATATATGTCCCAGCATCCACTACAATATACATCCTATGTATAGTAATGGCCTCTAGGGCATACATATAACTAACAATCTCCCACTTGCACTAGGGCCATCTGTAGCAGTGGTCGAAGTATCTCATACTCAACTATCCCATAAAAGTCTCTCTCTGGGAATAGGCCTTTGTGAGTGGATCCGCCGTGTTGTCCTCTGAGTCTGCTCTCCTAACCTCGATCAGCCTGGAGATCAACCATCTCCATGATCAGGTGATACTGCCTTAGAATATGTCTGGATCACTGATGGGACCTACGTTCCTTGGCATAAGCCACAACTCCATTGTCACACAATGGGAGGAACTTAGTTCATCTCATGAACCAATATACACCCAAACAGCCTCTATGGTAGCATCTTAAGTAGCGATGTATCCTGCCTTTATCGTCTAGTATGTCACGGTATCTAGCTTGGAACTCTTCCATCATACCGTCCCTTTACTGAGGGCAAAGACAATGCCTGCGACTGACATTCAGTCGTATTTATCACTCTGGAATACTTCCAGTGATTCTCCCCAGGATCAAATGGTACCATCTCACTACAACTAGTGAGTATCCTAACATCCATTTAGATCTATCTCATAGATCCAAAATCCAGGATTTAGTAGGTATCATTTTGATCTTATATGGAGAATCAATGTGATAAGCGGAGATTGATCGAGCGTAGCATAGGAAACTCCTTCCCTATCAAGAGTATGTCATCCACGTACTCTACGAGGATCGCCACCATACTCCCTACTACCTTTTTGTATATGCAAGGTTCATCTACCATTTTGATGATGTCAACTTCCTTGACTAATCCATCAAAACAGATGTTCCAACTCTGCGATGCCTGCTTTATCCTATAAAGCATCTTGCACACGTTTCTGCTGCTCCCACTGTCTACGAGGCCCTCTGGCTGTATACTTATAGACGCACTCTTCTAAAATATCATTTAGAAAAGCAGTCATGACACCCAACCGCCAGATATCGTAGTCATGGTATGTAGTCGTGGCAAGTAGTATCTGGATGGACTTAAGCATAGGTACTGGAAAAGGTTTCATCATTATCCATGCCTGGTCGATGACGAAAACCTTTAACAAGTCTAGCTTTGAAAGTCTCAACTTTTCCATCTACACCAAGTAATCTTCTCAAGATATACTTGCTCCTGATGGGGATTTAACCCTTCAGATATAGCAGCCAAAGTCCATACTTTGCTGGTGTACATGGATTCCATCTCAGATTGCTAAGCATCCAGCCATTCTTATAGAGTCTTACTCCTGATGGTCAGCTCGAAATTAGTTAGGTCATCATCTCATGATGCAATCCTCGCTCCCACTGTCATAGAGAAAACGAAGTATCTCTCAGGTGGGTGAGGAACCCTGCTAGATCGCCGGAGAGGCTGAGGTTCGTTGGAATCTATTGAATCCTTTGGTTCTGTCAAATCATCAGCTGCCAGTTTGTATAGCTGGAACATTTCCAGCTCTACGTAACAGACCTTGCCTCGAGCTTGTCCGGATTTTGCTTTTAGACATAGGCTGGACAACCCCAAATCTTAACTAACTTAAGATATGGGCTCTTCCCTTTCCATATCTCATATGGAGTGGTAGGCAACTGATTTGATTGGAACCCTATTCAATAGGTATGCATCTTCTCAAGTGCATAACTCCCAAAAGGAAACAGGTAACTCAGTAGTACTCATCATAGAGCACATCATATCAAATAGGGTGTATCTGCTCCGCCCCGATATACCATCGTGCTATGGTGTATGCAGAGGAGTAATGCTGAGAGAGAATCTCATTCTCCTTTAGAATAGTCCAGGAATTCCATGCACAAGTATTCTCCTCCCTGATCTCATCATAGGACATAATACTTATACCCGTATTTTGGTTCTCTACTTCTCGCTTATATTCTGTGAATATCTCAAAAGGTTCTGACTTGTGTTTCAACAGGAACATATATCTGAATCTTGAGAGATCATCAGAGAATGTAATGAAGTATAAAGAACCGGTCTTGGCATGTGTAGACAGGGGACCTACATACATCAACATGTATTATCCCAAGAGTTCACTAACTCTTTCTCTGTTTCCAATAAACAAAGCTGGTGTCATTTTATCTTTGTGACACGACTGGCAAGTTTTGCACAAGATGTAAATTCAAACTGATTTAAATATGCATCTTTATGTAACTTCAGCTAGTTGGGTCGCATTGATATGACCTAGTCTACAATACCTCAAGAAGGATTCGTTCATTTCTGAACTCTTCCTCTTGTGTGTGTTCCATATATTAAGAACTGTAGTTTGATTTAGAACATCAATGCTTTTAGATAACGTGCCTGAACCGATCAACTTTTGATATAGGAAATGTTCAAAACATTATCCAACAATACAAAATTTTATCATTTCTTTACTAATAAAGAGACTGATATGATTTTGTATATCAGGTTCGGTATCTAATAACATTCGTTCAGAATCAATGTATTGGTAATACAGGGTGACAGTGACCGACAGACTTGGCTGCAACACTTGCCCCGTTTTCTGCCTCATGAAACTTATCACCCGTTCTCAGTTTTTCTACCTTTTTGTAGCCCTATGTAACAGATTACATATCTGGGATCCTGATCCGGTATCATATACCCAGGATGCGGAGGATACTGAGAAACAGTTCTTTGTAATGAACACACCCGAAGATGATGCATCAGCATGCACTCTCTTCGTTTGGGCGGCACGGGAAATCTGGTATTCTCCAATTTTCTGCTCTGTCTTATAACAATTACAAGTTGGAGCGGGACCAACGTTCCCCAGCTCAGTATAACAAGCGGGTTCGGTCAATAATCCGTAATATTATCTTGATTAAGGCGTGATATGGTCGCTACCAGGAGAGAGAGAGAAGAAAACACTCAGCGTGCGCTCTTGCAAGAATAGATTGGTTTTATTTTATCTAATCAGGATGGCTCCCACTGCTTTTTATCAAATCTTCCTTCAAACCCTAAAAGGAAAGACTAGCCGGGATTAATTACACACTACAAGTTCGCCAATCTTTCAGCCAGGCCAGTGTCAGTACTTTGAGGGAGGTCCCCCGTGCTTTCGCACGAACCTAATTAATGTAAACCTCGTTTCCCCAGAGGCGTAACCTCGTTAACACCTTTCTAGACACCTACTTGATCGGCTAATTGTAATGTGTAAAACTCTCCCAGGAGTAACTCTTACTCGCAGCGGGTATTGGGATCCAACTATCTCATAGAAGGTATGCAATCTCATTGCAAATTTCAACACTTGAAATTCCTGATAATATTTTGCCCCCAGCACCCTATGACCTTGACGGAGGTCAACAAACCATAGGCTACTAGTCAAGTTCAACCCGTCATTTCTTGATCGAATTAAACCCACCCGCACGACCCTTGACGGAGGTCAACAAGGCCGCACGACTACCCTAATCCAATCAGCATCATATGCATAAGCAGATAAATACTAGTTAGCTACCGCACACTACGCCTTGACGGAGGTCAACAAACGTAGCACGAATACTAAGTAGGACTTATCTGAAATGACGGAGGGCTACGACAGGTTTTTCTGAAAACCTATTGCGTAAAGAACTTGATATCGTTGTAGGATCGAATGAATTTTGAAATGGAGTGTCTTTGAGGTTTTTCTAGCTTTGCTAAAGGAGTCACTCCCGGTGAAGGGATCGTCGGTCCTTTCCTCGTCGAATGAGGTGCGGGATATATCATATATATCACTGTGCAAAGCAAAAACTCTTAAAAGCAATCAAAAGACAAACCGAGTGTGTAGCATCTGCCAGTTATTGCTAAAGGAGTCACTCCCGGTGAAGGGATCTCGGTCCTTTCCTCATCGAATAAGGTGCAGGATATATCATATATATCGCTATGCAAAGCAAGAACTGTAGCTACCTGTTTTATTTTGAAATTCGATTCTACAACATCTTAGGTTTCTTTTATTTCATTAATCTCATTAATGAAGTCCCATCATTTAAGTACCTAAACATTACAGATAAATACGACGTACACTTATGCCATCCGCATTCGCCTCGATGTCCCCTCGTGCACCGTTTGGTTAGGTAACTAACGGCACAGCGGGGCAGGGCTAGCGCGGGTGTAAAACATAAGTAACGCCTATATAATATATCATATATACTATATACTGTATCTATCATAGAACATCACATGATCACATCACAGATATCGCAGCAGAAGAATTATATGAAATATTGGATATACTAGGACGTCCGTGTTTTCAATACGAGACGGTATAAAACACGGATTCCACGGTCGCGATGAATAGCCAAACCCACACCCCTAGACCCCTACGAGAGCGGCAAGCAACCCTACCAATTCTAGAGTTAGGAGACCCGGCCTCGACTCCTCAAGTTGGTCTCCCACTGGTCTCCAGAACCCGGTTACTTGTGCCCTCCTCCTTGGGTCTATCCTAGTGCGGAAAAGTAAATAATATACAAACGGTGACATCTTCTGCAACCTGGAAGTGCCCCAAATAAAAGAATATTACATACAAGTTTTTACATGAATGAAAATGAAAAACACTCATCTCACATAAAAACCCCCGGCTATTCAAACACGACGATCCAATATAACATATCCAGCAACACATAACATTACATGTCATCAACGTAAGTAAATACGTGCATCCCAATTGCCGTTGACATATAGCAACGAAACCGGCGATATCACATATTACACTTACGGTCACAGAAAAGAAAGTGTAAAACTACAACAGTTGGAATCCGCAACCACCTCAGACATCGCATGCCTGACCAAATGAATTATTTAGACATTGCATGCCTAACAATTATAAACCCCGCATTTTAGTCTCATTATCGAAAACACTTTTCAATATTTAGTCGGGCAATTCAACAAGATTCCCGAAAAACTGATCGAATGCTCGTCGCAAACTTCAGTAGGCGGCCGCACCCCCGATGCCGTCGACGAAGTGCACCAAGGTGGAACACTGCTACCGCGAGCACCCGAACGGATGCTTTCGGCGACGGGGTTCTCCTACAGTCACTTGGTCGGGGCTATGGGGTGTAGCTGTCTATTAAGTTTACCCGGCGAGTATCCGCGTACGCTATGTGATTGCGACGGACTTTTGATCACATCAAAATTCCGTGGCAACCGATCAAGTGAGACTAAACTGCTATGTTTATAACATTCATTCAGTTATCTCATAACTTCTTGTGAATTCCAATTATTGTATCCCATTCCAGATAATTAGAAAATGTTAAACTTTCTGATCGAACATTCAAACACCCAAGTTTTCCCGATACAGATCAACACATGAAACAAGTCTAAAAACATTCAGTTCGTGCCTCAGTACCAACGGTCCAGCCGTAGAAGGGTCAAGCCAACGCCTCACATGTGGCACGCCGTACTGCCCCAAACCCGAAGGTTCAAAGGGCAGTTCAAGACGGTCACATAATCGAGTTAAGGTTTGTTGTCTTCTAGAGGGTCCATCGAGTTACTTGCACTATTTAGAATGTCTTTAAACTACGGAAAAATCCAACACTTGGAAATTTCCCGACAGGGGAAAAATTGGGTATTTATATCAGGTCGAACTTTTTAACATATTCTAAAATTTATCCGGAAAGCCACACAGACAAAATTTGATAATCCGGTCGAACATTCGAATCCCCAAAACAACCCTGAAAATTAAAACTCTGGAAAAAATATTAAAAATACCCAGGAAAACCAGAACTGATAACTAAGAATTCTGGTGCAAAATTCGATGGACAAAAAGACAAATTGGCCGCGGAACCGCCGCATGAGCATGCTCATGCCGCGGATCAGCGGTGATCTTATGGAATCAGGACCTCGAATTTTGCAGTAACCCTTATATCTTCCTGCTTATTTTTCTGAATATTTTTAATCTGGAAAAAACCATGATTTTAGAAAATGTCCACAGAGCTATTTTGGGGTTAGGTTTTCGGTTCGTCCGGCTTTCAAACTCCGTCTAGACTTCGCCTAAGGCTCTAGCTAGGCTCTGATACCACTGTAGGGTTCCTAGGCACACACTAGATGTCTCACAAGGCATCAAACATGCCAATTTCAAAAATACGGTGCCGAGAAACCCTAGACTACGGATCGTTGGCTAGATTTCTAGGCGATAAAATGAAACTAGTTAACACTTAACTACAAGTACGGAAATACAACCTTTGTAGATCCGGTTGTCCACCTCCATGGCTCCGCGATGAAGTCTCCTCGCTGTACAAATCGGATCTTGGCCTCTAGCGTCGGCTTCATCGGAGAAAAAGCGGGCTAGGTCATCGACGACGATGCCGAAGATGATCTACGTCGAGGCATCGCTAGATCAAGCTCCAACTTCACCAAGTCTAGAAAACTTGTGAAGGAAACACACTCTACTACTTGGCAAGAGGTAGAGGATGAAGAAATAGGAAGTGGGTTCACTTTAGATTTGGATTTCTCACTCTTTTTCGCAAGTTGCCATTGATGGAGGCAAGCTTGCTTCAATGTTGAAGATGAAGAAGAAGAAGATAGAATATGATAAGTTATTATTGTAAAATAGAAAATCAATGAATACTTATCATAATCCAACCCTAGTTAGGTGTAGAGAATTAACTTAGGTTAGGTTGTATGGTTAGGGTTAGAGAAAGAAACAAAATGGTCAACCATTTCAAAGCTTCATGAAGCTTCAAGGATAATCCAAAATTGGCCACCATTCTATTTCTTTCATAAATCAATGAATAAATAAAAGAATAAGTAAATGAAGAATAAGAAACCCTAACCATTGACTAACCATGGTTTAAACCATACACCAAACTATCTGTATCATCAAACATGATACATACAAATGCACAAAAGTATATCATATATACAATGTGCACATCAAGTGAGAAAATCCTTTTTAAGTGAACCTATATTAGTTAATGTAAAGTGATATATTAAATATATAATTATACATTAAATCATTAAATCAACACTTGATTTAACAACCCGGTCATATCGCATATAACCGACTAATATCCAATGTATTGGCTTATCGAATCAACCCTTGATTCGATAACTAGGTTATATCGCATACAACCAATCGATACATTCATCGCGAGAATGAAATACGGTATCACATACACGCATTATTCTCGGTCCCGCACATATCTCATATGCGCTCCTATTTCGTTTCGCTTGAGCCAGGAAACCTCTGTGTAGGACTCTAAAGACTCGTCAATACGCCGGTAGCAGATGATGATCATATCAAGCACCCACAAGCCGCAAGCGGTCTGCTAAACGTAACGGCCACCCGGGTATTGAGCGATCAGAAGATCGACGAGCAAGCCCGCTCACACTCCAGTGAATCCAACCAGTAACACTACCGTACAGTCCGGTCTGATCATCTGATATGTCGCATATCTCGCCTAGGGATGGTAAACGTCAGACCCCAATAGCTCGATAAGTCGTGTCGATATGAGGTCTATAACAATTCGAGAAACTACTGGTAACACTTACCAGTAAATCTCAGCAACCCTGGCCAGGGATTTCCTGTTATAGCCAATCGAACACAGCGCAACATCAACCCCCTATACCGGGAGAGACGAATCCCCTCCTATCGCCCATTGCCTCCATGTGACTCGGGACTGTACCCAAAAACCACCGTTTTGCACGCCCTCTTGGACGTGGTAAGGTGGAAATCAAAGCACAGTGGGAACCACACAAGACTCTATGACGATCTCGGGTCAAAAGACTACTCTGTACCTGTGTCACCAGAGAACTGCCATCTGACGTAAGGTATAATACCATCTGGGAGTTCTCGGCGAGTCCGTCCAGTGTACCCAGTCTCTACTGAGCACCCGTATATCTCCTCTGATGTTAAACACTAATGGATATGGGATCATCCATCGCCCATCTGTATGGGTCGAGAAGGTATACGCTAGTCTACTCTGGTATATCGATGCCCCGTCTCGATACACCCACGACTAGGGACTTTGAAGGATGTACTTATGGACTACCATGTCCCCACTAGTATGATCCGCATCATAGTCCAGGTAGTCAAGTACACGTCCTAAGGGCTTTACCAACATGTAACCGAGAGACATCCAGTATACACGTTAAGGTAAAGTGTAACCAGATAGCATACTATTATGTCGAGCAAGAAAGTCCTCCCTATATATGTCCCAGCATCCACTACAATATACATCCTATGTACAGTAATGGCCCCTTGGGCATACATATAACTAACACAGGGTAGTCTGTAGACCCGAGATCGTCATAGAGTCTTGTGTGATTCCCACTGTGTTTTGATTTCCACCTTACCACGTCCAAGAGGGCGTGCAAAACGGTGGCTTTTGGGTACAGTCCCGAATCACATAGAGGCAATGAGCGATAGGAGGGGATTTGTCTCTCCCGGTATAGGGAGTTGATGTTGTGCTGTGTTCGATTGGCTATAACTGGAAGTCCCTGGCCAGGGATGATATAGAGATTTACTGGTAAGTGTTACCAGTAGTTTCTCAACCTATTATGAGCCTCATATCGACACGACTTATCGGTTACTGGGGTCTGACGTATACCACCCGTAGACTTGATATGCGGCATATCAGACGAACAGACCGGACTGTACGGGAGTGTTACTGATTGGATTCATAGGAGAACGGACAGGCTAGCTTGTTGATCTTCTGATCGCTCAATACCTGGGTAGCTGTTACGTTTAGCTGACCGCTTGCAGCTTGTGGGTGTTTGATATGATCATCACCTGCTACCGGCGTATTGACGATTCTTTAGAGTCCTACACAGAGGTTTCTTGGCACAGGCAAAACGGAGTAGAGGCACATATGTGATATGTGCAGGACCGAGGATAATGTGATATGAGATACCGTATTATATTCTCGCGATATTTAGATATGAATCGGGACATCGGATCAAGTGTTGATTCGATGAATCGGTACATGATATATTAGTCGGTTATATTCGATACATCCGGATCGTTGGATCAAGTGTTGATTCGATGATTTAATGTATAATGATATATTGTATTACATTATCTAATATTGGCTCGCTTTATTATTTCATTTTCTCACTATTTAATACATTGATATATATGTGATATATGTTAATTGTATTATTTTCTTTTGTTGCAAATATATAATATATATGTGATATATATTATTGTGACATGATATGATTCATTATGAAACATGATTAGGGATGATAAAAAGGGATTAGGGTTTGATTAGGGTTAGCTCTTTCCAGCACTTTCTAGAAGGATTCTCTTTTGTCTTGGTTAAGATATTATGGTTGATCCTTATCCTTAACCTAACCAAACCCTAACTCTAGTTTATTCTCTACAAGTTTTATCCTCTCATCCTTGACCATGGTTCTATAATCAATCATATACTCTTGACTACTATTCATCACAAAAGGATAATCATTTTCATTCTTCATCTTCTTCTCTCTTGAGTTTGAGAGAAAAGCTTACTGGAAATTCCTTTTGTGATGATTTATTGTGAGAAAGTGAAATAAAAAGAAAGCATAAATACTACTCCATCATCCTCATCTAATCTAGCCCATTAGATTAGGGTGTTCATCTCTTTAGAGTGAGAAAGCTTGGGTTATAGCAACTTCGACGTAGATCATCGCAGAATCGGAACACTTTAAGCTAGCATGGATCGTTCGAGTCGTGGAGCCTCTCTTGAGTCCGGGAGATCGTGGATCGCGGCGAAGGGACTTCTACTCGGAGCTTGTGAAGCGAAGGAGCGGACTACAAAGGTTGTAATCCCTCACACTTAGCTTTAAAGATGTTATCTTGCATGCTAAACCCTAATAATCTAGCAAAAATCCCGTCTTTGGGTTGTTCGGCACATGTAAAATTTTATTCGGGCATGTTTGATGCTTTATGAACCTTCACAAGTGTGCCTAGGAACCCTACAGTGGTATCAGAGCCTAGCTAGAGCATTAGGCGACGTGTTTACGAAGTTAAAACTCCGATCGAACCCGAACCGACGAAAATGAACCCCTCTCTGGATATTTTTCAAAAATGCGATTTTTTCTGAATTAAAAATACCTGAAAAATACAGCAGACAAATATAAGAATATCTGTGAAATACGAAGACTTGATCCGTACAAACGACCGCGGAATCGCGGCCGTACCCTGCTTGGGCCGCGGTTCTGCGGCAGTACTGTTTGATGTGACACTTTTTATTTCACAGTAATTCTTTTTGTATTTTTGTAAAGTTTCTGGTATTTTTTTATTTTTACTCAAGTGTTGAGTGTTCTGGGGTTTATTTTGTAATCGTAGATTCGATCGGAATATTTAAATTCGTTTTTATTTCCGGATATTTAGAAATTGTTAAAATGTTCGAACGGATATCATTAACTCACTTTTTCCCGGCACGGCAAAATTTTCAAGTGTTGAATTTTTTTCGGGTTTAAATCTTTCGGAAAAATGTGCAAGTAACACGGTGGACCCTCTAGAAGACAATAAACCTTAACTCGATTATGTGACCGTCTAGAACTGCCTTTTGAACCTTCGGGTTTGGGGCAGTACGGCATGCCACATGTGAGGCGTTGGCTTGACCCTTCTACGGCTGGATCACTGGTACTGTGACATATTCTGGGATTATTTGAACTCCGCTCAAGTGTTGAGCTATTTGGGAAATTTTGGGTATTTGATTATCTGTTCGAAAAGTTTAGTACTGTCTATTTATCTGGAATGTGACACAAATTATGGAATTCATAGAGTTAGGCATGAAATGCGAAGTATGTGATATTTCGGATTTACGATGTCTAAAGTGATTGTGGATTCCAAATATTGTAGTTTTACACTTTCTTTTCTGTGACCGTAAGTGTAGTATGTAGTTGTATTGCCGGTTGTCGTTGCTATACATCGACGACGATCGGTGTATGCATACTTACTTATGTTGCTGATATGAGATATTATGTGTTGAGTGCAGGATTGTCGCGATTGAATAGCCGGGGGTTTTATGTGAGATGAGAGTTTTATATTTTCATTCATGTAAATTCAAATGTAATGTAATATTCTTTTATTTGGGGCACTTCCGGGTTGAGGTTGATGCCACCAGTGTTGTATATTATTTACTTTTCCGCATTAGGATGGACCCAAGGAGGGGAGCACAGGTGACCGGGTTCTGGGGTTCAGTGGGAGGCCATCTCGAGGAGTCGAGACCGGGTCTCCTAAACTCCAGAATTGGTAGGGTCGCTTGTCGCTCTCGTTGGGGTCCAGGGTGTGGGCTTGGCTATTCATCGCGACTGTGGAATCCGTATTTCTATTGTTGGCTAAATACTAAATACGGACGTCCTAGTATATCCCACATTATATCTATGTTTCTGCTGCAATATCTGTGATGTGATCATTTGATATGTTGTGATGGATACAGTATATAGTATATATGATATATTATATAGACGTTACTTATGTTTTACACCCGCACTAGCCCTGCCCTGCTCTGTCGTTAGTTACCTAACCTAACGGTGCACGAGGGGACATCGAGGGGAATGCGGATGGCATAAGTGTACGTCATATTTATCTGTGATGCTTAGGAAGCATAAGCTGATGGGATTTTTTATTAATGAAATTAATAAAAAGAAAAGAAACCTAAAAGATGTTGTAGAATCAAAACTTTATAAAAAGGGTAGCTACAGTTTTGCTTTGCATAGTGGTATATATGATATACCCTGCACCTTATTCGATGAGGAAAGAGCCGAGATCCCTTTACCGGGAGTGACCTCTTTAGCAAAACTGGCAGATGCTACAAAACTCGGTTTGTCTTTTGATTGCTTTTAGAGTTTTGCTTTGCACAGTGATATATATGATATGTTCTGCAACTTATTCGATGAGGAAAGAGCCGAGATCCCTTCACCGGGAGTGACCTCTTTAGCAAAACCAATGAAAGCCTAAAAAACACTCCATTTCAAAATTTCATATGATTCTCCGACGATATCAAGTTCATTACGCTCATGGTTTTCTGAAAAACCTGCGTAGCCCTCCGTCATTTCAGATAAGTACTACTTAGTATTCGTGCTACGGTAGTTTGGCATTCGTCAAGGCGTAGTGTACGGTAGCTAACTAGTATTTATCTGCTTATGCATATGATGCAGATTGGATTAGGGTATTCGTACGACGTTGTTTGGCATTCGTCAAGGGTCGTGCGGATGGGTTTAATTCAATCAAGAAATGTACGGGTTGAACTTGACTAGTGGACTATGGGTTGTTTGGCATTCGTCAAGGTCATAGAAAACTAGGGGTAAAATATTATTGGGGATTTCAAGTGTTGAAATTTGCAATGAGATTGCATACCTTCTATGAGATAGTTGGATCCCGATACCCGCTGTGAGTAAGAGTTACTCCTGGGAGAGTTTTACACAGGACAATTAGTCGATCAAGTAGGTGTCTAAGAAAAGTGTTAACGGGGTTACGCCTCTGGGAAAATGAGGTTTACTTTAATTAGGTCCGTGCGAAAGCACGGGGAACCTCCCTCAAGTACCGACACTGATCTGGCTGAAAGATTGACAAAATTGTAGGGTGTAATTAATCCCGGCTAATCTTACCTTTTAGGGTTTGAAGGTAGATTTGATAAAAACAGTGGGAGACATCCTGATTAGATAAGATAATAACCAATCTAATCTTGCAAGAGCATACGCTAAAGTGTTTTCTTCTCTCTCTCTCCAGGTAGCGACCATGTCAGGCCATAATCAAGATAATAATATGGATGTATTGACTGAACCCGCTTATTATATTGAGCAGGGGAACGTTGGACCCGTTCTTTCTTATAAGAGTTATAAGACTGAACAGGGAATAGGAGAATATCTGGATTCTCAAGCCGCCCAAAAGAACATGCATGTTGATGCATTTTCTTCAGTTGTGTTAGTTATTGAGAACTGTTTCTCAGTTCACCCTACGTCCTGGGTATTAGATACCGGATCAGGATCCTACATATGTAAATTGTTACATTGGCTACGTAAACGTAGAGAACTGGGAAAAGGTGATCATTCCGTTCAAGTAGGGAACGGTGCAAATGTTGCAGCCAAAGCAGTTGGCGAATATCACCTAGTATTACCAAGTGGTGATACACTGATTCTGAATGAGTGCTATTATATACCGAACATGATGTGCAACATTATATCAGTTTCTTTATTGAGTAAAGAAGGATATAATTTTGTAGTACAGGATAATGTTATGAACATATTCCTAGATCAAAAGTTGATTGCATCAGGCTCGTTACATAATGGCATATTCATTCTAAATCAAAATACAGTCCTCAATATACAAAACACGCACAAGAGGAAGAGTTCAGAAATGAACGAATCCTTCTTGTGGCATTGTAGACATGGTCATATCAATGCGACACGACTGGCTAAGTTACATAAGGATGGTTATTTGAATCCGTTCGAATTATCATCTTATTATACTTGCTATGCATGTCTCAAAGGAAAAATGACCAAAGCTCCGTTTAGTGGACACGGAGAAAGAATTACGGAACTCTTAGGACTGGTACATAGTGATGTATCCGGTCCCATGTCTACGCATGTCAGGAACGGTTCTTCCTACTTCATTACATTCACTGACGATCTCTCTAGATACGGGCATGTATTCCTATTGAAACACAAGTCTGAAGCTTTTGAGAAATTCAGAGAATATAAGCACGAAGTAGAGAACCAAACGGGCAAAAGTATTAAGATCCTTCGATCTGATCGAGGAGGAGAATACTTAAGCACTGAGTTCCAAGATTATCTAAAAAAGAATGGGATTCTCTCTCAGCTTACTCCACCTTATACACCACAGCACAACGGTGTATCAGAACGAAGGAATCGCACCCTATTAGAGATGGTGCGTTCAATGATGAGTACAGCTGAGTTACCTATTTCCTTCTGGGGGTATGCGCTTGAGACAGCCATACACCTATTGAATATGGTTCCTACCAAATCAGTGCCTACCACTCCATATGAGATATGGAAAGGGAAGAGACCATCTCTTAAGTATGTTAAGATATGGGGTTGTCCAGCCTATGTCAAAAGACAAAATCCGGACAAACTCGAGGCAAGATCTGTCTTATGTAAGTTTGTAGGATATCCCAAAAATTCACAAGGGTATATCTTCTACCACCCCGAAGAACAAAAGGTGTTTGTTTCTCGACATGCCACTTTCTTAGAAAATGGTTTTCTTATGAAACAGATTACTGGCATTGAGGTAGAACTGGAAGAGGTTCCAACGACACAAACTATAACAGAAGACTTGGTAGAACCAGAGGATTCAGTAGTACCCGACGAACCCCAGCCTCTCCGCCGATCTAGCAGGGTTTCTCATCCGCCTGAGAGATACTACGGTTTTCTCATTGATGGTGGAAGCGAGGATTGCATCATGGAAGATGATGACCCGACTAGTTTCAAGCAGGCCATCACGAGTAGTGACTCTGTGAAATGGCTGGATGCAATGCGATCTGAGATGGAATCCATGTACACCAATAAAGTATGGATTTTGGAAAATGCTCCTGAAGGGGTAAAACCCATTGGGAGCAAGTGGATTTTTAAAAAGAAATTTGGTGTAGATGGAAAAGTTGAGACTTGTAGCAAAGGGATTTCGTCAACGACCAGGTGTGGATTATGATGAAACCTTTTCTCCAGTGGCTATGCTTAAGTCCATCCGGATCTTACTTGCCATTACTGCATACCATGACTACGAAATCTGGCAAATGGATGTTAAGACCGCCTTTCTAAATGGTGATTTAGAAGAGTGCGTGTACATGACTCAGCCAGAGGGCTTCGTAGATAGTGGGAGCAGCGGAAAGGTGTGCAAAATGCTTAAATCCATTTATGGGTTAAACCAAGCATCGCGGAGTTGGAACATCTGTTTTGATGTTGTAGTCAAAGAGTTTGACTTCATCAAAAATATAGATGAACCTTGTATCTATAAGAAGGTGGCAGAGAGTAAGGTTGTCTTCCTCGTATTGTACGTGGATGCCATACTCTTGATAGGAATGATATTCCTATGCTGCAATCAGTCAAGCTCTTGTTATCACAAAGATTCTCAATGAAAGATCTAGGTGATGCCTCCTGCATATTGGGTATTAGGATCTATAGAGATAGATCCAAACGGATACTGGGATTGTCCCAATCCAGGTACATCGACACCATACTAAAGAGATTTAGTATGGAAGAATCCAAGTGTGGGAACCAACCCATGATCTCTGGACTCACTCTCTCCAAAGAGATGTCTCCCAAGACTGATTTGGAGAGAGCTCGCATTCAAGGGATACCCTATGCTTCGGCAGTAGGCTCTATCATGTATGCGATGCTATGTACCAGACCCGATGTAGCATACTCACTAAGTGTAGTGAGTCGGTATCAAGCATATCCTGGAGAGCGTCACTGGACAGCTGTGAAGAACATTCTTAAGTACTTGCGAAGGACTAGAGACATATTCTTGGTGTATAGTAACGGAGAACTCCAGGTGGAGTCCTTTACCGATTCCAGCTTCCAAAGTGATAAGGACGACTCTAATTCGCACTCGGGATTTGTCTTTACCCTCAATGGAGGGGCGGTATGTTGGAAAAGTTCCAAACAGGATACCGTTGTAGACTTGACGATGGAGGCTGAATACATCGCTGCCAACGATGCTGCCGAAGAGGCTGTTTGGATGAAGAAGTTCATCACTGAACTTGGTGTGGTTCCATCCATTGAACATCCAATACCTCTGTATTGCGATAACAATGGAGCTGTGGCTTTGGCCAAGGAACCCAGGTCCCATCAGAAGTCCAGACATAATCGGATGCGGTATCACCTGATCAGGGAGATAGTTGATCGCCGGGAGATCGAGGTTAGGAGAGAAGATACGAAGGATAACATTGCGGATCCACTCACGAAGGCCATTCCCCAGATATAGTTTGAGAGATTATTCGGGATGCTAGGTATGAGATACTACAGCAGCTGTCCTTAGTGCAAGTGGGAGATTGTTAGTTATGTATATGCCCTAGAGGCCATTGTTGTACATATGATGTATATTATGATGGATGCTTGGATATATACAGAGAGGACTTTCTTGCTCGTCATGATAGTATGCTATTTGGTTTCACTTTATCTTAACATGTTGACTTGTATTGGTTTACTGTCTTACTCTCACATGTTGATAAAGCCCTTAGGATCTGTACTCGACTACTGGGACTATGATGAGATCATACTAGTGGGGCCATAGTAGTCGATGAGTACATCCTATAACTGTTCCTAGTCGAGGGTATATCGAGACAGGGCATCGATACACCAGAGTAGACTAGCGTATATGCATCTTGACCCATATGATGGGCGATGGATGATCCCATATCCATCGGTGTTTGACATCAGAGATGGTGTACGGGTGCTCAGTGGAGACTGGGTACACTGGACGGACTCACCGAGAACTCCCAGATGGTGATATACCACACGTCAGATGGGAGTTCTCCGGTGACACTGGTACAGGGTAGTCTGTAGACCCGAGATCGTCATAGAGTCTTGTGTGATTCCTACTGTGTTTTGATTTCCACCTTACCACGTCCAAGAGGGCGTGCAAAACGGTGGCTTTTGGGTACAGTCCCGAATCACATGGAGGCAATGAGCGATAGGAGGGGATTTGTCTCTCCCGGTATAGGGAGTTGATGTTGTGCTGTGTTCGATTGGCTATAACTGGAAGTCCCTGGCCATGGCTGATATAGAGATTTACTGGTAAGTGTTACCAGTAGTTTCTCGACCTGTTATGAGCTTCATATCGACACGACTTATCGGTTACTGGGGTCTGACGTATACCACCCCTAGACTTGATATACGACATATCAGACGAACAGACCAGACTGTACGGGAGTGTTACTGATTGGATTCACAGGAGAACGGACATGCTAGCTTGTTGATCTTCTGATCGCTCAATACCTGGGTGGCTGTTACGTTTAGCTGACCGCTTGCAGCTTGTGGGTGTTTGATATGATCATCACCTGGTACCGGCGTATTGACGATTTTTTAGAGTCCTACACAGAGGTTTCTTGGCTCAAGCAAAACGGAGTAGAGGCACATATGTGATATGTGCAGGACCGAGGATAATGCGATATGAGATACCATATTATATTCTCGCGATATTTAGATATGAATCGGGACATCGGATCAAGTGTTGATTCGATGAATCGGTACATGATATATTAGTCGGTTATATTCGATATAGCCGGATCGTTGGATCAAGTGTTGATTCGATGATTTAATGTATAATGATATATTGTATTACATTATCTAATATTGGCTCGCTTTATTATTTCATTTTCTCACTATTTAATACATTGATATATTTATGATATATGTTAATTGTATTATTTTCTTTTGTTGCAAATATATAATATATATGTGATATATATTATTGTGACATGATATGATTCATTATGAAACATGATTAGGGATGATAAAAAGGGATTAGGGTTTGATTAGGGTTAGCTCTTTCAAGCACTTTCTAGAAGGATTCTCTTTTGTCTTGGTTAAGATATTATGGTTGATCCTTATCCTTAACCTAACCAAACCCTAACTCTAGTTTATTCTCTACAAGTTTTATCCTCTCATCCTTGACCATGGTTCTATAATCAATCATATACTCTTGACAGTTAGTGTATGTTGCATGCTCCCACAACTCTTGTGGCGCGGCGGAAGCGGTGAACAAAAATTTTCTTGGCATACAACACGCACTTAACCGAAGATCTTGTCTAAACCACAACTAGAAAAACCTAACTAGAGATCTTATCTACTATGTTAGGGATTATACCTCAATGATACGGTCCTTCGGGTCTTCTATTTGATGAACTCCTTAGCTCCTTTTGACGTTGCCGATGTCTTCGATCTCCGGCCACCCAAGAGCTAGATGATCCACCCGAGAGTTGTCGTGCGAGCTAGAAACTCTTCACAAGAGTTTAACCTAGAGACCAATTTTGCTAGAATAGGTCACTAGGATTATGTAGAGATGAATGTATTGGATTAACTTGAAATCTATAGCATTTCTTCTTCTTAACCTTCTCTTGATTCACTTAACATTCACATTTCATGTGAAGCTATTTATAACAAGAAGGAGAAGGAGGAGATGAGAAGGAGTAAGTGTTTATCATAATGAAAGTGTTCAAGCATGATGAATAAAGATATAGCACTAAGAGAATTAATTGAAGCATGCATTATATAAATTAGTATCATGCTTCAATAGTAACTCCATAACAACAACCTCATCATGCTTGTACCTTTTAATTTCCACCTCATTTTATTTTCATAAAAATGATGTCATTATTATGTCATTATGAGGTGGCACCTTCTAGAAGGTATTCTTGTAACAATTACAAAAATACCCCTCCTCCGTATACCGTATACCGTATACTGTATACCCGCATCCGAATTCCGAAAAATACGAATACCATTAATCCAATAATATAATACCGGTATCCGGCTTAAACCAAAGCCCACCAGTATTATCCTTCCGATTATTATTCCTGTAATAATTACATGAATAAAATCGAAACCCTGCCGTAACAGCTTACGGCTGCCATAACAACTTACAGCCTCTACATATTTCTCCTGAACGAGGGAACTCTCTGTGTGGGACTCTAAAGACTCGACAGTACGCTGGCAGTGTGTTTAACCACAAGCACGTCAGCGGCACTAGCTGTGCGTAACGGCTACCCAGGTACTTGACGAAAAGGTGGCCGACGAGCGAACCCATCACAACCCTTACGAGCCTGCAAGCAACACTTACCGTACAGTCCGGTCTCTTCCTCTGATACGTCGCATATGAAGTCTAGGGGTGGTAAATGTCAGACCCCAGTAACTTTATAAGTCATGCTGATTTATGGCTCATAACAGTTCGAGAAACTACTGATAACACTTATCAGTAAACCTCGAGAACCCTGGCCAGTGATTTAGGTGTTATAGCCGATCAAACATAGCGCAACATCAACTCCCTATACCGGGAGAGACGAAACCCCTCCTATCGCTCACTGTCTCCATATGATTCGGGACTGTACCCAAAATCCACCTGTTTGCACGACTCAGTAGAGCCGTGGTAGGGAGGAAATTAAAGTACAGTGGGAATCACACAAGACTCTATGACGATCTCGGGTCTACAGACTAACCTGTACAAGTATCACTAGAGAACTGCTATCTGACGTTAGGTATATATACCATCTAGGAGTTCTCAGCGAGTCCTGTTCGGTGTACCCATTCTCCAATGAGCACCTGTGTACAATCTTTGATGTCAAACATCAATGGTTGTGGAATCAACCATTGCCCCCAGGGCCAAGAAACGTACACACTAGTCTAATCTGGTAATACCGATGCCCTGTCTCGATATACCCTCGACTAGGAACTATTAAAAGATATGCTTGTAGACTGCCCAGGTCCCACCAGTATGATCTCATCATAATCCTGGTAGTCAAGCATAGTCCTAAGGGCTTCATCAACACATCACATGTTATGATAAAGATAAACCAGATAGCATACTATCATTTCGAGCAAAGATTGTTTCTGTACATATACATGTCTAGTATCCTATACAATACAGGCCTCTAGGGCATACATATCCAACAATCTCCCACTTGCACTAAGGCCTGTAATTAATGCAATAAGTACCAGCTAGAACCAGTTTCCGGCGTACCGCATGCCCAACAGCTCAAACAGTTTCTCAAACTGTACTTGAGGGATAGCCTTAGTGAATGGATCTGCTGTGTTGTCTTTCGTGTCTACTCTCCGTACCTCGATTTCCTGGCGATCCACTATCTCCCTGATGAGGTGATACCGCCTCAAGATATGTCTGGATTTCTGATGGGACCTCGGTTCCTTTGCCAAAGCCATGGCTCCATTGTTATCGCAATACAGAGGTATTGGATTAGCAATGGATGGAACCACTTGAAGTTCTGAAATGAACTTCCTCATCCAGACCGCTTCTTTTGCGGCATCATTAGCAGCAATATACTCAGCTTCCATCGTGGAGTCAGCGACGGTATCCTGTTTGGAACTCTTCCAACATACCGCCCCTCCATTTAGAGTAAATACAAACCCTGAGATGGACTTACTATCATCCTTGTCGCTCTGGAAGCTGGAGTCGGTAAAACCCTCCATTTGGAGATTTCCGTTACCATACACCAAGAACATTTCTTTAGTTCTTCTCAAGTACTTTAGAATGTTCTTCACAGCAGTCCAGTGTTTCTCCCCTGGGTTGGATTGATACCTGCTTACTGCACTTAGTGCATAAGCTACATCTGGGCGAGTACATAACATCACATACATTATAGATCCTACTGCCGAAGCATAGGGTATAATGCTCATGCGAGCCCTCTCCTCATCAGTCTTTGGAGACATCTCTTTGGAGAGGGTGATCCCATGACAAGCGGGTAAATTAACCCTCTTGGAATCTTCCATACTAAACCTTTTTAGTATGGTGTCAATGTATCTCGATTGGGACAATCCCAATAATTTCTTAGATCTATCTCTATAGATCTTTATCCCCAGGATGTACGAGGCATCGCCCAGGTCTTTCATGGAGAACCTCTGCGATAAGAATAGTTTGACCGATTGTAGCATAGGAATATCATTTCCTATCAAGAGAATGTCGTCCACGTACAATACGAGGAATGTAACAGTACTCTCTACAATCTTTTTATAAATACATGGTTCATCCACATTTTTGATAAAACCAAACTCTTTGATTGTATCATCAAAGCAGATGTTCCAACTCCGTGATGCCTGCTTTAATCCATAGATGGATTTAAGCAGCCTGCATGCTTTTCCGCTGCTCCCACTATCAATGAAGCCCTCAGGCTGATCCATAAAAACGCATTCTTCTAAATCACCATTTAGAAATGCCGTTTTAACATCCATCTGCCAGATCTCATAATCATAGTAAGCAGCTATAGCAAGCAAGATCCGAATGGATTTGAGCATCGCGACTGGTGAAAAAGTTTCATCATAGTCCAAGCCCGGTCTTTGACGAAATCCTTTTGCTACCAGCCTAGCTTTATAGGTCTCCACCTGACCATCCACACCAATCTTTCTTTTAAAGATCCATTTGCACCCTATGGGTTTTACTCCAGAAGGGCAGCCTCCAAAGTCCATACTTTGTTGGTGTGCATGGATTCCATTTCGGATCTCATGGCATCCAACCATTTCACTGAGTCACCACTCGTGATAGCTTGCTGAAAACTAGTAGGGTCATCATCATTCATGATGCAATCTTCTTTATCGCCGTCAATTAGAAAACCGTAGTATCTATTAGGTGGGCGAGAAGTCCTACTAGATTTACGGAGTGGCTGAGCTATGTCAGGTTCTATTGAAACCTCAGGTTCAATCAAATCATCGGTAATGGTTTGTGCATCTGGAACTGCTTCCAGTTCTACCGCATTGCCAACAGTATCATTTGTAAAAAATTCATTTTCTAAAAATGTGGCATACTGAGAAACAAACACCCTTTGTTCCTCCTTGTGGTAGAATAGATATCCATACGAGTGTTTTGGATATCCCACAAATTTACACAAAACCGATCGTGTCTCAAGTTTGTCTGGATTCTGCTTTTTCACATAAGCCGGACAACCCCATACCTTAACTCTGTTAAGAGATGGTCTCTTCCCATACCATATCTCATATGGAGTGGTAGACACGGTTTTGGTTGGAACCCTATTCAATAGATAAATCGCAGTCTCCAATGCGTGCCCCCAAAATGATATTGGTAACTCAGCATCACTCATCATGGATCGTACCATATCTAATAATATGCGATTCCTCCTTTCCGATACACTGTTGTGCTGTGGTGTATACGGAGGAGTGAGCTGAGAGAGAATCCCATTCTCTTTTAGGAAATCTAGAAACTCTGAGCTTAGATACTCACCTCCACGATCCGATCGAAGTTTCTTGATACTTAAGCCTGTTTGTTTTTCTACTTCAGATTTATACTCCTTGAACTTTTCAAAGGCTTCGGACTTATGTTTCAACAAGAACACGTGCCCGAATCTCGATAAATCATCAGTGAAGGTTATGAAGTATGAAAAACCACCTGCAGCATGTGTAGACATTGGTCCACATACATCACTATGTATGAGGCCTAAGAGTTCAGTAGCTCTCTCTCCGTGTCCAGTAAACGGAGTTTTGGTCATTTTAACTTTGATGCAAGACTGGCAAGTCGCATAAGATTTATATTCAAACGAGTTTAAATATCCATCTTTATGTAGCTTGGTCAGTCTTGTTTCATTAATATGACCTAGTCTACAATGCCAAATGAAAGCTTCATTTATGTCTGAAACCTTTCTTTTGTTTCCGTGTTGTATATGAAAAACTGTATGCTGATTTAGGATGTATATCCCGTTATTTAATGTTCCATACCCAATCAACTCTTGATTAAGATTAATGTTCATAACATTAGATTGCAATACGAAATTATATCCAGCATTGTCCAACAACGATACAGATATAATATTACATAACATCGAAGGTACAAAATAACATGGGTTCAAAACCAATATAGAACCCGACAGCAAACCAAGATGATACTCTCCCACTGCAGTAGCATGTACTGAGGAACCATTCCCAACCCGGAGAGTGTGATCACCTTTCTTCAACAACCTGCTATTTCTCAACCCCTGCATACAATTGCAGATATGAGATCCTGATCCAGTATCTAATACCCAGGAAGCAGAGTTAATTGAAAAACAGTTTTCTGTTACAAACACACCTGAAGTGGAAGCATCACCATGCTTCTTCTTCTGGAGGTCGGCCAAGTATTTAGCACAGTTTCTCTTCCAGTGCCCAGTCTGGTGGCAGTGGAAACATTCCCCACGACCTGTCGCAGCAGCCCCTTTCTTGTCCCTTCCCGATGCCTTTTTCACTCCGCCTCTCTGTTTGATGGGATTCTTCTTCTTCTTCTTTCCCTTGGCCTTGGCTTTCGGGATGGAGGAAGAAGATGGCCCAGCAATAAGAGCGGGAGTTTTCGCTACCTTTAGCGTGCTCTCTGCACTCCTCAACATATTGAGGAGTTCTGGTAAAGACTTCTCCATTTTGTGCATGTTGAAGTTTACAATGAATTGAGCAAAGGCAGGGGAAAGGGACTGCAGAACAATATCAACATATTGCTCGTTCTCCATGGTCCAACCCAGGTCCTCAAGTTCTTCGATAAGTCCAATCATCTTCAATACATGGTCACCTACAGACGTGCCAGCAGCCATTCGCATCTGAAACAACTTTCGAGATGCCTCGTATCGGAGAGTACGAGATTGCTCTCCATACAACTCCTCTGTATGGAGAAAGATGGATTGGACATCCATCTTCTCGTGCTGCTTCTGATGTTCATTGTTCATAGAAGCTAGCGCGAGGCACTTGGCTGTTGCGCAGTCTGTATCCCATTTCTTGTGGATTTCTTTATCCGCAACTGAAGAATCAGGGCCTGGGCTAGGAGGGGCTGGAGTAGTCAGGACGTATGCGACCTTATCATATGTCAGGGCAATATTCACGTTCCTTAGCCAATCTTTGTAATTCGGTCCAGTGAGTTTGTTTTTGTCTAATAAAAGTTTAAGTCCCGACATTGGTATCTGCTATTAGGAGATAGAAAAGAAGTCATTCAGCGATTGCTCTTGCATAATTAGATTGGTTATTAATCTTATCTAATTGTTGTCTCCCACTGTTTTTTATCAAATTTTCCTTCAACCCTAAAAAGAAAACTAGCCAGGATAAATTGCAATCTACAAGTTCGCTAACCGAAAAGTGCAAAATTCTCCTGGGAGTAACTTTTACTCACAGTGGGATCGGGATCCAACTATCATATAGAAGGTATGCAATCTCATTGCAAATCTCAACTCTTGAAATTCCCGATATGATTTTTACCCCTAGTGACTTGTGACCTTAACTATGGTCAACAAATCATAAGTACTAGTCAAGTTCAACCCGCCATTTCGTGATTGATTTAGACCCACCCACATGACCCTTAACTATGTTCAACAAAGTCATGAGAATGCCCTAATCGATCGCATCAAATGCTTTGTAGGAATTCACCACTTAGCTACCGTACACCACACCTTAACTATGGTCAACAAACGTGGCACGAATACTAAGTACTCTGCTTCCTAAAATGGCGGAGGGCAACGGATGGTTTTTATGAAAACCTTTAACGTTTTGAACTTGATATCGTTGTAGAATCGAGTGGGAAGGAGTGGTTTAAGCTCCAGTTTTTAAAAATCGAATGGTTTTGTAGTATCTTTCTAATTTTGCTAAAGAGGTCACTCCCGGTGAAGGGATCTCGGCTCTTTCCTTATCGAATAAGGTGCTGGATATGAAAATACCACGATGCAAAGCAAAGTTAGATCACCTATAAAATCAAATCGAGTTCTTTGTAACATTTTCCAGTTTTGCTAAAGGGGTCACTCCCGGTGAAGGGATCTCGGCCCTTTCCTCATCGAATGAGGTGCAGGATATTCAAGAATACCGCTATGCAAAACAAAAGCTAGAGTTACCCTTTTTCTTAAAAAATTTGATTCTACAACATCTTTAGGTTTCTTTCTCTTATCATTAATCACATTAATGTAGTCCCATCAATTACGTTTCCTAAACATCACAGAAAAGAAACGAAAAATAGAACGTACGCTTATGCCATCCGCATTCGTCACTGGGTCCCGTCATGCACCGTTAGGTTACTTAACTAACGGCAGAGCGGGGACTGGACTAGTGCGGGTGCAAAACATAAGAAACATTTATTATATATCTCATATATATAAATATAACCATTTCAGATCACAGATGAATGCATTGGATATACTAGAAATTCCGTATTTCATTCAAGCCCTTAATGAAAGACGGATTCCACGGTCGTGATGAATAGCCAAACCCCCCTAGACCCCTACGGGTGCGGCAAACTACCCGCCAAATTCCCGAAGTGTAGTAACCTCCCTCAACAATTGAATAGGCCACTCGACACTTTGAAAACCCGATAGTTTGTGCACCCCACCTTGGGTCTATCCTAGGAGCAAAAACAGTAAAAAGAAATTATACAAACGGTGGCTACAACCTCATCCCGGATGTATCCGTAAAACAATATTACATGGCTTTTTACAAATTACATGGAATGAAAGAAAAGAAAAAACGCTCTTCTCACACCCCCCGGCCATTCATCACGACGATCCAACACATTCATATACACATACCATCTCATGATATCCATATGTGCAACCCCCACTAATCGTCATATAGCAATTAGCGGACGTTTCAAACACATATCACAAAAACGAAAAACCCGATTAGCCAAACACTATTAGAATTTCGATCGATAATTTTAAAACATGCCAATACTTGACATGTTCCTGTATAAACACCTTTTTAAAATTCTTTATATCCCAGAAACCCTAATTCTGCAATATATGAACACTGTAGAAAAATGAGTCAACAAGGCCCCAATATGGCGGCGGATCCGCGGCCAAACCATGGGTTTGGCCGCGGATCCGCGCCTCTTTTGTGGAGTCATGAGTGCAAATTTCTACAGTATTCTTATAAAAGCCTGCTTGTATTTTTAAGATATGTCAAATCAATTTTGGAGCACTTTCAAAAACTGACAGCAGCAAGGGCAGAAAACGAGTTTTCGGGAGAAAAAACTGTCGATCGAGCTTCTAACTTTTGGCTAACATCTAATTGTAGTTTAGTTAGGCTCTGATACCATGTTAGTGTATGTTGCATGCTCCCACAACTCTTGTGGCGCGGCGGAAGCGGTGAACAAAAATTTTCTTGGCATACAACACGCACTTAACCGAAGATCTTGTCTAAACCACAACTAGAAAAACCTAACTAGAGATCTTATCTACTATGTTAGGGATTATACCTCAATGATACGGTCCTTCGGGTCTTCTATTTGATGAACTCCTTAGCTCCTTTTGACGTTGCCGATGTCTTCGATCTCCGGCCACCCAAGAGCTAGATGATCCACCCGAGAGTTGTCGTGCGAGCTAGAAACTCTTCACAAGAGTTTAACCTAGAGACCAATTTTGCTAGAATAGGTCACTAGGATTATGTAGAGATGAATGTATTGGATTAACTTGAAATCTATAGCATTTCTTCTTCTTAACCTTCTCTTGATTCACTTAACATTCACATTTCATGTGAAGCTATTTATAACAAGAAGGAGAAGGAGGAGATGAGAAGGAGTAAGTGTTTATCATAATGAAAGTGTTCAAGCATGATGAATAAAGATATAGCACTAAGAGAATTAATTGAAGCATGCATTATATAAATTAGTATCATGCTTCAATAGTAACTCCATAACAACAACCTCATCATGCTTGTACCTTTTAATTTCCACCTCATTTTATTTTCATAAAAATGATGTCATTATTATGTCATTATGAGGTGGCACCTTCTAGAAGGTATTCTTGTAACAATTACAAAAATACCCCTCCTCCGTATACCGTATACCGTATACTGTATACCCGCATCCGAATTCCGAAAAATACGAATACCATTAATCCAATAATATAATACCGGTATCCGGCTTAAACCAAAGCCCACCAGTATTATCCTTCCGATTATTATTCCTGTAATAATTACATGAATAAAATCGAAACCCTGCCGTAACAGCTTACGGCTGCCATAACAACTTACAGCCTCTACATATTTCGCCTGAACGAGGGAACTCTCTGTGTGGGACTCTAAAGACTCGACAGTACGCTGGCAGTGGGTTTAACCACAAGCACGTCAGCGGCACTAGCTGTGCGTAACGGCTACCCAGGTACTTGACGAAAAGGTGGCCGACGAGCGAACCCATCACAACCCTTACGAGCCTGCAAGCAACACTTACCGTACAGTCCGGTCTCTTCGTCTGATACGTCGCATATGAAGTCTAGGGGTGGTAAATGTCAGACCCCAGTAACTTTATAAGTCATGCTGATTTATGGCTCATAACAGTTCGAGAAACTACTGATAACACTTATCAGTAAACCTCGAGAACCCTGGCTAGGGATTTAGGTGTTATAGCCGATCAAACATAGCGCGACATCAACTCCCTATACCGGGAGAGACGAAACCCCTCCTATCGCTCACTGTCTCCATATGATTCGGGACTGTACCCAAAATCCACCTGTTTGCAAGACTCAGTAGAGCCGTGGTAGGGAGGAAATTAAAGTACAGTGGGAATCACACAAGACTCTATGACGATCTCGGGTCTACAGACTAACCTGTACAAGTATCACTAGAGAACTGCTATCTGACATTAGGTATATATACCATCTAGGAGTTCTCAGCGAGTCCTGTTCGGTGTACCCATTCTCCAATGAGCACCTGTGTACAATCTTTGATGTCAAACATCAATGGTTGTGGAATCAACCATTGCCCCCAGGGCCAAGAAACGTACACACTAGTCTAATGTGGTAATACCGATGCCCTGTCTCGATATACCCTCGACTGGGAACTATTGAAGGATATGCTTGTAGACTGCCCAGGTCCCACCAGTATGATCTCATCATAATCCTGGTAGTCAAGCATAGTCCTAAGGGCTTCATCAACACATCACATGTTATGATAAAGATAAACCAGATAGCATACTATCATTTCGAGCAAAGATTATTTCTGTACATATACATGTCTAGTATCCTATACAATACAGGCCTCTAGGGCATACATATCCAACATTGACTACTATTCATCACAAAAGGATTATCATTTTCATTCTGCATCTTCTTCTCTCTTGAGTTTGAGAGAAAAGCTCACTAGAAATTCCTTTTGTGATGATTTATTGTGAGAAAGTGAAATAAAAAGAAAGCATAAATACTACTCCATCATCCTCATCTAATCTAGCCCATTAGATTAGGGTGTTCATCTCTTTAGAGTGAGAAAGCTTGGGTTATAGCAACTTCGACGTAGATCATCGGAGAATCGGAACACTTCAAGCTAGCATGGATCGTTCGAGTCGTGGAGCCTCTCTTGGGTCCGGGAGATCGTGGATCGCGGCGAAGGGACTTCTACTCGGAGCTTGTGAAGCGAAGGAGCGGACTATAAAGGTTGTAATCCCTCACACTTAGCTTTAAAGATGTTATCTTGCATGCTAAACCCTAATAATCTAGCAAAGATCCCGCCTTTGGGTTGTTCGGCACATGTAAAATTTTATTCGGGCATGTTTGATGCTTTATGAACCTTCACAAGTGTGCCTAGGAACCCTACAGGTTAATAGTACCGATATATAACAAAATAGATAACGAATGAGTGGTATTAAAATGCAGTTTTCTGATATGAACACTTAACTACCGGCAGAGCGGGGGCTAGACAAGCGTGGGTGCAAAATGTAAGCAACGTTTATTACATGTCATATATATAATATTACATTCGTCTCATGCAGTTATATGATCAACATCACAGAAGTAACATATGAAATATTGGATATACTAGGATGTCCGTGTTTTAAATTTAGACAGTAATGTAAAACACGGATTCCACGGTCGTGATGAATAGCCAAACCTACATCCCTAGGCCCCTACGAGAGAGGAAAGTAACCTTGCCAATTCTAGAGTTAGGAGACCCGGTCTCAATTCCTTGAGATGGTCTCCCACTGGGCTCTAGAATCTGGTTACTTGTGCTCCCTGCCTTGGGTCTATCCTAATGCGGAAAAGTAAATAATATACAATAGTGGTGAAATCATCCTCAACCCGGAATTTCCCCAATAAAAGAATATTACATACAGATTTTACATGAATGAAAATAAAAACCCTCATCTCACATAAAACCCTCGGCTATTCTTTCCCGACGATCTAATAAATCATATCAACCGCAACACATGATATCACATATCATCAACGTAAGCAAATATGCGTATCCCTAAAACTTATTGACATATAGCAACGAGATTGGGATACCCCACATATTACACTTACGGTCGCAGAAAAGAAAACAGAAAACTACAATAATTAGAATCCACAATATCCTCAGACATCATAAACCCGGAATATCTTATATTCTGGATTTCATGCCTAACTTATAAAACTTGCATTTTAGTCTCAAATTGAAAACACTTTTCAATTGGTTGTCGGATAATTCAACAAGATTCTCGGCTTAGTGATCGTGTAGAATACGCAATTACGACGGAGTTTTGATCCGAATCAAAACTTCGTGGCAATCGATCAATTGAGACTAAACGACTAGGTTCACAATATACTAACTAGTTTTCATAAAACTAATTAACCCGGATTCTAATAATTGTATCACACTTCACCAAGATTTTAAAGTAACAGCGACATTAGAATTTCGCATGCATTTAGCAAACTTAACCAATTTTTCCAAGACTTGAAAAATCCAGTGAGCTAAAGTTCCAAAACCGATGGTTTTAAGCCAATCCGGGAGTCGAAACGAACTCGAAACTTGCCCGAATCTTCACGGAGGTGAAGATCCCAAAATTAATTGTCGAATGGGGGGCTTAGAGGGGGTACCCTATCCCCGAGGTCACCACGAGGTGGCCAAGGGGTGAGGCAGACCCGAAACTGCCTATGGTAGGGCAGTTTCGGGTCCCCACCGCCAATTCCAACTTATGGTGGTCTTAGGGAGTGGGCACATCCATTCGTTCCCCCCGGGTGTCCCCAGGGTGCCCACGCTCAACCACGCGGCTTCTCAGTTCAAACCGTGAGCCCGCGGGGTGTGCAAACAACTTAAAACATCATTTTTCAAACTGTTTTTATCGGTCGTTTTTGCGTGACAAAAACGACGGATTTCTAACGTCGCTACAAGTTATCCTAATGTTCTAGCTTGGCTCTGATACCATGAAATTCGACCTTAGCACCACCATGTAGTACTAGAGGCATCAAAGTTGCCATATTTTAAATTTTATTGGGTGCTAAGTTAGACTAACAATATCTTTACTAGATTATTAGGGTTTGCCTTTGTGATGTGTTGAACTAAAGAGAAGAAAAGTGCATACAACCTTTGTAGTTCAGGTCCTTCACTTCACATGCTCCATGTAGTAGTCCCGCGACTCCACTAGGCTCCACCTGAGGCTTTGGACGAGCTTCCTCCGATGACCTTCGTGCCGAAAATGATCCACGCGAAGTCCCTCCAACTCAAGCTACCTCTACACTAAACTCTTTAGCGTAGGAAACACGCTACACTCGATCGCTAGTCAAGTGTACGATGGTGAAGTAAGGGATGTTAAAATCTCACAAGTTTGTGTTCAAACTTCATGGTTCACATCACATGTGAGGGTTGAAGTTTGAACTATAGCAATTGAGGAAGAAGAAGAAGCTAGAGAGCAACGATGGGGGTAACTCAAGAAAAATGGCTAAGTGTTAAGAATGAGCTAAGAATGAATGGCAACACTTGACCCCCACTCATTTAAGCATGGAATTTTGCAATATAAAATTGCAACAATGCTTGAATAGTGAGTCAAGATGAATAAACAAGAATAAATCCCATGTTTGCAACCATGCTCTCAATTTACACCTCATTTCTATTTTTCTCAAAAATAGAAAATCAAGCCATGCTTCATTATTATATATATATCATAAGCATCCCTGGCCAAGGACTTCCAGTTATATCTAATCGAGCATGGCGCAACATCAACCTCTAATACCGGGAGAGACGAAAACCCTCCTATCGCTCATTGCCTCCATGCGACTCGGGACTGTACCCAAAATCCACATGTTTGCACGTCTTCTTTGAGCATGGTAGGGAGGAAATCAAAACACAGTGGGAGCTGCACAAGACTCTATGACGATCTCGGGTCTACTGACTAACCTGTACCAGTGTCACCAGAGGAATGCTATCCGACGATAAGTATACTACCACATAGGAGTCCTCGGTGAGTCCTGTTCGGTGTACCTATTCTCCAATGAGCACTTGTGTACAATATTTGATGTCACACACCAATGGTTGTGGGATCAACCATCGCCCTCTAAGGGACAAGAAACATATACACTAGTCTACTCTGGAATATCTATGCCCTAGTCTCGATATTCCCTCGACTAGGAACTGATTAAAGGATGTACTTTTGGGCCACCCTGGCCCCACTAGTATGATCTCATCATAGTCTTGGTAGTCAAGTACATATCCTAAGGGCTTTATCAACATGTGAGAGCAAGACAGTAAAGAATACCAGTCAACATGTTAAGATAAAGAGTAACCAGATAACATACTATCATGTCGAGCAAGAAAGTCATCTATATATATGTCCAAGCATCCACTATAATATACATCACATGTACAATAATGGCCTCTAGGGCATACATATTCCTAACACTTCTTCCTCTTCTTCATGCCACCATGGTTCAAGCTTCAACCCTCATATATGATGTGAATCATGAAGCTTGAACACATATTAGTAAGCCTCAAAACCCCTACTTCACCATCCTACACTTGACTAGTGATCAAGTGTAGCGTGTTTCCTACACTAAAAGAGTTTAGTGTAGAGATAGCTTAAGTTGGAGGTACTTCGTATGGATCATCTTCGGCACGAAGGTCATCGGAGGAAGCTCGTCCAAACCCTCAAGTGGAGCCTAGTGGAGTCGTGGGACTACTACATGGAGCTTAAGAAGTGAAGGAATCGATATACGATGGTATAGCCATCTTCACTTCTTTTAGTTTAGTAGATATCAAACCTAAACCTAAATCAACTAGCTAAAGGTTGTAAAACCCAGAGGGGGTGCTAGCATACACTTTCACTTTCTCCCTTTGCAGGACACATAGGCTGGTCCAAGATTCTAGATTCTATATCCGCCATGACCCAAAAGAAGGCCGGTGGTGTGGTCTTTTCTCGAGCAGGCCTGATCTTGGCCCCGAAGCCGTCTCCACCGGCGAAGTCCTCCGCAGCGCCCCGGTCCCCCGATGACCGTTGTAGGGGCAGTCAGAAGCATGCACGAGACCCGGAACCCCGGGCGTGGGAGGAGGTGACCGAGGTCCCCATTAAAAGGAAAAGGACGGTCTCCCGCACGCCGTCGTCTGATATCCCCGAAGGGATTCCGGTGCAGAAGGGGGACGTCTGCTTCGTGGTCCCCTCGAGGCTCCGTCGCCGACAGCTTGCTCATGGACATGGAGCAGTCGGCCGGGGGGAACATTTCGTGGGGGAGCCTGAAAGCCCAAGTGGCCTCCATCGCTCAGGAGGCCGTTCAGGTCGGTATTCATTTAATTGTTGTCTCAATTGCGCTTTCTTAGCCCGGACACCTCTATATTCATCTGTTGCTTTTCTTAGGTCCTCCAACACTGTGCCCTCATCGTCAACATCGAAGCCGAAGAGATTGCCTCTGCCATGCGGAAGGTAGGGGAGTCGTCTTCGAAGGCGGAGGATCTGCACGTTCAGCTGCTGCAGGAGAAGGAGAAGACAGCCGCCGTTGAAACCCGGTTGGCCGTCGGGGAGCTCATGCTCTCCAAGAGCCAGGAGTCCTACCGGATCATGGACGAGTCCCACCGAGCCATGGAGGGAAAGTTGGAGGAGCTGGGTAAGCGCTGCGCCTTAATGAAGAAGGCGAGGGACACCAGCAAAAGGAAGATTGAGGCCGCGCTTGAGGCGGCGAAGATCGCCAAGCTTTAGGCCCGCAATTTGGTGGACACGCACAAGGCGTCGGACCAGTTCTATACCTACCTCGGCGAACCCTCTGCTATCGTTTAGCATGCAGCCCTTGATGCCGTCAAGGAGTTGATGCCGGAGTTTGCCGATGGTGAGCTCCGTGCCCGGGTCCTTCTTTCGGTGGAAGCGCCGCAGGAGGCGGGGCGGCTATGGAAGCAGAAACCCCGACCCCATGCTTGGTGCCAAACAAGGCGAGGTCTCGGCGGAGCCTGCTTCCTGAGCTCCTCTTTTTTTTTTCTTTTTTAGATCCAAAAAAGTTTGTAAGCCTCCAGGCAATTTTTGTAAGGCTGAGGAGCCCTAAATACCCTGTAAAGGCTTTTTAGAACAAAAATAAAACTGAGTTTATCTTCCTCTGCGTGGCAATGTTTTTCTTGTGTGAGTGCTTGAATTTGTCGGTCTCTTCCTCGATGCAAATATTAGGCCATAGGTCAATGACCGACCTTTCAGATGACGATCGTGTGTTGAGTATAACCCAACTAGTTGTCAAGTACAGGAAGGCCGGTGTCCTCCCACCTCAAAGTCGAGGTGGCGGTCGTTCTCTTAGGACACACCGGGAGACTCCTCCGAGTAGGAAGGTCGGTATCTGACCACTCATTAGAGTCGGTTCTTAGCGTTGAGTGAACAATAACCAAGTCAGAGTTGGTTGGCGTCGGTGGGTTCTCCCTTGGCGCGGTTCCTAGAACTCCATCTTGGGATGGTAAGGATTCACCACTCGGAGGTTAGCCGAGCAGGAATCTGCGCGGTTGCCCCTCGGTGGGGCGTTGATTCTTGGCGTCGGTGGATAAGAGTATATCCGCCAAGGGTCGACCAAGCAGGGAAGCTGCTCGGTGGCTTCTTGATGAAGGCTTTGATCCTTAGCATCAGTGGGTAAGGATGTGCCCACTAAGGATTGACCGAGCAGGGGAGCTGCTCGGTGGCCTCGTGATGAGGGTTTCGATCCTTAGTATCGGTGGGCAGGATGTGCCCGCTAAGGGTTGACCGAGCAGGGAAGCTGCTCCGTGGCCTCGTGAGGAGGGCATCGATCCTTAGCGTAGGTAGGAAGGATGTGCCTACTAAGGACTGACCGAGCAGGGAAGATGCTCGGTGGCCTTATGAGGAGGGCTTCGATCCTCAGCGTCAGTGGGTAAGAATGTGCCCTCTAAGGATTGACCGAGCAGGGAAGCTACTCGGTGGCCTCGTGATGAGGGATTCGACCCTTAGCGTAGGTGGGAAGGATGTGCCCGCTAAGGATTGACTGAGCAGGGAAGTTGCTCGATGGCCTCATGATGAGGGCTTCGATCCTTAGCGTAGGTGGGCGGGATGTGCCCACTAAGGATTGACCGAGTAGGGAAGCTGCTCGGTGGCCTCGTGATAAGGGCTTCGATCCTTAGCGTAGGTGGGCAAGATGTGCCTGCTAAGGATTGACCGAGCACGGAAGCTGCTTGGTGTCCTCATGATGATGAGGGCTTTGATCCTCAGTGTAGGTGGTCAGGATATGCCTGCTAAGGATTGACCGAGCAGGGAAGCTGCTCTGTGGCCCTGTGAAGAGGGCTTCGATCCTCAGCATAAGTGGGCAGGATGTGCCTGCTAAGGATTGACCGAGCAGGGAAGCTACTCAGTGGCCTCGTGAGGAGGGCTTCGATCCTTACCATAGGTAGGCAAGATGTTCTCGCTAAGGCTTGACCGAGCAGGGAAGCTGCTCGGTGGCTTTGTGAGGAGGGCTACGATCCTTAGCATAGGTGGGCAGGATGCGCCTGCTATGGATTGACCGAGCAGGGGAGCTGCTCGGTGGCCTCTTGATGAGGGCTTCGATCTTTAGCATAGGTAGGAAGGATGTTCCTACTAAGGATTGACCGAGCAAGGAAGCTGCTCGGTGGCCTCGTGAGGAGGGTTTCGATCCTTAGTGTAGGTGGGCAAGATGTGCCCGCTAAGGATTGACCGAGCAGGGAAGCTTCTCGGTGGCCTCGTGAGGAGGGCTTCGATCCTCAGCATATGTGGGCAGGATATGCCCGCTAAGGATTGACCGAGCAGGGAAGCTGCTCGGTGGCCTCGTGAGGAGGGCTTCGATCCTCAGCATAGGTGGGCAGGATGGGCCCGCTAAGGATTGACCGAGCAGGGGAGCTGCTCGGTGGCCTCTTGATGAGGGCTTCTTAAACTTCTTTTCACCTTCATGAGGTGTCATTCAATCTCCCTTGACTTGTAAAAAATCCGGAAGAGTGACAGTCGCAGACGACACGTGGCAGAAACGTACAGGCGAAGCACGACACTCAAATGTCCGCGTCGTTCCGACTTCCATTGACCGTGTAGGTGCTCCTGAGGTACGGGATGGCCGACATGCGACATCACTGTATTGGGAAATTTAAAAATATCCCGTGATTCGCGCTGATGCGCACGCAAATTTCGGCCTTTAGGGATTCTGTTGAGGCTATAAATAGTGAAGGTATGTTGGTTTCTTTCAGCGTTGCATTTCTGAAAATGGCCGGGCTCATCTACTCTATCGGAGAGATCATCTCCCGCGATGACGTGTACCTCTATAATCAGGAGTGCATGGAGGAGATGTACTAAATGGTGGTCGAACGCATAGAGGACCACTTCGGCCACCTGCTTCCCCGACGATCACCTTTCCTCCAATTGCTAATGTATGCAATTTAAAGGATGTCCCCGGGTTTGTTCAATGCCTTGTTTCCGCAGCTGCAGGATGAGGCGCTCGATAAGTTGCACACGCTCTACGTCCGCGGCCTCATCTCGAAGAACAGACATGACTGATCGGCGGCCCTTCTTTTGGAGTGTTTCCAAAATAGACAGATTGCTAACACTTGCCCTGCGGGTCGGAGCTCCAGTGTTTCCGTGGCGTCTCGGGTCCGATGACAACATCAGAGGGAGCGGGCTAAAGAGGCTAGGGCTCGGCTGGAGGAGATCTCCTCGGAGTACCATCAGCAGTGCTTTCTCGACCCCCTACCCCCCATGTTGTAATTTTTGTAAGGTTGAGGATCCTATAATATCTCTTAATGAATAAAATTCTTCTTTTCTGATGTGTTTTGTCTTCTTTTATCCTTTAGCATTTTGCATTTTATCCCAGGAATGAATCCAGTGATCTCGGAACCGTGAAAGAGAACAAAATTTATGGAAGAAGTCTCTTATAACTTAGGAGACTTAATAAAAACTACATTGCTTCGAAAAGAAGAAAATACATTCATCTGTATAGTTTGAGTTTTTCAGCGTTGTAGGGCTGAAAAAACTTCCGTCCCCCTGCATCTTGTAAGCGGTAGGCTCTACCAGGCAATACTTCGGAGACGAGGAAAGGGCCGTCCCACTTCGGAGAGAACTTGTGCAGTCTTCCCTAATCTATGAATTCGTTCCACCGTAAGACCAAATCTCCTGTCTTGAAGGCGCGATGCTTAACTCGTGCGTTGTAGTAGCGAGCAGTTTGTTGTTGATAAGCGATGTCTTTGATCTGTGCCCGGTCCTATTTCTCTAGCAAGATGTCCAAATTAGTCCGGAGCGCGGAGGTGTTTGCTTCATCATCGAAGTGTTCGACTCTGTAACTGGGCAGTCCGATCATTGCTGGGACCATTGCCTCGGCACCATAGCAGAGGCTGATGAGGGTCTCTCCCGTGGGCTTCTTCTTCAATGTGAATAAGGCTCATAACACCTGTGGTAGTTCCTTGACCCAGCTGCCCTGCCGTCCTTCTAAACGAGTTCGAAGACCTTGGGTGACGTCTCGGTTAGCAACCTCGGCCTGCCCGTTGCATTGAGGATGCGCGACCATGGAAAACATCATTAGTATGTGGTATTCCTTGCAGAACTCTTTGACTTTATCATTCTCGAAATTCTTCTTGTGGTCGGTAACGATGCACCTCGGGATTCCGAATTGGGAGTTTACGTTGTTTTGTAGAAATTTAGTGGTCGTGGTGGCGTCCAGTTTTCTGATGGGTACAGCCTTAATCCACTTCGTGAAATAGTTTACCGCGACGAGGATGTATTTGTGCCTGCCCGTACCAGTGGGGAGTTGGCCCACCATATCCATCCCCCACTGGGCAAATGGCCAAGGGGAGGTTAAGGCCACTAGCTGGGTAGCCGGAAGGCAAGGTATGCTGCCATGGAGTTGACAACTTTTGCATCTTCTGACGAGATTTTGAGCATCTTGGTGAATCGTCGACCAATAATACCCTTGGAGCAGCGTTTTCTGGACTAAGGTACGAGCCCCTTGATGCGCTCTACCGACCCCCTCATGTATCTCACGCAGGACGTAGTCGGCTTCATGGGGGTCGACGCACCGGAGCAGAGGCTGTGTATGACTTCTTGTAAAGATTTCCGTTTCTCTATATGAAATGGCAGGCTTTAGATCGAAGGTGGTGCGCTTCCCCTTGATCCTCCAGAAGCGTACCCTCCTTCAGGAACTCTATGAGGGGCTTCCTCCAATCCCGGCCTTCCTCCTGGGTAGTGTATACTAGAAGCGTTGCCTCTCTGTCTTCCACGCTGGGCCGTAGCAGGACTTCAAAGAGGATATTCCTCTTATTGTTGTCCGTATAGGAAGATGCTAGCTTGCTCAGGGCGTCAGCCTGGGCGTTCAGGTGACGGGGAATCTGTTCCACTTGAACTTCGTCGAAACCTTTTCGTAATCTTTTCACCTCGGCTAAGTATTTCACCATGAGTGGCTCTCAGGCCTCAAAGCTCCCAGTCACTTGGCTGCTGACTAGGGCGGAGTCAATGCGAATTCGGATCGTCTTCAGCCCCACTCCGGAAGCGATTTGCAACCCGGCTAGCAAGGCCTCGTATTCCGCGGCATTGTTCGACGCTCTGAACCCGAGCTTCAAAGAATACTCCATTTCTTCCTCGTTCGGGCCTTGAATGAGAAGGCCGGTACAGCTCCCCTCCTCGGTAGAGGATCCATCGACGTAGAGGACCCAATCGGGGACGGAGTCGGGTACTTCCTCGACCGATGGTCGGGACCTAAGGATGGGTGCTGATGCTACTTCCTTGTTGGGGATTGTACACTCGACAACGAAGTCTGCTAGGAAATGCGCTTTGATGGTTTTCCTGGGGCAGTATTTGATTTCGAATTGGGATAACTCCCACCTCCATTTCTCTAGACGAACGGACGACTCGGGGGAGGTGAGAATAGTCCCTATGGGCCGCTCGGTGAGGACGGGATGGTGTGTGCCTGGAAGTAGTGCCGTAACTTCCTTGAGGCGACGATAAGCGCCAAGACAATTTTTTTATAGCCGGGTACCTCGTTTCCGCGTTTTTAAAGACATGGCTCACGTAGTAAACCGGCTTCTGTACTCCTTTGACTTCTCGGACGAGCACCGAGCCAGCAGCATGATCGGATACCGCAAGGTACAGTAACAGCCCGTCTCCTTCGATTGGCCGGGTGAGCAGTGGGGGAGTTGCCAGGTGCACTTTGAGTTGCTCGAAAGCGTTCTGACACTCTTCCGTCCATTCGAACCTTGGGATCTTTCTCAAGGATTTGAAGAACGGGAGGCACTTTTCTCCGGATCTCGACATGAAGCGACTAAGAGCGTATACTCTCCCCGTGAGTCGCATGATCTCCACATTTCTCTTTGGCGTGGCCATGTTGAGAATGGCACTGATCTTCTCCGGGTTAGCTTCGATTCCTCGGTGGGTAACCATGAACCCGAGGAATTTCCCGCTAGTGACTCCGAACACGCACTTGGCTGGATTTAGCTTCATTTTGTACTTGCGGAGGATGTCAAATGTCTCGCCAAGATCCTTAGCATGCTCGTCCGATGAGGTTGATTTCACGAGCATGTCGTCGACATAAACCTCTATGTTCCTCCCGATCTGCGGTTTGAACATTTTGTTAACCAGGCGCTGGTATATATCCCCGGTGTTTTTGAGGCCGAAGGTCATCACTTCGTAGCAATATAACCCCCGATCCATGGTGAACGCGGTTAGTTCTTCATCTGCCAGGTTCATATGGATCTGGTTGTAGCCGGAGAAAGCGTCCATGAAACTGAGCAATTCTTGGCCTTCTGAGCTGTCCACAAGCTGGTCTATCCGAGGGAGGGGATAGTTTTCTTTCAGGCAGGCCTTGTTCAAATCTGTGAAGTCGATGCACATGCGATACTTCTCGCTCGCCATTTTAACCATGAACACATTTTCCAGCCATTCCGAGTAGGCCACATTTCGAATGAAGTTGGCTGCAAGCAACCTATCGACCTCGATCGCCTTTTGTTTAATCAGATCGAAACTTCGCTTCTTTTTTCTGACGAGTCGGGCCATCGGGTTGACCCCGAGTTTGTGTGATATTACCTTGGGGTTGATCCTGGGCATGTCAGCAGGCTCCCAGGAGAAAACATCCGAGTTTCCTCGGAGAAAGTGGATCAAGTCTTCGCACCGGGCTCCCATCAAAAGGGATCCGATCTGGACAGTTCGTTCCTTGTTCCCCTCGATGAGGGGGACCTCTGTTAGCGCTTCCACCGGGGACCCTCAGATTTCCTTCTGTTCGTCACGAGTATCCAAGGACCCCTGGAAATCATTTGCGCTTCCGAGGTCGTCGCTTTGCTCTTTAGTGGTGGATGCACCGTGAAGCAGATCTTGGCGATTTACTGGTCCCCATAGGTCTGGCCTATCACACCTTGATCTAACGAAAACTTGATCATGAGGTGGTAAGTCGAGATCTGAGCCCGAAGAGAGTTTAGCGTCGGGTGTCCCAAGAGGATGTTGTAGGACGAGGGGATCCTGGCAACGATGAATTCCACCGGTACGGTCTTCGTACGGCCCGCTTCCCTAATGTTAAGGAGGAGGGTAACCACTCCTTCGGCCGGGATGGAGTGGTTGGTAAACCCCGACAGGATGTGGACGGTTGGCCGTAAGTCAGACCTGCTGACCCCATACGCTGGAAGCAGTCATAGAAAAGGATATCTGCCGAGCTTCCTTAGTCGACCAATATCCTTTGAACCTCGTAGCGGTGGACCAGTGCCGTAATCACGAGAGGGTCGTTGTGAGGCAAGGATATACCATGGAGGTCTTCATCAGTGAAGATGATAGGCTCGGCGGCCTTGCTTTTCTTCCGGGGCTGGTCGCTTGTTCCCTCGACGGGTAGAAGGCGGAGAATCTTGCCGGCTCCATATGCACACCCTGAAGAAACGACCATGATTTGGTCGATCGTCAATTCGCCGGGAGGGGGATGGTTGTCATGCTCCCTGTCCGCCAGTCGTTTTTCCCGTAGGTATTTTGCCAGGTGGCTCGAGTGGATCAACTCCTCGATATAGTCGCGGAGTTGCTTACAGTTCTCGGTCGGGTGTCCCTGCGACCTATGGAAGGCGTAGTATAGGCCCTGGATTCGTTTAGCCTCTCTATTGGTGACCAGAGGGAGCTTGAAGAATCACTCGCCCTTCGCCTCCTATAACAGCTCAGTCTGAGAGATGATGAGTGGAGTATACTCCTGGAATTTCGGAGAGTATGGTTTTGTCCGGTCGACCTTCTTCTTCTCTTCTCTGCCCCTCTTCTTTTGGTCGGCCTGGTCTCTCCAGGGTAGGTTTGCGTTTACCTCAGACTTGAGTTAGATTTCTCGCTCGGTCTAAGCTTTTACCTCGGCCATGGTCTTAGGTTGTGCTAATGCAAAGGAGCGGAGCCACTCCTTGTGCCTAAGACCCGACCTCAGAGCGGTAATGACAGTTTCGTCCCGGTGCTCGGGAACTTCAAGAAGAGCGTTGTAGAAATGAGTGACGTATCCTTTAAATGATTTCTTGTCCCCGCTTTTTATGGTGAAGAGGTAATCGGCAGTCCGCTTCTGTCATCTGTTCCTGACGAAATGTCCAAGGAATTGGGTGGCCAGCTCATTAAAGGTAGAGATAGAGCGTGGCATGAGTCCTCGGAACTAGTCTCTTCCAGTCCGGATGAGAATGGCCGGAAATGCTCGGCATTGGGCAGCGTCAGAGTTATCCTGGAAGCTCATGCCCGCTGTGAATGCGTCCAGATGGTCCTTCGGGTCAGACTTCCCATCGAAGAGGGCAACCTTGGGAGGTTTGTTTCTGGATGAGACATGTACGACGAGCAACTCTTTAGTGAAGGGCTTTGTAAGCGAGTCGGCGGCATACCTGGCCTCCACGCTCGACGGGTGGCCCTCCTGATGTATACCCTCGATTTTCTTTTCGAGGGTTTCAAGACGATTGTGGTACCCGAGGATTTGGCGTGGTCGAAGTAGTGGCCATTCCCGCTTGTAGCCTGTGCCCGACTGCGACTCCGGTTCCGTTCTATCAAATTCCTCAGGTCCCCCAGTGAGGTCCTTCTTGAGTCCTCACGTCGAGTGCCGTTCGTGCGATCCCGTCGAGGGAGGGGGTGTCGGTCATGTCTGGGTGCAGGCTAGCTGACCGATACCTCCTCGGGAGGGACGGGAACGCGACGGGCCTCGGGGCGATGGGCTCTTTCATGAGACCGCGGCGTAGGGCCATGCGGCACCTAGCAGATCATAGAATCGGTCGCCGTGAGAGATCTGTGGTCGCTGGAGTGAGCAAGACGTTGTTCAATGATGCCGACGTTGTTCAGTGGTGCCAGCGTTGGCGGCGTCATCCCCCCTCTATGGAGGTCATGATCCCCGGGCAGGGGAACGACGATCCGGGGGAATAGGCCCGCTGGTTGGATGCGGACAAGGGTATCTACTATGGATGTGAGCCTATCGATCCTTGCCGAGAGGGTGTAGATGGCATTCGGTGGGGGCGTAGATCCGTCTGCGCCTCCATTGTGGGGAGGGCGGCTGTTTTTGCTGGGATCACCACGGTCTTCGCTCGCCATATAGTCAAGGGAGGAAGATTAACTTTTGATGGGTGGAAAAATTTCTTGCTTTCCTACAGACGGTGCCATCTGATAGAGGCTAGGATATCCTTCAGATGTTGTCCTCCGTCGATTTGTCACGAGCGTTGATGAACATCTGAGATTGGTGTTGAGGGTTGCCTCCTTGAGCGTGTGGATCTTAGTGGGCTTGTTTTGAGGCGAAGCCGAGCTATCTGCAAAAGAAGTCCCGAGGTGGTTATACCACCGTGGACTTTCCGACGATCAAGTTAGCCGAGGAATTTGGGTAGAGTAGCGGCTTATTGGAATAAAAATGCCTTACCTGAGTCGTGTGGGAGAGGGTTTTTATAGTGGTTACTTAGAACGAGCTGGCACGAGATCTTTGCCGTTGGTTATGCCCCTGGTGTTATGCCTGTGTAGATGACGGGATCCCCCCATTAATGACAAGATACGCTTGTTAATGGAAGGATTCGGCAGCGTAGAACGCGGGATCGGGGGGGGGGGGATATCTTGCGTCTGGCGAGATCCACGGAACCGTGGCGGAGGTGCTTGCGATTTGCGTTCTAGGTTTCTCGGTAGAATCAGGGAGTCTTAGCTCGGTGGGAGGCTCAAGACGAGCGGGAGGCCGAGAAAGCTCGATTCTGTGATAGCTCGGAGGCGAGCTGGGAGGGCTGAGGAAGCTTAGTGCGTAGGAAGGCTCGGATGTGAGCCGATGGTTGTTTGTAGGCCGAACATAGGAGCATTTTGGGAGGCCATTGAAGGTCGGGTCGTTCCTCGGGGCGGAGGTCCGAGGAATGTCTTCAAAGTATCGTGTTTTCCCCTGTTCCGTAGGTTCCGGGACAAGTCATCTGCCATGTGTCATGATCTGGGAAATTCCCACTTAAGAGTATCATCAGAAATCTTCACTTCAAGGGATACTGGAAATTTTTTTTTTGATAAATTGCTAACTAGAAATCAAACATGATTCCAGTTTTTGGGAAACAATTTCAATTTCACATTCAGGGGAAGTTAGATTTTTCATTTTCTAATTTCTAAGCAAAGATATTTTTGGAAGGTTTAAATATCTGGAGTAGTCCCATGTTCTTGTCTGAAATACCCATTAATGAGGGGTCGCTGATTTATCCTACATGTCATCTCAAAAAAGAAAAAGGGCAGAAAAAGGTACCTCAGCAGCCCAAAGATAGAGAAAAGGAGAGGGATTTCCTTTGAATTCAGCCCGCTATTTTTACTTCCCCTTCGGCCGCATGCATGCAAGGTGCCATGCAAGAGAGAGAGAGAAGATTGACACGCGTCCTCTAATTTCTGAAAGGGCAGAATGAGATTTTTGCAATTGCAAAGGGCAATAGCGGATTGAGGAAATAGCGCGATCTTGCCTCCTGCTTCTTCCGCACGTTTTGTATATATAATATAATAGAAAGCTTGCAGTGTATTTTGTGTCGGAAAAAATTTGTTGTTTAATACGTTTTATATTTGAAAAAATTGAATAAATAAAATTCTAACATGTGTAGATCACAAATTTGAAAATGAAGTTAATGAGAAAGAGGCATGCATTTGAGTGCACTAATCTAAGAAAGATAACGCTTCCCTCTTGGCACGTTTACAGTGGCGATTTAATCCCAAAATACAACTCCCCCGGCCATTTTGGTACTTCGGCTTGCACAAGTTGCCGAATCGGCGTTAATATCCTTTTCTGTTTCGAAGTCTGATGCTCGAATGCAATGGATGCAGTGACGAAGAAAAGAATTTTGTGTGTGTGTTTCTTGTTTTTGGTAATTGGTAATGTTTTTTCTTTTGCCTTCAACCAGGGCTTTATATAGCTCCCAAAACACTAACGGTTTTTAACCGTTCAAACGATCGCAACCGTTCGCAGTTAACTGCAATGATCGCAACCGTTCAATTACGAACGATCATAACCGTTCAACCTGCAACGATCATCTACCTAACCGTTCATAAACGGTCAGATCCGTTCACAAAACCATTTGTGAAAAATAAAAATGTAAACCATTTGTGAAAAATAAAAATGTTTCAAAAAATATAGTTATAATTATTTTACAAAATGTATATTAATATAATTTTCTGTAAAATGAATACTATGGACTTTGTGAACTGGAATCGGAGCGGTTTTCGTGTCCCCGCTCCCTCAACTCGGCACGGCTGCGTGAACGTGTGGTTCCACCATATCTCTTTCATTGGACTCATGTATTAAAGTGTCAAAGTTTTATATAAACATTTCTTACTTTCTTGGTTTTACCGATGTGGGACTAAAAACTTCCTATGAGAAGTTTGGATTTTTTTGTCCTTTAGTGGATTTGCTTCAACAATTCCCCTATAAAAGTTAAAACTTCGATGCAACCTATAATGACTACTATAAAATGAAGATCAAACAATATTGTATATCGGCATAAGTGTCATAAAGACTTGAACTTACACTTTGTGTAGAAATCTCCAGAACGCAAAAATATAGTAGTCATTAAATGATTATACAAAACTACATCTTGTCGATCGATCCTTTATCAAAAACACATACAATATGAAACAGAAATTTGGGTATTCAAAACAGATTACACATTATGGACATGCGTGATATCTTGATTCTTGTGAGAGTTATAAAGATTTCACCCACCCGTCCTAAGCCACGACCTCGTAGCATTCTCGCTTAGGTAATGTCTCAAGAGAATACTTGTTGTTAGAGTACCTCGCAAATAAATTTTGCATTTGACATCATTAAGAGTTAAATTCTCTACCTTAATTAACAATTAGAGCACGACGGTATCATAAGAATAGGATAGGATATAAATCCTTAAATAAAGTGCTCACACGTTGCCATTCAACAGCTGCGTTCTTCCCATTACAAAACCTTTTGAGGTTGGATATATAATGTTGGTGAATTCAATATGGGTCTAAGTCTTATTTCTCTCGATGCCTTAAGAATCTTGGTTTTCACAAGACCCTTAGTAAAATAATCAGCTAATTTTAGTTGACTACTTGCAAACATAAAAGACACTATAAAATTTTTTTTGTATTGTTCTATAGTATCATATCTTAATTGCAGGAATCTATTTGTTTTCCTTTTACAATTTTTCTGTTCTAATAAATCTAACAATCTAACAGAGATCTATTATCACAATGAATTGTTATTACTGTAATTGGATTTAGTACAAAGAGAATTTCAGATATTAAATTCCTTAACCATTCTGCTTCTACGCGGGTAGTATCCAAAGCAATCATTTCAGCATTCATGGTACTTCTAACAATTAATGTTTGTTTACATGATCCCCAATTAATTGCTCCACAGCCAAGTACAAAAACATAACATGTGGTAGATTTTACGTCCAGAGTATCAGTTACCTAGTTAGCGTCACTTTACCCTTCAATTTGATTTGGAAAATTGGAGTAAACAACAAAATAATCTATAGTACCCTTTAAATATTTGAACACTCATTCCAAAACATTCCGATGTAGTTGATTAGTGTTGCCTGTAAATCTACTAAGTCTCGAAACCGCATATGAAATATCCGGTTTTGTTCGAGTGGCTATGTAGTTTAGTGACCTTATCAATTATGCATATCTATTTTGTAATATAGGTGCTCCTTCATATTTAATGAGATGAACACTTGGATCAAAGAGAGTTGGGATAGTTTTTACATTGAAGTAATTATACTTCTTTAATAATTTCTCTATGGCATGTGATAATGAAATTGGATATCTATTTTCTAATCTATTGATTTTCATACCCAGAATATAATCAGCCTCACCTATATACTTCATATCAAAGTTCATAGATAAATATAACTTTACATCATTTATAACATTAATAGAAGAACCAAATATTAGAATGTCATCAACATAAAGACAAACAACTACAAAATCATTTCTAAAAGATTTGTAATATATACATGTATCAAAATTATTAATTATAAAGCATAGCTAAGAATTATTTTATCGAACTTAGTATGCCATTGTTTAGGGGTTTGCTTTAATCCATAAAGGAATTTAACAAGTTTGCAGACTTTATTTTCATTCCTCTTTTCTATGAAACCCACTAGTTGTTCCATATAAATTTTCTCATCAAGATCACCATTTAGAAAGGCGGTCTTTAAATCTTTTTGATATATTAATAGCTTATGAATAGCGGCCAAGGCAATTAATGTTCTCATGGATGTAATTCTTGCTACAGGCGTATATGTATCATTGTAGTCTATGCCTTTTCTTTGAGAAAAATCTTTAGCTACTAGCCCGACTTTATTTTTTTCAATACTACCATCATCCTTTAATTTCTTTTTAAAGATCCACTTAAATCCTACAAATTTACTATCATGTGGTAAGGGTGTTAGAACCCGTGTATTATTATTCTTGATTGAGTCAATTTCATTTTGAATTGTCTCTTTCCAATGTTTAGTATCAGAAAACGCCATTGTTTCTTCATAGGAAGAAAGATCTCCTTCTACTAAATAATAGTAGTAGGTATCATTAGTGAGTACTTTCCTTCTTTTAGTCCTATCACTTTTTCTTAAGTTCGATTCGGATGTTGGAACCGAGAAAGATGCATTTTGAATTAACTCATTATTATCAGAAGTACTGGCTATGTCGGGGTTAGAAACATAATCATCTACTTGTTTAGAAATTTGAGTTATGTAAGAAAATCCATCTTCAAAAAAAGTAGCATCTTTTTATTCTATTAAGGTATTAATTTTAAAATCAGTAATATCATATTTTAAGACAATGAATCTATGAGTGTTATTGTCAAGAGAATATCCTACAAATAATGCATCAACTGTTTTTGGACCTATTTTGTTTTTTTTGTGAGAAGGAATACATACTAATGAAAGGCAGCCCCAAACACGAAGGTAGTCTAATTTAGGTGTTCTTGCAAACCATAATTCAAATGGTGATTTATTTGTAGTTTTATGAGATATTCTATTTACTATATAACATGCCGATAGTATAGCTTTACCCTATAAACTTTCAGGAGCACCCGAACTAAGTAACATAGAATTAACCATATTCATTAATGTTCTATTTTTACGTTCTGCTACACCATTAGATTTAGGAGTGTAAGGAGGAGAATATTAATGTTTAATTCCATATTCTTGACAGAACAGATTTAACATATATACTCCCCTCTACGGTCTGATATAAAGACTTTGATTTTTCTTTCAGTGTAGTTTTCTATTTCGGTTTTATATTGAATCTATTAAACACTTCATCCTTGGTTAGAAGTAAATATACGTAACAATATCTAGTATTGTCAACAATGAATGTAACATAGTATTTATTTCTACCTCTAGCTGGTTGTTTACAAGAATCACAAACATTAGAATGTACTAAACCTAAGGTTTGAGTGCAGCGATCAACAGATTTAAATATACTTCTAGTATGCTTAGTCTTGATACAAATATCACATTTAGATTTCAAGTCAATAGAACTTTTAGAAATCATATTTAAACGCATCATTCTATTTAACGTTTGATAATTAACATGTCCTAATCTACCATACCACATATCAAAGGAAGACATTGTTAAAAACAACGGGACTAGTTTTATTTATTTCATTATTATAATTACAAACAACATTCAACATATATAATCCACATACACATAACCCTTACCAATAAACATACTTCCTTTGTGTAACACCTTAGGATGTGTTTAGTGGCTAATTATATGTTAATATATGGTTTTTAATAAAAAAGTTTACCAAATTGATTTTCAAATATTTTTTCAAATTAAATGAATATTTTATTAGATTTTTCTTAGGCTTGCACACACTTGTGCATGTAAACTAGGGTTAAAATGGGGTTAGGCAATGATAACCAACCATGGTGAACTAACCATTTTTTCTTAAGCTAATTTTAAATTTAATTAAGTGTGTGTTTTTTTGTTTTTTAAGAAAAAGAAAATGGAAAATGATTTGAATATGGTTGACTTGGAGGGGGAGAGAGAGAGAGAGAGAGAGAAATGGCATCATGGCAAGTGCCATGCTTGCATTTAATGAAGAGAGAGAGAGAGGAGGGGGTTTGACTTGGGTGTTATCATTTCTTTACCTCTCATTTGTTTCTCACATCTCTCTCACTCTCACTCACTCATACACACACACACACTCAGCATCTCCAGCAGCAGCAGCAACAACAGCACCATTCGCAGCAGCAGCAGCACCATCAGCAGCAAGCAGCAGCATCAGCAGCAGCATGGAGGAGCAGCAGTAGCAGCTCCAGCAGCCACAGCAACTCCAGATCTTCTCCTCCTCCCTTCTCCTTGCACCTAGGGTCTAGTAAGATATAACCTCTGAGCCTAACTCTCTAGTTTTCTTAAATGGTGTAGAATTAGCTTCGGTTTGTGTAAAATGTGAGAATTAGTGCTTGATTTGATGATTTGTGTGGACTTTTGGTTAAGAGATGTTAGTGTTGGTTAACCTAGCCTAATTAAGTGTTGTTAGGGCCAAGTAAACCTAGGTAAACCCCAGATTTCACCAAAATACCATAGGGTTTCAAATAGTGCAAAATTTAGCATTTTAAAGTGAATTCTTAGCTTTTTGTGATCTGCTTTAGACTCGGGTTGTTCAGGTAAAATTTGGGGAAACTGGAGCATGTATACTAGGTATGACCACACCACCAGAGCACGAGCCCCTAACCCCACACCTAGGCCGCCAGAATATTCCTTCTGGCTGCAATTTGCGGCCAGACACGGGAGATAGGTGTTAGGGTTTTGTGTAGGGTAGTCTACTGTGTTTTCCAGTGTCTTAGCATGTTCAATTTTGTAAGATATCACCTGTATAAAAATCTGGAACCCTATATCGTTTTTCTATTGCGATTAGTTTGTGTGATACGTGAGTGGGTTCTGTGATCCAGGGTGTCGCGACATGTCGGGTTAGTTTTAGACGCGTATACACACGTTTCAGTGTATCGTACACACACGCGTTTAGTTCGCGACGCGAGTTTCTCGTTAGATTTCGATATCGCTTTTTGCAGAATTTTGCTTATATATATGGATTCCTTGTGTGATTCCAGGTTCGCAGGCGGGTACGTCGGACGCCGCAAATAAGGGGAAGCAAGTGGTCGGCTACGAGTAGCACGCGACCAGGTGAGTAGATTTAATATCTACGGGGAAATCGCCCGTTTGGCGTTAAGCGTCAGGGCGTTATAGGATATTTTAGATTGCATGTGTTCGCATATATATATATATATATATATATATATTATAGTAGCATACTTTCTTGTTGCATATAGAATTGGTAGTATACAATTATATTCATACCATGCACACTGTATATTCACTTTTGTGCATACCTTCACTGATATATCACTACCTGTGCACATGCACCCCTTATATTCATCTTAGTGCATACATATCTTGATATATTTACCCTTGTGCACATATACATCATATATCCATACATGGGTACATATACATCGTATGGCCATATTAGTGCACATGTGCATTGCTACACTCCCATTGCGTACCTATCCATTCGCACATCCATACCTATACACATACATATGTTACATTTATGGATGACAATGACATGATTTAAAAACTAAGGGACCGCATGGGACATTTCAAAACTGGATCTTTTAAAAGTGCGGTTTTCCTTTTCCTTTACTCTTAGTGTCATACGACACATTGCATAGATTTACGCAGTGAGTTTGGATTTATGTGATTTCTGGATTTGGGAACCGGAGTATTATTTTAAGAAAATACGCACTGTTTTAATAACCCGGTTTCCCTTGATATGATATTTCGGTGCGTCCACCATGCGTTTTCTCGGTTCTGAGACGTGTGACATGTGAACCTGAATCAAGGAGCTGTATGAGGCCGATTGCGGGTACATGGTGGACCCGGTATGGTACCCCGGGGCGAGAACAGATCTGTCGTGCAGTAGACGATGAGCCTGGCAGTGGGACCACTACCTACCGGTGATTGGTTGGACCTGGCGGTTATCTGGAGGATACTGACCAGAGTCGATAGATGGATACGGGATGACCCGTACTGCCGGGGCCGATGGCCGATTCCGCAGACGGTGCCCGTGGGCCGATCCGGACTAATGGAGCCCGATATGTGAGGATTTGCGTGTCGATGCTGGACACGAGTATTTCATGATATTTTGAGTGCCGATGTTGGGCATTCGCGATTCTCAGAGATGTACAGGATTTGAGGGCCGATGAGGATGACGGCGCCTGAGTTTTTTTGGGATTTGGGTGCATTGATGGACACCAATTCTATTTTCCACGTTGATATTTCGTGTAGATGTTATTTTATTCCCATGCTCAGCTTTCATTATTTTGCATCTCATCCTGTAGTCATGATACCTGATAGAGTACTTATGCATGATTATTGCACATTCTGCTCATCACATATAGATATTATCTGCTGGCATATGTTAGAGTAGCGCAGTACGTGCATACTCGCGATTACCTTTATATTTACCTACTATTCACGAGTTGGCAACTCACCCCCGTTGTGCCACAGTGTTTGCAGGTTGCCCCTCAGAGTAGTCGCGGCAGGCTGCTTTCTTATATCTTTTGACACAGATACCACTGCGGTTGGCATACTAGCCCTTGTGCTGATAGGTTGGTTTTGTGCGGTATCTGTTTATTTTCCAGTTGTATACATCATTGTATCTAGTATTCTCCATTTACTACTTATGTATGGACTTAGAGACCAGTTGTGGGGACGATGTATATTATTGTACTCTGGTGTCGAGCTCGTTGTGAGCCGACTTTATTTATGCAGTTTTATATTCATGTTGTCTTCACTTATTTTTTTTTACTTTACTCTTTCTTCGCTACGGCGTCGTATATTATCATTGTGGTGTTGTTTCCGCCGTTGGGCGTGATTGCTCCCGTCTGGGATGCTTATTTCTTATTGTGTATCATTTTACTCATACATTGCCTTGTACCCGATTTCGGGGCTAGTTTTACAAAGGAAATGCTGCCAAAAATTTTAAAATAATAACTTGAACTTTAAGAATTCTACTAAACAACTAAAAGTTTTATAATGTTTTTACAAATTTTCTAATAAATGTTTTAAACACTATACTTTTAATGGTTTTGATTTCTGAGTTTCGTCTTACTTAGTCGCGTTACGCCTGTAGACGTCACATGGTAAAGTGCCGGTCACGGGCCGAACTTTGGGTCGTGACAAAGTTGGTATCAAAGCGTAGGTTTACTTTCAGAGTGTAGGATGACCCTAATATGATGGAGTAGGTAGCTGAAGCAGAGTAGCGTAGCGTGTGTATGTTCCGCGGCATACTCACGATACGGTACTTCTCCTAAGCTACCTTAGGACTTACTGATTAAAATTCCTTCATGATTGTATACATTCTTGCGATTCGATTTCCGTATCCTTATCGAATCCTAATTTCCTTTTTAGCCATTATACCGCCAAAGACTACGAGGGCGCAGAGAGCGGCTGCGAGAGCCGAGATTCGAGTTGAGTCGTCCGAGACGAGGACTGATCCGGGTAGTATCCCTGTTGTACCAGAGCAGACTGTTCCTCCTTCGACAGACCAGATGATGGGATCCGGTATGCAGGAGATGCGCCAGATGATGGGATCCGGTATGCAGGAGATGCGCCAGATGATGGGATCTCTAGTTGAGACGCTTCGAGATCAGCGACCCGAGGTAGCTCCACCCGTCACGGGGACCGCGATGGTATCTACAATACAGGCAGTTGCCCCTGCAGCCACGGAGGTGATTACAGTATTGCTATCAGAGTTCATGAGGCTGAAGCCTTCGGTCTACACAGGCACCGATGCAGCCGAGGACCCACAGTCTTTCATTGATAGGATGGCCCAGATATGCCGTTCGCTCAGATGCTCAGATGCGAGATGGGTAGAGTTCTCGAGCTTTCTTCTGGAAGGTATTGCGCAGAAATGGTGTGAATCGGTCGAGAAGGGCAGAGCAGCAGGTCTTCCTCTTATGACCTGGACCGAGTTTGTGACGGTATTTCTAGCCCGCTTCTTTCCCCAGAGTGTCAGGGATGCCCGAGCACGCAGATTCGAGTCATTGCGCCAGACGCCAGAGATGACAGTGGCAGAGTACGATGTACTGTTCACCGAGCTATCCGTTTTTGCCCCATACCTAGTGGCGACTGAGGAGATACGAGTCAAGAGATTTTTCCGAGGCTTGCTTACACCACTGTTCCTTGCGATCAGCACCCAGCATTACGAGACGTATGCAGCAGCTATAGACGCAGCCTTATTAGTCGAGGAGCGCCTTGCTGAGACTTCGGTAGTTCCAGAGCCGAAGAGAATTCATGCGGATACATCAGCACAGATACAGCCTTTTCGGCGCCGTGACAGACGTCTTGCAGGTGGCAGAGATTTGGGGAGTGGCTGGTTATTTAGCTCATATCCCCAGGAGGGGCAGCAGTCATCGTCGGGATGTTTCCGCTGCGAGAGTTCTTATCATCGTGTTCGAGATTGTCCTGAGATACCCCGGAGGGAAGCAGCCGTACCGCATGTCACATTACCACCTTCACCACCCCAGAGGGCGTTGTCTATTGTACCTGCTGTTGCTCCGCACCAGACTCATGCACATAGAGGCAGTGGTCGCGGAGGGTTTATTCCTAGAGGACGAGGTGGCCGAGGTGGCCGAGGCAGAGGACAGCCGGCTACCGGCAGAGTGCAGCCAGTTGCTAGTAGGGGACCGCCAGTCGCAGGTAGAGGACAGGCGCGGGTTTTCACGTTGACGCATCAGGACGCGCAGGCGTCCTGTTGTCTCAGGTACGCTATCGGTATATTCTATTGACGCACACGTATTGTTTGATCCCGGATCCACGCACTCGTACATTTCTACACACTTCGTGCCGAGTTTGGGTAGAGAGTCCGGTTTGCTTGATTAGCCGCTTGTTGTGACCACCCCTGTGGGAGAGTCGTTTGTTGCTAGGCACGTGTTCCGATCCTGTGTTGTCCGTATTGGCGAGAGAGAGTTGCCTGTCGACTTGATCCTTCTTGACATGTTGGACTTCGACGTTCTTTTGGGCATGGATTGAATGGATTGGTTAGCCACGTGCTATGCGTCTGTGGACTGCCGCGAGAAGACAGTTAGATTTTGTTTTCCCGGCGAGTCGGCTTTTGTTGTGCAGGGGGACCGTGGTGCCTCCCCTCACATATTGATTTCTTCTCTTCGCGCTGGACAGCTGTTGAGGAAGGGATGTCTGGGATTCTAGCCTATGTTTGCGATACTAGAGCTATATATGTTCTATTGGACCAGGTTCCGATTGTATGTGAGTCCCCTGATGTTTTCCCTGACGAGCTTCCTGTGCTACCGCCTGAGCGTGATATTTCTTTCTGTATTGATTTGATTCCCGGCGCGGGGCCTATTTCTATACCGCCTTATCGGATGGCCCCGGCGGAGCTTAGTGAGTTGAAAGGTTAGTTGCAAGATTTGCTGGATAAGGGACTTATTCGACCTAGTGTTTCTCCTTGGGGTGCTCCGGTCCTGTTTATCAAGAAGAAGGACGGCAGTTTGCGTCTGTGTATCGACTACCGCCAGCTAAACCGGGTTACCGTGCGGAACAGATATCCGTTGCTACGCATCGACGACTTGTTCGACCAGCATCAGGGGGCAGGATATTTTTTGAGGATCGATTTGCGATCAGGCTACTATCAGCTGCGGGTTCGACAGGAGGACATTCCGAGGACAGCTTTCCGCACGCGCTACGGCCATTATGAGTTTTGGTGATGTCGTTCGGACTCACCAATGCCCTAGTAGCGTTTATCGATTTGATGAACCGTATATTCAGGCCGTACCTTGACTTGTTCATCATCGTATTCATTGACGATATATTGGTGTATTCCCGGAGCCGCGAGGAGCACGAGCAGCACCTGCGGATCACACTGCATACTTTGAGGGAGCACCTGCTATTCGCAAAATTCTCCAAGTGCGCATTCTGGCTTGACAGCGTAGACTTCTTGGGTCACGTGATTACATGAGATGGTATATGTGTGGACTCAAAGAAGATCGAGGCCGTCCAGAGTTGGCCCAAACCCGCATCAGTTGCGGAGATCCGCAGCTTTCTAGGATTGGATGGTTACTACAGGCGATTTGTGCAGGACTTCTCCCGTATTGCTGCATCTTTGACCGGGTTGACCCGGAAGGGAGTTCCTTTCGATTGGACGGAGGAGTGGGAGCACAGCTTTCAGCAGTTGCGGACTCGTTTGACTACGGCTCCAGTGTTATCATTGCCTTCAGGATCAGGTGGATTTATGGTCTATTGTGACGCTTCACGAGTGGGGCTAGGGTGCATATTGATGCAGCATGAAAGGGTGATCGCGTATGCTTCACGGCAGTTGAAGAGACATGAACAGAACTACCCCACTCACGATTTAGAGATGGCTGCAGTGGTCTTTGCACTTAAGATCTGGCGACATTACCTATACGGCGAGTCCTGCCAGATATTCACTGATCATAAGAGCTTAAAGTATATATTTCAGCAGCGAGACCTGAATCTCCGACAGTGCCGTTGGATGGAACTAGTGAAGGACTACGATTGCGAGATCTTGTATCACCCGGGCAAGGCAAATGTAGTGGCGGATGCTTTGAGCAGGAGGCCCAGGGGCAGTCTATCTTGTTTGAGCGCAGTGCAGAGGCAGTCGTCGGCAGATTGGCAGAAATTATGCGACAGCCGAGTGCAGTTCGAGTTCACGACGATAGGGGACAGCTTGCGCATGTTCATGCACGCCCACAGTTGCTTGACCGTATACATGAGGCACAGTACAGTGATGACCGTTGTTCAGAGATCATGGCACAGATTGGACAGCGCAGATTTTCTGAGTTCGTGATCGATGATCAGGGGATACTGTAATTTTGGACTAGACTATGCGTACCAGATGCTGAGGGACTGTGGCGTGAGATTCTTGAGGAGACACATCGATCGGTGTACAGTGTTCATCCGGGTTCCACTAAGATCTACCATGATATGAGAGATGTTTACTGGTGGGACGGAATGAAAAGGGACATCGCAGACTTCGTGTCGAGATGCCTGACTTCTCAGCAAGTCAAGGCCGAGCACCAGAGGCCAGCGGGTGAGCTACAGCCGTTGCCCATTCCGGAGTGTAAATGGGAAAAGATTTCGATAGACTTCATCGTGGGTCTGCCCAGGACTAGGCGAGGGTATGACTCCATTTAGGTGATCGTAGATCGTTTGACGAAAGCGGCTCACTTCCTGCCAGTGAAGATGACTTTCGTATTTTCTCAGTATGCCCAGATATACATCGACGAGATTGTACGACTGCATGGAGTCCCAACATGTATCGTGTCCGACCGAGGCACCCAGTTTACCAGCCGACTATAGCAGAGGCTTCAGGAGGCTTTGGGCACCCGTTTGAGTTTCAGCACAACATTATATCCGCAGACCGACGGCCAGTCGGAGCAGACTATTCGGACTCTCGAGGACATGCTCCGAGCGTGCGTTTTAGACTTTGGTGGTAGCTGGGATCATCATTTGCCCTTGGTGGAGTTCTCCTACAACAATAGTTTCCAGGATACTATTCAGATGGCACCTTTCGAGGCTTTGTATGGGAGGAGATGCAGATCGCCCGTCTGTTGGATAGTGTTCAGTGAGAGCAGTATTTTGGGGCCACAGATCGTACAGGAGACGACCGAGAAGATACAGCTGATTCGAGACAGGATGAGGACAGCTCAGAGTTGGCAGAGATCGTATGCTGACAGACGCCGCCGCAGATTAGAGTTCGTAGTTGGAGATCACATTTTTCTGAGGGTCTCTCCAATGAAGGGAGTGATGAGGTTTGGACGGAAGGGGAAGCTTACCCCCAGGGTCCCTTCGAGATCCTCGAGCGTGTGGGCGCAGTAGCATATCGTTTGGCTCTTCCACCCGACTTCCCAGATGTTCACCCTGTATTCCACGTGTCGATGCTTCGCAGATACCTGCATGACCCTTCACACATGATTCAGCATCAGACCGTTCAGCTCGAGCGCGATCTTTCGTGCACCGAGCAGCCAGTCGTGATATTGGACCGGCAGGTGAAGAAACTTAGATCGAAGGTCTTACCATCAGTGAAGGTGCTTTGGCGCAGCCCGAATAGTGAAGAAATCACTTGGGAGGCCGAGGGCGAGATGCGGAAGAAGTTCCTTCATCTCTTTGAAGGTATGCATAGCTTTATATTTTAAATTCGGGGACGAATTTCTTTAAGGGGGGAAGACTGTAACACCTTAGGATGTGTTTAGTGGCTAATTATATGTTAATATATGGTTTTTAATAAAAAGTTTACCAAATTGATTTTTAAATATTTTTCAAATTAAATGAATATTTTATTAGATTTTTCCTAGGCTTGCACACACTTGTGCATGTAAACTAGGGTTAAAATGGGGTTAGGCCATGATTAGCAACCATGGTGAACTAACCATTTTTTCTTAAGCTAATTTTAAATTTAATTAAGTGTGTGTTTTTTTGTTTTAAAAAAAAAGAAAGTGGAAAATGATTTGAATATGGTTGACTTGGAGGGAGAGAGAGAGAGAGAGAAATGGCATCATGGCAAGTGCCATGCTTGCATTTAATGAAGAGAGAGAGAGGAGGGGGTTTGACTTGGGTGTTATCATTTCTTTACCTCTCATTTGTTTCTCACATCTCTCTCACTCTCACTCACTCATACACACACACACACTCAGCAACTCCAGTAACAGCAGCAACAGCAGCACCATTAGCAGCAGCAGCAACAGCAGCACCATCAGCTCCAAGCAACAGCATCAGCAGCAGCATGGAGCAGCAGCAGCAGTAGAAGCTCCAGCAGCCACAGCAACTCCAGATCTTCTCCTCCTCCCTTCTCCTCGCACCTAGGGTCTAGTAAGGTATAATCTCTGAGCTCAACTCTCTAGTTTGCTTAAATGGTGTAGAATTAGCTTCGGTTTTTGTAAAATGTAAGAATTAGTGCTTGATTTGATGATTTGTGTGGACTTTTGGTTAAGAGATTTTGGTGTTGGTTAACCTAGCCTAATTAAGTGTTGTTAGAGCCAAGTAAACCTAGGTAAACCCCAGATTTCACCAAAATACCATAGGGTTTCAAATAGTGCAAAATTTAGCATTTTAAAGTGAATTCTTGGCTTTTTGTGATCTGCTTTAGACTCGGGTTGTTCAGGTAAAATTTGGGGAAACTGGAGCATGTATACTAAGTATAGACCACACCACCAGAGCACGAGCCCCTAACCCCACACCCAGGCCGCCGGAATATTCCTTCTGGCCGCAATTTGCGGCCAGACACGGGAGATAGGTGTTAGGGTTTTGTGTAGGGTAGTCTGCTGTGTTTTCCAGTGTCTTGGCATGTGCAATTTTGTAAGATATCACCTGTATCAAAATCTGGGACCCTATATTGTTTTTATATTACGATTAGTTTGCGCGATACGTGAGTGGGTTCTGTGATCCAGCGTGTCGCGACATGTCGGGTTAGTTTTAGACGCGTATACACACGTTTCAGCGTATCGTACACACGCGCGTTTAGTTCGCGACGCGAGTTTCTCGTTTGATTTCGATATCGCGTTTTGTAGAATTTTGCTTATATATATGGATTCCTTGTGTGAATCCAGGTTCGCAGGCGGGTACGTCGGTCGCCGCAAATAAGGGGAAGCAAGTGATCGGCTACGAGTAGCACGCGACCAGGTGAGTAGATTTAACATCTACGGGGAAATCGCCCGTATGGCGTTAAGCGTCAGGGCGTTATAGAATATTTTAGATTGCATGTGTTCGCATATATATATATATATATATATATATTATAGTAGCATACTTTCTTGTTGCATATAGAATTGGTAGTATACAATTATATTCATACCATGCACACTGTATATTCACTTTTATGCATACCTTCACTGATGTATCACTACCTGCGCACAAGCACCCCTTATATTCATCTTAGTGCATACATATCTTGATATATTTACCCTTGTTCACATATACATCATATATCCATACTTGGGCACATATACATCGTATGGCCATATTAGTGCACATGTGCATTGCTACACTCCCATTGCGTACCTATCCATTCGCACATCCATACCTATACACATACATATGTTACATACATGGATGACATTGACATGATTTAAAAACTAAGGGACCGCATGGGACATTTCAAAACTGGATCTTTTAAAAGAGCGATTTTCCCTTTCCTTTACTCTTAGTATCATACGACACATTGCATGGATTTACGCAGTGAGTTTGGATTTATGTGATTTCTGGATTTGGGAACCGGAGTATTATTTTAAGAAAATACGCACTGTTTTAAAAACCCGGTTTCCCTTGATATGATATTTCGGTGCGTCCACCATGCATTTTCTCGGTTCTGAGACGTGTGACATGTGAACTCGAATCGAGGAGCTGGACGAGGCCGATTGCGGGTACATGGTGGACCCGGTATGGTACCCCGGGACGAGAACTGATCTGTCGTGCAGTAGACGATGAGCCTGGCAGTGGGACCACTACCTACCGGTGATTGGTTGGACCTGGCGGTTATCCGGAGGATATTGACCAGAGTCGATAGATGGATACGGGATGACCCGTACTGCCGGGGCCGATGGCCGATTCCGCAGACGGAGCCCGTGGGCTGATCCGGACTGACGGAGCCCAATATGTGAGGATTTGCGTGTCGATGCTGGACACGATTATTTCATGATATTTTGAGTGCCGATGTTGGGCATTCGCAATTCTCAGAGATGTATAGGATTTGAGGGCCGATGAGGATGACGGCGCCTGAGTTTTTTTGGGATTTGGGTGCATTGATGGACACCGATTCTATTTTCCACGTTGATATTCCGTGTAGATGTTATTTTATTCCCATGCTCAGCTTTCATTATTTTGCATCTCATCCTGTATTCATGATACCTGATAGAGTACTTATGCATGATTATTGCACATTCTACTCATCGCATATAGATATTATCTGCTGGCATATGTTAGAGTAGCGCAGTACGTGCATACTCGTGATTACCTTTATATTTACCTACTATTCACGAGTTGGCAACTCACCCCCGTTGTGCCACAGTGTTTGCAGGTTGCCCCTCGGAGTAGTCGTGGTAGGCTGCTTTCTTACAGCTTTTGACACAGATACCACTGCGGTTGGCATACTAGCCCTTGTGCTGATAGGTGGGTTTTGCGCAGTATCTTTTTATTTTCCAGTTTTATACATCATTGTATCTAGTATTCTCCATCTACTACTTATGTATGGACTTAGTGACCAGTTGTGAGGACGATGTATATTATTGTACTCTGGTGTCGAGCTCGTTGTGAGCCGACTTTATTTATGCAGTTTTATATTCATGTTGTCTTCACTTATTTTTTTTACTTTACTCTTTCTTCGCTACGGCGTCGTATATTATCATTGTGGTGTTGTTTCCGCCGTTGGGCGTGATTGCTCCCGTCTGGGATGCTTATTTCTTATTGTATATCATTTTACTAATATATTGCCTTGTACCCGATTTTGGGGCTACTTTTACAAAGGAAATGCTGCCAAAATTTTTAAAATAATAAATTGAACTTTAAGAATTCTACTAAACAGCTTAAAGTTTTCTAAATGTTTTAACAAATTTTCTAATAAATGTTTTAAACACTCTATACTTTTAATGGTTTTGATTTCTGGGTTTCGGCTTACTTTGTCGCGTTACGCCTGTAGACGTCACGTTGTTAAGTGTCGGTCACGGGCCGAACTTTGGGTCGTGACACTTTGGAGATTACAATTTGATTATTTTCTAATACAATTTTTGTAAGCTCTCTTAGAAAGAAGAGACACACTTATCAAATCCTTTCTTACACCAGGAACATACATGACATCATTTAGTGGTAAATATTTTCCAGAGGTCATCAAGAGCCTAATGAATCCTCTTCCCTGCACTGGTGATGTCGTATCATTTTCAAGTGTTACACTTCCCCCACATTCATCCGAAAATGAAGTAAACCATTTATTGTTAGGACATACGTGCACATCAGCACCACTGTCTAACCACCAATCATTAGATGATGTGATAAGATTTACAGTGTGGGAAATATACCTAAGAGAAGAACCTTCACCCATTTCCACCACATTCACATTTGCACTGTTAGTACTTGCATGTTTCCGTACTGGTTCGGTTTTCCTGAAGAAGCATCTGGTAGAGATATGGTTGGTTCTCCTACATACGAGACAAAATTTTTCTTTGTTCGATGGCTTGTGACTTTTGTTTTGGTTTAGACCCTTCTTAAATTATTTCTTTTTGAATTTATTGTTCTTAGGTCTAGATTGGTTTCCCATAGGAATAATTTTGTTAGAACCTTCAGCCAGGTTGACTTTATTATAAATTTTAGTACTGGGATTAAGTACAACTGTTCTTTGTTCCTCAATTCCAATGAAATTCTTGACATCAAGAAATGTGAGCGAATTTTGGCTCATCCGAAATTGGTTAGCAAAGGCTTCCCAAGATGGCGGAAGAACATTAATCAAAACAATAACTTGAAATTGATCTGACAGTATAGTTCCAGAATTAATCAGTTTCATGACCAATTCCTAAAAGTCATGAAGTTGTTTATTTATAGACTCATTATCCTTAAGGATGAAATTCCTAAAGGACGATATGCTAAATCTCTCTACCAAGCATTATTAGTTGGGTTGTACTAACGCCATGACCATCTACCATGGCCGTTTGTGGAATAAAACTTTTTCTAGGGTTTGAAACTGGCGCTAGAATAACCCATTCACCGGATCTACCATAAACCTAAACTAGCATGATAAAAGGAGCTAGCTACTATGATGGGAATTCTCACCCAAGGATCCGTGTTCTTCGGTCTTCTTTCCTCTTTGTTTGCTCCAAGTGATCTCCTTGAACGAGCTTGTTCTTCTTTGCTTGCTCCTTCGGTTCTCCGGGATTGAGCTTGTTCGTCGGTCCTTGTTCAGTCGAAAATATCGTACATTTGATATAACATTTTCCTTAATTTTCTTAAATATTTAAAGGTGTTCATTATAAATATAGAACATATTTGGGGTTTATCTACAAAATACTATTTACCATATATTTATATATTGTAATTAACATTATGAAGGAAAATATATGCATATAATATTTATATAATATTTTTATTATGCATATCATATCAAATAATCTTAATCAAATTACTTAAAGATTTATTGCCATATAAAATGATTAAGATTATATCTCTATAACAAATACTACTAACATTATTCATGGAGATATTGTGCAATATTTAGCTCAGATCAGGAGATCAAGATATTCAAGACGCCAGGATAAAAAATCTGCCAATAAAATCGTAGATTCAATACTTGCAGAGACTCGGGAAATATTTACAAAATCCAGATATCTAGAAGATCTCCACGTGTCAACATGTAGAAGCCCTAGAAGATTGAAACCCAAACTCATCCAAGATGCGGTGCTTCCGCGGTCAATAGCCCTAATTCGCGGTGGATCCACGGCCCTCTGATGGCCGTTGGATCTGAGATTTTCTAGGGGTGATCGTATCAACATATCTTAACCTATGGGATCTAGGGTTTCTGATTTGAGGGCTATATAAAGGACCGATGGCTAAAATTAGAAATCATCACCTTTACCACGAAGCAAATCATCGTCAAAGAACAAGTGATCCACGACAGGTCCGCAATTCGACATGATAAAGAGACGTGAATATCGACGGAACATCTACTTCCTACGAGGAAGAGATCGAGAGTAACTTCTTCCTCTTGTAATATAAACTCGAAGGATTTGTACTTGTAATGTTGATTAATAAAGGTAGATCATTTGCTTAAATATTTCTCATTTAATTTCTGCATTATGATTTCCTTCTCTATCCTTTCATCTTCTATCTCCATCATACGCGAGTAATTCTCCGCTTGATAGGGTTCGTAGGATTAGGGTAGAACAATGGATGAGAAGATATTTTAACTTCTTTTACATCTTATGAAGTTTATAAACTTTAGCAAAAGAATCGTTAACATCCTAATCGGGCGCGCTATCAATTTATTGATAGTCTTGACCGTGATTTGAGATTAGATTAACAATTGTTTTGTTAAGGGCTAGACATGTAGAGATCAATGAAGGGACAAGGGTTAATAGTGGTAAAACCCTAGTTTCTTCCAAGAACCCTAATCCTCATTCATCACTTTCAATCTAGTTTTAAATCTATCAAAAGATAAAATGAGTCATCTTTATTAGTCATCCATGACTACTAAATCCGATGAACCCTGCAAGCCCTCTTCTTATATATTCTACATCCGTATTCAATATAGAATCTATAACCATTCTCCCTATTCATCCTTCAACTCATCTAAAGCAAGATTAAAGGTTCCACGTATCCCTGAGGACGACCCGTACTCGTCTCGGTTAGCTACATGCGAAACTGTTATTGATTGCGGTTATTTACTACTTTACACTCTTTCACGATCAATCAAATGGCGCCGTTGCCGGGGATACATGCGTAATTTTTTTCTTGCTATTCGGGTTGAATTATTATTCAATCCATATCATAAAAATAAAACAAAACTGCAACTTGCATGTTTAACGATTAGTGTGCGATTTTTGTGAAAGAATCTGGAGTTACTGGAATGAGAAAATTGATATTCAGAGACCTTCAGAGAGGACCAGAGGAGCAAAGGAGGCCACTGTAGAAAAATTGTCAAGAGAACCCTAATCTCTGCGGCAGAACCGCGGTAGAAGCATCATTTTGGCGGCGGAACCGCGGTTGAGTTGGGGAGTTGTGCCCCCAAATTTCTCTGGTATCTTCTTCATATCTTTCTCTCTCCTCTGAAATCCAATAATTTTATTTTCTGCAGGATTCTTTGCAAAATATCGCCGCTCAAAAATCTTTTTGCGTGTTTTGAAATTGGTTTGTTTGTGCATATTTTAATACGGACTTTAAGGGGCAAGACCAAAATCCAAATTAGGTGGGGATTTCATCACCCTTCCTAGGCCCTACAAATCACAAAACGAGCAAAACGAGCATCCGCATAATCCTATATTAATTAAAAAATATCTAGACCAAGACTCTAAGGACCGCCGCGCTCAATTAGGACAGTGGAAGGTCGTAGATAATCTATCGCTTATTCGCATTTTTCTTGTGGTGTCTAGGTAAGTGTGTCTAAGGTAAGTGGTTACTTAATTAGGTCCGCTATTTTCGGTGATTTGTATAGCGGATACCTCCCACTTACCTGGCACTTACCTGGCCACAAGAGCAATAAAGAGATGGTAGAGGGTTGATCCTGCGGCTTGTCCTTTGGAAATCTAGGAGCGGTCTAGTGACTTGACCTAAATGACCTTAGTTCTAGGGTTAATTGTGCATTTTTTGTGTGATTTGTCTCACGCCTGACATTTTTCAAAACAAACATTTAAAAATCATTCTCACATGCTGCCACATGCGCTAAACCCTCTTAGTGCATGCTTGGCTGGACAGGGGATTCTAATGCCCGCATTTCTGCTATCGACTCCGAAGTCGGTACTTCTTCATCTCCTTTTTTCCCTCCACCCACCACATCCGCGATGGACGGTTCTCCATCAGATTTTACCACCACCACCCTGCCACCACCCGCAGGTGCTAAGAATCCACCGCGCATCTCTCTCCAAGAAAGATGCTACCCCGTGCGTCGATCCCTTCCTACTTGTCTATCTATTCCACCAGCCAATGGGGATAATTTTGAAATTAAACCCCACTTCATTAAACTGTTGCCCAAATTTCACGGGCTTGAATTCGAAAACGCATACGTTTTCATAACCAAATTCGAAAATGTATGTGCAATGATGGGCACGTCACAACTTTCTGTGGATGCTATGAGATTATGTCTTCTCCCTTTTACCTTGTGCGATCTAGCAGAAAAATGGTTTTATAACACTGCTGCACACTTTATTGCCAATTGGGATGAATTCGTTATTGCATTCCTTAAGAAATTTTATCCCAATCATAAGACCGTCCGTGTTCGAAGTGAGATTAACCAGTTTATCCAACTTCCCAAAGAACCATTCTAGAAATGTTTTGAACGGTTCAAGGACTTCTTCTACAATGCCCCCATTATGGAATCGACAAATCTCAACTTTTTCTAATTATATATGAGGGTATTAATCCAGCGACAAAACAGATGCTTGAGACCATTTATCAATACCATTTCATGTCCAAAGACAATGGTGAAGCTGGCAATTTCTGGAAGATCTCACTGAACAAGCTTTATAATGGGAAAGCGTTAGACCAATATCATTTAAGAGAGGTATCCATCAGCTCGACATTTCCATCGTAGTGAAAGACGAAATGGCAGCGATACAAAGGAAACTCGACGCTATAGAAAACAAAGTCTCTTCAGCCTCCCTAAACCAGGTTACGCTCCCCAAAACCGTGTGTGGTTGATGTTTCGACCCATCACATTTGAAGGAAGAATGTCCTTTGAGTCCATCGTTTCAAGGTCCAGAACACACTAATTCTAATTTTCAGCAACGACCTCGAAACGATCCTTATTCTTCCACATATAATCAGGGATGGAAGAATCACCCTAATTTTGCTTGGAACCAAAACCAAACTCAAACTCAAAATACGTTTCCAAGCCAAAATAACTATCAAAGTGTTCCTCCACAGCAATAGCAACCACCACAGAGTCAGCACCCCTTTCAATCGCAACCTTTTCAAAATCCAGCCAACAATTCTGCACCGATTAATGATTATTTCCAAACGGTTGGTACTGAAAACTCTCCGCACTCGAACGAAGCGTGGATATGTTTATTAAACATTCCATGCGAACGACGGATACTTTAACGTCTTCTATCCAAACGTTAATGCAGAACACCGCTTCCCACGATGAAAGCATAAAATCGATAGAAGCACAACTTGCACGGTTAAATGCCGCGTTGAGTGCGAGAGAGAAAGGGAAGCTTCCATCTCAATCCCTACCGAATCCTGGCCACTCACAAAATTATAATGTGAGTGTCGTTACCACGTTGAGATCAGGATGAGTGCTGAACAACCAAGTCGATGAACAGGTTGATGACGAGGAATCAATTGAAACCGCGGCTTCTACTTCTTCTCCTACTTCGTCTAGTCCACCACCTTCTTCCGAGCCTATTCTCCGTTTTCCACTAGGCTCGAACCCTCCGCCCACTTCCTCGAGTCAACCTAAAATGATCCTAACTCTAATTATGGGATTTATTCCATCTCTACAATCTTCTCCAATGTTGGACCCAACTCTTATTGATAAAGCTCCTTATCCATGCAGGTTAAGGGGAAACAGACCAAGTCCACAAATGGAGAAGATTGTGGAAATTTTTAAGCAAGTTAACATAAATATTCCTCTCCTAGATGCTATTCAATAATTTTCGTCTTATGCGAAAATCTTAAAGGACTTGTGCGCTAGGAAGAAAAAAATTCAAGTGCCTAAAAAAGTTTTCTTAGCGAGTAATGTGAGCATTGCGTTTACCCAACAAATACCCATGAAACGAAAGGACCCCGGAAGTCCTACCATATCTATTTCTATTGGGGGTAAAAATATCGATCATGCTCTAGTCAATTTAAGCGCTAGTGTTAACTTGCTTCCGTATTCTGTCTATTAGCAATTGGGGATCGGAGAGTTAAAACCAGCGCACTGCACTCTTCAGATGGCCGACAGATCTATCACCTAACCTACGTGTGAGCTAGAGGACGTGTTAATCAAAGTCGGGGAATTTATATTCCCTGTAGACTTTATCGTTATTGATATACAACCTATATCAAACCCCCGAAACAAAATCCCGGTGATTCTAGGTCGACCTTTTCTTGCGACTTCCAACGCAATAATCAATTGTCGAAACGGCTCTATGAACCTATCCTTCGGGAAGATGTCAATTGATCTTAACATTTATAAGTTGGGAAGTGAACCCTACGAACCCTATACTCAAGTATGCTCTGTCGAAAGAATGGATTCTGACAGTAGCGAATTTGAACAGCTTTACGATACTGATCTTGACTCCGCTAGTACGTTGTTGTTTGACCCTGCTATTTATTATACACATGCGGACCCTTCTATCGAGCTATCCGGGTCAACATCTAACGCTAAACCTTTTATGGAGTCCGAGTATCATCCCGTTCTTTCCGATGAGATTATTATTCAGGATATCGATGAAAGCATTGAAGAAATCTCGCTGAAGAACTCGCATTCTTAAAAGACATGGACGTTGTGATGAATCAACCCCAACACAAAGAATTGAACCGCCACCCCTTCTTCTTATCAATAACGAGAATGTGAGTAATCCATCATCATTGTTTCGTCTCTACAAACTGAGACGTAAACACATTCTATTCCACCTCTTATCCCCTCCCACTTCTTCACGTCGATAGGTGACATGTTCTTCTACCAACATTGGCGCTACATTGATAAAAATTTTGAATGGTTGGTGTTGACTTTTGGTCTTTGTAAACCTTTGTATTGACCAATAACTTTAACCCCCTCTCATAATTTTAAATGCTTAATACTATTTTACTCAAGTTTGGGAAGGGGGAATATTTTGGCTCTTGAAAGAAAATAAATTTTTACAAAATTATGAGCCAAAAATAAGTTTGGGGGAGGATTTCACTGTCATTAATTCATGTCCCCGTTACTAAATTTTCCTCCCAAGTCTACAGGTTTTTTTAAAGCTTAACAGATGATCTCAGTGAGGACACTGTTGTAAACAATTTTGGGGGAGGTTTGTGCTTATTCACGCATTATTTTGCATTATCATAAATATAAGCATAATTTTTTTTTGATAATGAAAGTTTGAAAGTGAAAAATTATATATGAAAGATAGGCAAAATTTAAGAAAAGCAAGAAAGTTAGATGTTTTGTTAAACTAAACTAGTAATAAGTAGTTATGAGCCATTGTCCCAAGGGTTAGTAAGAGAAGGAAATTACTAATCTGAGGATAAAAATAAGTCTGAAAAATAGTCCATATTCTTGAGGCCAAACATTTGAACGTTGATACCTACTATAAGCACTTGCACATATCTTGAAACTTGGGATAGTAGAGAATACCTTGAAATGCTTTGTCTAAAAGCCTTGGTATGAAAAAAAATAAAAAACATAAATAAAAAAAATTGTGAAGAAAAATGAAAATTGGTTTTGTAATTGCTTAAGGCAACATAAAAAATATAGCGAGAGTGCTTTATCACCTAGTGCTTTAGACCAACTGGTTTGGGAGCCACTGCTAAGCCTTAGGTGTTGCAGAACGGGAATAATTACGCCTCAATAAGTAAGCGCATTTAGTAATCGGTCGGTTAGTACCTGAAGAAGTATTAACAGTCACATGAACGATGTGTGAGCAATTTCATCAAAATTATTCACCGACTAAAAAGTACTAAGGAAGATGGACAAGAGTATGATAGCTTGAATTGAATACTCTAAGTGTAGGGATGTATTTTACACATACATAGGAGTACATGATCGATATTTGGATGAATGGTAGGGAAGAAGACTAAAGGCGATGTTTTATTGAGGGATGATGTGATTTCCGACATCTTTTCATGACCATTAAGATAGAGCTCATGGCAACTGAAAAGCTAGTAGCTAGTATAGTTGGAAACTCTTATTTTCAAGTTCTTTCTTTTATAGTTCTTATTTTTGTATGTAACTTTTATTTTCTTTCTTTTATTATAGGATTTTGTGGGTGCAATCCGCTGAAAACCCTCAGGAGACAACACTCCTCTTACTAGGGACACCTAGAGGTTTAACGGCTTGTTGCACGTGCTCAGTGCAATCGTGTTGCCTACGAAAGTGTACTACTTAGGTTTTTCTTTTTCTTTTTTTCCCCTCTCTTGAATAACTAGTTTTCTCGGGACGATCAAAGTTAAGTTTGGGGGTATTTTTTCAGTCGAAAATATCGCACATTTGATATAACATTTTCCTTACTTTTCTTAAATATTTAAAGGTGTTTATAATAAATATAGAAAATATTTAGGGTTTATCTGTAAAATAGTATTTACCATATGTTTATATATTATAATTAACATTATGAAGAAAAATATGTTAGGAATATGTATGCCCTAGAGGCCATTATTGTTGATATAGTGGATGCTTGGACATATATATAGATAACTTTCTTACTCGATATGATAGTATGCTATCTGGTTACCTTTAACTTAACATGTGGACTGGTATTTTTATACTGTTTGTCTCTTACATGTTGATAAAACCTTTAGGATATGTACTTGACTACCAGGATTATGATGAGATCATGCTAGTGGGGCCAGGGTGGTCCAAAAGTACATCCTTTAACTATTCCTAGTCAAGGGAGTATCAAGACTAGGGCATCAATATTCCAAAGTAGACTAATGTGTATGTTTCTTGTCCCTTAGAGGGCGATGGTTGATCCTACAACCATTGGTGTGTGACGTCAAAGATTGTACACAGGTGCTTATTGGAGAATGGGTACACCGAACGGACTCGCCGAGGACTCCTAGTTGGTATTATACCTATCGTCAGATAGCGGTCCTCTGGTGACACTGGTACAGGTTAGTCTGTAGACCCGAGATCGTCATAGAGTCTTGTGTGGCTCCCATTGTGCTTTGATTTCCTCCCTACCACGCTCAAGAGGAGTTGTGCAAACATGTGGATTTTGGGTACAGTCCCGAGTTACATGGAGGCAATGAGCGATAGGAGGGGTTTCGTCTTTCCCAGTATTGGGGGTTGATGTTACGCTATGCTCGATTGGCTATAACTGGAAGATGCTAGCCAGGGCTGCTGCTGGGATTTACTGATAAGAGTTATCAGTAGTTTCTTGAACCGTTATAGGCCAAACATCGGTATGACTTATCGCATTGCTGGGGTCTGACATTTACCACCCCTAGACATGATATGTGACATACTAGATGAGGAGACCGGACTGTACGGTAGTGTTACTGATAGGCTTCATGAAGAGCATGGACAGGCTTGCTTGTTGATCTTCATATCGCTCAATACCCGGGTAGCCGTTACGTCCAGCTAGTACCGCTGACAGCTTGTGGGTGATTGATGTGATCATCACCTACTGCTGGCGTATTGATGAGTCTTTAGAGCCCCACACAAAAGTTCCCTGGTTCAAGCGAAACGAAGTAGGACACATATGTGATATGTGTGTGGGTCTGATTAAATACGTGTATGTGATACCGTATTGTAATCAGGCAGTTATCTGTTATCGAGTTAGGTTATATGTAATATAACCAGATTATCGAATCAAGTGTTGATTTGATAATGTGATACACAGATAAATGACATTAGTCGGTCATATGTGATATAACCGGATTATTAAATCAAGTTTTGATTTAAGAATGACATATATATTATATGTGATATAATTATATCTTAACTAATATCATTAGCTCACTAATTATTCTTCATAATATATATATATATATATATATGTGTGTGTGTGTGTTTTATGAAGCATGACATGTTTTTTTATTTTATGGAAAATAGAAAAAGAGGTGGAAAATGAAGAAGGAATGGTGAGGCATGGGCTTTATTGTTTGTTTATTCATCTTGACTCACTATTCAAGTATTGTTGCAATTTTATATTTCTATTTTTCCATGCTTGAATGAATGAGGGGTCAAGGGGTTGCCATCTCATTGATCTCATTCCAACACTTAGCCATTTTCAAGTCTTGCTCTCATTTTGCTCTCTAGCTTCTTCTTCTTCCTCATCATCATGCTTCAAGTTCCAACCCCTCACATGAGATGTGAACCAGTGTTAGTAGATGTTGCACACCCTCACAACACATGTGAGGAGGCGGAAGTGGCAAAAAATAATTTTCTTGCTTGCAAAACCCACTTTAAAACTAGATCTTGTGCTAAACCATAACTAGAAACCCTATACAGAGATCTTATCTACTGTGATAGGGGTTATACCTCAAGAAAACGGTCCTTCGGGTTTTCTTTCTGCTGCAACTCCTTGGCTCCTTCGATGGTTGAAAAGAACTCGGTCTCCGGTCGCCTCTAAATCCAAGATGATCCACCTGAGAGCTATAGAACAAGCTACAAACTCTTCACAAGAGTTAACTAAGAAATCAAGTGTGCTAGAAATGATTACTTAGATGATGTAGAGATCAAGTAGTGGATTATTTTGTCTTTTGACCTATGAACCACAACACATGTGAGTTTTTAGGTCAAGAGGAAGAAGAAGGAGATAATGAGGAGAGAGAAGATGAGAGTGATAATGAAAAAATCAAGCATAAAGAAAAAGATATGGCTCATGGAAAATAATTGAAGCATGCAATATTTTTCTCAAAAATAATGCACCATACTTCAATAGTGATCCCAAATGAATATAAAAATGAATTGAGCCATGCCTTCACCCATGCTTAGACTCTTTCCAAATTCCACCTAATAATTTCCATTTTCACAAAATGAGAACCATTTATGAGGTGTCCCCTTCTAGAAGGTATTCTTGTACAATTACAAGAATACCCTTTCATTGTATACCGTATAAGTATACCTATATCCGAATTTCGAAAAATATGAATACAAATAATCCAGTAATATAATACCGGTATGCAGCTTTAACCAAAGCCTACCAGTATTATCCTTCCGCTCATCATTCCTGTAGCCAGTAAACGAACATGATCGAAACCCTGCCGTAACAATTTACGGCCTCTACATCTTTTGCCTGAACTAGGGATCCCTCTTTGTGGGACTCTAAAGACTCGACAGTACACTGGAAGTGGGTTTAACCATAAGCACGTCAGCGGCACTAGCTGTGCGTAACGACTACCTAGGTACATGACGAAAAGGTGGCCGACGAGTGAACTCATCCCAACCCTAATGAGCCTGTAAGCAACACTTACCGTACAGTCCGGTCTCTTCGTCTGATACGTCGCATATGAAGTCTAGGGTGGTAAATGTCATACCCTAGTAACTTTATAAGTCATGTTAATTTATGGCCCATAACGGTTCGAGAAACTACTGATAACTCTTATCAGTAAATCTCGACAATCCTGGCCAGTGATTTGCTGTTATGGCCGATCAAGCAAAGCGCGACATCAACTCCCTATACCGGGAGAGACAAAACCCCTCCTATCGCTCACCGCCTCCCTGTGATTCGAGACTGTGCCCAAAATCCACATGTTTGCATGACTCAGTAGAGCCGTGGTAGGGAGGAAATCAAAGCACAGTGGGAATCACACAAGACACTATGACGATCTCAGGTATACAGACTAACCTGTACTAGTGTCACCAGAGAACTGCTATTTGACAATAGGTATATATACCATCTAGGAGTTCTCGGCGAGTCCTGTTCGGTGTACCCATTCTCCAATGAGCACCTGTGTACAATCTTTGATGTCAAACACCAATGGTTGTGGAATCAACCATCGCCCCCAGGGTCAAGAAACGTACACACTTGTTTACTCTGGTAATATTGATACCCTGCCTCGATATACCCTCGACTAGGAACTAAATAAGGAATATGCTTTTAGACTGCCCAGGCCCCACTAGTATGATCTACATTATAATCCTGGTAGTCAAGCATAATCCTATGGGCTTCATCAACATGTATATAAAGATATGAAATACAACACATCACACGTTAAGATGAAGATAAAGCAGATAGCATATTATCATTTCGAGCAAAAATTGTTTCTGTACATATACATACCTAGCATCCTATACAATACAGGCTTCTAGGGCATACATATCTAACAATCTCCCACTTGCACTAAGGCCTATAGTTGGTGCAATAAGTACCCACTGTCTACACTAGAACCAGTTGCCGGTGTACCGCATGTCCAACATCTCGAACAGTTTCTCAAACTGGACTTGAGGGATGGCCTTTGTGAATGGATTTGCTTTGTTGTCTTTCATGTCTACTCTCCGTACCTCGATGTCCTAGAGATCCACTATCTCCCTGATGAGGTGATACCGCCTCAAGATATGTCTGGATTTTTTGTGGGATCGCGGTTCCCTTGCCAAAGCTATGGCTCCATTGTTATCGCAATACAAATGTATTGGATTAGCAATGGATGGAACCACCTGAAGTTCAGTAATGAACTTCCTTTTAGTTGTATGTATACCCTAGAGGACATTATTGTACATAAGATGTATATTATAGCGGATGCTGGGACATATATAAGGAGGACTTTCTTGCTCGATATGATAGTACGCTATCTGGTTGCTTTTTATCATAACATGCACACTTACAGTCTCTCTGTTACATGTTGATAAAGCCCTTAGGATGTGTACTTGACTACCAGGATTATGATGCAGACATTCTAGTGGGGCCTGGGCAGTCCATGAGTTCATCCTTCAATTGTTCCTAGTCGAGAGAATATCGAGACAGGGCATCGATATTCCAGAGTAGACTAACGTATAGTTTCTCGACCCATGTGATGGGCGATGGATGATCCCATATCCATTGGTGTTTGACATCAGAGATGGTATACGGGTGCTCAGTGGAGACTGGGTACACTGAACGTACCTGCCGAGAAATCCTAGATGGTATTACACCTCACGTCAGATAGCAGTTCTCACGTGACACTTGTACAGGTTAGTCTGTCGACCCAAGATCGTCATAAAGTCTTGTGTGTCTCCCACCGTGCTTTGATTTCCATCCTACCAAGGCACTCCTGAGTCATGCAAACATGTGGTTTTTGGGTACAGTCCCAAGTCACATGGATGCAATGAGCGATAGGAGGGGATTCGTCTCTCCCGGTATTGGGGGTTGATGTTGCGCTATGCCCGACTGGCCATAACTGGAAATCTCTGGCCAGGGTAAATGAGATTTACTGGTAAGTGTTATCAGTAGTTTCTCGACCTGTTATGGACCAGACTACGGCATGACTTATCAAGTTACTGGGGTCTGACGTTTACCACCCCTAGACTAGATATGCGACATATCAGACGAAGAGACCGGACTGTACGGTAGTGTTACTGATTGGATTCGCAGGAGTATGAGCAGGCTAGCTTGTTGATCTTCTGATTGCTCAGTACCCGGGTGGCCATTACGTTTAGCAGACCGCTTACGGCTTGTGGGTGTTTGATATGATCATCACCTACTGCCAGCGTATTGACGAGTCTTTAGAGTCCTACACAGAGATTTCCTGGTTCATGCGAAGCGAAGTAGGAGCACATTTGTGATATGTGCGGGACCAAGATTAATGCGCGTATGTGATACCGCATTCTATTCTCGGGATATGTGATATCGGCCTGGTATATGTGATATAGCCGAGTTATCGAATCAAGTGTTGATTCGGTATATTGATATTATTGATATTAGTCGGTTATATGTGATATAGCCGGATTATTAAATCAAGTGTTGATTTAATAATTTAATGTATAATTATATATTTGATATGTAAATTTACATTAACTAATATTAGCTCACTTAACCATTTCTTTTTCTCACTAGTGCATACATAATATATATGTGATATATATTAATGTATCATGTTAGGTTACACATGCAACAAGGGTGTATGAGACTCACACCATGCTAGATGTTATGTTAGGTTTTATTTATTTAAAGTTAAACAAAATTAGATAGAAAATGGATTAATGGTTCAAGCTTGGAGAAGCTTGTGGAACCATTGACCAAGTCTACTAATTTTGTCATACTTAAGATATTTATTAACCCAACCATTACATTAACCTATGGTTTAGTCTCTACAAGGGTTAGTGCATGTCATATACTCACCATGGTTGCATTTCTAACCAAATCTCTTTTGTTCATCACTTCATCTTCTTCTTCCTCTTGAAAGCTTTCTATCTTTTGACCAAGTGATGAAATTTTGTGAGAAAATAAAATCTAAAGTGAGCCCATTTCCTCCTTCATCGTCCTCTACTATATTTGCCATTTAGTTTAGGGTGTTTGCTTCACTAATCTACCATTAGTGAAGAGGTAGCATGAGCTTGAGTCTCATCGATGTAGATCATTTTCGGCCTTGAAGACTTCGAGCAAGCTTGTTCATTTGTTCATGTGAACCCTTACTAGAGTTCGGGTGTTCACTACTTAGAGCGAAGGGACTGCTACACGGAGCTTTAGAAGTGAAGGACCGGTCTACAAAGGTTGTATTCCTCATTCACTTAGTTGTAATATTTGATTACATGTTTGTATTGTCTAATTACTCTAGTTAAGGGTACTTTAGCACACTTGAATTTTTGAAATTGGGATACTTGATGCATTGAAAACCCAGTAGGGTGCTGAGGAACCACAACAGTGGTATCAGAGCCGAGCTAGAGTATTAGATGATGTTTGTTAGATTACGAAACCGAAACAACTCCAAAACTTGCAACACCAAATTCCAGTTTCTGTCGAATTTTAAATGGCCTCTAAAAATTTTTTTTAGCAACTGCAGAATGTTGTATGTGATATAACATGAACACGGTAGAATATTCACCCACCTCTCCAGATTTTGGCCGGCCACATGCATGGAAAAACCGGCCTGCTCGGCCATGTTAGGGTATTAAGGGTTGAAATTTCTAGTATGTTCCAGTATATGGGTTTTGGTGTTTCAGGTGTTGCTAGTTTTTGCTAAATTTGCATATGATGTTAACTTTCTGCAAAGGCAATTCAGAGTGTTTCGTATTCGTGGTTTAACATGATTTTGGGTTTTCACATGTTATCTAGGCGAAGTTTAAAAGTTCGAACGAATGTCAAAAACCCATTTTTCCAAGTTTAAGGTATTCAGAAAATCATGTAAGTAATTCCGTGGAAGCTCTAGAAGAATGAAACCCTAACTCGATATAATGACCACGGAACCGCCTTTAAACCTTAGGGTTTGTGGCAGTTCCGCGGTGCCATTAATGAGGCTTGGGTTTGCCCTTCTACGGTTGGTCCATAGGTGCTGAGACATGTTCTGGGTATTTTTTAACTGTGCTCAAGTGTTGAGCTCTCGGAGAATTGTGGGACTTTGATGAATCGATCAAAAAGTTTAAATTCGTCCGGATATTTATGATATGATACAATACTTGGAATCCACAATATTTGAATTTTATGAATCTAGCAATTTAGTCTCATTTGATCGGTTGTTACGGGATTTAGATGGGATCAAAAGTCCGTCGCAATCACGTAGCGTACGCGGATACTCGCCGGGTAACCTTACTAGATAGCTACACCTCATGGCCCCGACCAAGTGACTGTAGGAGAACTCCGTTGCCAAAAACATCCGTCTGGGTGCTCGCGGCTGCGGTGTTCCGCTTAAGTGCATTTCGTCGATGGTATCGGGGGTACGGCCGTCTACTAAAGTTTCCAACGAGCATTCGTTCAGGATGTCGAGAATCTTGTTGAATTACCCGACTTATTGTTGGAAAGTGTTTTCAATATTGAAACTAAAATGCGGGTTTTATAATTGTTAGGCATGCGATGTCTAAGGAACTCATATTGTTAGGCATGAAATCTGGAATATGAGATATTTCGGGTTTATGATGTCTAAGGTGGTTGCGGATTCCAACTGTTGTAGTTTTTCATTTTCTTTTCTGCGACCGTAAGTGTAATATGTTGTGTATCGCCGGTTTCGTTGCTATATGTTCAGTTGATAAAACCGCACATTTGTTATTACATTTTTCCTACTATTTTTATACTAGAAAATGTGTTTATTATAATATATGATACATATGAGGGTTTATCTGTAAAAATACTATTTTTCATGTGTTGATATATTATAATTAACATTTGGTAGGAAAATGTATGCAAAAATATCATTGACCAAATCTTAATGTTGAAATTAATATCTCAATAAAACAAAACTCCACTAATATTATTTGTTGAGATTGTGCAGAATTTTTCAGGGCTAAAAATCAAGGGAATCAAAGTTGTTAAGAGCAAACCTGCCTAATTAAGAAAGCAAACTAAGAAATCAAGTCTGGCAGAAACAAAGAAAAGATTTCCAATTTCCAAAGGTTCCATAGATCTCCACGTGTCAAAAATAGAGAAACCCAGAAGACCAAGACCACAGATCCGTACACAAGGCCGCGGATCTGCGGTCAAACCTACCTCTTGACCGCAGATCCGCCGCGTAGCAGATGATTTAGGAGATGGGATTTTGTTGGTAGAATCTCAACAGATGGCTTCCAAATTTGGAAGCTAGGGTTCTGGCTTTTATAGTATAAATATGGACCGAGAGCCTCTTGGAAAAATAATCAAGTCGACGAGATCACGAAGTCCAAGACGGCTCACGCATCCAGGCTGATCATCAACGGTTCATCTACCTCCTTAGAAGAGATCGAGAAGCAAACTAGTATTTGTAATCATTTTCTAAGGAAACAAAGTGTAAATGAGTTTTGTTCATTAATAAAGATAGTTCTTTTTCTTATTCTATTTCTTTGTAGTTTCATTATGAATTCTCTCTCCATCTCTTCTTCTCCCAACATCCGCGAGTAATTCTCCGCTTGTTAGGGTTCGTAGGATTATGGTAGGTTAATGGATGACGAAGATCCTTAAACTCTTTTTACGCCCTATAAAGCTTATAAACTTTATCAAAAGAATAGTTAACATCCTAATCGGGCGCGCTACCAATTTATTGCTAGCCTCGACCGCGATTAGAGATTACATTAACTATTGTTTTGGTAAAGGCTAGACATGAACGGAGTTCCATGTCGAGATAGAGGTTAAGAGTGGGAACCCTTTTCCCTCCAGAAACCCTAATCTACATGCATAACTATCGTTCTAGTTTTAAATCTATTAAAGGATAAAAAGAGTAATCTTTCATTAATCATCCATAACTACTAAATCCTAATGAACCCTACAAGACCTCTTTTTTTATAAACTTATCTTCGTAGTGAATCTAGATCTATATTTTGCATCAGTGTTTAACGTAGATCTAGATCCCACAACCATTTTTCAATGTTCTTTATTCCTCTTCTCTTTTTCAACACATCTAAAGTAAGATTAAAATATTCAACGTTTCCCTGAGAACGACCCGTACTCACCTCGGTCTAGCTACGCGCGACACCGTTCTGATTGCGGTAACTACTACACACATAAAATTCTACATCAATCAAATGGCGCCGTTGACGGGGATACGTGCGTAATTTTTTATTCTTACTATTTGTGTTGAATTCTTATTCGATTCATATCATAAACAAAACAAAATTGCAAATTATATATTTAACGATTGTTGTGTGAATTTTGCGAGGGGGTCTGGAGTCATAGAATTGAGAAAACAGAAAGACAAAGACATTCATTAAGATCCAGAGGAGTACAGGAGGCCACGTAGCAAATTTCATCACCTGAACCCTCTTCCTTGCGGCGGATCCGCGGCAGGAAGTGCACATTGGTGGCGGAAGCGCGGCCAGTTAGGAGATCTATGGCTTCAATCTTCTCTGGTAAGATTCTAACCTATTTCTCTCTCCTCTGAAATCCAATAAAATCTCTTTTCTGCAGGATTCTTTGCAAAATATCGCCGCTCAAAAATCTTTTTGCAAAGTTTTGTGATTGGTTTGTTTTGCATATTTTAATACGGACTTTAAGGGGCAAAGACCAAATCCAGATTAGGTGGGGATTTCATCACCCTTCCTAAGCCCCACAAATCACAAACCGAGCATCTGCATCAACCCTACATTAATTTAAAAAATACCTAGACTAGACTCTAAAGACTGTTGCGCTCAATAAGGACAGAGGAAGGTCGTGGGTAATCTATCGTTGATCCGCATTACTTTTGTGGTGTCTAGACAAGTGTGTCTAAGGTAAGTGGTTACTTAATTAGGACTACTACTTACGTAGTGGACAACCTCCCACTTACCTGGCACTTACCTGGCTACAAGAGTAGTAAAGATGCAGTAGAGGATTGATCCTGCGGCTTGTCCTTTGGAAGTCTAGGAGCGGTCTAGAGACTGGACCTAGGTAACCTTAGTTCTAGGGTTGTTTGTGCACTTTTGTGTGATTTGTCTTGAGTCCCACTTTTTTCAAAACAAACTAATTTTAAATCACACACACTGCCACTTGCGCTAAACCCGCTTAGTGCATGCTCGGCTGGACACGGGATTCTAGTGCCCTTCTTGTCCGCGTTCCTGCTATCGACGCCGAAGTCGGTACTTCTTCATCTTCTTTTCCCACACCACAAACCACATCAACCGAGATGGACGGTACTTCATCAGATTATAACACCACACTGCCACCGCCCGTAGGTGCGCAGAATCCACCGCGCATTTCTCTGCAAAAGAGATGCTATCCTATCCGTGGTCCCCTTCCTACTTGTCTATCCATTCCACCAGCTAACGGGGATAATTTTGAAATTAAACCCCACTACATCAATCTGCTGCCTAAATTTCACGGGCTTGAGTCGGAAGACGCGTGCGTTTTCATCACCAAATTTGAAAACGTATGCGCAATGATGGGTACTTCACAATTGACTGTGGATGGTATGCGCTTACGTCTTCTCCCATTCACTCTGTGCGACTTGGCAGAAAAATGACTTTATAATACTGCCGCACACTCTATCACTAACTGGGATGAATTCGTAATTGCATTTCTTAACAAGTTTTACCCAAACCATAAGACTGCCCATATCAGGAGCGAGATCAACCAGTTCACCCAGCTTCCCAATGAACCATTTTGGAAGTGCTTTGAACATTTCAAAGATCTGCTTGTCCAATGTCCTCATCATGGAATCAATAGATGGGATTTATGCCGAGTTATATATGAAGGCATTAATCCAGTGGCAAAGCAGATGCTTGAAACAATGTGTCAATGCAATTTCATGTCTAAAGATGACGGTGAAGCATGGAAATATCTGGAAGACCTTGCTGAAAACACTTTGCAGTGGGAAAGCGTAAGACCACCTTCATCTAGGCGAGGTATTCATCAGCTCGATGTTTCCATCGCAGTAAAAGCCGAAATGGCAGCGATGCAGAAGAAACTCGACGCTATTGAGAACAAATTTTCATTAGCCTCCCTAAACCAGGTTATGCTTCCCAAAACCGCGTGTGGTTGCTGTTCAGATCCTTCACACTTAACGGAAGAATGTTCTATGAATGCACCGTTTCAAGGTCACGAGCAAATTAATGCTTCTTTTCAGCAGCGACCTAGAAACGATCCTTATTCTTCCACGCACGATCAAGGATGGAGGAATCATCCTAACTTTGCTTGGAACCAAAACCAACAAAGCAATTATCAAAGACCTCCTCCACAGCAACCACAAGCACAAAGTCAGCACCCCTTTTAGTCACAAAATTTTCAAAATCCGGCCAACACTTCTGTACCACAATTGGCCGGTACTGACAACTCTTCACTCGCACAAACTTTGTATATGTTTATGAAACATTCCATTCAAATGTCGGCTGATATGAAGTCTTCTATTGATACCCTAACGAAAGACTCCGCCTCCCACGGTGAGAGTATTAAATCAATAGAAAACCAAATTGCACAGTTGAACGCCGCAATGAGTGCGAGAGAGAAAGGGAAACTCCCATCTCAACCCATACCTAATCCTGGCTACTCACAAAGTTATAATGTGAGTGCCGTTACTATGTTGAGATCGGGAAAAGTGCTGAATAACCGAGTGGGTGAGCAATATGATGATGTTAGTGACACCAATGATACCCCAGCTTCTTCTTCTTCCCCTAATTCGTCTAGTCTCCCACCTTCATCCGAGCATATTCTCCGTTTTCCCCAAGGCTCGAACCCTTCGCCCATTTCCTCGAATCTACCTTAAACGATCCCCACTCCAATTCTGGGATCCACTCCATCCCCAAAATCCTCTCCAATGTTGGACCAAATCCTTATTGATACAGCACCTTATCCAAACAGGTTAAGGGGCAACAGACCAAGTCCACAAATGGAGAAGATTGTGGAAATTTTTAAGCAAGTTAACATAAACATTCCTCTCCTAGATGCTATTCTGCAAGTTCCGTCATATGCGAAAATCCAAAGGACTTGTGCACTAGGAAGAGAAAAGTTCAAGTACTTAAAAAGTTTTCCTTGCGAGTAATGTGAGCACTGCTTTTACACAACAACTACCCAAGAAACGAAAAGACCCCGAAAGTCCTACAATTTCTATTTCTATTGGGGGTAAAAATATCAATCGTGCTTTGCTCGATCTTGGTGCTAGTGTTAACTTGCTTCCGTATTCTGTTTATGAGCAATTAGGGATCGGAGAGTTAAAACCTGCGCATTGCACTCTTCAGATAGCCGATCGATCTATTACCGAACCTAGGGGTGAGCTAGAGGATGTGTTAATCAAAGTCGGGGAATTCATATTCCCTATGGACTTTATTGTTTTAGATATACAGCCTGTGGCAAACCCACGCAATCAAATCCCGGTGATACTCGGTCGACGCTTCGTAGCAACTTCCAACGCAGTTTTCAATTGTAGAAACGGCTCTATGACCCTATCCTTTGGAAAGAAGTCGATTGAGCTTAACATTTACAAGTTGGGAAGTGGACCCTCCAAACCCTATGCTCATGTGTGTTCTATCGAATTAATGGATGTCGACAGCAGCGAATTTGATCAACCTCATGATACTGACTCTTTTCATATGTTGTTGCTTGACCCAACCATGTATTATACATACACGGACTCTTCCACCGAGTTTTCCGGGTCAACATCTAACGCTGATGAGGATCTTTTTATAGAGTCTGACGATCACCCCATTTTTTCTGATGACATTATTCTTCGGGGTATCGACGAAAGCTTTGAGGAAATTTTCGCTGATGAACTCGCATTTTTACAAGACACGGGTATTGAGATGAACCAACTCCAAGATAAAGAAATTGAACCTCCACCCCTTCTTCCGGACAATCACGATAATGCGAGTAATCCATCATCACTATCACTGTGACGTCTCTCCAAATTGAGACGCAATCCTTTTCCATTACACCTCTTATCACCTCCCCACTTCTTCACGTCGAAAGGTGACATGTTCTTCCACCAACCTTGGTGCTTCATCGATAAAATTTTTGAATGGTTGGTGTGGACTTTTGGTCTTTGCAAAGCCTGGCATTTGACCAATAACTTTGACCCCCCTCGTGTGATTTTAAAAGATTAACATTGTTTAACTCAAGTTTTTTTTTTGGGGGGGGGGTTATATTTTGGCTCTTGAAAGAAATTTTTATAAGATTGTGAGCCAAAAATAAGTTTGGGGGAGGATTTCACTTTCATTATTTCTAGTCCCCTTTTTCCTCCCAAGTCTACAGGTTTTTGAGCTTAACGAATAACATCAGTGAGGACACTACTGTAAATAGGTTTGGGGGAGGTTTGTGCTTATTTACGCATCAATTTGCATCATATTTTGCATAAGCACAACATTTTCAAAAATTTTAAAAATTTTCTTTTATAATAAAAGATTAGAAAGTGAAAAATTATATTTAAAAGTTAGGAATAGTTCAAGAAAACCAAGAAAATTAGAAGTTTTCTTAAACGAACTAGTAATAAGTAGTTATGAGCCGTTGTCCTAAGGGTTAGTAAGATGAAGGAAGTTACTAATCTGAGGATAAAAATAAGTCTGAAAAATAGTTCCTATTCTGGAAGCCAAACATTTGAACGTTTATACCCTACTATACGCACTTACACACTTCTTGAAACTCGGGATAGTAGAGAATACCTTGAATTGCTCTTGTCTAAAAGCCAAAGTATGAAGGAAATAATAAATGCAGAAAATATAAAATTGGTGAAGAAAAATGAACACTGGTTTTGTTATCGCCAAGGCAGCAATAAAAAAATATAGCGAGGGTGCTTCATCACCTAGTACCTTAGACCAACTGGTTTGGGAGTCACTACTAAGCCTTAGGTGGTGCAAGACGAGGAAAATACTATCACCTAATCAGCAAGCACATAAGTAATCGGTCGGTTAGTACCTCAAGAAGTATTAACGGTCGCATGAAAATTGTGTGAGCAAATTCAACTAAATATTCATTCATCTTAAAAAGTACTGAGGTAGATGGACAAGAGTATGATAGTTTGAATTGAATTCTCCGAGTGTAGGGATGTTCTATTCACACACGTAGGGGTACATGATTGAGGTTTGGATGAAAGGTAGGAATGAAGAATAAAGACGATGTCTTATTGAGGGATGAAGTGATTTCTAACATCTTTTCATGACTATTAAGATAGGGCTCATGACAACTGAAAAGCTAGTGTAGTTGGAAACTCTAATTTTTCAAAGTATTTCTTTTATGGTTCTTATCTTTATATGTAAATTTCACCATCTCTCTTTTATTATAGGATTTTGTGGGTGTAATCCGCTGAAAACCCTCAGGAGACAACACTCCTCCTACTAGGGACACCTAGAGGTTTAACGGCTTGTTGCACGTGCTCAGTGCAATCGTGTTTGCCTACGAAAGTGTGCTTAGTTTTCTACTTTCTTTTTCTCCTTCTCTTGAATAAACTAGTTTGCTCGGGACGATCAAAGATAAGTTTGGGGGTATTTGTTCAGTTGATAAAACCGCACATTTGTTATTATATTTTTCCTACTATTTCTATACTAGAAAAGGTGTTTATTATAATATATGATACATATGACGGTTTCTCAGTAAAAATACTATTTTTCATGTGTTGATATATTATAATTAACATTTGGTAGGAAAATGTATGCAAAAATATCATTGACCAAATCTTAATGTTGAAATTAATATCTCAATAAAACAAAACTCCACTAATATTATTTGTTGAGATTGTGCAGAATTTTTCAGGGCTAAAAATCAAGGGAATCAAAGTTGTTAAGAGCAAACCTGCCTAATTAAGAAAGCAAACTAAGAAATCAAGTCTGACAGAAACAAAGAAAAGATTTCCAATTTCCAAAGGTTCCATAGATCTCCACGTGTCAAGAATAGAGAAACCCAGAAGACCAAGACCACAGATCCGTACACAAGGCCACGGATCCGCGGTCAAACCTACCTGTTGACCCCAGATCCGCCGCGTAGCAGATGATTTAGGAGATGGGATTTTGTTGGTAGAATCTCAACAGATGGCTTCCAAATTTGGAAGTTAGGGTTCTGGCTTTTGGAGTATAAATATGGACCGAGAGCCTCTTGGAAAAATAATCAAGTTGACGAGATCACGAAGTCCAAGACGGCTCATGCATCCAGGCTGATCATCAACGGTTCATCTACGTCCTTAGAAGAGATCGAGAAGCAAACTAGTATTTGTAATCATTTCCTAAGGAAACAAAGTGTAAATGAGTTTTGTTGATTAATAAAGATAGTTCTTTTTCTTTTTCTATTTCTTTGTAGTTTCATTATGAATTCTCTCTCCATCTCTGCTTCTCCCAACATGCGCGAGTAATTATCCGCTTGTTAGGGTTCGTAGGATTATGGTAGGTTAATGGATGATGAAGATCCTTAAACTCTTTTTACGTCCTATAAAGTTTATAAACTTTATCAAAAGAATAGTTAACATCCTAATCGGGCGCGCTACCAATTTATTGCTAGCCTCGACCGCGATTAGAGATTAGATTAACTATTGTTTTGGTAAAGGCTAGACATGAACGGAGTTCCTTGTCGAGATAGGGGTTAAGAGTGGGAACCCTTTTCCCTCCAGAAACCCTAATCTACATGCATCACTGTCGTTCTAGTTTTAAATCTATTAAAGGATAAAAAGAGTAATCTTTCATTAATTATCCATATCTACTAAATCTTAATGAACCCTACAAGCCCTCTTTTTATATAAACTTACCTCCGTAGTTAATCTAGATCTATATTTTGCATCAGTTTTTAACGTAGATCTAGATCCTACAACCATTCTTCAATATTCTTTATTCCTCTTCTCTTTTTCAACACATCTAAAGTAAGATTAAAATATTCAACGTTTCTGTGAGGACGACCCGTACTCATCTCGGTCTAGCTACGCGCGACACCGTTCTGATTGCGGTAACTACTACACACATAAAATTCTACATCAATCACTATACGTCAACGACACTTGGGATACACATATTTACTTACGTTGATGACATGTGATGTTATGTGTTGCTGTGATATGTTATATTGGATCGTCGTGTTTGAATAGCCAGGGGTTTTTATGTGAGATGAGAGTTTTTCATTTTCATTTATGTAAAAACCTGTATGTAATATTCTTTTATTGGGGCACTTCCGGGCTGAGGAAGATGTCACCGTTGATGTATATTATTTACTTTTCCGCATTACGATAGACCCAAGGAGGGGAGCACAAGTAACCGGGTTCTAGAGTCTAGTGGGAGGCCATCTCGAGGCAGTATAATACGCGGCGGAACCGCGGCAGAAGCATGCCTTCTGCGGCGGTTCCGCGGCGCAATGATGACGTCATCAATATTTGTTTGCACAGTAACTCCTATTTTATTATGCTGGATTTTCTGGGAATTTTTAATATTTATTCAAGAGTTGAATTTTCTGGGGTTGTTTTGGGGATTCGATGATTCGATCGGATTATCAGATTTTGTCTATGTGTATTTTCCGGATAAATTTTAGAAACTGTTAAAAAGTTCGAACGGATATCAATAACTCACTTTTTCCCCTGTCGGAAAATTTTTCAAAAGTTGGATTTTTTCTCGTGTTTAAGAATGTTCTAAGTCATGCAAGTAACTCGGTGGACCCTCTAGAAGACAACAAACCTTAACTCGATTATGTGACCGTCTTGAACTGCCTTTTGAACCTTAGGGTTTGTGGCAGTACGGCGTGCCACATGTGAGGCTTTGGCTTGACCCTTCTACGGCTGGACCATTGGTACTGTGGCATGTGATGGATGTTTTTAAACTGATTTCAAGTGTTGAGATATATTGGGGAAATCTTGGGTGCTTGATGATTTGATCGGAAAGTTTAACTTTTTCTATTTATCTGGAATGTGATACAATAATTGGAATCCACAGGTAGTTATGAGATAACTAATTTGAATATTATAAACATAGCAGTTTAGTCTCAGATGATCGGTTGCCACGGATCAAAAGTCCGTCGCAATCACGTAGCGTACGCGGATACTCGCCGGGTAAACTTAATAGACAGCTACACCTCTTAGCCCCGACCAAGTGACTGTAGGAGAACCCCGTCGCCGAAAGCATCCGTTCGGGTGCTCGCGGTAGCGGTGTTCCTCCTTGGTGCACTTTGTCGACGGCTTCAGGGGTGCGGCTGTCTACTAAAGTTTGCGACGAGCATTCGATCAGGACGTCGGGAATCCTGTTGAATTGCCCGACTTGATATTGAAAAGAGTTTTCGATAATGAGACTAAAATGCGGGGTTTATAATTGTTAGGCATGTGATGTCTAAGGAATTCATTTGGTTAGGCATGTGATGTCTAAGGAGATTGCGGATTCCAACTGTTGTAGTTTTACACTTTCTTTTCTGTGACCGTAAGCGTAGTATGTGGTGTATCGCCGGCTTCGTTGCTATACATCAACGACAATCGGGATACGCATACTTGCTTACGTTGATGATATGTGATACTATGTGTTGTTGTGATATGTTGTATTGGATCGTCGCGTTTGAATAGCCGGGGGTTTTATGTGAGATGAGAGTTTTTCCTTTTTCATTCATGTAAAATTCATCTGTATGTAATATTCTTTTATTGGGGCACTTCCAGGTAGCGGAAGATGTCACCGTTGTATATTATTTACTTTTCCGTATTAGGTAGACCCAAGGTGGGGAGCACAAGTAACCGGGTTCTAGGGTCCAGTGGGAGACCATCTCGAGGTGTCGAGACCGGGTCTCCTAACCCTAGAATTGGCAGTGTTACTTGCCGCTCTCGTAGGGGTCTAGGGATGTGGGTTTGGCTATTCATCGCGACCGTGGAATCCGTGTTTTATACAGGCTCGTATTGAAAACACGGACGTCCTAGTATATCCAATATTTCATATATGTTCTTCTGCTGCAATGTTCTGTGATGAGATCATATTACTGCCTGTGACGAATGTTTATATTATATATATGAGATATATGTTATATTGCAGATTTCGTTTCAAAAGAGATGCTTATGAAGCATATTAAAATGGGACTTCATTAATGAGATTAATGAAATAAAAGAAACCTAAGATGTTGTAGAAACTTGTTTAAAAACTGGTAGCTCTAGTTCTTGCTTTGCATAGCAGTGTTCCTTGTAGAACATCCAGCACCTTATTCGATAAGGAAAGGACCGAGATCCCTTCACCGGGAGTGACTCCTTTAGCAATAACTGGTAGATGCTACAAACTCGGTTTGTCTTTTGATTGCTTCTATAGTTCTTGCTTTGCATAGTGGTATTTGTGAAATATCCTGCACCTTATTCGATGAGGAAAGGGCCGACGATCCCTTCACCGGGAGTGACCCCTTTAGAAAAACTAGAAAAGCCTCAAAAACACTCCATTTAAAATCACTCGATTCTACAACGATATCAAGTTCATTACGCTCAGGGTTTTCTGAAAAACTGCGTAGCCCTCCGTCATTTCAGATAGATATTATTTAGTATTCGTGCTATGTTTGTTGACTTAGTTAAGGCATAGTGTACGGTAGCTAAGTAATGTTTATCTGCTAAAACATGAGATGCGATTGGATTAGGGTATTCGTACGGCTTTGTTGACTCAGTTAAGGGTCGTACGGGTGGGTTTAATTCAATCGGGAAATGTACGGGTTGAACTTGACTTGAGATTTATGATTTGTTGACTTAGCTAAGGTCATAGATCGCTAGGGGCAAAATATTATTGGGAATTTCAAGTGTTGAAATTTGCAATGAGATTGCATACCTTCTATAAGATAGTTGGATCCCGATACCCGCTGCGAGTAAGAGTTACTCCTGGGAGAGTTTTACACATTACAATTAGCCGATCAAGTAGGTGTCTAGAAAGGTGTTAACGGGGTTACGCCTCTGGGAAAACGAGGTTTACTTTAATTAGGTTCGTGCGAAAGCACGGGGGACCTCCCTCAAAGTACCGACACTGGCCTGGCTGAAAGATTGGCGAACTTGTACCGTGTAATTAATCCCGGCTAGTCTTTCCTTTTAGGGTTTGAAGGAAGATTTGACTAAAACAGTGGGAGACATCCTGATTAGATATATTATATAACCAATCTAATCTTGCAAGAGCATACACTGAGTGTTTTCTTCTCTCTCTCTCCAGGTAGCGACCATATCACGCCTTAATCAAGATAATAATACGGATATATTGACCGAACCCGCTTGTTATACTGAGCTGGGGAACGTTGGTCCCGCTCCAACTTATAATTGTTATAAGACAGAGCAGGAAATTGGGGAATACCAGATTTCCCGTACCGCCCAAACGAAGAAAGTGCATGTTGATGCATCATCTTCGGGTGTGTTCATTACACAGAACTGTTTCTCAGTATCCTTTACGTCCTGGGTATGTGATACCGGATCAGGATCCCGTATATGTAATCTGTTACATGGGCTACAGATAGGTACAGAACTGAGAACGGGTGATAAGTTTCATGAGACAGAAAACGGTGCAAGTGTTGCAGCCAAGTCTGTTGGTCACTGTCACCCTGTATTACCGGAATACATTGATTCTGAACAAATGTTATTAGATACCGAACCTGATATACAAAATCATATCAGTCTCTTTATTAGTAAAGAAGTGATATAATTTTGTATAGTTGGATAATGTTTTGAACATTTCCTATATCAAGAGTTGATCAGTTCAGGCACGTTATCTAAAAGCATTGATGTTCTAAATCAAACTACAGTTCTTTGTATACGGAACACACACAAGAGGAAGAGTTCAGAAATGAACGAATCCTTCTTGAGGCATTGTAGACTAGGTCATATCAATGCGACCCGACTGGCTGAAGTTACATATAGATGCATATTTAAATTAGTTTGAATTTACATCTTGTGAAACTTGCCGGTCATGTCACAAAGATAAGATGACCACAGCTCTGTTTATTGGAAACAGAGAAAGAGTTAGTGAACTCTTGGGATTGATACATGTTGATGTATGTAAGGTCCCCTGTCTACACATGCCAAGATCGGTTCTTTCTACTTCATTACATTCTCTGATAATCTCTCAAGATTCAGACATATGTTTCTGTTGAAACACAAGTCCGAAACTTTTGAGATATTCACAGAATATAAGTTAGAAGTAGAGAACCAAATATGGGTATAAGTATTATGTCCTTTGATGAGATCAAGGAGCAGAATACTTGAGCACGGAATTCCTGGACTATTCTAAAGGAGAATGAGATTCTCTCTCAGCATTACTCCTCCGAATACACCATAGCACGATGGTATATCGGGGTGGAGCAATAGCACCCTATTTGATATGGTGTGCTCTATGATGAGTACTACTGAGTTTCCTATTTCCTTTAGGGAGTTATGCACTTGTAAAGTTGCATACCTATTGAATAGGGTTCAAATCAAATCAGTTGCCTACCACTTCATATGTGATATGGAAAGGGAAGAGCCCATATCTTAAGTTTGTTAAGATTTGGGGTTGTCCGGCCTATGTCTAAAAGCAAAATCCGGACAAGCTCGAGGCAAGGTCTGTTATGTAGAACTGGAAATGTTCCAGCTATACAAAATGCAGCTGATGATTTGGTAGAACCAAAGGATTCAATAGTTTCCAACGAACCTCAGCCTCTCCGCCGATCTAGTAGGGTTCCTCACCCACCTGAGAGATACTTCGGTTTCTCTATGACAGTGGGAGCGAGGATTGCATCATGAGATGATGACCCAACTAGTTTCGAGCTGGCCATCAGGAGTGGGACTCTGTAAGAATGGCTGGATGCTTATCGATCTGAGATGGAATCCTTATACACCAACAAAGTATGGACTTTGGTTGCTTTATCTGAAGGGTTAAATCCCCATCAGGAGCAAGTATATCTTGAGAAGATTACTTGGTGTACATGGAAAGGTTGAGACTTTCAAAGCTAGACTTGTTAAAGGTTTGCATCATAGACCAGGTATGGATTATGTTGAAACCTTTTCTAAGGATCTATGCTTAAGTCCATCCAGATCCTACTTGCCACGGCTACATACCATGACTACGATATCTGGTGGTTGGGTGTCATGACTGCTTTTATAAATGATGTTTTAGAAAAGAGCGTCTATAAGTACACAGCCAGAGGGCTTCGTAGACAGTGGGAGCAGCGGAAACGTGTGCAAGATGTTTTATATGATAAAACAGGCATCGCGGAGTTGGAACATCTGTTTTGATGTGGTAGTCAAAGAGTTTGACTTCATCAAAATGGTAGATGAACCTTGTATATACAAAAAGATAGTAGAGAGTATGGTGGTGATCCTCGTAGAGTACGTGGATAACATACTCTTGATAGGGAAGGAGTTTCCTATGCTACGCTCGGTCAATCTCCGCTTATCACAAGGATTCTCCATATAGGATCAAAGTGATACCTACTAAATCCTAGGTTTTGGATCTATGAGATAGATCTAATTGGATGTTAGGATACTCACTAGTTGTAGTGAGATGGTATCAATCGATCCTGGGGAGAATCACTGGAAAGGTTCCAGGCTGATAAGGACGACTGAATGTCAGTCGCAGGCATTGTCTATACCCTCCTTGGAGGGACGGTATGTTAGAAGAGTTCCAAGCTAGATACCGTGACATACTAGACGATTAAAGACAAGATACATCGTTACCAAGGATGCTACCAAAGAGGCAGTCTGGATATATATAAGTTCATAAGATGAACTTCGTTCCTACCATTGTGTGACAATGGAGTTGTGGCTTTAGCCAAGGAACTACCATCCCATCACAAATCCAGATATAATTCTTAGGCAGTATCACCTGATCGTGGAGATGGTTGATCTCTAGGGAGATCAAGGTTAGGAGAGTAGACCCAGAGGACAACAGCGCGGATCCACTCACAAAGGCCTTTTTCCCAGTAGAGACTTTTATGGGATGGTTGAGTATGAGATACTTCAACCGCAGCTAATTGTTGGGTATGTGATCCCACAATAGATGGCCCTAGTGCAAGTGGGAGATTGTTAGTTATATGTATGCCCTAGAGGCCATTACTGTACATACGATGTATATTGTAATGGATGCTTGGACATATATAGGGAGGACTTTCTTGCTCGACATGATAGTATGCTATCTGGTTGTACTTTATCTTAACATGTACTCTGATTGTCTCTATGTTACATGTTGATAAAGCCCTTAGGATGTGTACTCGACTACTGGGACTATGATGAGATCATACTAGTGGGGCCATGGTAGTCGACGAGTACATCCTATAACAGTTCCTAGTCGAGGGTGTATTGAGACAGGGCATCGATGCACCAGAGTAGACTAGCGTATACGCATCTTGACCCATATGATGGGCGATGGATGATCCCATATCCATCGGTGTTTGACATCAAGGATGGTGTACGGGTGCTCAATGGAGACTGGGTACACTGGACGGACTCGCCGAGAACTCCCAGATGGTATTATACCATACGTCAGATGGCAGTTCTCCGGTGACACTGGTACAGAGTAGTCTGTTGATCCGAGATCGTCATAGAGTCTTGTGTGATTCCCACTGTGCTTTGATTTCCATCATACCACGTCCAAGAGGGCGTGCAAAAAGGTGGCTTTTGGGTACAGTCCCGAATCACATGGAGGCAATGAGCGATAGGAGGGGATTCGTCTCTCCCGGTATAGGGAGTTGATGTTGTGCTGTGTTCGATTGGCTATAACCGGAAATCCCTGGCCAGGGTTGCTGAGATTTACTGGTAAGTGTTATCAGTAGTATCTCGAACTGTTATAGACCTCATATCGACACGACTTATCGAGCTACTGGGGTCTGACATTTACCACCCCTAGGCGAGATATGCAACATATCAGACGACGAGACCGGACTGTACGGGAGTGTTACTGTTTGGATTCACAGGAGAATGTACAGGATTGCTTGTTGATCTTCTGAGTGCTCAATACTTGGGTAGCTGTTACGTTTAGCTGACCGCTTGCAGCTTGTGGGTGTTTGATATGATCATCACCTACTGCCGGCGTATTGACGATTCTTTAGAGTCCTACACAGAGGTTTCTTGACTCAGGCAAAACGGAGTAGGAGCACATATGTGATATGTGCGGGACCGAGGATAATGCGATATGTGATACCGTATTATATTCTCGCGATATTTGATATCAGCCGGGTCATCGGATCAAGTGTTGAATCGATGAATCGGTACGGATAAATATTAGTCGGTTATATGCGATATAGCCGGATTGTCGGATCAAGTGTTGATTCGATAATTTAATGTATAATAATATATATGATATATTAAATTACATTAACTAATATTTGCTCACTAAAAGATTCTTTTTCTCACTCGGGTAATACATAGATATATATGCGATATATGTTAAATGTATTATTTTATTTTGTTACGATAAATATTATATATGTGATATATAATATTGTAACATGATATGATAAATAATGCAACTTGTTTTGTAGAGATTAAACATGGTTAGGGTTTGATTAGGGTTAAGGTTTTCTAGAAGTTTCTAGAAGCTTTCTTTCTTTGTCTTTGATAAGATATTATGCTAGATATTTCCTTAACCTAACCAAACCTTTAACCTTAGTCAAATCTCTACAAAGGTTTACTTGACCATGGTTGCATAATTCTATCATATTATTCTTTTCCTATTCATCACAAAAGGATTTCTATTATTGTTCATCATCTTCTTCTTTCTTCTTCTTTGCTTGAAATGGTTTCTTGCTTTGATTTTTGTGATGGATAAATATGAGAAAAAGATAAATAAAGAGAGCAAAAATCCTACTTCATCATCCTCATCTTCCCTTGCTATTTAGATGAGGGTGTTCACATCATTTCATGAGTGTTAGCTTGTGTTAAAGAAACTTCAAGGTAGATCATCTTAGTATCGAAGATCGGAAGCAAAGGTTGCGTCTTTCTCTTCGTGGAACCTCTCGAGAGTCCGGATCCCGATGATCGCAGCGAAGGGACCACAACACGGAGCATATGAAGTGAAGGACCGGATCTACAAAGGTTGTAATCCCTCTCACTTAGTGTTAAAGTGTTTAGCATGCTTGTTTTCGCCTAATCTCTAGTTTAAAAGTTCCGTATTCGGGTTGTTCGGCATGGCTAAATTTTTAATCGGGCATGGTTGATGCCTCGTAGACCCTTGTGCGCGTGCCTAGCAACCCTACATTCCGGGCTGAGGAAGATGTCACCGTTGATGTATATTATTTACTTTTCCGCATTACGATAGACCCAAGGAGGGGAGCACAAGTAACCGGGTTCTAGAGTCTAGTGGGAGGCCATCTCGAGGCGTCGAGTCCGGGTCTCCTAACTCTAGAATTGGTAGGGTTTCTTGCCGCTCTCGTATGGGTCTTGGGATGTGGGATTGGCTATTCATCACGACTGTGGAATCCGTGTTTTATGCAGGCTTAAATTAAAACGTGGAAATCCTAGTATATCCAATATTTTATATGTTGTCTTCTGCTGCTGATATTCTGTGATGTGATCATTTTATATTCTGATATAAATACTATATATAATATATATGATATATTATAGACGTTGCTTATGTTTTACACCCGCGCTAGCCCTGCCCCGCCCTGCCGTTAATTACCTAACCTAACGGTGCATGACGGGACTTCGTGGCGAATGCGGATGGCATAAGCGTAGTTGTATTTATCTGTGATGCTTAGGTAACTTACATGATGGGACATTCATTAATGAGATTAATGAAAGAAAATAAAGCTAAAGTGTTGTAGAATCGAATTTGAAACCCACTCGGCTTTTTACGAAAAAGCAAAGTTTCAAAATGCGGAGCTTATGCCACTCCTTTTAAAACCATTTGATTCTACAATGATATCAAGTTTAAAGCGTTAAAGATTTTTATAAAAAACACCCGCAACCCTCTGTCATTTTAGGAAATAGAGTACTTAGTATTCGTGCTGCGTATGTTGATTATAGTCAAGGCGTAGTGTACGGTAGCTAAGTGATGTATTCCTACACAGCATATGATGCGATTAGTTAGGAAATTTATATGATTATGTTTATTATAGTCAAGGGTCATATGGGTGGGTCTAATTAATCACGAAATGACGGGTAGAACTTGACTAGTGCTTATGATATGTTGATTATAGTCAAGGTCATAAGTGCTATGGGTAAAAACCATTATTGGGAGTTTCAAGTGTTGAAATTTGCAATGAGATTGCATACTTTCTATGAGATAGTTGGATCCTGATATTCACTGCGAGTAATTGTTACTCCTGGGAGAGTTTTGCACTTTACAATTAGCCGATCAAGTAGGTGTCTAGAAAGGTGTCAACGGGGTTACGCCCCGGGGAAAACGAGGTTTATTTTAATTAGGTCCATGAGAAAGCACGGGGAACCTCCCTCAAAGTACCGGCACTGGCCTGGCTGAAAGATTGGCGAACTTGTAGGGTGTAATAAATCCCGGCTAGTCTTTCCTTTTAAGGTTTGAAGGGAGATTTGATAAAAACAGTGCGAGCCATCCTGATTAGATTAAATATATATAACCAATCTAATCTTGCAAGAGCGCATGCAGAGTGTTTTCTTCTCTCTCTCTCCAGGTAGCGACCATGTCACGCCTTAATCAAGATAATAATATGGATGTATTGACCGAACCCGCTTGTTATACTGAGCTGGGGAACGTTGGTTCCGCTCTATCTTATAATTGTTATAAGACCGAGCAGGAAATAGGGGAATTCCAGGATTCCCATGCCACCCAAACGAAGAAAGTGCATGTTGATGCATCTTCTTTGGGTGTGTTCGTTACCGAGAACTGTTTCTCAGTATCCTCTACGTCCTGGGTATTAGATACCAGATCAGGATCCTACATATGTAATCTGTTACATGGGGTACAGAAAGGAAGAGAACTGAGATTGGGTGATATGTCTCTAAGTGTAGAGAATAGTGCAATTGTTGCAGCCAAATCAGTTGGCAAATATCACATTGTATTACTAAGTACATTGATTCTAAACGAATGTTATTAGATACTGAACCTGATATACAACATTATATCAGTCTCTTTATTAAATAAAAAAGGATATAATTTTGTATTGTTAAATAATGTTTTGAATATTTCCTATATCAAAAGTTGATCGGATCAGGCACGTTATCTAATGGCATATACGTTCTAAATCAAACCAAAGTTCTCCATGTACAAAACACACACAAGAGGAAGAGTTCAGATATGAATGAATCCTACTTGTGACATTGTATACTAGGTCATATCAATGCGACCTGACTAGCTAAGTTACATTCAGATGCATATTTAAATCAGTTTGAATTTACATCTTGTGAAACTTGCCAGTTATGTCACAAAGATAAGATGACCATAGCTCCGTTTACTTGAAACACAGAAAGAGTTACTGAACTCTTGGGACTGATACATGATGATGTATGTGGTCCCCTGTCTACACATGCCACCGGTTCTTTGTACTTCATTATATTCACATATGATCTCTCAGGATTTGGACATGTGTTCCTGTTGAAACACAAGCCTGAAGCTTTTGAGAAATTCAATGAATATAAATCCGAAGTAGAGAACCAAAACGGGTATAAGTATTATTTCCTTTGATGGGATCAGGGATGAGAATACTTGTGCATGGAATTCTTGGACCATTCTAAAAGAAAATGAGATTTTCTTTCAGTATTACTCCTCCGTATACACCACAACACAATGATGTATCGGGGCAGAGCAATCGCACCCTATTAGATATGGTGCGCTCTATGATGAGTACTGCTGAGTTGCTTGTTTCCTTTTCGGGTTATGCGCTTGAAGAAACAGCATACCTATTGAATTGGGTTCCAATCAAATCAGTGCCCACTACTCCATATGAGATATGGTATGGGAAAAGCCCATCTCTTAAGCATGTTAAGATTTGGGTTGTCCGGCCTATGTCTAAAAGCAAAATCCGGACAAGCTCGAGGCAAGGTCAGTTCTGTGGAAGTTTGTTGGATATTCCAAGCATTCGCAAGGCAATATCTTCTACTGTACCGAGGAACAAAAGGTGTTTTATTTCTCGGCATGAGCGCCTTTTTAAGGAAAAGGAATTTATTTTGGAAGAAATTTGTGGTCATGAGGTAGAACTGGAATAAGTTCCAGTTATACAAACTACAACTGATGATTTGGTAGAACCGGATGAATCAATAGTTCCCAACGCACCTCAGCCTCTCCACCGATCTGGTAGGGTCCCTCATCCTCCTGAGAGATACTTCGGTTTCTCGATGATAGTGGGAGCGAGGATTGGATTATGAGAGATGATGAACCAACTAGTAACGAGCAGGCCATCAAGAGTGGGGACTCTGTAAGAATGGTTGGATGCTAAGCGATCTGAGATGGAATCCATGTACACCATGTTAGTTATGTATATGCCCTAGAGGACATTGTTGTACATATGACGTATATTATAGTGGATACGTAGATATATATAGAGAGAGGACTTTCTTTCTTGGTATGATAGTATGCTATTTGGTTTAACTTTGTCTTAACATGTTGACTTGTATTGGTTTACTGTCTTACTCTCATATGTTGATGAAGCCCTTAGGATATGTACTCGACTACTAGGACTATGATGCAGATCATACTAGTGGGGCCAGGGTAGTTCAAGAGTACATCCTATAACTGTTCCTAGTCGAAGGAGTATCAAGACAGGGCATCGATACTCCAGAGTAGACTAGCGTATATGCTTCTCAACCCATATGATGGGCGTTGGACGATCCCATATCCATTGGTGTTTGACATCAGAGAAGGTATACGGGTGCTCAGTGGAGACTGGGTACACTGAACGGACTCGCCGAGAACTCCTAGATGGTATTATACCTATCGTCAGATAGCAGTTCTCTGGTGACACTGGTACAGGTTAGTCTGTAGACCCGAGATCGTCATAGTGTCTTGTGTGGTTCCCACTGTGCTTTGATTTCCACCTTACCACGTTCATGAGAACGTGCAAAATGGTGGCTTATGGGTAATGTACCGAATCACATGGAGGCAATGAGCGATAGGAGGGGTTTCGTCTCTCCCGGTATTGGGGGTTGATGTTGCGCTGTGTTCGATTGGCTATAACTGGAAGTCCCTGGTCAGGGCTGATATGGAGTGCTACTGGTAAGTGTTATCAGTAGTTTCTCGACCCATTATAAGCATCACATATACACGACTTATCGGTTCCTATGGTCTGACGTTTCCCACCCCTAGACTGGATATGTGACATATCAGACGAAGAGATCGGACTGTACGGTAGTGTTACTGATTGGATTCACAGGAGTGTGTGCAGGCTTGCGTGCTGATCTTCTGATCGCTCAATACCTGGGTGGCTGTTACGTTTAGCTGACCGCTTGCAGCTTGTGGGTGTTTGATATGATCATCACCTACTGCCGGCGTACTGACGATTCTTTAGAATCCTACACAGAGGTTTCCTGGCTCAGGCAAAACGGAGTAGGAGCACATATATGATATGTGCGGGACCGAGAATAATACGTGTATGTGATACCGTATTCGATTCTCGCGATATGAGATATCGGCCGGGTATATGTGATATAGCCGGGTCATCGGATCAAGTGTTGATTCGATAAACTGATACATATTATATTAGTCGGTTATTTGCGAAATAGCCGGATTATCGGATCAAGTGTTGATTCGATAATTTAATGTATAATTATATATTTGATATATTACATTGAATTAACTAATATAAGCTCACTTAAATGATTCTTTTTCTCACTTGATGATACATTTGATATATATCTGATATATGTTAATTGTATTATTTTCTTTTGTTATATTATATATTATATATGTGATATATAATATTGTAACATGTTAGGTTACACATGCAACTAGTGTTATGAGATTAAACCATGCTAGGGTTTATATTAGGGTTAACATTTTCTTTTAGTTAATTCTATTTTTGATGGATATTGTTTAGATATTTATCCTTGTTGACTTTGTCAACCCTCCTTGATATTATGCTAGATATTTGTTAACCTAATCTCTTAACCCTAGCCTATGGTTTATTCTCTACAAGAGTTAAGCATGCCATGCTTAACCTTGGTTGCATTTCTAACCTCAACATTATTCTTTCATCACAACACTTCATCTTCTTCTTCCTCTCAAAAAGCTTCAGTAGCCTTTTCATTTGTGATGAATCAAAGTGAGAAATAGAAAACAAAAGAGAGAAAAATTCCTACTTCATCATCCTCATCTATTCTAGCCACTTAGATTAGGGTGTTCACTTCACTAATACCTCATTAGTGAAGAGAGAGCTTGGGTTTGCGATTCCTCAAGGTAGATCAACTTGGATTAAGAAGTCTTCAAGCAAGAATGTCTCATTCACCTCACGGAGCCTATCTAGAGTCCAGGAGCTTGATGATCGCAGTGAAGGGACCTCAACTTGGAGCTTATGAAGTGAAGGAACAGACTACAAAGGTTGTAATCCCTATCTCTTAGAAGTAAAGTTGTTTACTTGGTGTTTTAGTTTGATTCTCTAGTTAAAGATCCTAGGTTTAGGGTTAGCTAGAACGGCAAAATTTTTAACTTGGCATGGATGATGCTACCCGAAACCTTGCTGCCGTTGTAGGTAACCCAACAGTGGTATCAGAGCCTAGCTAAAGAATTAAACGGATAAGTGTAGAATTACGAAACCGAAACAACTCCGAAACACCCGACGTAAAACCTTAATTTCTATAAAGTTTTTCCGAGTGTTAAAAAAAATTTCAAATAGTTGCAGAATGATGTATGTGATACAATATGAACTCCGTACAAATTTTAGCCCATTCGCTCGGAAATTGGTCGAGATCACCACTCCCAAAACCGGCCAGATCGGACCCCTTGGGGCTGAAATTTGCACGGTGTTTAAGGCTCTGGGTTTTGATACTTTAGGTGTTGTTTGTGTTTGCTAATTTTGCATAGGATGTTATCTTTTAGCAAAGGCAATTCAGAGTGTTTCCTATTCGTAATTCTAGGTTCTGTTTCGGGTTATTTTAGACGGTGTTAAAAAGTTCTATCGAATATCAAATACCCACTTTTTCCCTTGCTGAAATTTTTTCGAGAGTTGGTTTTTTTTCCATAGTTAAAGAACATTCAAATATCGTGCAAGTGATGCAGTGAACCCTCTAGAAGAACAAAACCTTAACTCGATTTTGTGACCGTCAAAACCGCCACTAAACCCTAGGGTTTGTGGTAGTTTAGCGGTACCACAAGTGAGGCATCGGTTGACCCTTCTATGGCTGGTTCATTGCTACTGTGTCATGTGATGGATACTTCTAAACTACGCTCAAGTGTTGAGCCTTTTGGGAAATTTTGGGTGTTTGTTGATTCGATCGGAATGTTTAACATCGTCTAGATTTTTCTGTAATGTGATACAATATGTGGAATTCATATAGTTAGGCATGAAATCTGTAATATGTGATATTTCGGGTTTACGATGTCTGAGATGATCGTGGATTCCAAATGTTGTAGTTTTTCACTTTCTTTTCTGCGACCGTAAGTGTAATATGTGGTATATCGCCGTTTTCATTGCTATATGTCAAAGACAATTGTGATAGGCATATTTACTTACATTGATGACATGTGATGTTATGTGTTGCTATGATATGTTATATTGGATCGTCGTGTTCTGAATAGCCGGGGGTTTTATGTGAGATGAGGGTTTTCATTTTCATTTATGTAAAATTCATTGTATGTAATATTCTTTTATTGGGGCACTTCCAGGTTGAGGATGATGTCACCATTGTATATTATTTACTTTTCCTCATTAGGATAGACCCAAGGAGGGGAGCACAAGTAACCGGGTTCTAGGGTCAAGTGGGAGGCCATCTCGAGGAGTCGAGACCGGATCTCCTAACCCTAGAATTGGGAGGGTTACTTGCCGCTCTCGGAGGGGTCTAGGGATGTGGGTTTGGCTATTCATCGCGACCGTGGAATCCATGTTTAAAACAGGCTCAAAATAAAACACTAACACAGACCTTCTAGTATATCCAATATTTCATATGTTACCTTCTGCTGCTGATATTATGTGATGTGATCATATTATATGCGTGAGACGAATGCTTTATTATTGTATATATGATATATAATAAACATTTCTTAAGTTCTACATCCTCGCTAGTCCCGTGTCACGACCCGAAATTGGCATGCGACGGCCCTTAAACTACACAACGTCTACAGGCGTAACGCAAATTAAGTAAGCCGAAAACCCAGCAATCTAAACCATCAAAGTAGTAAGTGATAATAGCATTTTCAAAACTTTTGAAATCTCAAACCAAATTCTTTAAAGTCCAACTTTACTTTCTTAAAAATTTCGGCAGCACCTCCTTTTTAAAAACCAACCCCAAAAATGGGTACAATTTAAATATAAGTAAAATATCCCCAAAGGGAGCAAATCCACGCCCAACGGCGGAAAACAACCACCACAACAGATATACGACGCCGTAGCGAAGAAATAAAAGACGATATAAGTAAAACTACATAAAAGACCTCCAAGTCACAAAATAATACAATATCGTCCTCACATCAAGTCTCTAAGTCATACAAGATAATAGTAGATGGAGAGTACATGGATACAACGAATATACAATAAGCAATATTGGATAACCACAAAACCCACCTAAGAAAAACTGCACACTATGAGCCGAAGCGGTTCCACAGCAAAAGATGATAAGATAAATGAATAGCCTGCCTCGACTACTCTGGGGAAACAACCTGCAAAACCCTGTGGCATAACGGAGGTGAGTTTCCAACTCGTGAATAGTAAATAACATATGCAGGTAATCGCAAGTATGCACGTACATCGCGAATCTAACATATGTAAACTAATAGCAATAATTGGTCATATGTATGCAATAGTCATGAAAGGTACACTAGCAGGTACAACTAATACATGAAGCAATAATATGAAAATATGTAAGCAACAGTCATGTAAGGTACTCTATCAGGTACTAATAATATATGAAGCAATGATATGACAATGTATATATGCAACAGTCATGAAAGGTACTCTAGCAGGTACAACTAATACATGAAGTAATGCATATAAAATAAATGCGGAGTTTGGGGTAAAACATGTCATTCTCACGGAATCCTAACATCGTGGTAGGACCCAAAGTCCATCAAGACAATCCAAATCCCAATTTCCTCAAATCAGCCCCCAAATTGGCTCTCATATCATGTAAGTCTCATAAATCCTGAATGTACAATATCAAGTAAATCTCATATATCCTGAATGTACAATATCAAGTCAATCTCATATATCCTATATCCAATATCAAGTAAATCTCATATATATTCTGTATCCAATTATCAAGTAAATCTCGTATATCCTAAGTGTCCAATATCAAGTAACTTTCATATATCCTGTAAGTTTCAGCGAATCCTAAGTGCCAAACACCGACACTCATGATCCAAAACAGTGAATCCTAAGTGCCAAACACCGACACTCATGATCCAAAACAGCGAATCCTAAGTGCCCAACATCGACACTTATGATCCAAAACAGATTTATACGTCCTTCGAATCTTAAGTACCAAACACCGACACTCTCGACCCCGTATCGGTATTATACGTCCTTCGAATGTTAAGTGCCCAACATCGACACTCTCAATCCCGTATCGGTATTATACTTCCTTCGAATCTTGAGTGCTAAACACTGACACTCTCGATCCCGTATCGGTATTAAAACAAACTCCGAGTGGATGCATACAAATATCAAGTAAAGAATAAGAATACTTGCATAATTTCATGAAACCACCACGGTCCTCAAATCCAGAAAACATCAAGTAATGAATAAGTATAAATGCATGAATCAATACATATATATTAGCGTCCCATTCCACTAATATATGTATATAGACATATATAACAGCGTCCCATTCCACTGTTATATATACTTAGGAGTAAAAATATCAGAGAACATCATATGAAGTCCATGAATGTAATATATGCAACATGAAACAGTAATATGAGCATGTAAAGGAAAAAAAACCGCTATTTAACTGCAACAAGTTAATATATATATCATGGGGTTCCTAATTTCCTCCAAGTCCATATAACATCAATTAAAGGTGAACATGTAGCTATAGCCAGGTATGCGTAACCATGTTGGCATAGCAAGATATGTTTATCTACCTATCAATAATGATGTAATACCCTCCAGGTATAAGTGAAGTATGTATGCAAGGTATACATGTAGCTATTTCAATACGTGTGAAATATACCTATCACTAATGGTAACTAGGATGTAAGCATGTCAAGACATATGTGTAAGCATGTAGATATACATGTATGCTATATGACATATGCATAAAGAAATATGAATCAATGTCCCTAACCAAACAATATCTTATAGGTATGTGCGTTATGCATCTCATGGTAATTATTGACGGTGTGTGTGGCATACAATCAGTGCTCGTGCAATATGAGTCGTCAATAATAGTGCGGTGTCCTAAGGGTACAAGTCCAAGCACAACAAATAACTAGGCAATAAAGTGTATGCGCAACTCTATATATGAAATAGAATATGCGACAATATCATGTCATCTCTAGCCCGGACGCATAACGCCATGCGGGCGATTCCTCTGTAGATGTTAAATCTACTCACCAACTTCCTGGCTAAGTAAATCCAACTACTCGCTTTCCCCTGTTCGCAGCGCCCGAAGTCCCCGCCTGCGATCCTGAAAGCATATAACAATATACCAAGTATATATTAGCAATCGACCAATATCACGTACCAACTACGTTTGACCGACGCACCAACTCCAAACATACTCTCAAGTGTTCGTCAAGTGGATAACGTGCGTAGCAACACTACGAAACCAACTCAAGAGCAAAAGCTATACAAAGACACGAACGACATCGGCACGACCCTAACTAGGAACGCAAAGCGACACAACTACCAAGCCTAGACTCTGATCGTACTTATCACGCATTCAAAACACAATAATAAACGTGGAATCTAATATAAGTAACGTCGCAACGTTCAAAGAAACCCATACCAAAACTTACCGAAATCTAGTAAGAAGCATATATCATTTTAGCACCAAACTACAACTTTTTACCAAACTAGAATTTGCAAACATCATAGTACAGCAAGGTTAAACCATTCAAACCTTTACTATAATTTTAGATTTCACTCAAATAGGATTAGTAAAAGTTTAGTTTGTTAATTAGCTAAATTATCCGATTAAGAAAATATCAATTAACAAATTATCAACTTGGTTAAGTTTTCATAATCTTCAAATAACAATTAACCATTTTTACTAATTAAAACCTAACTTGATTAACAAAAACCCTTACTACAAATTCTAAATATGCAATTAAAAGCTTAAATTAAATATCTAAATAAGCTAATTAAAGTATTTAAACAAGAATTAAGCATTAGGGTTAGGGTTTTATACCTCACTAGAACACTACTTGAAACAAGAAAGAAATCCAAACTTTAGCCTCCAAAATCCTCACTAGGGTGAAGATCCAAGCTAGTTTTAAGTTCAAGAATGAAGGGTTTTGATTTATAAATGAGTTTGTGGGATTTGTTTGTGATTTTTGATGATTTTTATGAAGAAAAATGAGATGAAAATGGAGGGGAAAATTTAGGGCAGCCAAAGAGAGAAAGAGGGCCGGCCATGAGGAAGAGGTAGGCGGTGTTTTGTGAAGAATGAAGAAAGTTCTAGCAACAAAAATCAATTAATGCACATTTAATGAAAATTGCAACCTTTTCTTTTATTTCTTTTCATTTTAAAATTAATTCCATTTGCTCACAAAATATCTAGATATTAGAATGAATGGTTTAACAAAATATCTAGTGATTAGATTAGCATAAAACCACATTAGTAGTAATTAACCCAAGCCAAAAAGGAATTACCACTAATAAAGTGCACAAATAAAGGATAAAAATAACATTTAATTAGGGAATAATTCTATGTGAACCAAAACTTCCCATTGACCCCCAAAGCCCGTACACTAGCTTTATTCTAGCTAAATTAGGTGCCGGCAAGTCTATACAGAAGTTTGATCACAATTGGGTTAAAACGGAAAACACTGACTATTTTACCCTAAAAACGGAAAATTCGCAAAACGAATTCTAAAACGTTACATCCCGCCCCGCTATGCCATTAGTTTAGTAACCTAACGGTGCATAACGGGACACTGTAGCGAATGCGGATGGGATAAGCGTACGTTATATTTTCGTTTCTTCCGTAATACTTAGGAAGCTTAAATGATAGGATTCATTAATGAGATTAATGAAAGAAAAGAAACCTAAAGATGTTGTAGAATCAAATTTATAAAAAGGGTAGCTCTAGTTTTTGCTTTGCATAGCGGTATTCCTTGTAGAATATCCAGCACCTTATTCGATAAGGAAAGAGCCGAGATCCCTTCACCGGGAATGACCTCTTTAGCGAAACTAGCAGATGCTACAACTCACTCGGTTTTGCTTTTGATTGCTTCTATAGTTCTTTCTTTGCATAGTGGTATTTGTGAAATATCCTGCACTTTATTCGATAAGGAAAGAGCCGAGATCCTTTCACCGGGAGTGACCTCTTTAGCGAAATTAGTAAAAGCCTCAAAAACACTCCTTTTTCAAAATCACTTGTTTCTACAACGATATCAAGTTCATTACGCTCATGGTTTTCTGAAAAACCTGCGTAGCCCTCCATCATTTCAGATAAAGATTATTTAGTATTCGTGCTGCATTTGTTGACCTCTGTCAAGGCATAGTGTGCGGTAGCTGATTAGTACTTATCTGTAAAACATGAGATGAGATTGGATTAGGGTAGTCGTACGACCTTGTTGACCTCTGTCAAGGGTCGTGCGGGTGGGTTTGATTCAATCAAGAAATGACGGGTTGAACTTGACAAGTGCACTATGGTTTGTTGACCTCTATCAAGGTCATAGCACGCTAGGGGCAAAAGCATTATCGGGAATTTCAAGTGTTGAAATTTGCAATGAGATTGCATACCTTCTATAAGATAGTTGGATCCTGATACCCACTGCGAGTAAGAGTTACTCCTGGGAGAGTTTTACACATGACAATTAGCCGATCAAGTAGGTGTCTAGAAAGGTGTTAAAGGGGTTATGCCTCTGGGAAAATAAGGTTTATTTTAATTAGGTCCGTGTGAAAGCACGGAGAATTTCCCTCAAAGTACCAACACTGACCTGGCAGAATGATTGGCGAACTTGTAAGGTGTAATTAATCCCTGCAAGTCTTACCTTTTAGGGCTTGAAGGAAGATTTGATGAAAATAGTGAGAGCCATCCTGATTAGATAAGATAATAACCAATCTAATTTTGCAAGGGCATAAGCTAAAGTATTTTCTTCTCTCTCTCTCTCCAGGTAGCGACCATGCCAGGCCTTAATCAAGATAATAATATGGATGTATTGACCGAAACCGCTTATTATACTGAGCAGGGGAACGTTGGTCCCGCTCCAACTTATAATTATTATAAGTCCGAGCAGAAAATAGGGGAATATCCAGATTCTCACGCCACTCAAACGAAGAACAAGCATGCTGATGCATCTTCTTCGGGTGTGTTAGTTATCGAGAACTGTTTCTCAGTTCACTCTACGTCCTGGGTATTAGATACCGGATCGGGATCCCATATATGTAATATGTTGCATGGGCTATGTAAAGGTAGGGAACTGGGAGAGGGTGATCATTCCATAAGAGTAGGGAATGGTGCAAATGTTGCAGCCAAAGCAGTTGGCGAATATCACCCTGTGTTGCTAAATGGTAATACATTGATTCTGAACGAATCCTATTACATTCCGACCCTGATATGCAATATTATATCAGTTTCTTTATTGAGTAAAGAATGTTTTAATTTTGTAGTACAGGATAATTGCATGAACATCTTCCTGAATCGAAAGTTGATTGGATCAGGCTCGTTAAATAATGGAATATACATTCTAAATCAAACTACGGTTCTTAATGTACAAAACACACACAAGCGGAAGAGTTCATAAATGAACGAATCCTTCTTGTGGCATTGTAGACTAGGTCATATCAATACGATACGACTAGCTAAGTTACATAAGGATGGATATTTGAATCCGTTCGAATTATCATCTTATGATACTTTCCAGTCATGTCTCAAAGGCAAAATGACCAAAACTCCGTTTAGTGGACACGGAGAAAGAGTTACAGAACTCTTAGGACTGATACATAGTGATGTATGTGGTCCTATGTCTACACATGCCAAGAATGGTTCTTCGTACTTCATTACATTCATTGACGATCTCTCAAGATACGGACATGTGTTCTTGTTGAAACACAAGTCTGAAGCTTTTGAGAACTTCAGAGAATATAAGCACGAAGTAGAGAACCAAAAGAGTAAAAGTATTAAAATCTTTCGATCTGATCGAGGAGAAGAATACTTGAGCAATGAGTTCCGGGACTATTTAAAAGAGAATGGGATTCTCTCTCAGCTTACTTCTCCCTATACACCACAACACAACGGTGTATCGAAGCGGAGGAATCGCACCCTATTAGATATGGTGCGCTCTATGATGAGCACTACTGAGTTGCCTATTTCCTTTTGGGGTTATGCGCTTGAAGCAGCAGCATACCTATTGAATCAGGTTCCATCAAAATCTGTACCTACCACACCATATAAGATATGGAGTAGGAAGAGACCATGTCTTAAACGAGTTAAGATATGAGGTTGTCCGGCCTATGTCAAAAGGAAAAATATGGACAAGCTCGAGGTACGATCAGTTCTTTGTAAGTTTGTTGGATATCCTAAACATTCGAATGGATATCTATTCTACCACGGTGAACAACAAAAGGTGTTTGTTGCTCAACAAGCCACCTTTTTAGAAAAGAAGTTTCTTGCAAAAAAAATTAGTGGCGAAGAGGTAGAGCTGGAAGAAGTTCCAGCAGAACAAACTACAACTGAAGATTTAGTGGAACTAGAGGATTCAGTAGTTCCTGACGAACCCCAGCCTCTCCGCCGATCTAGTAGGGTTCCTCATCCACCTGAGAGATACTATGGTTTTCTCATAGATGGTGGTAGAAAGGATTGCATCATAGAAGATGATGACCCGACTAGCTTCGAGCAGGCCATCACGAGTGGGGACTCTGTGAAATGGCTGGATGCAATGCGATCTGAGATGGAATCCATGTACACCAACAAAGTATGGACTTTGGAAGTTGCTCTTGAATGGGTAAAACCCATTTGGAGCAAATGGATCTTTAAGAAGAAACTTGGTGTAGCTGGAAAAGTTGAGACTTTCAAAGCTAGACTTGTTGCAAACGGTTTTCGTCAACGACCAGGTGTGGATTATGACGAAACTTTTTCTCCAGTGGCTATGCTTAAGTCCATCCGGATCCTACTTGCCATTGCTGCATACTATGACTACGAAATCTGGCAGATGGATGTTAAGACCTCCTTTCTAAATTTTGATTTAGAGGAGTGCGTGTACATGACTCAGCCAGAGGGCTTCGTAGATAGTGGGAGCAGCAGAAAGGAGTGCAAGCTGCTTAAATCCATCTACGGGTTAAAGCAGGCATCGCAGAGTTGGAACATCTGTTTTGATGTTGTAGTCAAAGAGTTTGACTTCATCAAAAACGTAGATGAACCTTGTATTTACAAGAAGGTTGTAGAGAGTAAGGTTGTCTTCCTCGTATTGTACGTGGATGACATACTCTTGATAGGAAATGATGTTCCTATGCTACACTCGGTCAAGCTCTTCTTATCACATAGATTCTCAATGAAAGATCTAGGTGATGCCTCATGCATTTTGGGGATTAAGATCTATAGAGATAGATCTAAGAGGATACTGGGATTGTCCCAATCCAGGTACATTGACACCATACTAAAGAGGTTTAGTATGGAAGAATCTAAGCGTGGGTATTTACCCGCGATCTCTGGACTCACTCTCTTCAAAGAGATGTCTTCTAAGACTGATTTGGAGAGAGCTCACATGCAAAGGATACCCTATGCTTCTGCTGTAGGCTCTATCATGTACGAGATGCTATGTACCAGACCCGATGTAGAATACTCAGGACTAAGGAGATATTCTTGGTGTATGGTAACGAAGAACTCCAGGTGGAGTCCTTTACTGATTCGAGCTTCTAAAGTGATAAGGATGACTCAAAGTCGCACTCGGGATTTGTCTTTACCCTAAATGGAGGGACGGTTTGTTGGAAGAGTTCCAAGAAAAGAATAATCTTCTCCTTTGATCATAAATGCAAGAAACCGTAGCAGACTCGACGATGGAGGCTGAACACATCGCTGCCAACGATGCTACCAAAGAGGCTATCTAGATGAAGAAGTTCATCACTGAACTTGGTGTGGTTCCGTCCATTGTGCATCCAATGCCTTTGTATTATGATAACAATGGAGCTGTGGCTTTGGCCAAGGAACCCAGGTCCCATCAGAGATCCAGGCATATTCTGAGGCGGTATCACCTGATCTGGGAGATAGTTGATCGCCGCGAGATCGAGGTCAGGAGAGTTGACACAAAGGACAACACTGTGGATCCACTCACGAAGGCCATACCCCAGATACAATTTGAGAGACTCTTCGGGATGTTGGGTATGGGATACTACAACAGCTGGCCTTAGTGCAAGTGGGAGATTGTTAGTTATGTATATGCCCTAGAGGCCATTGTTGTACATATGATGTATATTATAGTGGATGCTTGGATATATATATATATATAGAGGACTTTCTTGCTCGATATGATAGTATGCTATCTGGTTTAACTTTGTCTTAACATGTTGACTAGTATTGGTTTACTGTTTTGCTCCCACATGTTGATGAAGTCCTTAGGATATGTACTCGACTAGTCGGACTATGATGCAGATTATACTAGTGGGGCCAGGGTAGTTCAAGAGTATATCCTATAACTGTTCCTAGTTGAGGGAGTATCGAGACAGGGCATCGATACTCCAGAGTAGACTAGCGTATATGCTTCTCGACCCATATGATGGGCGATAGATGATCCCATATTCATTGATGTTTAATATCAGAGAAGGTATACGGGTGCTCAGTGGAGACTGGGTATACTGAACGGACTCGCCGAGAACTCCTAGATGTATTATACCTATCATCAGATAGCAGTTCTCAAGTGACACTGGTACAGGTTAGTCTGTAGACCCGAGATCGTCATAGAGTCTTGTGTGATTCCCATTGTGCTTTGATTTCCACCTTACCACATTCATGAAAACGTGCAAAACGGTGGCTTTTGGGTACAGTCCCGAATCATATGGAGGCAATGAGCGATAGGAGGGTTTCGTCTCTCCCGGTATTGGGGGTTGATGTTACGCTGTGTTCGATTGGCTATAACTGGAAGTCCCTGGCCAGGGCTGATATGGAGTGCTACTGGTAAGTGTTATCAGTTGTTTCTCGACTCGTTATGAGCCTCACATCAACACGACTTATCGGTTACTGGGGTCTGACGTTTACCACCCTTAGACTGGATATACGACATATCAGACGAAGAGATCGGACTGTACGGTAGTGTTACTGATTGGATTCACAGGAGTGTGTGCAGGTTTCCTTGTTGATCTTCTGATCGCTCAATACCCGGGTGGCTATTACGTTTAGCTGACCGCTTGCAGCTTGTGGGTGTTTGATATGATCATCACCTACTGCCGGCGTATTGACGATTCTTTAAAGTCCTACACAGAGGTTTCCTGGCTCAGGCAAAACGGAGTAGGAGCACATATGTGATATGTGCGGGACCGAGAATAATACGTGTATGTGATACCGTATTCGATTCTCGCGATATGAGATATCGGCCGGGTATATGTGATATAGCCGGGTCATCGGATCAAGTGTTGATTCGATGAACTGATACATATTATATTAGTCGGTTATTTGCAAAATTGCCGGATTATCGGATCAAGTGTTGATTCGATAATTTAATGTATAATTATATATTTGATATATTACATTGCATTAACTAATATAAGCTCACTTAAATGATTCTTTTTCTCACTTGATGATACATTGATATATATGTGATATATTTTAATTGTATTATTTTCTTTTGTTACATTATATATTATATATGTGATATATAATATTGTAACATGTTAGGTTACACATGAAACTAGGGTTATGAGATTAAACCATGCTAGGGTTTATATTAGGGTTAACATTTTCTTTTAGTTAATTCTATTTTGGATGGATATTGTTTAGATATTTATCCTTGTTGACTTTGTCAACCCTCCTTGATATTTTGCTAGATATTTGTTAACCCAACCTTTTAACCCTAGCCTATGGTTTATTCTCTACAAGGGTTAAGCATGCTATGCTTAACATTGGTTGCATTTCTAACCTCAACATTATTCTTTCATCACACCACTTCATCTTCTTTTTCCTCTCAAAAAGCTTCACTAGATTTTTCATTTATGATGAATCAAAGTGAGAAATAGAAAACAAAAGAGAGAGAAATTCTTACTTCATCATCCTTATCTACTCTAGCCACTTAGATTAGGGTGTTCACTTCACTAATACCTCATTAGTGCAGAGAGAGAGCTTGGGTTTGTGATTCCTCAAGGTAGATCGTCTTGGATTGTGAAGTTTTGAAGCAAGAATGTCTCATTCACCTCATGGAGCCTATCTAGATTCCGGGAGCTTGATGATCGCAGCGAAGGGACCTCAACTCGGAGCTTATGAAGCAAAGGAACGGACTATAAAGGTTGTAATCCCTAACTCTTAGAAGTAAAGTTGTTTACTTGGTGTTTTAGTTTGATTCTTTAGTTAAAGATCCTAGGTTTAGGGTTAGCTAGAACGGAAAATTTTTTAACTTAGCATTGATGATGCTACCCGAAACCTTGCTGCCGTTGTAAGTAACCCAACACTCCAACAAAGTATTGACTTTGGTTGCTATATCTGAAGGGTTAAATCCCCATCAGGAGCACGTATATCTTGAGAATATTACTTAGTGTAGATGGAAAAGTTGAGACTTTCAAAGTTGGACTTGTTGTAAAAGGTTCTCGTCAAAGACCACGTATGGATTATGATGAAACCTTTTCTAGTGGCTATGCTTAAGTCCATCCGGATCCTACTTGCCATTTCTACATACCATGACTACGATATCTGGCGGTTGGGTGCAATGACTACTTTTCTAAATGGTAATTTAGAAGAGAGCGTCTATAAGTACACAGCCAGAAGGCTTCGTAGACAGTGGCAGCAGCAGAAACGTGTGCAAGTTTCTTTACAGGATAAAGAAGGCATCGCGGAGTTGGAACATCTGTTTTGATGTGGTAGTCAAAGCGTTTGACTTCATCAAAATGGTAGATGAACCATGTATATACAAAAATGTAGTAGAGAGTAAGGTGGTCTTCCTCGTATTGTACGTGCACGACATACTCTTGATAGGAAAGGAGTTTCCTATGTTACACTCGGTCAATCTCCTCTTATCACATTGATTCTCCAAAAAGGATCTAGGTGATACCTCCTAAATCCTGGGTTTTGGATCTATGAGATAGATCTAAGTGGATGTTAGGATTCTCACTAGGTATAGTGAGATGGTATCAAATGATCCTGGGAAAAATCACTGGATAGCTTTGGAGAACCTTCTTAAGTACTTGTGAATCACTAAAGAAATTTTCTTGGAGTTTGGTAACGGTGAACTCCAGTGTGATTCCTTTACCGACTCGAGCTTCCACAGTGATAAGGTCGACTGTCAGACAGTCACAGGCTTTGTCTTTACCCCAGAAGTGGGGCGGTATGTTGGAAGAGTTCCAAGCTAGCTACCGGGGCAAACTAGACGATAAAGGCTGGATACATCGCTATCAACGATGCTACTAAAGAGGCGGTCTGGGTGTATATATGTTCATGAGATGGACTAGGTTCCTACCATTGTGAGACAATGGAGTTATGGCTTTGGCCTAGGAACCCTCGTCCTATCAATGATCCAGACAGATTCTAAGGCAGTATCACCTGATCATGGAGATGGTTGATCTCCAGGAGATCGAGGTCAGGAGAGTTGACGGGAAGGATAACACGGCGGATCCACTCACAAAGGCTTTTCCTACCAGAGACTTTTATAGGACGTTGGTTATGGCATACTAAAACAACTGGCCTTAGTGCAAGTAAGAGATTGTTAGTTGTATGTATGCCCTAGAGGCCAATATTGTACATGAGATGTATATTATAGTGGATGCTGGGACATATATATGGAGGACTTTCTTGCTCGACATGATAGTACGCTATCTGGTTGCTCTTTATTTAACATATACACTTACTGTTTCTCTGTTACATGTTGATAAAGCCCTTTGGATGTGTACTTGATTACCAGGATTATGATGCAGATCATACTAGTGGGGCCTGAGCAGTCTATGAGTTCATCCTTCAATTGTTCCTAGTCGAGTGAGCATCGATATTCCAGAGTAGACTAGCGTATAGCTTCTCGACCCATGTGATAGGCGATGGATGATCCCATATCCATTGGTGTTTGACATCAGAGATGGTGTACGGGTGCTCAGTGGAGACTGGGTACACTGAACGGACCTACCGAGAACTCCTAGATTGTATTATACCTCACGTCAGATAGCAGTTCTCAGGTGATACTTGTACAGGTTAGTCTATCGACCCGAGATCGTCATAGAGTCTTGTGTGTCTCCCACTGTGCTATGATTTCCATCCTACCACGGCGCTACCGAGGCGTGCAAACATTTGGTTTTCGGTACAATCCCGAGTCACATGGAGGTAATGAGCGATAGGAGGGGATTCGTCTCTCCCGGTATTGGGGGTTGATGTTGCGCTATGCCCGACTAGCCATAACTGGAAATCCCTGGCCATGGTAGATGAGATTTACTGGTAAGTGTTATCAGTAGTTTCTTGACCATTTATGGACCTTACATCGGCATGACTTATCAAGTTACTGGAGTCTGGTGTTTTCCACCCCTAGACTAGATATGCGGCATATCAGACGAAGAGACCGGACTGTATGGTACTGTTACTGATTGGATTCGCAGGAGTATGAGTAGGCTTGCTTGTTGATCTTCTGATCGCTCAATACCCGGGTGGCCGTTACGTTTAGCAGACCTCTTGCGGCTTGTGGGTGTTTGATATGATCATCACCTACTATCGGCGTATAGACGAGTCTTTAGAGTCCTACACAGAGGTTTCCTTGTTTATGCGAAACGAAGTAGGAGCACAAATGTGATATGTGCGGGACCGAGATTAATGCGCGTATGTGATACCGCATTCTATTCTCGCGATATGTGATATCGGCCGGGTATATATGATATAGCCGGGTTATCGAATCAAGTGTTGATTCGGTATATTGATATTATTGATATTAGTCGGTTATATGTGATATAGCCGGATTATTAAATCAAGTGTTGATTTAATAATTTAATGTATAATTATATATTTCATATTACATTAACTAATATTAGCTCACTTAACCATTTCTTTTTCTCACTTGTTCATACATAATATATATGTGATATATATTAATGCATCATGTTAGGTTACACATGGAACAAGGGTGTATGAGACTCACACCATGCTAGATGTTATGTTAGGTTTTATTTATTTAAAGTTAAACAAAATTAGATGGAAAATGGATTAATGGTTCAAGCTTGGAGAAGCTTGTGGAACCATTGACCAAGTCCACTAATTTTGTCATACTTAAGATATTTATTAACTCAACCATTACATTAACCTATGGCTTAGTCTCTACAAGGGTTAGCGCATGCCATATACTCACCATGGTTGCATTTCTAACCAAATCTCTTTTGTTCATCACTTCTTCTTCTTCCTCTTGAAAGCTTTCTAGCTTTTGATCAAGTGATGAAATATTGCGAGAAAATAAAATCTAAAGTGAGCCCATTTCCTACTTCATCTTCCTCTACTATATTAGCCATTTAGTTTAGGGAGTTTGCTTCACTAATCTACCATCAGTGAAAAGGTAGCATGAGCTTGAGTCTCCTCGACGTAGATCATCTTCGGCCTCGAAGACTTCGAGCAAGCTTGTTCATTTGTTCATGTGAACCCTTACTAGAGTTCGGGTGTTCACTACTTAGAGCGAAGGGACTGCTACACGGAGCTTTAGAAGTGAAGGACTGGTTTACAAAGGTTGTATTCCTCATTCACTTAGTTGTAATGTTTGAGTACATGTTTGTATTGTCTAATTACTCTAGTTAGATAATAGTTAACGGTTCTTTAGCACACTAGAATTTTTGAAATTGGCATACTTGATGCATAGAAAATCCAGTAGGGTGCTGAGGAACCTCAACACTTCCTTATCCAGACTGCCTATTTTGCGGTATCATTAGCAGCAATATACTCAGCTTCTATCGTGGAGTCAGTGACGGTATCTTTTTTGGAACTCTTCCAACATACCGTCCCTCCATTCAGGGTAAATACAAACCCTAAGATAGACTTACTATCATCCTTCTCGCTCTGGAAGCTGGAGTCGGTAAAGGCCTCCATTTGGAGATCTCTGTTACCATACACCAAGAACATTTCTTTAGTCCTTCGCAAGTACTTCAGAATGTTCTTCACAACAGTCCAGTGTTTCTCCACTGGATTGGATTGATACGTGCTTACTGCACCAAGTGCATAAGCTACATCTGGGCGAGTACACAACATCGCATAGATTATAGATCCTACCGCCGAAGCATAGGGTATAATGCTCACGCGAGCCCTCTCCTCATCAGTCTTTGGAGATGGCGATCCCGTGACAAGAGGGTAAATTACCTTGTTTGGAATCTTCCATACTAAATCTCTTTAGTATGGTGTCTATGTATCTCGATTGGGACAATCCCAATAATTTCTTAGATCTATCTCTGTAGATCTTAATTCCCAAAATGTACGAGGCATCACCCAGGTCTTTCATGGAGAACCTCTGTGATACGAATAGTTTGACCGATTATAGCATAGGAACATCATTTCCTATCAAGAGAATGTCGTCCACGTATAATACGAGGAATGTAAGTACTCTCTACAATCCTTTTATAAATGCATGGTTCATCTACATTTTAGATAAAACCAAACTCTTTGATTGTATCATCAAAGCAGATGTTCCAACTCTGTAATGCCTGCTTTAATCCATAGATGGATTTAAGCAACCTGCATGCTTTTCCGCTACTCCCACTGTCAATGAAGCCTTCTGGCTGATCCATAAAAACGCATTCTTCTAAATCACCATTTAGAAATGCCGTTTTAATATCCATCTGCCAGATTTCATAGTCATAGTGAGCAGCTATAGCAAGCAGGATCCGAATGGATTTAAGCATCGCGACTGGTGAAAAGGTTTCATCATAGTCCAAGCCTGGTCTTTAACGAAATCCTTTTGCAACCAGCCTAGTTTTATAGGTCTCCACCTGACCATCCACACCGATTTTTCTATTAAAGATCCACTTGCACCCTATGGGTTTTACTCCAGTAGGTTTTACTCCAGTAGGTACAACCTCCAAAGTCCATACTTTGCTGGTGTGCATGGATTCCATTTCAGATCTCATGGCATCCGGCCACTTCACCGAGTCACCACTCGTGATAGCTTGCTGAAAACTAGTAGGATCATCATCATCCAGGATTCAATCTTCTCTATCACCATCAATTAGAAAACCGTAGTATCTATCAGGTGGGAGAGAAGTCTTAGTAGATCTACGGAGTGGCTGAGGTTCACTGGGTTCTATTGAAATCTCAGGTTCAACCAAATCATCGGTATTTGTTTATGGTTCTGGAATTTCTTCCAGTTCTACCTCATTGACAAAAGTACCATTTGTAAAATATTCATTTTCTAAAACTGTGGCATACTGAGAAACAAACACCCTTTGTTCCTCCTTGTGGTAGAAAAGATATCCATATGAATGTTTTGGATATCCCACAAATTTACACAAAACCGATCGTGTCTCGAGTTTTTCCAGATTCCACTTTTTCATAAAAGCCAGACAACCCCATATCCTAACTCTTTTAAAAGATGGTCTCTTCTCATACCATATCTCATATGGAGTGGTAGTCACGGTTTTGGTCAGAACTCTATTCAATAGATATATCGCAGTCTCCAATGTGTGCCCCCATAATGAAAGTGGTAACTCAGCATCACTCATCATTGATCGTACCATATCTAATAAGGTACGATTCCTCCGTTCCGACACACCATTGTGCTGTGGTGTGTACGGGGGAGTGAGCTGAGAGAGAATCCCATTCTCTTTTAAGAAATCCAAAAACTCTGTGCTTAGGTACTCTCCTCCTCGATCTGATCGAAGTTTCATGATACTCAAGCCTGTTTGTTTTTCTACTTCAGATTTATACTCCTTGAACTTTTTGAAGGCTTCGGACTTATGTTTCAATAAGAACACGCGTCCGAATCTCGAGAAATCATCAGTAAAAGTTATGAAGTATGAAAAACCACCTCTCGCATATGCAGGCATTGGTCCACATACATCACTATGAATGAGGCCTAAGAGTTCAGTTGCTCTCTCTCCGTGTCCAGTAAATGGAGTTTTGGTCATTTTACCTTTGATACAAGACTGGCAAGTCGCATAAGATTTATATTCAAAAGGGTTTAAATATCCACCTTTATGTAGCTTGGTTAGTCTTGTTTCGTTAATATGACCAAGTTTACAATGCCAAATGAAAGCTTCATTTATGTCTGAGATCTTTCTTTTGTTTGTGTATTGTATATTGAAAGCAGTATGTTGATTTACGACGTATATCCCGTTATTTAATGTACCAGACCCAATCAACTCTTGATTAAGGTTAATGTTCATAACATTAGATTTTAACACAAAATTATATCCTTCATTGTCCAACAACGATATTGATATAATATTACATAATATCGAAGGTACAAAATAACATGGGTTCAAAACCAATATACAACCCGACGGCAAACCAAGGTGATACTCTCCCACTGCTACAGCATGTACAGAGGAACCGTTCGTAACTCGGAGAGTGTGATCGCCTTTCTTCAAAAACCTGCTATTTCTCAGCCCCTGCACATAATTGCAGATATGAGGACCTGACCCGGTATCTAATACCCAGGTAGCAGAGTTAATTGAAAAACAGTTTTCTGTTACAAACACACCTGAAGTGGAAGTATCAGCATGCTTCTTTTTCTTGAGGTCGGCATGGTATCCAACGCAGTTTCTCTTCCAGTGCCCAGTCTTGTGGCAGTGGAAGCATTCCTTTCTTCCTAACGCAGCAGCCCCTATCTTGTCCTTTCCTGGTGCCTTTTTCACTCCTCCTCTCGGCTTGATGGGATTCTTCTTCTTCTTTCCCTTGGCCTTAGCTTTCGGGACGGAAGAGGATGATGGCCCAACAATTAGAGCGGAGTTTTCTCTACCTTTAGCATGCTCTCTGCACTCGTCAACATATTGAGGTGTTCTGGAAGTGACTTCTCCATGTTGTGCATGTTGAAGTTTACTATGAACTGAGCAAAAGCAAGGGGAGGGACTGTAGAACAATATCAACATACTGTTCATTCTCCATTGTTCATCCCAGGTCCTCTAGTTCTTTAATAAGTCCTATCATCTTCAATACATGGTCACCTATAGACGTGCCAGCAGCCATCCGCATCTGAAACAACATTCGAGATGCCTCGTATCGGAGAGTGTGAGATTACTCTTCATACAACTCCTTTGTATAGAGAAAGATGGATTGTACATCCATCTACTCATGCTGCTTCTGATTTTCATTGTCCATAGAAGCAAGTGCGAGGCATTTGGCTGTTGCAAAGTCTATATCCCATGTCTTGCGGATTTCCTTATCCGCAACTGAAGAATCAGGGCCTGGGCTAGAAGGGGCTGGAGTAGTCGGGACGTATCCGACCTTATCATAGGTCAGGGAAATATTTATGTTCCTCAGCCATTCTATGTAATTTGGTCCCCAGAGTGTATTCTTGTCTAATAAAAGCTTAAGTCCCGTCATAGGTATCTTCCATTAGGAGAGAAAAAAGAAGACACTCAGCGATTGCTCTTACATGATTAGATTGGTTATTAATCTTATCTAATCGATATCTCCTACTGCTTTTTTCAAATTTTCCGTCAAACCTTAAAGAGAAAATTATCCAGGATTAATTGCAATCTACAAGATCGCTAACCGGTGGGCCAGGCCAGTGTCAGTACTCCGAGGGAGGTTCCCCATGCTTTCGCACGGACCTAATTAAAATAAACCTCGTTTTCCTATATGCATAACCCTTATGACACCTTTCGAGACACCTACTGGATTGGCTAATTGTAAAGTGCAAAACTCTCCCGGGAGTAACTTTTACTCACAGTGGGATCGGGATCCAACTATTAAATAGAAGGTATACAATCTCATTGCAAATTTCAACTCTTGAAATTACCGATATGGTTTTTACCCCTAGTGTCTTACGACCTTAATTATGGTCAACAAATCATAAGCACTAGTCAAGTTCTACCTGCCATTTAATTTAGACCCACCCGTATGACCCTTAACTATGGCCAACATAGTCATACGAATGTCCTAATCGATCACATCATATGCTTTGTAGGAAGACATCACTTAGCTACCGTACACCACGCCTTAACTATAGTCAAAAAACGTGGTACAAATACTAAGTACTCTGCTTCCTAAAATGGAGGAGAGAAACAGGTGGTTTTGATGAAAACCTTTAACGTTTTTAACTTGATATCGTTGTAGAATCTAGTGAAAGAAGTGGTTTAAGCTCCAGTTTTAAAAGTCGAATGGTTTTGTAGTATCTTTCTAATTTTGCTAAAGAGGTCACTCCCGGTGAAGGGATCTCGGCTTTTTCCTTATCGAATGAGGTGCTGGATATTCTTCATGGAATACCACGATGCAAAGAAAAAAATTAGATCAACTATAAAAACAAATCGAGTGCTTTGTAACATTTGCTAGTTTCGCTAAAGGGGTCACTCCCGGTGAAGGGATCTCAGCCCTTTCCTCATCGAATGAGGTGTTGGATATTCATCAAGGAATACCACTATGCAATGAAAAAACTAGAGTTACCTATTTTAAAAAGTTTGATTCTACAACATTTTTAGGTTCCTTTTCCTTAACATTAATCACATTAATGTTGTCCCATCATTTATGTTTTCTAAACATCGCAGAAAAGAAACGAAAATAGAACGTATGCTTATGCCATCCGCATTCGCCACGGGGCCCCGTCATGCACCGTTAGGTTACTTAACTAACTGCAGAGTGGGTGCTGGACTAGCGCGGGTGCAAAACATAAGCAACGTTTATTATATATCTCATATATAAATAGCCATTCATTGCATGAATTTATAAACATTCAAGATCACAGATGAATACATTGGATACACTAGGAATTCCGTATTTCGTTTAAGCCCTTAATGAAAGACGGGTTCCACGGTTGTGATGAATATCCAAAACCCCATTCTAGACCCCTATGGGTGCGGCAAACTACCCGCCAAATTCCCGAAGAGAAGCAATCTCCCTCAATAAAATGAGTAGGCCACTCGGCACTTCGAGAACCTGGTAGTTTTTGCACCCTACCTTGGGTCTATCCTAGGAGAAAAAACTTTAAAAAGAAATTATATAAATGTGGCTACAACATCAACCCGGATGTACCCCGCAAAATAATATTACATCGCTTTTTACAAATTACATGAATGAAAGAAAAGAAAAACGCTCTTCTCACATCCCCCGGCTATTCATCCACGACGATCCAACATATTTATATACACATACCATCACATGATATACATATGTGCAACCCACACTAATCGTCGTATAGAAATTAGTGGACGTTTCAAACACATATCAAACTGAAAATCTGATAAACATTAAAAGTTCGATTTCGAAACACTCCGATTTCCCCTAACACTTAGGTTACATCACATGTAATATGGAAATAATTAAACAATACCACAAATCCAAAAACCCAGTGTACAGATAGCCCCAAAAATCCCAATCCAAAACCACAGAGAAAAACCGGCGATGCCGGGAATTTTCATTGATCTCGCCAGGAAAAAATGAGTAGTTTGGGCTTGTTTTTCTAGGGTTGTCTAGTTATCTCATAATAAGTACTCTGCACATGTTTAAAAAAATTCAGAACACTTTTGAAAAATTTCCAGAGAGCAGGCTTTTGTTTTACGGTTTTGGAGTTGCTTCGTGTTCGAAGCTTTAAACGTTGTCTAAACAACTAGTTGTGGTTTATTTAGGCTCTGATACCATGTTAGTCGATGTTGCACACCCTCACAACACTTGTGAGGAGGTGAAAGTGGCAAAAAATAATTTTCTTGCTTGCAAAACCTTCTTTAAAACTAGATCTTGTGCTAAATTATAACTAGAAACCCTATCTAGAGATCTTATCTACTGTGATAGGGGTTATACCTTAAGGAAAAGTCCTTCGAGTCTTCTTTCCGCTGCGACTCCTTGGCTCCTTCGATGGTTGAAAAGAACTCGGTCTCCGGTCACCTCTAGATCCAAGATGATCCACCCGAGAGCTATAGAACAAGCTACAAACTCTTCACAAAAGTTAACTAAGAAATCAACTGTGCTAGAAATGATCACTTAGATGATGTAGAGATCAAGTAGTGGATTATTATCTCTCTTGACCTATGATTTACAACTCATGTGAGTGTTTAGGTCAAGAGGAAGAAGAAGGAGATAATGAGGAGAAAGAAGATGAGAGTGATAATGAAAAAATCAAGCATAAAGAAAAAGATATGGCACATGGAAAATAATTGAAGCATGCAATATTTTTCTGAAAAATAATGCACCATAATTCAATAGTGATCCCAAATGAATATAAAAATGAATTGAGCCATGCCTTCACCCATGATTAGACATTCTCCAAATTCCACCTCATAATTTCCATTTTCATAAAATGATAACCATTTATGAGGTGTCCCCTTCTAGAAGGTATTCTTGTACAATTATAAGAACACCCTTTCACTGTATACTATATAAGTATACTCGTATCCGAATTTCGAAAAATACGAATACAAATAATCCAATAATATAATACCGGTATGCGGCTTAAACCAAAGCCTACCAGTATTATTGTTGGATATAGTGCCCTCAAAGTCAATTATTGGATCGCAGGTACGTGATTACAATGATTGAGGCAGGACCTATACTGATATGACAGTCTTGCTCAAGATGATAGTATGCTATCTGGTTTGTCTTTATCATAGTTTACATGCTTTAGTTCGCTATTGCATGTTGATAGAGCCCATAAGATTCTTGCTTGACTGCCAGCAGTATGATGGCGATCATATACGTGTGAGCTGGAGTCTATAAGCACAACCTTAAAGTGTCCCTAGTCGTGGGAGTTTCGAGACAGGGCATCGATATTCCAGAGTAGACTAGTGTATACAGTCGAGACCCCGACGAGGGGCGGTGGCCGGTCTCACAAGCCATTAGTGTCAGTTGGTTCACCTAAGATGTATACAGGTGCTCATTGGGTTATGAGTACACCGGACAAGACTCGTCGGGAACATGCTAGTTGGTATTATACATATCGTCAGATAGCAGTTCCCTGTTGACATGTGTACAGGTTAGTTTGTCGACCTGAGATCGTCATTTGTCTCGTGTGAGTTCCCACCGTACTTTGATTTCTACCCTACCACACTCAAAGGAGACGTGCAAACAGGTATTTTTTGGGTACAGTCCCGAGCCACATGGAGACAGTGAGCGGAACGTCGAGGATTCGTCTCTCCCGGTTTTGGGGGTTGATGTCGCACAGTGCACGGGTGGCCATCACTAGAAATCCTCGGCCGAGGTAGTGGAGAATTATTGATTTGGATTAGTAGTTTCTCAGGTGGTGATGGGCTTCATACCGATACGAATTATCGCGTTATTCGGGATCTGACTTTATCCACCCCCCTAGACTCGATATGCGATACTCTTAGACGAACGGACCGGACTGTACGGATATTTTCACTGTCAGGCTCAGTAGGGTTTCTGGATGAGTTCGCTCATCAGCTTCCCTTCCAAGCAATACATAGGCAATCGTTACGTACAGCTTGTAACTCTGACGTGCTAGTGGTTATACCCAGTGCTAGTGTGTTGATGAGTCATTAGAGTCCCCCACAGATAGTTTCCCATGTTCGGGCGAAACGCTGTAGAGGCCGTATGGTTTTATGGCAGGGTTCGGAAAATGCACGTGCGTTTACGCACGTGTCATATTTCGGGCAGATAATACTGGTAGGCTTTGGTTTAAGCCGGATCCGAGTATTGTACTGTGTAGATATAATATCTTTGTCTCAGTTGCATTTGTATTCGGTCGTAATACAAATGCGGTTATGTTTATACTGTTACGGGGTTATCCTGAAATTCATTTCAGGATCACTTTTGGAAGTTGCCAGTTTCCAGTTTTCTATCGCCCGTCTTTAACATTCGGTTAAAGACGGATTTATCTTTTCTTGGGTGAGTCATGGTTCTAGAAGTTTCTAGATTGGTGATTAGGATAGTGATTCATTCATTTGCATTAATAGAATGGTGACTAAGATTATGACTCACTCTTGCATTAATTGTGTTTATGCAAGGTGTCTTTTGTGAGTCATTCATTCTTTAATGAAGTGATAAGGTTTCATTATTATGGTCACCCCCCTCTCTTACACTCACCTCCCCCCACCTTATATTGTCCGGCCCCTCTCTCATGAGATGGGCTAAGTTGTTTTGGGAAAAGAATATGATAGTCTTGTTTATAGAAATTAGTATACTCCGTTTCTCATTTCATTTCGATCCAAAAGGAAACTTCATTAACCGTTCGTCCATAGATTTGGACGAAGCGAGACAAAGTGTTCTACCCATTCTCTACATCTATCTTGGTCATCTCTTTTAGCAGACTTGATGACCGAGTTGCCTCGGTTCAGAGGTGGGAGCCCGTTTAAAGATCCGTCGACGTGGTGCCGCCTGGACGAGAAGACTTGAGATTCAGGAGATCGGAGTAGCCGCAACAAAGCGTAGGATGATGGTTAAAGCTCGAAGGACTCGGATCATGCGGTATAACATTTCTACCCACTTTGTAGTTTGTTAGTTTATCTTTAATGGCAGATCCGGGTTATAGTACACGATAGCGCCAGTTTGTAAAAAGTTTTTGTTCCGCATTTGGCGTCTGTTAGACAGCCGGGGCGCTACCGTGGACTTACAGTGGTATCAGAGCCTCACCATTAAGCTTTACTAACTTGTGCTAACACGTTTAAAACAACGATCGGATGGAATTTTGAAAACTACAATTTTCTGGGTTAAAGTTTCTGTCTATTTTAAACAGGGTCTAAAAATTATTTTGCATATGACAGAAAATTGAGCAGGGTTTTTGAATAATTCTGGTGAAACTCGAGCACGTGTTCCCACAGAACCACCGCGGATCCGTGGTCAAAACTAAGGTTTGACCGCGGAACCGCGGCCAGTTTCTGGGAACAGTGCTCCAATTTTTTCCAGAGAGCTTCACATGGGAAATTGTGGTTTTTGGAATGTTTCTTTTAGGCCCATATTTAATTACTGTACAACAGAAGTTCTTGGGGCCCACTTCGGGAAGTTTTGTCGATCGAAATTTTAAACTTGTTAGTATACAGTATTTACATTATATCTCCGACCGGGAATGTCATTTGAGTGGTAAATCGCGTCTAATTGCTATAGCTCTTTTAGACGGATTTGCGAACGTGACATTCGCGTTGATGTTCTGTGTTGTGCTTTGATGTTGCGGATATGTCGTGGTGGATAGCAATGTGCAATGGTAGTGCTGTTTGGATTTATTTGTACATTTGATATTGTGGGGCGACCGTCCAACATATGGACTGCCGTCATTGCCTGTTTGTATAATATTCTTTTGGAGCACGACCGGGCTAAGGTTGATGTACCCGTTGTATATATTTTTCATTTCTGTACTAGGATTACCCCACGACGGAGTGCACGGATAGCCGAGTTCTGGAGGGCAACGGGTCCGTATCTCATGGCTTTGAGAGGCAGAGGGACCTCACTCTAGAATTGGCAGACTACTCGCCGCACTCATAGGGGGTACAGGTTGACCCAAGGAGGGGTGCTCAAGTTACCGGATTCCGTGAAGTGCCGGGTGGTCCATTCACTTTGCTTTAGGGGCTGCCTCGCTTCAGGTTTTGGCGGGTAACTTGCCACACCCGTAGGGGTCTAGGTTTCATTGCACTGGCTATCCACACGACCAGGGGAACGTCGGGTTTCAGTAGCGGCTCTGTGAAACCCGGGGATCCCAGATTATCTGTATTGTTCTGTGATGCTTATTACTTTTCTGTAATGTTGCATATTATCACGCCTGGAGCGATTATTGTATATTGGTATATATACTATTAGATGTTGTATATGTTTTACACCCGCGCTAGTCCAGTCCCTGCTCTGTCGTTAGTTAAGTAACCTAACGGGTGATGATGGGACCCAGTGGCGAATGCGGATGGCATATACGTACATTATATTTTCGTTCTTTTCTGGTGTGATTAATTGATGGGACTGCATTGATTCTGATCAATGTAAAGTAAAACAAACCTATATTTGATGTTGTTGGAACAGTTTTAAAAGGTGTTATTACAAAGACGTTTCCTTTTGTTATGCATAGTGATATTCGATTGGAATGTCCTTCACCTCACTCGACGAGGCAAGGGCTGATATCCCTTCACCGGGAGAGACCCTTTGGGCAGAAGTTTGCATCAGGGTAATAACTTCAATATAGTCGATTACAAGTTGCTTTGCATCGAGGTATTCAGTTGGAATATCCTGCGCCTCATTCCATGAGGAAAGAGCCGAGATCCCTTCACCGGGAGTGACCTCTTTAGCAAAGATTTTCGCCACTATATTTTTATAAAAAACTATCAGGTTCCTTCAACGAGATCAAGTTCATTACGTTAAAGGTTTTTCGCCAAAAACCAGCCGTAACCCTCCGTCATTTCTTATGGATTGTCAGTAGTATTCAAGCTATGTTTGTTTACTAAAGTCAAGGCACAGTGTTTGGTAGCTGCTGAACATTCATCTGTTGAATAGATAGATGCGTTGGTTTGGGACAGTCGTATTACCTTGTTGACTAAAGTCAAGGGTAGGTACGGGTGGGTTCAAATTAACCTGGATAATGACGGGTAGAACTTGACATGTGACTTATGATTTGTTGATTAAAGTTATGGTCATAAGAGCATGAGGTAAAAATTACATCGGGAGTTTCAAACATACAACAAACTTGCCAGGCATGCGCATACCTTCTGGAGTGTGATAACTTGAGTGGCTTCCATCAAGTTATCATGCGATGATAGTTGGATCCCGATTCTCACTGATGAGTTGGTTTACTCTTCGGGTGATCCTGACTAATTCTTCTTTCAGGTTTGGAGGAGAATTTGAGATTACAGTGGGAGGTTTCCTGATTAGATAAAGTGATAACTATTCTGATCTAGGTTAGAGTGCACGCAGAGTGTTTGTTTCTCTCTCTCTCTTTGGCATCGACCTTTGACATACCCTAGACTATGACTCAGTGACCAAGTTGAACGAACCTTCTTAAAATACTGGCTTTTGGATTGTCCAAGTTGCATAAGTCATTGCCGCTCCTTCCTTTACCCTTTGTATTTCTCAAAACACCCCGTATTACTACGGACATCCACTTCCAATGGATAGATCCATCGTATGGTTATATACGAACTCAAAGGGAGTTCTTCGAGGATGGATCCAGGTTCAGGAGAAATAGAATTGATTATTCAGTTGTCTTTTATTATCACCTTCTCTCGGGTTGCGAGGGCTCCTTAGTTTAGGAGAGTACACCTATTACGCTTATTGGATAGTCTTATTCCAAACCATAGGCAGGTGCCGAAAGATAGGGAATGAAGAAAGCCAATTAGCCTAAGTAGGGTGTGCAGAAGTTAATATGTAAAGACAAAAATAAAGGGATTAGAAAGAGGGCAAAATAAATTGCGACTGTTATCATTCACGACCAAACCACGTACTTCATCGCCACTCCTATTTCACCTTTAATAGAATAAGGTATTATTCAGTTGTCTTTTATCACCACCTTCTCTCAAGTTACGAGTACTCCTAGGATTAGGAGAGTACACCTATTATGCTTACTGGATAGTCTTCTTCTAAACCATAGGCTGGTGCCGAACGGTAGGGAAGGAAGAAAACCACTTAGCCTAAGGGGTGTACAGAAGGTAATGAATAAAGACAAATAAAGGGATTTGGAAAGGTGGCAAAGAAATATACGGTTAAAGTCATGAATTGGATTATGGAAGAGGCATTACTAGGAATACCAGGATACCCCTACGAAACATTTTCATGTTTCAGTGCATTATTAAAGGAAAACTGATTTCCCGATTAGATACTTACTCCAGGGTATGTATTTACCAGGTTTCATTCTCATATCTGTATGGTTTTACAGATGTTGAGTGGGAATAAGTTATTGGGAATTAGGTGATCATCCTCATTATATCGGAATTCGTTGTAATTGGTGATATTTGAGGAAATCGCCTGGATACAGTTTTCAACCTACAATGCACAGGTTTTGAGTTATTAAACTCAGAGGACTTATACAGAGTATTGTATGTTGTCCAGTGTCCGTCAGGACAGAGGGGTAGGTCCTCGTACTACATTTTAGTTACTTGTGACTTCTCTAGTTTTTAGACAAGTGTTTTGTAGAAATACAATGTCTAAGTTTTGAGAAGTTGTGGGTATAAGAATAAAGTAGAGAACCAGGTATCACAAGTATCGGGATTCTTCAAAGAGATCGAAGATATAGATTCTTGTGATAGGTATTCAGTTGATAGTAATGGTTTTGAGAAACTTGTTTCTCTTTCGGGTTACTCATAATTGGATGGATTCCTAAGTTGAGTAATGCTGATCAGCCTCTCTCCATTAAGTTGATATGCACTGGAGACAGTTGCATGGTTTGAATCTGATTCCAGTTAAATTAGTGCCTCTATTTCTATATTGTATATAGAATGGTTCATATCTTAACGATGTTAAGATACGGGGAGTTGTCCGGCTTATGCTTAAAACCAGACACTGGATAACTCAAGGCACGTTTCTGTAATGGCAGTTTGTGGGTTGACGCTGGCTTTGACGAGGGTTGACATTTCTACCATCTGGAAGATCAATAGTGATATTGTTCTTGACTCGCCACAGTTTTATTAAAATGGACTTTTTCAGAAAAAACTAGTGGGGGTATGGTAGAACTGGAAGTGATTCCAGAACCGCAAACGATTATGGAAAATTTAATAGAACCTATATATTCTATGAGGTTTGACATTCCAATAGCCACTCCACAGACATGGTGGGTAACCTCAGACACTCGAGAGGTACTCCGGTAGCCTCAAGGACGGTGACAGGGAGGTTCTAGTTTACCCAGACTTGACACTACTGTTGTTCCAGACTATGAGACCCGGCAGAAGGATAAGTATAACGTCGTTCTAAACTAGTTTTAGAAGTACATGTATATATTATTCTGTCGGAGGGTTGTCGTAGTCAGTGGGAGCAGCGGAAGCATAGTGGGCAAGTAGCTTATGTCTATTTATAGGCTTGAGAAGATATAGCAGAGATAAGATCATCTAATTTTGATGTGACAGTCATGGTTTTGACTTCATCAGAATAGGGGATGGATCTGTTAAGAAGGTAGTAGGGTGTGATGTCCTGGTATTTGGATGACATACACAGAGTAGGAAGTAAAATTCCTATACTACGATCGGTTGTACTTTGGTCGTCACACAGTTGTTTCTCCATAAAGGACATGGATATAATATCAGACATTCTGGTTACTAGATCTATGGTTTTTAGATCTAGAATTGGGTAGTTTCCCAATCTGGGTACTTTGACAGTATTCTAATGGTATTTTAGAATAGATGACTCCTGGCATGGTGGTGTACCTGCAGATGATGGAGTCACCCTCTCTAAAGGTGTCTTACAGACTAAAGGAGAGAGGGATGTGCATGATTGGCAGATCACTTGCTTTGGCAATTGAGTCAATCGTGAGATGTCAAGTACAACACCAGATGTTGTATTTGCACTAGTTGCGATAATTTTATATTAATCCAATCCTGAAGAAACATAAGGAAGCGGTTTTAGAATATGAGTGTATGTTTTACGGATTTGATGACGGCAGCCTCCTTCGGGAGACGGTTATCATTCCAGGCTTCTAAGATAAGATGGATGAAAGAGTGATTGTCAGAGTTATAGTTTTCCCTCTGACGAGAGACAGTATTATGGACAAGTGGTCCAAGAAGATACTGTAGGAGGCATGGTGCTGGATACTGATTAGGTTCAGTTATCAATAAAGTCTAAGAAGTTTGGATTTGGAGTTCATTTATGAACTAGGTCCCATCAGATATTCAGACATATTCTAAGACAGGTAGTACTCGATTCGGGAGATGGCTTTTTCCGCGAACTTGAGATTAAGGGAGACATAGAAAGAAACATCAGGGCGGATCCACTCACTGAGGCTATTTCTCGAACACAAGAGTTTTGCATACTAGCTTTGTGAAACTGATTAGTAGAGGAGTTGGGTGTTCGGTATCACACGGTCTGTGAGTATGCGACATCGCAATTATTAGCCTTAAGTGCAAGTGGGAGATTTTTGGATATAGTGCCCTCAAAGTCAATTATTGGATCGCAGGTACGTGATTACAATGATTGAGGCAGGACCTATACCGATATGACAGTCTTGCTCGAGATGATAGTATGCTATCTGGTTTGTCTTTATCATAGTTTACATGCTTTAGTTCGCTATTGCATGTTGATAGAGCCCATAGGATTCTTGCTTGATTGCCAGCAGTATGATGGCGATCATATACGTGGGAGCTGGAGTCTATAAGCACATCCTTAAAGTGTCCCTAGTCGTGGGAGTTTCGAGATAGGGCATCGATACTCCAGAGTAGACTAGTGTATACAGTCGAGACCCTGACGAGGGACGGTGGCCGGTCTCACAAGCCATTGGTGTCAATTGGTTCACCTAAGATGTATACAGGTGCTCATTGGGTTATGAGTACACCGGACAGGACTCGCCGGGAACATGCTAGTTGGTATTATACATATCGTCAGATAGCAGTTCCCTGGTGACATGTGTACAGGTTAGTTTGTCGACATGAGATCGTCATTTGTCTCGTGTGAGTTCCCACCGTGCTTTGATTTCTACCCTACCACGCTCAAAGGAGATGTGTAAACAGGTATTTTTTGGGTACAGTCCCGAGCCACATGGAGGCAGTGAGCGGATCGTTGAGGATTCATCTCTCCCGGTATTCGGGGTTGATGTCGCACAGTACACGGGTGGCCATCACTAGAAATCCTCGGCCGAGGTAGTGGAGAATTACTGATTTGGATCAGTAGTTTCTCAGGTGGTGATGGGCTTCATACCGACACGAATTATCGCGTTATTAGGGGTCTGACTTTATCCACCCCCCTAGACTCGATATGCGATACTCTTAAACGAACGGACCGGACTGTACGGATATTGTCACTGTCAGGCTCAATAGGGTTTCTGGATGAGTTCGCTCGTCATCTTCCCTCCAATCAATACATAGGCAACCGTTACGTACAGCTTGTACCTCTGACGTGCTAGTGGTTATACCCAGTGCCAGTGTGTTGATAAGTCATTAGAGTCCCCCACAGACAGTTTTCCAAGTTCGGGCGAAACGCTGTAGAGGCCGTATGGTTTTATGGCAGGGTTCGGAAAATGCACGTGCGTTTACGCACGTGTCATATTTCGGGCAGATAATACTGGTAGGCTTTGGTTTAAGCCGGATCCTAGTATTGTACTGTGTAGATATAATATCTTTGTCTCAGTTGTATTTGTATTCGGTCGTAATACAAATGCGGGTATGTTTATACTGTTACGGGGTTATCCTGAAATTCATTTCAGGATCACTTTTGGAAATTGCCAGTTTCCAGTTTTCTATCGCCCGTTTTTAACATTCGGTTAAAGACGGATTTATCTTTTCTTGGGTGAGTCATGGTTCTAGAAGTTTCTAGATTGGTGACTAGGATAGTGATTCATTCATTTGCATTAATAGAATGGTGACTAAGATTATGACCCACTCTTGCATTAATTGTGTTTATGCAAGGTGTCTTTTGTGAGTCATTCATTCTTTAATGAAGTGATAAGGTTTCATTATTATGGTCACCCCCCCTCTCCTACACTCACCTCCCCCCCACCTTATATTGGCCAGCCCCTCTCTCATGAGATGGGCTAAGTTGTTTTGGGAAAAGAATATGATAGATTTGTTTATGGAAATCAGTATACTCCGTTTCTCATTTCATTTCAATCCAAAAGGCAACTTCAAAACCGTTCGTCCATAGCTTTGGACGAAGCAAGACAGAGTGTTCTACTCATTCTCTACATCTATCTTGGTCATCTCTTTTAGCAGACTTGATGACCGAGTTGCCTCGGTTCAGAAGCGGGAGCCCGTTTAAAGATCCGTCGACGTGGTGCCACTTGGACGAGAAGACCGGAGATTCAGGAGATCGGAGCAGCCGCAACAAAGCGTGGGATGATGGTTAAAGACCGAAGGACTCGGATCGTTCTTTATAACATTTCTACCCACTTTGTAGTTTGTTAGTTTAGCTTTAATGGCAGATCCGGGTTATAGTACACGATAGCGCCAGTTTGTAAAAAGTTTTTGTTCCGCATTTGGCGTCTGTTAGACGGCCAGGGCACTACCGTGGACGTACAATTATCCTTCCGATCATCATTCTCACAGCCAGTACACGAACATGATCGAAACCCTGCCGTAACAATTTACGGCCTCTACATCTTTTTCCTGAACCAGGGAACCCTCTGTGTAGGACTTTAAAGACTCGACAGTACGTTGGCAGTGGGTTTAACCACAAGAACGTCAGCGGCACTAGCTATGCGTAATGACTACCCAGGTACATGACGAAAAGGTGGCCGACGAGTGAACTCATCCGGACCCTAATGAGCTTGTAAGCAACACTTACCGTACAGTCCGATCTCATCGTCCGATACGTCGCATATAAAATCTAGGGGTGGTAAATGTCAGACCCCAGTAACTTTATAAGTCATGCTGATTTATGGCCCAAAACGGTTCGAGAAACTACTGATAACTCTTATCAGTAAATCTCGACAACCCTGACCAGAGATTTGCTGTTATGGCCGATCAAGCAAAGCGCGACATCAACTCCCTATACCGGGATAGACAAAACCCCTCCTATCACTCACTGCTTCCATGTGATTCGGAACAGTACCCAAAATCTACCTGTTTGCATGACTCAGTAGAGCCGTGGTAGGGAGGAAATCAAAGCACAGTGGGAATCACACAAGACACTATGACGATCTCGGGTCTACAGACTAACCTGTACAAGTGTCACTAGAGAACTGCTATCTGACAGTAGGTATATATACCATCTAGGAGTTCTCGGCGAGTCCTGTTCGGTGTACCCATTCTCCAATGAGTACCTGTGTACAATCTTTGATGTCAAACACCAATGGTTGTGGGATCAACCATCACCCCCAGGGTCAAGAAACGTACACACTAGTCTACTCTAGTAATATCGATGCCCTGTCTCGATATACCCTCGACTAGGAACTAAATAAGAAATATGCTTTTAGACTGGCCATGCCCCACTATTGTCACGTCCTAAAAATTGGCAGGTGACCGTCACTTAAACCACGTAACGTCTACAGGCGTAACGCAATTTAAGTAAGCCAAAATCCCAGAAAACTAAACCATCAAAAGTAGTAAGTGATATAGACATTGTTAAAAACATGTGGAAATCTCAAGTTAAATCTTTAAAGTTTAAATTTATTTTCTTAAAAATTTCAGCAGAACCTCCTTTGTAAAAACTAGGCTCGAAACGGGTACAAACGTAAGATATAAGTAAAGCAACATATGATATAAATAAAGCATCCCCAAATGGGAGCAAATCGCGCCCAAAGGCGGAAACAACCACCACAAGCATATATACGATGTCGTAGCGAAAAAATGGACAATACAAGTGAAAACAGCATAAAAGAGATAAAACTGCATAATAAAAGTCGGCTCACACGAGCTCGATACCTAGAGTCACAAAATATACAATATCGTCCTCATAACCCGTCTTTAAGTCAATACATGAAATGGTAGATGGAGAATACTAGATACAATATAATGTACAATGAATATAAACGGATAACCGCAAAACCCACCTATAGCAAAACGGCTCACAGCCAACCGTAGTGGTATCCGCTGCAAAAAGATACAATAAGATAGCCCTGTCACGACTACTCTAAGGGTCAACCTGCAAAACACTGTGGCATAACGGGGGTGAGTTCCCAACTCGTGAATAATAAGTAATATCATACAGGTCATCACAGCTATGCACGTACTGCGATACTCTATTACATGCAATCTAATAGTATCAATATACTAATATGGATATGCAACAATCATGAAATGTACTCTATCAGGTACTACAAATACATGAAGCAATGCATATCAATGAATGCTGGGTATGGGATAAAACATATTATCATCACGAACCATCATTGTGGAAAAACCCGGTGTCCATCAACGACACTCCAAATCCCAATACCTCAGGCGCCGTCTCTCTGATCGCCCCTCACATCTGTAAATCTCATGGAACCTGAGTGCCCAACATCGGCACTCGAAATCACCATGAAATACTCGTGTCCAACATCGACACACAAATCCACATATATCGGGCTCCATCAGTCCGGATCAGCCCACAGGCTTCGTCAGTCCGGATCGGCCCATATCCATCTCTCGACTCCGGTCGGTATCCTCCGAATAACCGCCAGGTCCAACCAATCACCGGTAGGTAGTAGTCCCTCTGCCAGGCTCATCGTCTAGTGTGCGACATTCCTTTCTTGCCCCGGGGTACCATACCGGGTCCACCATGAACCCGCAAACGGATCATCCAAATCCTCGAATCGGGTTTCTATCACACATCTCAGAACCGAGAAAACGCATGGTGGACGCACTGAAATATCATATCAAGAGAAACCGGATTTTCAAAACAATGCATAATTTCTTGAAATAATACCACGGTTCTTAAATCCATAAATCACATGAAATCCGTATCTCAATGCGTAAATCCATGAAATATGATATATGCAACATAAAACCGTAATATGAGCATACTGAGGGAAAACCACTCTTTTAAATGAATCCAGTTTTTAAATATATCATGTGGTTCCCAATTTCTCCAAAATCAAATCCAACATCATCTAAAAATGCATATGTAGCTATAGCAAGTATGGGTGTATACATGTAAGTAGCTATGCACGATGTATCTCATGTGTGCAATAGAACAATAATCCATGTGTCAATATCAATAACAATAAAATACTACATATGTGTATAGGTTGTGCGTGTCATGGCAATTACCGACGGTGTGGGTGTAGCATACAATTTAGTGCTCGTGCAACATGAACCGTTAGTAATGGTGCAGTGTCCACTAGATACTAAGTCAAGGCACAACAAATAATGGTATGCAATGATGCTCATGCACAATCAACATATATGAATATAAACATGCAGCTATACTATCATATCAAGCCCTGACGCATAACGCCATACGGGCGATTTCCCCGTAGATGTTAAATCTACTCACCGACGATCTCGAGCTAAGTAAAGCCAACCACTTGTTTTTCCTTCTTCGCAGCGTCCGAAGTCCCCGCCTGTGATCCTATTAACACACGAAACATAACAAGTGTAACTTAGAAATCGACCAATAATACGTACATACTATGCTTAAATCGATGAAACGACTCCAACACCCTCTCAAGTGTTCGCTTAGCGGCTAACGTGTGTGGCGACACTACTAAAACAAACCCACGACAGCAGCTACCCGAAACAATAGAACTACGTCGGATCACTCGTAAAGCGCGTCGTCGAAACGCCAAAAACTAGCAAACTGCTCCCAGATTTTACCCACTGCTACAACCAAAAAATCTAGCAGTACCAAACACCTTAAAACCACTGCAGATAGCTACCCACAAAAACTCTACTCCCCAGTCCCCAAAAAGGCCGAGCTCACCGGATTTAACCCCCATGTTGCTGGCCAAACAGTGTCGTGTGGGGTCAGGGTCTCAGATGTACACTCAGGGTCTCTATTACAACACTAAAATACTGCTAGTTTTCACAGTAAACACTCGGGTTGATAGAAGGTTACAGTGACTCAAAAACCACGCTAAAAACATGATACATGCTCAAAACTATATCTTTTAGTGTTCTAAACTGAAACTAATTAGCAACACAACATTATACAATCCTAGTTAACAGTAGAGAGCAATACCTTTCCAAACTTGCTCAAAACCCTAGCTTTCCATGCTCCAAGTGATCTCCATAGGCTTTAGATCAAGTTTAATGAAGGGTTTAGTGAGTTTTTTTGAAGATTTGTGAGGATTTAGGTTAGGGTTTGTGATGAACAAGGAAGGGGTTCAGTTGAGGGTGAGGAAGATAATGAGGTGAAGAAAATGATAAGTGAATGAGAGGAGTGTATGAGTGAGCGTGTATGTGTGAGTGAGGGTGAGGGAATGGGGGGTGAGTTTAGAGAGAGCTATGCCCTTCTCTCTCCTCATTAAATGCATGGCATGCTTTCCCCATGCCTCATGATGCATGCCATGGTCAACCCTCTCTCTCTCTCAAGTCAACAATTTCAAAAACCCTTTTTATTTAAAAACCAACTAGTTTAAATTAATTACTTAAAACAAAATGCATGACATTAGGTTAGGATGCCATGGCTACTTAAACATGGTTAACCCTAATTAATTCTAGGTTAACATGCACATGTGTGTGCAAGCCCAAAATAAATATTAATTAATTTTTATAAAATATTTGAAAATTATTTTGGTAAACTTTTTACTAAAAATCCGCACTATCGCTTAATTAACACTAATCGCATTCTAAGGTGTTACAATCTTCCCCCCTTAAAGAAATTCGTTCCCGAATTTAAAAATCTTACTATGCGTACCTTCAAAGGGATGAGAGAATTTCTTCCGCATCTCGCTCTCGGCCTCCCAAGTGACCTCTTCACCATTCGGGCTACGCCAAAGAACCTTCACAGATGGCAAGACCTTTGACCGAAGTATTTTCACCTACCGATCCATTATAACTATCGGCTGCTCGGTGAACGAAAGATCGCGCTCTAGCTAAATGGTCTGGTGCTGAATCATGTGAGAAGGATCATGAAGGTATTTGCGAAGCATTGATACATGGAATACGGGGTGAACATCCGGAAAACTGGGAGGTAGTGCCAAACGATAGGCAACGGTACCAACTCGCTCAAGGATCTCAAAAGGACCTACAAATCTTGGACTAAGCTTCCCTTTCTAACCAAATATCATCACGCCCTTCATCGGAGAAATCCGTACGAATACATGATCCCCCACTGCGAACTCGAGCCTGCGACGATGACGGTCGGCATAAGACTTATGTCTGCATTGGGTTGCTCTCATCCTATCCTGAATCAACTAAATTTTCTCCATAGTCACTTGAACTAGCTGGGGTCAAAAAATCCTGCTCTCGTTGAGTTCGGTCCAACAGACTGGCGATCGACACCTCCTACCATACAATGCCTCAGAAGGTGCCATTTGAATCGTCTCCTGATAACTGTTATTGTAAGAGAACTCTATCAATGGTAAGTGATGATCCCAACTGCCACCAAAATCAAGCACGCACGCAAAAAGCATATCCTCCAAAGTCTGTATAGTACGCTATGACTGACCATCGGTCTGCGGATGGAAAGCGGTGCTAAAGCTCAAACGGGTACCCAAGGCTTCCTGAAGCTTCTGCCAAAGATGGCTAGTGAACTGGATGCCCTTATCGGATACAATGCAAGTGGGAATGCGTGCAAACGCACAATCTCATCAATGTACAACTGAGCATAACCGAAAGTGGTCTTCACTGGAAGGAAGTGAGCCTCTTTCGTCAACCGGTCAACAATCACCCAAATGGAGTCATACCCTCGACAGGACCTGGGTAGACCCACAATGAAATCCATGGAGATCTGTTCCCATTTCCACTCCGGAATGGGTAAAGGCTGCAACTCTTCTGCCGGTCTCTGATACTCAGCCTTGACTTGCTGACAAGTCAGGCACCTCGAAAAAAAATCCGAAACATCACTCTTCATCCCTACCCACCAGTAAATATCTCTCAAGTTACGATACATCTTGGTGGAACCTGGATGAACACTAAAAGTGTTAGTTGTATATATGCCCTAGAGGCCATTGTTGTACATATGATGTATATTATAGTGGATGCTTGAATATATATAGAGAGGACTTTCTTGCTCGATATGATAGTATGCTATCTGGTTTCACTTTTTCTAAACATGTTGACTTGTATTGGTTTACTGTCTTGCTCGCACATGTTGATAAAGCCCTTAAGATATGTACTTGACTACTAGGACTATGATGCAGATCATACTAGTAGGGCCAGGGTAGTCTAAGAGTACATCCTATAACTGTTTCTAGTTGAGGGTGTATCGAGACTGGGCATCGATACACCAGAGTAGACTAGCGTATACGCATCTTGACCCATATGATGGGCGATGGATGATCATATATCCATCGGTGTTTGACATCAAAGATGGTGTATGGGTGCTCAGTAAAGACTGGGTACACTGAACGGACTCGCCGAGAACTCCTAGATGGTATTATACCTATCGTCAGATAGCAGTTCTTTGGTGACATTGGTACAGGTTAGCATGTAGACCCGAGATCGTTAAAGAGTCTTGTGTGATTCCCACTGTGCTTTGATTTCCACCTTACCACGTTCAAGAGAACATGCAAAACGGTGGCTTTTGGGTACAATCCTGAATCACATGGATGCAATGAGCGATAGGAAGGGTTTCGTCTCTCTCGGTTTTACTGGTCGATGTTGCGCTGTGTTCGATTGGCTATAACTAGAAGTCCCTGGACAGGGCTGATATGGAGATTTACTGGTAAGTGTTATCAGTAGTTTCTCAACCCGTTATGAGCCTCACATCAACACGACTTATCGGTTACTGGGGTCTGACGTTCACCACCCGTAGACTGGATATGCGACATTTGAGACGAAGAGACCGGATTGTACGGTAGTGTTACTGATTGGCTCGACGAGAGTTTTGACAGCTTCGCTGGTTTTCTTCTGATCGCTCAATACTCGGGTGGCCGTTATGTTTAGCTGACCGCTTGCGGTTTGTAGGTGTTTGATATGATCACCTACTGCCGGCGTATTGACGAGTCTTAGAGTCCTACACATGAGTTTCCTAGCTCAGGCGAAAAGATGTGGTGTGCATATGAGATATGCGCGGGGACCCGATTAAATGCGTGTATGTGATATCATATATTAATCGGGCATTTTTCTATTGGTCGGGTTGTATGTGATATGACCGGTTTGTTAAATCAAGTGTTGATTTAACATTTGACTTTTATTTTAATTCTTTATTAAACCTTTTTCTTTGTTGATGTATGCATGCATGTATGCACATGATGATGTGCATGGACAAATACATACATACATAGTATCATGGTTGATGATACACAAATGGTGGCAATGCAAGACTCGCATGTTAATAAATATCCTTATATATATTTATTCTTTTGGAGTTAAAAAGAAATAGAAAATCAATTCATGGTAGGATAATTATCCTTGACTTTACCCTTAACCTTAGCTCCCACCATGAGTTAAGTTTCTATGTTTCTTTTTATTCCAAAATAAATATCTAGATATTTGTTAACTCTTGGTTAAGGATGAGAGTTGAAAATATTTATATTTTCTATTCTCATTTTTATCATTGATCTTTCATTATTTCTTGAGCTTTCAAGTTGCCATCTTCTTCTTCCTCATTCTCTTTCTCTCTTGAGATTTCCACAGAGTGAGATTGATAAATAGAAAGGGTTTTGATTAAAGAATACAAACCACCTCATCATTCTACACCTATCTAGCCTATTTGTGTAGGGTGTTTGCTACACTTCATTCAAAAGATCAAGTAAAGCAAGGAGCTTTGGGCAAAGGGACTTCGGGTGGATCATCGTGGACTAGGAAGGTTGCTAGCGGTCCGTTCCAAACTCTCAAAGGTCTAAGGAGTCACCAAGGGAAGACTACAAAGGTTGTAATTTCTTCACTTAGTGTTTCAAAAGTTCTTTGTATGTGATACAATTTGTTGTTACCCTAAACTATTCTAGTTATGATTCATGGTTTGTTTGCTTTGCACCTCTCTAAATTTTAAGATGGCATGAGTGATGCTTCTGTACACCAGACTAGGTATAAGGAAAACCCAACAATGGTACCATAGACAGGTTAGAATTTTAGACACAGTGTTAAAACAATTACGAAAACGAAATCGACTCCAAAAATACGATAACATGAAACCCTAATTTTGCTTTCTGGAAATTTTTTAAAATGTCGTTTAAAAATTATTTTAGCAACTGCAGAAGACTGTATGTGATACTATATGAACACACATGAAATACGAGGCCAAGATCTCGGATTTTGGCCGAGCACTCCCTTCCTAACTCCGGCGACGCCGGCCCCCTGTTCTCCTCTTGGCTTTGTATTTCACCTGTGCTCTGTACTGTAAGAATTGGGGTTTCTGGTATTATTTGCTTAACCCAAATTTTCTTGTGATGATTATTTTGTTCTGGGGCTAATTCGTAGTGTTTCGTAGTCGTATATTTTAACACTGTAAAAGTAACCTTGACAATGTTTAGCAGTTCGAACGAACTTCGAACACCACATTTTGTACCCCGCTGAAATTTCCAAGTGTTGCAATTTTCCCAAGTTGATTGTATTCGAAAAATCGTGCAAGTGTCCCTATGGCCCCTCTAGAAGTGTTAGTTATATGTATGCCCTAGAGGCCATTACTGTACATACAATTTATATTGTAGTGGATGCTTGGACATATATAGGGATGACTTTCTTAATCGACATGATAGTATGCTATCTGGTTGCTCTTTATCATAACATGTACACTGATTGTTAGGATACGTGCGTGTTCAAGTTCTAGTTTAAATACCGCAGTCAAGACGGTTTCGCATGTAGCTAGCCGGTTGAGTACGGGTCGTCCGCAGGGAGATGGGAGTCTTTTTCAAAGTGTTTTAACGAGTTAAGTCCGGTTTTCAGATTTTGTTGGATTATCTAAGTGTTGAGTTGATATTTAAAGAGAGCTTGTTAGGGTTAGGATTAGGTTAGTTTGAGTTAGGAGTCTCCACATCTTTCGTTGCCCCACTTAATATCGGTGTTACAGTAATCGGCAACAACGGGGATTAGCACGACTAGGAAGGAACTTGCGAGTATAAGCTAGGCTTTCCAACGCATAGTCCTTCCTTTTGGTGCTTGTCCGTCCGTTCTTGGCTCTTATCCATAACCTCCGGTTAATTCAACCACAACCGGTCTCACTACGGAATCACCGCTATCATGTAGGATAGGGTGCCGTAAGGAGCGGATTGTGGTTCAATTAACGGGAGTCGATTTAAGTTGTTGGGCAAGGAAAGAGTGAGAGAGATTTCCTTCTCTCAAACTTCCCTTATCCTACCCTAACAAGTATAAAACTACTCACACTTCATGATAAGGAAAAACAAAACAAAACAAAGAGGAAGATAGAAAGAAGGAGACTAGAAGAATACGACTAACTATTTGCGACCTCACCTTGGCGAGGATCGAGCGTAAGTATCATTGTCGTATGAATGATAAAGAAAAAGAGAGAAGAAAGAAACAATCAAGCAAATAACAACAACTACTTAACAATTAAAATTACAACAAGTAAAGAAAGAGACAAGCATGATAATAAAATGGTCTTCTTTATTCATCACTCTTCACTCAAAAGCTCACTACAAGCTTAATGGAGAAGAGGTGAGAAGAGGAAGAAGATAAACACTAAAACTAGGTAAAATGAAAATACAAGAATTGACCCTTCCTTCACAAAATTCTGGGCTACTTATAGGCCAAGAAATGAAACCCTAGGGCAACCACCAGAACCCTGACGAAATGACCAAACTGCCCCTGGAAGCTCGTGCTCTGACCTGCCTGTACGGCCGCGGATCCGCCGCCTATGCCCCCCTATGGCCGCGGATCCGCGCCCCTATAGTGGACTTAGGGTGTGGGCTTCTGTGTACTTTCCTGTCCTCCTGTCCCCTTTTGTCTGGTGTATATATTTTCTGAAAACTCTTTCCCATTTCTTCCAGAATTTCTATTGAGGAAAGGTGGACTTTTTTGTGGATGATTGCCTCGAGCTCCGCGTAGATCTCTTGGATTTTGTGCTACCATTGAGCCTTGTGCATGAGAATGACAGTGATTTGACACTTTGTCTTCCTAAACTGGTATCTGGCAACATACGGATGAAGAGCGGAGACCGTGTTTTATCTGTGGTTGGCAGGAACCGGATTATGTCGTGTTTTCCATGAATTTCTCCGTTTGAGAACCGGGAACCTGTATCCTGCAATTGACTAGCAAACACGGCTCAAGAGTATCTACCGATATGCAATGTGATAAAAATTGGGCGGTATGAAAATGCAAAAATCTGATATGAACAAATACCCCCAAACTTATCATTTGCTCGTCCCGAGCAAAGCCCATTTATTCACAAAAAATTTCCTAACCTCACTTTCGCAGGGAACGCGATTGCACTGAGCATGTGCAACAAGCCGTTAAACCTCTAGGTGTCCCTAGTAGGAGGAGTGTTGTCTCCTGAGGGTTTTCAGCGGATACTACCCACAAAATCCGGTCAAGTTGGTTTTGTAAAATAACTATGCTTCAAACCCTAAAGTTTTGTTTTAGAAAATAACAATTCTATAATCCTAAGTCTAGATCATCGAACCTTTATTTTTCACACCTCACTTCTTATTTAACTACAGATTTTATATGTCTTTACGTGCAGTGCAAATAGTGTCGTTAAGTTCCAGAAGGATCGATTAAAGTCATCATGTCGCACAATAAAGCCCAGATAACAATTTTAAAAGGATCACATAAGTTTTATAACGAGTTAAGCATTTTTCAAGTTTCGTTTTCCAGTAAGGTTTCAACTTCAGAATTTCTATCTTCCTTAACAGGAAACTAAGTCGTATTTTTCACTCCACCTTTTTCTTGTTTTCATTTCATACACACCTCTGTGAACGTGCAATAGTCTTTATCAAAGAGTAAAACCTTCATATCTCCGTTAAAAAAAAAATTTAAAAGCCTGTCTTTTATCAAGATTATTCTCACACAAAGAACCATTAGGAATTTTAACTCGGAGAGAACACTTGCTTGACTTTGTTTTAGAACTGGACTTTCTAGGATTCTTAGCGAGCTTTGGGCCAATGCACCCAAACCAGTTGGTTTTAGGGCATTAGGTGTAGAAACACCCCAGCGGACTTAATTACTCAAGTTACCTAGGTCCAAAAACAAAAGACAGTTGTCGTGAAAATCAGATGATTCAATACGAACGGAGATATAACCGGCAGTTCAAATATTTTTTTTGGATAAAAGACGTGTTTAGTGGGTTTGGTGTGTAATCATTCCAATCAAGTTTTAGATGGGTTATTTTTCCGACTTAGCTCCAATTACGGCATCAATAACATTCCTTCATATTCTCTTTACTTCATAAACTATTCTTGACATTACTTATTTCAGAACAAACCTATTTGATCCTCAGAAAATCATTTATCTGTTTAAAAGTTTAAACATGAAAGACTTGTCATCTAATTCCCAAAATCTTACGACACGTGTAGTGTGATGTAAAGACGTATATCAGCTATAGTTAACTTCAAAGGAGAGTTATCTTTCAGGTTTTCAAAATCCAAACATAAGATCTAGTTATTCCTATTTTTTTCAAACAAAAACCGTCGAATGTTGAATCAGAGTTCTTCCACAAGCTAACTTGACAAAAAAGTTTTTATATTTTTTAGAAAATTTTCAAATTTTTATGGATTTTATGGATTTAAATATGCAGATGCAAAATATACATATGAATGCGAAGGTAAGAAATGCGTACCGAGCGTACCCCCAAACTTAAACTGGACAGTGTCCTCACTGTCGTTGCATGAAGAGATCAGTTTGATGGTTCAAAATTGTCGGTTAGCGATATACAATTTTTATTTGTTTTTGTTTTTAAAGAAAAGAAAAAGAATATACACAAATATATACAAAATGGTTTGTACATACCCCCAAACTTATTTGGAACAGTGTCCGCTGTTCTTGGCTGGATAACCGAAGTTTGGAGGTAGGCAGAGGAAGATCATTCAGGGTAAACCGGCTCCTGTAAGAACAGGAGCTCCTCTGTTGGTTCGGCGCTAAGGTACGGTTTGCATCGGTGTCCGTTTACTTTAAAAAATGAACCGTCCTTTGGATTTTCCAAATCCACAGCGCCCTGCGGATACACATTCCGCACGAAATACGGCCCTTTCCAGCGAGATCTGAGCTTTCCAGGATGGAAGTGAAGTCGGGTGTCGTAAAGCAGTACCTGCTGACCAGGTACGAAGGTTTTGCGCAAAAGGTGTTTATCATGAAACACCTTCGTTCGATTCTTAACGACAACCGCGTTATCGTAAGCCTCATCCCTAAGCTCGTTCAGTTCGTTCAACTGCAGCTTCCGATGGCTGCCCGCGTCCTCAAGAGACAGATTCAGCTCCTTTATCGCCCAAAATGCGCGATGCTCGATTTCAACAGGAAGGTGGCAGGCTTTTCCGTATAAAAGCCGATAGGGAGACATGCCAAGGTCGGTCTTATAAGCGGTTCTAAATGCCCAAAGGGTATCAGTGAGTTTCAGCGACCAATCCTTACGGTTCTTGGAAACCGTCTTCTCCAGTATCTGCTTGATTTGCCGATTTGAAACTTCGGCCTGCCCGCAGGTTTGGGGGTGGTAGGGCGTAGAGAGCTTATGATTTATGGAGTATTTCCGCATCAAGGCTTCGAAAGTTTTATTGCAGAAATGACTTCCATTGTCGCTAATGATCGCTCGGGGGTGCCCAAACCGGGAAAAAATGTTTTCTTTAAGGAACCTTGTTGTCGTTAGTCCGGCTGGGCACAACCTCGACCCATTTAGAGACGTAATCAACAGCTAGAAGAATGTACAAGTTCCCAAAAGAGCTGGGAAACGGCCCCATGAAGTCTATCCCCCAAACATCGAAAATCTCCACAACCAAGATCGGTTGGAGCGGCATCTCGTTCCTCCGGGATATCCGGCCCATGTGTTGGCACCGGGAGCAAGTCTTGCAATAGTCGTGAGCGTCTTTGAAAAGTTGTGGCCAGTAGAAACCACATTGCAAGATCTTCTCAGCTGTCTTTCTGGGCCCAAAATGCCCGCCACACGCTTGATTGTGGCAAAATGACAGCACACTCTTGAATTCCTCATCAGGGACACACCGACGAATAATCTGGTCGGGACCGTACTTGAACAAGTAGGGTTCGTCCCAGTAAAAGTGTTTTACTTGGGATAAGAAGCGAAGTCTGTCCTGACTCGACCATTCAGTCGGTAGTAATCCCGTGGCCAAATAGTTCACAATATCTGCAAACCAGGGTTCGCACGATACTGTCAAGAGCTGTTCATCCGGAAAAACGTCGTTGATCGGAATTGGAAGCGAAGGCGAAGAAGGAAGTCGTGAGAGATGGTCGGCAACGACGTTTTCACATCCTCGTTTGTCCTTAATGACAAGGTCAAACTCTTGAAGCAAGAGGATCCAATGTATTAACCGAGATTTTGCATCTTTCTTCGCAAAAAGATGGCGCAGAGCTGAATGGTCCGTGTAGACAATGACTGGAGAGCCGATGAGGTAGGGCCTGAACTTTTCTAAAGCAAATACAACAGCTAAGAATTCCTTCTCAGTTGTTGTATAGTTAAGTTGGGCGTCGTTCAGGGTCCGGCTCGCGTAATAGATTACGTGCGGCATCTTGTTGATGTGCTGTCCAAGGACAGCACCGATGGCAAAGTCGGATGCATCGCACATAATCTCGAATGGGTGCGTCCAGTCAGGGGAAGAAAGAACGGGAGCAGAGGTGAGTGAGCGTTTTAGTGACTCGAATGCAGTCACACAGCTCGAGTTGAAGTCGAAAGGCGTGTCCTTGGCCAGCAAAAGAGTCAAGGGCCTAGCAATCTTGCTAAAGTCCTTGATAAACCGTCTATAGAAACCGGCATGGCCAAGGAAGGCTCGGATATCTCTGACGCATCGGGGAGGAGGCAGATTGGAAATGACCTCAATCTTTGCTTTGTCAACCTCTATGCCATTTTGCGAGATGATATGTCCTAAGACAATACCTTCGCGCACCATGAAGTGGCATTTTTCCCAGTTCAAAGTGAGATTCTTGTCCTTACATCGGGTAAGGACAGCGTCAAGATGCAGCAAACACTCGTCAAAGGAGTCGCCGAAGATGGAGAAGTCATCCATGAAAATCTCCAGAAATTTTTCCACCATGTCCGAAAAAATTCCCATCATACACCGCTGGAAGGTAGTGGGCGCATTGCATAACCCAAAGGGCATGCGACGATATGCAAACGTGCCGAAAGGACAAGTGAAAGTGGTTTTGTCCTGGTCTTTTTCGGCGATGGGAATTTGATTATAGCCAGAGTAGCCATCAAGAAAACAATAGTACTCATGTCCGGCCAATCGTTCCAGCATCTGGTCAATGAAAGGTAGCGGAAAGTGGTCTTTCCGCGTTGCGGCGTTGAGTTTTCTGTAATCAATGCAAACTCGCCACCCAGTTTGGGTGCGAGTAGGGATTAACTCGTTCGCCTCGTTGGTTATGACCGTGATGCCCGACTTCTTGGGGACAACATGAATGGGGCTAACCCACTGGCTATCAGAGATAGGGTAAATGATACCACTATCTAGACATTTGACGATCTCCTTCTTCACAGCCTCCTTCATGACTGGATTAAGACGTCTCTGTGGATCCCGGGCTGGTTTGGCATCATCCATCAGATGAATGTGATACTCAATGATCAGGGGACTAATCCCCTTGATGTCCGCCATGGACCAGCCAAAAGCTTTCCTGTTGCTGTGCAAGACCGCGAGAAGGGCTTTCTCTTGCTCGGGAGCTAGAGAAGCCGAGATGATGACAGGAAGGGTCTCGTTCTCACCTAAGTAAGCGTACTTAAGGTGAGACGGCAAAGGCTTGAGTTCGAGCGTTGGAGGTGAAACGATAGAAGGCAAGATTGGTGCAAAGGTCTCGAACTCAAAGGACTCCAGCAAAGGTTCAAATCGAGTGTAGGCAACCGAGTTGGATGGTTCAGGTAACTCATCCGGAAAGTCGAAGGATTCAAACTCGGGTTGTGCACGGCTAAGATCGTTCGTGAACGTGAAACACTCGTAGTCGTTGTCGGGCGCAGAAACAGCAGCAGGTTCGAAAAGAAACGTACTATTGGCGTCAAGATTATCGTGATCAAACAGAAACTCCTCGAATTCACACTCTTCTAGGGTGATCTCCTGGATCGAGCAGACATCCAGTATATGAGCATTAGGTTCGGCGGGCTGATTCCCCAACCTAAAAATGTTGAGTTCAATCGTCATATTTCCAAAAGAGAGGTTCATCGAACCATTGCGACAATTGATCACAGCATTTGAGGTTGCGAGAAATGGGCGACCGAGTATCACCGGAATTTGATTCCGGGGGTTAGCTACAGGATGTGTATCTAATACAATGAAGTCAACGGGGAATATGAAGTCCCCAACTTTTATCAACACATCCTCTAGCTCACCCCTAGGGTGGGTGATCGATCGGTCGGCCATTTGGAGAGTGCAGTGTGTGGGTTTCAACTCTCCGACGCCTAATTGCTCGTATACTGAATACGGAAGCAAGTTAACACTGGCACCAAGATCTAATAGTGCGCGGTTGATGTTCTTATCCCCAATGGTAATTGAAATCGTAGGACAGCCAGGGTCCTTCCGTTTTTGTGGTAAAGATTGGGTAAGGGCATCACTCACAGCACTAGCCAAGAAAACTTTCTTGGGTACCTGACACTTCCTCTTTTTCGTGAACAAGTCCTTTAAGATTTTCGCGTAGGATGGGACTTGTTGGACAGCATCTAAAAGAGGAATGTTAATGTTAACTTGCTTGAACAACTCCAGAATCTTCTCTATTTGAGGATTTTGTTTATTAGACCTCAACCGGTTTGGAAATGGAACATTTTGAAAATTGGTTGAGTCTAATGCTGGAGGAGGAGATTGTGGAGTTGGAACGAATCCCAGAATAGGTGTTTTCGTGGAGTGAGAAGTGGGTCCGTTCAGAGCAGAAGAAGAGGAAGGAGAGCCTGTTGAAGAACGGAGAATAGGCTCGGAAGACGAAGAAGAAGAAGTAGAAGAAGAAGAAGAAGAAGAAGAAGAAGCAGCGGCCGGGGCGTCATCGTTGATCCGTTTGCCAATGTTGTTTTGCAGCATCCTCCCCGATCTCAGTGTAGTCACGGCACTCACATTATGGTTTTGTTGTTCAAGAGTAACATGTGCATTGTGTGGGTGACCGGGATTTGGAAGTGGCTGGGACGGGAGCTTCCCCTTCTCTCGCTCACTTAAGGCCGCGTTCAGCTGTGCAATCTGGGCCTCGATGGTCTTGATGCTTTGCCCGTGTGCGGCGGTGTGTTGCACTAAAGATTGAATCGAAGACTGGATGTTGGCGGTGGATTGAGTCGATTGTTTAACAAACGCCTCCAGACTTCACTCGAGCGAGGAAACCTTATCATTGTTTGACGGAATAAAGTTGTTTGGTGGAAAAGAGTTGTTGGGTGCAAAGTTGTTCGTCTGGTTTTGGTAAGGTTGGGGTTGGAAGGGCTGCTGATACTGAGTTTGTTGTTGCGCTTGTTGTTGCGGTGGAGGGGCCCTTTGGAAATTGTTGCCCTGGAACTGATTCTGATTCTGATTCCAGGCGAAATTGGGGTGGTTCCTCCAACCGGGATTGTAGGTGGAAGAGTATGGATCATTCCTCGGTCTTTACTGGAAGGCAGCATTAACCTGATCCTGTCCTTGCGAGGGTGGATTGTAAGGACACTCTTCGGTCATGTGAGAAGGATCGAAACAACAAGCGCAGATGGTACGAAGGGGGAGAACAGGGGCAGGAGCAGGAGCAGAAAATTTGCTCTCTATTGCTTCAAGCTTTCGTGTTATTGCAGCAATTTCAGCTTTCATCGCAATAGAGACATCGAGTTGGTGGATTCCTACCCTAGACTGACCGGTAGAAGTGGAGGTAGAAGAAGAATAAGTCGGTCTGGTGCTCTCCCATTGTAGCGTTTGCTCCGCAAGATCGTCAAAGAACTGCCACGCTTCCTCGTCAGATTTCGATAGGAAGTGGCCCTGACAGATGGTTTCCAGCAACTGCTTCGTTGCTGGGTTCAGTCCCTCGTATAAGGTTTGGCAGAGCTGCCATTTCTCTATACCGTGGTGAGGACACTGAACAAGAAGGTCTTTGTATCGGTCAAAGCACTTCCAGAAGGGTTCAGAAGGAAGCTGGGAGAATTGGTTGATTTCATTTCGAATTCTTGCGGTCTTATGATTTGGATAGAATTTTTTCAGAAACGCTTTAACAAACTCGTCCCAGCTGGTGATTGAGTGGGAAGCGGTGCTATACAGCCATTTTTCAGCGAGATCGCATAAAGTGAACGGAATGACCCGTAGACGTATAGCATCGTCCGACAGCTGGGTTGTTTTAATCATGGCACAGACGTTTTGAAATTTATTGATGAAGATATAGGCATCTTCAGATTCGAGCCCATGAAAACGTGGAAGCATGTTGATGAAATGGGGATTAATTTCAAAGTTGTCCCCATTGGCCGGAGGAAGAGAAAGGCAGGTGGGAAGTGCAGAACGGGTGGGGTAGAAACGATCCTGGAGCGCGATTCGCTGCGGCGCTACAACAGGCGGAGGTGGTGGGATATTGGTCTCCGTAGGAGGTGGAGCCAATCCAGCGGTGGTCAAAGAGATGTTCGGATTAAATCCCGACATCGCGGAAGAAGAGGTTGGTGAAGGTGAAGGTGAAGGTGAAGGTGAAGATGTATGAACAGAATTCCGGTCAACGTCGGAGTTGGCCGGCAAAGGAAGGGGTGAAAGAGGAGTGGACGGAGTATCGACTTCGGAGTCGATCGCGTAGTCGGTCGCGACTAACGTAACGCGGACTAGACGGGCGCTAGTGTCCCGAGTCCAAGCGGACATACACTAAACGAGTTTAGTATAGTCAAAGCGGAGAAGGTGAGGGTAAGAAAACGTCAATGGAGAAAGGCGATGGTTGGTGGGTGAAAATGGATTTGGCGACAAAAGGGCAAGTTTTTATAAAAGTTTTTGATTTTTTTCTTTTTTTTTTTTTTAGAAAGAGATTTACAGAAATATGTACGGAAATACGGCTTAAGTAATCACAACCAAGATATGCACAATCTCACCTAGATCTACGGTCGCCTAGGTCTACTAGACCTGCTCCTAACTGTTCCAGAGGGCTAGAAAAAGGACCTCAAACCGCCTCTTCTCCGTCTAATGCGGCCAGATAAGTGCCAGGTAATTGGGAGGTTGTCCAACGCTTTCGCGAAGTTCCTTAATTAAATAACCACTTGCCTTCGTCACACTTGCCAAGGCACCGCAAAAGTCAGATAGGATAAACGGCCGATGCCTGTAACTAGTCCTCTGTCCTAATGAGCGCGAAGTCCTTAGGGCTGAAGTCTAGTATTTTTTAATTTACAATGGACAATGCATATGCTTTAGTGATTTTTGGGGTCCTGGGAAGGGTGATGAAATCCCCACCCAATCTGGATTGGTTTCAAGCCCCTTAAGTCCGTATTAAAGAATGCTAAACAGTAACAAATCAACTGCAAACAATTTTTATTTTGCGGCGCAAAGAATCCTGCACAAGAACAGTTTATTGGAAGGGGGAGAAGAGTTTGCGCAAAGAAGGCTGCAGAAAACACAATTAAGTGGAGTTCAGAGGAGTGGAGAGAGGCAGAGAGACTTACAGAGAGATTTTGGGGCTCTGAAGCCACCAAGTGGCCGCGTTTCCGCGGCCAAACGCATGCAATGGCCGCGGATCCGCGGCTATGTAGGGGAATTGGTTCTCTGAAAAATTTGGGTGTTCTCTGTTGGGTGTCCTCTGCTTGTCTGGATGTACCGAATCTTGATTTGCTCACTGTATTTGCTCCAGATTTGTACAGTAGACCGGATGCTTCGTTTTGTCCGTCGCGGTGTAGCCGCGAAAATGTGGGTCTATCTTCCCACGTCTTTGGCACTGTACTTGAACTCCGTATTTCCAACGTCTTTGGCGTCGATCTTGAGCTTCGTATTTCCTGCACACTTGCACAAAAACTAATCAAGAATAACAAGATGGTTTCTTTTACAAAGTATATTTTTTTTCGTTTTTTTTTTATACTTACAAATTAACCCGAAATTACACAAAGAAATAAACTACCGTCTCCCCGGCAACGGCGCCATTTGATTGTTAGGATACGTGCGTGTTCAAGTTCTAGTTTAAATACCGCAATCAAGACGGTTTCGCATGTAGCTAGCCGGTTGAGTACGGGTCGTCCGCAGGGAGATGGGAGTCTTTTTCAAAGTGTTTTAACGAGTTAAGTCCGGTTTTCAGATTTTGTTGGATTATCTAAGTGTTGAGTTGATATTTAAAGAGAGCTTGTTAGGGTTTGGATTAGGTTAGTTTGAGTTAGGAGTCTCCACATCTTTCGTTGCCCCACTTAATATCGGTGTTACGGTAATCGGCAACAACGGGGATTAGCACGACTAGGAAGGAACTTGCGAGTATAAGCTAGGCTTTCCAACGCATAGTCCTTCCTTTTGGTGCTTTTCCGTCCGTTCTTGGCTCTTATCCATAACCTCCGGTTAATTCAACCACAACCGGTCTCACTACGGAATCACCGCTATCATGTAGGATAGGGTGCCGTAAGGAGCGGATTGTGGTTCAATTAACGGGAGTCGATTTAAGTTGTTGGGAAAGGAAAGAGTGAGAGAGATTTCCTTCTCTCAAACTTCCCTTATCCTACCCTAACAAGTATAAAACTACTCACACTTCATGATAAGGAAAAACAAAACAAAACAAAGAGGAAGATAGAAAGAAGGAGACTAGAAGAATACGACTAACTATTTGCGACCTCACCTTGGCGAGGATCGAGCGTAAGTATCATTGTCGTATGAATGATAAAGAAAAAGAGAGAAGAAAGAAACAATCAAGCAAATAACAACAACTACTTAACAATTAAAATTACAACAAGTAAAGAAAGAGACAAGCATGATAATAAAATGGTCTTCTTTATTCATCACTCTTCACTCAAAAGCTCACTACAAGTTTAATGGAGAAGAGGTGAGAAGAGGAAGAAGATAAACACTAAAATTAGGCAAAATGAAAATACAAGAATTGACCCTTCCTTCACAAAATTCTGGGCTATTTATAGGCCAAGAAATGAAACCCTAGGGCAACCACCAGAACCCTGACGAAATGACCAAACTGCCCCTGGAAGCTCATGCTCTGACCTGCCTGTACGGCCGCGGATCCGCCGCCTATGCCCCCCTATGGCCGCGGATCCGCGCCCCTATAGTGGACTTAGGGTGTGGGCTTCTGTGTACTTTCCTGTTCTCCTGTCCCCTTTTGTCTGGTGTATATATTTTCTGAAAAATCTTTCCCATTTCTTCCAGAATTTCTATTGAGGAAAGGTGGACTTTTTTGTGGATGATTGCCTCGAGCTCCGCGTAGATCTCTTGGATTTTGTGCTACCATTGAGCCTTGTGCATGAGAATGACAGTGATTTGACACTTTGTCTTCCTAAACTGGTATCTGGCAACATACGGATGAAGAGCGGAGACCGTGTTTTATCTGTGGTTGGCAGGAACCGGATTTTGTCGTGTTTTCCATGAATTTCTCCGTTTGAGAACCGGGAACCTGTATCCTGCAATTGACTAGCAAACACGGCTCAAGAGTATCTACCGATATGCAATGTGATAAAAATTGGGCGGTATGAAAATGCAAAAATCTGATATGAACATACACCGATTGTCTTTATGTTACATGTTGATAAAGCCCTGAGGATAAGTACTTGACTACCAAGATTATGATGCAGATCATACTAGTGGGGACAGTGTAGTCGATAAGTACATCCTTCAAATGTTCCTAGTCGTGGGTGTATCGAGACAGGGCATCGATATACCAAAGTAGACTAGCGTATAGCTTCTCGACCCATGTAGATGGGTGATGGATGATCCTATATCCATTGGTGTTTGACATCAGAGACAGTATACGGGTGCTCAGTGGAGACTGGGTACACTGAACGGACTCGCCGAGAACTCCCAGATGGTATTATACCTAACGTCAGATGGCAGTTCTCTGGTGACACTGGTAAAGGTTAGTCTGTAGACCCGAGATCGTCATAGAGTCTTATGTGATTCCCACTGTGCTTTGATTTCCACCTTACCACGTTCAAGAGAACGTGCAAAATGGTGGCTTTTGGGTACAGTCCCGAGTCACATAGAGGCAATGAGAGATATGAGGGGTTTCGTCTCTCCCAGTATTGGGGGTTGATGTTGCGCTGTGCTCGATTGACTATAACAGGAAATCCTTGGCCAAGGCTGCTTCAGAGATATACTCATAAGTGTTATCAGTAGTTTCTCGACCCGTTATGAGCCTCATATCGGCACGACTTATCGAGTTACTGGGGTCTGACGTTTACCACCCCTAGATGAGATATGCGACATATCAGACGAAGAGACCGGACTGTACGGTAGTGTTACTGATTGGATTCGCAGGAGTACGAGCAGGCTTGATTGTTGATCTTCTGATCGCTCAATACTCGGGTGGCCATTATGTTTAGCAAACTTGTTGCGGCTTGTGGATGTTTGATATGATCATCACCTACTGCCGGCGTATTGACGAGTCTTTAGAGTCGTACACAGGGGTTTCCTGGCTCAAGCGAAACGGAGTAGGAGCACATATGTGATATGTGCAGGACCGAGATTGATACGATATGAGATTCCATATTCTATTCTCGCGATATGAGATATCGGTCGATTATATATGATATAGCCGGGTTATCGGATCAAGTGTTGATTCGATAAGTTGATTCATATGATATTAGTCGGTTATAGGTGATATGGCCGGATTATTAAATAAAGAGTTGATTTAATAATTTAATGTATAATTATATATTTGATATATTACATTACATTAACTAATATTAGCTAACTTAAGATTTCTTTTCTCATTTTGGATACATTGATGTATATGTGATATATGTTAAATGTATCAAGCTAGGTTACAAATGCAACTAGGGTTAATGAGGGTTAAACCATGCTAGGGTTAAGATTAGGGTTTATAATTTTATCATTAAGTAATTCAAAAATTGTGGAATTAGTGATGGTTGATATTTGTTGCAAGCGTGTAGAAACTTGTAAGCATCTTTGACTTTGTCCACTGCTTTTGTCTAGCTTAAGATATTATTTCACCAAACCTTTAACCCTAGCTCATGGTTAACTCTCTATAAAGGTTAAGCATGACATGCTTAACCCTTGGTTGAATTTCTAACCTCACACACAATTCATATGATGAGTTCATTCTTCTTCTTCTTCTTCTTCCTCAAAGCTTTCTAGCTTCAATGGTGTTGATGGAAAAAGTGTGAGAAAATGAAATCTAAAGTGAGACCACTTCCTACTTCATCATCCTCTACTACTTTCCATTTAGTATAAGGTGTTTGCTTCACTAATTCCATGATTAGTGAAGAGATATCTTGAGTTAGTGTCTCCTCGACGTAGATCGTCTTCGGCCTTGAAGTCTTTGAAACAAGCATGTTCGTTTCTTCATGGGATCCTTTCTAGAGTCCGGAGTTCACGATTACAGCGAAATGGCAACTACACGGAGCTATTGAAGTGAAGGACCGGTCTGCAAAGCTTGTATTCCTTGCTCACTAGACTTGCAAAGTGTTTGCTTTTATATTCCGTCGATTTCTAGTTAACGATTCTAAGTTAGGTTAGATAAAAGGGAAAAAATTTGAATTTTGCATGGACGATACCTCCCGAAACCTTGCTCCCATCTTAGGTAACCCTGCAGTGGTATCAGAACCATGCTAGAAATTTATACGGATTTTTTTAGAATTACGAAACCGAAATACTCCGAAACTTCAAACAGAAAATTCAAGTTTCTGTCGATTTTAAAAATTGTTCAAAAAAAGTTTTAAACAAGTACAGAGTGATGTATGAGATATGTTAAGAACACCATGAAAATTTCAGGAGAATCTAACATTTTTTGGCCGGCCACATAGCACATCATCTCGGCCAAAACCGAGCACAATCCCCTGAAAATTTTTGTGTGTTCCAGTGACTTGGTTTTGATGTTTCAGGTGTTGTTTGTTTTTACTAATTTTGCATGTGATGTAATCTTACACTATAAATAATTCGGAATGTTTCGTATTCGTATTTTTAACATTGTTTCGGGTTATTCGCATGTTGTCTAGACGAAGTTAAAGAGTTCGATCGAATGTCAAAAACCCATTTTTCCAAGTTTAATATAGTCGGAAAAACATGCAAGTAATCCTATGAACCCTCTAGAAGAATGAAACCCTAACTCGACTTTTTGGATCGCGGAACCGCGGTCAAACCCTAGGGTTTTCCATAGTTCCGTGGCAACATGAGTGAGGCTTGGGTTTACCCTTCTACGGCTGGTGCATAGGTACTGTGGCATATTCTGGGTATTATTGAACTGTGTTCAAGCGTTGAGCTGTTGGGAAATTCTGGGACTTTGATGACTCGATCGAAAAGTTTAACGTCGTCCGGATATTATGTGATGGGATACCATATTTGGAATCTACAAGTAGTTATTAGATAACTAATTTGAATGTTATAAATCTAGCAATTTAGTCTCATTTGATCGGTTGCCACGGGATTTTGATGTGATCAAAAGTCTGCCGCACTCACCGGGTAAATTTAATAGATAGCCACGCCCCATAGCCCCGACCAAGTGACTCTAGGAGAACCCCGTCGCCAAAAGCATCCGTTCGGGTGCTCGCGGCAGCGGTGTTCCGCCTTAGTGCACTTCGTCGACGGTATCGGGGGTGCGGCCGTCTAGTAAAGTTTTCCGACGAGCATTCAATCAGGATGTTGGGAATCTTGTTGAATTGCCCGACTAGATATTGAAATGTGTTTTCGAGATCGAGACTAAAATGCGGGGTTTATAATTGTTAGGCATGTGATGTCTAAGGAATTCATTTGGTTAGGCATGAAATCCAAAGTATGTGATACGTTGGGTTTATGATGTAAAAGGTGGTTGCGGATTCCAACTGTTGTAGTTTTTCACTTTCTTTTCTGCGACCGTAAGTGTAATATGTGGTGTATCACCGGTTTCGGTGCTATATGTTAGTGTTTATGCCCTAGAAGGCCATTACTGTATCATACTAGTTTGTATATTACTTAATGGAAGCTTGGGATATTCACATGTATGTAACAGTCTTGCTAAACATGGTAGTATGCTACTTGGTTTTTCTATCTTAATATGTGAGTGTACGTATTGATAGAGCTCTTAGGATCTTGCTTGACTACCAGCGTTGTGATGGCAGTCACACTAGTGGGGGCTGGGTAGTCTACAAGCATATCCTTATTCAGGTCCCTAGTCGTTGGATTATCGAGACAGAGCATCGATACTCCGGAGTAGACTAGTGTGTACGCTTCTCATCCCAGTTGGGGAGATGGTCTGTCCCACAGCCGTCAGTACGTCGTACTGGAGATAGTATACAGGTGCTCGTTAGGTTACGGGTACACCGGACAGGACTCACAGGGACTGTTGGTTGGTTTTATACCAGTCGTCAGTGAACAGTTCCCAGGTGACATGAGTACACCATAGTCCGCAGACTTGACACTGCTACTTCGCCTCGAGTGTGTCCCACTGTTCTTAGATTGCTACCCTACCACGACTCAAAGGAGTCGTGCAAACAGGTAGCAGTTGTGTGCAGTCCCGAGCACTTGGAGGCAGTGGCGGTTAGACAGGATTCGTCCCTCCCGGTATTGGGAGTAGATATCGCGCTGTGTCAGAGAGCCATTACGCAAAGTCCCTGGCCAGGGCAAGCGAGATTTGCTGGTAGGTTCCAGTAGTTTCTCAGGGTGTAATGGGCTTCCCTCCGACATGACTTATACCGCTATTAGGGGACTGACGCTTGCCGCCCCCTAGGCCCGATATGCGATAGTCTTGGACGAACGGACCGGACTGTATGGAGATTGTCACATCAGACTCAGTAGGAGTTCGGATGGGTTTCCTCATCGGCCTTCTTATCGACAACTACCTGGGGACCGTTACGTACAGCTAGTGCCGCTTGCGGTCTGTGGTTAAACCCACTGCCAGCGTAGTAGTCGAGTCTCTAGAGTCCCACACAGAGAGTTTCCTATTCTAGGCGAAACGATATAGAGGTCGTATGGTTTTACGACAAGGGTTCGGACGCGTACGTGCGTTTACGCGCGTACGACTTTCGGACAGTTTTTACCAGTCGGCTTTGGTTTAAGCCAGTTACTGGTATCCGGTTATTGGATTTTTACAGTCTAAAGTTTTTCCGTATTTTTGCGGATTGGAGGGGCGTTCTCGTAATTGTGCGAGAAGCTTCTAGAAGTGGTGACTAAGGAGGTTTAGGTGGCATATGCAATGAATGAGATTAGTGAGTCATGAGGGTGATTCATTCATGTCATTAAAGCATCATAAATGCTTAATGACTCATGACAATGAATCACCATTAGATATTTGTGAAGCATGCTTATTCATCTTGTATTATTCTTTTCTTCATAAAAGAGAATGCTTCATATTTATTATGATACTCAATAATCTCATCTCATTATTATCTACACCTTCTCTCTCCTCAAGCTCTCCCTCTTCAAACCCTAATCCTCACCCCTCATGTGTTGAGAACAAGGATTAGTTAGACTAAACAATCCATAACCCTCACTCTATCTCACTCTATCTTCTTTGATTAGCAATCCAAGAAGGTTAGTTGCCTCAAGTTTAGAGGCTAAGCTTAGAGTTTTGCTGTCGGGTGGATCGTCTACTACAAAGAGAAGGCCGAGGAGGACGACGAGATCGTAAAGACGAAGGACTTGGTTTGATAGGTATAATCCCTAAGCATAGTAGTTTAAAACAACTATATGTTTGGTTAGTTATCGTTTAGCTTCGATTCAAGCGGTTAGTCGATGTTTGTTCACTAAACAAGTTCGTTTTTGAAAATTCCTCATCCCCACAAGTATTGGGGTGTAGTACATCGACTTACAGTGGTATCAGAGCCTCGCTAAATAATAAATAACTTAATTGCAAATTTGTACGAATTTCGAACGGAAAAACGAAGCCGGAAAACCCTAAAAACATGAAGTTTCTGTCGATTTTAAAATGATGTCCTAAAATTTTTCAGGGAAGTTCAGAAAGCTTGAAAAGACACCAGAAGAACACCCAAGAAATTTGGGCTCCTGAATCGGCAACACGGCCGCGGAACCGCGGCGGATCGCACCGATCCGCCGCGCTTCCGCCGCCGAGTTGCCGAGTCAGGAACCCAAATTTCCTGTGTTGCTTCTCTGTGGTATTTGGGATTTTCTGGAATATTTAATATTTGCTCAGGTTTCAGTTTTACAGAGCAGTATTGGAGCAATATTAATGGTGTTTAATCGATCGAAATTGTACAGTATTTGCATATTGGATTATATCTGTGATTGTATAATGTGTTCGTAAACCTCCCCTAACTGCTAGTATGTCGGTTGGCAGGGGGTTGCACATTTCTGTAATGGTTATATCTGTTTGTGCATATAAACTGTATTGGACTGTTGTGGTGTATAGCCGGGGTTTTGAAATGGGTTATTATTTAATTCATTTGTTGTAAATGTAATTTGTTGTAATATTATTTTGCGGGGCACATCCACGTTGCGGTTGTAGCCACCGTTGTATTATTTCCTTTTACTGTTTTTGCTCCTAGGACAGATCCAAGGTGGGGTACACAAACTGCCGGGCGGGTAGTTTGCCGTACCCGTAGGGATCTTGGGTGGGGTAACGGCTATTCATCACAACTGTGTAATCTGTCTTTTCTTGCAGGCTCAAAAGAAATACAGATTGCTTGCAAATCCAATAAAGTTTATCTGTGTTCTGGAATGTATATCATTGCGTCAGACGAATGTAAAATATCTATATATATTGTAGCTATTTTAGACGTCACTTATGTTTTACACCCGCGCTAGCCCAGTCCCCGCTATATCGTTAGTTAAGTAACCTAACGGGTGATGACGGGACCCAGTGGCGAATGCAGATGGCATAAGAGGATGCCATATTTTCGTTGTTTTCTGCAATGATAGGTTAATGATGGGACGCATTATCTATAATGCAAAGAAAATAAACCAAAGTTTTAATCGTTGGAACAATTTAAAAGAAACCACTCGGTTAATTTTAAAAACAGATATTTTTAAATGCGGAGCCTTAACCACTCCTTTTAAAAGCTATCAGGTTCCTTCGGTTATATCAAGTTCACTACGTTCACGGTTTCGCCAAAACCATTCGTAGCCCTCCGTCATTTCATTTGGGTATTCAGTAGTATTCAAGCTATGCATTTTGGCCAAAGTCAAGGCATAGTGTTTGGTAGCTGCTGGGTTTTCATTTGTTGCATAAGATAGATGAGTTGGTTTGGGACAGTCGTATTACCATTTGACCAAAATCAGGGGTATATACGGATGGGTTCAAATTGACAAGATAATGACGGGTAGAACTTGACATGTGACTTATGACACTTTGACCAAAGCCAAGGTTATAAGAGCATGGGGCAAAAACATATATCGGGAATTTCTAAAGAAACTGAAATTTGCAAAGAGATGCATACCATTTGGAGTTTGATGAATGTTGGTAGCATTCCTACAGCATTATCAGACGATGATATTTGGATCCCGATCCTACTGTGAGTATATGCTACTTATCAGGATATTCGTCACTTAACGATCAATGCTATAAACCTAGTAGGTGTCCAGAAAGGTGTCAGCGGGGTTACGCCCCCAGAGAAAAGAGGTTATTTAATTAAGGAACTTCGCGAAAGCGTTGGAAAACCTCCCTCGAAGTATCGACACTGGCCTGGCTGAACGGTTAAGCAAGTATTGTACGGTGAGAATAGTCCTGGCTAATTCTTCTTTTATGGTTTGAGGAAGGATTCGAGAAACAGTGGGAGCCATCCAGTTTAGATAAACTAAAAACCACTCTAAACTTGCAAGAGCATCATGCTAAAGAGTTTTCTTCTCTCTCTCCTAATTGCAGCGACCCTGAAAATGACTGGACTTAAGTTACTTTTAGAGAAAAATATACTGACAGGGCCAAACTATAAAGATTGGCTGCGGAATGTCAAAATGGCTTTGACCTATGACAAATTGGGGCACGTCCTCACCGCTACGGCACCTGCTGTCCCTGGTCCCAAATCCAGTAATACGGATAAGGAAATCCGCAAAACCTGGGATTCAGATTGCGCGAAAGCCAAGTGCATCGTGCTTGCCTCGATGAACAATGAACATCAGAGGAGGCACGAGGATATGGACCTTGATGGCATATTTCTCCATACAAAGGAACTTTATGGAGAGCAATCTCGTATAGCAAGATACGAGACCTCTAAGAACTTGTTTCGAGTGAGGTTGGCTGTCGGGTCATCGGTAGGAGAACATGTCCTAAAGATGATCGGCTATATAGAAGAGCTCGCAGACCTTGGGACGACTTTGGATAATGAGCTCTATACAGACCTTATTCTCCAGTCCCTTCCTCACACCTACGCCCAGTTTATCCTGAACTTCAATATTCAAAGAAAAGAAGTTGAACTTCCGGAACTCCTGAACATGTTAAGGAGTGCAGAGGGCACCTTGAAGAATTCAAGGGAAACACCCGCTATGTTTGTTGGCGGTACATCTTCTTCCGGGTCCAAGGCAAGGGCCAAAGGAAGGAAGAAGAAGGCCGCACCCAGACCTAGAGGAGGTGTTAGTAAGGTGGGAGGGAAGGGAAAGAAAAAGTTTGCAGCACCGGTAGTTGGCCAGGATGAGTGCTTCCATTGTCACAGGAAAGGGCACTGGAAGAAGGATTGCAAGGCGTGGAACGCCAAGAACCAGGAACCGAAGCAAGCTGTGGCTTCGACTTCAGGTGTGTTTGTAATTGAGAATTGTCTGTCGATCAACTCTACTTCCTGGGTATTGGATACCGGATCAGGATCTCATATTTGCAATTCATTGCAGGCACTGAGAAACCGTAGAGTGCTGAAGGAAGGTGATATGACCCTAAAGGTTGCTAATGGAGCTAGCGTGGGAGCTGAGTCCGTCGGGGATTATCACCTAGGATTGACGAGTGGACACATTTTGGTTTTACATAACTGTTATTTTGTACCAAGATTAACGTGTAATATCATATCAGTTTCCTTGTTATCAAATAAAGGTTATGATTTCACGTTTGTAAGAGATGTTGTCAACATCCACCTTAATCATGGTTTGATTGGGTCAGGTACACTAAATAACGGCATATATGTTTTAAACCAACTCCAAATTTTCAATGTCCAGAACACACTAAAAATAAAGTCTCCAGATTTAAATAAAGCTTTCTTATGGCATTGTAGACTGGGTCACATCAATGAGAGAAGGTTGACTAAGTTGCATAGAGAAGGATATTTAGACTCGTTCGAATATCAATCTTATGTCACTTGTCAATCTTGTCTCAAAGGAAAGATGACAAAGACTCCATTTACTGGACAAGGAGTAAGAGCGAGCGAGCTCTTAGGACTCATACACAGCGATGTATGTGGTCCAATGTCTACACATGCGAGAGGTGGTTATTCCTACTTCATTACTTTCACGGATGATTACTCAAGATACGGATTCATTTATCTGATGAAACATAAATCCGAGGCTTTTGAGAAATTCCAAGAGTATAAGAATGAAGTAGAAAACCAAACCGGCAAAAGTATCAAGACACTTAGATCTGATCGAGGTGGTGAATACTTGAGTGCCGAGTTCCTAGGTTACCTAAAAGAGAAAGGAATTCTCTCTCAGCTTACTCCTCCGTACACTCCACAGCATAACGGTGTATCGGAGAGACGGAATCGAACCCTATTGGATATGGTACGATCCATGATGAGTAATGCTGAGTTACCGCGATCTTTCTTGGGTTATGCGCTAAAATCAGCGGCATATCTTCTGAACAGTGCTCCTACCAAGACTGTGCCTACCACTCCATATCAGATGTGGACTGGGAAGAAACCCCATCTTCAGCATATGAAGATTTGGGGATGTCCAGCTTTTGTTAAAAAGCAGCATGTGGACAAGCTCGAGGCACGATCAGTAAAATGTTTGTTTGTGGGATATCCCAAGAACTCCAAGAGATATTATTTCTATTACGCAGAGGAACAAAAGGTCTTTGTTTCTTGTAATGCCCATTTTCTGGAACATCTGTTTTAGAAAAGGAATCAAGTGGGAGCGAAATAGAACTGGAAGAAATTCCAGAACCACAAACTGCTACTGAAAGTTTGGTAGAACCGGAAGTTCAAGAAGAACAGGACATTCCCGCACCCCTCCGCAGGAGTAGTAGGCCGTCTCATCTGCCAGAGAGATACTACGGTTTTCTCATAGATGGGGATAGAGAGGATTGCATCATAGATGATGATGAACCTACTGACTTCCAGCAGGCCATCCAGAGCGGCGACTCGGTACGATGGCTAGATGCAATGCGGACCGAAATGGAGTCCATGTACACCAACAAAGTATGGACTTTGGACTTTGCTCCAAATGGGGTAAAACCCATAGGATGCAAATGGATCTTCAAGAAAAAGATTGGTGTAGATGGACAGGTGGAAACCTATAAGGCTAGACTTATTGCAAAGGGTTTTCGTCAAAGACCTGGTTTGGACTATGACGAAACTTTTTCTCCAGTGGCTATGCTCAAATCCATTCGGGTCCTTCTTGCTATTGCTGCCTTCCATGATTATGAAATCTGGCAGATGGACGTAAAGACGGCTTTTCTGAATGGAAATTTAGAAGAGAGCGTCTATATGGATCAGCCAGAGGGTTTCAATCAGAGTGGGAGCAGCGGGAAAGTATGCAAGCTGCTTAAGTCCATTTATGGACTAAAGCAGGCATCGCGGAGTTGGAACATCTGTTTTGATGAGACAGTCAAAGAATATGACTTTATCAAAAATCCAGATGAACCGTGCATATATAGTAAAGTTGTAGCCAGAAGTGTTGTATTCCTCGTCTTGTACGTGGATGACATTCTATTGATAGGAAATGACATTCCTATGCTACAATCTGTCAAAAGATTCTTGTCACACAGGTTCTCCATGAAAGACATGGGTGATGCCTCTTACATTCTGGGGATCCGGATCTATCGTGATAGATCCAAGAGGATGTTGGGACTTTCGCAGTCTAGGTATATCGACACTGTACTGAAAAGATTCAGTATGGAAGATTCTAAGCGCGGTAATCTACCGGCTTGTCACGGAATCACCCTCTCCAAAGAGATGTCTCCCAAGACTGATTTGGAAAGGGAACGCATGTCTATTATACCCTACGCTTCTGCGGTAGGCTCTATAATGCATGCGATGTTGTGTACCGGACCAGATGTAGCTTACGCACTAAGCGTGGTGAGCCGGTATCAGTCAGACCCAGGGGAGAAACACTGGATAGCAGTAAAGAACATTCTCAAGTACATGAGAAGGACTAAGGAGATGTTCTTGGTTTACGGCGGAAAAGACCTCAGGTTGGAGGACTTTGCTGATTCCGGCTTCCAGAGTGATAAGGACGATTCCAAGTCCATGTCGGGTTATGTCTTTACCCTCAATGGAGGGGCGGTGTGCTGGAAGTGCTCCAAGCAGGACACCGTTGCTGACTCGACGATGGAAGCGGAGTATATAGCTGCTTGCGATGCCGCAAAAGAAGCAGTCTGGATGAAGAAGTTCCTAACAAAACTTCAGGTGGTTCCTACCATAGTTGATCCAATACCTCTGTATTGCGACAACAACGGAGCTATAGCTTTAGCGAAGGAACCAAGGTCCCATCAGAAGTCCAGACACATCTTGAGGCGGTATCACCTGATCAGGGAGATCATTGATCGTCAGGAGATCGAGGTTCGGAGAGTTGCTTCAGAAGAGAACATTGCTGATCCATTCACGAAGGCCCTACCTCAGACGCAGTTCGAGAGGCTACTCGAGATCATTGGTCTTCGATATGCCAGTACATGGCCCTAGTGCAAGTGGGAGATTGTTAGTGTTTATGCCCTAGAAGGCCATTACTGTATCATACTAGTTTATATATTACTTAATGGAAGCTTGGGATATTCACATGTATATAACAGTCTTGCTAAACATGGTAGTATGCTACTTGGTTTTTCTATCTTAATATGTGAGTGTACGTATTGATAGAGCTCTTAGGATCTTGCTTGATTACCAGCGTTGTGATGGCAGTCACACTAGTGGGGGCTGGGTAGTCTACAAGCACATCCTTATTCAGGTCCCTAGTCGTTGGATTATCGAGACAGAGCATCGATACTCCGGAGTAGACTAGTGTGTACGCTTCTCATCCCAGTTGGGGAGATGGTCTGTCCCACAGCCGTCAGTACGTCGTACTGGAGATAGTATACAGGTGCTCGTTAGGTTACGGGTACACCGGACAGGACTCACAGGGAACTGTTGGTTGGTTTTATACCAGTCGTCAGTGAACAGTTCCCAGGTGACATGAGTACAGCATAGTCCGCAGACTTGACACTGCTACTTCGCCTCGAGTGTGTCCTACTGTTCTTAGATTGCTACCCTACCACGGCTCAAAGGAGTCGTGCAAATAGGTAGCAGTTGGGTGCAGTCCCGAGCACTTGGAGGCAGTGGCGGTTAGACAGGATTCGTCCCTCCCGGTATTGGGAGTAGATATCGCGCTGTGTCAGAGAGCCATTACGCAAAGTCCCTGGCCAGGGCAAGCGAGATTTGCTGGTAGGTTCCAGTAGTTTCTCAGGGTGTAATGGGCTTCCCTCCGACACGACTTATACCGCTATTAGGGGACTGACGCTTGCCGCCCCCTAGGCCCGATATGCGATAGTCTTGGACGAACGGACCGGACTGTATGGAGATTGTCACATCAGACTCAGTAGGAGTTCGGATGGGTTTCCTCATCGGCCTTCTTATCGACAACTACCTGGGGACCGTTACGTACAGCTAGTGCCGCTTGCGGTCTATGGTTAAACCCACTGCCAGCGTAGTAATCGAGTCTCTAGAGTCCCACACAGAGAGTTTCCTATTCTAGGCGAAACGATATAGAGGTCGTATGGTTTTACGACAAGGGTTCGGACGCGTACGTGCGTTTACGCGCGTACGACTTTCGGACAGTTTTTACCAGTCGGCTTTGGTTTAAGCCAGTTACTGGTATCCGGTTATTGGATTTTTACAGTCTAAAGTTTTTTCGTATTTTTGCGGATTGGAGGGGCGTTCTCGTAATTGTGCGAGAAGCTTCTAGAAGTGGTGACTAAGGAGGTTTAGGTGGCATATGCAATGAATGAGATTAGTGAGTCATGAGAGTGATTCATTCATGTCATTAAAGCATCATAAATGCTTAATGACTCATGACAATGAATCACCATTAGATATTTGTGAAGCATGCTTATTCATCTTGTATTATTCTTTTCTTCATAAAAGAGAATGCTTCATATTTATTATGATACTCAATAATCTCATCTCATTATTATCTACACCTTCTCTCTCCTCAAGCTCTCCCTCTTCAAACCCTAATCCTCACCCCTCATGTGTTGAGAACAAGGATTAGTTAGACTAAACAATCCATAACCCTCACTCTATCTCACTCTATCTTCTTTGATTAGCAATCCAAGAAGGTTAGTTGCCTTAAGTTTAGAGGCTAAGCTTGGAGTTTTGCCCTCGGGTGGATCGTCTATTACAAAGAGAAGGCCGAGGAGGACGAGGAGATCGTAAAGACGAAGGACTTGGTTCGATTGGTATAATCCCTAAGCATAGTAGTTTAAAACAACTATATGTTTGGTTAGTTATCGTTTAGCTTCGATTCAAGCGGTTAGTCGATGTTTGTTCACTAAACAAGTTCGTTTTTGAAAATTCCGCATCCCCACAAGTATTGGGGTGTAGTACATCGACTTACACTAAATGTCAATGACAATTGGGATACGCATATTTACTTACGTTGATGACATGTGATGTTATGTGTTGCTGGGATATGTTATATTGGATCGTCGTGATTGAATAGCCGGGGGTTTTATGTGAGATGGGAGTTTTTCATTTTCATTCATGTAAAATTCATTGTATGTAATATTCTTTTATTGGGGCACTTCCGGGTTGAGGATGATGTCACCATTGTATATTATTTACTTTTCCGCATTAGGATAGACCCAAGGCGGGGAGCACAAGTAACCGGGTTCTAGGGTCCAGTGGAAGACCATCTCAAGGAGTTGAGGCCGGGTCTCCTAACTCTAGAATTGGTAGGGTTGCTTGCCGCTCTTGTAGGGGTCTAGGGGTGTGGGATTGGCTATTCATCACGACCGTGGAATCCTTGTTTTATACAGGATTAAAATAAAACCCGAAAATCCTAGTATATCCAATATTTCATATGTTTTTATTCTGCTGCAATATTTTGTGATGTGATCATTGATTACTGTTCTGAGATGAATGCTTATATTATATATATATGATATATATTATATATTACTGCTTTCGTTTCATATGTGATGCTTGGGAAGCATAATAAATGGGACTTCATTAATGAGATTAATGAAATAATAGAAACCTAAAGATGTTGTAGAAACTTGTCTCGAAAACTGGTAGCTCTAGTTCTTACTTTGCATAGTGGTATTCCTTGTATAATATCCAGCACCTTATTCGATAAGGAAAGAGCCGAGATCCCTTCACCGGGAGTGACCTCTTTAGCGAAAATAGCAGATGCTACAAACTCGGTTTGTCTTTTGATTGCTTTTATAGTTTTTGCTTTGCATAGTGGTATTTGTGAAATATCCTGCACCTTATATAGGATTTCTTTAGCACCTCACCTAGGGTTTTGCAAGCATCACACATGCCATATTAAAATTTTGTGAGGTGTTAAACAAACTAACCTAAGAATCGAACTAGAATGATTAGGGTAACAAGTTCTAGTATCACATACAAGCTATTGCGCCACGGCAGCGCCCCGACCGTCTATCCGAGGCCAAAATGCGGAATCAAAATTTTTCCTTACTTGGAAACTGGCGCTACCGCGGATAATGAAAAACCCGGATCGTAACCATTAACCTAATGCTAGCTAACAAGAGATAGGAAGAGAAGTATACCAAGTGATCCGAGTCCTCCGGTCTTCTCTTCATCGTCCCGATCTCCCGCGGAAAGTCTTGTCTCCATATCGTCGCCTCCTCGCCGAAGGGGGCACCACATCGCCTGCGTCTTTTACGGGCTCCCGCCTCAATACCGAGGCAACTCGAACATGAAGCCGGCAAGTCGACATGCCCAAGGTTTGCTGTAGAATGTAGTGTAGATAATTTGTCTCTTGGAGTTATGTAGTTGCCTTTGAAGATGATGGAGGAATCAAGATTAGAAAAATGGTGCTTGCATTTTTCTAGCATGAAAATGAGATCAAGAATGAAAACTCTCAAGAATGAAAACCTCTTCTTCTCTTTTCTCTCAAGTGAGTTCTATATCCCCAAAAAGAGAATGGTGGAGGAGGGAATACAAAACCACAACCTTAGAAGGAAGGTAATGGTAGTAAAAGCAAGTGGTGACCATAGCCAAACATTATCATCACAATCTCACATCAAAACCAAATCAATCCTAATTACCTTTTACAAGAAATGATGATAGAAAAGAAAGGAATAAAAAAGATGCTATCATAATTAATACATATGCAAGAAACCCCCTCCTCAAATGTAATTTGCAAAACTGCAAATTACCCCCTCCATCAGAAAAGCCCGGCCGGGAAAGAACAAAGGAAAACCGGCCGGAACGGAATGCAAACTGGCAACTCCAGAAAACTGGTCCCGTAATAAATTACAGGAAAACCCCGATACTGTGCATACACACCTGCATCTGTATTCCGTCCGGATACAAATGCAATGAGACAAAATCTACACTGTACTAAACTAGGACCGGCTTAAGCTAAAGCCGGCTAGTAATATCTGTTCGATCCTGATCCGTGCAATACCGCACGTATCAGATCGAACCCTGCCATATAACTATACGTCCACTAGTACTAACCGTCCGATCCTGATCCGTGCAATACCGCACGTATCTGATCGGACCCTGCCATATCTCCATACGGCCTCTACAGCGTTTCGCCCGAAAGCTTGAGTAACTGAAAGTGTGGTGGACTCTAAACACTCGTCAATACTATGGCTGTGGATTTAACCACTAGCACGTTAGAGGTATTAGCCAATACGTGACGGGCCACCAGCTATTGACCAAAAGGGACGTCGATGAGCGAACTCATCCTGACACCCTACTGAGCCTGTCAGTGACAATATCCGTACAGTCCGGTCCGTTCGTCTATGAGCATCGCATGTCGGGCCAAGGGGGTTGGTAAAAGTCAGACCCCCAAAAGCGGTACAAGTAGTGTCGGAGCGTAGCCCAGAACACCCTGAGATACAACTGGAATACCTACCGGTAAATCTCCTGCCTCGGCCGAGGGCTTTGTGTAATGGCTCTCCTAGACACAGCGCGACCTCACCCTCAATACCGGGAGAGACGAACCCCTGCAGATTCGCTCACTGCCTCCATGTGGCTCGGGACTGTACCCAACTAAAACCTGTTTGCACGACTCCTTTGAGCCGTGGTAGGGTAGTAATCAAAGCACAGTGGGAACTCACACGAGACAAATGACGATCTCAGGTCGATGAACTAACCTGTACACATGTCACCAGGGAACTGCTATCTGACATCTGGTATAAGACCAACTAGCAGGTTCCCGGCGAGTCCTGTCCGGTGTACTCATAACCCAATGAGCACCTGTATACATCTTAGGTGAACCAACTGACACCAGTGGCTTGTGAGACCGGCCACCGCCCCTCGTCGGGGTCTCGACTGTATACACTAGTCTACTAATGGAGTATCGATGCCCTGTCTCGAAACTCCTACGACTAGGGACCTTTTAAGGATGTGCTTATAGACCACCAGCTCTCACGTATATGATCGCCATCATACTGCCGGCAGTCAAGCAAGAATCCTAGGGGCTCTATCAGCGTGTAATAGCGACCTGTAAGGTCACCTGAAGCAGTACACGATGATAAAGGTAAACCAGATAGCATACTATCATCTCGAGTAAGACTGTCCTACCGGGATAGGTCCTCCCTCAATCATTGCAATCACGTGCTTGTGATCCAATAATTGACTCTGAGGGCACTATCTCCAACACTAGCTAGTGTCTAACCCTAAGTGGGGAGAGATACAACCTTTGTAGACCTCCTTTGCAACTCCTTGGATCTCCTAGAGGTTGAACCGGCTAGCTCGAGCTTCTTCCACGTCCACGATAATTCACCCGGAGTACCTTTGCTCAAAGCTCCTTGCTCTACTTGATCACAATGAAGATGAAGCAAACAAGCTACACCAATGGGCTAGACAAGTGTAGTATGATGATATGGTTGTGTTCTCACATAAAAACCCTTTCTTTCTTTTACCCTCACTCACTTAGAAATCTCAAGAGAGATCTAGAGAGAGGAAGAAGAAGATGGCAGCCTTGAGCTCATTTCTTTTGGATGAAAGATAATGATAAAAGATAATGAGAGAAAGATAAATATCAAGATAAATATCTTCATCTCTAACTATGGTTAATAAATATCTAGATACTTTAGAATGAGGAAAAATAACAAGTGAAATAAAACCATGGTTCCAAACTAGGTCAAGAAAAGAATAGTCAGCCATGATTTAATATCATTTTCTTTTTCTCATTCTAATATATATATATATATAGATATTTACTTTCCATATGAGTCTTATATTGCCATCTTTCTTGTATCATCAACCATGATACAAATGCATGTGTGTATGTGTGTATGCACATCAACATGTACATATACATCCATGTATCCATCACAAAGAAAATGTTTATTTAAATGAGATAAAAGTCAATAATAAATCAACACTTGATTTAATAAACCGGTCATATCTTATACGACCCGACCAATAGAAAACGCCCGATTAAAACACGGTATCAAATATACGTATTTAATCGAGCTCTCGCACATATCTCATATGCACACCACATCGTTTCGCCTGAGCCAGGAAACTCCTGTGTGGGACTCTAAGACTCGTCAATACGCCGACAGTAGGTGATGATCACATCAAACACCTACAAGCCTCAAGTGGTCAGCTAAACGTAACGGACACCCGGGTATTGAGCGATCAGAAGAATAACAAGCGAACCTGTCAAAACTCCCGTCGAGCCAACTGGCAACACTTACCATACAGTCCGATCTCTTCATCAGATATGCTGCATATCGAGTCCAGGGATGGTATCGTCGACCCCAAAAACTCAATAAGTCATGTCGGTATATGGTCCATAACAGATCGAGAAACTACTGATAATACTTATCAGTAAATCTCAGTAGCCCTGGCCAAGGACTTCCTGTTATAGCCAATCGAGCATAGCACAACATCAACCCCCAATACCGGGAGAGACGAAACCCCTCCTATCGCTCATTGCCTCCATGTGCCTCGGGACTGTATCCAAAATCCACCTGTTTGCACGACTCAGAAGAGCCGTGGTAGGGTGGACATCAAAGTACAGTGGGAGGACACACAAGACTCTATGACGATCTCGTGTCTACAGACTAACCTGTACCAGTGTCACCTGAGAACTGCTATCCGACGTGAGATATAATACCATATAGGAGTTCTCGGCGATTCCGTTCAGTGTACCCAGTCTCACTGAGCACCCGTATACAATCTTTGGTGTCACCACACCAGATGGATATTGATCATCCATCGCCCATCATATGGGACAAGAATGGTATAGGGTTCCTAGGCACACTAATGAGGTCTCACAAGGCATCAACCATGCCAATTTCAAAAATTTCCGGTGCCTACAAACCCTAATACGGATCGTTAACTAGAGATTAGGCGAAACGAAATGCTACTAAACTACTTTAGTGCTAAGTGAACGGAAAATACAACCTTTGTAGATCCGGTCCTCCACCTCCATAGCTCCGCGATGAAGTCCCTCCGCTGTACCCATCGGATCCCGGACTCTCGCGGTGGTTTCATCGAAAGAATGATCGGGCTAGGTCGTCGACTTCGATGCCGAAGATGATCTACGTCGAGGCAACTCAAGATCAAACTCCAACTTCACCAAGTCATGAAACTTGTGAAGAAAACACCCTATACTACTTGGCAAGTGGTAGAGGATGAAGAAATAGGAAGTGGGTTCACTTTAGAATTGGATTTCTCACTCTTTTCATGAAATCACCATTGAAGGTTGCAAGCTCTCTTCTACTTGAAGAAGAAGAAAAAGAATATCATTAGTCTTTTAAAAATAGGAAATAATATGATACTTATCATATTTGCAACCATAGTTAGGTGTAGAGAATGAACCAAGGTTAGGTGAATGGTTACGGTTAGGGAAAGAAACAAAATGGTCAACCATTTCAAAGCTTCATGAAGCTTCAAACATAATCCAAAATTAGCCACCATTTTATTTCTTTATAAAATGAATAAATAAATAAATGAATAAGTAAATGAAGCAAATGAAACCCTAACCATTGACCAACCATGGTTTAAACCAAACACACAAACTATCATGTATCATCAAACATGATACAATCAAATGCACAAAAGTATATCACATATACAATGTGCACATCAAGTGAGAAAATCCTTTTTAAGTGAACCAATACTAGTTAATGCAAAGTAATATATCAAATATATAATTATGTATTAAATCATTAAATCAACGCTTGATTTAACGATCCGGTCATATTGCATATGACCGACTAATATCCAATGTATCGACTTATCGAATCAATCCTTGATTCGATAACTAGGTTATATCGCATACAACCAATCGATACATCCATTGCAAGAATAGAATACGGTATCACATACACGCATTATTCTCGGTCCCGCACATATCTCATATGTGCTCCTATTTCGTTTCGCTTGAGCTAGGAAACCTCTGTGTAGGACTCTAAAGACTCGTCAATACGCCGGCAGCAGGTGATGATCATATCAAACACCCACAAGCCGCAAGCGGTCTGCTAAACGTAACGGCCACCCGGGTATTGAGCGATCAGAAGATCAACGAGCAAGCCCGCTCACACTCCTGTGAATCCAAACAGTAACACTTACCGTACAGTCCGGTCTGTTCGTCTGATATGTCACATATCTCGCCTAGGGGTGGTAAACGTCAGACCCCAATAGCTCGATAAGTCGTGTCGATATGAGGTCTATAACAGTTCGAGAAACTACTGGTAACACTTACCAGTAAATCTCAGCAACTCTGGCCAGGGATTTCTGGTTATAGCCAATCGAACACAGCGCAACATCAACTCCCTATACCGGGAGAGACGAATCCCCTCCTATCGCTCATTGCCTCCATGTGATTCGGGACTGTGCCCAAAAGCCACCGTTTTGCACGCCCTCTTGGATGTGGTGAGGTGGAAATCAAAGTACAGTGGGAACCACACAAGACTCTATGACGATCTCGGGTCAACAGACTACTCTGTACCAGTGTCACCAGAGACTGCCATCTGACATAAGGTATAATACCATCTGGGAGTTCTCGGCGAGTCCGTCCAGTGTACCCAGTCTCCACTGAGGACCCGTATATCATCTCCGATGTCAAACACCAATGGATATGGGATCATCCATCACCCATCTGTATGGGTCGAGAAGGTATACGCTAGTCTACTCTGGTATATCGATGCCCCGTCTCGATACACCCACGACTAGGGACCATGAAGGATGTACTTATGGACTACCATGTCCCCACTAGTATGATCAGCATCATAGTCCAGGTAGTCAAGTACACATCCTAAGGGCTTTACCAACATGTAACAGAGAGACAATCAGTGTACACGTTAAGGTAAAGATCAACCAGATAGCATACTATCATGTCGAGCAAGAAAGTCCTCCCTATATATGTCCAAGCATCCACTACAATATACATCCTATGTATAATAATGGCCTCTAGGGCATACATATAACTAACAATCTCCCACTTGCACTAGGGCCATCTGTAGCAGTGGTTGTAGTATCTCATACTCAACCATCCCATAATAGTCTCTCTCTAGGAAAGGGCCTTTGTGAGTGGATCCGCCGTGTTGTCCTCTGAGTCTGCTCTCCTAACCTCGATCCCCTGGAGATCAACCATCTCCACGATCAGGTGACACTGCCTTAGAATATGTCTGGATCACTGATGGGACGGGCGTTCCTCGGCATAAGCCACAACTCCATTGTCACACAATGGGAGGAACTAAGTTCATCTCATGAACAAATATACATCCAGACTGCCTCTTTGGTAGCATCTTAGTGATGTATCCAGCCTTTATCGTCTAGTATGCCACGGTATCTAGCTTGGAACTCTTCCAACATACCGTCCCTTTACTGAGGGTAAAGACAATGCCTGTGACTGACATTCAGTCGTCTTTATCACCCTGGAACCCTTCCAGTGATTCTCCCCTGGATCGATTGATACCATCTCACTACAACTAGTGAGTATCCTAATATCCAATTATATCTATCTCATAGATCCAAAACCCAGGATTTAGTAGGTATCACTTTGATCCTATGTGGAGAATCATTATGATAAGCGGAGATTGATCGAGCGTAGCATAGGAAACTCCTTCCCTATCAAGAGCATGTCATCCACGTACTCTACGAGGATCGTCACCATACTCCCTACTACCTTTTTGTTTATACAAGGTTCATCTACCATTTTGATGATGTCAAACTCTTTGACTAAACAGATGTTCCAACTCCGCGATGCCTGCTTTATCACATAAAACATCTTGCACACGTTTCCACTGCTCCCACTGTCTACGAAGCCCTCTGGCTGTGTACTTACAGACGCTCTCTTCTTAAACATCATTTTAGAAAATCAGTCATGACACCCAACCGCCAGATATCGTAGTCATGGTATGTAGCCGTGGCAAGTAGGATCTGGATGGACTTAAGCATAGCTACTTGAAAAGGTTTCACCATTATCCACGCCCGGTTGATGACGAAAACCTTTAACAAGTCTAGTTTTGAAAGTCTCAACTTTTCTATCTACACCAAGTAATCTTCTCAAGATATACTTGCTCCTGATGGGGATTTAACCCTTCAGATATCGCAACCAAAGTCCATACTTTGTTGGTGTATATGGATTCCATCTCAGATCGCTAAGCATCCAGCCATTCTTATAGAGTCTCACTCCTGATGGCCAGCTCGAAACTAGTTGGGTCATCATCTCATGATGCAATCCTCGCTCCCACTGTCATAGAGAAACCGAAGTATCTCTCAGGTGGGTGAGGAACCCTACTAGATCGGCGGAGAGGCTGAGGTTCGTTGGAATTTACTGAATCCTTTGGTTCTACCAAATCATCTGCTGTAGTTTGTATAGCTGGAACCTTTCCAGTTGTACATAACAGGCCTTGCCTCGAGCTTGTCCGGATTTTGCTTTTAGACATAGGCCGGACAACCCCAAATCTTAACAAACTTAAGATATGGGCTTTTCCCTTTCCATATCACATATGAAGTGGTAGGCAATTGATATGATTGGAACCCTATTCAATAGGTATGCATCTTCTCAAGCGCATAACTCCCAAAAGGAAATAGGTAACTCAGTAGTACTCATCATAGAGCACACCATATCAAATAGGGTGTACCTGCTCCGCCCCGATATACCATCGTGCTATGGTGTATACGGAGGAGTAATGCTGAGAGAGAATCTCATTCTCCTTTAGAATAGTCCAGGAATTCCATGCACAAGTATTCTCCTCCCTGATCTCATCATAGGACATAATACTTATACCCGTATTTTGGTTCTCTACTTCTAACTTATATTCTGTGAATATCTCAAAAGGTTCGGACTTGTGTTTCAACAGGAACATATGTCTGAATCTCGAGAGATTATCAGAGAAAGTAATGAAGTACAAAGAACCGGTCTTGGCATGTGTAGACAGGGGATCTACATACATCAACATGTATCAATCCCAAAAGTTCACTAACTCTTTCTCTGTTTCCAATAAACAGAGCTATGGTCATCTTATCTTTGTGACATGACTGGCGAGTTTCACAAGATGTAAATTCAAACTAATTTAAATATGCATCTTTATGTAACTCCAGCTAGTCGGGTCGCATTGATATGACCTAGTCTACAATACCTTAAGAAGGATCCGTTCATTTCTGAACTCTTCCTCTTGTGTGTGTTCCGTATACTAAGAACTGTAGTTTGATTTAAAACATCAATGCTTTTAGATAACGTGCCTGAACCGATCAACTTTTGATATAGGAAATGTTCAAAACATTATCCAACAATACAAAATTTTATCATTTCTTTGCTAATAAAGAGACTGATATAATTTTGTATATCAGGTTCGGTATCTAAGAACATTCGTTCAGAATCAATGTATTTGTAATACAGGGTGACAGTGACCAACAGACTTGGCTGCAACACTTGCCCCGTTTTCTGCCTCATGAAACTTATCACCCGTTCTCAGTTCTCTACCTATCTGTAGCCCTATATAACAGATTACATATCTGGGATCCTGATCTGGTATCACATACCCAGGACGTAAAGAATATTGAGAAACAGTTCTGTGTAACGAACACACCCGAAGATGATGCATCATATGCACTTTCCTCGTTTGGGCGGCACGGGAAATCTGGTATTCCCCAATTTCCTGCTCTGTCTTATAACAATTATAAGTTGGAGCAGGACCAACGTTCCCCAGCTCAGTATAACAAGCGGGTTCGGTCAATTATCCATATTATTATCTTGATTAAGGCGTGATATGGTCGCTACCTGGAGAGAGAGAGAAGAAAACACTCAGCGTGCGCTCTTGCAAGAATAGATTAGTTATTATTTTATCTAATCAGGATGGCTCCCACTGTTTTTATCAAATCTTCCTTCAAACCCTAAAAGGAAAGACTAGCCGGGATTAATTACACGCTACAAGTTCGCCAATCTTTCAGCCATGCCAGTGTCGGTACTTTGAGGGAGGTCCCCCGTGCTTTCGCACGAACCTAATTAATGTAAACCTCGTTTTCCCAGAGGCGTAACCCCGTTGACACTTTTCTGACACCTACTTGATCGACTAATTGTAATGTGTAAAAATCTCCCAGGAGTAACAATTACTCGCAGCGGGTATCGGGATCCAACTATCTCATAGAAGGTATGCAATCTCATTGCAAATTTCAACACTTGAAATTCCCGATAATATTTTGCCCCTAGCCTCCTATGACCTTGACAAAGGCCAACAAACCATAGGCTGCTCGTCAAGTTCAACCCGTCATTTCCTGATTGAATTAAACTTACCCGCACGGCCCTTGACAAAGGCCAACAAGGTCGCACAACTACCCTAACCCAATCTGCATCATATGCATAAGCAGATAAGCACCAGTTAGCTACCGCCACTACGCCTTGACAAAGGCCAACAAACGCAGCACGAATACTAACTACTACTTATCTGAAATGACGGAGGGCTACGACAGGTTTTTCTGAAAACCTATTGCGTAATGAACTTGATATCGTTGTAGAATCAAATGATTTTAAAATGGAGTGTTTTTGAGGCTTTTCTAGTTTTGCTAAAGGGGTCACTCCCGGTGAAGGGATCGTCGGCCCTTTCCTCATCGAATAAGGTGCGGGATATATCATATATATCACTGTGCAAAGAAGAAACTATAGAAGAAATCAAAAGACAAACCGAGAGTTGTAGCATCTGCCAGTTATTGCTAAAGGAGTCACTCCCGGTGAAGGGATCTCGGTCCTTTCCTTATCGAATAAGGTGCAGGATGTTCTACAAGGAACACCGCGATGCAAAGCAAGAACTGTAGCTACCTGTTTTATTTTGAAATTCGATTCCACAACATCTTTAGGTTTCTTTTTCTTTCATTAATCACATTAATGAATTCCCATCATTTAAGTTACCTAAACATCACAGATAAATACGACGTACACTTATGCCATCCGCATTCACCTCGATGTCCCCTCGTGCACCGTTAGGTTAGGTAACTAACGGCAGAGCGGGGCAGGGCTAGCGTGGGTGTAAAACATAAGTAACGTCTATATAATATATCGTATATACTATATACAGTATTTATCACAGAACATATCACATGATCACATCACAGATAACGCAGCAGAAAATATCATATGAAATATTGGATATACAAGGACGTCCGTGTTTTTTAATACGAGCCAGTATAAAACACGGATTCCACGGTCACGATGAATAGCCAAACCCACACCCCTAGACCCCTACGAGAGCGGCAAGCAACCCTACCAATTCTAGAGTTAGGAGGCCCGGACTCGACCCCTCGAGTTGGTCTCTCACTGGACTCTAGAACCCGGTTACTTGTGCTCCCCTCCTTGGGTCTATCCTAGTGCGGAAAAGTAAATAATACAAACGGTAACATCTTCCGCAACCTGGAAGTGCCCCAATAAAAGAATATTACATACAAGTTTTTACATGAATGAAAATGAAAAACACCCATCTCACATAAAAACCCCCGGCTATTCAAACACGACGATCCAATATAACATATCCAGCAACACATAACATCACATGTCATCAACGTAAGTAAATATGCCCATCCTAATTGTCGTTGACATATAGCAACGAAACCGGCGATATCACATATTACACTTACGGTCACAGAAAAGAAAGTGTAAAACTACAACAGTTGGAATCCGCAACCTCCTTAGACATCGCATGCCTAAACCAATGAATTCCTTAGACATCACATGCATAACAATTATAAACCCCGCATTTTAGTCTAATTATCCAAAACTCTTTTCAATATCAAGTCGGGCAATTCAACAAGATTCCCGACATCATGATCGAATGCTCGTCGCAAACTTTAGTAGGCGGACGCACCCCCGACGCCGTCGACGAAGTGCACCAAGGCGGAACACCGCTGCCCCGAGCACCCGAACGGATACTTTCGGCGATGGGGTTCTCCTATAGTCCCTTGGTCGGGGCTATGGGGCGTGGCTGTCTATTAAGTTTACCGGCGAGTATCCGCGTACGCTACGTGATTGCGACGGACTTTTGATCACATCAAAATTCCGTGGCAACCGATCAATTGAGACTAAAGTGCTATGTTTATAACATCCATTCGGTTATCTCATAACTACTTGTGGATTTCAAGTATTGTATCCCATTCCAGATAAACAGAAAATGTTAAATTTTCCGATCGAACAGTCAAACACCCAAGTTTTCCCGAAACAGATCAACACATGAAACAAGTTTAAAAACATCCAGTTCATGCCTCAGTACCAACGGTCCAGCCGTAGAAGGGTCAAGCCAACGCCTCACATGTGGCACGCCGTACTGCCCCAAACCCTAAGGTTTAAAGGGCAGTTCAAGACGGTCACATAATCGAGTTAAGGTTTGTTGTCTTCTAGAGGGACCATCGCGTTACTTGAACTACTTAGAACGTGATTAAACTACAGAAATATCCAACACTTGGAAATTTCCGGGCAGGGGAAAAAGTGGGTATTTATATCCGGTCGAACTTTTTAACATATTCAATAATTATCCGGAAAAACACATAGACAAAGTTTGATAATCTGATCAAATCCTTGAACTCCCAATACAACCCAGAAAACTCAACTCTTGAGTGCAAATTAAAAATTCCCATAAAACTCAGCACCTGAAGAAACAAATTACTGTGCAAAAATAAAAGGCTGATCTCATCATATTGCCGCGGAACCGCTGCACGTTGGCCGTATCTTTTGGTCAATTTTGCACCGTAATTCTTAGAATTTCCTGCTGAATTTTTTAAGAATTTTTAATCTGGAAAAAACCCAGTTTTGAAAAAATGTCAAGAGAGGTTGAAAAATTGGGGTTTCGGGTTCGATCGGGTTTCTAACATCGTCAACGCATCGCCTAAGGCTCTAGCTAGGCTCTGATACCACTGTAGGGTTCCTAGGCACACGAATGAGGTCTCACAAGGCATCACCCATGCCAATTTCAAAAATTTCCGGTCCCTACAAACCCTAATACGGATCGTTAACTAGAGATTAGGTGTCACGACCCGAAAGAGCACGTGACTGGCCCTTGAACCATATGAAGTCTATAGGACCCCATCTGATCCAAGTAAGCCAAAAGCCCAGCAATCTAAAACCATTTAAAGAGTAAATAAGGAAAACTGGTTTTAAGAAGTAAGGAAATCACGTTTCGAAAATCAAGTTTTTAAATAACTAAGCCGAATATGCATTTTTAAAATGTGTAACCTTTCCTGAAAATTTCGGCAGAGTTTCCTTTGTAAAATCTGGCCCCGAACGGGGTACAACAAGAATAATATATGTGAAATGATAAAAGGCATCCACAAGCGGGAGCCAGCTCTTCGTCAATCGACGGTCACAACCACGCAAGCAATAATAATATACAACGCCAAGGGGCGAGGATCAAAACCCAAAAAGAAACTCAAAACAGCCAGAAAACCGTAATACTACAAGCGCGACTCTAAGGTCGAAATAATACAACACTGTTTTCTAAGTCTGAAACAATATACAAGTTTTTTTGGTAGATGGAATTACTAGATACAATGAATAATACAGGAGCAATGGCGGTTCTGATACAAAAGAACCCACCTACCAACGCAAGTCACCCATATGGAAGCAGTGTGCCAGAAATGCCGCTATGGAATCTATACGACAAAACCTGCAAGGACTGTGGCACAACGGAGGTGAGTTGCCAACTCGTGAATAGAAAAATACCTACAAGCAGAGATCGAATGCATGACCCATCCTAGGTCAAAACAATCAGATATATAAACCTCAATATGAATAAGTCTGAAACATGCTAAACTGGCAATGTAATCTCTATACATGAGTGTAAGGCCAAGTGCTCGTGCCAGTGCCTCAGGTAATAGCATATCATAAATGTGAGGTACAATCAATGAAATCAATCTGCATGTACGTGGATCCCGTCCACTCGTCACCCAATGACAATAACCATCATGCATGTAAATATCATCAGCATATGCATGGAAATATGAGGATATAAACCACCTGTGTCCCTCACGACACGTCAAAATCATGGAACCGGAGTGCCCAGCATCGGCACTCGAAAACATCATGAAAACTGTGCCCAGCATCGGCAAGTAAATCCTCATATATCGGGCTCCGTCAGTCCGGATCGGCCCACATGCTCTGTCTGCGGTATCGGCCCTCGGCCCCGGCAGTACGCCTATATCCATCTATCGACTCTGGTCGGTATCCTCCGGATAACCGTCAGGTCCAACAAAATCACCGGTAGGTACTCGCCACCCTGCCAGGCTCATCGTCTACTCCACGAAAAATATTTCTTGCCCCGGGGAACCATACCGGGTCCACCATGTACCCGCAATCGGCCTCATCCGCCTCCTCGAATCGGGTTTCACATGTCTCTCTCAGCACCGAGAAAACACATGGTGGACGCACTGAAATATCATATCAAGGGTAACCGGGTTTTCAAAACAATTACATATCCTCTTTGAAACACCCACGGTTCCCAAAACCAGAAATATCATGGAAACAGCATATCTCAATGCGTATAATCAGAAAGCAGCATGTATGCGACATATAGCAGAAAGGTAAGCATATCAATATGTCATGCAAGGGTCATATCCTGAATGCAACGGTACTACAGTGTAGTGACATGGCAATTATCGATGATGAAGTGTGTGAGCCGGCAACAGTGTACGTGGAACATACGCATCATCGATAATGGTGCTAGTGTCCTAGCAGCATGACTAAAATATATCAACAATATAAGCGATGCAATGCAAACAGCATGAATGTGCGGAATCGAGTAGTCAACGCAACAGTAGAGAACCTGCCTCAATAGATATATCATGCAACCTTGCTTTTTGAAATAAGACGAATCAGGGCTTTTGGTAAAATAAGGGCTACGGTGTTTTAAGAAAAGATGCGCCTTTTGAAAATATCCGTATAAACCCTTTTGCCTATCTTTAAAATATCCCTGATTCGTTAGTTTTGAAATAGGTATGACTCGGGTTTAGTCTAACGCCTACTATGCGAACTACGAACCCACAATCAAGTCAATAGAGAGGGGTATGGAAACCACCTAAATCTGAGTCGATATCACACTATCTCATCACATGACAGGTATCACTACCATCATATCACATCTCCAATACGAACTCTGTCATGTCGCCAAATCTCACGGCCTCAATCGAATCTCATCGACTCATCTCAATCCCACGTATCATCCTCAAAACCCGTATATGAACACATAGTCCCATACCCATGTGTAGATATACACACCATCATATGCGCACAGATATATGAAAGAATGTATGCAAGTATGCATGTATGTGTGAGTGTGGGTGCAACCACTACTCTAGGGTTTCGCACTATACTCAACCAATACATCCTTATCACCAATAATCCATTATTACCATCAATAATCCTACACAACACATAATAAATATATGTGTGTATACGTATTCGTATACATCACCACGGACTGCGGGGGTGCTATACGACATCCACCCGACTTCTCCCCGTAGATATAATCTACTCACCTTGCTTCTCATGTGTCGGTGCCGATGTCGCCATCTTCATCTTCTTTGCCTCAACATCTCGTAGGGTACCTACAAGTATATCACAACGCTAAAGCACATGAAAATCACATCGGAAACCAAAATAGCACACGCTACCCGCATAGGTAAAAACCTATCGACTCGCATGTAAACACGTTCAATATCCACTTGTCGTTGACGTCCAAACGCCACCCGACAGGAATGAATCACCAAATACCAAAATCCATACTAAAACAAGTCGTAAATCATACACCAACTCAAGCAAATCAACACAGATTTCACCCTAGATGGAATCAGTCAAAACTAGACATACCCAGGGTCAAGAATAGAGGAAATAGGGCCATGCACAAAAATCGAGACAGATCCCTCCTGCTCTGGCCGCAATTTGCGGCCAGAAGGGAATAATTGGCGGCCTCACTGTTGAGTTGGGGGCTAGGGTTTGGTGTGGTGGTTCTATGGTGCCTGCACATCTCACTGTCATTTCAGTTTCATTTTTGGGATCTCGGGGTGATAGCAGATTCCACAAAACACTTCCAGATTTACAGTTTTCCCCGATATCGATTCCGTAATTCCATATTCTGGTTTCAAGTTCAGGTTTGGGTCCAAATTAGCATCACATAAGGAATTCTAAGATCACCACAATCCTCAATTCCATCTTTGATTTCAGTTTTACCCTAAACCCTAACTTGAATTCTCCAAAGTCCACAAAACGACACAATATCGATACAAAACTAGTATTGATGCACAACAAATGAGATACTACTCTAATAGGTGCAGAAATTATCTCCTTTGGCAACTCAAGAAAATTCTTGAGTTGCTCAAAGTCCTCCAAATCCAATCTTGCTAGGTTCAATGTATAGCTAGTGAGCTTGGGAGTAAGTTTTGTGAAGTGGGAATGGGGTTTTGGCTTTGTTTTCATGGTGGATCTAGGGTTTTTGTGAAGAGGGAGAGAGAGGGGGAGAGAGCAGCAGCAGCTCAACAAGGGGAGGGAGAGGAAATGAGAAGGGAAATGATGGGGGAAAGGGTCAAAAGTCAAAGCAACCTACTCTCTCTCTCTAATCATCACTTACATTTTTTTCCTTTTCTTTTCTTTTCCTTCTCACTCCAATAGTGAACCCAAAGAACCATGGCAAAAGAAATGTAACACAAGTGTAACAAGTGTGGAAAATGATATGTGCACATTTTTGCACAAAAATGCTAAAAATCCAATTAGCGATTTTTAATCGCGATTAACACTAACTTAGCATATAACTAGTCTTAAAAACTTTAAAATGCCATAATTCCATAAAATACCTTATTTTAGAATTTTCCATAATTTTTCCCCATTTATTTGTATTTAATTATACCAGAATATTAAAATATTCATTAAAATAATATTAAATTATAAAATTTCCCAAAAATCATATTTTATTATTTTGAAGACATTACAATCTACCCCCCTTAATGAAATTAAGTCCCCGAATTTAAATTTAAACCCCAAATACTAAAATATTGCAATACAAATTCCAAGTCATCGGGGCTCCGAAATCTTCTATACCTAAAATATCATAGCGCAATGCATGCGCATGAGTACTGAGCAGATAACTCAAAAGCAACACTCCATCAAGCATCCTGCAATCATCGGAGTCATGGTAAAGACACAAATGTCAAATCCAATACAAAATCAATATGATATAAATCAGAACTATACATGTAGACATCCAATCTATACATGTGAATAGCTGATGTAAATGCATGCCAAATCTTTTTAAGTCGCTGTGCGATGCGCGTAACACTGCACAGTGGCGGACGTTTTTCACAAGAAAATAACTATATACGTATATATATATATATATATATATATATATATATATATATATATATATATATATATCCTTTGTTTAATAGGTGCGTTCCGCCGTTTTGAAAACAATTTAGAAGGGTTTCCTTGTTTTTAAACGTTTCGTGTCATATCGGACACGTAGGTATATATATATCGAGACCATAGCTCGCTCTTGGAAATCCCTTCGAACTATCAATGCATGCAAAATATATCCAGGTACTGTCCTCTGACTAGTCCTGCTCAGTATGAAAACAAATATCCAATATCATAAAAATGTACTGCTCCAAAAGGAATAAATCCCAAAAATGCACATAACACCACCCTGTGCGTCTTGTGCGCACGGAAATCAAAATCCATATATGTGCCATACAGGTGCACAAAACAACATCTAGGTGCAACGGGTGTGCACGAAGCATCTGTCATAGGCAACGTGTGTGCCTGACAGCCAAAACATGTGCATCTGACATGCACGAAGAATCTCGATTTAGTGTATCGGGTGTGCACCAAAATCGTATCTCAAAGCATGCGCCCAACATGCGCGAAAATCCAAATCGGTGCATCCATCGTGCACGAATGAAAATCTAAACCCTGCGCACTCAACATGCACGGAATCAAAAAATCCAATAACAACGCCGAACATGAATGGTCCAGTCAAAAGCACGGAGTGCAAGAATCCACATCAATATCACAATCAAAATCGACATACCGAAAGGCATCAAATCGAAGTCAGGTGCAACCGTAATACACAAAATATAAAATCCGGTGCAACAAAGGCACGAAATATAAATCTGATGCGATAAACGCAAGAAACATAAAACTGGTGCGACAAACGCACGAAGTATAAAACTGGTGCATCCCATGCACAAATACCAGCAATAACTCAAATGCGTAAGCAGCAACACTAAGTGTACCCAGATATAAAGAAAATCATCAACGTGTGCAACTGCGTGCACAAAATACATATCAATGCACTACAAGCACATATAAGCTATACCGAGTGCAAAAATCAAATCGTGTGCGTAATATATGCACAACATCAAATCAACCGTATGAAATCCATAAAGTCATAAGCAGGTGCAGCCAAGGCACGAAACAATATACAACGCGGCTTAATCGAATCAGGTGTACCGCGATGGAAAAACTCACAACCGCGTGCATCAGCGTGCACAAATCAAAACACTAAAGGTACATGAAACTATGCTGGAAGCGTAACTCAAATCACCGGCATAAAATAGGCATGAAATCGCAATCAACACCTCAAGAGTAATAACTATGTGCAAGGTATAAATACCCAGTAAGTGCAACCATGGTGCACAAAATCAAATATCATGGAACTCAGTCATCAAGACTAAATCATGCGAATAGATCGCCCAAAATACCGAAATCCAAGATGACGGATACGTGATAATCAAATCACAAAATCAAAAATTATAAATACCGTCGTCGGTATATCCTTCTTCAGGGTCGAGAAGGTACCGGAACATCCGATGCTAGCGGCGCAAGATATCTACTTGCCTCTTGCTCGCGGCTGGCGTCCTCTGCCTCTGGTTTCTTATCTTCTCTGTAGATTACCAATCTCGCAATCCATCGGCTCATCGGCCCGGTCAGGTGTGCTGACAGGAACGATTCCGTTCTGGCACTTCCCTGGTCATCTCTTGGTCAATCCTCACGACCGCTCGTAAAGCAGCACATCTCTGGCGCCGACCTCGGGTCCTCTGAATGCACATCACGCATCTACTCCTGGTGCAAATCTTATAGCAGCAGTGTACTGGAAGGAATCCTACTCAAGGTCTCTTCTGATCTTGCCTAAGCCAAACTGTAAGGAGGCTGGTACTCTGGCGTAATCTTTCCTCGCTTTCTGAACATCTGCGTCCTTAGTACAACATCTCCTCGAAAGCTTGTCGCATCTCTGCGCCTCTGTATGCATGTCCGGCCTTTAATCTTAACGGGGTGTAGTAACAGCTCATCTGCCTCTCGCACGAACTTCTTGTCCCGCTTGTCTGTATCATCGACAATTCGACGTCGCGTCTTTATCTGCGCACTGCAATGTCTTCGGCTACGGTCCATCCGAAGTCTCTAACACGGACTCGAAATCACGAACTCGGTATCTTCATCACTCAGTAGGAGATATCTAGCCGAACACGTCCTCAGCGTGCATATCGCATCTCTGATGTCAGCGGAGTGGAACGTTATCTCGTCGAAATCTCGTGCGAACTCTATACTCCACCTTGCTCCAATATCGACTGATTCGGACTCATCTCATCGTGGCTACACAGACTGCGCTCCAACGGCTAAGCTCGTATCTGGAGTCTCCCATGCAGTGTCCCATCACATGATATCCGAATGATGTCGAATCGTCCGACCGACTCGTCAGAACCTCACAATCCCCCAAGAGCTCAACATCTTGGGTACAGTTTAATAGTATCGAGTACATACCACAGTATCGGTGGTCCAGCCGTAGAAGGACAAACCCAAGCCTCACTAATGGCGCCGAGGAACTGCCGCAAACCCTAAGGTTCAAAGGCTTTCACACGGTCATTATGTCGAGTTAGGGTTTCATTCTTCTAGAGGGTCCATAGAATCGCTTGCATGTCTTTCCGAATACTTTAAACTTGGAAAATGGGTTCCTGACATTCGATCGTCTCAATCGACTCTCAACGAACCTGCGTGAAGTCGTCTCTAGCTGGAATCAATCTACCTGATGACCTCGCATCGGGATAAGCGAACGAACCATAGGTCCTAGTCATTAATCCTCGGTGACTAGCGACTCACTATCATATCTCTAAGTATATGCTCATGCTGCAGTAGCTCCAATCATCTGGGCGATATCTCATCATTCGCAGCAACAACTGGCTCATTCGTCGGTACACTAAGCAGCGCCTCAACCATCATGAATAAGCGATATATCAACGGTCATCACATCCTGGCTGGCCTCTATCAGTGGCTCAATCCTCTGGTACCGTCCGGTACATCCGAGAAACCTCGCAACAGCGATCTGTCAAACGCTCATAGTGCGGAAACACAAAATACGAAGCCTCAATACAACCGTATGTCTCTGGAATCACGCCCCGGTCAGCCCTCGTCCACGACGAGCTCATGCTGACGCAACTCGAGCCGTAGCTCACTTTGCCCGTGCAATCGCGGCAGCAAAACCATAACCAGTATCGATGAAGATAGATCATAGGAAGGAATATAATACTGTGCAAGGGAATGTACATCCTAAGGTTTCTTAAGAGGAGTGGCGTGTCGTAAGTATGCCGCGGAACATACCCACGGTACGTCACTCTACTTTAGTCACCTATTCCATCAACCAAGGGTCATCCTACACGACGAAAGTTCGGGTTTAATACCCCCTCGACTAAGTCTAAGTTCCGTAAGGTCAAGCCTAAGTTCCGTATATAAATAACGCCCTAGGCTCCACATAGTCAAACTCAGACTCGAACCAAGGTCAACCTAGCGCTCTGATACCAACTTTGTCACGAACCCGAAAGAGCACGTGACTGGCCCTTGAACCATATGAAGTCTATAGGACCCCATCTGATCCAAGTAAGCCAAAAGCCCAGCAATCTAAAACCATTTAAAGAGTAAATAAGGAAAACTGGTTTTAAGAAGTAAGGAAATCACGTTTCGAAAATCAAGTTTTTAAATAACTAAGCCGAATATGCATTTTTAAAATGTGTAACCTTTCCTGAAAATTTCGGCAGAGTTTCCTTTGTAAAATCTGGCCCCGAACGGGGTACAACAAGAATAATATATGTGAAATGATAAAAGGCATCCCCAAGTGGGAGCTAGCTCTTCGTCAATCGACGGTCACAACCACGCAAGCAATAATAATATACAACGCCAAGGGGCGAGGATCAAAACCCAAAAAGAAACTCAAAACAGCCAGAAAACCGTAATACTACAAGCGCGACTCTAAGGTCGAAATAATACAACACTGTTTTCTAAGTCTGAAACAATATACAAGTTTTTTTGGTTGATGGAATTACTAGATACAATGAATAATACAGGAGCAATGGCGGTTCTGATACAAAAGAACCCACCTACCAACGCAAGTCACCCATATGGAAGCAGTGTGCCAGAAATGCCGCTATGGAATCTGTACGGCAAAACCTGTAAGGACTGTGGCACAACGGGGGTGAGTTCCCAACTCGTGAATAGAAAAATATCTACAAGCAGAGATCGAATGCATGACCCATCCTAGGTCAAAACGATCAGATATATAAACCTCAATATGAATAAGTCTGAAACATGCTAAACTGGCAATGCAATCTCTATACATGAGTGTAAGGCCAAGTGCTCGTGCCAGTGCCTCAGGTAATAGCATATCATAAATGTGAGGTACAATCAATGAAATCAATCTGCATGTACGTGGATCCCGTCCACTCGTCACCCAATGACAATAACCATCATGCATGTAAATATCATCAGCATATGCATGGAAATATGAGGATATAAACCACCTGTGTCCCTCGTGACACGTCAAAATCATGGAACCGGAGTGCCCAGCATCGGCACTCGAAAACATCATGAAAACTGTGCCCAGCATCGGCACGTAAATTCTCATATATCGGGCTCCGTCAGTCCGGATCGGCCCACAGGCTCTGTCTGCGGTATCGGCCCTCGGCCCCGGCAGTACGCCTATTTCCATCTATCGACTCTGGTCGGTATCCTCCGGATAACCGCCAGGTCCAACAAAATCACCGGTAGGTACTCGCCACCCTGCCAGGCTCATCGTCTACTCCACGAAAAACATTTCTTGCCCCGGGAACCATACCGGGTCCACCATGTACCCGCAATCGGCCTCATCCGCCTCCTCGAATCGGGTTTCACATGTCGCTCTCAGCACCGAGAAAACACATGGTGGACGGACTGAAATATCATATCAAGGGTAACCGGGTTTTCAAAACAATTACATATCCTCTTTGAAACACCCACGGTTCCCAAAACCAGAAATATCATGGAAACAGCATATCTCAATGCGTATAATCAGAAAGCAGCATGTATGCGACATATAGCAGAAAGGTAAGCATATCAATATGTCATGCAAGGGTCATATCCTGAATGCAACGGTACTACAGTGTAGTGACATGGCAATTATCGATGATGAAGTGTGTGAGCCGGCAACAGTGTATGTGGAACATACGCATCATCGATAATGGTGCTAGTGTCCTAGCAGCATGACTGAAATATATCAACAATATAAGCGATGCAATGCAAACAGCATGATTGTGCGGAATCGAGTAGTCAACACAACAGTAGAGAACCCGCCTCAATAGATATATCATGCAACCTTGCCTTTTGAAATAAGACGAATCAGGGCTTTTGGTAAAATAAAGGCTACGGTGTTTTAAGAAAAGATGCGCCTTTTGAAAATATCCGTATAAACCCTTTTGCCTATCTTTAAAATATCCCCGATTCGTTAGTTTTGAAATAGGTATGACTCGGGTCTAGTCTAACGCCTACTATGCGAACTACGAACCCACAATCAAGTCAATAGAGAGGGGTATGGAAACCACCTAACTCTGAGTCGATATCACATTATCTCATCACATGACAGGTATCACTACCATCATATCACATCTCCAATACGAACTCTGTCATGTCGCCAAATCTCACGGCCTCAATCGAATCTCATCGACTCATCTCAATCCCACGTAACATCCTCAAAACTCGTATATGAACACATAGTCCCATGCCCATGTGTAGATATACACACCATCATATGCGCACAGATATATGAAAGAATGTATGCAAGTATGTGTGTATGTGTAAGTGTGGGTGCAACCACTACTCTAGGGTTTCGCGCTATACTCAACCAATACATCCTTATCACCAATAATCCATTATTACCATCAATAATCCTACACAACACATAATAAATATATGTGTGTATACGTATTCGTATACATCACCACGGACTGCGGGGGTGCTATACGCCATCCACCCGACTTCTCCCCGTAGATATAATCTACTCACCTTGCTTCTCATGTGTCGGTGCCGATGTCGCCATCTTCATCTTCTTTGCCTCAACATCTCATAGGGTACCTACAAGTATATCACAATGCTAAAGCATATGAAAATCACATCGGAAACCAAAATAGCACACGCTACCCGCATAGGTAAAAACCTATCGACTCGCATGTAAACACGTTCAATATCCACTTGTCGTTGACGTCCAAACGCCACCCGACAGGAATGAATCACCAAATACCAAAATCCATACTAAAACAAGTCGTAAATCATACACCAACTCAAGAAAATCAACCCAGATTTCACCCTAGATGGAATCAGTCAAAACTAGACATACCCAGGGTCAAGAATAGAGGAAATAGGGCCATGCACAAAAATCGAGACAGATCCCTCCTGCTCTGGCCGCAATTTGCGGCCAGAAGGGAATAATTGGCGGCCTCACTGTTGAGTTGGGGGCTAGGGTTTGATGTGGTGGTTCTATGGTGCCTGCACATCTCACTGTCAACTCAGTTTCATTTTTGGGATCTCGGGGTGATAGCAGATTCCACAAAACACTTCCAGATTTACAGTTTTCCCCGATATCGATTCCGTATTCTGGTTTCAAGTTCAGGTTTGGGTCCAAATTAGAATCACATAAGGAATTCTAAGGTCACCACAATCCTCAATTCCATCTTTGATTTCAGTTTTACCCTAAACCCTAACATGAATTCTCTAAAGTCCACAAAACGACACAATATCGATACAAAACTAGTATTGATGCACAACAAATGAGATACTACTCTAATAGGTGCAGAAATTACCTCCTTTGGCAACTCAAGAAAATTCTTGAGTTGCTCAAAGTCCTCCAAATCCAATCTTGCTAGGTTCAATGTGTAGCTAGTGAGCTTGGGAGTAAGTTTTGTGAAGTGGGAATGGGGTTTTGGCTTTGTTTTCATGGTGGATCTAGGGTTTTTGTGAAGAGGGAGAGAGAGGGGGAGAGAGCAGCAGCAGCTCAACAAGGGGAGGGAGAGGAAATGAGAAGGGAAATGATGGGGGAAAGGGTCAAAAGTCAAAGCAACCTACTCTCTCTCTCTCTCATCATCACTTACATTTTTTTTCCTTTTCTTTTCTTTTCCTTCTCACTCCAATAGTGAACCCAAAGAACCATGGCAAAAAAAATGTAACACAAGTGTAACAAGTGTAGAAAATGATATGTGCATATTTTTGCACAAAAATGCTAAAAATCCAATTAGCTATTTTTATTCGCAATTAACACTAACTTAGCATATAACTAGTCTTAAAAACTTTAAAATGGCATAATTCCATAAAATACCTTATTTTAGAATTTTCCATAATTTTTCCCCATTTATTTGTATTTAATTATACCAGAATATTAAAATATTCATTAAAATAATATTAAATTATAAAATTTCCCAAAAATCATATTTTATTATTTTGAAGACGTTACATTAGGCGAAACGAAATGCTACTAAACTACTTTAGTGCTAAGTGAACGGAAAATACAACCTTTGTAGATCCGGTCCTCCACCTCCATAGCTCCGCGATGAAGTCCCTCCGCTGTACCCATCGGATCCCGGACTCTCGCGGTGGTTTCATCGAAAGAATGATCGGGCTAGGTCGTCGACTTCGATGCCGAAGATGATCTACGTCGAGGCAACTCAAGATCAAACTCCATCTTCACCAAGTCATGAAACTTGTGAAGAAAACACCCTATACTACTTGGCAAGTGGTAGAGGATGAAGAAATAGGAAGCGGGTTCACTTTAGAATTGGATTTCTCACTCTTTTCATGAAATCACCATTGAAGGTTGCTAGCTCTCTTCTTCTCGAAGAAGAAGAAGAAGAAGAAGAAGAAGAAGAAGAATATCATTAGTCTTTTAAAAATAGGAAATAATATGATACTTATCATATTTGCAACCATAGTTAGGTGTAGAGAATGAACCAAGGTTAGGTGAATGGTTAGGGTTAGGGAAAGAAACAAAATGGTCAACCATTTCAAAGCTTCATGAAGCTTCAAAGATAATCCAAAATTAGCCACCAATTTATTTCTTTCTAAAATGAATAAATAAATAAATGAATAAGTAAATGAAGCAAATGAAACCCTAACCATTGACCAACCATGGTTTAAACCAAACAAACAAACTATCATGTATCATCTAACATGATACAATCAAAGGCACAAAAGTATATCACATATACAATGTGCACATCAAGTGAGAAAATCCTTTTTAAGTGAACCAATACTAGTTAATGCAAAGTAATATATCAAATATATAATTATGCATTAAATCATTAAATCAACGCTTGATTTAACGATCCGGTCATATCGCATATGACCGACTAACATCCAATGTATCGACTTATCGAATCAATCCTTGATTCGATAACTAGGTTATATCGCATACAACCAATCGATACATCCATCGTGAGAATAGAATACGGTATCACATACACGCATTATTCTCGGTCCCGCACATATCTCATATGTACTCCTATTTCGTTTCTCTTGAGCTAGGAAACCTCTGTGTAGGACTCTAAAGACTCGTCAATACGCCGGCAGCAGGTGATGATCATATCAAACACCCACAAGCCGCAAGCGGTCTGCAAAACGTAACGGCCACCCGGGTATTGAGCGATCAGAAGATCTACGAGCAAGCCCGCTCACACTCCTGTGAATCCAAACAGTAACACTTACCGTACAGTCCGGTCTGTTCGTCTGATATGTCGCATATCTCGCTTATGGGTGGTAAACGTCAGACCCCAATAGCTCGATAAGTCGTGTCGATATGAGGTCTATAACAGTTCGAGAAACTACTGGTAACACTTACCAGTAAATCTCAGCAACCCTGGCCAGGGATTTCTGGTTATAGCCAATCGAACACAGCGCAATATCAACTCCCTATACCGGGAGAGACGAATCCCCTCCTATCGCTCATTGCCTCCATGTGATTCGGGACTGTGCCCAAAAGCCACCGTTTTGCATGCCCTCTTGGACGTGGTAAGGTGGAAATCAAAGCATAGTGGGAACCACACAAGACTCTATGACGATCTCGGGTCAACAGGCTACTCTGTACCAGTGTCACCAGAGAACTGCCATATGACGTAAGGTATAATACCATCTGGGAGTTCTCGGCGAGTCCGTCCTGTGTACCCAGTCTCCACTGAGCACCCGTATATCATCTCCGATGTCAAACACCAATGGATATGGGATCATCCATCGCCCATCTTTATGGGTCGAGAAGGTATACGCTAGTCTACTCTGGTATATCGATGCCCCGTCTCGATACACCCACGACTAGGGACCTTGAAGGATGTACTTATGGACTACCATGTCCCCACTAGTATGATCCGCATCATAGTCCAGGTAGTCAAGTACACATCCTAAGGGCTTTACCAACATGTAACAGAGAGACAATCAGTGTACACGTTAAGGTAAAGATCAACCAGATAGCATACTATCATATCGAGCAAGAAAGTCCTCCCTATATATGTCCAAGCATCCACTACAATATACATCCTATGTATAGTAATGGCCTCTAGGGAATATATATAACTAACAAATGGTATACGCTAGTCTACCCTGGAGTATCGATGCCCCGTCTCGATACACCCACAACTAGGAACATTTCAGGGATATGCTTATAAACTACAGGTGTCCCAGTAGTATGATCCATATCATAATCCCAGTAGTCAAGAAAATATCCTAAGGGCTTTATCAACATGTACCAAATGAATAAAAGCATGATCAAGTGAACATGTCATGATAAAGAGTAACCAGATAGCATACTATCATGTTGAGCACGACAATCCTCTGAATACACACACACACACACACACACACACACACACACATACATACATACATACATACCAGTACATACACTGTCGTCATAATGGCCTCTAGGGCATACATATATCCAACACCTTATTCGATAAGAAAAGAGCCGAGATCCCTTCACCAGGAGTGTCCTCTTTAGCAAAACTAGTAAAAGCCTAAAAACACTCCTTTTCAAAAATCACTCGATTCTACAACGATATCAAGTTCATTACACAAAAGGTTTTCTTAAAAACCTGTCGTAGCCCTCCGTCATTTCAGATAAGTACTTCATAGTATTCGTGCTACGTTTGTTGACCTCCGTCAAGGCGTAGTGTGCGGTAGCTTTTTATGCTTATCTGCATAAGCTTATGATGCGATTAAGTTAGGGTAGTCGTGCGACCTTGTTGACCTCCGTCAAGGGTCGTGCGGGTGGGTTTAATTCAATCAGGAAATGTATGGGTTGAACTTGACTAGTAGCCTATGGTTTGTTGACCTCCGTCAAGGTCATAGATGCTAGGGGTAAAATATTATCTGGAATTTCAAGTGTTGAAATTTGCAATGAGATTGCATACCTTCTATGAGATAGTTGGATCCTGATACCCACTGCGAGTAAGAGTTACTCCTGGGAGAGTTTTACACATTACAATTAGCCGATCAAGTAGGTGTCTAGAAAGGTGTTAACGGGGTTACGCCCCCTGGGAAAACGAGGTTTATTTTAATTAGGTCCATGCGAAAGCACGGGGAACCTCCCTCAAAGTACCGGCACTGGCCTGGCTGAAAGATTGGCGAAATTGTAAGGTGTAATTAATCCCGGCTAGTCTTTCCTTTTAGGGTTTGAAGGAAGATTTGACTAAAAAAGTGGGAGCCATCCTGATTAGATAAATTAATAACCAATCTAATCTTGCAAGAGCATACGCTGAGTGTTTTCTTCTCTCTCTCTCCAGGTAGCGACCATGTCATGCCTTAATCAAGATAATAATATGGATGTATTGACCGAACCCGCTTGATATACTGAGCTAAGGAACGTTGGTCCCGCTCCAACTTATAATTGTTATAAGACCGAGCAGGAAATAGGGGAATACCAGGTTTCCCGTGCCGCCCAATCGAAGAAAGTACATGATGATGCATCTTCTTCGAGTGTGTTCATTACAGAGAACTGTTTCTCAGTATCCTTTACGTCATGGGTATGAGATACCGGATCAGGATCCCATAAATGTAATATGTTACTGGGCTACAGATAGGTAGAGAACTGAGAATGGGTGATAAGTTTCAAGAGTTGGAAACGGTGCAAGTGTTGCAGCCAAGTATGTTGGCAGTTATCACCCTGTATTACGAAATACATTGATTCTAAACGAATGTTATTAGATACCGAACCTGATATACAACAGCATATCAGTCTCTTTAATTAGTAAAGAAGGATATAATTTTGTATTGTTGGATAATGTTTTGAACATTTCCTATATCAAGAGTTGATTGGTTCAGGCACGTTATCTAAAAGCATATACGTTCTAAATCAAACTACAGTTCTTAATGTATAGAACACACACAAGAGGAAGAGTTCAGAAATGAACGAATCCTTCTTGATGCATTGTAGACTAGGTCATAAAAATGCGACCCGACTAGATAAGTTACATAAAGATGCATATTTAAATCAGTTTGAATTTACATCTTGTGAAACTTGACAGTCATGTTACAAAGATAAGATGACCATAGCTCTGTTTATTGGAAACAGAGAAAGAGTTAGATGACTCTTAGGATTGATACATGATGATGTATGTAGGTCCCCTGTCTACAAATGCCACGACCGGTTCTTTTTACTTCATTACATTCACTGATGATCTCTCAAGATTCGCACATGTGTTCTTGTTGAAACACAAGTCTGAAGTTTTTGAGAAATTTAAAGAATATAAGTCAGAAGTAGAGAACCAAAATAGGTATAAGTATTATGTTTTTTGATGTGATTAGGGAGGAGAATACTTGAGCACGGAATTCCTGGACTATTCTAAAGGAGAATGAGATTCTCTCAGCATTACTCTTCCGTATACACCACAACACGTTGGTATATCGGGGAAGAGCAATTGCACCCTATGTGATATGGTGTGCTCTATGATGAGTACTACTGAGTTGCCTACTTCCTTTTGGGGGTTGTGCACTTGTGAAGCTGCATACCTATTGAATAGGGTTCCAATCAAATCAGATGCCTACCACTTCATATGTGATATGGTATGGAAAGAGCCCATCTCGTAAGTATGTTAAGATTTGGATTGTCCGGCCTATGTCTAAAAGCAAAATCTGGACAAGCTCGAGGCAAGGTCAGTTCTGTGAAAGTTTGTTGGATATCCCAAGCACTCGCAAGTGAATATCTTCTACCACACTTAGGAGCAAAAAATGTTTTATTTCTCAGCATGCCACCTTTTGGAAAGGGAATTTCTTGTGAAGAAATTAGTGGTCATGAGGTATAACTGGAAGGAGTTCCAGCTATACAACCTGCAGCTGATGATTTGGTAGAACCGAAGGATTCAATAGTCTCCAACGAAGCTGAGCCTCTCCGCCGATCTAGTAGGGTTCCTCACCCGCCTGAGAGATACTTCGGTTTTCTTAATGACAGTGGGAGCGAGGGTTGCATCATGAGATGATGACTTAACTAGTTTCGAGCAGGCCATCAAGAGTGGTGACTCTGTGAGAATGGCTGGATGCTAAGCGATCTGAGATGGAATCCATATACACCAACAAAGTATGGACTTTGGTTGCTTTATCTGAAGGGTTAAATCCACATCAGGCGCAAGTATAACTTGAGAAGATTACTTGGTGTACATGGAAAAGTTGAGACTTTCAAAGCTAAGACTTGTTGCAAAAGGTTCTCGTCATCGACCAGGTGTGGATTATGATGAAACTTTTTCTAGTGCCTATTCTTATGTCCATCCGAATCCTACTTTCCATTGCGACATACCATGACTATGATATCTGGCAGTTGGGTGTCATGACTGCTTTTCTAAATGGTGATTTAGAAGAGAGCGTCTATAAGTACATAGCTAGAGAGCTTCGTAGACAGTGAGAGCAGCGGAAACATGTGCAAGATGCTTTATGGGATAAAGCAGGCATCACGGAGTTGGAACATCTGTTTTGATGTGGTAGTCAAACAGTTTGACTTCATCAAAAGAGTAGATGAATCTTGTATATACAAAAAGGTAGTAGGGAGTATGGTGGTGATCCTCGTATTGTACGTGGATGACATACTCTTGATAGGAAGGGAGTTTCCTATGCTACACTCGGTCAATCTCCTCTTATCACAAGGATTCTCTATATACGATCAAGGTGATACCTCCTAAATCCTGGGTTTTGGATCTATGAGATAGATCTAAGTGGATGTTAGGATTCTTACTAGGTATAGTGAGATGGTATCAATCGATCCTGGGGAGAATCACTGGATAGCTTCATGGGTGGTAAGGTTGACTGAATGTCAGTCACAGGCATTGTCTTTACCCTCAGTGGAGGGACGGTATGTTAGAAGAGTTCCAAGCTAGATATCGTGGCAAACTAAACGATAAAGGTTGGATACATTTCTATCAAGGATGCTACCAAAGAGGTAGTTTGGATGTATATAAGTTCATGAGATGAATTTCGTTCCTACCATTGTGTGACAAAGGAGTTATGACTTAGGCCTAGGAACCCCCGTCCCATTAGTGATCCAGACATATTCTGAAGCAGTATCACCTGATCATGGAGATGGTTGATCTCTAGGGAGATCAAGGTTAGGAGAGTAGACACAGAGGAGAACAAGGCAGATCCACTCACAAAGGCCTATTCCCAAAAGAGACATTTATGGGATGGTTGAGTATGAGATATTTCAACCACTGCTGATTGTTGGGTATGAGATACTACAACAGATGGCCCTAGTGCAAGTGGGAGATTGTTATTTATATGTATGCCCTAAAGGTCATTAGTGTACATACGATATATATTGTAGTGGATGCTTGGACATATATAGGGAGGACTTTCTTGCTCGACATTATAGTATGCTATCCGGTTGCTCTTTATCTTAACATGTACACTGATTGTCTCTATGTTACATGTTGATAAAGCCCTTAGGATGAGTACTTTACTACCAGGATTATGATGCAGATCATACTAGTGAGGACAGTGTAGTCGATAAGTACATCCTTCAAATGTTCATAGTCGTGGGTGTATCGAGACTGGGTATCGATATACCAGAGTAGACTAGCGTATAGCTTCTCGACCCATGTAGATGGGCGATGGATGATCCGATATCCATTGGTGTTTGACATCAGAGACAGTATACGGGTGCTCAGTGGAGACTGGCTACATTGAACGGACTCGCCGAGAACTCCTAGATGGTATTATACCTAATGTCAGATGGCAGTTCTCTGGTGACACTGGTACAGGTTAGTCTGTAGACCCGAGATCGTCATAGAGTCTTGTGTGATTCCCACAGTGCTTTGATTTCCACCTTACCAAGTTTAAGAAAACATGCAAAACGGTGGATTTTGGGTACAGTCCCGAGTCACATAGAGGCAATGAGAGATAGGAGGGGTTTCGTCTCTCCCGGTATTGGGGGTTGATGTTGCGCTGTGCTCGATTGGCTATAACAGGAAGTCTTTGGCCAAGGCTGCTTCAGAGATATACTGGTAAGTGTTATCAGTAGTTTCTCGACCCATTATGAGCCTCATATCGGCACGACTTATTGAGTTACTGGGGTCTAACGTTTACCACCCCTAGATAAGATATGTGACACATCAAACGAAGAGACTGGACTGTACGGTAGTATTACTGATTAGACTCGCAGGAGTACGAGCAGGCTTGCTTGTTGATCTTCTGATCACTCAATACCTGGGTGGCCGTTACGTTTAGCAGACCACTTGTGGCTTGTGGATGTTTGATATGATCATCACCTACTGCCGGCGTATTGACGAGTCTTTAGAGTCGTACACAGGGGTTTCCTGGCTCAAGCGAAACGGAGTAGGAGCACATATGTGATATGTGCAGGACCGAGATTGATACGATATGAGATACCATATTCTATTCTCGGGATATGAGATATCGGTCAGTTATATATGATATAGCCGGGTTATCGGATCAAGTGTTGATCCGATAAGTTGATTCATATGATATTAGTCGGTTATAGGTGATATACACTGCTAAAATAGGGGGTTGCCCCTACGGATAACGACATCCGTAGGGGCAATTTTAGTTTGGCCCTACGGACTAATCCGTAGGGCCAAAAGGTTGCCCCTACGGTCCTTACATATTAATTTAAAAATATTAAATCTTAAATTGTTGTTTGCCCCTACGGAGCCGCAAACCAAGAACCTAAGGACTTATCCGTAGGGGCATCTAAATAGGGATTTAAGTAAAAATGCACAGATCGATCCCTACGCTGATTATCCCTAAATATTATTTTCTCCTGCGCGCGAACCCAAATTCCCAAACCCCTCGTTCCCGCCGATCGATCGCCGTTCTCGTCGTCGCCAGCGCCGGCCGATTCGTCGTAGCCACGCCTACTTTCGTTGTCGCCAGCGCCGACTCATCTCCGTTTTCGTCGTCGCCTCCGATCGATCGTCGCCTCTGCACAGGTAAGGAAATCTTCAATTACTCAAATTTTTGATTGTTTTAGGGCTATGGTTTATGGTTTGGGTACCGATGAGGCATCGGTTAGGGTTAGCGTTAGGGTTGGGGCTGGGGCTGGGGCTGGGGTTGGGGTTCGGCAGGGGGTTGCGTTTGGGGTTGGGGTTGGGGTTAGGGTTAAGGTTGGGGTTCGGCTGGGGCTGGGGCTAGGGTTAGGGTTAGGGTTGGGGTTGGGGTTTAGCTGGGGCTGGGGTTAGGGTTAGGTTGGGGCTGGGCTGGGTTGGGGCTGGGCTGGGTTGGGGCTGGGGTTAGGGTTAGGTTGGGGTTGGGGCGGGGTAGGCTGGGGCTGGGGCTAGGGAAGAATTTGTGGAGTCATGAGGAATTAATGTAGTCTATGACGATGTTTCCCCAATTTCCATGGAGACATGAGGAGACATGGGAAGAATTCGTGTCTTTCGTGTTTTAGATATAGAATCAAGTAGCTAGCTATATATTGATTGCCCAAAAATTATAATTGTATGCATTCATGTGGTGGTTGTAGTTTGTGGCCAAATAAATCTTTGCATGCTGCCATTGGCAAGTCTTTGTCCAACCAAAACATGATTCAACATACTTAGCTTGTGGTACCAGACCATTCATAATGCAAAAAAAAATAAACATTTCTGATTTGAAGAAAAGGAAGGGCAAGATAGGGATTTAGTTATGGATTTTACTTGGGCGCCTCCTCTTTTAATACATGTCTATCTTTACAAGAATATCATGTCACATATTCGGTTTTAGCATCTGTATGCAATTGCTTTGATTATCATCGTGTTATTAACATCTTGAACTTCTATCCTTTTTCTAATATGTTTCATAGTTAATATAATAATCCTTTGTCTATATTTGTTGACAGTGGCCTTTCTTTTGGATGAACATGTTTTTTGATGCATGTTTCAGTCATCTGAATTCATATGTTGCGTATAAAGCTTTATGATATCAGTATCCTACATTTGTAGTTTTAATTGTTGATTGTTATAGATGAATGCCATTGCAATAATAGTTTTTGGTAGATGAATGCCATTGCAATGTAGGATGATCAGTTCTATCAATCTTGATCTCAATGGTTTAAAATCATATTACACATACAACACGAATGCACAACAAACGCATCATTAGAGAGTGATTCGAGATGTTCAAGTTAAAACCAATATATGATACTCGATGATAATATGAAACCTTCATATTCTCATCGATACTCATATATGAAACTAAAAGCCCCACTTAGTCCCCGTCTATCGGTTAACATACGTGCGATGTTCGTCGTGACATAGAACTATACGAAGGTTGTTAAATATCGGACGGTATAGCTCGATACTAACAACCGTCGTATAGTCTACGCGACGAGAAAATTCAATCGTATGGTAACCGATAGATTTTTCCCGTGTGGACAAGTTAGGAATGTATAAAGCAAACACCTTCATTCACTTGTGTTTTCATCTATTTCGAGATATTTCGTCGGTACCTTTCCGATGGTTCTTCGTGTACAAAGATAGATTAGATGTTCATTTCAACGTTGTTTCACAGCTTTGAAATGATTATCTATTCTATTACAGTGTACTCGGAGAACAGCGGGGAGGTGCTGCCGAAATTTACTCGAAACGGTTGAAAGCACAAGTGATGGGTGTTCGCTCTATACATTCTTAATAGGATAGAAGCCTTACCCCCGACAGCCGAAACACACACATACAACAAGAATACACAACAAACGCATAATTAGAGAGTGATTCGAGATGTTCAAGTTAAAACCAATATATGATACTCGATGATAATATGAAACCTTCATATTCTCATCGATAGTTATATATGAAACTAAAAGCGCCTCTTAGTCCCCGTCTATCGGTTAACATACGTGCGATGTTCGTCGTGACATAGAACTATATGAAAGTTGTTAAATATCAGACAGTATAGCTCGATACGAACAACCGTCGTATAGTCTACGCGACGAGAAAATTCAATCGTATGGTAACCGATAGATTTGTCCCGTGTGGACAAGTTAGGAATGTATAAAGCAAACACCTTCATTCACTTGTGTTTTCATCCATTTCGAGATATTTCGTCGGTACCTTTTCGCTGGTTCTCCGTGTACAAAGATAGATTAGATGTTCATTTCAACGTTGTTTCACAGCTTTGAAATGATTATCTATTCAATTACAGTGTACTCGGAGAACAGCGGGGAGGTGCTGCCGAAATTTACTCAAAACGGTTGAAAGCACAAGTGATGGGTGTTCGCTCTATACATTCTTAATGGGATAGAATCCTGACCCCCGACAGCCGGAACACACACATACAACAAGAATACACAACAAACGCAAAATTAGAGAGTGATTCGAGATGTTCAAGTTAAAACCAATATATGATACTCGATGATAATATGAAACTGTAACACCTGAGTTTAGGGTTAGTGGTAATTGTGTGTTAATGTGGGGTTTTTGGTAAAAAGTTTACCAAAACGGGTTTCTAGTAATTTATCTGGTTTTATGGTTATTTTAGTAGAATTTTATCCCGACCGCACACACTTGTGCACGTTAACTAGGGTTAAGACTAGGGTTGGCCATATAATTAAGCTTGTAGGTTAACCATGTTTAAGTTAACCATGGTGGTCTAACTTGATTAGGCTAATTAGGTTTAATTAGGGGTGGTTTGTTTTGTCCAAGGGTGTTTAGGGTTGACTTGCTTGTTGTGAGAGAGAGAGAGAGAGAGAGAGATGTGATGGTTGTCATGATAGCTTTTGGGTTGTGAGAGGGAGAATGATGGTTTAAGGTTCTGTCACACTATTTCAATTCAAAGCTTTTTCCACTCACATCTTTCACTCCCTCACATCTCTCCCTCACTCACACACTCATATCAGCCCATATATCATCATTTCAGCCCCCAAAAACATCCTGAATCAGCACATCAACTGCTGCAACAGCAGCTGCTTCAACCACCAATTCAGCCCCAACCTCTTACAAAACTCCTCCCCCCCACACACACAACACTTCACCACCCCCAACAGCCACAAACACAACCCCTGCTGCTGCTGCTGCAACACATACTTCACCAATAAAACCACAGAACCAGAGCAACAACAACAGCTTCTGCAAACTTCAGCAAGGCGCAGTTCAGCTCATTTCCAGTCAAGTTTTGCAGCACCAGGAGCTGTAGCAACAACACACACCCTGCTACTTCTTCTCTTCTCCTTCATCTAGGGTCTCTAGAGGTATAACCCCTTAACCCAACTCCTAATTGCTCAAGTTATGGTTATCTAGCTTAGTTGGTGTTTATTGCATGTTTTAGTGGTAATTTAGGGGAATTTTAGCAAAGTAATGGTTGTGATGGTTAGAGTAGCCTTATTAGGAGCTGTTGAGACTAGAACACCCAAGTTTGGTTCCAGATATCACAAAGATACCCGATTTATCCGACTTGGCGTAATTTAGCAGTTTTAGCGACTTTTTAGCCTCTGTAAATTTTGCTGTTGACCCGAGCCCTTCAGAATAAAATTGGTGAAACTGTAGCACGGTGAGACTAGCATACACCCACACACAAAGCACGGGGACCCACCTCATACTTGAAGCTGCCGGTTTATTCGTTCTGGCCGCAATTTGTGGCCAGAGTAGGAGGTGGGGGTTAGGTTTTGGTGTGTGGGGTTGTTCTGGGTAGATTAGTGTGTTGGTACCTGCAACTTTTTAAGTTAAGTCCATAGGCAAAATCTGGAGCTATAAGCGTGTTTTCGATGTTTTAAGTCTTGTGGGACACGCGCGTGATACGCGTGGTTCTGTGGCGCGCTACGCGACACAGCGCATCGGTATAGGTTCTGGTGGGTTTGCGCGCGTCGCGACGTGTCGTGTGCACGCGCGTTTAGTTTCACGCACGCGTATCCTTTTATCGATATATCGTGTTTTGCAGGATTTTTCCTTATATGGTGACTTTTGTAAATTCTAGGTTCGCCGGCGGAGACTTCGAGCGCGGCGAAGACTTCGAGCGCAGCGGAGAAATGGAAGCAGGTGGTCGGACACACCTAGCGCGGGATCACGGGTGAGTAGATTTAACATCTGCGGGGGACGATCGTTTGGATGGCGCAAGTCGCCCGATAGATTTAGTAAACTTGGAAATAGTAAACTTTAATATTTACTTGTGACATTAGAAATAATAATACTTGCATGATATTTGCTGCAGTTAGGATCTATATGTTGTACCCATATGCGCAAACTCATTCTGTAGGACACATGCACCATTACCAGGTTTTTATATTCAGCACGAGCACTATTCATGTGTACACCCACACCCTGGTAATTGCCATGTCACAACACTAGATAACTATTAATCGGAAACATGTTAATTGCTTAGACCTGTGCTATTGCAATAATTATTTAAAATGAAATAATAAGAATTGTTTTTCCTGTGCATATATATCATTATATCAGTTGTTCATGCCTAGTTATAAATCATACATTGCAACTTGAACATTGATACCATATGCATTCATTATCATCGACTTATGCACCCATGATGATTTCATGAGATTTATGATATTTCTGGATTTCGGGGGAAAGCCGCAAGATTTCAACTTATAGTCTTTTAAAATATAAAAGTTGCGGTTTTCTAGTGAAGTAAAGTGTCGTCCACCATGAGTTTGCTGTGCTTTTCGAGACCCGTTTCGAGGAGGTGGATGAACCGTCTCGGGTACATGGTGGGCCCAGTACGATACCCCGAGGCAAGAAGATCGCAGGAGATGGCGTTGAGCCTGGCAGGGGACGGACTACCTACCGGTGACTTCATTTGGCATGGCGAATATCCAGAGGATACCGACCGTGGCCTCTGGATTGAGATATGGATATTTGACATGGATCAGCCGGACGGCTGAGGCTAGAGATACTTGACATGGATATATGAGGTTGAGACAGTTTTTGTGGTGTCGTTGCTGGACACAGATTTTGTTGATCCCATGGATATTATGCTGATTTTAAAAAGAGTTTCAAAAAAATAGAATAAAGAACAATTCTTATACCTACATGATGAGATCTTGAGTTGACTCATACAGCATACATACATGATAGTATATTCATGCGGCATACATACCTGTTTGTACATCCATGTGACATACATACTTGTTAGTACACTGATGATGCATACATAACTGCTAGTACATATAGCCATACCTATTTTAGGGATGCTAGGATACTTGTGTACATGCATGCGATAGCCTTTATAGATGTTATTTATTACTCACGAGCTAGCAACTCACCCCCGTTGTGCCACAACTTTTCTGCAGGTCCGTTCCGTCAGCACTGTAGCGGCGGACACTTTTGCCTCTTTTGCTCTTTTTGCCTGGACTCGAGGCTTTTGCTCATAGGTGGGTTGTTATCATTTTGTACCACCTTATATATTCATTGTATCTAGAGTACTCCATCTGCTACTATTTCAGCTGTACCAGTCTTATTTGGATTACTATATATTGACCTAAAGGTGAGGTTGTGAGACTTGTAGATGATATGTTATATATGGGGTCGAGCTCACCTGAGTCGACGTATTATTTTTACTTGTGCTTTCATGATTACTTATGCATATTGTATTTACATTGCGTGGGATTTGTGACCGCCTTAGGGCGAAGAGCTAGCTCCCGCTTGGGGATGCCATATTCCTGTTATTCACGTGTATTTCTATTCATACCCGTTGGGGGACTATTTTACAAGAAGATTTTGCCGGAAAGTGGGAAAAGGAAGTTGTTTTTCATAAAAAAAGGAGACTTGATATGACTTAATGAAACAAATGCTTTAAATAAAAATGGTTTTTCCTTCACTCTAATTCTCAATTGGGTTTTGATTTCTGGGCTTCGGCTTACTTATTTTACGGACGCCTTGAGACGTTTCATAACTTAAGTACCGGTCATGTTCCGTACTCTGCGGGTCATGACAAAGTTGGTATCAGAGCGATAGGTTTCACCTTTCCGAGTGTAGGATGACCCTTAGTAGATGGAGTACGTGACTTAAGCAGGGTAGCGTAGCGTGCGTATGTCCGCGGCATACTTGCGATACGGTACTTCGCCTAAGTGACTTTAGGATATACTTTCTTGAAATTCCTTCTTAAATTCCGTGTATCCTATGATTCTATTGCACCGTTCTTATTGTCCTGTTTCCTGTACCAGTCACTATGCCGCAGAGGGCTACCAGAGCGCAGAGGGCTGCCGCCCGAGACGAGATTCGAGCTAGCTCGTCCGAGACTTGGACCGAGAAGGGTGGTATGCCTACACCGCAGGGACAGACTGATCCGCCTTCCCCAGGCCGTATGGATAGGCTTGAGACTGGTATGGAGGAGTTGCGACAGATGATGGGGAGCATGCAGGAGCTACGTCAGATGGTAAGATCCTTAGTTGCGGCCAGTCGTGCACCGAGGCCGGAGGACGTACCTACTACATCCCAGACTACTATGATACCTGCTCCTACTACTACCACCGTGGCCATTCCGGTTTCTCCACAGGAGTTCATGAGGCTGAGACCTCCAGTCTTCATGGGTACCGATGCAGCAGAGGACCCGTAGACGTTCCTTGACAGTTTGACCAGGATCTGCCGCTCGCTGAGATGTTCTGATGATCGATGGGTAGAGCTTGCGAGTTTTCGACTAGAGGGCCTCGCACAGATATGGTGGGAGTCAGTTCTTAGAGGTCGAGCTGCAGGTCTATCGCCCATGACTTGGACCGAGTTCACAGCAGTCTTTCTAGCCCGTTTCCTTCCGGAGAGCATTCGTGACGCCAGAGCTCGTAGTTTTGAGGCCTTGATCAAGACACCAGGGATGACGGTGTCTGAGTATGACGTCCAGTTTACACAGTTGTCCCGATATGCTCCGTATCTGGTGGATACCGAAGCGAAGAGGGTGAAGAGGTTCATACAGGGACTGAATGCCCAGCTATTTCTTGCCATTGGCGCCCAGCACTTCGATACCTATTCAGCGGCGATGGATACGGCGTTGCAGATGGAAGCACGTATTTCAGCGACTTCGGCCGTTCCCGGGCCAAAGAGGATTTGTACCGGCACGCCAAATCAGAGGCAGCATGCCAGATTCTTTCCAAGAGATTGGGCCGGCAGAGGGTATGGACGAGGTCAGCTGTATGGATCGTACACACAGGGACAGCAGTTATCGCCAGGATGCTATGGGTGCGGGAGTCTGCACCATCGTGTTAGAGATTGTCCAGCGAGACGACAGGGAGCGGCGACAGTTCCGCATGTGACCCTACCACCATCACCGCCCCTTCCTCAGAGAGCTCTACTTCCTGCCACAGGCGATGCTCCACGCCGGTTAGGTGCACCCAGAGGACGTGGACGCGGCGGACCGATCCAGAGAGGACGAGGAGGCAGAGGCCAAGGCTGAGGTCAGCCCGCTATTGGTGGAGGTCAGGCCCGAGTTTTTGCATTGACACCGCAGGATGCGCAGGCATCCAATGCCGTCGTGACAGGTACCCTATCAGTATGCTCTGTTGATGCACACGTTTTGTTTGATCCCGGATCCACGCACTCATACGTTTCCACACACTTCGTGCCGAGTTTGGGTAGAGAATCCGGTTTGCTTGATCAGCCGCTTGTTGTGACCACTCCTGTAGGAGAGTCATTTGTTGCTAGGCACGTGTTCCGATCCTGTACCGTCCGTATTGGCGAGCGAGAGCTGCCTGTCGACTTGATCCTTCTTAATATGTTGGACTTCGACGTTCTTTTGGGAATGGATTGGTAAGCTACGTGCTATGCGTCTGTGGACTGCCGCGAGAAGACAGTTAGATTTTGTTTTCCCGGCGAGTCGGCTTTTGTTGTGCAGGGGGACCGTGGTGCCTCCCCTCACATATCGATTTCTTCTCTTCGCGCTGATCAACTGTTGAGAAAGGGATGTCGGGGATTTCTAGCCTATGTTTGCGATACTAGAGCTACAGATATTCCATTGGACCAGGTTCCGATTGTATGCGAATTCCCCGATGTTTTCCCTGATGAGCTGCCAGGATTGCCGCCTGAGCGCAATGTCGAGTTCTGTATTGATTTGATTCCCGGTTCGGGGCCTATTTCTATACCGCCCTATCGGATGGCCCCGACGGAGCTTAGAGAATTGAAGGTTCAGCTGCAAGATTTGTTAGATACGGGACTTATTCGACCTAGTGTTTCTCCATGGGGTGCTCCGGTCCTGTTTGTCAAGAAGAAGGACGGAAGTTTGCGCTTATGTATCGACTACAGCCAGCTGAACAAAGTTACCGTGTGGAACAGATACCCGTTGCCACGCATTGATGATTTGTTCGATCAGCTTCAGGGTGCGGGTTATTTTTCGAGGATCGACTTGCGATCAGGATACCATCAGCTGCGAGTCCGGCAGGAGGATATACCGAAGACAGCTTTCCGTACAAGCTATGGCCACTATGAGTTTCTGGTGATGTCGTTCGGACTCACCAACGCCCCCGCATCATTCACGGATTTGATGAACCGTACCTTCAGGCCGTATCTCGACTTGTTCATTGATGATATTTTGGTGTATTCCCAGAGCCGAGAGGAGCACGAGCAGCACTTGCGGATTACGTTGCAGACCTTGAGGGAGCACCAGCTTTTCGCAAAATTTTCCAAGTGTGCATTCTGGTTGGACAGTGTTGGTTTCTTGGGTCACGTGATCACGAGAGATGGCATATGTGTGGACCCGAAGAAGATTGAGGCTGTTCAGCAATAGCCCAGACCGACATCGGTTACGGAGATCCGTAGTTTTCTAGGCCTGGCTGGCTACTACAGGCGATTCGTTCAGGATTTCTCCCGTATTGCTGCACCGTTGACCGGTTTGACCCAGAAGGGAGTTCCTTTCGTTTGGACGGAGGAGTGCGAGCGCAGTTTTTAGCAGCTACGGACTTGTTTGACTACGGCGCCGGTATTATCATTGCCTTCAGGATCAGGTGAATTCGTGGTTTATTGTGATGCTTCACGGGTGGGGCTAGGATGCGTATTGATGCAGCATGACAGGGTGATCGCGTATGCTTCGCGGCAATTGAAGAAACATGAACAGAACTACCCCACTCACGATTTGGAGATGGCTGCAGTGGTCTTTGCACTTAAGATATGGCGACATTACCTATACGGCGAGTCGTGCCAGATATTGACTGACCACAAGAGCTTAAAATATATATTTCAGCAGCGAGACCTGAATCTGAGACAGCGTCGTTGGATGGAGCTGGTGAAAAACTATGATTGTGAGATCTTGTACCACCCGGGCAAGACGAATGTAGTGGCAGATGGTTTGAGCAGGAGGCCCGGGGGTAGTCTATCATGTTTGAGCGCAGTATAGAGGCAGTCGTCAGCAGATTGGCAGATTTTATGCGACAGCCGAGTTGAGTTTGAGTTCACTCCGATAGGGGGACAGCTTGCGCATGTTCGTGCACGTCCGCAGTTACTTAACCGCATTCGTGAGGCACAGCCCAGTGATGACCGACTTTCAAAGATCATGGAGCAGATTAGGCAGGGCAGAGATTCCGAGTTCGTGATCGACGATCAGGGAGTACTACGATTTGGGACTCGATTGTGCGTACCAGATTCGGAGGGACTGCGACGTGAGATTCTTGAGGAGGCGCATAGATCTACATACAGCGTTCATCCAGGTTCCACCAAGATGTACCGCGATTTGAGAGATGTCTATTGGTGGGACGGGATGAAGAGGGATGTCACTAACTTCGTGTCGAGATGCCTGACTTGTCAGCAAGTTAAGGCCGAGCACCAGAGGCCAGCAGGAGAGTTGCAGCCTTTGCCCATTCCAGAGTGGAAATGGGATAAGATTTCGATGGACTTCGTTGTGGGTCTACCCAGGACCAGTCGAGGGTACGACTCCATTTGGGTGATCGTGGATCGATTGACGAAAGCGGCTCACTTCCTGCCAGTGAAGACCACTTTCTGTTTTGCTCAGTATGCCCAGATTTACATCGACGAGATCATGCGGTTACATGGCGTACCGACTAGTATAGTATCAGATCGAGGCACCCAGTTTACCAGCCTACTTTGGCAGAGGCTTCAGGAGGCCTTGGGCACTCGTTTGAGTTTCAGCACAGCATTTCATCCGCAGACCGACGGACAGTCAAAGTGGACTATTCAGAATCTCTAGGACATGCTCAGAGCGTGCGTTTTGGACTTTGGTGGCAGCTGGGATCGTCATTTACCTTTAGTGGAGTTCTCCTACAACAACAGCTTCCAGGATACTATCCAGATGGCACCTTTCGAGGCCGTGTATGGGAGGAGATGTAGATCGCCCGTCTGTTGGACTGAGCTGAGCGAGAGCAGTATTTTTGGGCCGCAGGTCGTGCGGGAGACGACCAAGAAAGTACAGTTGATTTGAGATCGGATGAGGGCAGCTCAGAGCAGGAAGAAATCGTATGCAGACAGGTGCCGTCGCAAATTAGAGTTCGCAGTTGGCAATCATATTTTTTTGAGGGTCTCCCCGATGAAGGGTGTAATGCGTTTTGGGCGAAAGGGAAAGCTTAGCCCTAGATTCATGGGTCCCTTCGAGATCCTCGAGCGTGTCGGCGCTGTTGCATATCGTTTGGCTCTTCCACCCAGCTTTTCAGATGTTCACCCCGTCTTCCACGTCTCGATGCTGCGCAGATATCTTCATGACCCTTCCCACACGATTCAGCATCAAACCGTTCAGCTTGAGTTTGACCTTTCGTTCACCGTGCAGCCAGTTGAGATATTGGATCGGCAGGTGAAGAAACTTCGATCAAAGGTCCTGCCGTCTCTGAAGGTTCTTTGGCGCAGCCCGGATAGTGAGGAGATCACTTAGGAGGCCGAGGGAGAGACGCGGAAGAAATTCCCTCATCTTTTTGAATGTACGCGTAGTTGCATATTTTAAAATTCGGGGACGAATTTTTTTAAGGGGGGAAGACTGTAACACCTGAGTTTAGGGTTAGTGGTAATTGTGTGTTAATGTGGGGTTTTGGTAAAAAGTTTACCAAAACGGGTTTCTAGTAATTTATCTGGTTTTATGGTTATTTTAGTAGAATTTTATCCCGACCGCACACACTTGTGCACGTTAACTAGGGTTAAGACTAAGGTTGGCCATATAATTAAGCTTGTAGGTTAACCATGTTTAAGTTAACCATGGTGGTCTAACACACTTGATTAGGCTAATTAGGTTTAATTAGGGGTGGTTGGTTTTGTCCAAGGGTGTTTAGGGTTGACTTGCTTGTTGTGAAAGAGAGAGAGAGAGATAGATGTGATGGTTGTCATGATAGCTTTTGGGTTATGAGAGGGAGAATGATGGTTTAAGGTTGTGTCACACCATTTCAATTCAAAGCTTTTTCCACTCATATCTTTCACTCCCTCACATCTCTCCCTCACTCACACACTCACATCAGCCCATATATCATCATTTCAGCCCCCCAAAACTTCCTGAATCAGCACATCAACTGCTGCAACAGCAGCTGCTTCAGCCACCAATTCAGCCCCAACCTTTTACAAAACTCCACCCCCCCCACACACACAACACTTCACCACCCCCAACAGCCACAAACACAACCCCTGCTGCTGCTCCTGCAGCACATACTTCACCAATAAAACCACAGAACCAGAGCAACAGCAACAGCTTCTGCAAACTTCAGCAAGGCACAGTTTAGCTCATTTCCAGTCAAGTTTTGAAGCACCAGGAGCTGTAGCAACAGCACACACCCTCTTACTTCTTCTCTTCTCCTTCATCTAGGGTCTCTAGAGGTATAACCCCTTAACCCAACTCCTAATTGCTGAAGTTATGGTTATCTAGCTTAGTTGGTGTTTATTGCATGTTTTAGTGGTAATTTTAGGTAATTTAGGGGAATTTTGGCAAAGTAATGGTTGTGATGGTTAGAGTAGCCTTATTAGGAGCTGTTGAGACTAGAACACCCAAGTTTGGTTCCAGATTTCATAAAGATACCCGATTTATCCGACTTGGCGTAATTTAGCAGTTTTAGCGACTTTTTAGCCTCTGTAAATTCTGCTGTTGACCCGAGCCCTTCAGAATAAAATTGGTGAAACTGTAGCATGGTGAGACTAGCATACACCCAAACACAAAGCACGGGGACCCACCTCATACTTGAGGCCGCCGGTTTATTCGTTCTGGCCGCAATTTGCGGCCAGAGTAGGGGGTGGGGGGTTAGGTTTTGGTGTGTGGGGTTGTTCTGGGTAGATTAGTGTGTTGGTACCTGCAACTTTTTAAGTTAGGCCCAGAGGCAAAATCTGGAGCTATAAGCGTGTTTTCGATGTTTTATGTCTTGTGCGACACGCGCGTGATACGCGTAGTTCTGTGGCGCGCTGCGCGACACAGTGCGTCGGTATAGGTTCTGGTGGGTTTGCGCGCGTCGCGACGTGTCGTGTGCACGCGCGTTTAGTTTCACTCACGCGTATCCTTTTATCGATATATCGTGTTTTGTAGGATTTTTCCTTATATGGTGACTTTTGTAAAATCTAGGTTCGCCGGTGGAGACTTCGAGCGCAGCGGAGAAAGGGAAGCAGGTGGTCGGACACACCTAGCGCGGGATCACGGGTGAGTAGATTTAACATCTGCGGGGGACGATCGTTTGGATGGCGCAAGTCGCCTGATAGATTTAGTAAACTTGGAAATAGTAAACTTTAACATTTACTTGTGACATTAGAAATAATAATACTTGCATGATATTTGCTGCAGTTAGGATCTATATGTTGTACCCATATGCGCAAACTCATTCTGTAGTACACATGCACCATTACCAGGTTTTTATATGCAGCACGAGCACTATTCATGTGTACACCCACATCCTGGTAATTGCCATGTCACAACACTAGATAACTATTAATCGGAAACATGTTAATTGCTTATACCTGTGCTATTGCAATAATTATTTAAAATGAAATCATAAGAATCGCTATTACTGTGCATATATATCATTATATCAGTTATTCATGCCTAGTTATAAATCATACATTGCAACTTGAACATTGATACCATATGCATTCATTATCATCGACTTATGCACCCATGATGATTTCATGAGATTTATGATATTTCTGAATTTCAGGGGAAAGCCGCAAGATTTCAACTTATAGTCTTTTAAAATATAAAAGTTGCGGTTTTCTAGTGAAGTAAAGTGTCGTCCACCATGAGTTTGCTGTGCTTTTCGAGACCCGTTTCGAGGAGGTGGATGAACCGTCTCGGGTACATGGTGGGCCCAGTACGATACCCCGGGGCAAAAAGATCGCAGGAGATGGCGTTGAGCCTGGCAGGGGACGGACTACCTACCGGTGACTTCATTTGGCACGGCGGATATCCAGAGGATACCGACCGTGGCCGCTGGATTGAGATATGGATATTTGACATGGATCAGCCGGACGGCTGAGGCCAGAGATACTTGACATGGATATATGAGGTTGAGACAGTTTTTGTGGTGTCGTTGCTGGACACAGATTTTGTTGATCCCATGGATATTATGGTGATTTTAAAAAGAGTTTCAAAAAAATAGAATAAAGAACAATTCTTATACCTACATGATGAGATCTTGAGTTGACTAATACAGCATACATACATGATAGTATATTCATACGGCATACATACCTGTTAGTATATCCATGTGACATACATACTTGTTAGTACACTGATGATGCATACATACCTTCTAGTACATATAGCCATACATGTTTTAGGGATGCTAGGATACTTGTGTAAATGCATGCGATAGCCTTTATAGATGTTATTTATTACTCACGAGCTGGCAACTCACTCCCGTTGTGCCACAGCTTTTCTGCACGTCCGTTCCGTCAGCACTGTAGCGGCGGACACTTTTGCCTCTTTTGCTCTTTTTGACTGGACTCGAGGCTTTTGCTCATAGGTGGGTTGTTATCATTTTGTACCACTTTATATATTCATTGTATCTAGAGTACTCTATCTGCTACTATTTCAGCTGTACCAGTCTTATTTGGATTACTGTATATTGACCTAGAGGTGAGGTTGTGAGACTTGTGGATGCTATGTTATATTTGGGGTCGAGCTCACCTGGGTCGACGTATTATTTTTACTTGTGCTTTCATGATTACTTATGCACATTGTATTAACATTGCGTGGGATTTGTGACCGCCTTGGGGTGAAGAGCTAGCTCCCGCTTGGGGATGCCATATTCCTGTTATTCACGTGTATTTCTATTTGTACCCGTTGGGGGACTATTTTACAAGAAGATTTTGCCGGAAAGTGAGAAAAGGAAGTTGTTTTTCATAAAAAAAGGAGACTTGATATGACTTAATGAAACAAATGCTTTAAATAAAAATGGTTTTTCCTTCACTCTAATTCTCAATTGGGTTTTGATTTCTGGGCTTCGGCTTACTTATTTTACGGACGCTTTGAGACGTTTCGTAACTTAAGTGCCGGTCACGTTCCGTACTCTGTGGGTCGTGACAGAAACCTTCATATTCTCATCGATACTCATATATGAAACTAAAAGCGCCACTTAGTCCCCGTCTATCAGTTAACATACGTGCGATATTCGTCGTGACATAGAACTGTACGAAGGTTGTTAAATATCGGACGGTATAGCTCGATACTAACAATCGTCGTATAGTCTACGCGACGAGAAAATTCAATCGTATGGTTTCCGATAGATTTGTCCCGTGTGGACAAGTTAGGAATGTATAAAACAAACACCTTTATTCACTTGTGTTTTCATCCGTTTCGAGATATTTCGTCGGTACCTTTCCGTTCATTCTCCGTGTACAAAGATAGATTAGATGTTCATTTCAACGTTGTTTCACAGCTTTGAAATGATTATCTATTCTATTACAGTGTACTCGCAGAACAGCGGGGAGGTGCTGCCGAAATTTACTCGAAACGGTTGAAAACACAAGTGATGGGTGTTCGCTCTATACATTCTTAATGGGATAGAAGCCTTACCCCCGACAGCCGGAACATACACATACAACAAGAATACACAACAAACGCATAATTAGAGAGTAATTCGAGATGTTCAATTTATAACCAATATATGATACTCGATGATAATATGAAACCTTCATATTATCATCGATACTCATATATGAAACTAAAAGCCCCACTTAGTCCCCGTCTATCGGTTAACATACGTTCGATAATTTATTATTTTCAACGACAAACGCACACACAAAGCAAATACACGGATTTTCTCCTTTGTCAGTAACTATCCTGTTCTTATATTTCTCAATATAGTCACCATAACCTAAAATTTATATGTTATACAGTCTAACATGACCCATGAGTACGTCAGAGTTAAGGACTGGATGCATGTGGATTGGAAACAACGTATGCAACCTAAGTTTGTCGCAGGAGTTGCTGCTTTCATTGAATTTGCACGCGCACATAATAAGATCATAATAGAGAAGATTCTCTGTCCGTGCGATAGATGTGGCAATAAGTACTGGCAGAAGGTAGAATTGGCAAAGCTTCATCTTGTAAAATATGGGTTTACTAGACTTTATACAACTTGGAAATATCACGGGGAAGGAGAAGAATGCAGTAATGCAGCAGAAGAAGAAGGAGAACACGATGATGCAGAAGGAGAAGAAGAAGAATTCGGTATTGCGGCAGAAGGAGAAGACGGTAATTTATTTCCATCAAAAGAAATGGAGGATATGGTAGAGGCTGCCCTAGGTGAATCTATTCGTACCGAAGATGACATTCCTTCCGGTCAAGGACCGCGTGCGGATAAATATGAAAATTTCATGAATGATGCTAGAAAACCAATTTATGAGAATGCGAAGTATTCCACCCTTTCATGGTTCGTCCAACTTTTCCAGATTAAGTGCCTAAATGGATGGAGCAACAAGTCATTCACAATGCTTCTTTCGTTCTTGAAAGATTCTATGCCCCCGGAAAATAACGTGCCCGACAGCTGGTACGGAGCCCAGAAGATGATGTCTGATTTGGGTCTAAAGTGCGAGGAGATTCAAGCATGTCGTAAAAATTGCGTGTTGTACCGGAAAGAGAATTCAGATTTGAAAGAGTGTCCAACATACAGAGAGGCCAGGTATAAGCCGAAAGATTCTGATAAGAATCCTGATATACATGTCAAGATAGCATGATACTTTCCCATAACACAGAGGCTACAGAGGCTATTCAGGTGCAAGAAAACAGCCGAGGCAATGATTTGGCATCACCGTGCTCCTCCAAGTGAAGATGGAAAAATGAGCCATCCAATAGATTCACCGGCATGGAAGGATTTCGATAGGAGGCACACAGTATTCAATAGCAATCCTCGCAATGTCCGGCTTGGACTGGCTACTGATGGCTTCTGCCCATTCAACTATATGGCTTGAAGTCACAGCACATGGCCCGTTGTAATGATAATTTATAATCTGTCGCCTTGGTTGGCTATGGACCAATCATACTTTATGATGCCTCTTCTTATCGACGGACCAAACTCACCAGGGAACAATATTGACGTCTATCTCTGACCTCTGATCGAAGAGTTGAAATCTTTGTTCATTGATGGTGTAGAGACATATGATGCAAACACAAATACAACCTTCATACTGCGTGCGGCTTTAATGTAGACAATTAATGACTTTCCTGCGTATGGAATGCTATCAGGTTGGACCGTACATGGTCACAAAGCATGTCCTCATTGCCATGAACACACAACATCGAAATTCTTGAATTGCAGGAAGGTTTGTTATTGCGGCCATCGACGTTTCCTGCCTCCAGACCACCCCTATAGGTTAGACACAGTTCACTTTGATGGTCATCAGGAGCTTCTTGGACCTCCATCCCCATTGTCCGGAGAGGACGCGACTGCTCAATGGGATGGTTACAATAATGTGACCTTCGTGATAGATCCGACGAAACAGGTCAAACCACCATTTTGGAACAAGTTAAGCATTTTCTTCGATCTTCCGTGCTGGTCAACAAATTTAGTGCGTCATTGTCTGGACGTCATGCATATAGAGAAGGGATTATCAGAGCACATACTTAACTTGCTTCTTTGTAAGGACGGGAAATCGAAAGACAACCTGAATGCTCGGATGGATCTATAGGAGTGGGGAATAAGAAGTGAATTGCACTCTAGACCGATAGCGGGTAAACCGGGCAAATTTGTACTACCCAATGCCGTAGGGAGCTTCAGAGGGCCGGCCTTGAACCCAGATCGGAAAACCCTTCGGATGCCTCCTTCCGTGTGGATTTTTCCACACTTCTAGGTATATTGCACGCATATCCATTTTGAATGTAATATTATAGATATTCATGCCTGTTTATGTCAAAATTACTTATATTGTCAATGTTTGATTGTCTAGTTGTTGGTGATGCGTCCACATCTGGGACAGAGGCCACTCCCGCTCCTCCAGGTATGTTTATATATCATATAGTGCATGTATATTGATTTAGAATTCTATATCATAAATATACACACATTCCTTTTGCTCTTACTTAAATAGTAATTTTTATTATTGTTTAGCTGTAGGTGGTGACACCACCGCACCTGCGGGTATGTTTATATATCCTATAGTGCATGCATATTGATTTAGAACGTTATATTATTGATCTACACATTCTTTTTGCAATTATTTGTATAATCTATTTTTAATTGTCTAATTATAGGTGGTGCGTCCACATCTGACGCAGGGGCCACTCCTGCCACTTCCATACCCTCCGCATCGTCTACAAGTTAGTATGAATAAATATAAAATATTTATTCATTTTACATATGCTCTATAGAATAAATATGAACTTCATGGAAATTTAGCGTCAATGTTTATTTTCTAGTTGGAGGGGATGCGTCCGCATCCGGGACACCGGCTGTTCCTCACCGAAGGAACTATCGTCCCGCTCGTGCTGCTGCCCGGGCCCAGGCTCGTGCTTTAGTAACCGGAGATATATGTCACACTTCAATTTTCGTTTAACCTTGATTTCTTAATACAACTTTGTCTTAATATTGATTGTCTTGATATTTGTTGCAGACGCAGGGCCTCCCTATCCCCAGAGGGGGACTCGAGGCCCGAATCAGTCCCATAGGCTGAGGCCTGACAGAGCTAGGGGAGGCAGCATTCCCCCTCTTTTTTACCCTTGACTATCCCTATACCGGTCCTCATGCCGAGAGGTTCGGCCGGTATATGGGGGATGAGAGCCGGCTCGTGAAGAACTATCCACTTCACGTTGAGTAGGGCGAGCAGCACCGGCGCTCATTCGCCCTCTTCTTTGATCAGGCTCGGGTATTAATATATATTTTCATTTGATTTATCCAATATATTTATTATTAACACTTGCAATCTAATAACAATGTTTTTTTTTGTATTTTCAGTTGGATTACGATTTTCAGCCTGTACCCGACCCTGATCACTCTGGGAGGGTGCTCGACCTTCATGCTCTGTACAATGGCCTGATGAAGAACATGCAGACCAAGGTCCGATACAACAGGAATGAGCTGAAGGCCGACTGCTACTCCCTGTGGATGGCGATCCCCGAGGCATAGAGAGCGGCCCTCCTATCTACTCCGGCGTTTGCAAGAGTCGACGTAGAGACATGGCCTCTATTGTGCGAATATTTCGACTCTCAACGCAAACAGGTTTGTATTTTAAATGTAATTCATTGTTTAGGATATAATTTATTTTTTTGTGTTCCTTAATTGGAAAACTAAATGTGAATGCGTTGTGCAGAAACAGGCCGCTCAAAATACAGAGGATAGGAAGTCGGCGAAGAGGGGTCGCCCCACTTACACAAGTGGCTCGATAAATATTACTCGCGCCATGGAGTTATCGGTAAATTACAATAGACCGGCCTTTGTGATATAATGCAATATTAAGAGTTATTTTCTAATATTGCAGACAGCTCAGACCTTGGCGCAAGGTGGTACACCGAGCGTGCTGTCCGCATATCTTGCCGTCCACGGCACCTCGACAGATCCCGCCACGGGCGAGCTTCGATATCCCGACGTCGCTACCCAGGAGTATTGCATAAGTGTTAATATTTATTCTACCCATATTTGAAATTTTAGTATTGGAAGGTTCAAATTTAAATTTTATACTTATACTTTACTGCTTAATGTGGGTGTAGGAGCGGGTGGTTGAGCAGGCCGAGGCCTCGGAGATCGATTTTACCAGACAGAGCGATCCGAGGCTGCTGACCCCAGTCCTGGACGCCGCACACGGAGGGCAACACGGAGGTTGGGAGAGAGGCCGGGGACTGGGCCCTAGCAGGGCCCATATGAGATTGGACTCCACCCCGGCGATTACTTCCTCCGTCTCCAGTGAGCGACGTGTCCAGCAGGAACTGGAGAGCTTGAAGGCCACCGTTCAGGAGTTGAAGGAGATGCTGGTATGTATACTACTTTATAGTAAAATATCATGTCATATTATAGATATCAACATATCCAATATTAGTACGTAGCCTGAGCTTATTTGGTTGTAGACTTAGGTTTGATTAATCATACATACATATCTAATTAAAATAAACTACGGTTTTCCAAACTAGATATCCAAATGGGGTTTCGAAATAACTTGATAATGATACAAATTCGAATAATACACAGTTCTTACACGCTTATTACACACGTTAGGTCCAGACGTGACAGGGTACATCGGCCGAGCCTCTACATGCATCTCCTTCGGCTGCGGTTCCGCAGACAGCTCCTATAGCTCCACCACCCGCTAAGACTCCCGCAGCCGTAGCTCCGCAATCCACCACCTCGACGGCGGTTGCGCAGACCACATCGCCAGCTCCACAGCCCGCTCAGACTCCCGCACGCGCCGAATTGCATGATTTATTGACCGAGGAGCAGGCGCGCCAGATTCTAGCGTTTTTCAGAGGTGGAGCTGGACCAAGCTAGGGTAGCTTTTTGATTCTTAATTTTTGAAACATGTATTTATTTATATGATACATATTGTACTACATTTTGGACGATATTGATATTGGTGGTCCTACGGTGTTTATATATATATATCATATTCTGTTTTTTGGTTTCTTTTGTATATTATATGCGTGAGATGTGATTATGAATACTGCGATATATGTTGTGTGATGATTAATTCTATATTCGATTGATGTATATATTATTGTGCACGGGGCGAGAAAAAAATAGGCAGCCCTTTTTAAAAAAAAAACTGATAATATGTAATCCGTAGGTACACATGTTGCCCCTACGGTTTAATCCGTTGGGGCAAAATATCAGAATAACTGATATTTTCCCCTGTGATCTCAGTATCAGAGGGTTGGGATTGCCCCTACGGATATATCCGTAGGGGCAAACAAATGCCCCTACAGACTTATCCGTAGGGGCAAAATATCAGGAATCCTGATATTTTGCCCCTACGGATAAGTACCTACGTATGTATCCGTATGGGCTATTACTTGGCCCTACGGATTCATCTGTAGGTACATGTAATATATTTTAAAAAACCGTAAATAAAGTAAATTTGTTGCCCCTACGGCCTAATCCGTAGGGCAAAAGGGACCTACACATAACTCCGTAGGGGCAAATATTTGTCTGTAGGGGCAAGTTCAGGGCTTCAACTTGCACCTACGGCGTTTGTACCTACAGGGTGTTTTATTGTCCCTATGGATATATCCATAGGGGCAGTGGTTTACCCCTACGGATATATCCGTAGGGGCAACCCTTATTTGTAGTAGTGATAGCCGGATTATTAAATCAAGAGTTGATTTAATAATTTATTGTATAATTATATATTTGATATATTACATTACATTAACTAATATTAGCTAACTTAAGATTTCTTTTCTCATTTTGGATTCATTGATGTATATGTGATATATGTTAAATATATCAAGCTAGGTTACAAATGCAACTAGGGTTAATGAGGGTTAAACCATGCTAGGGTTAAGATTAGGGTTTATAATTTTATCATTACGTAATTCAAAAATTGTGGAATTAGTCATGGTTGATATTTGTTGAAAGCTTGTAGAAGCTTGTAAGCATCTTTGACTTTGTCCACACCTTTTGTCTAGCTTAAGATATTATTTGACCTAACCTTTAACCCTAGCTCATGGTTAACTCTCTACAAGGGTTAAGCATGACATGCTTAACCCTTGGTTGCATTTCTAACCTTACACACAATTCATATGATGAGTTCAATCTTTTTCTTCTTCTTCTTCCTCAAAGCTTTCTAGCTTCAATGGAGTTGATGGAAAAAGTGTGAGAAAATGAAATCTAAAGTGAGCCCACTTCCTACTTCATCATCCTCTACTACTTGCCATTTAGTATAGGGTGTTTTCTTCACTAATTCCATGATTAGTGAAGAGATAGCTTGGGTTAGTGTCTCCTCAACGTAGATCGTCTTCGGCCTCGAAGTCTTCGAAGCAAGTATGTTCGTTTCTTCATGGGAGCCTCTCTAGAGTCCGGAGTTCACGATCGCAGCAAAAGGACTACTACACGGAGCTATTGAAGTGAAGGACCGGTCTACAAAGGTTGTATTCCTTGCTCACTAGACTTGCAAAGTGTTTGCATTTATATTTCCGTCGATTTCTAGTTAACGATTCTAAGTTAGGGTTAGCTAAAACGGAAAAAATTTGAATTCGGCATGGGCGATGCCTCCCGAAACCTTGCTCCCATCTTATGTAACCCTGCAGGAAGAATATAATAACCTTAACTCGATTCTATGCCCACGGAACCGCGATCGAACCCTAGGGTTTGCCGTAGTTCCGTGGTGCCATAGGTGAGGCATTAGCTAACCCCTTCTGAGGCATTAGTTAACCCCTTCTACGACTGGTCCATAGACACTGTGTCACGGTTTTTGAGTACTTTGACTTTGCTCAAGTGTTGAGATTTCGGGGTAATTTGTGGGTGTATGTTGATTCGATCGAAACGTTAAACATCGTCTTGATATATTTGAATATGATACAATATGTGGAATTCACATTGTTAGGCATGAAATCCGTAATATATGATATTTCGGGTTTATGATGTCTAAGGTGATTGTGGATTCCAAATGTTGTAGTTTTTCACTTTTCTTCTCTGCGACCGTAAGTGTAGTATGTGGTGTATCGCCGGCTTCGTTGATATACATCAACGGCAATCGGGATACGCATACTTGCTTACGTTGATGATATGAGATATTATGTGTTGCTTTGATATGTTATATTGGATCATAGTGTTTTGAATAGCCGGAGGTTTTATGTGAGATGAAGGTTTTTATTTTCATTCATGTAAATTTCATTGTATGTAATATTCTTTTATTGGGGCACTTCCGGGTTGAGGATGATGTCACCATTGTATATTATTTACTTTTCCGCATTAGGATAGACCTAAGGAGGGGAGCAAAAGTGGCCGGGTTCTAGGGTTCAGTGGAAGGCCATCTCGAGGATTCGAGACCGGATCTCCTAAATTTTAGAATTGGCAGGTTCACTTGCCGCTCTCGTAGGGGTCTAGGGGTGTGGTTTTGGCTATTCATCGCGATCGTGGAATCCATGTTTTATACAGGCTCAAAATAAAACACGGACCTCCTAGTATATCCAATATTTCATATGATTCTTCTGCTGCTGATATACCGTGATGTGATCATATTATATGCATAAGACGAATGCTTTATTATTGTATATATGATATATAATAAACGTTGCTTATGTTTTACACCCGCGCTAGTCCCGTCCCGGTATGCCGTTAGTTAAGTAACCTAACAGTGCATAACGGGACACTGTGGCGAATGCGGATGGCATAAGCGTACGTTGTATTTTCGTTTCTTCTGTGATGCTTAGGAAGATTAAATGATGGGATTAATTAATGAGATTAATGAAAGAAAAGAAACTTAAAATATGTTGTAGAATCAAATTTATAAAAAGGGTAGCTTTAGTTTTGCTTTGCATAGAGGTATTTGAGAAATATCCTGCACCTTATTTGATAAGGAAACAGCCGAGATCCCTTCACCGAGAGTGACCTCTTTAGCGAAACTAGCAGATGCTTCAACTCACTCGGTTTTGTTTTTGATTGCTTCTATAGTTCTTGCTTTGCACAGCAGTATTTTTGAAATATCCTGCACCTTATTCGATAAGGAAAGAGCCGAGATCCCTTCACCGGGAGTGACCTCTTTAGCGAAACTAGAAAAAGCCTCAAAAACACTCCTTTTCAAAATCACTTGTTTCTACAACGATATCAAGTTCATTACGCTCATGATTTTCTGAAAAACCTGCGTAGCCCTTCATCATTTCAGATAGAGATTATTTAGTATTCGTGCTGCGTTTGTTGGCCTTTGTCAAGGCGTAGTGTGCAGTAGCTGACTTGTACTTATCTGTTTAAGCATGTGATGCAATTGATTAGGGTAGTCGTACGACCTTGTTGGCCTTTGTCAAGGGTCGTGCGGGTGGGTTTAATTCAATCGGGAAATGACAGGTTGAACTTGACTAGCGTCCTATGGTTTGTTGGCCTTTGTCAAGATCATAGGGGGTTAGGGGCAAAAGCATTATTGGGAATTTCAAGAGTTGAAATTCGCAATAAGATTGCGTACCTTCTATAAGATAGTTGGATCCTGATACCCACTGCGAGTAAGAGTTACTCCTGGGAGAGTTTTACATATGATAATTAGCCGATCAAGTAGGTTTCTAGAAAGGTGTTAACGGGGTTATACCTCTGGGAAAACGAGGTTTATTCTAATTAGGTCCGTGCGAAAGCACGGGGAACCTCCCTCAAAGTACCAACACTGGCCTGGCCGAAAGATTGGCGAACTTGTAAGGTGTAATTAATCCTGGCTAATCTTACCTTTTAGGGTTTGAAGGAAGATTTGATGAAAACAGTGGGAGCCATCCTGATTAGATAAGATAATAACCAATCTAATCTTGCAAGAGCATACGCTAAAGTGTTTTCTTCTCTCTCTCTAGGTAGCGACCATGTCAGGCCTTAATCAAGATAATAATATGGATGTATTGACTGAACCCTCTTATTATACTGAGCAGGGGAACGTTGGTCCCGCTCCAACTTATAATTGTTATAAGTCTGAACAAGAAATAGGAGAATATCTAGATTCTTACGCCACCCAAATGAAGAATAAGCATGCTGATGCATCTTCTTCGGGTGTGTTATTATCGAGAACTGTTTCTCAATTCACTCTACGTCCTGGGTATTAGATACCGGATCGGGATCCCACATATGTAATATGTTACATGGGTTACAGAAAGGTAGGGAACTGGGAGAGGGTGATCATTTCATAAGAGTAGGGAATGGTGCAAATGTTGCAGCCAAAGCAGTTGGCGAATATCACCTTGTGTTACCAAATGGTAATACATCGATTCTGAACGAATGCTATTACATTCCGACCCTGATATGCAATATTATATCAGTTTCTTTATTGAGTAAAGAATGATTTAATTTTGTACTACAGGATAATGTTATGAACATCTTCCTGAATAAAAAGTTGATTGGATTAGGCTCATTAAATAATGGCATATACGTTCTAAACCAAACCACGGTTCTTAATGTACAAAACACACACAAGAGGAAAAGTTCAGAAATGAACGAATCCTTCTTATGGCATTGTAGACTAGGTTATATCAATGCTGTTGGATATAGTGCCCTCAGAGTCAATTATTGATCACAGGCACGTGATTGCAATGATTGAGGGAGGACCTATTCCGGTAGGACAGTCTTACTCAAAATGATAGTATGCTATCTGGTTTATCTTTATCATCGTGTACATTCTTTATGTGACATTACAGGTCACTATTGCATGTTGGTAGAACCCTTAGGATTCTTGCTTGACGGCCAGCAGTATGATGGCGATCATATACGTGGGAGCTGGGGTCTATAAGCACATCCTTAAAGTGTCCCTAGTCGTGGGAGTTTCGAGACTGGGCATCGATACTCCATTAGTAGACTAGTGTATACAGTCGAGACCCCGACGAAGGGTGGTGGCCGGTCTCACAAGCCATTGGTGTCAGTTGGTTCACCTAAGATGTATGCAGGTGCTCATTGGGCTATGAGTACACCGGACAGGACTCGCCGGGAACATGCTAGTTGGTATTATACCTGACGTCAGATAGCAGTTCCCTGGTGACATGTGTACAGGTTAGTTCATAGACCTGAAATCGTCATTTGTCTCGTGTGAGTTCCCACCATGCTTTGATTACTACCCTACCACGGCTCAAAGGAGTCGTGCAAACAGGTTTTAATTGGGTACAATCCCGAGCCACATGGAGGCAGTGAGCGGATTGGCAGGGGTTTCGTCTCTCCCGGTATCGGGGGTGAGATCGCGCTGTGTCTAGGAGAGCCATTACACGAAGTCCTTGGCCAAGGCTAGAGATTTACTGGTAGGTATTCCAGTAGTATCTCAGGGTGTTCTGGGCTACACTCCGACACGACTTGTACCGCTTTTGGGGGTCTGACTTTTACCACCCCCTAGGCCTGACATGCGATGCTCATAGACGAATGGACCGGACTGTACGGATATTGTCACTGACAGGCTCAGTAGGGTGTCAGGATGAGTTCGCTCATCGACCTCCCTTTTGGTCAATACCTGGTAGCCCGTTACGTACGGCTAGTACCACTGACGTGCTAGTGGTTAAATCCACAGCCAAAGTATTGATGAGTCTTTAGAGTCCCCCACAGACAGTTTCTCAAGTTTCGGGCGAAACGTTGTAGAGGCCGTATGATATATGGCAGGGTTCGATCATATACGTGCAGTAGTGCACGGATCATGATCGGGCGGATCATACTAGTGGGCTTTGGTTTAAGCCGGATCCTAGTATTAGATTTGTTGGATTACTTTAGTCTCATTGCATTCGCATTCAGTCGGAATGCGGATGCAGGCATGTATATACAGGTGAGGGGTATCCTTGTGATCCGTCACGAGTTTACTTTAGATGTTGTCGTATCTTTTTGTTGTTGTAGACATTTGGGTTAATATTTACAAATGGAAATAATGAGCTAGAAATCGTGATTAGGAGCATTAATTGTGACACATGCACAAGTGGTGACTCATGGTCTCTTTCTTTATGCATGTATCACATTATGTGATTGATTTGTGAGTTGAAATGAGAAGGAGAGAGAGAAGGGCAGCCACATAAAGTTTGGCTCTTGTATTATTCTTGCTCCTTCACTCTCATTTTGATAACACAACACAAAAGAAAAAGAACCTCTTCTTCTTCTTCTTCCTCTAGCTCACCATTTCCATTGATGGCTTCATCTTCAACCTCCATCCATACAATGGATGCAAGAGACAAAGTTGTCACACACATTTTCTACTTCACCTTGGATACGTCGGCTAGCAAACTTCATGTCCGAGTTGCTTCGGATGAAGCGGGAGCCCGTAAAAAGAATCATTGATGTGGTGCCCTTCCGACGAGAAGACCGGAGATCGGAGATGCCGCGAGGAGCTTGGGTTGGTGGCTAAAGGCCGAAGGACACGGATCGATTGGTATAGTTTTTCTAACCCTTCTCTTGTTTGTTAGTTATAGGTTAATGGTTCGATCCGGGATTAAAGTCTGCGATAGCGTCGGTTTCTAGTTTAGAAAAAGTTTTCGTTTCCGCATTTTGGCCGCGGACAGACGGCCGGGGCGCTACCGTAGACTTACATGGTATCAGAGCCACGCCATTAAGCTTTACTAGCTTGCTCTAACGTGTTTAAAACATCGATCGAACAAAATTTTCGAAACCGCATTTTCAAAAACAAAGTTTCTGTCAAATTTTTTTGTTGTCAAAAAATTATTTTCAGTGTTTCAGAAAATCAGGCAGGTTTTTATAAGACCACTGTAGAAATTTTGAAGAATGTTGTCACTGTTACGCCGTGGAACCGCGGCCTTACCCACGTTTTGGCCGCGGTTCCGTCACGAGTCTGGGGCTTCATTACACAATTTTTCTTGTGGTGGTCTTCTGTGTGGAAATTTGGTTTCTGGAATTTTTTTGTTTTGGCCCAGATTATTTTGAGTGCTGGGAATTGTACTTGGGGCCCACTTCGGGAAATTTTGTCGATCGAAATTTTAAATAAGTTAGTTCGCAATACTTACATTATATCTGTGACCGTGAATGTCATTCGAGCGGTAAATCTTGTCTAATTGCTATAGCTCTTTTAGACGGATTTCCGAACGTGACATTCACGTTGATGTTTTGTGTTGTGCTATGATGTTGCGGATTTGTCGTGGTGGATAGCTTGGTGCAATGTTAGTACAGTTTGGTATTATTTGTACATTTGATATTGCGGGGCGAGCGTCCGACATGTGGACTGCCGTCACTGCCTGTTTGTATATTATTCTTTTGGGGCACGACCGGGCTGAGGTCGATGTACCCGTTGTATATTTTACATTCTGTACTAGGATTATCCCACGGAGGGGGTGCACGGATAGCCGGGTTCTAGATGTAAGTCCACGGTAGCGCCCCGGCCGTCTAACAGACGCCAAATGCGGAACAAAAACTTTTTTACAACTGGCGCTATCGCGTACTATAACCCGGATCTGCCATTAAAGCTAAACTAACAAACTACAAAGTGGGTAGAAATGTTATACCGAACGATCCGAGCCCTTCGGTCTTCAACCATCATCCCACGCTTTGTTGCGGATGCTCCGATCTCCTGAATCTCCAGTCTTCTCGTCCAGGTGGCACCACGTCGACGGATCTTTAAACGGGCTCCCGCCTCTGAACCGAGGCAACTCGATCATCAAGTTTGCTAAAAGAGATGACCAAGATTGATGTAGAAAATGGGTAGAACACTTTGTCTCGCTTCGTCCAAAGCTATGGATGAACGGTTAAAGAAGTTGCCAATTGAATCGGGTGAAATGAGAATTGTAGCTTTCTAATTTCTATGAACCCCAAACTATATATCTTTTTCCAAATTCACAACCATCATCTTTACAAGAAATGGCCGGCCACTATAAGAAGAGGTGGGGGTGAGTGTAGGAGCAAGGGGTGACACTAAGCAATGCTTATCATAACACAAAATATCCACCATGCAAACAAAACCACATTAATGCAATTGATGACTCATTTAAAACACCTCATCAACTCATTAATGCAAGTAGTGAGTCACAAACCTAGTCACCTCTTCTAGAAGCTTCCACACTCATGACTCACCCTCAAGAAAAGATAAATCCGTCTTTAACCGAATGTTAAAGACGGGTGATAGAAAACTGGAAACCGGCAACTTCCAAAAGTGATCCTGAAACGAATTTCAGGATAACCCCGTATCAGTATAAACATACCCGCATTTGTATTATGACCGAATACAAATGCAACTGAGATAAAGATATTATATCTACACAGTATAATACTCGGATTCGGCTTAAACCAAAGCCCACCAGTATTATCTGCCCGAAATATGACACGTGCGTAAACGCACGTGCATTTTCCGAACCTTGGCATAAAACCATACGGCCTCTACAACGTTTCGCCCGAACTTGGGAAACTGTCTGTGGGGGACTCTAATGACTCATCAACACACTGGCACTGGGTAAAAACCTCTAGCACGTCAGAGGTACAAGCTGTACGTAACGTTTGCCTATGTATTGATTGGAAGGGAAGCTGACGAGCGAACTCATCTATATACCCTACTGAGCCTGACAGTGACAATATCCGTACAGTCCGTTCCGATCGTCTAAGAGTATCGCATATCGAGTCTAGGGGGGTGGATAAAGTAAGACCCCTAATAACGCGATAATTCGTGTCGGTATGAAGCCCATCACCACCTGAGAAACTACTGATCCAAATCAGTAATTCTCCACTACTTCGGCCGAGGATTTCTAGTGATGGCCACCCGTGCACTGTGCGACATCAACCCCCAATACCGGAAGAGACGAATCCCCGACGATCCGCTCACTGCCTCCATGTGGCTTGGGACTGTACCCAAAAAATACCTGTTTCCACGTCTCCTTTGAGCGTGGTAGGGTAGAAATCAAAGCACAGTGGGAACTCACACGAGACAAATGATGTCTTCAGGCCGACAAACTAACTTGTACACATGTCACCAGGGAACTGCTATCTGATGATATATATAATACCAACTAGCATGTTCCCGGCGAGTCCTGTCCGGTGTACTCAATGAGCACCTGTATACATCTTAGGTGAGCCAACTGACACCAATGGCTTGTGAGACCAGCCACCGCCCCTCGTCGGGGTCTCGACTGTATACACTAGTCTACTTTAGAGTATCGATTCCCTGTCTCGAAACTACCACGACTGGGGACACTTTAAGGATGTGCTTACAGACCCCAGCTCCAACGTATATGATCGCTATCATACTGCTGGCAGTCAAGCAAGAATCATATGGGCTCTATCAACATGCAATAGTGAACTTAAAGCTTGTATACGATGATAATGACAAACCAGATAGCATACTATCGTCTCGAGTAAGACAATTATGTCGGTATAGGTCCTCCCTTAATCATTGCAAATCACGTACCTGTGATCCAATAATTGACTTAGAGGGCACTATATCCAACATTCTCCCACTTGCACTTAAGGCTATTATTGCGATGTCGCATACTCATAGCTTCAGGGAGTGGATCCGCCCTGATGTTTCTTTCTATGTCTCTCTTAATCTCAAGTTCGCGGAGAAAGCCATCTCCCGAATCGAGTAATACCTGTCTTAGAATATGTCTGGATATCTGATGGGACCTAGTTCATAAATGAACTCCAAATCCAAACTTCTTAGACTTAATTGATAACTGAACCTAATCAGTATCCAGCACCATGCCTCCCACAGTATCCTCTTGGACCACCTGTCCATAATACTGTCTCTCGTCAGAGGGAAAACTATAACTCTGACAATCACTCTGTCATCCATGTCACCTTGGAAGCCTGGAATGATATCCGTCTCCCGAAGGAGGCTGCCGTTATCAAATCCGTAGAACATACACTCATGTTCTAAAACTGCTTCCTTATGTTTTTTCAGGATTGGATTAATATAAACTTATCGCATCTAGTGAAAAAACAACATCTGGTGTGGTACTTGACATCTCATGATTGACTCAATTACCTAAGCAAGTGATCTTCCAATCATGCACATCCCTCTCTCCTTTAGTCTGTAAGACACCTTTAGAGAGGGTGACTCCATCAACTGCTGGTACACCACCATGCCAGGAGTCATCAATTCTAAAATACCATTAGAATACTGTCAAAGTACCAAAATTAGGAAACTACCCAATTCTAGATCTAAAACCATAGATCTAGTAATCAGAATGTCTGATATTATATCCATGTCCTTTGTGGAGAAACAACTGTGTGACGACCAAAGTACAACCGATCGTAGCATAGGAATTTTACTTCCTACTCTGTGTATGTCATCCAAATACCAGGACATCACACCCTACTACCTTCTTAACAGATCCATCCCCTATTCTGATGAAGTCAAACCCATGACTGTCACATCAAAATTAGATGATCTTATCTCCGCTATATCTGCTCAAGCTTATAAATAAAACATAAGCTACTTGCCCACTATGCTTCCGCTGCTCCCACTGACTACGACAACCCTCTGGCAGAATAATATATACGTGTACTTCTAAAACTAGTTTAGAAAGACGTTATACTTATCCTCCTGCCGGGTCTCATAGTCTGGAACAACAGTAGTGTCAAGTCTGGGTAAACTAGAACCTCCCTGTCACCGTCCTTGAGGGTACCGAAGTACCTCTCGAGTGTCTGAGGTTACCTACCATATCTGCAGAGTGGCTAATGGAATGTCAAACCTGATTGAATATATAGGTCCTATTAAATATTCCGTAATCGTTTGCGGTTCTGGAATCACTTCCAGTTCTACCATACTCCCAGTACTGTTTTCTGAAAAAAGTCCATTTTAATAAAACTGTGGCGAGTCAAGAACAATATCACTATTGATCTTCCAGATGGTAGAAATGTCAACCCTCGTCAAAGCCAGGGTCAACCCACAAACTGCCATTACAGAAACGTGCCTTGAGTTATCCAGAGTCTGGTTTTAAGCATAAGCCGGACAACTCCCCGTATCTTAACATCGTTAAGATATGAACCATTCTATATACAATATAGAAATAGAGGCACTAATTTAACTGGAACCAGATTCAAACCATGCAACTGTCTCCAGTGCATATCAACTTAATGAATAGAGGCTAATCAGCATTACTCAACTTAGGAATCTATCAAATTATGAGTAATCTGAAAGAGAAACAAGTTTCTCAAAATCCGTTACTATCAACTGAATACCAATCCCAAGAATCTACATCTTCGATTTCTTTGAAGAATCCTGATACTTGCGACACCTGGTTCTCTACTTTATTCCTATACCCACAACTTCTCAAAACTTAGACATTGTATTTTTACAAAACACTTGTCTAAAAACTAGAGAAGTCATAAGTAGACAGAATATAGTATGAGGACCTACCCTTTGTCCTGACGGACACTGGACAACATACAATACTCTGTATAAGTCCACTGAGTTGAACAACTCAAAACCTGTGCATCGTAGGTTGAAAACTGTACCCAGGCGATTTCCTCAAATATCACCAATTACAACGAATTCCGATATAATGAGGATAATCTCCTAATTCCCAATAACTTACTCCCACTCATCATCTGTAAAACTATACAGATATGTGAATGAAACCTGGTAAATACATACCCTGGAGTAAGTATCTAATCGGGAAATTAGTTTTCGATTAACAATGCACTGAAACATGAAAATGTTTCGTAGGGGTATCCTGGTATTCATAGTAATGCCTCTTCCATAATCCAATTCATGACTTTAACCGTATATTTCTTTGCCACCTCTCCAAATCCCTTTATTTGTCTTTATTCATTACCTTCTGTACACCCCTTAGGCTATGTGGTTTTCTTCCTTCCCTACCGTTCGGCACTAGCCTATGGTTTGGAAGAAGACTATCCAGTAAGCATAATAGGTGTACTCTCCTAATCCTAGGAGTACTCCCAACTTGAGAAAATGTGGTGATAAAAGACAACTGAATAATACCTTATTCTATTAAAGGTGAAATAGGAGTGGCGATGAAGTACGTGGTTTGGTCGTGAATGATAACAGTCGCAATTTACTTTGCCCTCTTTCTAATCCCTTTATTTTTGTCTTTACATATTACCTTCTGCACACCCTACTTAGGCTAATTGGTTTTCTTCATTCCCAATCTTTCGGCACCTGCCTATGGTTTGGAATAAGACTATCCAATAAGCGTAATAGGTGTACTCTCCTAAACTAAGGAGCCCTCGCAACCTGAGAGAAGGTGATAATAAAAGACAACTGAATAAACCAATTCTATTTCTCCTGAACCTGGATCCATACTCGAAGAAGTCCCTTCGAGTTCGTATATAACCATACGATGGATCTATCCAATGGAAGTGGATGTCCGTAGTAATACGGGGTGTTCTAAGAAATACAAAGGGTAAAAGAAGGAGCGGCAATGACTTATGCAACTAAGACAATCCAAAGGCCAGTATTTTCAAGAAGGTTCGGTCAACTAGGTCATTGAGTCATAGTCTAGGGTCGGTCAAAGGTCGCTGCCAAAGAGAGAGAGAGAGAAAAGAAACACTCTGTGTGCACTCTAACCTCGATCAGAATGGTTATCAATTTATCTAATCAGGAAACCTCCCACTGTAATCTCAAATTCTCCTCCAAACCTGAAAGAAGAATTAGTCGGGATTACCCGAAGAGTAAACCAACTCATCAGTGAGAATCGGGATCCAACTATCATCGCATGATAACTTGATGGAAGCCACTCAGGTTATCACACTCCAGAAGGTATGCGCATGCCTGGCAAGTTTGCTGTATGTTTGAAACTCCCGATGTTATTTTTGCCCCATGCTCTTATGACCTTGACGAAAGCCAACAAATCATAAGTCACATGTCAAGTTCTACCCGTCATTATCCAGGTTAATTTGAACCCACCCGTACATACCCTTGACGAAAGCCAACAAGGTAATACGACTGCCCCAAACCAACACATCTATCTTTGCTACAAATGAATACCCAGCAGCTACCAAACACTATGCCTTGACGAAAGCGAACAAACATAGCTTGAATACTACTGACCATCCATAAGATACGACGGAAGGCTACGACTGGTTTTTGGCGAATAAACCTTTAACGTAATGAACTTGATCTCGTTGAAGGAACGTGATAGCTTTTTATAAAATTATAGTGGCGAAAACTTTTGCTAAAGAGGTCACTCCCGGTGAAGGGATCTCGGCTCTTTCCTCGTGGAATGAGGTGCAGGATATTCCAACTGAATACCGCGATGCAAAGCAACTTGTAATCGACTATATTGAAGTTATTACCCTGACGCAAACTTCTGCCCAAGGGGTCTCTCCCGGTGAAGGGATATCAGCCCTTGCCTCGTCTAATGAGGTGCAGGATATTCCAACTGAATATCACTATGCATAACAAAAAGAAACGTCTTTGTAATAACACCTTTTAAATTGTTCCAACAACATCAAATATAGGTTTGTTTTATCTTGCATTGATAAGAATCAACGCAGTCCCATCAATCAATCGCACCAGAAAAGAACGAAAAATAAAATGTACGTATATGCCATCCGCATTCGTCACTGGGTCCCATCATCACCCGTTAGGTTACTTAACTAACGACAGAGCGGGGACTGGACTAGCGCGGGTGTAAAACATATACAACATCTAATAGTATATATACCAATATATAATAATCGTTCCATGCGTGATAATATGCAACATTACAGAAAAGTAATAAGCATCACAGAATAATACAGATAATCTGGGATCCCCGGGTTTCACAGAGCCGCTACTGAAACCCAACGTTCCCCTGATCGTGTGGATAGCCTGTGCAATGAAACCTAGACCCCTACGGGTGTGGCAAGTTACCCGCCAAAACCTGAAGCGAGGTAGCCCCCTACAGCAAAGTGAATGGACCACTCGGCACTTCACGGAATCCGGTAACTCGAGCACCCTTCCTTGGGTCAACCTGTACCCCCTACGAGTGCGGCGAACAGTCTGCCAATTCTAGAGTGAGGCCCCTCTGCCTCTCAAAGCCATGAGATACGGACCCGTTGCCCTCCAGAACCCGTCTATCCGCGCACTCCGTCGCGGGGTAATCCTAGTATAGAAAAGAAAAAATATACAACGGGTACATCGACCTCAGCCCGGTCATGCCCCAAAAGAATATTATACAAATAGGCAGTGACGGCAGTCCACATGTTGGACGCTCGCCCCGCAATATCAAATGTACAAATAAATCCAAACAGCACTATCATTGCACCCTGCTATCCACCACGACATATCCGCAACATCACAGCACAACACAGAACATCAACGCGAATGTCACGTTCGCAAACCCGTCTAAAAGAACTATAGCAATTAGACGTGGTTTACCGCTCGAATGACATTCACGGTCGGAGATATAATGTAAATACTGCATACTAACAAGTTTAAAATTTCGATCGACAAAACATCCCGAAGTGGGCCCCACGAACATCTGCTGTACAGTAATAAAAACTGGGCCCAAAAGATATATACCAAATACCACAATTTCCCAAGTTGAACTCACTGGAAAATTTTGGCGCACTGTTCTCACAAACTGGCCGCGGTTCCGCGGTCAAACCCTAGCTTTGACCGCGGATCCGCGGCGGCACTGTGGGATCACGTGCCCAAATTTTCCCAGAATTCTTGAAAAACCATGCACACTTTTCTGTGATATGCAAAATAATTTTTAAACCAGATTTAAAATCGACAGAAACATTGAACAGAAAAATTGCAGTTTTTGAAATTCGGTTCGATCGATGTTTTAAATATGTTAGCACAAGTTAGTAAAGCTTAATGGTGAGGCTCAGATACCACTGTAAGTCCACGGTAGCGCCCCGGCCGTCTAACAGACGCCAAATGCGGAACAAAAACTTTTTTACAACTGGCGCTATAGCGTACTATAACCCGGATCTGCCATTAAAGCTAAACTAACAAACAACAAAGTGGGTAGAAATGTTATACCGAATGATCCGAGTCCTTCGGTCTTCAAGCATCATCCCACGCTTTGTTACGGCTGCTCCGATCTCCTGAATCTCCAGTCTTGTCGTCCAGGTGGCACCACGTCGATGGATCTTTAAACGGGCTCCCGCCTCTGAACCGAGGCAACTCGATCATCAAGTTTGCTAAAAGAGATGACCAAGATTGATGTAGAGAATGAGTAGAACACCTTGTCTCGTTTCGTCCAAAGCTATGGACGAACGGTTAAAGAAGTTGCCAATTGAATCGGGTGAAATGAGAATTGTAGCTTTCTAATTTCTATGAACCCAAAACTATATATCTTTTTCCAAATTCACAACCATCATCTTTACAAGAAATGGCCGGCCATTATAAAAAGAAGTGGGGGTGAGTGTAGGAACAAGGGGTGACACTAAGAAATGCTTATCATAACACAAAATATCCACCATGCAAACAAAACCACATTAATGCAATTGAGGACTCATTTAAAACACCTCATCAACTCATTAATGCAAGTAGTGAGTCACAAACCTAGTCACCTCTTCTAGAAGCTTCCACACTCATGACTCACCCTCAAGGAAAGATAAATCCGTCTTTAACCGAATGTTAAAGACGGGTGATAGAAAACTGGAAACCGGCAACTTCCAAAAGTGATCCTGAAACGAATTTCAGGATAACCCCGTATCAGTATAAACATACCCGCATTTGTATTACGACCGAATACAAATGCAACCGAGACAAAGATATTATATCTACACAGTATAATACTCGGATCCGGCTTAAACCAAAGCCCACCAGTTTTATCTGCCCGTAATATGACACGTGCGTAAACGCACGTGCATTTTCCGAACCTTGGCATAAAACCATACGGCCTCTACAACGTTTCGCCCGAACTTGGGAAACTGTCTGTGGGGGACTCTAATGACTCATCAACACACTGGCACTGGGTAAAAACCACTAGCACGTCAGAGGTACAAGCTGTACGTAGCGTTTGCCTATGTATTGATTGGAAGGGAAGCTGACGAGCGAACTCATCCAGATACCCTGCTGAGCCTGATAGTGACAATATCCGTACAGTCCGGTCCGTTCGTCTAAGAGTATCGCATATCGAGTCTATGAGGGTGGATAAAGTCATACCCCTAATAACGCGATAATTCGTGTCAGTATGAAGCCCATCACCACCTGAGAAACTACTGATCCAAATCAGTAATTCTCCACTACCTCGGCTGAGGATTTCTAGTGATGGCCACCCGTGCACTGTGCGACATCAACCCCCAATACCGGAAGAGACGAATCCCCGACGATCCGCTCACTGCCTCTATGTGGCTCGGGACTGTACCCAAAAAATACTTGTTTGCACGTCTCCTTTGAACGTGGTAGGGAAGAAATCAAAGCACAGTGGGAACTCACACGAGACAAATGACGATCTCAGGTCGACAAACTAACATGTACACATGTCACCAGGGAACTGCTATCTGACGATATATATAATACCAACTAGCATGTTCCCGACGAGTCCTGTCCGGTGTACTCAATGAGCACCTGCATACATCTTTGGTGAACCAACAGACACCAATGGCTTGTGAGACCAACCACCGCCCCTCGTCGGGGTCTCGACTGTATACACTAGTTTACTCTGGAGTATCGATGCCCTGTCTCGAAACTACCACGACTAGGGACACTTTAAGGATGTGCTTACAGACCCCAGCTCCCACGTATATGATCGCCATCTTACTGCTGGCAGTCAAGCAAGAATCCTATGGGCTCTATCAACATGCAATAGTGAACTTAAAGCATGTATACGATGATAAAGACAAACCAGATAGCATACTATCATCTCGAGTAAGACAATTATGTCGGTATAGGTCCTCCCTCAATCATTGCAATCACGTACCTGCGATCCAATAATTGACTTAGAGGGCACTATATCCAACACTAGAGGGAAACGGGCCCGCATCTTATGGCTTTGAGATGGAGGGGGCTTTACTCTAGAATTGGCGGACTATTTTCCGCACTCGTAGTGGGTATAGTTTGACCCAAGGAGGGGTGCCCAAGTTACCGGATTCCGTGAAGTGATGGGTGGCCCATTCACTTTGTTGAAGGGGGGCTGCCTCGCTTCAGGTTTTGGCGGGTAACTTGCCGCGCCCGTAGGGGTCTAGGATTTCATTGCACATGCTATCCACACGAACAGGGAAACGTCGGGTTTCAGTTGCGGCTCTGTGAAACCCGGGGCTCCCAGTTATCTGTATTGTTCTTTGATGCTTATTTCATTTCTGTGATGTTGCATTTTTTTCACGCCATGAGCGAATATTATATATTGATATATATACTAGTAGATGTTGTATATGTTTTACATCCGCGCTAGTCCTGTCCCCGCTCCGTCGTTAGTTAAGTAACCTAATGGGTGATGACGGGACCCAGTGGCGAATGCGGATGGCATATACGTATATCATATTTTCGTTCTTTTGTGGTGTGATTAATTGATGGGACTGCATTGATTCGGATCAATGCAAGCTAAAAAAACCTTTTCTGATGTTGTTGGAACAGTTTTCAAAAAAAAGCTGTTATTCCAAGGACGTTCTCTTTTGCTTTGCACAGTGGTATTCGGTTATGAATATCCAGCACCTCAGTCGACGAGGCAAGGGCCGAGATCCCTTCACCGAGAGTGACCCCTTAGACAGAAGTTTGTGTCAGGGTAATAACTTCACTATAGTCGATTACTTTTTGCTTTGCATCGTAGTATTCAGTTGGAATATCCTACACCTCATTCTACGGGGAAAGAGCCGAGATCCCTTCACCGGGAGTGACCTCTTTAGCAAAGGTTTTCGCCACTATATTTTTATAAAATGCTATCCAGTTCCTTCAATTATATCAAGTTCATTACATTAAAGGTTTTTCGCCAAAAACCATTCGTAGCCCTCCGTCATTTCAGACGGGTAGCACTTAGTATTCATGCTATGTTTGTTGGCCAAAGTCAAGGCATAGCGTGTTAGTGTATATGCCCTAGAGGCCATTACTGTATTATACTAGTATGTATATTACTTGATGGAAGCTTGGGATATTCACAGTTGTATAGACAATCTTGCTCGAAATGGTAGTATGCTACTTGGTTTGTCTCTGCTTTAATGTGTACATGTGTTTCTTTATTGTATCACCTATACGCATTAGTGGAGCCCTTAGGATCTTTGCTTGATTACCAGCGTTGTGATGGTAGTCACACTCGTGGGTGCTGGGTAATCTATAAGCACATCCTTATATATACACGTCCCTGGTCTTAGGATTATCGAGACAGGGTATCGATACTCCGGAGTAGACTAGCGTATGCGCTTCTCATCCCAGCACGGGACACGGTCTGTCCCACAGCCGTCAGTACGTCATACTTGAGATAGTATGCGGGTGCTCGTTAGGTTACGAGTACACTGGACAGGACTCGTCGGGAACTGTTGGTTGGTATTATACCTATCGTCAGTTATCAGTTCCCAGGTGACATGAGTACAGCTTAGTCCGTTGACTTGACACTGTCACTTCGCCTCGAGTGTGTTCCCTTTGTACTTTGATTACTAGCCTACCACGGCTCAAAGGAGTCGTGCAAACAGGTAGTAGTTGGGTGCAGTCCCGAAGCACTTGGAGGCAGTGACGGTTAGACAAGATTCGTCTCTCCCGGTATTGGGAGTTGACATCGCGCTGTGTCCAGGAGAGCCATTACACAAGTAGTCCCTGGCCTGGGCAAGCGAGGTATACTGGTAGGTTTCCATTGTTATCTCAGGGTGTTCTGGGCTACACTCCGACATGACTTGTACCGCTATTAGGGACTGACGTTTACCATCCCCCTAGGCCCGCCATGCGATGTTATCAGACGATCAGACCGGACTGTACGGAGACTGTCACATTCAGGCTCAGTAGGAGTTGAGATGGGTTCACCTCGTCCGTCTTCATATCGGCATCTACCTGGGGACCGTTACGTACAGCTAGTACCGCTTGCGGTCTGTGGTTAAACCCACTACCAGCGTAGTGTCGAGTCTTTAGAGTCCCACACAGAGGGTTGTTCGCCTTTAGGCAAAACAGAGTAGGAGTCGCATGGTTTTGCGGTGGGGTTCGTTCACATCCGCGCACTTGTGCGCGTTTGGTGTCCGGACAGCTTATACTAGAGGGCTTTGGTTTAAGCCAGATCCTAGTTTATGTTTTGGGATTGGTGTTATCTCATTGTATTCGTGTTCCTCAGAACACGGATGCGGGTGTGTATGCACAGTTGACTGAGACAGAGGCAGAGGACTTTCATTAGGGTTAATGACCATTGTCTTTTTCTTAACCCTAATGTGTATGTGTGAATTGTGATTATTAATATTAATTAATTATAATTATGTTATGGTTAGGGTTTTTGACCATTTGACTATGGTTGACTTGTTGACCCAAATTGACAAATTGACCATCATCATTTCACTAGAAAGATGCTATTTGATTCTAGCAAAATTCATTAATGTGAAATGATAATGGTCACTTCAACTTAACCATCACAATTATCTTTAGTTAATTTTTAATTATCATAATTCACACATATATGTGAGGATGGTTTCAAAATATCCTCATTCTATCATTCTCATTCTCTCTCATCCTCTTCCTCTCTCTCAAAGCTCTCCCTCTCATGAGTTGAGAACCATTAAGCTTGAGATAAAAACACGAACATCATTCTCTACTCTTTCTAAGGTTCTTGGTCTAGCACACCAAGTGTTAGGTTTACCTAGCACCTCATGAAGGGTTTGGAAGCATCACATGTCTCAAAATCAAATTTTTAAGATGCTAAGTGAACATACAAAGAATCGTCACTAGAAAATTAGGGTTTCATAACTAGAACAACATCACAAGTAGATAAGGCTAGGGTTTTGAGAGTACAACCTTTTTAGCTCCCTACGCTAGACTCCTTGGCTACTTGAGGGTTGTAAAAGGTCCGCTTGAACTCCTCTAGGTCCACGATGATCCACCCGGAGTCCCCTTTGTCCAAGCTTGTAACTTCACAAGATCAAGAGAAGAAAATGGAAGCTAACACTCTTCACAAGTGGGAAAGACTAGTGTAGAATGGTGTTGTGGTTGGTTTTCCCACTTCAAAATCCTAACTTGGTGAGTGTTTTGCTCACTTGAGAAATCTAAAGAGCAAAAGAGCAAGGAGGAAGAAGATGATGGCTTTTGGAAAAACAAGAGAATGATAATCACATATGAAAAATAGAAAATATAAGTATATATATTTTCTACTCTTCATCTCAAACCATGGTTACATAATAAAGATATTATTTTACTTGAGTTAAAACACAAAAAGAAGATTAACTCTTGGTTAAAAAGTGGGTTAAAAAGTGGGTGAACAAAGGTTGGTTCAAAGAAGTGTGTAGAAGATAACCATGGATTAATCTTTTACTTTTCTTTTGTTTTAAAACAAATACAAATATATATCCATATATAATCATAAGGTGTGAGTCTTATATTGCCACCATCTTCTATATATACAACCATGATAGAATGATGTATGCATGTATGTGTGCATGCACATCCATATGTGCATGAACAAGAATGAATGCATACATTCATGCATACACCCAAAAAGATAAGAAAAGGATTTCTAGTGAGAAACTAATGGTTAAATGATAAATCAACACTTGATTTAGCAACCCGGTCATATCACATACGACCCGACCAAAAGCAAGTCCCCCGATTAATATACGGTATCTTATACGCGCATTTTAACCGGGTCCACGCGCATATCGCATATGCGCACCACAACTTTTCGCCTGGACTAGGTAACTCCATTATGGGACTCTAAGACTCGTCAATACGTCGGCAGTGGGTGATGATCATATCAAGCACCCCCAAGCCGCAAGCGGCCAGCTAAACGTAACGGCCACCCGGGTATTGAGCGATCAGAAGAAAACAAGCGAACCTGTTACAACTCCCGTCGAGCCAACCGGCAACACTACCGTACAGTCCGGTCTCTTCGTCAGATATGCTGCATATTAAGTCTAGGGATGGTAACGTCGACCCCAATAACTCAATAAGTCATGCCGATGAATGGTCTATAACAGATCGAGAAACTACTGATAACATTTATCAGTAAATCTCAGCAGTCCTGGCCAGGGACTTACTGATATAACCAGTCGAGCACAGCACAGCATCAACTCCCAATACCGGGAGAGACGAAACCCCTCCTATCGCTCATCGCCTTCGTATGTCTCGGGACTGTACCCAACGGCCACCTGTTTGCACGACTCAGTAGAGCCATGATAGGGTGGTAATCAAAGTACAGTGAGAGAACACACAAGACACTATGACGATCTCGGGTCTACAGACTAACCTGCACCAGTGTCACATGAGAACTGCTATCGGACGATGGATATAATTCCATATAGAAGTTCTGGGCGAGTCCGTCCAATGTACCCAGTCACCACTGAGCACCCGTATACGATCTCGATGTCAAATATCGATGAATGTGGGAACATCCATCGCCCATCATATGGGCCTAGTCTCATATACGCTAGTCTACTCTGGTATATCGATGCCCCGTCTCGATACACCTACGACTAGGGACATTTCAGGATATGCTTATAAACTACAGATGTCCCACTAGTATGATCTCCATCATAATAACAGTAGTCAAGCCTATATCCTCAGGGCTTTATCAACATGTATGAATGAATAAAAGCATGATCAAATCAACATGTCAGATAAAGAAGAACCAGATAGCATACTATCATGACGAGCAAGAATGTACACTGAATATATATATATATATATATATATATACATGTATAAATACATCCACTATCAAATAATGGCCTCCAGGGCATACATATATCCAACAATCTCCCACTTGCACTAAGGCCAGTTATTAGCGTATTTCATACCCAACATCTCAAAAAGTCGCTCATGCTGTGGCTGAGGAAGGGCCTTGGTGAGTGGATCCGCGGCGTTATTCTTTGTGTCTACTCTCTTAATCTCGATCTCGCGGCGATCAACAATCTCCCGGATCAAATGAAAGCGCCTCAGGATGTGTCTGGATCGCTGATGGGACCTCGGCTCCTTGGCTAACGCTATAGCCCCATTATTATCACAATACAAAGGTATTGGATCAATGTCACGACCCGAGAGTTTCGACTCGTGACCGGCACTTAACCACGCAACGTCTACAGACGTAACGCAGCTAAGTAAGCCGAACCCAGAAATCAAAACCAATAAATAAAGAGTGATTAAAACATTTTTGTAAAAACAGTCATACATGTCTGAAAAACATCTTATTAATTTTGTAGAAATCCTTTTAAGTTCAAGAGTTATAACTTTTATAATTTTGGCAACATTTCTTTTTTAAACATTTACCCCGCAAGTCGGGTAAAAGCAAGGTGTAGCAGAAATGACAAGTAAAATGAATGAAGCATCACAATATGATATACGACGCCGTAGCGAAGAATACACAGTAAAGCAAGGACAATATCACAAAAGGTAAGACTGCATAAAATAAAGCCGGCTCACATGCGAGCTCGACACCAGAGTACAAAATCATACACATCGTCCTCACACTGTCTCTAAGTCAATACAGAAAGGTAGATGGAGAGTACTAGATACATCAATGTACAACTGAAAGATAACAGATACCGTACAAAAACCCACCTAACAGCAAAAAGGCTAACTCGCCTCAGCAATGGTACCTGTGCCAAAAGATGCGGTAAACAGCCTGCCGTGACTACTCCCAAGGGCAACCTGCAAATACTGTGGCACAACGGGGGTGAGTTGCCAACTCGTGAATAGAGATAACATATAAGGGTGATCGCGAGCATGCACATACAGCGTGGCTCTACTAATGCCAGCAGATGATATCAATGCATGCCAAACAGTGGATGCAATAGTAATGCAAGTACTCTATCAAGTAAATGCTACAGGATGAGATATGTATATAGTAGTCAATACTGAGTATGGGATAAACAACATCTACATGGATATGTCAACATGGAAAGCAATAATCGGTGCCTCAGACTGCACCCAAATCCCAAATACACTCAGGTGCCGGCACACCCATCGGCCCTCAAATCCTGTACATCTCTGAGAAATCACGAGTGCCCAACATCGGCACCCAAAATATCATAAAATACTCGTGTCCAGCATCGACACGCAAATCCTCGTATATCGGGCTCCGTCAGTCCGGATCGGCCCACGGGGTCCGTCTGCGGTGTCGGCCCTCGGCCCCGGCAGTACGGATCATCCCGCATCCATCTCTCGACTCTGGTCAGTATCCTCCGGACAACTGCCAGGTCCAACCAATCACCGGTAGGTACTCGCCCGTCTCCAGGCTCAATCGGCAAAACCCATCGATCATCTCGCCGAGGGGAACCATACCGGGCCCACCACGAACCCGCAAACGGAACATCCACTCCTCGAATCGGGTTTCAAGCACACGTCTCAGCACCGAGAAAACGCGTGGTGGACACACCAAAATATCATATCACGAGGTACCGGGTTTTTCAAAATAGTGCATCTTTTCTTAAATACTTCCACGGTCCTCAAAACAGAAATCACATGAAAATCCAACACCAATAGTAAATCCAATGCGATGTACAATATAAATCAATCCATAATATGGGTATAAGGGGAAAACCGCTTTTAAAATAGTTTCCGTTTTTAAAGATGTCATGCGGCTCCCAATGTCCAGGAAATCTTCACCAATCATATGTAAGATAAACTATAACAATATAATCATGGCAGATCTACAGTGGGTGTGGCATGGCAATTACTAACGGTGTGTGTGTAGCATGCAAATAATGCTCGTGCAACATAAACCGTTAGTAATAGTGCGGTGTTCTATCAGTTCTAAGCATATATCTATAATTACAGCAGGAAATACAATATGCAATGACAATCCATGGGGTAAATGCAAAATATATACTAAGGTCCTATCAGCCCTGACGCATAACGCCATGCGGGCGATATCCCCGTAGATGTGAAATCTACTCACCGAAATCCCGCGCTAAGTGTATCCAACAACTTGCTTGCCCTTCTTCGCAGCGTCCGTCTCACTGGCCTGCGAACCTAGAATCACATAACATATATCACACATAAGCCCAATTTCACAGAAACGCGACATTACGGTCCAACTAGAAACCCGTGTCGCAAACCAATCGCGCGTGCGCACGATACGCTAAAACATGTGGTCACGCGCCTGAAACTACCCCGACGCGTCGCGATACGCAAAAACCCCAAACCTACTCACGTATCACGCGTGTCGCGAAGGTTTAGAAAAACGTCAAAATAGGTATTTGGTCCCAGATTTCTACACAGAGCTAAACTTACAAAACTATATATATAACAACACCCTACACACTAGCAGACACCTACAGGACCAAACACCAACCCAAACCCTACCCATCTGGCCGCAAATTGCGGCCAGAAAGAAGAAATTGGCGGCCTACTGTAGCATATAGGGGGTCGGGTTCTAGCTAGGGTATCAGCACCTATCCACTATACTACAGTCTTCCCAATTTCACTCAGATCTCATCGGGTCAAAAGCAGATCCAGAAAAGCTCAAGTTTGCTTAAAAACGACAAATTGCATCAAATAGTGAAACTGGTGGTATTTTAGTGCAACTGGGGTTAAACTAGGTTAATATGGTCTCAACAACCCACTAAGAACCTACTGAAACCAATTCTCACCACAATAGCACAAGGTTCACACTAAACACCTCAAATCGCACTAAAACGCACTAAAAACCACTAACCGATGCAAAACGACACTAACCAAGCAAACTAGGGAATAAGTTAGGAAGTATACCTCACACTTAACCCTAGGGAGCTGCAGGAAGATGAAGAAGTGAAGGGAAGAGGCTGTGGTTGCTGTTGTTGTGCTTGCTACTCACTGCAGCTGCTGCTACTGCTCTCTGCTGCTGCTGCTTCTGGTCCCTGCTGCTGCTGTTGCTTCAGTTGCTGCTGAATGCTTGCTGTTGTGCTGCTGGGGCTCTGCTGAAAGGTAAGTGTGTGTGTTGTGTGATTGTGTGGGTGTGTGAGAGACTTGAGAGAAAGGTAAAAGAAATGAGAGGAAAAACAACCATCACCCAATGTCAACCCTCCTCTCTCTCTCTTCATTTAATGCAAGCATGCTTGAGCCATGATGCCCTCTCTCTCTCTCCCTCACAAGTCAACACCCCTACAAATTCAAATTAAAGTAACTTTTAATTAACTAATAAAACCCACTTAAAAACCCATAAGACTTAATCCTATGATTAACCCACCATGGTTAATAATTATGGTAACAACTCATTTTAAAAACCCTAGTTTACATGCACATGTGTGTGCAAGCTTAGGAAAATTTTGGAAAAATATTTATTAAATTAGGAAAAATATTTAAAACACAATTTGGTAAACTTTTTGTTAAAAACCACTATTTAAATATAATTAGTCACTAAATATATCCTAAGGTGTTACAATCTCTCCCCCTTAAAGAAATTCGTCCCCGAATTTCAAAAATCTAACTACACGTACCTTCAAAAAGATGGGGATACGTCTTCATCATCTCGCTTTCGGTCTCCCAAGTGGCCTCCTCACGGTTCTGACCACGCCAAAGTACCCTAACTGATGGAATGTCCTTCGATCTCAACCTCTTCACTTGTCGATCCAAGATCATCACCGGCTGCTCTGCATAGGAAAGGTCGCGCTCCAGCTGGATCGTCGGGTGCTGAATCGCGTGCGAAGGATCATGAAGATATTTGCGGAGCATCGAGACATGAAACACGGGGTGCACATCTGGAAAGCTGGGCGGAAGGGCTAGCCGGTAAGCTACTGCACCAACACGCTCGAGGATCTCGAAGGGGCCCACATACCTGTGACTGAGCTTCCCCTTCTTCCCAAACCTCATCACACCTTTCATTGGGGAGACCCTCAAGAACACATGATCACCAACAGAAAACTCAAGTCTGCGTTGCCGACGGTCCGCATAAGATCTCTGCCTACTCTGTGCTGCTCTCATCCTATCGCGAATCAACTGGATCTTCGCTGTCGTCTCCTCAACAATCTGTGGCCCTAAGATACTGCTCTCACTGAGCTCTGTCCAACAGGCGGGCGACCTGCATCTCCTCCCATAAAGAGCCTCAAACGGTGCCATCTGAATGGTCTCCTGGTAGCTGTTATTGTAGGAGAACTCTACTAAGGGCAAATGATGATCCCAGCTACCTCCGAAATCTAATACACAAGCTCTGAGCATGTCCTCGAGAGTCTGAATGGTCCGCTCTGACTGTCCGTCGGTCTGCGGATGAAATGCCGTACTGAAACTCAAGCGAGTGCCCAAAGCCTCCTGAAACCTCTGCCATAGTCTACTGGTAAACTGGGTGCCTCTGTCGGACACAATACACGTCGGGACTCCGTGCAGTCGCACTATCTCGTCAATGTAGAACTGGGCATACTGAGTAAATCCGAAAGTCGTCTTCACCGGTAGGAAGTGAGCCGCTTTCGTCAAACGATCCACGATCACCCAGATGGAGTCATACCCCCGACTAGTCCTGGGTAGACCCACAACGAAATCCATCGAAATCTGTTCCCATTTCCACTCCGGAATGGGTAACGGCTGTAGCTCTCCCGCGGGCCTCTGGTGCTCAGCCTTGACTTGCTGACAAGTCAGGCATCTCGACACAAAATCTGCGATGTCCCTCTTCATTCCGTCCCACCAATAAACATCTCTCATATCATGATACATCTTGGTGGAACCGGGATGGACGCTATATACCGATCGATGTGCCTCCTCAAGAATCTCGCGCCTCAGTCCCTCAGCATCTGGTACGCACAGTCTGACTCCAAATCATAGTATCCCCTGACCATCGATCACGAACTCGGAAAATCTGCCCTGTCCAATCTGTGCCATGATCTCTGAACATCGGTCATCACTGAGCTGTGCCTCACGTATACGATCGATCAACTGTGGGCGTGCACGGACATGCGCTATTTGTCCTCCAATCGGCGGGAACTCGAACTGTACTCGGCTGTCGCATAATATTTGCCAATCTGCTGACGACTGCCCCTGTACTGCGCTCAAACAAGATAGACTACCACCGGGCCTCCTACTCAAAGCATCTGCCACCACATTTGCCTTGCCCGGGTGATATAAGATCCCGCAGTCGTAATCCTTCACTAACTCCATCCATCAGCGTTGTCGAAGGTTCAGATCCCGCTGCTGGAATATGTATTTCAGACTCTTGTGATCCGTAAATATCTGGCACGACTCGCCGTATAGGTAATGTCGCCAGATCTTAAGTGCAAAGACCACTGCTGCCATCTCCAAATCGTGAGTGGGGTAGTTCTACTCATGCTTCTTCAATTGTCGCGAGGCATACGCGATCACCTTATCATGCTGCATCAGTACGCACCCTAACCCCACTCGAGAAGCATCACAAAAGACCACAAATCCGCCCGATCCGGAAGGTAAAGATAACACCGGTGCCGTCGTCAGCCGTGTCCGTAACTGCTGGAAACTGTGCTCGCACTCCTCCGTCCAAACGAAAGGAACTCCCTTCCGAGTCAACCCGGTCAACGGTGTAGCAATACGGGAAAAGTCCTGCACAAAACGTCTGTAGTAACCGGCCAACCCCAAAAAGCTGCGAACCACCGTCACCGATGTGGGTCTGGGCCAACGCTGAACGGCCTCGATCTTCCTCGGGTCTACACATATACCGTCTCGTGAAATCACGTGTCCCAAGAAGTCTACGCTGTCCAGCCAAAAAGCACACTTGGAGAATTTCGCATAAAGCCGGTGCTCCCTCAAGGTCTGCAATGTAGTCCGCAGGTGCTGCTCGTGCTCCTCACTACTCCGGGACTACACCAAGATATCGTCAATGAAGACTATGATGAATAGATCCAAATATGGCCGGAAAATACGGTTCATCAAGTCCATGAAGGCTGCTGGCGCATTGGTGTGTCCGAATGACATCACCAAAAACTCGTAATGGCCGTAGTGCGTACGAAAAGCTGTCCTAGAAATGTCCTCCTGTCGAACCCGCAGCTGATGATAGCCCGATCGTAAATCGATCCTCGAAAAGTACCCTGCCCCCTGAAGCTGGTCGAACAAATCGTCGATGCGCGGCAAAGGATACCTGTTCCGCACTGTCACCCTGTTCAGCTGGCGGTAGTCGATACACAGACGCAAACTGCCGTCCTTCTTCTTTACAAACAGGACTGGAGCTGTAACGTCTTCAAAATAATAAAATATGATTTTTGGGAAATTTTATAATTTAATGAATATTTTAATATTCGGGTGTAATTAAATAGAAATAAATGGGGGAAATTTTTGGGAAATTCTAAAATAGGGTATTTTATGGAATTATGCCATTTTAAAGTTTTTAAGACTAGTTATATGCTAATTTAGTGTTAATCGCGATTAAAAATCGCTAATTGGATTTTTAGCATTTTTGTGCAAAAATGTGCACATATCATTTTTTACACTTGTTACACTTGTGTTACATTTTGTTGCCATGGTTCTTTTGGATGCACTTTTGGGGTGAGAGGGATAAGAAAAAGGAAAAGAAAAGAAAAGGGAAAGAAAAAGTAAGTGATGATGAGAGAGAGAGAGTAGGTGACTTTTGACATTTGACCTTTTCCTTTATCATTTCCCCATCTCTTTTCTCTCTCCCCTCTTCCTCTAGAGCTGCTGCTGTCCTCCCTCTCCCTCACTCACCCTCTTCTTGAAACCCTAGATCCATCAAGAAAACAAAGCCAAAACCTTATTCCCACTTCACAAAAAATGTTCCCGAGCTCACTAGCTTCACATTGAGCCTAATAAGATTGGATTTGGAGGACTTAGAGCAACTCAAGAATTTTCTTGAGTTGCCAAAGGAGGTAATTTCTGCACCTTTTAGCGTAATATCTCATTTCTTTTGCATTCAATCTAGTTTCATATCGATATCGTGTCGTTTTGTGGATTTTGGAGACTTCAAGTTAGGGTTTAGGGTAAAACTGAAACTAAGATGAAATTGAGGCTTGTTGAGACCCTAGAAACCCTGGTGTGATGCTAAATTGAACCCAAACCTGAACTGGAAAACAGAATACGGAATTTCGGAATCGATATCGGGGAAAACAAGAAATCTGGGACTGTTATGTTGAATCTGCTATCACCCCGAGATCCCAAAAATAAAACTGAGTTGACAGTGAGATGTGCAGGCACCATAGAACCAACACCCCAAACCCTAGCCCCCAACTCATCCGTACGGCCGCCAATTCTCCCATTCTGGCCGCAATTTGCGGCCAGAGCAGAGGGGATTTTCCTCGTTTTCTGTGCATGGCCCCATTTCCTATAGTTTAGACCCTGGGTATATCTAGTTTTGACAGATTCCATCTAGGGTGAAATCTGGGATGATTTTTCCTATGTTGGTGCATGATTTGAGACTTGTTTTAGCATGGATTTTGGTTTTTGGTGATTCATTCCTGTCGGGTGGCGTTGGGACGTCAACGACGGGTGGATATTGATCGTGTTGACATGCGAAGCGATAGGTTTCTACCTATGCGAGTAGCGTGTGCTGTTTTAGTTTCCGATGTGATTTTCATGTGCTTTAGCGTGTTTCATATCCTTGTAGGTACACTACGAGATGTGGAAGCAAAGAAGATGAAGATGGCGACATCGGCACCGATACATGAGAAGCAAGGTGAGTAGATTTATATCTACGGGAAGAAGTCGGGTGGATGGCGTATAGCACCCCCGCAGTCCGTGGTGTTGTATACGAATACGTATACACACGTATATTTATTATGTGTTGTTTAGGATCATTGTTAGCAATAATGATATTATTGATGATAAGAATATATGGTTTTAGTATAGTGCGAACCCTAGAGTAGTGGTTGCACTCACACCTATACTTACACACATTCTTGCATTCATTCTTTCATTTGATGGTGCGTATATCTACACATGGGTATGAGACTATGTGTTCATATACGGGTTGATGGTGATATGTGGGTTTGATGTGATATTTGATGTGAGGCCGTGAGATCGGCGATGTGACATAGTGGCTTTTGAGGTGCGATATGATAGTTTTAGCGGGCCTTTGGACATGTGCTTTACCCGCATTCATATTTTTATAGATGGTATCGATTTGTACTAGACTTACAGTAGTACCCCAGATGGTGTGATCTGATGATAAGTGATACCTGATATGTGATGAGATAGTGTGATATTGACCCCTACCAAGCTATTGGGATGCCGTACGACGATCTACCGTACGAGCCGATATTGATGATAGATCCGCACTCATAACTCGAGGATATCTTACGATATGACATTGAGGCGAGATCACCGACTATCATATCTATATACATTGACTCAGATTAGGTGGTTTCATACCCCTCCTGTCTAGATTATTTAGTAGACATTAGACTAGACCGAGTCATACCTATTTCAAAACTAACGAATCGGGGATACTTTAAGGATAAGCAGAAGGGTTATACGGATATTTTCAAATGATGCATCTTTTCTAAAACACCGTAGCCCTTATTTTACTAAAAGCCCTGATTCGTCTTATTTCAAAAGGCAAGGTTGCATGACATACCTTTTGAGGCAGGTTCTCTACTGTTGCGTTGATTACTCGATTCCGCACATTTATGCTATTCGCATTGCTTGCATATGTTTATATGCGCATACTATTATTCCATGCTGCAGGATATATTGTTACTTGCATTTCACTTATATTGTCACGTTCATCTTGCTTTCTGATTTGCGCATTGAGATAGTTTGTTTCTATGATATTTCTGGTTTTGAGAGAGGGCTGACCCGGACTGACGGATGCCCGATATACTGAGAGAGGGCTGACCCGGACTGACGGATGCCCGATATATTGAGAGAGGGCTGACCCGGACTGACGGATGCCCGATATATTGAGAGAGGGCTGACCCGGACTGACAGATGCCCGATATATTGAGAGAGGGCTGACCCGGACTGACGGATGCCCGATATATTGAGAGAGGGCTGACCCGGACTGACGGATGCTCGATATATATTGAGAGTGGGCTGACCCGGACTGACTGATGCCCGGTATGTGAGGATTTACGTGCCGATGCTAGGCACAGGTTTTCATGATGTTTTCGAGTGTCGATGGTAGGCACTCAGGTTCCATGCTTTTGGTTATATCCTCATATTCCCATGCACATGATTTATGATATTTACATGCATGGTGGTTATTGTCATTGGGTGACGAGTGGACGGGATCCACGTGTGTACAGATCTGATTACATTGATCATACCTCATATTCATGACATGCTATTACCTGATGCACTAGCACGAGCACATGGCACTACACTCATGTATAGAGGTTACATTGCCAGTTTAGCATGCTTCAGATTTATTCATATTGAGGTTTATTTATATCTGATCGTATTGACCTAGGATGGGTCATGCATTCGATTCCTGCTTGTAGATATTTTCTATTCACGAGTTGGCAACTCACCCCCGTTGTGCCCCAGTTCTTGCAGGTTGCCGTACAGATTCCATTGCGGCATTTCTGGCACACTACTTCCTTATGGGTGACTTGCTTGGATAGGTGGGTTCTTTTGTATCAGATCCGCCATTGTTCATGTATTATTTATTGTATCTAGAATTTCCATCAACCAAAACTTGTATATTGTTCAGACTTAGAGACAGTGTTGTATTATTTCGACCTTAGAGTCGCGCTAGTAGTAATACGGTTTTCTGGCTGTTTTGAGTTTGATCCTCGCCCTTTGGCGTTGTATATTATTATTGCTTGCGTGGTTGTGACCGTCGATTGACGAAGAGCTAGCTCCCGCTTGGGGATGCCTTTTATCATTGCATATTTATGTTATTCTTGTTGTACCCCGTTTGGGGCCAGTCTTTACAAAGGAAACTCTGCCGAAATTTTCAGGAAAGGTTACACATTTTAAAAATGTATATTCGGCTTAGTTATTTAAAAACCTTGATTTTCAAAAGATGTTTTCCTTCACTTCTTTAAACCAGTTTTCTTTACTTACTCTTAAAATGGTTTTAGATTTCTGGGCTTTTGGCTTACTTGGATCAGATGGAGTCCTATAGACTTCATATGGTTCAAGGGCCAGTCACGTGCTCTTTCGGGTCGTGACAAAGTTGGTATCAGAGCGCTAGGTTGACCTTGGTTTGATTCTAAGTTTGACTATGTGGAGCCTAGGGCGTTATTTATATACGGAACTTAGGCTTGACCTTACGGAACTTAGACTTAGTCGAGGGGGTGTTATACCCGAACTTTCGTCGTGTAGGATGACCCTTGGTTGATGGAATAGGTGACTAAAGTAGAGTGACGTACCGTGGGTATGTTCCGCGGCATACTTACGACACGCCACTCCGCTTAAGAAACCTTAGGTTGTACATTCCCTTGCACAGTATTATATTCCTTCCTATGATCTACCTTCATCGATACTGGTTATGGTTTTGCTGCCGTGATTGCACGGGCAGAGTGAGCTACGGCTCGAGTTGTGTCAGCATGAGCTCGTCGGGGACGAGGGCTGACCAGGGCGTGATTCCAGAGACATAGGTTGCTTTGAGGCTTCGTAATTTTTGTTTCCGCACTTGAGCGTTTGACAGATCGCTGTTGTGAGATTTCCCGGGTGTGCTGATCGGCACCAGAGGATTGAGCCACTGATAGAGGCCAGCCAGGATGTGATGACTGTTGATATATCGCTTATTCAGGATGATTGAGGCGCTGTTCAGCGTACGGACGAATGAGCCAGTTGTTGCTGCGAATGATGAGATATCGCCCAGATGATTGGAGCTACTGCAGCATGAGCATATTATTGAGATATGATGGTGAGTCGCTAGTCACCGAGGATGAATGACTAAGACATGTGGTTCGTTCGCTTACCCCGATGCGAGGTCTTTAGGTAGATTGATTCCAGCTAGAGGCGACTTCACGCTGATTCGTTGAGAGTCGATTGAGACGATCGAATGTCAGGAGCCTATTTTCCAAGTTTAAAGTATTCGGAAAGACATGCAGGTGATTCTATGGACCCTCTAGAAGAATGAAACCCTAACTCGACTTAATGACCGTGTGAAAGCCTTTGAACCTTAGGGTTTGCGGCGGTTCCGCGGCGCCATTAGTGAGGCTTGGGTTTGCCCTTCTACGGCTGGACCACCGACGCTGTGGCATGTACTCGATACTATTAAACTGTACCCGAGATGTTGAGCTCTTGGGGGATTGTGAGGTTCTGACGAGTCGATCGGATGATTCGACATCATTCGGATATCATGTGATGGGACACTGCTTGGGAGACTCCAGATACGAGCATAGCCGTCGGAGCGCGGTCCGTGTAGCCATGATGAGATGAGTCCGAATCAGTCGATAGTGAAGCAAGGTGGAGTAAAGAGTTCGCACGAGATTTCGACGAGATGACGTTCCACTCCGCTGACATCAGAGATGTGACATGCACGCTGAGGACGTGTTCGGCTAGACAACTTCTACTGAGTCAGGAAGATACCGAGTTGTGATTTCGAGTCCGCGTGAGGGACTTCGGATGGACCGTAGCCGAAGGCATTGCAGTGCGCAGATAGAGACGCGATGTCGAAATGGACGATGATATAGACAAGCGGGACAGGAGGTTCGTGCGAGACGCTGATGAGCTGTCATTACTTCCCGTCGAGACCAGAGGCCTGATATGCTTGCAGAGGCGTTGGGATGCGACCAATTCCCGAGGAAATGCTGTGCTGAGGACACAGATGTCCATTGAACGAGAAAAGACTATGCTAGAGTACCAGCCTCCATACAGATCGGTATAGGCAAGATCGGCAGAGACCTTGAGCAGGATTCCTTCCAGGGCACCGTTGCAATGATGTTGCACCCAGGATCAGACGTGTGATGTGCATTCAGAGAGCCGGAGGCCGACGCCTGTTCATATCATAATATTGCATTTTGTATTCCCCATTCTTATTCCTTTTACAAATAAACAGGTGCTTTTGACGCATGTCTGCTACATGTTACAGGTTACAGGTTCTTAGACAGAAAACAGTGAAAACGATGTAAAGACGATGAAAAAGTGGACTTTGACCAACAAATAGAAGACTCTTGATCAAGCCTACATCAAAGATAAAATTCATAAAGTACAAGGCAATGCAAGGTCCAAGATTACAAAGCGAACGGTTAAAAGTCCACCGCAATTATTCACTGGAGATCTGGAAGAAACGTAGAAGCTATTTTAATAAAGAACCAAATAATAAGGAAGCCCAATGATCCAAGGCCCAATACTTTCTTTAAAGAGACAGAGACAAAAAATTTTACCAAAACTTGAAGTCTACTTTGACTAGGTCTTCCTAAGGATATTTTGGTAAATGTAGACATGCAAATCAATTGTAACCTAGGGTTTCTATCTCCTATAAATAGAAGCCCAAATCATTGTATTCTTTTTATGCCTCCTTTTAATAATAAATTTTAGAATTCTTTTGGAGAGCATCGGTGTTTCTTTTCAATTCATGAATTCAGATCTGACAATCCTGCGTTGATGATTGGAGAGATGCATCTGTAAGTAGATTTAATTCCTTGCTCTAGTTTAGATTTCAATTCTTGCCCTAGGTAATTTTTATTCTCTGCCCTAGATAAATGTTCTTCAATTCTCTAATGAGTGAGTAGTTTCCTCGCTTGTTAGGGTTAGGAATGGGGAAGGATTTGAGAGACGAAGATCTCTCATCTCGTTTCTTTTGCCAATCTTTTATGAAAATTAGAACTCCATGCATAACTTCTTATTCCGCTCCCTACGGCACTCTACCCTCGAGGTAACGGTGATTCCGTAGTGTAAAGGCCCGGATTTTAAGGTTTTCCATGGAGGTTAGGGTAAAGATTAAGAAAGGAAGGACAAGAATCTAGAGGAAGAATCAATCTTCCCAATCATCCTAATCCCCTTTGTTAAGATTTACCATAACACTAATATGATATCTTTAATTAAAGGCAATAGAAAGAGATGTAGATCTTTGTTTACCAAATTTTCCCTAAACCTAATCCTAGCAAGTTTCTAATCCTAGTATCATACAACTTCAATTTTTAGATTTAATAATCAATCCGAACAGCCTTCGGAATTAACTCGTTAGCGCGATTAGGAAATTCACAAAATCCCTGTGGACCGACCCGTACTCACCGGCTAGCTGCAAAGCGACGCCGTTCTTGATTGCGGTTACAAATATTTTTGATCTATCTTTTAGAAAGCGCAAGCACGCTAAATCATTCCAATCAAATGGCGCCGTTGCCGGGGATGGCGTAGAATTTTCCTTTTTGCAATTTCGGGTTAATCTAAATTTAAAAAATCATCAAAATCTAAAAAATCAAAAAATATAAAAATATATATAATTTTTTATTTTTGGAAAGGATACTTTGTTGTTTTAATTTTGCAGGATATACAAAGACGATCTGGAAAAATCCAGAGTTCAAAACAGAAAAAGATACATCAGAACAGCAAGAGGTTGGAAAATTAGAACAGCACAATTTTTTTGGAGACCTGAAGCCTCAGAACCGCCGCTATTCCGCCGCGCAAGCGCGCTCCCGCCGCTGAACCGCCGCGTCATGCTGACGTCATCGCGCGAAAATTTTACTGTTTGTTTTCTTTTTCCCCTCTCTACAACCTAAAATATATCTTTTGTCAAATCTCCTGCAGAATTCTTTGCGCTTTAAAAAATCTTCCCTTCCAAATAAAAAATCTTGTGCAGGATTCTTTGCGCGTGCTTAAAATAATAATTGATTGCAAGTGATCTTTTCTGATTTGCATATCCTTAATCTTTTTGCTAAAAATATCTTTCCAAATAAAAAGCAAGTGGAAAAAGGAAAATTTTAATTAGAAAACTTGCAAACTTTGAAATTCACACAAAAAAGATTTGATTGCAAGTGATTTACTGTTATGCATATCTTTAATCGGATTTTAAGGGGCTTTCGACCAACTCAGATTGGGTGTGGATTTCATCACCCTTCCCAGGACCTCAGAAATCACATAAAACATTTGCATCGACCACAATTAATAAAAAATACTAGACTCAGCCCTAAGAAAATCGAGCTCAATAGGAAAAGGACTAGTATAGGCATCGACCGTTTATCCTAACTGATTTTGCGGTGTCTAGGCTAGTGGTTTTTAATTAGGCCCACTATCGTGGTGGTTCCTTCCCACTTAACTGGCCGCAATTGGCGGTGAAGAGGCGGTTTGAGGTCCTATTTCTAGCTCTTTGGAACAGTTAGGAGCTGTCTAGCTGACCTAGGTGACCCTAGATCTAGGACTGATTGTGCATTTCTGGTTATTTGCATTTGTGTCTTAGCCCTTTATCGAAAATTTTTGCAAAACAAATAAAAAAGAATAATAAGAGGAATTTTTTTTAAATAAAAAAAAAAGACTTGCAACTTTTGTCGCTGAGAAATCCTTGCACCACCTACCTTCTTCATCTTCTCTTTCTTCTATCATGGGTACCCCACATAATAAATCACTTGCCGAACTTTGGTATCCCGAACCTAATTTTGCGTCGTTCGGCAATTTGTTCGATCAATTTAAAGACGATCCTTCCATGCCTAAAATATCTTTGAAAGATCAAATAGAGGCGTCTAGGAGAAACAATTCGACTTTTCAACCCACTTTGTGTCAACCAAGTCAATCTTTACCACCTACATATGTTGATACCACTTTTTCAAGTCCTTCTGTCACTCCTAAGCCGATGTCCATTGCTGAGCATATTACTCAATCTCGCAGCCGATCTTTCACCCCTCTCCACACATCTAGTTATAGGGATCCGCACGACTATTCACCTTTTTATCCATATGTTGACCCTACCCCTGTCCAATCACCCACTTCCTACCAGTCCTACCCGACTTTTCCACCGTCACTAGACAATGTTTCTACACAGTCATTAGGGAGTTTCACATATCCAAACAATTTCGAATCTTTTACCGAAACCCCCTTACCACCCAAGTCTAGTTTGGAAGAGGCGTTGGAGGCGTATATCGCAGCAACAAACAAAATGGTTAGGAATGTGGAAGCGTCCGTGGCCACCCTTATGCAACCTGCTGAACCGGTAGCTAGTTTCCAACTAGCTCCAAATTTTCCAATGTATGAGGAGGCGGTTGGACAGAGTGAGAATGAGAGAGGATTTTCAAATCAAACCAACCCTTACCCAATTGAAGCCCACAACTCCTGTTTTCCATCGATTGCCCTAAATAGTTCACCTGTTGAAAATAAAAATGAGTTGTGTTATTTTGTAGTGTTTGATTTTCCAGATTGTGAGGAACCCCTTTCGAGTGAAACTGCACCTAATCCTTTAGATCTTTACACCTCCACTCTAGAGCCTAAATCGATAGATATCCATGTTTTTGATGAGGTGTCTAAAGAAATTGACTTTCACTTGATTGAGGATATAGACGCCGGGAATATTTCGGATGATGAACCTGTCGATTTGCTTGAAATTTTATGTTCAAATCATCATCCTGAGTTATTAAATGTTTCTCCCGAATCTCATATGCGTCTAGATTTTGATGATAATGGCATGGATGAGTTGAATATTCAGGATAGTATTGAGGAGAGTCTTGAGGATAATATTGAGGTTGAATCATTTTTATTTAATGTGTCTGATTTTCCAATTCATCCTCCTGAACCTTTGACTGTTATATCACCCTCCCTCCTTCCCATCGTTCCGACCCTGCTTGAAGACTGTGAGCTTGAAACCTTTTCCTTTGAATCTGACACAATTCTCACAGACGATAACACCTACGAGTGTTTCACTTTTTCGGACGATGTTGATGACTCACCGCCCGAGTTTGAGTCCTTTACATTTCCAGATGAGCCATCAGACTCGGTTGCTTACAGTCGTTTCGAACCATTGATGGAATCTTTCCAGTTCGACACAGTTTACTACGGTGAGAAAGATACTATCCCTAATTCACTCCCTTTCGTCTCTCCTATTGTCCCGACCGTACAAATGACCGTTACGCTTTCATCTCCTATACCAAGTTCGGCGTACCCATGTTTTCTTGCGAATCTTGAGGGATTTGATCCCATTTCTCGACGAATAGATAGGTTAGCGCAATCGCTTATAACATATCGGTCATCATATATTGCGCTAATTTATTCACTCAATTTACACCCTCAAGATCGTACTCTACTTCCTTCTCCTTTCCGCCATTCTTCTCCTCCACCGAGACCGTATTCTACCCTTCTTCCCACACGGTCTCGCGTGTTTCTCATTTCTTTCCTCCACACCCTATTCTTGCACCAACTATACCATTACCACGATAAGATTTTTGAATGGCTGGTGCTAACCTTTGGCTTGTATAAGGCCAAGCTTAAGTTTGGGGGAATCTTTGTATATATGTACATATATTTTTGTTTTCTTTTTCTAAAAAAAAAAAAAAAATTCAAAACATTAAAAATATAAAAAAATATGTAAATAAATAAACAGGGAAGTGCCGACATTTTGACCCTCTTGGTTCAGCATGACAGTGAGGACACTGTCAAGTTCAAGTTTGGGGGTATGCTCGGTACGTCTTCTTCCTTCGCATTCATTTGTACATATTTTTGCATTTGCATACTTATTTGAAAATCCATAAAAATTGAAAATTTTCAAAAATTATAAAAATTAATGTATTCAATTTTGGCTAATTGACTAGAGTTTGACAAATAGGTTAACTGGCTAGGAACAACTAGATCTTATACTTGGTGAATTAAAAACCCTAAAGATAACATTCCTTAAAGTTTAACGGCAGAAAGTATATGCCTTGTAGTTTATTTAGAAATAGGCAAATTTTGGGTTCACTTCTTGGGCTAAGTCGAAACAAAGGAAGAGTATTGATGTTCTTATTAGAGTATATGTTTAAAAAATAGTTCCTAGCTTAAGTCTAGATTCTGAAAATGTATACCCTACAATTTGCACAATCACGCACCTTGAAACTTGGAATAGTAGAAGAGACCTTGAAATACTCTTGTCTAAAGTCCTTAGTACGAAGAAAAAGAAAATAAAAGAATAAAAAAGTGAATAAATAGAAAACAAAAATGGACACTGGTTTTGTGATTACTTAAGGCTGCAAAAATAGAAAAATATTTAGCGAGGGTGCTTCATCACCTAGTGCCTTAGACCAACTGGTTTGGGAGTCACTGCTAAAGCCTTGGGTGTTGCAAGACTAGGAAGTGCGCTTTAAAGTGCAAACATATCTTGTAATCGGTCGTTGGTACCTCAAGAAGTATTAACGGTCGCATGAAGGATGTGTAAGCAAAATTCAATTAAAAAATTCACCAACTAAGAAGTGCTTTGGACAACGGACGAGAGTATGATTGCTTGATTTGAATTTCCAAGTGTAGGGGTGATCTATACACACACGTAGGGATATGTGATTGGAGTTTAGATAAAAGAAAGGAGTGAAGAATAGAACTTGTATCTTTAGTAAGGGTTGATAGAAATTCCTAAGTGGAGATGAAACCCTAGAAGGAAGACTTAAGAGATGCCGAAAGCTAAGTAGGTCTACATAACATATATAATCTTAAGTTAAATGATGAGGAAGTGTGAAGAATATGGGTGGATAATTTACAAGTAGAAGATAATAGAATTCCTTGTTAGAAGACCTAATTGAAAAAACAAAAGTCGAACAGCCAAATTGATAGGATTTTGTGGGTGTAATCCGCTGAAAACCCTCAGGAGACAACACTCCTCCTACTAGGGACACCTAGAGGTTTAACGGCTTGTTGCACGTGCTCAGTGCAATCGCGTTTCCCTCCGAAAGTGCGGTTAGGATTTTAGTGAATAGAAATAAGTTTGCTCGAGGACGAGCAAAAGATAAGTTTGGGGGTATTTGTTCATATCATAATATTGCATTTTGTATTCCCCATTCTTATTCCTTTTACAAATAAACAGGTGCTTTTGACGCATGTCTGCTACATGTTACAGGTTACAGGTTCTTAGACAGAAAATAGTGAAAACGATGTAAAGACGATGAAAAAGTGGACTTTGACCAACAAATAGAAGACTCTTGATCAAGCCTACATCAAAGATAAAATTCATAAAGTACAAGGCAATGCAAGGTCCAAGATTACAAAGCGAACGGTTAAAAGTCCACCGCAATTATTCACTGGAGATCTGGAAGAAACGTAGAAGCTATTTTAATAAAGAACCAAATAATAAGGAAGCCCAATGATCCAAGGCCCAATACTTTCTTTAAAGACACAGAGACATAAAATTTTACCAAAACTTGAAGTCTACTTTGACTAGGTCTTCCTAAGGATATTTTGGTAAATGTAGACATGCAAATCAATTGTAACCTAGGGTTTCTATCTCTTATAAATAGAGCCCAAATCATTGTATTCTTTTTATGCCTCCTTTTAATAATTAATTTTAGAATTCTTTTGGAGAGCATCAGTTTTTCTTTTCAATTCATGAATTCAGATCTGACAATCCTGCGTTGATGATTGGAGAGATGCATCTGTAAGTAGATTTAATTCCTTGCTCTAGTTTAGATTTCAATTCTTGCCCTAGGTAATTTTTATTCTCTGCCCTAGATAAATGTTCTTCAATTCTCTAATGAGTGAGTAGTTTCCTCGCTTGTTAGGGTTAGGAATGGGGAAGGATTTGAGAGACGAAGATCTCTCATCTCGTTTCTTTTGCCAATCTTTTATGAAAATTAGAACTCCATGCATACCTTCTTATTCCGCTCCCTACGGCACTCTACCCTCGAGGTAACGGTGATTCCGTAGTCTAAAGGCCCGGATTTTAAGGTTTTCCATGGAGGTTAGGGTAAAGATTAAGAAAGGAAGGACAAGAATCTAGAGGAAGAATCAATCTTCCCAATCATCCTAATCCCCTTTGTTAAGATTTACCATAACACTAATATGATATCTTTAATTAAAGGCAATAGAAAGAGATGTAGATCTTTGTTTACCTAATTTTTCCTAAACCTAATCCTAGCAAGTTTCTAATCCTAGTATCATACAACTTCAATTTTTAGATTTAATAATCAATCCGAACAGCCTTCGGAATTAACTCGTTAGCGCGATTAGGAAATTCAAAAAATCCCTGTGGACCGACCCGTACTTACCGGCTAGCTGCAAAGCGACGCCGATCTTGATTGCGGTTACAAATATTTTTGATCTATCTTTTAGAAACCGCAAGCACGCTAAATCATCCAATCAACGCCAGAGATATATTGCTTTACGAGCGGTCGTGAGGATTGACCGAGAGATTACCAAAGAAGTGCCAGAACGGAATCGTTCCTGTCAGCACACCTGACCGGGCCGATGAGCCGATGGTTTGCGAGATTGGTAATCTACAGGAAGATCAGGAATCAGAGGCAGAGGACGCCAGCCGCGAGCAAGAGGAAAGTAGATTTCTTGCGCCGCTAGCACCGGATGTACCGGTACCTTCTCGACCCTGAAGAAGGATATACCGACGACGGTATTTATGATTTGTGATTTTGTGATTTGACTATCACGTATCCGTCACTTTGGATTTCGGTATTTTGGCGATCTATTTGCGTGATTTAGTTTTGGTGACCGAGTTTCATGATATTTGATTTTGTCCACCATGGTTGCACCTACTGGGTATTTATACCTTGCACATAGTTATTACTCCTGAGGTGTTGATTGCGATTTCATGCTTATTTTATGCAGTGATTTGATATACGCTTTCAGCATAGTTTTCATGCACTTCTAGTGTTTTGGATTTGATTTGTACACGTCGATGCACATGGTTGTGAGATTTTCCATCGCGGTACACTTGATTTTGATTGAGCCGCATTATATATCGTCGATTTTGACCCTGATACTGATGATTGATTCTTGCACTCCGTGCTTTGGTTTGACTTACGCATGTTTGGCGGTTGCTATTGGATTTCGTGATTCCGTGCATGTTGAGTGCGCAGGGTTTGGATTTTCATTCGTGCACGATGGGTGCACCGATTTGGATTTTCGCGCATGTTGGGCGCATGTTTTTAGATACGATTTTGGTACACACCAGATGCACTAAATCGAGATTCTTCGTGCATGTCAGATGCACCTGTTTGGACTGCCAGGCGCACACGTTGCCTATGGCGGATACTTCGTGCACACCCGTTGCACCTACATGTTGTTTTGTGCACCTGTATGGCACATATGTGGATTTTGATTTTCGTGCGCACCAGACGCACAGGGTGGTGTTATGTATATTTTTGAGATTTATTCTCTTTGGAGCAGTACTTTTTATGATGTTGGATTTTGCTTTCATACTGAGCAGGACTAGTCCGAGGACAGTACCTGGATATATTTTGCATGCATCGATAGTTATCGAAGGGATTTCCAAAGAGCGAGCTATAGTCTCAATATATATACCTACGTGTCCGATATGACACGAAACGTTTTAAAAACAAGGAAACCCTTCTGATTGTTTTCAAAACGGCGGGACGTGCTTATTAAACAAAGGATATATATATATATACGTATATAGTTATTTTCTTGTGAAAAACGTCCGCCACTGTGCAGTGTTACGCGCATCGCACAGCGACTTAAAAGGATTTGGCATGCATTTTCATCGGCTATTCACATGTATAGATTGGATGTCTACATGTATAGTCTTGATCCATATCATATTGGTTTTGTATTGGATTTGACATTTGTGTCTTTACCATGACTCCGATGATTGCGGGATGCTTGACGGAGTTTCGATTTTGAGTTATCTGCTCATTTCTCATGCGCATGCATTGCGCTATGATGTTTTATGTATTGATGATTTCGGAGCCCCGACGACTTGGAATTTGTATTGGAATATTTTAGTATTTGGGGGTTTAAATTTTAAATTCGGGGACCGAATTTCTTTAAGGGGGGTAGATTGTAACGTCTTCAAAATAATAAAATATGATTTTTGGGAAATTTTATAATTTAATATTATTTTAATGAATATTTTAATATTCGGGTGTAATTAAATACAAATAAATGGGGAAAAATTTTGGGAAATTCTAAAATAGGGTATTTTATGGAATTATGCCATTTTAAAGTTTTTAAGACTAGTTATATGCTAATTTAGTGTTAATCGCGATTAAAAATCGCTAATTGGATTTTTAGCATTTTTGTGCAAAAATGTGCACATATCATTTTTTACACTTGTTACACTTGTGTTACATTTTGTTGCCATGGTTCTTTTGGATGCACTTTTGGGGTGAGAGGGATAAGAAAAAGGAAAAGAAAAGAAAAGGGAAAGAAAAAGTAAGTGATGATGAGAGAGAGAGAGTAGGTGACTTTTGACATTTGACCTTTTCCTTTATCATTTTCCCATCTCTTTTCTCTCTCCCCTCTTCCTCAAGAGCTGCTGCTGCCCTCCCTCTCCCTCACTCACCCTCTTCTTGAAACCCTAGATCCATCAAGAAAACAAAGCCAAAACCTCATTCCCACTTCACAAAAAATGTTCTCGAGCTCACTAGCTTCACATTGAGCCTAATAAGATTGGATTTGGAGGACTTTGAGCAACTCAAGAATTTTCTTGAGTTGCCAAAGGAGGTAATTTCTGCACCTTTTAGCGTAATATCTCATTTCTTTTGCATTCAATCTAGTTTCATATCGATATCGTGTCGTTTTGTGGATTTTGGAGACTTCAAGTTAGGGTTTAGGGTAAAACTGAAACTAAGATGAAATTGAGGCTTGTTGAGACCCTAGAAACCCTGGTGTGATGCTAAATTGAACCCAAACCTGAACTGGAAAACAGAATACGGAATTTCGGAATCGATATCGGGGAAAACAGGAAATCTGGTACTGTTATGTTGAATCTGCTATCACCCCGAGATCCCAAAAATAAAACTGAGTTGACAGTGAGATGTGCAGGCACCATAGAACCAACACCCCAAACCCTAGCCCCCAACTCATCCGTACGGCCGCCAATTCTCCCATTCTGGCCGCAATTTGCGGCCAGAGCAGAGGGGATTTTCCACGTTTTCTGTGCATGGCCCCATTTCCTATAGTTTAGACCCTGGGTATATCTAGTTTTGACAGATTCCATCTAGGGTGAAATCTGGGATGATTTTTCCTATGTTGGTGCATGATTTGAGACTTGTTTTAGCATGGATTTTGGTTTTTGGTGATTCATTCCTGTCGGGTGGCGTTGGGACGTCAACGACGGGTGGATATTGATCGTGTTGACATGCGAAGCGATAGGTTTCTACCTATGCGAAGCGATAGGTTTCTACCTATGCGAGTAGCGTGTGTTGTTTTAGTTTCCGATGTGATTTTCATGTGCTTTAGCGTGTTTCATATCCTTGTTGGTACACTATGAGATGTGGAAGCAAAGAAGATGAAGATGGCGACATCGGCACCGATACATGAGAAGCAAGGTGAGTAGATTTATATCTACGGGGAGAAGTCGGGTGGATGGCGTATAGCACCCCCGCAGTCCGTGGTGTTGTATACGAATACGTATACACACGTATATTTATTATGTGTTGTTTAGGATCATTGTTAGCAATAATGATATTATTGATCATAAGAATATATGGTTTTAGTATAGTGCGAACCCTAGAGTAGTGGTTGCACTCACACCTATACTTACACACATTCTTGCATTCATTCTTTCATTTGATGGTGCGTATATCTACACATGGGTATGGGACTATGTGTTCATATACGGGTTGATGGTGATACGTGGATTTGAGGTGATATTTGATGTGAGGCCGTGAGATCGGCGATGTGACATAGTGGCTTTTGAGGTGTGATATGATAGTTTTAGCGGGCCTTTGGACATGTGCTTTACCCGCATTCATATTTTTATAGATGGTATCGATTTGTACTAGACTTACAGTAGTACCCCAGATGGTCTGATCTGATGATAAGTGATACCTGATATGTGATGAGATAGTGTGATATTGACCCCTACCCAGCTATTGGGATGCCGTACGACGATCTACCGTACGAGCCGATATTGATGATAGATCCGCACTCATAACTCGAGGATATCTTACGATATGACATTGAGGCGAGATCACCGACTATTATATCTATATACATTGACTCAGATTAGGTGGTTTCATACCCCTCCTGTCTAGATTATTTAGTAGACATTAGACTAGACCGAGTCATACCTATTTCAAAACTAACGAATCGGGGATACTTTAAGGATAAGCAGAAGGGTTATACCGATATTTTCAAATGATGCATCTTTTCTAAAACACCGTAGCCCTTATTTTACTAAAAGCCCTGATTCGTCTTATTTCAAAAGGCAAGGTTGCATGACATACCTTTTGAGGCAGGTTCTCTACTGTTGCGTTGATTACTCGATTCCGCACATTTATGCTATTCGCATTGCTTGCATATGTTTATATGCGCATACTATTATTCCATGCTGCAGGATATATTGTCACTTGCATTTCACTTATATTGTCACGTTCATCTTGCTTTCTGATTTGCGCATTGAGATAGTTTGTTTCTATGATATTTCTGGTTTTGAGAGAGGGCTGACCCGGACTGACGGATGCCCGATATACTGAGAGAGGGCTGACCCGGACTGACGGATGCCCGATATATTGAGAGAGGGCTGACCCGGACTGACGGATGCCCGATATATTGAGAGAGGGCTGACCCGGACTGACGGATGCCCGATATATTGAGAGAGGGCTGACCCGGACTGACGGATGCTCGATATATATTGAGAGTGGGCTGACCCGGACTGACGGATGCCCGGTATGTGAGGATTTACGTGCCGATGCTAGGCACAGGTTTTCATGATGTTTTCGAGTATCGATGCTAGGCACTCAGGTTCCATGCTTTTGGTTATATCCTCATATTCCCATGCACATGATTTATGATATTTACATGCCTGGTGGTTATTGTCATTGGGTGACGAGTGGACGGGATCCACGTGTGTACAGATCTGATTACATTGATCATACCTCATATTCATGACATGCTATTACCTGATGCACTAGCACGAGCACATGGCACTACACTCATGTATAGAGGTTACATTGCCAGTTTAGCATGCTTCAGATTTATTCATATTGAGGTTTATTTATATCTGATCGTATTGACCTAGGATGGGTCATGCATTCGATTCCTGCTTGTAGATATTTTCTATTCACGAGTTGGCAACTCACCCCCGTTGTGCCCCAGTTCTTGCAGGTTGCCGTACAGATTCCATTGCGGCATTTCTGGCACACTACTTCCTTATGGGTGACTTGCTTGGATAGGTGGGTTCTTTTGTATCAGATCCGCCATTGTTCATGTATTATTTATTGTATCTAGAATTTCCATCAACCAAAACTTGTATATTGTTCAGACTTAGAGACAGTGTTGTATTATTTCGACCTTAGAGTCGCGCTAGTAGTAATACGGTTTTCTGGCTGTTTTGAGTTTGATCCTCGCCCTTTGGCGTTGTATATTATTATTGCTTGCGTGGTTGTGACCGTCGATTGACGAAGAGCTAGCTCCCGTTTGGGGATGCCTTTTATCATTGCATATTTATGTTATTCTTGTTGTACCCCGTTTGGGGCCAGTCTTTACAAAGGAAACTCTGCCGAAATTTTCAGGAAAGGTTACACATTTTAAAAATGTATATTCGGCTTAGTTATTTAAAAACCTTGATTTTCAAAAGATGTTTTCCTTCACTTCTTTAAACCAGTTTTCTTTACTTACTCTTAAAATGATTTTAGATTTCTGGGCTTTTGGCTTACTTGGATCAGATGGAGTCCTATAGACTTCATATGGTTCAAGGGCCAGTCACGTGCTCTTTCGGGTCGTGACAGGAGCACCCCAAGGAGAAACACTGGGTCGAATAAGTCCCTTATCCAGCAAATCTTGCAACTGACCCTTCAACTCTCGAAGTTCCGCCGGGGCCATCCGATAAGGCGGTATGGAAATAGGCCCCGAGCCCGGAACCAAATCAATACAGAAGGAAATGTCGCGCTCGGGCGGCAACCCTGGAAGCTCGGCAGGGAACACATCAGGAAACTCGCTAACAACCGGAACCTGATCCAATGGAACCTCTGTAGCACGAGCATCGTGAACATAGGCGAGAAATCCCTGACATCCCTTCCTCAAAAGCTGTCCTGCGCGAAAAGAAGAAATCACACTGTGAGGGGCGGCACCACGGTCCCCCAACACAACAAAAACCGACTCACCGGGAAAGCAGAATCTAACTGTCTTCTCTCGGCAGTCCACAGAAGCATAGCACGTAGCTAACCAATCCATACACAAAAGAACGTCGAAGTCCAACATCTCCAGAAGGATCAAGTCGACAGGCAACTCTCTCTCTCTCCAATACAGACGGTACAGGATCGGAACACGTGCCTAGCAACAAACGACTTTCCCACAGGAGTAGTCACCACAAGCGGCTGATCAAGCAAGCCGGACTCTCTACCCAAACTCGGCACAAAGTGTGTGGATACGTACGAGTGTGTGGATCCGGGATCGAACAATACATGTGCATCAACTGAACAAACAGGAAGGATACCTGAAACCACTGCATTGGACGCCTGCGCGTCCTGATGCGCGTCCTGATGCGTCAAAGCAAAAACCCTCGCCTGCCCACCACCGGCGACTGACTGCCCTCTGCCTCGGTCATCTCGTCCTCTCTAAGCAACTCCTCCACGGCCACGACCTCGCTGTGTATGAGTCTGGCGCGGAGCAACGGTAGGTACAACGGGCAACGCCCTCTGGGGAGGTGAAGGTGGTAAAGTAACATGCGGTGCTGCCGCCTCCCTCCGGTGTGTCTCTGGACAATCTCGAACGAGGTGAAGTAGGCTGCCACATCTGAAGCAACCCCGCGGCGACTGCTGACCTTCCTGGGGATACGAACTAAACATCCGGCCTCGTCCCGAATCTCTGCTACTCCTCGTACCAGAACGATACCTGTCACGGCGTCTGAATGACTGTCTCCGTGCGGATATGCCAGTACGAACTCTCTTCGGCTCTGGGACTACCGAAGTCTCAGCAAGGTGCTCCTCGACTACTAGGGCTGCGTCTACAGCTGCTGCATATGTCTCGTAGTGCTGCGCGCTGATCGCAAGGAACAATGGTGTAAGCAAGCCCCGAACAAATCTCCTGACTCGCAACTCCTCGGTAGCCACTAAATATGGGGCATAGACTGCCAACTCTGTAAATAGCACGTCATACTCTGCTACTGTCATCCCTGGCGTCTGGCGCAAGGACTCAAATCTGCGTGCTCGGGCATCCCTAACACTCTGGGGAAGGAAACGGGCTAGAAATATGGTCACGAACTCCGTCCAGGTCATAGGAGGAAGACCTGCTGCTCTGCCCTTCTCAACTGAATCACACCACTTCTGCGCAAGACCTTCCAGGCGAAAGCTCGCAAACTCGACCCATCTCGTATCTGCGCATCTGAGGGAACGGCATATCCTGGCCATCCTGTCGATGAAAGACTGTGGGTCCTCGGCTGTATCGGTGCCTGTGAATATTGGAGGCTTCAGCCTCATGAACTCTGATAGCGATACTGTAATCACCTCCGTGGCTGCAGGGGCAACTGGCTGCGCGGTAGGTACCATCGCGGTCTCTGGAACGGGTGGAGCTACCTCTGGTCGCTGCGCTCAAAGCATCTCAACTAGCGATCCAATCATCTGGCGCATCTCCTGCATGCTAGATCCCACCGTCTGGCGCATCTCCGGCATACCAGCCCCTAGCGTGGCGATCTGCTCTGTCACAAGAGGAACAGTCTGCTCGGGTACAACGGGTGCACTGCCCGGATCAGTCCTCGTCTCGGACGAGTCAACTCGAATCTCGGCCCTCGCGGCCGCTCTCTGTGCCCTCGTAGTCTTTGGCGGCATAGTGGCTGAAAGAAAATTTGGATTCGATAAGAACACGGAAATCGAATCACAAGAATGTATGTATTCGAGAAGGAATTTAAATCAACAAGTCCTAAGGTCGCGTAGGCGGAGTACCGTGTCGTGAGTATGCTGCGGAACATACACACGCTACGCTACCCTGCTGCAGCTACCTACTCCATCATACCAGGGTCATCCTACACTCCGAAAGTAAAACCTACGCTCTGATACCAACTTTGTCACGACCCGAGAGTTTCGACTCATGACCGGCACTTAACCACGCAACGTCTACAGGCGTAACGCAGCTAAGTAAGCCGAACCCAGAAATCAAAACCAATAAATAAAGAGTGATTAAAACATTTTTGTAAAAACAGTCATACATGTCTGAAAAACATCTTATTAATTTAGTAGAAATCCTTTTAAGTTCAAGAGTTATAACTTTTATAATTTTGGCAACATTTCCTTTTTAAACATTTGCCCCGCAAGTCGGGTAAAAGCAAGGTGTAGCAGAAATGACAAGTAAAATGAATGAAGCATCACAATATGATATACGACACCGTAGCGAAGAATACACAGTAAAGGAAGGACAATATCACAAAAGGTAAGACTGCATAAAATAAAGCCGGCTCACATGCGAGCTCGACACCAGAGTACAAAATCATACACATCGTCCCCACACTGTCTCTAAGTCAATACAGAAAGGTAGATGGAGAGTACTAGATACATCAATGTACAACTGAAAGATAACAGATACCGTACAAAAACCCACCTAACAGCAAAAAGGATAACTCGCCTCAGCAATGGTATCTGTGCCAAAAGATGCGGTAAACAGCCAGCCGTGACTACTCCCAAGGGCAACCTGCAAATACTGTGGCACAACGGGGGTGAGTTGCCAACTCGTGAATAGAGATAACATATAAGGGTGATCGCGAGCATGCACATACAGCGTGGCTCTACTAATGCCAGCAGATGATATCAATGCATGCCAAACAGTGGATGCAATAGTAATGCAAGTACTCTATCAGGTAAATGCTACAGGATGAGATATGTATATAGTAGTCAATACTGAGTATGGGATAAACAACATCTACATGGATATGTCAACATGGAAAGCAATAATCGGTGCCTCAGACTGCACCCAAATCCCAAATACACTCAGGCGCCGGCACACCCATCGGCCCTCAAATCCTGTACATCTCTGAGAAATCACGAGTGCCCAACATCGGCACCCAAAATATCATAAAATACTCGTGTCCAGCATCGACACGCAAATCCTCGTATATCGGGCTCCGTCAGTCCGGATCGGCCCACGGGGTCCGTCTGCGGTGTCGGCCCTCGGCCCCGGCAGTACGGATCATCCCGCATCCATCTTTTGACTCTGGTCAGTATCCTCCGGACAACTGCCAGGTCCAACCAATCACCGGTAGGTACTCGCCCGCCTCCAGGCTCAATCGGCAAAACCCATCGATCATCTCGCCGAGGGGAACCATACCGGGCCCACCACGAACCCGCAAACGGAACATCCACTCCTCGAATCGGGTTTCAAGCACACGTCTCAGCACCGAGAAAACGCGTGGTGGACACACCAAAATATCATATCACGAGGTACCGGATTTTTCAAAATAGTACATCTTTTCTTAAATACTTCCACGGTCCTCAAAACAGAAATCACATGAAAATCCAACACCAATAGTAAATCCAATGCGATGTACAATATAAATCAATCCATAATATGGGTATAAGGGGAAAACCGCTTTTAAAATAGTTTCCGTTTTTAAAGATGTCATGCGGCTCCCAATGTCCAGGAAATCTTCACCAATCATATGTAAGATAAACTATAACAATATAATCATGGCAGATCTACAGTGGGTGTGGCATGGCAATTACTAACGGTGTGTGTGTAGCATGCAAATAGTGCTCGTGCAACATAAACCGTTAGTAATAGTGCGGTGTTCTATCAGTTCTAAGAATATATCTATAATTACAGCAGGAAATACAATATGCAATGACAATCCATGGGGTAAATGCAAAATATATACTGAGGTCCTATCAGCCCTGACGCATAACGCCATGCGGACGATATCCCCGTAGATGTGAAATCTACTTACCGAAATCCCGCGCTAAGTGTATCCAACAACTTGCTTGCCCTTCTTCGCAGCGTCCGTCTCACTGGCCTGCGAACCTAGAATCACATAACATATATCACACATAAGCCCAATTTCACAGAAACGCGACATTACGGTCCAACTAGAAACCCGTGTCGCAAACCAATCACGCGTGTGCGCGATATGCTAAAACGTGTGGTCACGCGCCTGAAACTACCCCGACGCGTCGCGATACGCAAAAACCCCAAACCTACTCACGTATCACGCGTGTCGCGAAGGTTTAGAAAAACGGCAAAATAGGTATTTGGTCCCAGATTTCTACACAGATCTAAACTTACAAAACTATATATATAACAACACCCTACACACTAGCAGACACCTACAGGACCAAACACCAACCCAAACCCTACCCATCTGGCCGCAAATTGCGGCCAGAAAGAAGAAATTGGCGGCCTACTGTAGCAGTTAGGGGGTCGGGTTCTAGCTAGGGTATCAGCACCTATCCACTATACTACAGTCTTCCCAATTTCACTCAGATCTCATCGGGTCAAAAGCAGATCCAGAAAAGCTCAAGTTTGCTTAAAAACGACAAATTGCATCAAATAGTGAAACTTGTGGTATTTTAGTGCAACTGGGGTTAAACTAGGTTAATATGGTCTCAACAACCCACTAACAACCTACTGAAACCAATTCTCACCACAATAGCACAAGGTTCACACTAAACACCTCAAATCGCACTAAAACGCACTAAAAACCACTAACTGATGCAAAACGACACTAACCAAGCAAACTAGGGAATAAGTTAGGAAGTATACCTCACACTTAACCCTAGGGAGCTGCAGGAAGATGAAGAAGTGAAGGGAAGAGGCTGTGGTTGCTGTTGCTGTGCTTGCTACTCACTGTTGCTTCAGTTGCTGCTGAATGCTTGCTGCTGTGCTGCTGGGGCTCTGCTGAAAGGTAAGTGTGTGTGTTGTGTGTGTGTTGTGTGAGTGTGTGGGTGTGTGAGAGACTTGAGAGAAAGGTAAAAGAAATGAGAGGAAAAACAACCATCACCCAATGTCAACCCTCCTCTCTCTCTCTTCATTTAATGCAAGCATGCTTGAGCCATGATGCCCTCTCTCTCTCCCCCTCACAAGTCAACACCCCTACAAATTCAAATTAAAGTAACTTTTAATTAACTAATAAAACCCACTTAAAAACCCATAAGACTTAATCCTATGATTAACCCACCATGGTTAATAATTATGGTAACAACTCATTTTAAAAACCCTAGTTTACATGTACATGTGTGTGCAAGCCTAGGAAAATTTTGGAAAAATATTTATTAAATTAGGAAAAATATTTAAAACACAATTTGGTAATCTTTTTGTTAAAAACCACTATTTAAATATAATTAGTCACTAAATATATCCTAAGGTGTTACAATCAATAATGGTTCGAACTACTCCTAGCTCCTAGACGAACTTCCTCATCCAGACGGCTTCGTTGGCGGCATCATTCGCAGCAATGTACTCAGCTTCCATCGTAGAGTCTGCAACGGTATCCTGTTTGGAACTCTTCCAACTTACCGCCCCTCCATTGAGGGGAAATACAAACCCAGAGATAGATTTGCTGTCGTCCTTATCGCACTGGAAGCTCGAATCGGTAAAAGCCTCCATTTGGAGATCTCCGTTACCATACACCAAGAACAATTCTTTATTCCTTCGCAAGTACTTAAGAATGTTCTTCAAAGCTATCCAGTGATTCTCCCCTGGGTTGGATTGATACCTGCTTACAACACTAAGTGCATAAGCTACATCTGGGCGTGTACATAACATCGCATACATTATAGATCCTACTGCCAAAGCATAAGGTATAATGCTCATGCGAGCTCTCTCTTCATCGGTCTTTGGGCAAGAGTCCTTGGAGAGAGTAACCCCATGGCAAGCGGGTAAGGCACCCCGCTTGGAGTCTTCCATACTAAACCTTTTTAGGATGGTGTTGATGTACCTGGTTTGGGACAATCCCAATAACCTTTTGGATCTATCCCTATAGATCCTTATGCCTAGAATGTATGTGTCATCACCCAGGTCCTTCATGGAGAACCTTAGTGATAAGAAAGATTTGACCGACTGTAGCATAGGAATATCATTTCCTATCAGAAGAATGGCATCCACGTACAATACGAGGAATGTGATAGCTCTTCTTACAGCCTTTTTATAAACACAAGGTTCATCTGGATTTTTGATGAAATCAAACTCTTTGATAACATCATCGAAACAGATGTTCCAACTCCGTGATGCCTGCTTTAACCCATATATGGATTTAAGCAATCTACATGCTTTCCCGCTGCTCCCACTGTCAATGAAGCCCTCTGGCTGATCCATATAAACGCATTCTTCTAAATCTCCATTTAGAAATGCCGTTTTAACGTCCATCTGCCAGATTTCATAGACGTAGTGAGCAGCAATAGCAAGTAGAATCCGAATGGATTTGAGCATGGCTACGGGCGAAAAAGTTTCGTCATAGTCCAAACCTGGTCTTTAACGAAAACCCTTCGCCACAAGTCTTGCCTTATAGGTCTCTACCTGCCCATCTATACCAATCTTTCTTTTAAAGATCCATTTGCACCCCACAGGTTTTACCCCAGGGGGTACAACGTCTAAAGTCCATACTTTGTTGGTGTACATAGACTCCATTTCGGATCTCATGGCATCCAGCCACTTCACAGAGTCTCCACTCGTGATAGCTTGCTGAAAACTGGTAGGATCATCATCCTCCATGATGCAGTCTTCTCTGTCTCCATTAATGAGGAAACCGTAGTACCTCTCCGGTGGGCGAGAAGTCCTACCAGACCTACGGAGTGGCCGAAGTTCCTCAGTTTCTATTGCTACAGCCGGTTCAACTAAGTCGTCATTTGTAGTTTGTGTCTCTACAACCTCTTCTAGATCCACCACCTTGCCATCATCTTTATCTGTGAAAAACTATTTTTCTAAGAATGTGGCATACTGGGAAACAAACACCTTTTGTTCCTCCTTATGGTAGAATAGATATCCATAAGAGTTCCTTGGATATCCCACAAAGTTACGCATGACTGACCGTGTCTCGAGTTTGTCCGGATTCTGCTTTTTAACATAGGCCGGGCAACCCCAAATCTTAATTCTCTTAAGAGATGGTCTCTTCCCATGCCATATCTCATATGGCGTGGTAGACACGGCTTTGGTTGGAACCCTGTTTAGTAGAAACGCTGCAGTCTCCAATGCATGCCCCCAAAATGAGACAGGTAACTCAGCGTCACTCATCATGGACCGGACCATATCTAATAGGGTCCTATTCCGTCGTTCAGACAAACCGTTGTGCTGTGGTGTGTAAGGAGGAGTGAGCTGAGAGAGAATCCCATTCTCTTTTAGGAAGTTTGCAAATTCTGTACTGAGGTACTCCTCACCTCGATCTGATCGAAGCATCTTGATAGTCAAGCCGGTTTGTTTTTCTACTTCTTGTTTATATTCAGTGAATTTCTCGAAAGCTTTGGATTTGTGCTTTAATAAAAATACATGTCCGAATCTTGAGAAATCGTCAGTGAAAGTAACGAAGTAAGAAAAACCGCCTCTAACCTGTGTAGACATTGGCCCACATACATCACTATGTATGAGTCCTAGGAGCTCGGTAGCTCTTTCTCCATGTCCGGTAAACGGAGTTTTGGTCATTTTACCCTTGATAAAAGACTGGCAAGTCGCATAAGATTTATATTCAAAGGAGTTTAAATATCCGTCTTTGTGTAACTTGTTTAGTCTTGTTTCGTTAATATGACTAAGTCTATAGTGCCAAAGAAAAGCTTCATTTATTTCTGAAAGTTTTCTTTTATTAGTGTGTTGTATGCTGAAAACTGTGTGTTGATTTAGGACGTATATCCCGTTATTAAGTGTACCATACCCAACCAACATTTGATTCAGGTGAATGTTCATAACATTGTTCTGCAATACAAAATTATATCCTTCATTGTCTAACAAAGAAACAGATATTATATTACAAAGCATACTTGGTACAAAATAACATGGGTTCAAAACCAATATACACCCAGATGACAACCCCAAGTGATACTCTCCCACTGCGACTGTATGTACATTGGAACCATTTCCAACGCGGAGAGTATGGTCACCTGTCTTCAAAACCTTGATATTTCTCAGCCCCTGCATAGAATTGCAAATGTGAGAACCTGAACCGGTATCTAATACCCAGGAAGCAGAGTTTATTGAAAAACAGTTTTCTGTCACAAACACACCTGAAGCGGAAGCATCCCCATTCTTCTTCTTGAGATTTAAGTACTCGGTACAGTTGCGCTTCCAATGTCCTGTTTTGTGGCAATGAAAACATTCACCTTTCCCCGATTCTCCAGCTTTGGACTTTTCCTTCCCCTTAACCTTTTTAACTCCACCCTTAGGATTGGTGGGCTTCGTCTTTTTCTTTCCCTTGGCCTTAGCCTTTGGGCGAGAAGAGGAAGATTGTCCAACAGTCATAACGAGAGTTTTCACTGATTTAAGTGTGCTCTCTGCACTCCTTAACATATTAAGGAGTTCAGGTAGTTCCCTCTCCATGTTGTGCATGTTGAAGTTAACTATGAATTGAGCAAAGGTGGAGGGGAGGGACTGCAGAATAATATCCGTATATTGTTCATTGTCCATCGTCCATCCAAGGTCCTCAAGCTCTTCTATGAGAGCTATCATCTTCAGAACATGGTCTCCTACTGGTGTGCCAGGGGCCATTCGCATCTGAAACAATTTCTTTGATACTTCGTATCGTAATACGCGGGATTGCTCTCCATACAACTCCTTTGTATGGAGGAATATGGTTTGAATGTCCATATTCTCGTGCTGCTTTTGATGTGTATTGTCCATCGATGCAAGCGCGGGGCATTTGGCCGTGGCACAGTCAGCGTCCCATGTCTTACGGACTTCAATATCCGCAACTGAGGATTTTGGACCTGGGGTGGGCGGGGCTGAAGCCGTGAGGACATATGATACTTTATCATAAGTCAAGGCTATTTTCAGATTCCTCAGCCAGTCTTTATAATTGGTCCCATTCAGTTTGTTTTTATCTAGTAGAAGCTTGAGTCCAGTCATTGGTATCTGCCATTAAGAGAGAGAAAAGAATACACTCAGCGAAAGCTCTTGCAAAGATCAGATTGGTTATTATCTTGTCTAATCGATGTCTCTCACTGCTTTAATCAAGTTTTTCTTTCAAACCTTAAAAAGAAAACTAGCCAGGATTAATTACAGTCTACAACTTCGCTAACCGTTCAGCCAGGCCAGTGTCGGTACTTGAGGGAGGTCCCCCGTGCTTTCGCACTACCTAATTAAAGTAAACCTCGTTTTCCAGAGGCGTAGCCCCGTTAACACCTTTCTAGACACCTAATGAGTTAGCTAATTGTAAACTGCAAAACTCTCCTGGGAGCAACTATTGCCCACAGTGGGATCGGGATCCAACCATCATATGGAAGGTATGCAATCTCATTGCAAATCTTAATACTTGAAATTCCCGATGCGGTTTTTACCCCTAGTACTTATGACTTTAACTATGGTCAACAAATCATAAGTACCAGTCAAGTTCTACCCGTCATTTCTTAATCAATTAGACCCACCCATATGACCCTTAACTATGGTCAACAAAATCGTATGAATGTCTTAATTAATCTGCATCATATGCAGTGTAGGAAGACATCACTTAGCTACCGTACACTACGCAACAAACGTAGCACGAATACTAAGTACTCTACTTCCTAAAATGATGGAGGGTTGCGGATGATTTTTAAGAAAATCTTTAACGCTTTGAACTTGATATCGTCGTAGAATCAAATGGTTTTCAAAAGGAGTGGCTTGTGCTCCGCAGTTTTGAAATATAGCTTTTTCATAAAGAGCCGAGTGGTTTTCAAATACGATTCTACAACATCTTTTTTTAGGTTTATTTTCTTTACATTAATCATATTAATGTAGTCCCATCATTTAAGTCCTTAAGCCAATCACAGAAAAGAAACGAAAATACAACGTACGCTTATGCCATCCGCATTCGCCGCAATGTTCCGTTATGCACTATTAGGTTACTTAACTAACGGCATACCGGGACGGGACTAGCGCGGGTGTAAAACATAATCAACATCTACTATATATCTCATATATAATATATCATTCGTCTCAGATATCACAGAACACAGGCAGCAGAAAAATAGATATAATGTAGGATATACTAGGACGTCCGTATTTAATATTTAGCCAACAATAGAAAATACGGATTCCACAGTCGCGATGAATAGCCAAGCCCACACCCCTAGACCCCTATGAGAGCGGCAAGAGACCCTACCAATCCTGGAGTTTAGGAGACCCGGTCTCGACTCCTCGAGATGGCCTCCCACTGAACCCCAGAACCCGGTCACTTGTGCTCCCCTCCTTGGGTCTATCCTAATGCGGAAAAGTAAATAATATACAACACTGGTGACATCAACCTCAACCCGGAAGTTCCCCAAATAAAAGAATATTACATTACATTTGAATTTACATGAATGAAAATAAAACTCTCATCTCACATAAAACCCCCCGGCTATTCAATCGCGACAATCCAGCACATCATATCTCAGCAACACATAATATCTCATATCATCAACGTAAGTAAGTATGCATACACCGATCGTCGTCGATGTATAACAACGAAGATTGGCAATACCACTACATACTACACTTACGGTCACAGAAAAGAAAGTGTAAAATACAATATTTGGAATCCACATTCTCTTCAGACATCGTAAATCCGAAATATCACATACTTCGCATTTCATGCCTAACTATATGAATTCCACATATTGTATCACATTCCAGATAAATAGACAATATTAAACATTTCGATCGAATAATCAAATACCCAAAATTTCCTAAAGCTCAACACTTGAGCGGAGTTCAAAAAACCCGGAATGTGTCACGGTAGTAGCGGTCCAGCCGTAGAAGGGTCAAGCCAACGCCTCACATGTTGCACGCCGTACTGCCTCAAACCCTAAGGTTCAAAAAGCAGTTCAAGACGGTCACATAATCGAGTTAAGGTTTGTTGTCTTCTAGAGGGTCCACCACAAAACTTGCACGTATTTCCGAAAGATTTAAACTCGAGAAAAGATTCAACACTCGAAAATTTTTCGTGCAGGGAAAAAGTGGGTTAATGATATCCGTTCGAACCTTTTTAATACTTTCTAAATTATCTGAAAAAAGGCACGAGATTAAAATTCCGATCGAATCCAAAACAATCTCCAGAACATATATCACTGAAACCAGATTAAAAATACCCAAAAACAGCTAGAAGCAGGTAAGCAGATCACTGTATAAAAATGAGGCCTTAATGCCTCTGTATGGCCGCGGAGCCGCGGCCCAAGCAAGCTTTGGCCGCGGTTCCGCAGTGGGATTTACTTATTAGGGCTTCGTTTTTTATAGTGGTTCTTAGAATTCCCTGCTGAATTTTTTTACATATTTTTAATTCTGAATATAACCAGGTTTGAAAAAATGTCCAGAGAGGGTTCAAAAAATCCGTATTTTGGTTCGATCGGAGTTTTAAATTCGTTAAAGTGTCGCCTATGTAGGGTTACTAGGCACTCTAATGAGGTTCTACAAGGCATCAACCATGCCGGATTAAAATTTTAGCCGTGCCGAATAACTCTAAACAAGATCGTTAACTAGAGATTAGGCGAAAAACATGCAAGTTAAACTCTTTAACACTAGGGGAATACGAAATACAACCTTTGTAGATCGGTCCTTCAGTTCTTAAACTCCTTGATGTAGTCCCTTCGCTGCGATCATCGGACACCCGGACTCTCGGATGGCTCCATGACGGTATTGCTTGAAGTCTTCGAGGCCGAAGATGATCTACGTCGAGAGAATACGGACTCAAGCTTCTACTTCACTAACCAAAGAATTAGTGAAATAAACACCCTAAACTAAAGTGCTAGTCTAGTAGAGGATGGTGAGATAGGAAATGGGTACACTTTAGAATTTCATTTCTCACTTTGTATCTCTCTTTTTATCAAACCCTAGAAAGAAAAATGAAGGAGGAAGAAGATGAGCTCAAATGAGAATGAAACTTATCAAGAGAGAGAATAATCTAACCATGGTGAGTGAGTATCATATACTTAACTCATGTAGAGACATAACCATGGCTAAATATATTGGTTAAGTTAAATAATATCCAAAGCAAAACAAAAAGGGTTGAATTTGTCAAAGCACTCACAAGCTTCTACAAGCTTCATGCATTTAACAAATATTCACTAATTTTGTATTTACTTTGAATATTAAAAACCATACCAATATATATATAATGGTGTATGTCTCATACACCCATGACAAGTGTATCAACAACCATGATAGATTTTGTAAACACAAATAAATATATATCACATATATATCAAGTTGTGCATAATTGAGAAAAATGAATGCTTAAGTGAACCAATGTTAGTTAATGTAAATTAGTATATCACATATACAATTATACACTAAATTATTAAATCAATACTTGACTTAATAATCCAGTTATATCATATATAGCCGACTAACATTCAATGTATCGATTTATCGAATCAACCCTTGATTCGATAACTAGGTTATATCGCATACAACCGATCGATACAAACATCGCGAGAATAAAATACGGTATCACATACACGCATTATTCTCAGTCCCGCACATATCACATATGCGCTCTTATTTCATTTTGCCTGAGCCAGTAAAACCTCTATGTAGGACTCTAAAGACTCGTCAATACGCCGACAGTAGGTGATGATCATATCAAGTACCCACAAGCCGTCAGCGGTACTAGCTGGACATAACGGCTACCCAGGTATTGAGCGATCAGAAGATCAGCAAGCAAGGCCGCTCCAACTCCTGCAAAAAGCCTGACAGTGACACTACCGTACAGTCCGGTCTCCTCGTCTGATATGCCGCATATCAAGTCTAGGGGTGGTAAACGTCAGACCCCAATAACCGATAAGTCATGCCGATATGAGGCTCATAACGGGTCGAGAAACTACTGGTAACACTTACCAGTAAATCTCTAAACCAGCCCTGGCCAGGGACTTCCCTGTTATGGACAATCGAGCATAGCGCAACATCAACCCCCAATAGCGGGAGAGACAAAACCCCCCTATCGCTCATTGCCTCCATGTGACTCGGGACTGTACCCAAAAACCACCGTTTTGCATGCCCTCTTGGACGTGGTAAGGTGGAAATCAAAGCACAGTGGGAATCACACAAGACTCTATGACGATCTCGGGTCTACAGACTAACCTGTACCAGTGTCACCAGAGAACTGCCATCTGACTTAAGGTATAATACCATCTGGGAGTTCCCGGCGAGTCCGTCCAGTGTACCCAGTCTCCACTGAGCACCCGTATATCATCTCTGATGTCAAACACCAATGGATATGGGATCATCCATCGCCCATCTATATGGGTCGAGAATGTATACGCTAGTCTACTCAGGTATATCGATGCCCCGTCTCGATACACCCACGACTAGGGACCTTGAAGGATATACTTATGGACTACCATGTCCCCACTAGTATGATCCGCATCATAGTACAGGTAGTCAAGTACACATCCTAAGGGCTTTACCAACATGTAACAGAGAGACAATCAGTGTACACGTTAAGGTAAAGAGTAACCAGATAGCATACTATCATGTCGAGCAAGAAAGTCCTCCCTATATATGTCCAAGCATCCACTACAATATATATCTCATGTATAGTAATGGCCTGTAGGGCATACATATAACTAACAATCTCCCACTTGCACTAGGGCCATCTGATAACAGTGGTTGTAGTATCTCATACTTAACCATCCCATAACTAGTCTCTCTTTGGGAAAAGGCCTTCGTGAGTGGATCCGCCGTGTTGTCCTCTGAGTCTACTCTCCAGACCTCGATCCTTTGGAGATCAACCATCTCCATGATCAGGTGATACTGCCTTAGAATATGTCTGGATCACTGATGGGACGGGCGTTCCTAGGCATAAGCCACAACTCCATTGTCATACAATGGTAGGAACGAAGTTCATCTTATGAACTTATATACACCCAGACTTCCTCTTTGGTAGCATTTTGTGTAGCGATGTATCTAGCATTTATCGTCTAGTATGCCATGGTATCTGTCTTGGAACTCTTCCAACATACCGTCCCTTTACTGAGGGTAAAGACAATGCCTGTGACTGACATTCAGTCGTCCTTATCACCCTGGAACCTTTCCAGTGATTCTCCCCAGGATCGATTGATACCATCTCACTACAACTAGTGAGAATCCTAACATCCAATTACATCTATCTCATAGATTAAAACTCAGGATTTAGGAGGTATCATTTTGATCCTATGTGGAGAATCATTGTGATAAGCGGAGATTGACCGAGCGTAGCATAGGAAACTCCTTCCCCATCAAGAGTATGTCATCCACGTACTCTACGAGGATCACCATCATACTCTCTACTACCCTTTTGTATATACAAGGTTCATCTACCATTTTGATGAAGTCAAACTCTTTGACTACCACATCAAAACAGACGTTCCAACTCCGCGATGCCTGCTTTATCACATAAAACATCTTGCACACGTTTCCGCTGCTCCCACTGTCTACGAAGCCTTCTGACTGTGTACTTATAGACTCTCTCTTCTAAAACATCATTTAGAAAAGCAGTCATGATACCCAACCGCCAGATATCGTAGTCATGGTATGTAGCCGTGGAAAGTAGGATCTGGATGGACTTAAGCATAGGCCCCCGAAAAGGTTTCATCATCAGCCACAATTGGTCTATGATGCAAACCTTTAACAAGTCTAGCTTTGAAAGTCTCAACTTTTCCATGTACACCAAGTAATCTTCTCAAGATATACTTGCTCCTAATGGGAATTTAACCCTTCAGATAAAGCAACCAAAGTCCATACTTTGTTGGTGTATATGGATTCCATCTCAGATCGTTAAGCATCCAGCCATTCTTAAAGAGTCACACTCCTGATGGCCTGCTCGAAACTAGTTGGGTCATCATCTCATGATTCATTCCTCGCTCCCACTGTCATAGAGAAAACAAAGTATCTCTCAGGTGGGTGAGGAACCCTGCTAGATCGGCGGAGAGGCTGAGATTCGTTGGTTACTATTGAATCCTCCGGTTCTACCAAATCATCAGCTACAGTTTGTATAGCTGGAACTCCTTCCAGTTCTACCTCATGACCACTAATTTCTTTTCAAGAAATTCCCTTTCACAAAGGTAGCATGCTGAGAAACAAAACATTTTTGTTCCTTGGTTAGGTAGAAGATATTCCCTTACCAATGCTTGGGATATCCAACAAACTTCCACAGAACCGACCTTGCCTCGAGTTTGTCCGGATTTTTCTTTTAAACATAGGCTGGACAACCCCAAATCTTAACTAACTTGAGATATGGGCTCTTCCCTTTCCATATCTCATATGAAGTAGTAGGCAACTGATTTGATCGGAACCCTATTCAATAGGTATGCAACTTCATAAGTGCATAACTCCCTATAAAGAAACTGGAAACTCAGTAGTACTCATCATAGACTGCACCATATCAAATAGAGTGTGTATGCTCCGCCCTGATACACCGACGTGCTATGGTGTATACGGAGGAATAATGCTGAGAGAGAATCTGTCACGTCCCGAAAGTACGGAACATGACCGACACTTAAACTACGAAACGTCTCGAGGCGTTCGTAATCTAAGTAAGCCGAAATCCCAGAAATCCAAACCAAGAAAAGTAGTAGAGTGAAGGAAAACCAACTTAAAACAAGTAGTTTTAAAAGCATAAGCCGAATTATGCATTTTGTTTAAAAACATCAAGTATTTTCTGAAAATTTCGGCAGAGTCTCCTTTGCAAATACTGGCCCCCAAACGGGATACAACATGAATAGTATACGAAATCAATAAAAGGCATCCCCAAGCGGGAGCTAGCTCTTCGTCAATCGACGGTCACAACCACACAAGCAATATAATATACAACGCCAAGGGCGAGGATCAAAACTCAAAAGGAAACTCAAAACAACAAGAAATCCACAGAAATACAACGCGCGACTCTATGGTCGAAAGAATAAACATCACTGGTCTCTATCTCAAATAAGTACATGTTTGGTTGATGGAATTTACTAGATACAACTGAATAATAATATACAATGTATAATGATGGGTATGATACAAATAAACCCACCTACTAGCAAGTCACCCGAAAGAAGCAGTGCCAGCAAAGCCGTAATGAAACCTGTACGGCAAAACTTGCAAGAAACTGTGGCACAATGGGGGTGAGTTGCCAACTCGTGAGTAGAAAAACATCTACGAACAGAAACCGCATGAACAACGCAATCCTAGGTCAACGATCATAATATATCCTCAAATATATATAACATGCAGCCTAACCATGATTAGGGTAAAAATCTAACCCGAGTGTAATCTCATAGGCTCGTGTAAGTGCCTCAGGTAGCAATATATCATATGGATGATGTATGAATGCATGAAACAGAATGCATGTACTGAAGAAAACTGCTTTCATAAATTAGTGAGATTTCTGTATTTTTTTAAAATGAGGTATCATAATGAAATCAGCATAAAACAGTGCCTAGCATCGGCACAAAACGTAATCCCAATATCTCGATATCTCTGTATCACAGTCTCTGTACCTCAATATCTCGAAATCTCAATGTCTCAATCACAATATTTAGGGCGTCGTCAGTCCAGACCGGCCCCTACCATCTATCTCAAGACCACGACGGTATCCTCCGGATATCCGACGCGTCGGGAAAAATCACCGGTCGGTAGTGCTCTCCTGCCAGGCTCAACGTCAACAACACGATCCTCTTGCCCCGGGGTACCGCACCGGGCCCACCATGTACCCGAAACGGTTCCTCCACTCCTCGAATCGGGTCTCGAAATCCATCAGCAAACTCATGGTGGACGACTCATACATCATGGGAAAACCGCACATTTTATTTTAAAAGAGAGAAAAGGTTTATTTATGTTTTTTCGGTTTTCCTCCAAATCCAAGAAATCTCATGAAATCTGAATCCAAGTCATCAATAGCATGTAAACAGTGAATATAGGCATGAGAATCCATGAATGCGACACAACAGTGAATAATAACATGCATGAAGTAGTAGGCAATAACTACAATGTCTAACTAGCATATAAGGCAAGTACACTAATATCATGTCTAAACTATTAGCTAACAACCTATGTCAAATGAAATAGTATTTTCTAAAGTGTTCGTGATATGGCAATTACCGATGAAGATGTGTGTGAGCCGGCAAGTAAGTGTACGTGGTACATGCGTGCCAGCGGTAATGGTGCTGGTGTCCTAACAGCGTGATATTAATAATAGGATATGAATCATAATATAAGCATGCGATGCGGAGCGAACAACAATAATGAGCGGGAGCTAAATACTAAACAATGGTGCCCTTTGAAATAACACGAATTGTGGGGTTTTGAAAATAAGGGCTACGGTGGTTTTAATAAAGGATACTTCTTTTGAAATATCCGTAGATCCCTTGACCAGTCTTTTAAAATACCCACGATCCGTTAGTTTTGAAATAGGTAGGAGTCTAATCTAATCTAACAACTACACTAAACTATACGGCTGAACTAACAAGCTGAACTACAGGGAAGGAAACCGCCTATCATCTGAGTCGATACATATACATACCTGTATATGTATAGTCGGTGATCCCGCCTCAATAATATCATATCCGATACCATATCTATAATCAGACATCCCAAGTCAAGAGTGCGGATCAATCATCAATATATAGCTCATACGTAAATCCGTCGTACGGCACCCCAAATCGAGGTACGGGTCAATATCACATTCATCATACTATTCATCTGGTATCCCCTTTATCAAAGATCATAATCCGGGTACTGATCTATGTCTAGTACAATACTGATACCACCTACGTATGCATGTACGCATGTGAAACACTACGTCAAAGGACCCGTTACAACGTCATGTCGTATCTCAAATACGAACCCTGCCATATCACCGATCTCACGGCCTCAAATCAAATCTCATCGACTCATCTCAAATCCCAAGTACTATCCTCAAATCCAGTATATGAACACATAGTCCCATACCCATGTGAACATATAAATATATAATCCCATATACGCACATGTAAAAGAAAGGATGTATGCAAGTATGTTCGTGCGTGTGTGTATAGGTGCAACCCCTACTCTAGGGTTTCGCAACTACACTAAACCAATCACAGAACACCAAAAGTCCACCTTTATCATCAATAATCTCAGTTCAACATAAACTAAATATATGTGTGTATACGTATTCGTATACATCACCATGAACTGCGGGGGTGCTATACGCCATCCACCCGACTTCTCCCCGTAGATATAAATCTACTCACCTGGTCTTCGCTCGCCGGTGCCGACCTCGCCACGCGCTTGCTTGTCGTCTCGAAGTCCACATGGGTACCTACATATCATAACGCACCGTATCGCATTATAATCCGACTCATGACCAAAACGACACATGAATCCCACATAGGTCAAAACCTATGGTTGCTTTCACAAATCAACCCAAAAACCCTCGATGTCGGCTTACAAACGCCGATTGATCGAGAAAAACACCAAACATACCAATCATGGTTTCCAAACTCACTAACTGCATAAGAAATAGGGTTTAATTCGTCAAAACCATAAAATTAAACCAATCGTTTTGTTTTCCAAAAACCTAGTTAGCACAAATTCTCATTTCGGTTAAAAACTTGATGTTTTAACCAATCTACCAATTTTAATGATTCAAATGGCCAAAATGCTCATTAAATAACATAATTAGGTCATATAAATCACTTTCATAAATTAAACTCATCAATCTGTATAAATTTCAAATTCCTAGTTTGCAAAAATACCGATTTTAACTCTTTTTAAAGTAAAATTCACAATTTTACAATTAAGCATGGTTTTGCATGATCTAAACTATTAAACTATAACTTATAATGTTAATAATGTGATAAAAACCCTAACCATATTTTTAATCTCACATATAAATGTATTTCATAAAACCCTAGTTTGCACAAAAAGCTTAATTTGGACATTTTACAAGTAACGAATTGTAATTAGCAACTAGATTAGTTTTCAACAAGTCTTAAGATGCTAATCCACATCACATAACCATGCACAATTGATCACAACCCAATTCCAAAACAAAACCCTAACTTGAATTCCTTAATCATGCAATTGAACCCATTTAAAACCCAATTAACAGTTAATTAAGCTAAACACAAGCAATTAACAACAAATTAAGTAAAATGGTTAGAATTTACCCAAACAATTTGAAGATCCCACAAGCACACTTAGCCTCCCAAATTGAAATCTTGTTCCCTAGATCCATACTAGAATAGCCAATAAGAAATGGGTAGGGATTAGATTTTGATTTTTGTGGGTTTTTTGATGAATTTGTGAGGTTTTTAGCACAAGAATTGAAGAAGCAAAAATGGGGGCTGTTGCTAGAGGGAGGCTCGGCCAGATTAGGGAGGGGGAGGAGAGAGAGTGAGGTGGGGAAAGTGATTGGTTAAGTCAAAGACCCATATCACAAGTCAACCCATTCTCATTTCTTTATTGTTTTCATTTTCTTTTCTTTTCTTTAGCCTTTGAAGTGGGGACAAATTTTGGGGATGGGGAAGCTAGGCTCGGCCAGCACATAGGGAGGGGGGGTGAGAGGGTGTGGGTGAGTGTGGGTGAAGAAAGAAAATGATAAATATTATACCCCAATTTCTATTTACACTAATTTCACTAATTAAGCCTTTTTCTTCGATATTTTTCTAAACCGTTTTGGCAAACCATTTCATTTCAAAAACCACATGATAAAATTTTATTTAATGTGTTATGATGCAAAAAATTTGTTTCAACTCATTCCAATTTGTAATTTTCCCTAATTAAATGTATTGGTGACGGCTTAAAATAATAATAAAATAAATTTTTTTCAGAAAATTTGAAATTTCACCAGTGGCTCAATAAACACCAAATACTAGCAATTACAAAGATAGAATATGTATATTTAATTTTTATAATAAGATATTTGTATTTTGACTTTTTACAGAAAACCCCCTTATTTTACCGTTTTTTCGAAATTTCACCGAAACGATTTTCAAAACGTTACAGAATCTTATTCTTAGAATAGTCCAGGAATCCCGTGCTCAAGTATTCTCCTCCTTGATCACATAAAAGGACATAATACTTATACCTGTTTTGGTTCTCTACTTCTAACTTATATTCTGTGAATATCTCAAAAAGGTTCGGACTTGTGTTTCAACAGGAACATATGTCTGAATCTAGAGAGATCATCAGAGAATGTAATGAAGTACAAAGAACCGGTCTTGGCATGTGTAGATAGGGGACCTTCATACATCAACATGTATTATCCCAAGAGTTCACTAACTCTTTCTCTGTTTCCAATAAAGAGAGCTATGGTCATCTTATCTCTGTGACATGACCGACAAGTTTCACAAGATGTAAATTCAAACTAATTTAAATATGCATCTATATGTAACTTCAGCTAGTCGGGTCACATTGATATGACCTAGTCTACATATACCCCAAGAAGGATTCGTTCATTTCTGAACTCTTCCTCTTGTGTGTGTTCTGTATACTAAGAACTGTAGTTTGATTTAGAACGTCAATGCTTTTAGATAACGTGCCTGAACCGATCAACTCTTGATATAGGAAATGTTCAAAACATTATCCAACTATACAAAATTATATCCTTCTTTACTAATAAAGAGACTGATATGATGTTGTATATCAGGTTCGGTATCTAATAACATTCGTTCAGAATCAATGTATTCTGGTAATACAGGGTGATAGTGACCAACAGACTTGGCTGCAACACTTGCACCGTTTTCTGTCTCATGAAACTTATCACCCGTTCTCAGTTCTCTACCTATCTGTAGCCCATGTAACATATTACATATGCGGGATCCTGATCCGGTATCAAATGTAAGTGCACGGCGGCGCCCCGGCCGTCAATCCGACGCCGGAATGCGGAAACGAAAAACTTTTCAAACTAGAAAACCGGCACCACCGCGCACAAAAGTCCCAGATCGGGCCATTAAACTAGTCCTAGCTAACTAAAGAACGGGGTAGAGAGATATACCGAGCGATCCGTGTCCTTCGGTCTTCTCGTCATCGTCCCGATCTCCCGCGGAATCTCCGGTCTCCACCTCCTCCCCGGAAGGGCACCACGTCGCCGGCTTCTTTTACGGGCTCCCACCTCTGGACCGAGGCAACTCGGGCATGAAGTTGGCGAGTCGACGTGCCCGAGATTTGCTGTAGAATAAGTGTAGTGCTATGTCTCTCATGGGGTTTGAGGAAGTTGCCATAATGGTGGAAGAAAAGAGTGAACTTTTTGGAGGAGGAGCTATATCATTTTTGCAAAGCCAAATGAGAGGATTTTTCCACACAAAGAATTGGGACAGCACCTACACTATGTGGCCGGCCATGTATGAGGAAGAATGGGAGTGGAAAAATGCAAGGGGGTGAGCACTCATACATCAAGGAGAGAGAAAGTGTGATCATCAAAAACGAATCCTCACTCCATTATCATAACCCTCCATCATCATTAATCAAAGGTCAAGCCATGATGATCTAAAGAAGTCAAACAATAATTAAATCAAGAAGTCAATGGTGCTAGAATCATCATGGAGCAACAATATGCAAAGACAACCCTCCAAAATTCTTATTTGCACAAATGCAAATAAGCCCTCCTCCACCAATCTTCAGCCAATGAAAGATACAACGAAATATGGCCGAAACGGAAAATAAACTGGCAACTTCATAAAACTGATCCCGTAATAAATTACAGGAAAACCCCGCTACTGTATATACATACCCGCATTTGTATTCCGACCGAAATACAAAATGCAATGATGCAAAATCTACACTGTACTATACTAGGATCCGGCTTAAACAAAAGCCGCTAGTATTATCCGTCCGATCATGATCCGTGCAATACCGCACGTATCGGATCGAACCCTGCCATATCTCCATACGGCCTCTACAGTGTTTCGCCCGAAACTTGAGCAACTGTCTGTGGGGAACTCTAAAGACTCGTCAATACTATGGCTGTGGATTTAACCACTAGCACGTCAGAGGTATTAGCCATACGTGACGGGCTACCAGCTATTGACCAAAAGGGACATCGATGAGCGAACTCATCCTGACACCCTACTAAGCCTGTCAGTGACAATATCCGTACAGTCCGGTCCGTTCGTCTATGAGCATCGCATGGCGGGCCTAGGGGGTTGGTAAAAGTCAGACCCCCCAAAGCGGTACAAGTCGTGTCGGAGTGTAGCCCAGAACACCCTGAGATACTACTGGAATGCCTACCAGTAAATCTCCTGCCTCGGCCGAGGGCTTTGTGTAATGGCTCTCCTAGACACAGCGCGACCTCACCCCCAATACCGGGAGAGACGAACCCCTGAAGATCCGCTCACTGCCTCCATGTGGTTCGGGACTGTACCCAACTAAAACCTGTTTGCATGTCTCCTCTGAGCGTGGTAGGGTAGTAATCAAAGTACAGTGGGAACTCACATGAGACAAATGACGATCCTCAGGTCGATGAACTAACCTGTACACATGTCACCAGGGAACTGCTATCTGACGTCAGGTATAAGACCAACTAGCATGTTCCCGACGAGTCCTGTCCGGTGTACTCATAACCCAATGAGCACCTGTATACATCTTAGGTGATCCAAGTGACACCAGTGGCTTGTGAGACCGGCCACCGCCCCTCGTCTGGGTCTCGACTGTATACACTAGTCTACTCTGGAGTATCGATGCCCTATCTCGAAACTCCCACGACTAGGGACCTTTTAAGGATGTGCTTATAGACCACCAGCTCTCACGTATATGATCGCCCTCATACTGCTTGCAGTCAAGCAAGAATCCTAGGGGCTCTATCAACGTGTAATAGCGACCTTTCAGGTCACCTAAAGTAGTATACGATGATAAAGATAAACCAGATAGCATACTATCATTATGAGTAAGACTGTCCTACCGGAATAGGTCTTCCCTTAATCATTGCAATCACGTGCCTGTGATCCAATAATTGACTCTGAGGGCACTATCTCCAACAATCTCCCACTTGCACTCAAGGCTAATTATTGCGATGTTGTATACTCACAGCCCGTGTGATACCGAACACCCAACTCCTCTACTAGTCAGTCTCACAAAGCTCGTTTGCGAAACTATTGCGTTCGTGGAATAGCCTCAGTGAGTGGATCCGCTTTGATGTTTCTTTCTATGTCTCTCTATATCTCAAGTTCACGGAGAAAGCCATCTCCTGAAATGAGCAATACCTGTCTTAGAATGTGTCTGGATGTCTGATGGGACCTAGCTCATAAATGAACTCAAAATCCAAACTTCTTAGACTGTATCGTCAACTGAACTTAATCAGTATCCTGCGCCTTGCCTCCCTCAGTATCCTCCTGGACCACCTGTCCAAAATACCGCCCCTCGTCAGAGGGAAAACTATATCTCTGACAACCACTCTGTCATCCAGGTCACCTTGGAAGCCTGGAACGATAACCGTCACCTAAATGAGGCTGACTCTATCATATCCCTAGAACATCTACTTATGTTCTAAAACTGCTTCCGACTGTTTCTACAGGATTGTATCAATATCAATTTATTGCATCCACTGCAAAAACAACATCTGGTGTGGTACTTGACATCTCATGATTGACTCAATTGCCTGAGCAAGTAATCTGCCAATCATGCACATCCCTCTCCCCTTTAGTCAGTAAGACACCTTTAGAGAGGGTGACTCCATCACCTGCAGGTATACTACCGTGCCAGGAGTCGTCCATTCTAAATACTTTTAGAATGCTGTCTAAGTACCCTGATTGGAAAACTACCCAAATCTAGATCTATAGATCTAGTAACCAGAATGTTTGATATAATGTCCAAGTCCCTTTGGAGAGAAACTACCGTGTGACAACCAAAGTATAACCGATCGTAGTATAGGAGTTTCCTTTCCTACTCTGTGTATGTCATCCAAATACCAGGACATCACATCCTACTACCTTCTTAACATATCCATCCCCTATTCTGATGAAGTCAAACCCATGACTGTCACATCAAAAATAGATGATCTATCTCCGCTATATCTGCTTTAGTCTATAAAAAGACATATGCCACTTGTCCACTATGCTTCCGCTGCTCCCACTGACCACGACAACCCTCTGGCAGAGTCATATAGATGTACACTTCTAAAGCCAGTTTAGAACGATGCTATACTCATCCTCCTGCCGGGTCTCACAGTCTGGAACAACAGCAATGGCAAGTCTGGGTAAACAAGAACCTCCCTGTCACCGTCCTTAAGGCTACCGGAGTACCTCTTGGGTGCCTGAGGTTACCAACCGTATCTGCGGAGTGGCCAATGGAATGTCAAACAAGATTGAATCTTTAGGTTCTTATCAAATTTTCAGTAATCGTTTGCGGTTCTGGAATTACTTCCAGTTCTACCATACTCCCACTACTGTTTTCTGAAAAAATCCATTTTTGTTAAAACTGTGGCGAGTCTAGAACAATATCACTATTGATCTTCCAGATAGTAGAATGTCAACCCTCGTTATAGCCTGGGTCAACCCACAAACAGCTATTACTGAAACGTGCCTTGAGTTATCCGGAGTCTGGTTTTAAGCATAAGCCGGACAACTCCCCGTACCTTAACATTGTTAAGATATGAACTGTTCTATATCCAATATAGAAACAGAAGCACTAATTTAATTGAACCAGATTCAAATCATGCAGCTGCCTCCAGTGCATGTCAACTAAATGGAAAGAGGCCGATCAACGTTACTCAACTTAGGAATGCTTCCAATTATGAGTAACTCGAAAGAGAAGCAAGTTCTCTTAATCATTACTATCAACTGAATACCATACACAAGTATCTACATCTTTGATCACCTTGAAGAATCCTGATACTTGCAATACTTGGTCATTTACTATATTCATATACCTATAACTTCTCAAAACTTGGACCCTGTGTTCCTGTCTAAGAACTAGAGAAATCATAAGTAAACCGAATATAGTACGAGGACCAACCCCTCTGTCCTAATGGACACTGGAAAACATACAATACTCTGTATAGGTCCCCTGAGTCTGATAACTCAATCCCTGTGTGTCGTAGGTTGAAAACTGTACCTTTGGTTAAGAAGAATTACACCGCTGTTTAATGCTCCTTACCTAACTATCCACTGATATAGGTAAATGTCATAGACATAATTTCAAAAGGGTATATCTCACTCTATAAAAATAGACGTACAGATATATCAGTTTGAAATTGGTGCATAACAGCGGATATTCAAAACCAAATATTTGCCGTCCGGCAAACAACCCAGGTGACTTCCTTAAATATCACCGATTACAACGAATCCCGATATAATGAGGATGATCACCCAATTCCCAACAACTTACTCCCACTCATCATCTGTAAAACCATACAGATGTGAGAATCATACCTGGTAAATACATACCCTGGAGCAAGTGTCTAATTGGGAAATCAGTTTTCCATTAACAGTACACGGTGAAACTGAAACATTGAAATGTTTCGATGGGGTATCCCGGTATTCCTAGTAATGCCTCCTCCATTATCCAGATTCACAACTGTAACCGTATAATTTCTTTGCTACCTCTCCAAATCCCTTCATATGTCTTTAGTCATTACCTTCTATACACCTATTTAGGCCAAATGATTTTCTTCCTTCCCTACCGTTCGGCACCAGCCTATGATTTGGAAGAAGACTATCCAATAAGCATAATGGGTGTACTGTCCTAATCCTAGGAGCACTCGCAATGCGAGAGAAGGTGAAGATAAAAGACAACCGAATAAACCTTATTCCTATTTCTCCTGAACCAGAATCCATCCCCGAACTGGAACAAGTTCCTTTCGAGTTCGTATATAACCATACGATGGAGTATCCAATAAACTGTGGATCTTCGTAGTGATACGGAGTGTTCTGGAGAAATTCAAAGGTGAATTTAGGATTGGCGAAGAAATACTTGGTTTGATCGTGAATATCAGTCGCAATTTACTTTGCCCTCTTACTAATCCATTGATATGTCTTTACTTAATACCTTTTGTACACCATCGTTATGCTAATTGGTTTTCTTCATTCCCCACCGTTCGGCACCAGCCTAAGGTTTGGAAGAAGACTATCCAATTTGCGTAATAGGTGTACTATCTCCTAAACCAAGGAGTACTCGCAACCTGAGAGAAGGTAAAAGGAAAAGACAACTGAATAGTCCTATCCGTTTTCTCCAGAACCGGAAACCATCCTCGAATTCCTTCGAGTTCGTATCTAACCATACGATGGTTTTATCCAATGGAAGTGGACGTTCGTAGTAATACGGGGTGTCCTGGAGAAAAGGGTAAAAGTAGGAGTGGCAATGAGGTTTGCAACTCTGACAATCCAAAAGCCAGTGTTTTAGAAGGTTCGGTCAACTTGGTCACTGAGTCATAGTCTAGGGTCGGGTCATGGTCGCTGCCAAAGAGAGAGAGAAAAGAAACACTTAGCATGCACTCTAACCTAGATCAGAATGGTTACCAATTTATCTAATCTGGAAACCTCCCACTGTAACCTCAAATTCATCTCCAAACCCGAAAGAAGAATTAGTCGGGATCACCCGAGGAGTAAACCAACTCATCAGTGGGAATCGGGATCCAACTATCATCGCATGATAACGTGACGGAATCTGCTCACGTTATCACACTCCAGAAGGTATGCGCATATCTTGCAAGTTTCAGTTTCTTTAGAAACTCCCGATGTGGATTTTTGCCCCATGCTCTTATGTAACGTTTTGAAAATCGTTTCGGTGAAATTTCGAAAAAATCGGTAAAATAAGGGGGTTTTCTGTAAAAAGTCAAAAATACAAATATCTTATTATAAAAATTAAATATACATATTCTAGCTATGTAATTGCTATTATTTGGTGTTTATTGAACCGCTGGTGAAATTTCAAATTTTCTGAAAAAAAATATTATTTTATTATTATTTAAGCCGTCACTAATACATTTAATTAGGAAAAATTACAAATTGGAATGAGTTGAAACAAATTTTGTGCATCATAAAACATTAAATAAAATTTTATCATGTGGTTTTTGGAACGAAATTATTTGCCAAAACGGTTTAGAAATTATTGAAGAAAAAAGGCTTTTTTTTAGCGTAAATGGATGTTTGGGGTATTGTATTTATCATTTTTCTTCACCCCACACCCGTACCCACACTCACACACCCCCACTTACTCCTCCCCATGGTTGAATTCAGCAGCCCTCCCCAAAGTTTTCCCCCACTTCTTTTGGTAAAAGAAAAGAAAAGAATAGAATAAAGAGAGAAGGGTTGTGTGTTGACTTGGGGTATCTTTTCTTGACTTGGACTTTCTCACCAAAACTCACACCTCACTCTCTCTCTTCCCTTCATCTTGTGGCCGAGCAATCCCATGGGCTGCTGTTCAAAAAAATCCCCCACTTCATTCACCTCCAAAATCATCACAAAATTCACTAAATCCACACAAATTTCCATCAAAACTCAAATCCAACCTTGACCCATTATTTCTTTGCCCATGCTAGCTTGAATCCTTGGAGCAAGATGGCATTTTGGGGGCTATATTTTGGCAAGTGTGGATCTCATTTCAAACTAGTTTGAGGTATAACCCTTTTCCAAATGATACTTGTTCTAATCTAAGATTTTAATTAAGTGTTTAATTAAGTTTTGATTGCAAGCTTGGAATTCAAGAAAGGTTTTGAATTAATATTAGCATCTTGATCTATAGATTATGGTTTCAATGGGTAATCTAACATCTAAAGAATGCAAAATGTAATCTAGTTGTTAATTTGCATATTGTTGCTTGTAATTTGTAAAAAATTGGAATTTTATGCAAACTAGGTTTTTCAATTTAATTGCAAATGTTAGATTAAAAATCTAATTAGGTTATTCATGACATTATTAACATTATTAAGTGTAGTTTAATACTTTAGTTCGTGAAAATTCTAAGCTAGATTGTAGTTTGTGTATTTTGCTTTGAAATTGTTAAAAAGGGTATTTTTGGTAAACTAGAATATTAGGATTTTTGGAATTTAATGAGATTAAATTCCGGAAATTGTTTATACGACTTATTTAAGATATTTAATAAATATATTGGCCGCTACATTCATTTAAATATCGTGTTTTGTACAAAAACGGCGAATTGTGCTTGCTAGATTTTCGGAAAAATGACGTTTTAAGTGAAATTGGCGTTTTTGTGAGTTTTAACCTAGTTTATATTAAAATTAGTGTTCGTGAATGTGCAAATGAGTGTGATTGGATTTCCTCGATGGTTTGACGTTCGTACATCGACATCGAGGGTTGGTTTGACTATTCCTGCATGCGTGGGCGATAGGTTTGGACCTATGCGTGATACGCGTGCCGATTTGATTTTCGTATGCCGTTTCGATTTCGAATTTAGTTTTAATGCGATATGGTACGTTATGATATGTAGGTACCCCCATGTGGACTTCGAGACGACAAGCAAGCGCGTGGCGACGTCGGCACCGGCTAGCGAGGACCAGGTGAGTAGATTTATATCTACGGGGAGAAGTCGGGTGGATGGCGTATAGCACCCCCGCAATTCGTGGTGATGTATACGAATACGTATACACACATATATATATTGTTTATATATTGTTTGAGTATATTGATGATAATATGGATATTTGGTGTTCTTGGATGATTTAGTGTCGTGAAACCCTAGAGTAGTGGTCGCACTACACATGCACACACCAACCCATACTTGCATACTTTCTTCCTTCTTTTGTACTTTACGGAAAATATAGTTATGTGTTCACATGGGTATGGGACTATGTGTTCACATACGGATTTGAGGATGATATTTGGGTTTGAGATGAGTCGATGGGATTTGTATTGAAGTTGTGAATTCGGTGACCTAGCAGGGTTCGTATTTGAGATACGACATGACGTTGTAGCGGATCCTTGACGTAGTGTTTCACACACGTCCATGCATACTTAGGCGATATCAGTATTGTGCAAGACATAGGTCAGTACCCTAGACTATTATCTTGGATAAAGAGGATACTAGGTGAATAGTAGGATGAATGTGATATTGACCCGTACCCAGATTGGGATGCCGTACGACGGATTTACGTACGAGCTATATTGATGATTGATCCGCACTCTTGACTTGGAATGCCTGATTATAGATATGGTATCGGATATGATATTATTGAGGCGGGATCACCGACTATACATATACAGGTATGTATATGTATCGACTCAGATGATAGGCGGTTTCCTTACCTGTAGTTCAGCTTGTTAGTTTAGCCGTATAGTTTAGTGTAGTTGTTAGATTAGATTAGACTTCTTACCTATTTCAAAAACTAACGAATCGTGAGCATTTTTAAAGACAGCTCAAGGGAATCTACGGATATTTCAAAAACGACGTATCTTTTCATAAAAACACCGTAGCCCCTATTTTCAAAACCCCATGATTCGTGTTATTTCAAAAGGCACCATTCGTAGGACTTATATTAGATTATTGCAGATTAGTTATCGTTGTGTCTAGTATTCAGCTCCCGCACATTATTGCTGTTCGCTCTGCCTCGCATATTTATTTAGCTGCATATTCCATTATTGATATCATGCTGTTAGGACACCAGCACCATTACCGATGATGCGTATGTACCACGTACACCTACTTGCCGGCTCACACACATCTTCATCGGTAATTGCCATGTCACGTACACTTTAGAGAATATAATTGCTTGACTTAGATTGTTAGCTGGTAGTTTTGACATGTTATTAGTGTACTTCCTTTATATGCCATATTAGACATTGTAGTTATTACCTACCACTTCATGCATACTGTTATTCAGTTGTTCATGCCTAGTTCATTATCATTGATATATGCACTTGTGATGATTTCTTGAGATTTATGATATTTCTGGATTTCGGGGAAAGCCGCAAAATTTACAACTTATGATCTTTTAAAATATAAAATGTTGCGGTTTTCTAGTGATGTAAAGTGTCGTCCACCCTGAGTTTGCTGTGGTTTTGGAGATCCGTGTCGAGGAGTGGAGGAACCGTCACGGGTACATGGTGGGCCCGGTATGGTACCCCGGGGCAAGATGAATGTGGTGTTGACGTTGAGCCTGGCTGGGGAGCACTACCTACCGGTGATATTACCCGACGCGTCGGATATCCGGAGGATACCGTCGTGGTCTTGAGATGGATGGTAGGGGCCGGTCCGGACTGACGGCGCCCTAGATATTGAGATTGAGACATTGATATTTCGAGACAGTGAGATTTATGGTTTGTGTCGATGCTAGACACGGTTGATACTGATTTCATTTATGATACCTCACTTTAAAAGTATAGAAATCTCACTAATTTATGAAAACAGTTCTTCATTTATATGTATTCTGTTTTCATGCATTCATACCTCACTCATATGATATATTGCTACCTGAGGCACTGACACGGGCACATGTGTTTACACTCGGGTTAGATATTTACCCTAGCCTTGTTATAGGCTACGTGTTATTCATATATTTGAGGATATATTATGATCATTGACCTAGGTTGCGTTATTTATGCGATTTCTGTGCGTAGATATTTTTCTATTCACGAGTTGGCAACTCACCCCCGTTGTGCCCCAGTTTCTTGCAGGTTTGCCGTACAGGTTTCATTACGGCTTTGCGGGCTCAGTTTCATTCGGGTGATTTGCTAGTAGGTGGGTTTTTCTTGTATCGTACCCATCATATTACCTTGTATAACATTATTCCGTTGTATCTAGTAAATTCCATCAACCAAACATGTATTTTTGAGATAGAGACCAGTGTTGTTTATTCTTTCGACCTTAGAGTCGCTCGTTATATTTCTGGTGGTTTTGAGTTTCCTTTTGAGTTTTGATCCTCGCCGTTGGCGTTGTATATTTTATTGCTTGTGTGGTTGTGACCGTCAATTGACGAAGAGCTAGCTCCCGCTTGGGGATGCCTTTTTCTTGATTTCGTATACTATTCATGTTGTATCCCGTTTGGGGGCCAGTATTTACAAAGGAGACTCTGCCGAAATTTTCAGTAAATTTTTGATGTTTTAAAAACCGCATAATTCGGCTTATGCTATTGAAATTACTTGCCTTAAGTTGGTTTTTCCTGCACTCTACTACTTTTCTTGGTTTGGATTTCTGGGTTTTCGGTTTACTTAGATTACGTACGCCTCGAGACGTTCGTAGTTTAAGTGCCGGTCATGTTCCGTACTTTCGGGTCGTGACAAAGTTGGTATCAGAGCGTTAGGTTTTAACCTTCGGAGCGTAGGATGACCCTTGGTTGATGGAATATGTGACTAAAGTAGAGTGACGTACCGTTGATATGTTCCGCGGCATATTTACGACACGCCACTCCACTTATGAAGTCTTAGGATGTACATTTCCTTGTTCAGTATTATATTCCTTCCTGATCTAGCCTCATCGGTACCAGTTTGGTTTTGCTGCTACGGTTACGGCAGGGAGAGCTACGTCTAGAGTTGCGGTCAGCATGAGCTCGTTACGAACGAGGACTGACCATGGCGTGATTCCGGCGACACACGATTGCATAGATGTGTCTTTTTACTGTATTTCCGCACCACGAGCGTTTGGTGGATCGCCTTTATGAGATTTCTCGGACGTGCCGATCAGTATCAGAGGATTGAGCCAATGATAGAGGCCAGCCAGATCTTGATGACGGTTGGTGTGTTGCTTATTCATGACGATCGAGGCACGGTTCAGCATCCAGACGAGTGAGCCAGTTATTGCTGCGAATGATGAGATATTGCCCCAGATGCTGGAATTCGTGCAGGACGAGTTGTACTAAGAGATGATAGAAGGTCGCTAGTCATCGAGGATGAATGACTAGGACATGTGGATCGTTCACCTACCCCGATGCGAGGTCATCAGATAGATTGATTCCAGCTAGAGACGACTTCGCGCGGAGACGTTGGGAGTCGACAGAGACGATCGAATGTCAGAAACCTATTATTCCAAGTTTAAAGTAGTCGGAAAGACATGCAGGCAATTCTATGGTCCCTCTAGAAGAATGAAACCCTAACTCGACTTAATGACCGTGTGAAAGCCTTTGAACCTTCGGGTTTGCGGCAGTTCTGCGGCGCCATTAGTGAGGCTTGGGTTTGCCCTTCTACGGCTGGACCACCGATGCTGTGGTATGTACTCGACACTATTAAACTGTGCACAAGATGTTGATCTCTTATGGGATTATGAGGTTTTGACGACTCGATCGGATGGCTCGACTTAATTCAGATGCTAGGTGGTGAGATGCATTTCTTGGGAGACTCCAGATATGAGGATAGCCGTTGGAGCTTAGTCCATGCAGCCGCGACGAGATGAGTCCAAAGCAGACGACATTAGAGAAAAGTGGAGTAAGAGGTTCGCACCAGATCTAGATGAGATGACGTTCCACTCCACCGACATCAGAGATGCGATACGCATGCCGAGGCAGAGTACTGGATATACCTTCCAGAAGAGGTCGCGATGGGTATGCAGCCATTCCGGAGCAAGATGCAGATATAGGAAAGGACGATGACTTCCGGACAATTGGCAGAGATGAGACATGGAAGAGACCGTGAGCAGGATTTCTTCCAGGACACTGCTGCAATGATACTTGCACCCAGGGTCAGATGTGTCACGTACATTCAGAGAGCCAGAGGCCGACGCCAGTGATATGCTGTCTTATGAGTGGTCGCGATGATTGACCAAGAGATGACCAGAGAAGTGCCAGAACGGAATCGTCCCCGTTAGCACACCTGACAGGGCCGATGAGCCGATGGACCGAAAGATTGGTAATTCACAGTGAAGACCTTGACCCAGGAGTGGTCATGGTTACGCACACCAGCAGGCCAGAGTTCATGATCATCGACGAGACGTCCCATTAGTGACCGCGACAGTTGGCCCGAGATTCTTAGAGGATGCACTTGAGCGATACTATTCCGCCATTATTGATTTCGATGTTTTGGGTGATTTATTCGTATGATTTGATTTTGATGATTGAGGATTTACGATCTTTGGACAGTGTTGCACTTGATATCGTTTTCGTGCTTTAGTTTCACATGTTTGTGATTTTACGGTTTTAAACAGTTGAGTTGATTTTGTGCGTATGCACGCACGCGATTTCGTTCCTGCACTCTGTATAGTTTATATATGCTTGCAGTGCAGTGATACGCCTTTTGTGCACTTAGATGCACTGGACTTCGATTTCGATTGTGATACTCGATATTTGTTTTGTGCACCTTGTGCACCTGATTGATTTTGCGCACGTTCGGCGCTTGATATTGGATTTCATGATTTCGTACACGATGGATGCACCTGATTTGGATTTTCGCGCATGTTGGGCGCATGTTTTGAAGGGTGATTTTGGTGCACACCAGAGGCACTAAATTGAGAATTTTTCGTGCATGACAGATGCACCTGATTTTGCGGTCAGGCACACATGTTGCCTACGACAGATATTTCGTGCACACCCGATGCACTTAGATGTTGTTTCTGTGCGCATGTATGGGACATTCATGGATTTTGATTTCCGTGCGCACCAGACGCACGTAGTATTCATGTGCATATTTTGGGATTGATTTCTTGTAGAGTAGTACGTTTTTATGATATTGCTATGTGTTTTCGTACTGAGCAGGACTAGTCAGAGGACAGTACCTGAATATATTTTGCATGCATTGATAGTTATTGAAGGGATTTCCAAAAAGCGAGCTATAGCCTCAGTATTTACCTGCGTGTCTGATATGACACGAAATGTTTAAAACAAGGAGACCCTTCTAAATTATTTCCAAAACGGCGGAACGTACATTTCAAACAAAGGTATATATGTATATAGTTATTTTCTTATGGTAGACGTCCGCCACTGTGCAGTGTTATACGCGTTGCACAGCGACTTAAAGAGATTTGGCATGCATTTCCTTCAGATACTTACAGATATAGATTCGATATTTACATTTATAGTTTCGAGTTATATCATATTGGTTTTGATTTGGATTTGGCATTGATGTCTTCTCCACGACTCCGATGATCGCGGGATGCTTGACGGAGTTTTGATTTGAGATTATATACTCATTTTTCAAGCGCATGCGATGCGCTACGATTTGTTTTATGTATTTACAATTTCGGAGCCCCGACGACTTGATGATTTTTCTTAGATGTTTTAGTAATTTGGGGAGTTTGAATTTAAATTCGGGGACCGAATTTCTTTAAGGGGGAAGATTGTAACGTTTTGAAAATCGTTTCGGTGAAATTTCGAAAAAATCGGTAAAATAAGGGGGTTTTCTGTAAAAAGTCAAAAATACAAATATCTTATTATAAAAATTAAATATACATATTCTAGCTATGTAATTGCTATTATTTGGTGTTTATTGAGCCGCTGGTGAAATTTCAAATTTTCTGAAAAAAATATTATTTTATTATTATTTAAGCCGTCACTAATACATTTAATTAGGAAAAATTACAAATTGGAATGAGTTGAAACAAATTTTGTGCATCATAAAACATTAAATAAAATTTTATCATGTGGTTTTTGGAACGAAATTATTTGCCAAAAGGGTTTAGAAATTATTGAAGAAAAAAGGCTTTTTTTAGCGTAAATGGATGTTTGGGGTATTGTATTTATCATTTTTCTTCACCCCACACCCGTAACCACACCCACACACCCCCACTTACTCCTCCTCATGGTTGAACTCAGCAGCCCTCCCCAAAGTTTTCCCCCACTTCTTTTGGTAAAAGAAAAGAAAAGAAAAGAATAGAATAAAGAGAGAAGGGTTGTGTGTTGACTTGGGGTATCTTTTCTTGACTTGGAATTTCTCACCAAAACTCACACCTCACTCTCTCTCTTCCCTTCATCTTGTGGCCGTGCAATCCCATGGGCTGCTGTCCAAAAAAATCCCCCACTTCATTCACCTCCAAAATCATCACAAAATTCACTAAATCCACACAAATTTCCATCAAAACTCAAATCCAACCTTGACCCATTATTTCTTTGCCCATGCTAGCTTGAATCCTTGGAGCAAGATGGCATTTTGGGGGCTATATTTTGGCAACTGTGGATCTCATTTCAAACTAGTTTGAGGTATAACCCTTTTCCAAATGATACTTGTTCTCATCTAAGATTTTAATTAAGTTTTGATTGCAAGCTTGGAATTCAAGAAAGGTTTTGAATTAATATTAGCATCTTGATCTATAGATTATGGTTTCAATGGGTAATCTAACATCTAAAGAATGCAAAATGTAATCTAGTTGTTAATTTGCATATTGTTGCTTGTAATTTGTAAAAAATTGGAATTTTATGCAAACTAGGTTTTTCAATTTAATTGCAAATGTTAGATTAAAAATCTAATTAGGTTATTCATGACATTATTAACATTATTAAGTGTAGTTTAATACTTTAGTTCGTGAAAATTCTAAGCTAGATTGTAGTTTGTGTATTTTGCTTTGAAATTGTTAAAAAGGGTATTTTTGGTAAACTAGAATATTAGGATTTTTGGAATTTAATGAGATTAAATTCCGGAAATTGTTTATACGACTTATTTAAGATATTTAATAAATATATTGGCCGCTACATTCATTTAAATATCGTGTTTTGTACAAAAACGGCGAATTGTGCTTGCTAGATTTTCGGAAAAATGACTTTTTAAGTGAAATTGGCGTTTTTGTGAGTTTTAACCTAGTTTATATTAAAATTAGTGTTCGTGAATGTGCAAATGAGTGTGATTGGATTTTCTCGATGGTTTGACGTTCGTACATCGACATCGAGAGTTGGTTTGACTATTCCTGCATGCGTGGGCGATAGGTTTGGACCTATGCGTGATACGCGTGCCGATTTGATTTTCGTATGCTGTTTCGATTTCGAATTTAGTTTTAATGCGATATGGTACGTTATGATATGTTGGTACCCCCATGTGGACTTCGAGACGACAAGCAAGCGCGTGGCGACGTCGGCACCGGCTAGCGAGGACCAGGTGAGTAGATTTATATCTACGGGGAGAAGTCGGATGGATGGCGTATAGCACCCCCGCAATTCGTGGTGATGTATACGAATACGTATACACACATATATATATTGTTTATATATTGTTTGAGTATATTGATGATAATATGGATATTTGGTGTTCTTGGATGATTTAGTGTCGTGAAACCCTAGAGTAGTGGTCGCACTAAACATGCACACACCAACCCATACTTGCATACTTTCTTCCTTCTTTTGTGCTTTACGGAAAATATAGTTATGTGTTCACATGGGTATGGGACTATGTGTTCACATACGGATTTGAGGATGATATTTGGGTTTGAGATGAGTCGATGGGATTTGTATTGAAGTTGTGAATTCGGTGACCTTGCAGGGTTCGTATTTGAGATACGACATGACGTTGTAGCGGATCCTTGACGTAGTGTTTCACACACGTCCATGCATACTTAGGCGATATCAGTATTGTGCAAGACATAGGTCAGTACCCTAGACTATGATCTTGGATAAAGAGGATACTAGGTGAATAGTAGAATGAATGTGATATTGACCCGTACCCAGATTGGGATGCCGTACGACGGATTTACGTACGAGCTATATTGATGATTGATCCGCACTCTTGACTTGGAATGCCTGATTATAGATATGGTATCGGATATGATATTATTGAGGCGGGATCACCGACTATACATATACAGGTATGTATATGTATCGACTCAGATGATAGGCGGTTTCCTTACCTGTAGTTCAGCTTGTTAGTTCAGCCGTATAGTTTAGTGTAGTTGTTAGATTAGATTAGACTTCTTACCTATTTCAAAAACTAACGAATCGTGGGCATTTTTAAAGACAGCTCAAGGGAATCTACGGATATTTCAAAAACGACGTATCTTTTCATAAAAACACCGTAGCCCCTATTTTCAAAACCCCATGATTCGTGTTATTTCAAAAGGCACCATTCGTAGGACTTATATTAGATTATTGCAGATTAGTTATCGTTGTGTCTAGTATTCAGCTCCCGCACATTATTGCTGTTCGCTCTGCCTCGCATATTTATTTTGCTGCATATTCCATTATTGATATCATGCTGTTAGGACACCAGCACCATTACCGATGATGCGTATGTATCACGTACACCTACTTGCCGGCTCACACACATCTTTATCGGTAATTGCCATGTCACGTACACTTTAGAGAATATAATTGCTTGACTTAGATTGTTAGCTGGTAGTTTTGACATGTTATTAGTGTACTTCCCTTATATGCCATATTAGACATTGTAGTTATTACCTACCACTTCATGCATACTGTTATTCAGTTGTTCATGCCTAGTTCATTATCATTGACATATGCACTTGTGATGATTTCTTGAGATTTATGATATTTCTGGATTTCGGGAAAAGCAGCAAAATTTACAACTTATGATCTTTTAAAATATAAAACGTTGCGCTTTTCTAGTGATGTAAAGTGTCATCCACCATGAGTTTGCTGTGGTTTTGGAGATCCATGTCGAGGAGTGGAGGAACCGTCACGGGTACATGGTGGGCCCGGTATGGTACCCCGGGGCAAGATGAATGTGGTGTTGACGTTGAGCCTGGCTGGGGAGCACTATCTACCGGTGATATTACCCGACGCGTCGGATATCCGGAGGATACCGTCGTGGTCTTGAGATGGATGGTAGGGGCCGGTCCGGACTGACGGCGCCCTAGATATTGAGATTGAGACATTGATATTTCGAGACAGTGAGATTTATGTTTTGTGTCGATGCTAGACACGGTTGATACTGATTTCATTTATGATACCTCACTTTAAAAGTATAGAAATCTCACTAATTTATGAAAACAGTTTCTTCATTTACATGTATTCTGTTTTCATGCATTCATACCTCACTCATATGATATATTGCTACCTGAGGCACTGACACGGGCACATGTGTTTACACTCGGGTTAGATATTTACCCTAGCCTTGTTATAGGCTACGTGTTATTCATATATTTGAGGATATATTATGATCATTGACCTAGGTTGCGTTATTTATGCGATTTCTGTGCGTAGATATTTTTCTATTCACGAGTTGGCAACTCACCTCCGTTGTGCCCCAGTTTCTTGCAGGTTTGCCGTACAGGTTTCATTACGGCTTTGCGGGCTCAGTTTCATTCGGGTGACTTGCTAGTAGGTGGGTTTTTCTTGTATCGTACCCATCAAATTACCATGTATAACATTATTCCGTTGTATTTAGTAAATTCCATCAACCAAACATGTATTTTTGAGATAGAGACCAGTGTTGTTTATTCTTTCGACCTTAGAGTCGCTCGTTATATTTCTGGTGGTTTTGAGTTTCCTTTTGAGTTTTGATCCTCGCCGTTGGCGTTGTATATTTTATTGCTTGTGTGGTTGTGACCGTCGATTGACGAAGAGCTAGCTCCCGCTTGGGGATGCCTTTTTCTTGATTTCGTATACTATTCATGTTGTATCCCGTTTGGGGGCCAGTATTTACAAAGGAGACTCTACCGAAATTTTCAGTAAATTTTTGATGTTTTAAAAACCGCATAATTCGGCTTATGCTATTGAAATTACTTGCCTTAAGTTGGTTTTTCCTGCACTCTACTACTTTTCTTGGTTTGGATTTCTGGGTTTTCGGTTTACTTAGATTACGTACGCCTCGAGACGTTCGTAGTTTAAGTGCCGGTCATGTTCCGTACTTTCGGGTCGTGACAAAGTTGGTATCAGAGCGTTAGGTTTTAACCTTCGGAGCGTAGGATGACCCTTGGTTGATGGAATAGGTGACTAAAGTAGAGTGACGTACCGTTGATATGTTCCGCGGCATATTTACGACACGCCACTCCACTTATGAAGCCTTAGGATGTACATTTCCTTGTTCAGTATTATATTCCTTCCTGATCTAGCCTCATCGGTACCAGTTTGGTTTTGCTGCTACGGTTACGGCAGGGAGAGCTACGTCTAGAGTTGCGGTCAACATGAGCTCGTTACGAACGAGGACTGACCATGGCGTGATTCCGGCGACACACGATTGCATAGATGTGTCTTTTTACTGTGTTTCCGCGCCACGAGCGTTTGGTGGATCGCTTTTATGAGATTTCTCGGACGTGCCGATCAGTATCAGAGGATTGAGCCAATGATAGAGGCCAGCCAGATCTTGATGACCGTTGGTGTGTTGCTTATTCATGACGATCGAGGCACGGTTCAGCATGCAGACGAGCGAGCCAGTTATTGCTGCGAACGACGAGATATTGCCCCAGATGCTGGAATTCGTGCAGGACGAGTTGTACTAAGAGATGATAGAAGGTCGCTAGTCATCGAGGATGAATGACTAGGACATGTGGATCGTTCGCCTACCCCGATGCGAGGTCATCAGATAGATTGATTCCAGCTAGAGAAGACTTCGCGCGGAGACGTTGGGAGTCGACAGAGACGATCGAATGTCTGAAACCTATTATTCCAAGTTTAACGTAGTCGGAAAGACATGCAGGCAATTCTATGGTCCCTCTAGAAGAATGAAACCCTAACTCGACTTAATGACCGTGTGAAAGCCTTTGAACCTTCGGGTTTGCGGCAGTTCTGCGGCGCCATTAGTGAGGCTTGGGTTTGCCCTTCTACGGCTGGACCACCGATGCTGTGGTATGTACTCGATACTATTAAACTGTGCACAAGATGTTGATCTCTTGTGGGATTATGAGGTTTTGACGACTCAATCGGATGGCTCGACTTAATTCAGATGCTAGGTGGTGAGATGCATTTCTTGGGAGACTCCAGATATGATGATAGCCGTTGGAGCTTAGTCCATGCAGCCGCGACGAGACGAGTCCAAAGCAGACGACATTAGAGAAAAGTGGAGTAAGAGGTTCGCACCAGATCTAGATGAGATGACGTTCCACTCCGCCGACATCAGAGATGCGATACGCATGCCGAGGCAGAGTACTGGATATACCTTCCAGAAGAGGTCGCGATGGGTATGCAGCCATTCCGGAGCAAGATGCAGATATAGGAAAGGACGATGGCTTCCGGACAGTTGGCAGAGATGAGACATGGAAGAGACCGTGAGCAGGATTTCTTCCAGGACACTGCTGCAATGATACTTGCACCCAGGGTCAGATGTGTCACGTACATTCAGAGAGCCAGAGGCCGACGCCAGTGATATGCTGTCTTACGAGTGGTCGCGATGATTGACCAAGAGATGACCAGAGAAGTGCCAGAACGGAATCGTCCCCGTTAGCACACCTGACAGGGCCGATGAGCCGATGGACCGAAAGATTGGTAATTCACAGTGAAGACCTTGACCCAGGAGTGGTCATGGTTACGCACACCAGCAGGCCAGAGTTCATGATCTTCGACGAGACGTCCCATTAGTGACCGCGACAGTTGGCCCGAGATTCTTAGAGGATGCACTTGAGCGATACTATTCCGCTATTATTGATTTCGATGTTTTGGGTGATTTATTCGTATGATTTGATTTTGATGATTGAGGATTTACGATCTTTGCACAGTGTTGCACTTGATATCGTTTTCGTTCTTTAGTTTCACATGTTTGTGATTTTACGGTTTTAAACAGTTGAGTTGATTTTGTGCGTATGCACGCACGCGATTTCGTTCCTGCACTCTGTATAGTTTATATATGCTTGCAGTGCAGTGATACGCCTTTTGTGCACTTAGATGCACTGGACTTCGATTTCGATTGTGATACTCGATATTTGTTTTGTGCACCTGATTGATTTTGCGCACGTTCGGCGCTTGATATTGGATTTCATGATTTCGTGCACGATGGATGCACCTGATTTGGATTTTCACGCATGTTGGGCGCATGTTTTGAAGGGTGATTTTGGTGCACACCAGAGGCACTAAATTGAGAATTTTTCGTGCATGACAGATGCACCTGATTTTGCGGTCAGGCACACATGTTGCCTACGACAGATATTTCGTGCACACCCGATGCACTTAGATGTTGTTTCTGTGCGCATGTATGGCACATTCATGGATTTTGATTTCCGTGCGCACCAGACGCACGTAGTATTCATGTGCATATTTTGGGATTGATTTCTTATAGAGTAGTACGTTTTTATGATATTGCTATGTGTTTTCGTACTGAGCAGGACTAGTCAGAGGACAGTACCTGAATATATTTTGCATGCATTGATAGTTATTGAAGGGATTCCCAAAAAGCGAGCTATAGCCTCAGTATTTACCTACGTGTCTGATATGACACGAAATGTTTAAAACAAGGAGACCCTTCTAAATTGTTTCCAAAACGGCGGAACGTACATTTCAAACAAAGGTATATATGTATATAGTTATTTTCTTATGGTAGACGTCCGCCACTGTGCAGTGTTATACGCGTTGCACAGCGACTTAAAGAGATTTGGCATGCATTTCCTTCAGATACTTACAGATATAGATTCGATATTTACATTTATAGTTTCGAGTTATATCATATTGGTTTTGATTTGGATTTGGCATTGATGTCTTCTCCACGACTCCGATGATCGCGGGATGCTCGACGGAGTTTTGATTTGAGATTATATACTCATTTTTCAAGCGTATGCGCTGCGCTACGATTTGTTTTATGTATTTACAATTTCGGAGCCCCGACGACTTGATGGTTTTTCTTAGATGTTTTAGTAATTTGGGGAGTTTGAATTTAAATTCGGGGACCGAATTTCTTTAAGGGAGGAAGATTGTAACGTTTTGAAAATCGTTTCGGTGAAATTTCGAAAAAATCGGTAAAATAAGGGGGTTTTCTGTAAAAAGTCAAAAATACAAATATCTTATTATAAAAATTAAATATACATATTCTAGCTATTTAATTGCTATTATTTGGTGTTTATTGAGCCGCTGGAGAAATTTCAAATTTTCTGAAAAAAAATATTATTTTATTATTATTTAAGCCGTCACTAATACATTTAATTAGGAAAAATTACAAATTGGAATGAGTTGAAACAAATTTTGTGCATCATAAAACATTAAATAAAATTTTATCATGTGGTTTTTGGAACGAAATTATTTGCCAAAACGGTTTAGAAATTATTGAAGAAAAAATGCTTTTTTTTAGCGTAAATGGATGTTTGGGGTATTGTATTTATCATTTTTCTTCACCCCACACCCGTACCCACACCCACACACCCCCACTTACTCCTCCCCATGGTTGAATTCAGCAGCCCTCCCCAAAGTTTCCCCCCACTTCTTTTGGTAAAAGAAAAGAAAAGAATAGAATAAAGAGAGAAGGGTTGTGTGTTGACTTGGGGTATCTTTTCTTGACTTGGACTTTCTCACCAAAACTCACACCTCACTCTCTCTCTTCCCTTCATCTTGTGGCCGAGCAATCCCATGGGCTGCTGTCCAAAAAAATCCCCCACTTCATTCACCTCCAAAATCATCACAAAATTCACTAAATCCACACAAATTTCCATCAAAACTCAAATCCAACCTTGACCCATTATTTCTTTGCCCATGCTAGCTTGAATCCTTGGAGCAAGATGGCATTTTGGGGGCTATATTTTGGCAAGTGTGGATCTCATTTCAAACTAGTTTGAGGTATAACCCTTTTCCAAATGATACTTGTTCTAATCTAAGATTTTAATTAAGTGTTTAATTAAGTTTTGATTGCAAGCTTGGAATTCAAGAAAGGTTTTGAATTAATATTAGCATCTTGATCTATAGATTATGGTTTCAATGGGTAATCTAACATCTAAAGAATGCAAAATGTAATCTAGTTGTTAATTTGCATATTGTTGCTTGTAATTTGTAAAAAATTGGAATTTTATGCAAACTAGGTTTTTCAATTTAATTGCAAATGTTAGATTAAAAATCTAATTAGGTTATTCATGACATTATTAACATTATTAAGTGTAGTTTAATACTTTAGTTCGTGAAAATTCTAAGCTAGATTGTAGTTTGTGTATTTTGCTTTGAAATTGTTAAAAAGGGTATTTTTGGTAAACTAGAATATTAGGATTTTTGGAATTTAATGAGATTAAATTCCGGAAATTGTTTATACGACTTATTTAAGATATTTAATAAATATATTGGCCGCTACATTCATTTAAATATCGTGTTTTGTACAAAAACGGCGAATTGTGCTTGCTAGATTTTCGGAAAAATGACGTTTTAAGTGAAATTGGCGTTTTTGTGAGTTTTAACCTAGTTTATATTAAAATTAGTGTTCGTGAATGTGCAAACGAGTGTGATTGGATTTTCTCGATGGTTTGACGTTCGTACATCGACATCGAGGGTTGGTTTGACTATTCCTGCATGCGTGGGCGATATGTTTGGACCTATGCGTGATACGCGTGCCGATTTGATTTTCGTATGCCGTTTCGATTTCGAATTTAGTTTTAATGCGATATGGTACGTTATGATATGTAGGTACCCCCATGTGGACTTCGAGACGACAAGCAAGCGCGTGGCGACGTCGGCACCGGCTAGCGAGGACCAGGTGAGTAGATTTATATCTACGGGGAGAAATCGGGTGGATGGCGTATAGCACACCCGCAATTCATGGTGATGTATACGAATACGTATACACACATATATATATTGTTTATATATTGTTTGAGTATATTGATGATAATATGGATATTTGGTGTTCTTGGATGATTTAGTGTCATGAAACCCTAGAGTAGTGGTCGCACTACACATGCACACACCAACCCATACTTGCATACTTTCTTCCTTCTTTTGTGCTTTACGGAAAATATAGTTATGTGTTCACATGGGTATGGGACTATGTGTTCACATACGGATTTGAGGATGATATTTTGGTTTGAGATGAGTCGATGGGATTTGTATTGAAGTTGTGAATTCGGTGACCTAGCAGGGTTCGTATTTGAGATACGACATGACGTTGTAGCGGATCCTTGACGTAGTGTTTCGCACACGTCCATGCATACTTAGGCGATATCAGTATTGTGCAAGACATAGGTCAGTACCCTAGACTATGATCTTGGATAAAGAGGATACTAGGTGAATAGTAGGATGAATGTGATATTGACCCGTACCCAGATTGGGATGCCGTACGACGGATTTACGTACGAGCTATATTGATGATTGATCCGCACTCTTGACTTGGAATGCCTGATTATAGATATGGTATCGGATATGATATTATTGAGGCGGGATCACCGACTATACATATACAGGTATGTATATGTATCGACTCAGATGATAGGCGGTTTCCTTACCTGTAGTTCAGCTTGTTAGTTCAGCCGTATAGTTTAGTGTAGTTGTTAGATTAGATTAGACTTCTTACCTATTTCAAAAACTAACGAATCGTGGGCATTTTTAAAGACAGCTCAAGGGAATCTACGGATATTTCAAAAATGACGTATCTTTTCATAAAAACACCGTAGCCCCTATTTTCAAAACCCCATGATTCGTGTTATTTCAAAAGGCACCATTCGTAGGACTTATATTAGATTATTGCAGATTAGTTATCGTTGTGTCTAGTATTCAGCTCCCGCACATTATTGCTGTTCGCTCTGCCTCGCATATTTATTTTGCTGCATATTCCATTATTAATATCATGCTGTTAGCACACCAGCACCAGTACCGATGATGCGTATGTACCACGTACACCTACTTGCCGGCTCACACACATCTTCATCGGTAATTGCCATGTCACGTACACTTTAGAGAATATAATTGCTTGACTTAGATTGTTAGCTGGTAGTTTTGACATGTTATTAGTGTACTTCCCTTATATGCCATATTAGACATTGTAGTTATTACCTACCACTTCATGCATACTGTTATTCAGTTGTTCATGCCTAGTTCATTATCATTGACATATGCACTTGTGATGATTTCTTGAGATTTATGATATTTCTGGATTTCGGGGAAAGCCGCAAAATTTACAACTTATGATCTTTTAAAATATAAAATGTTGCGGTTTTCTAGTGATGTAAAGTGTCGTCCACCATGTGTTTGCTGTGGTTTTGGAGATCCGTGTCGAGGAGTGGAGGAACCGTCACGGGTACATGGTGGGCCCGGTATGGTACCCCGGGGCAAGATGAATGTGGTGTTGACGTTGAGCCTGGCTGGGGAGCACTACCTACCGGTGATATTACCCGACGCGTCGGATATCCGGAGGATACCGTCGTGGTCTTGAGATGGATGGTAGGGGCCGGTCCGGACTGACGGCGCCCTAGATATTGAGATTGAGACATTGATATTTCGAGACAGTGAGATTTATGTTTTGTGTCGATGCTAGACACGGTTGATACTGATTTCATTTATGATACCTCACTTTAAAAGTATAGAAATCTCACTAATTTATGAAAACGGTTTCTTCATTTACATGTATTCTGTTTTCATGCATTCATACCTCACTCATATGATATATTGCTACCTGAGGCACTGACACGGGCACATGTGTTTACACTCGGGTTAGATATTTACCCTAGCCTTGTTATAGGCTACGTGTTTTTCATATATTTGAGGATATATTATGATCATTGACCTAGGTTGCGTTATTTATGCGATTTCTGTGCGTAGATATTTTTCTATTCACGAGTTGGCAACGCACCCCCGTTGTGCCCCAGTTTCTTGCAGGTTTGCCGTACAGGTTTCATTACGGCTTTGCGGGCTCAGTTTCATTCGGGTGACTTGCTAGTAGGTGGGTTTTTCTTGTATCGTACCCATCATATTACCTTGTATAACATTATTCCGTTGTATCTAGTAAATTCCATCAACCAAACATGTATTTTTGAGATAGAGACCAGTGTTGTTTATTCTTTCGACCTTAGAGTCGCTCGTTATATTTCTGGTGGTTTTGAGTTTCCTTTTGAGTTTTGATCCTCGCCGTTGGCGTTGTATATTTTATTGCTTGTGTGGTTGTGACCGTCGATTGACGAAGAGCTAGCTCCCGCTTGGGGATGCCTTTTTCTTGATTTCGTATACTATTCATGTTGTATCCCGTTTGGGGGCCAGTATTTACAAAGGAGACTCTGCCGAAATTTTCAGTAAATTTTTGATGTTTTAAAAACCGCATAATTCGGCTTATGCTATTGAAATTACTTGCCTTAAGTTGGTTTTTCCTGCACTCTACTACTTTTCTTGGTTTGGATTTCTGGGTTTTCGGTTTACTTAGATTACGTACGCCTCGAGACGTTCGTAGTTTAAGTGCCGGTCATGTTCCGTACTTTCGGGTCGTGACATCTTATGACCTTGACTAAGGCGAACAAATCATAAGTCACATGTCAAGTTCTACCCGTCATTGTCCAGGTTAATTTGAACCCACCCGTACAAGCCCTTGACTAGGGCCAAAAAGGCTATACGACTGTCCCAAACCAACGCATCTATCTATGCAGCAGAAAGGTAACAAGCAGCTACCATACACTATGCCTTAACTAAGGCCAACAAACATAGCATGAATACTACGTGCTACCCGTCTGAAATGACGGAGGGCTACGAATGGTTTCTGGCGAAAACCTTTAACGTAATGAACTTGATGTCGTTGAAGGAACTGGATAGCTTTTATGAAAATATAGTGACGAAAATCTTTGCTAAAGAGGTCACTCCCGGTGAAGGGATCTCGACTCTTTCCCCGTAGAATGAGGTGCAGGATATTCCAACTGAATACCACGATGCAAAGCAAAAGTAAACGACTATAGTGAAGTTATTTCCCTGACGCAAACTTCTGTCCAAGGGGTCACTCCCGGTGAAGGGATCTCGGCCCTTGCCTCGTCGACTGAGGTGCTGGATACTCATAACCGAATACCACTGTGCAAAACAAAAGTGAACGTCTTTGCAATAATAACTTTTTGAAAAATGTTCCAACATCAATTAGGTTTTTTTAGCTTGCATTGATCCGAATCAACGCAGTCCAATCAATTGATCACACCACAAAGAACGAAAATAATGATGTACGTATATGCCATCCGCATTCGCCACTGGGTCCCGTCATTACCCGTTAGGTTAGTTAACTAACGACAGAGCGGGGACTGGACTAGCGTGGATGCAAAACATATACAACATCTACTAGTATATATATCAATATATAATATTTCGCTCAAGGCGTGATAAAATGCAATATCACATAAATGTACAGCATCACAGAACAATACAGATATCTGGGATCCCCGGGTTTTACAGAGCCGCTACTGAAACCCGACGTTCGCCTGGTCGTGTGGATAGCCTGTGCAATGAAATCCTAGACCCTTACGGGCGCGGCAAGTTACCCGCCAAAATCTGAAGCGAGGTAGCCCCCTTCAGCAACATGAATGGACCACCCAACACTTCACGGAATTCGGTAACTTGGGCACCCCTCCTGGGTCAACCTGTACCCCCTACGAGTGCGGCGAATAGCCCGCCAATTCTATAGTGAGGCCCCCTCCGTCTCAAGGCCATGAGATGCGGGCCCGTTGCCCTCTAGAACTCGGCTACCCGTGCACCCCTCCACGGGGTAATCCTAGTACAGAAAGTAAAATATACATATAACGGGTACATCGACCTCAACCTGGTCGTGCCCCAAAAGAATAATATACAATCAGGCAGTGACGGCAGTCCACATGTCGGACGCTTGCCCCGCAATATCAAATGTACATAATACAACCAAAACTATACTACCATTGCATCCAGGCTATCCCCCACGACTAATCCGCAACACCACAGCACAACACAGAACATCAACGTGAATGTCACGTTCGCAAATCCGTCTAACCGGGCTATAGCAGTTAGACATGATTTACCGATCGAGTGACATTCACGGTCGCAGATATAATGTAAATACTGTGAACTAATGTGTTTAAAACATTCGATCGACTAAATTTTCCTAAGTGGGCCCCCAAGCACTACTGTAGCACTTAAAGAAATTCTGGGCCTAAAAAGAATATTCCAAAAACCCCATTTTCAACACAGGAGCATTTTGTAAAATTTTGGTACACTGAACAGTGAAAGTCGCGGCGGAACCGCGGCCCAAGCATGGGTTTGGCCGCGGTTCCGCGGTGGGGTAGTGAGATCACGAGACCAAATTTTTACAGAAGGCTTAAAATTCCCTGCACATCATTCTGCAATACACTGAAAAAATTTTGGAGCCAAAAAAAATTCGACAGAAACTGATGCTCATGAAAAATACGATTTTGGAATATTTGTTCGATCGAAGCTTTAAACATACCAGTGCAAGCTAGACTAGGTTAATGGCGTGGATCTGATACCATGTAAATGCACGGCGGCTCCCCGGCCGTCAATCCGACGCCGGAATGCGGAAACGAAAAACTTTTCAAACTAGAAAACCGGCACCACCGTGCACAAAATTCCCGGATCGGACCATTAAACTAGTCCTAGCTAACTAAAGAACGAGGTAGAGAGATATACCGAGCGATCCGTGTCCTTCGGTCTTCTCGTCGTCGTCCCGATCTCCCACGGAATCTCCGGTCTCCACCAACTCGCCGGTAGGGCACCACTCGCCGGCTTCTTTTACGGGCTCCCACCTCTGGACCGAGGCAACTCGGGCACGAAGTTGGCGAGTCGACGTGCCCGAGATTTGCTGTAGAATAAGTGTAGTGCTATGTCTCTTGGGGTTTGAGGAAGTTTCCATAATGGTGGAAGAAAAGAGTGAACGTTTTGGAGGAGGAGCTATATCACTTTTGCAAAGCCAAATGAGAGGATTTTTCCACACAAAGAATTGGGACAGCCCCTACACTATGTGGCTGGCCATGTATGAGGAAGAATGGGAGTGGAAAAATGCAAGGGGGTGAGCACTCATACATCAAGGAGGGAGAAAGTGTGATCATCAAAAACCAATCCTCACTCCATTATCATAACCCTCCATCGTCATTAATCAAAGGTCAAGCCATGATGATCTAAAGAAGTCAAACAATGATTAAATCAAGAAGTCAATGGTGGTAGAATCATCATGGAGCAACAATATGCAAAGACAACCCTCCAAAATGCTTATTTGCACAAATGCAAATAAACCATCCTCCGCCAATCTTCAGCCAATGAAAGATACAACGAAATATAGCCGAAACGGAAAACAAACTGGCAACTTCATAAAACTGATCCCGTAATAAATTACAGGAAAACCCCGCTACTGTATATACATACCCGCATTTGTATTCCGACCGAAATACAAATGCAATGAGACAAAATCTACACTGTACTATACTAGGATCCGGCTTAAACAAAAGCCCGCTAGTATTATTCGTCCGATCATGATCCGTGCAATACCGCACGTATCGGATCGAACCCTGCCATATCTCTATACAACCTCTACAGCGTTTCGCCCGAAACTTGAGCAACTGTCTGTGGGGGACTCTAAAGACTCGTCAATACTATGGCTGTGGATTTAACCACTAGCACGTCAGAGGTATTAGCCATACGTGACGGGCTACCAGCTATTGACCAAAAGGGACGTCGATGAGCGAACTCATCCTGACACCCTACTGAGCCTGTCAGTGACAATATCCGTACAGTCCGGTCCGTTCGTCTCTGAGCATCGCATGGCGGGCCTAGGGGGTTGGTAAAAGTCAGACCCCCAAAAGCGGTACAAGTCGTGTCGGAGTGTAGCCCAGAACACCCTGAGATACTATTGGAATACCTACCAGTAAATCTCCTGCCTCGGCCTAGGGATTTGTGTAATGGCTCTCCTAGACACAACGCGACCTCACCCCCAATACCGGGAGAGACGAACCCCTGAAGATCCGCTCACTGCCTCCATGTGGCTCGGGACTGTACCCAACTAAAACCTGTTTGCACGTCTCCTTTGAGCGTGGTAGGGTAGTATTCAAAGTACAATGGGAACTCACACAAGACAAATGACGATCCTCAGGTCGATGAACTAACCTGTACACATGTCACCAGGGAACTGCTATCTGACGTCAGGTATAAGACCAACTAGCATGTTCCCGGTGAGTCCTGTCCGGTGTACTCATAACCCAATGAGCACCTGTATACATCTTAGGTGAACCAACTGACACCAGTGGCTTGTGAGACCGGCCACCGCCCCTCGTCGGGGTCTCGACTGTATACACTAGTCTACTCTGGAGTATCGATGCCCTATCTCGAAACTCCCACGACTAGGGACCTTTTAAGGATGTGCTTATAGACCACCAGTTCTCACGTATATGATCGCCCTCATACTGCTTGCAGTCAAGCAAGAATCCTAGGGGCTCTATCAACGTGTAATAGCGACCTGTCAGGTCACCTAAAGCAGTACACGATGACAAAGATAAACCAGATAGCATACTATCATCTTGAGTATGACTGTCCTACCGGATTAGATCCTCCCTCAATCATTGTAATCACGTGCCTGTGATCCAATAATTGACTCTGTGGGCACTATCTCCAACATCAAATACCCAGGACGTAAAGGATACTGAGAAACAGTTCTCTGTAATGAACACACCCAAAGATGATGCATCATCATGCACTTTCTTCGTTTGGGCGGCACGGGAATTCTGGTAATCCCCAATTTCCTTCTCTGTCTTATAACAATTATAAGTTGTAGCGGGACCAACGTTCCCCAACTTAGTATAACAAGCGGGTTCGGTCAATACATCCGTATTATTATCTTGATTAAGGCGTGACATGGTCGCTACCTGGAGAGAGAGAGAAGAAAATACTCTTCGTGCGCTCTTGCAAGATCAGATTGGTTATTATTTTATCTAATCAGGATGGCTCCCATTGTTTTTATCAAATCTTCCTTCAAACCTTAAAAGGAAAGACTAGCCGGGATTAATTACACCTTACAACTTCGCCAATCTTTCAGCCAGTCCAGTGTCGGTACTTTGAGGGAGGTCCCCGTGCTTTCGCATGGACCTAATTAAAGTAAACCTCGTTTTCCTAGAGGCGTAACCCCGTTGACACCTTTCTAGACACCTACTTGATCGGTTAATTGTTGTAGGGTTGCTAGGCACGCGCACAAGGTTCTACGAGGCATCAACCATGCCCGATTTAAAAAATTAGCCGTGCCGAACAACCTAAAGCCGGATCTTCAAACTAGGGTTTAGGCGAAAACAAGCATGCTAAACTCTTTAACACGAAGTGAGAGGGATTACAACCATTGTAGATCCGGTTCTTCACTTCATTAGCTCCATGTAGATGCCCCCATCGCTGCGATCATCGTGTTCCGGACTCTCGAGAGGCTTCATGAAGAGAAAGATGCAACCTTGCTTCCGATCTTCGATAACATAGATGATCTACCTTGAAGTTTCATTAACACAAGCTAACACTTACTAAATGAAGTGAACACCCTCATCAAAATGGCAAGGATAGATGGGGATGATGAAGTAGGATTTTTTCTCTCATTTATAATCTTTTTCTCACTCACTTTCATCACAAAAGAAAGCTTTTTCAAGAAGAAACTCAAGGAAGAAGAAGAATGAATATCATAATCCTTTTCTCACTCACTTAATCCTTTTGTGATTAACAATGAATTATTGTAGTGGTTACAAATCAAACCAAGGGTTAAGCATGAAAGAGTTAAACCTTGTAGAGAGTTAACTAGAGTTAATGGTTTGGATTGGGTTAACATAATATCTCACAAAAATATCAAGCAACCACAAAGTCAAAGCTTCATGAAGCTTCATGCAAAAGCTAACCCTAATCCAAACCCTAACCAAGTTTTAACCCCAATCCAATGTTAAATTTGTAGCCCTAACATGTTACAATATTATATATCACATATACAATATATTTTGTAACAATAGAAAATAATACAATTAACATATATCGCATATATATCAATGTATTATCCCGTGAGAAAATGAATCTTTTAGTGAGCTAATATTAGTTAATGTAATTTAATATATCATATATATTATTATACATTAAATTATCGAATCAACACTTGATCCGATAATCCAGCTATTTCACAAATAACCGACTAATACGATGACCCGGCTATATCACATATACCCGGCCGATATCTCATATCGAGAGAATCCAAAACGGTATCACATACCGCATTATCCTCGGTCCTGCACATATCATATATGTGCTCCTACTCCATTTTGCCTGAGCCAAGAAACCTCTGTGTAGGACTCTAAAGAATCGTCAATACGCCGGCAGTAGGTGATGATCATATCAAACACCCACAAGCTGCAAGCGGTCAGCTAAACATAACAGCCACCCAGGTATTGAGTGCTCAGAAGATCAACAAGCAAGCCTATACATTCTCCTGTGAATCCAATCAGTAACACTCCCGTACAGTCCGGTCTCGTCGTCTGATATGTCGCATATCTCGCCTAGGGGTGGTAAACGTCAGACCCCAGTAGCTCGATAAGTCGTGTCGATATGAGGTCTATAACAGTTCGAGAAACTACTGATAACACTTACCAGTAGATCTCAGCAACCCTGGCCAGGGATTTCCGGTTATAGCCAATCGAACACAGCACAACATCAACTCCCTATTCCGGGACAGACAAATCCCCTCCTATCACTCATTGCCTCCATGTGATTCGGGACTGTACCTAAAAGCCACCTTTTTGCACGCCCTCTTGGACGTGGTATGATGGAAATCAAAGCACAGTGGGAATCACACAAGACTCTATGACGATCTCGGGTCAACAGACTACTCTGTACCAGTGTCACCGGAGAACTGCCATCTGACGTGATGTATAATACCATCTGGGAATTCTCGGCGAGTCCGTCCAGTGTACCCAGTCTCTACTGAGCACCCGTACACCATCCTTGATATCAAACACCGATGGATATGGGATCATCCATCGCCCATCATATGGGTCAAGATGCGTATACGCTAGTCTACTCTGGTGTATCGATGCCCTGTCTCGATACACCCTCGACTAGGAACAGTTATAGGATGTACTCGTCGACTACCGTGGCCCCACTAGTATGATCTCATCATAGTCCCAGTAGTCGAGTACATATCCTAAGGGCTTTATCAACACGTAACATAGAGACAATCAGAGTACATGTTAAGATAAAGTACAACCAGATAGCATACTATCATGTCGAGCAAGAAAGTCCTCCCTATATATGTCCAAGCATCCACTACAATATACATCAAATGTACAGTAATGGCCTCTAGGGCATACATATAACTAACAATCTCCCACTTGCACTAGGGCCATCTGTTGTGGTATCACATACCCAACAATTAGCTGCGGTTGAAGTATCTCATACTCAACCATCCCATAAAAGTCTCTACTGGGAAAAAGGCTTTTGTGAGTGGATCCACGCTGTAGTTGTCACGTCCCGAAAGATGGAACATGACCGGCACTTAAACTATGAAACGTCTCGAGGCATACGTAATCTAATTAAGCCGAAAACCCAGAAATCCAAACCAAAAAAAGTAGTAGAGTGAAGGAAAACCAATTTAAAACAAGTAGTTTTAATAGCATAAGCCGAATTATGCGGTTTTTTAGAACATCAAAATTTACTGAAAATTTCGGCAGAGTCTCCTTTGTAAATACTGGCCCCCAAACGGGATACAACATGAATAGTATACGAAATCAATAAAAATGCATCCCCAAGCGGGAGCTAGCTCTTCGTCAATCGACGGTCACAACCACACAAGCAATATAATATACAACGCCAACGGCGAGGATCAAAATTCAAAAGGAAACTCAAAACCATAAGAAAACCGCAGAAATATAACGCGCGACTCTAAGGTCGAAGGAATAACATCACTGGTCTCTATCTCAAAATAAATATATGTTTGGTTGATGGAACTTCTAGATACAACAGAATAATGAAATACAAGATATATAATAGGGGTACGATACAAGTAATCCCACCTACTAGCAAATCACCCGAAGGAAACTATGCCCGCAAAGCCGTAATGAAACCTGTACGGCAAACCTGCAAGAAACTGGGGCACAACGGGGGTGAGTTGCCAACTCGTGAATAGAAAAACATCTACGAATAGAAATCGCATAAATAACGCAACCTAGGTCAATGATCATAATATATCCTCAATTATATATATAACATGCAACCTATAACAAGGCAAGGGTAAATATCTAACCCGAGTGTAATCTCATGTGCCGTGTCAGTGCCTCAGGTAGCAATATATCATATGAATGAGCTATGAATGCATGAAAACAGAATACATGTAAATGAAGAACTGTTTTCATAATTTAGTGAGATTTCCTTGTATTTTTAAAATGAGGTATCATAATGAAATCAGTATAAAACAGTGCCTAGCATCGGCACAAAACGTAATCCCAATATCTCGATATCTCTGTATCACAGTCTCTGTACCTCAATATCTCGAAATCTCAATGTCTCAATCACAATATCTAGGGCGCCGTCAGTCGAGACCGGCCCCTACCATCCATCTCAAGACCACGACGGTATCCTCCGGATATCCGACGCGTCGGGTAAAATCACCGGTAGGTAGTGCTCCTCTGCCAGGCTCACATCGTCATCATCACGCGCTTCTTGCCCCGGGGTACCCTACCGGGTCCACCATGTACCCGAAACGGTTCATCCGTCTCCTCGAATCGGGACTCGAAATCCATCAGCAAACTCATGGTGGACGACTCATACATCATGGGAAAAACCGCACTTTTTATTTTAAAAGAGAGAAAAGGTTTATTTATGTTTTTGCGGATTTCCTCCAAATCCAGAAAATCTCATGGAAATCCGAATCCAAAACCTCAATAACACGTAAAATAGTGAATATATGCATGAGAATCCATGAATGCGGCATAACAATGAATAATAGTATGCATGAAGTAGCAGGTAATAACTACAATGTCTAAACTAACATATAAGGCAAGTACGCTATGTCAAGAAATAATATTTTCTAAGGTGTACGTGACATGGCAATTACCGATGAAGACGTGTGTGAGCTGGCAAGTAAGTGTACGCAGTACATACGCATCATCGGTAATGGTGCTGGTGTCCTAACAATATGATATCAACATTGCAATAAGAAATTATAACTTAAGTATGCGATGCGAAGCGAACCACAATAATAAGCGGGAGCTGAATACTAGACGCAACTGTAACTAACCTGCATTAATCTAATATAAGTCCTACAAATGGTGCCTTTTGAAATAACACGAATCATGGGGTTTTGAAAATAGGGGCTACGGTGTTTTTATGAAAAGATATGTCTTTTGAAATATCCGTAGGATCCCTTGGGCTGTCTTTTAAAATACCCACGATTCGTTAGTTTTTGAAATAGGGAAGAATTGAATCTAATCGAACAACTAAACTAAACTAAAGGGCTAAGCTAACAAGCTGGACTACAGGTAAGGAAACCGCCTAACTGTAGGGATCCTAGGCACACACTAGAGGTCTCACAAGGCATCAACCATGCCAATTTACAATTTTAACGGTGCCGAGAAACCCTAACAAGATCGTTGGCTAGAATTTTAGGCGACAAAGCAAACTAGTTAACACTTAACTACTAGAATACGGAAATACAACCTTTGTAGATCCGGTCCTCCACCTCCACGGCTCCGTGATGAAGTCCTCTCCGCTGTCCAAATGCAATCCCGGGCTCTAGCGTCGGCTTCATCGGAGAAATGGGCGGGCTAGGTCATCGACGACGATGCCGAAGATGATCTACGTCGAGGCATCGCTAGATCAAGCTCCAACTTCACCAAGTCAAGAAAACTTGTGAAGGAAACACACTCTACTACTTGGCAAGAGGTAGAGGATGAAGAAATAGGAAGTGGGTAGCCTTTAGAATTGGATTTCTCACTCATTTTCATCAATCACCATTGATGAAGTCAAGGTTCTTCATCTTGAAGAAGAAGAAGAAGAAGAAGATGATAATCATATGATAGAATAAAAAAAGATTAACTTGAAAAGATAATCCCATTCATTCTTATCATAATAGTTACCATGGTTAAGTGTAGAGAATGAACCAAGGTTAAGTGAAGTGGTTAGGGTTAAGCATGAGACAAAATGGTCACAAAGTCAAAGCTTCATGAAGCTTCAAAGAAAAAACAAAACTTGCAACCATTTCATTTCATATCTTTTCCAAATAAATAAATAAATAAATGATTAAGAAAAAGAAAACCCTAATCATCAATTTAACCATGGTTTAATCTTTACACTTAACCAAGTTAACATGTATCATCAAACATGATACAATCATTTGCACAAAAAGTATATCACATATACAACTTGTACAACCAAGTGAGAAAATCCTTTTAAAGTGAACCGATACTAGTTAATGCAAAGTAATATATCATATATATATAATTATACATTAAATCATTAAATCAACACTTGATTTAACGATCCGGTCATATCGCATATAACCGACTAGTATCCTATGTATCGGCTTATCGAATCAACCCTTGATTCGATAACTAGGTTATATCGCATACAACCAATCGATACATACATCGCGAGAATGAAATACGGTATCACATACACGCATTATTCTCGGTCCCGCACATATCTCATATGCGCTCCTATTTCGTTTCGCTTGAGCCAGGAAATCTCTGTGTAGGACTCTAAAGACTCGTCAATACGCCGGCAGTAGGTGATGATCATATCAAGCACCCACAAGTCGCAAGCGGTCTGCTAAACGTAACGGCCACCCGGGTATTGAGCGATCAGAAGATCGACGAGCAAGCCCGCTCACACTCCAGTGATTCTAACCAGTAACACTACCATACAGTCCGGTCTGTTCGTCTGATATGTCGCATATCATGCCTAGGGGTGGTAAACGTCAGACCCCATTAGCTCGATAAGTCGTGTCGATATGAGGCTCATAACGGGTCGAGAAACTACTGGTAACACTTACCAGCAATTCTCTGATCAGCCCTGGCCAGGGACTTCCTGTTATAGCCAATCGAACACAGTGCAACATCAACTCCCTATACCTGGAGAGACGAATCCCCTCCTATCGCTCATTGCCTCCATGTGACTCGGGACTGTACCCAAAAACCACCGTTTTGCACGCCCTCTTGGACGTGGTAAGATGGAAATCAAAGCACAGTTGGAATCACACAAGATTCTATGACGATCTCGGGTCTACAGACTAACTTGTACCAGTGTCACCAGAGAACTGCCATCTGACGTGAGGTATAATACCATCTGGGAGTTCTCGGCGAGTCCGTCCAGTGTACCCAGTCTCCACTGAGCACCCGTATATCATCTCTGATGTCAAACACCAATGGATATGGGATCATCCATCGCCCATCTGTATGGGTCGAGAAGGTATACGCTAGTCTACACTGGTATATCGATGCCCCGTCTCGATACACCCACGACTAGGGACTTTGAAGGATGTACTTATGGACTACCATGTCCCCACTAGTATGATCCGCATCATAGTCCAGATAGTCAAGTACACATCCTAAGGGCTTTACCAACATGTAACAGAGAGACAATCAGTATACACGTTAAGGTAAAGCGTAACCAGATCGCATACTATCATGTCGAGCAAGAAAGTCCTCCCTATATATGTCCCAGCATCCACTACAATATACATCCTATGTACAGTAATGGCCTCTAGGGCATACATATAACTAACAATCTCCCACTTGCACTAGGGCCATCTGTAGCAGTGGTTGTAGTATCTCATACTCAACCATCCCATAAAAAATCTCTCTCCGGGAATAGGCCTTCGTGAGTGGATCCGCTGTGTTGTCCTCAGAGTCTACTCTCCTAACCTCAATCACCCTGGAGATCAACCATCTCCATGATCAGGCGATACTGCCTTAGAATAAGTCTGGATCACTGATGGGACCAGCGTTCCTTGGCATAAGCCACAACTCCATTGTCTCACAATGGTAGGAACGTAGTTCATCTCATGAACTAATATACACCCAAACATCCTCTTTGGTAGCATCTTAAGTAGCGATGTATCGAGCCTTTATCGTCTAGTATGCCACGGTATCTAGCTTGGAACTCTTCCAACATACCGTCCCTTTGTTGAGGGTAAAGACAATGCCTGTGACTGACATTCAGTCGTCTTTATCACCCTGGAACCTTTCCAGTGATTCTCCTCAGGATCGATTGATACCATCTCACTACAACTAGTGAGTGTCCTAATATCCATTTAGATCTATCTCATAGATCCAAAACCCAGGATTTAGTAGGTATCACTTTGATCCTTTATGGAGAATCATTGTGATATGCGGAGATTGACCGAGCGTAGCATAGGAAACTCCTTCCCTATCAAGAGTATGTCATCCACGTACTCTACGAGGATCACCACCATACTCCCTACTACCTTTTTGTATATACAAGGTTCATCTACCATTTTGATGATGTCAAACTGTTTGACTAACACATCAAAACAGATGTTCCAACTCCGCGATGCCTGCTTCATCACATAAAACATCTTGCACACGTTTCCGCTGCTCCCACTGTCTACGAAGCCCTCTGGCTGTGTACTTATAGACGCTCTCTTCTAAAACATCATTTAGAAAAGCTGTCATGACACTCAGCCGCCAGATATCGTAGTCATGGTATGTAGCCGTGGCAAGTAGGATCTGGATGGACTTAAGCATAGGCACTGGAAAAGGTTTCATCATTATCCACGCCTGGTTGATGACGAAAACCTTTAACAAGTCTAGCTTTGAAAGTCTCAACTTTTCCATGTACACCAAGTAATCTTCTCAAGATATACTCGCTCCTGATGGGGATTTAACCCTTCAGATATAGCACCCAAAGTCCATACTTTGTTGGTGTATAAGGATTCCATCTCAGATCATTATACATCCAGCCATTCTTACAGAGTCCCACTCTTGATGGCCAGCTCGAAACTAGTTGGGTCATCATCTCATGATGCAATTCTCGCTCCCACTGTCATCGAGAAACCGAAGGAACTCTCAGGTGGGTGAGGAACCCTACTAGATCGGCGGAGAGGCTGAGGTTCGTTGGAATCTATTGAATCCTTTGGTTCTATCAAATCATCTGCTGTATTTTGTATAGCTGGAACTTTTCCAGTTCTACATTACAGACCTTGCCTCGAGCTTGTCCGGATTTTGCTTTCAGACATAGGCCGGTCAACCCCAAATCTTAACTAGCTTAAGACATGGACTCTTCCCATTCCATATCACATATGAAGCGGTAGGCAACTGATTTGATTGGAACCCTATTCAATAGGTATGCAACTTCTCAAGTGCATAACCCCCTAAGGAAAAAGGTAACTCAGTAGTACTCATCATAGAGCACACCATATCAAATAGGGTGTATCTGCTCCGCCCCGACATACCATCGTGCAATGGTGTATACGGAGGAGTAATGCTGAGAGAGAATCTCATTCTCCTTTAGAATAGTCCAGAAATTCTATGCACAAGTATTCTCCTCCTTGATCTCATCATAGGACATAATACTTATACCCGCATTTTGGTTCTCTACTTCTAACTTATATTCTGTGAATATCTCAAAATGTTCGGACTTGTGTTTCAACAGGAACATATGTCTGAATCTTGAGAGATTATCAGAGAATGTAACGAAGTACAAAGAACCGGTCTTCATGTGTAGACAGGGGACCTACATACATCAACATGTATCATCCCAAGAGTTCACTAACTCTTTCTCTGTTTCCAATAAACGGAGCTATGGTCATTTTATCTTTGTGACATGACTGGCAAGTTTCATAAGATGTAAATTCAAACTGATTTAAATATGCATCTAAATGTAACTTCAGCCAGTCGGGTCGCATTGATATGACCTAGTCTACAATGCCTTAAGAAGGATCCGTTCATTTCTGAACTACTTCCTGTTATGTGTGTTCCGTATACTAAGAACTGTATTTTGATTTAGAACATTAATGCTTTTAGATAACGTGCCTGAACCGATCAACTTTTGATATAGGAAATGTTCAAAACATTATCCATCAATACAAAATTTTATCATTCTTTACTAATAAAGAGACTGATATCATTTTGTATATCAGGTTCGGTATCTAATAACATTCGTTCAGAATCAATGTATTACAATACAGGGTGACAGTGACCAACAGACTTGGCTGCAACACTTGCCCCGTTTTCTGTCTCATGAAACTTATCACCCGTTCTCAGTTTTTCTACCCTGTTGTAGCCCTATGTAACATATTACATATCTGGGATCCTGATCCGGTATCAAATACCCAGGATTTAGAGGATACTGAGAAACAGTTCTTTGTAATGAACACACCCGAAGATGATGCATCAGCATGCACTCTCTTCGTTTGGGCGGCACGGGAATTCTGATATTCCCTAATTTCCTGCTCTGTCTTATAACAATTACAAATTGGAGCGGGACCAACGTTCCCCAGCTCAGTATAACAAGCGGGTTCGGTCAATATTCCGTATTATTATCTTGATTAAGGCGTGAAATGGTCGTTACCTGGAGAGAGAGAGAAGAAGACACTCAGCGTGCGCTCTTGCAAGAATATATTGGTTATTATTTTATCTAATCAGGATGGCTCCCACTGCTTTTAATCAAATCTTCCTTCAAACCCTAAAAGGAAAGACTAGCCGGGATAAATTACACACTACAAGTTCGTCAATCTTTCAGTCAGGCCAGTGTCGGTACTTTGAGGGAGGTCCCCCGTGCTTTCGCACGAACCTAATTAATGTAAACCTCGTTTTCCCAGAGGCGTAACCCCGTTGACACCTTTCTAGACACCTACTTGATCGGCTAATTGTAATGTATAAAACTCTCCCAGGAGTAACAATTACTCGCAGCGGGTATCGGGATCCAACTATCTCATAGAAGGTATGCAATCTCATTGTAAATTTCAACACTTGAAATTCCCGATAATATTTTGCCCCTAGTGTTCTATGACCTTGACGAATGCCAAACAACCCATTGTCCACTAGTCAAGTTCAACCCGTACATTTCTTGATTGAATTAAACCCACCCGCACGACCCTTGACGAATGCCAAACAACGCCGTACGAATACCCTAATTCAATCGCATCATATGCATAAGCAGATAAATACTAGTTAGCTACTGCACACTACGCCTTGACGAATGCCAAACTACCGTAGCACGAATACTAACTAGTACTTATCTGAAATGACGGAGGGCTACGACAGGTTTTTCTGAAAACCTTTTAATGAACTTGATATCGTTGTAGAATCAAATGAATTTTGAAATGGAGTGTCTTTGAGGCTTTTCTAGTTTTGCTAAAGGAGTCACTCCCGGTGAAGGGATCGTCGGTCCTTTCCTTATCGAATAAGGTGCAGGATATATCACATATACCGCTGTACAAAGCAAAAACACTTAAAACCAATCAAAAGACAAACCGAGTGTGTAGCATCTGTAGGGTTCCTAGGCACTCTTGTGAAGGTTCTAAAGGCATCAAACATGCCCGGATTAAATTTTAGACGTGCCGAACAACCCAAAGCCGGGATCTTTGCTAGATTATTAGGGTTTAACATGTAATAAGATAACTTTTATCTAAGTGTGAGGGATTACAACCTTTGTAGTCCGCTCCTTCACTTCACAAGCTCCGAGTAGAAGTCCCTTTGCCGCGATCCACGATCTCCCGGACTCATGAGAGGCTCCACGACTCGAACGATCCATTCTAGCTTGTCGTAATCCAAATCTCCGATGATCTACCTTGAAGTCGCTTCGACTCAAGCTTTCTCACTCAAAAGAGAAGAACACCCTAATCACATGGGCTAGATGAGATGAGGATGAGAGAGTAGTGATTTTGCTTTCTTTTAATATCATTTTCTCATTTTATTTCATCACTTAAGGATTTTCAAGAGAGCTTCTTCAAGAAGAAGAAGAAGAAGATAATGGAAAATCAATAATGAGATTAAAAACCTTTTGTGATGAATAGAAAGAAACATATGATTGAATTATTAACCATGGTCAAGGATGATTGGATGAGAACAAGTAGAGAAACAACTAGGGTTAGGGTTTGGTTAGGTTAAATGAATGTGTCATTCTAAATATCTTAAGAATGACAAAATAAGAAAGCTTCTAGAAGGAACTTGAAGCATCCAAGCCTAATCAAACCTTAACCTCAATTAATCATCCTTAAACATGTTTAACAATTAATCATATCATGTCACAATAATATATATCACATATATATTATATATTTGCAACAAAAGAAAATAATACAATTAACATATATCGCATATATATCAATGTATCATCCCGTGAGAAAATGAAATATTAAAGCAAGCCAATATTAGTTAATATAATAATATATCATATATATTATTATATATTAAATCATCGAATCAACACTTGATCCGACGATCCGGCTATATCGAATATAACCGGCTAATATATCATGTACCGATTCATCGAATCAACACTTGATCCGATGACCCGGTTCATATCTAAATATCCTGAGAATATAATACGGTATCCCATATCGCATTATTCTGTTCCTGCGCATATCACATATGTGCTACTACTCTGTTTAGCCTGAGCCAAGAAACCTCTGTGTAGGACTCTAAAGAATCGTCAATACGCCGGTAGCAGGTGATGATCATATCAAACACCCACAAGCTGCAAGCGGTCAGCTAAACGTAACAGCCACCCAGGTATTGAGCGATCAGAAGATCAACAAGCTAGCCTGTGCGTTCTCCTGTGAATCCGATCAGTAACACTCCCGTACAGTCCGGTCTGTTCGTCTGATATGTCGCATATCAATTCTAGGGGTGGTATACGTCAGACCCCAGTAACCGATAAGTCGTGTCGATGTGTGGCTCATAACGGGTCGAGAAACTACTAGTAACACTTACCAGTAAATCTCTATATCAGCCCTGGCCAGGGACTTCCAGTTATAGCCAATCGAACACAGCACAACATCAACTCCCTATACCGGGAGAGACGAATCCCCTCCTATCGCTCATTGCCTCCATGTGATTCGGGACTGTACCCAAAAGCCACCGTTTTGCACGCCCTCTTGGACGTGGTAAGGTGGAAATCAAAGCACAGTGGGAATCACACAAGACTCTATGACGATCTCGGGTCTACAGACTACCCTGTACCTGTGTCACCGGAGAACTGCCATCTGACGTGTGGTATATCACCATCTGGGAGTTCTCGGCGAGTCCGTCCAGTGTACCTAGTTTCCACTGAGCACCCGTACACCATCTCTGATGTCAAACACCGATGGATATGGGATCATCCATCGCCCATCATATGGGTCAAGATGCGTATACGCTAGTCTACTCTGGTGTATCGATGCCCTGTCTCGATATACCCTCGACTAGGAACAGTTATAGGATGTACTCATCGACTACCGCGGCCCCACTAGTATGATCTCATCATAGTCCCAGTAGTCGAGTACAGATCCTAAGGGCTTTATCAACATGTGAGAGTAAAACAGTAAACCAATACAAGTCAACATGTTAAGATAAAGTGAAACCAAATAGCATACTATCATGACGAGCAAGAAAGTCTTCTCTATATATAACCAAGCATCCATTATAATATACATCATATGTACAACAATGGCCTCTAGGGCATATACATAACTAACAATCTCCCACTTGCACTAAGGCCAGCTGCTGTAGTATCTCATACCTAGCATCCCGAATAATCTCTCAAACTGTATCTGGGGAATAGCCTTCGTGAATGGATCCGCAGTGTTGTCCTTCGTATCTACTCTCCTGACCTCGATCTCCCGGCGATCAACTATCTCCCTGATCAGGTGATACCGCCTCAGAATATGTCTGGACTTCTGATAGGACCTGGGTTCCTTGGCCAAAGCCACAGCTCCATTGTTATCGCAATACAGAGGTATTGGATGCTCAATGGATGGAACCATACCAAGTTCACTAATGAACTTCTTGATCCAGACAGCCTCTTTGGCAGCATCGTTGGCAGCGATGTATTCAGCCTCCATCGTTGAGTCTGCAACGGTATCCTGTTTGGAACTCTTCCAACATACCGCCCCTCCATTGAGGGTAAAGACAAAACCCGAATGCGACTTAGAGTCGTCCTTATCACTTTGGAAGCTGGAATCGGTAAAGGACTCCACCTGGAGTTCTCCATTACCATACACCAAGAACAACTCTTTAGTCCTTCGCAAGTACTTGAGAATGTTCTTCACTGCTGTCCAATGACTCTCTCCTGGATCTGCTTGATACCGACTCACTACACTTAGTGAGTATGCTACATCGGGTCTGGTACATAGCATCGCATACATGATAGAGCCTACTGCCGAAGCATAGGGTATCCCTTGCATGCGAGCTCTCTCCAAATCAGTCTTGGGAGACATCTCTTTGGAGAGAGTGAGTCCAGAGATCGTGGGTTGGTTCCCACGCTTGGATTCTTCCATACTAAACCTCTTTAGTATGGTGTCAATGTACCTGGATTGGGACAATCCCAGTATCCTTTTAGATCTATCTCTATAGATCATGATTCCCAATATGCAGGAGGCATCACCTAGATCTTTCATTGAGAATCTCTGTGATAAGAAGAGCTTGACTGATTGCAGCATAGGAATATCATTTCCTATCAAGAGTATGTCATCCACGTACAATACGAGGAAGACTACCTTACCCTCTGCCACCTTCTTATAGATACAAGGTTCATCTATATTTTTGATGAAGTCAAACTCTTTGACTACAACATCAAAACAGATGTTCCAACTCCGCGATGCTTGCTTCAACCCATAAATGGATTTAAGCAGTTTGCACACCTTTCCGCTGCTCCCACTATCTACGAAGCCCTCTGGCTGAGTCATGTACACGCACTCTTCTAAATCACCGTTTAGAAAGGCGGTCTTAACATCCATTTGCCAGATTTCGTAGTCATGGTATGCAGCAATGGCAAGTAAGATCCGGATGGACTTAAGCATAGCCACTGGAGAAAAGGTTTCGTCATAATCCACACCTGGTCGTTGACGAAAACCCTTTGCTACAAGTCTAGATTTGAAAGTCTCAACTTTTCCATCTACACCAAATTTCTTTTTAAAGATCCACTTGCTCCCAATGGGTTTTACCCCTTCAGGAGCATTTTCCAAAGTCCATACTTTGTTGGTGTACATGGATTCCATCTCAGATCGCATTGCATCCAGCCATTTCACAGAGTCAGTACTTGTGATGGCCTGCTCGAAACTAGTGGGTTCATCATCATCCATGATGCAATCCTCGCTTCCACCATCAATGAGAAAACCGTAGTATCTCTCAGGTGGACGAGAAACCCTACTAGATCTGCGGAGAGGCTGGGGTTCGTCGGGTACTACTGAATCCTCTGGTTCCACTAAATCATCTGTTGTAGTTCGTTCTGCTGGAACTTCTTCCAATTCTACCTCAGAGCCACTAATTTCTTTTTCAAGAAATTCCTTTTCTAAAAAGGTGGCGTGCCGAGAGACAAACACCTTTTGTTCTTCGGTGTGGTAGAAGATATACCCGCGCGAATGTTTGGGATATCCAACAAACTTGCACAGAATAGACCTTGCGCCGAGTTTGTCCGGATTTTGTGTTTTCACATATGCCGGACAACCCCATATCCTAACATAATTAAGATATGGTCTCTTTCCTTTCCATATCTCATATGGAGTGGTTGGCACAGATTTGGTGGGAACCATATTCAATAGGTCTGCAGCTGTCTCCAGTGCATACCCCCAGAAGGAAATAGGTAACTCAGCTGTACTCATCATAGAGCGCACCATATCTAATAGGGTGTGATTCCTCCGCTCAGATATTCCGTTGTGCTGTGGTGTATAGGGAGGAGTACGCTGAGAGAGAATCCCATTCTCTTTTAGATAATCTAGGAACTCACCGCTTAAGTATTCGCCTCCTCGATCAGATCGAAGAATCTTAATACTTTTGCCCGTTTGGTTCTCTACTTGGTGCTTATATTCTCTGAATTTCTCAAAAGCTTCAGATTTGTGTTTCATCAGGAATACATATCCGAATCTTGAGAGATCGTCAGTGAATGTAATGAAGTAGGAAGAACCGTTCCTGGCATGCATAGACATGGGACCGCATACATCACTATGTACCAGTCCTAAGAGGTCAGCAACTCTTTCTCCGTGTCCACTAAACGGAGCTTTGGTCATTTTTCCTTTGAGACATGAATGGCAAGTATCATAAGATGATAATTCGAACGGATTCAAATAACCATCCCTATTAACTTAGCCAGTCGTGTCGCATTGATATGACCAAGTCTACAATGCCACAAGTAGGATTCGTTCATATCTGAACTTTTCCTCTTGTGTGTGTTTTGTATATTCAGGACTGTATTCTGATTTAGAATGAATATGCCATTATATAACGAGCCTGATGCAATCAACTTTTGATCTAGGAATATGTTCATAACATTATCCTGTACTACAAAATTATATCCCTCTTTACTCAATAAAGAAACTGATATAATGTTGCACATCACGTTCGGTATATAATAGCACTCATTTAAAATCAGTGTATTGCGACTTGGCAATACAAGGTGATATTCGCCAACTGCTTTGGCTACAATACTCGCACCGTTCCCTACTTGAACGGAATGATCACCTTTTCCCAGTTCTTTACCTTTACGTAGCCCATGTAACTGTTTACATATGTGGGATCCTGATCCGGTATCTAATACCCAGGACGTAGGGTGAACTGAGAAACAGTTCTCAATAACTAACACACCCGAAGAAGATGCATCAACATGCATGTTCTTTTGGGCGGCGTGAGAATCTAGATATTCTCCTGTTTCCTGTTCAGTCTTATAACTCTTATAAGAAAGAACGGGTCTGACGTTCCCTTGCTCAGTACAATGATCAGGTTCAGTCAATACATCCATATTATTATCTTGATTATGGCCTGAAATGGTCGCTACCTGGAGAGAGAGAGAAGAAAACACTTTAGCGTATGCTCTTGCAAGATTAGATTGGTTATTATCTTATCTAATCAGGATGTCTCCCACTGTTTTTATCAAATCTCCCTTAAAACCCTAAAAGGTAAGATTAGCCGGGATTAATTACACCCTACAATTTCGTCAATCTTTCAGCCAGATCAGTGTCGGTACTTTGAGGGAGGTTCCCCGTGCTTTCGCACGGACCTAATTAAAGTAAACCTCGTTTTCCCAGAGGCATAACCTCGTTAACACTTTTCTAGACACCTACTTGATCGGCTAGTTGTCTTGTGTAAAACTCTCCCAGGAGTAACTCTTACTCGCAGTGGGTATCGGGATCCAACTATCTCATAGGAGGTATGCAATCTCATTGCAAATTTCAACACTTGAAATTCCCGATAATGCTTTTACCCCTAGCATCCTATGACCTTGACGCAGGCCAACAAACCATAGTGCGCTAGTCAAGTTCAACCCGTCATTTCTTGATTCAATTAAACCCACCCGCACGACCCTTGACGCAGGCCAACAAAGTCGCACGACTACCCTAATCGAATCTGCATCATATGCATAAACAGATATATATTAGTTAGCTACCGCACACTACGCCTTGACGCAGGCCAACAAGCGTAGCACGAATACTAAATAATATCTATCTGAAATGACGGAGGGCTGCGCAGGTTTTTCAGAAAACCCTGAGCGTAATGAACATGATATCGTTGTAGAATCGAGTGAAGTTTTGAAAAAGGAGTGTTTTTGAGGCTTTTCTTAGTTTCGCTAAAGGGGTCACTCCCGGTGAAGGGATCGTCGGCCCTTTCCTCATCGAATAAGGTGCAGGATATATCATATATACCGCTGTGCAAAGCAAAACTCTTAAAGCAATCAAAAGACAAACCGCGTTTTGTAGCATCTGCCAGTTTCGCTAAAGGAGTCACTCCCGGTGAAGGGATCTCGGTCCTTTCCCCATCGAATAAGGTGCAGGATATATCGTATATATCACTGTGCAAAGCAAAACTGTAGCTACCCTTTTTATAAAGTTTTTGATTCTACAACATCTTTAGGTTTCTTTTCTTTTCTTAATCTCATTAATAAAAATCCCATCAGCTTATGCTTCCTAAGCATCACAGAAGAAACGAAAGCAGTAATATTTATATATCAGCATATATATATAGTATAAGCATTCGTCTCAGGCAGTAATATGATCTCATCACAGAACATTGCAGCAGAAGAACATATATGAAATATTGGATATACTAGGACGTCCGTGTTTTCAATACGAGCCTGTATAAAACACGGATTCCACGGTCGCGACGAATAGCCAAACCCACATCCCAAGACCCCTACGAGAGCGGCAAGTAACACTGCCAATTCTAGGGTTAGGAGACCCGGTCTCGACTCCTCGAGATGGCCTCCCACTGGACCCTAGAACCCGGTTACTTGTGCTCCCCTCCTTGGGTCTACCTAATGCGGAAAAGTAAATAATATACACTGGTGACAGCAACCGCATCCTGGAAGTGCCCCAAATAAAAGAATATTACATTACAAATGAATTTTACATGAATGAAAATAAAAACCCTCATCTCACATAAAACCCCCGGCTATTCTGATCGCGACGATCCAATATAACATATCACAGCAACACATAATATCTCATATCATCAACGTAAGCAAGTATGCGTATCCCGATTGTCGTTGATGTATAGCAACGAAGCCGGCGATACACCACATACTACGCTTACGGTCACAGAAAAGAAAGTGTAAAACTACAATATTTGGAATCCACAATCACTTTAGACATCGTAAATCCGAAATATCACATACTTCGTATTTCATGCCTAACTCTATGAATTCCACATATTGTATCACATTCCAGATAAATATACGGTATTAAACTATTTGAACAGATAATCAAACACCCAAAATTTCTCGAAGTGCTCAACTCTTGAGCGGAGTTCAAATAATCCCAGAATATGTCACAGTACCAGTGATCCAGCCGTAGAAGGGCCAAGCCAACGCCTCACATGTGGCACGCCGTACTGCCCCAAACCCGAAGGTTCAAAAGGCAGTTCAAGACGGTCACATAATCGAGTTAAGGTTTGTTTTCTTCTAGAGGGTCCACCGCTTAACTTGTACAATTTTCCGAAAGATTTAAACCCAATAAAAATTCAACGCTTGAAAGTTTGCCGTGCTGGAATAAAGTGGGTTAATGATATCCGTTCAACCAGTTTAACAGTTTCTAAATATCCGGAAAGAAATACGAATTTAAAATTTCCGATCGAGTCTACTATTACAAAACAAACCCCAGAATTTTAAACACCTGGAACAGAATAAAAATATCCAGAATGGTCAGCAAGTACCTACGGTTAAAACCATGAAGTCACGTGTCCCAATCCTACAGTGCCACCGCGGAAGCGCCGCGCAAACCCCCTTTCTGCCGCGGATCCGCGCTCTGTTGGTGGAATTGTGGGCACGTGTTTCATGGTAATTCTTAGAATTCCCTGCTGATTTTTTTACATATTTTTAATTCTGAAAAATCCCAAAATTTAAAAAATTTCCAGAGAGGGGTCCATTTTGTCCGTTTCGGGTTCGATCGGAGTTTTAACTTCGTAAACACATCGCCTAATGCTCTAGCTAGGCTCTGATACCACTGTAGGGTTCCTAGGCACTCTTGTGAAGGTTCTAAAGGCATCAAACATGCCCGGATTAAATTTTAGACGTGCCGAACAACCCAAAGCCGGGATCTTTGCTAGATTATTAGGGTTTAACATGTAATAAGATAACTTTTATCTAAGTGTGAGGGATTACAACCTTTGTAGTCCGCTCCTTCACTTCACAAGCTCCGAGTAGAAGTCCCTTTGCCGCGATCCACGATCTCTCGGACTCATGAGAGGCTCCACGACTCGAACGATCCATTCTAGCTTGTCGTAATCCAAATCTCCGATGATCTACCTTGAAGTCGCTTCGACTCAAGCTTTCTCACTCAAAAGAGAAGAACACCCTAATCACATGGGCTAGATGAGATGAGGATGAGAGAGTAGTGATTTTGCTTTCTTTTAATATCATTTTCTCATTTTATTTCATCACTTAAGGATTTTCAAGAGAGCTTCTTCAAGAAGAAGAAGAAGAAGATAATGGAAAATCAATAATGAGATTAAAAACCTTTTGTGACGAATAGAAAGAAACATATGATTGAATTATTAACCATGGTCAAGGATGATTGGATGAGAATAAGTAGAGAAACAACTAGGGTTAGGGTTTGGTTAGGTTAAATGAATGTGTCATTCTAAATATCTTAAGAATGACAAAATAAGAAAGCTTCTAGAAGGAACTTGAAGCATCCAAGCCTAATCAAACCTTAACCTCAATTAATCATCCTTAAACATGTTTAACAATTAATCATATCATGTCACAATAATATATATCACATATATATTATATATTTGCAACAAAAGAAAATAATACAATTAACATATATCGCATATATATCAATGTATCATCCCGTGAGAAAATGAAATATTAAAGCAAGCCAATATTAGTTAATATAATAATATATCATATATATTATTATATATTAAATCATCGAATCAACACTTGATCCGACGATCCGGCTATATCGAATATAACCGGCTAATATATCATGTACCGATTCATCGAATCAACACTTGATCCGATGACCCGGTTCATATCTAAATATCCTGAGAATATAATACGGTATCCCATATCGCATTATTCTTGTTCCTGCGCATATCACATATGTGCCACTACTCTGTTTCGCCTGAGCCAAGAAACCTCTGTGTAGGACTCTAAAGAATCGTCAATACGCCGGTAGCAGGTGATGATCATATCAAACACCCACAAGCTGCAAGCGGTCAGCTAAACGTAACAGCCACCCAGGTATTGAGCGATCAGAAGATCAACAAGCTAGCCTGTGCGTTCTCCTGTGAATCCGATCAGTAACACTCCCGTACAGTCCGGTCTGTTCGTCTGATATGTCGCATATCAAGTCTAGGGGTGGTATACGTCAGACCCCAGTAACCGATAAGTCGTGTCGATGTGTGGCTCATAACGGGTCGAGAAACTACTAGTAACACTTACCAGTAAATCTCTATATCAGCCCTGGCCAGGGACTTCCAGTTATAGCCAATCGAACACAGCACAACATCAACTCCCTATACCGGGAGAGACGAATCCCCTCCTATCGCTCATTGCCTCCATGTGATTCGGGACTGTACCCAAAAGCCACCGTTTTGCACGCCCTCTTGGACGTGGTAAGGTGGAAATCAAAGCACAGTGGGAATCACACAAGACTCTATGACGATCTCGGGTCTACAGACTACCCTGTACCTGTGTCACCGGAGAACTGCCATCTGACGTGTGGTATATCACCATCTGGGAGTTCTCGGCGAGTCCGTCCAGTGTACCCAGTCTCCACTGAGCACCCGTACACCATCTCTGATGTCAAACACCGATGGATATGGGATCATCCATCGCCCATCATATGGGTCAAGATGCGTATACGCTAGTCTACTCTGGTGTATCGATGCCCTGTCTCGATATACCCTCGACTAGGAACAGTTATAGGATGTACTCATCGACTACCGCGGCCCCACTAGTATGATCTCATCATAGTCCCAGTTGTCGAGTACAGATCCTAAGGGCTTTATCAACATGTGAGAGTAAAACAGAAAACCAATACAAGTCAACATGTTAAGATAAAGTGAAACCAAATAGCATACTATCATGACGAGCAAGAAAGTCTTCTCTATATATAACCAAGCATCCATTATAATATACATCATATGTACAACAATGGCCTCTAGGGCATATACATAACTAACAGCATCTGCCAGTTATTGCTAAAGGAGTCACTCCCGGTGAAGGGATCTCGGTCCTTTCCTTATCGAATAAGGTGCAGGATATATCACATATACCGCTGTGCAAAGCAAGAACTGTAGCTACCTGTTTTATTTTGAAATTCGATTCTACAACATCTTAGGTTTCTTTTCTTTCATTAATCACATTAATGAAGTCCCATCATTTAAGTACCTAAACATCACAGATAAATACGACGTACACTTATGCCATCCGTATTCGCCTCGATGTCCCCTCGTGCACCGTTAGGTTAGGTAACTAACGGCAGAGCGGGGCAGGGCTAGCGCGGGTGTAAAACATAAGTAACGTCTATATAATATATCATATATACTATATTCTGTATCTATCACAGAACATCACATGATCACAACACAGATATCGCAGCAGAAGAATCATATGAAATATTGGATATACTAGGACGTCCGTGTTTTCAATACGAGCCAGTATAAAACACGGATTCCACGGTCGCGATGAATAGCCAAACCCACACCCCTAGACCCCTACGAGAGCGGCAAGCAACCCTACCAATTCTAGAGTTAGGAGACCCGGACTCGACTCCTCGAGTTGGTCTCCCACTGGACTCCAGAACCCGGTTACTTGTGCCCTCCTCCTTGGGTCTATCCTAGTGCGGAAAAGTAAATAATATACAAAAGGTGACAACTTCCGCAACCTGGAAGCGCCCCAATAAAAGAATATTACATACAAGTTTTTACATGAATGAAAATGAAAAACACTCATCTCACATAAAAACCCCCCTCGGCTATTCGAACACGACGATCCAATATAACATATCCAGCAACACATAACATCACATGTCATCAACGTAAGTAAATATGTGCATCCCAATTGTCGTTGACATATAGCAACGAAACCGGCGATATCACATATTACACTTACGGTCACAGAAAAGAAAGTGTAAAACTACAATAGTTGGAATCCGCAATCTCTTTAGACATCGCATGCCTAATTAATGAATTCTTCAGACATCACATGCCTAACAATTATAAACCCCGCATTTTAGTCTCGTTATCGAAAACACTTTTCAATATCAAGTCGGGCAATTCAACAAGATTCCCGACTTTTTGATCGAATGCTCGTCGCAAACTTTAGTAGGCGGCCACACCCCTGACGCCGTCGACGAAGTGCACCAAGGCAGAACACCGCCACCGCGAGCACCCGAACGGATGCTTTCGGCGACGGGGTTCTCCTACAGTCACTTGGTCGGGGCTATGGGGTGTAGCTGTCTATTAAGTTTACCCGGCGAGTATCCGCGTACGCTACGTGATTGCGACGGAGTTTTGATCACATCAAAATTCCGTGGCAACCGATCAAGTGAGACTAAACTGCTATGTTTATAACATTCATTCAGTTATCTCATAACTTCTTGTGAATTCCAATTATTGTATCCCATTCCGGATAAATAGAAAATGTCAAACTTTCCGATCGAACAATCGAACACCCAAGTTTTCTCGATACATATCAACACATGAAACAAGTCTAAAAACATTCAGTTCGTGCCTCAGTACCAACGGTCCAGCCGTAGAAGGGTCAAGCCAACGCCTCACATGTGGCACGCCGTACTGTCCCAAACCCGAAGGTTCAAAGGGCAGTTCAAGACGGTCACATAATCGAGTTAAGGTTTGTTGTCTTCTAGAGGGTCCATCGAGTTACTTGCACTACTTAGAACGTCTTTAAACCACGGAAAAAATCCAACACTTGGAAATTTCCCGACAGGGGAAAAATTGGGTATTTATATCCGGTCGAACTTTTTAACATCTTCTAAAAATTATCCGGAAAGACACATAGACAAAATCTGATACCCCGATCGAAACACCGAATCCCAAAAACAACCCCAGAAAATTCAACTCTTGAATAAATATTAAAAATACCCAGAGAACTCAGCACTGTTAAATAGGAATTACTGTGCAAATAAATTTGGATGACGTCATCAAGCTGCCGCGAAACCGCTGCCTAAGGCAGGCTTCTGCCGCGGTTCCGCCGCAGGTTGCACTGTTCATGAGTTCAATTTTGCGCCGTAATTCTTAGAATTCTCTACTGAGTTTTCTGCATATTTTTAATTTGGAAAAAACCCATTTTTTAAAAAATGTACAGAGAGCCGTTTTCGGGTTAGGGTTTTGGTTCGATCGGACTTCAAACGTCGTCTGGACTTCGCCTAAGGCTCTAGCTAGGCTATGATACCACTGTAGGGATCCTAGGCACACACTAGAGATCTCACAAGGCATCAACCATGCCAATTTACAATTTTAACGGTGCCGAGAAACCCTAACAAGATCATTGGCTAGAATTTTAGGCGACAAAGCAAACTAGTTAACACTTAACTACTAGAATACGGAAATACAACCTTTGTAGATCCGGTCCTCCACCTCCACGGCTCCGTGATGAAGTCATCTCCGCTGTCCAAATGCAATCCCGGGCTCTAGCATCGGCTTCATCGGAGAAATGGGCGGGCTAGGTTATCGACGACGATGCCGAAGATGATCTACGTCGAGGCATCGCTAGATCAAGCTCCAACTTCACCAAGTCAAGAAAACTTGTGAAGGAAACACACTCTACTACTTGGCAAGAGGTAGAGGATGAAGAAATAGGAAGTGGGTAGACTTTAGAATTGGATTTCTCACTCATTTTCATCAATCACCATTGATGAAGTCAAGGTTCTTCATCTTGAAGAAGAAGAAGAAGAAGATGATAATCATATGATAGAATAAAAAAAGATTAACTTGAAAAGATAATCCCATTCATTCTTATCATAATAGTTACCATGGTTAAGTGTAGAGAATGAACCAAGGTTAAGTGAAGTGGTTAGGGTTAAGCATGAGACAAAATGGTCACAAAGTCAAAGCTTCATGAAGCTTCAAAGAAAAAACAAAACTTGCAACCATTTCATTTCATATCTTTTCCAAATAAATAAATAAATGATTAAGAAAAATAAAACCCTAATCATCAATTTAACCATGGTTTAATCTTTACACTTAACCAAGTTAACATGTATCATCAAACATGATACAATCATTTGCACAAAAAGTATATCACATATACAACTTGTACAACCAAGTGAGAAAATCCTTTTAAAGTGAACCGATACTAGTTAATGCAAAGTAATATATCATATATATATAATTATACATTAAATCATTAAATCAACACTTGATTTAACGATCCGGTCATATCGCATATAACCGACTAGTATCCTATGTATCGGCTTATCGAATCAACCCTTGATTCGATAACTAGGTTATATCGCATACAACCAATCGATACATACATCGCGAGAATGAAATACGGTATCACATACACGCATTATTCTCGGTCCTGCACATATCTCATATGCGCTCCAATTTCGTTTCGCTTGAGCCAGGAAACCTCTGTGTAGGACTCTAAAGACTCGTCAATACGCCGGCAGTAGGTGATGATCATATCAAACACCCACAAGCCGCAAGCGGTCTGCTAAATGTAACGGCCACCCGGGTATTGAGCGATCAGAAGATCGACGAGCAAGCCCGCTCACACTCCAGTGAATCCAACCAGCAACACTACCGTACAGTCCGGTCTGTTCGTCTGATATGTCGCATATCTTGCCTAGGGGTGGTAAACGTCAGACCCCAATAGCTCGATAAGTCGTGTCGATATGAGGCTCATAACAGGTCGAGAAACTACTGGTAACACTTACAAGCAATTCTCTGATCAGCCCTGGCCAGGGACTTTCTGTTATAGCCAATCGAACACAGTGCAACATCAACTCCCTATACCGGGAGAGACGAATCCCCTCCTATCGCTCATTGCCTCCATGTGACTCGGGACTGTACCCAAAAACCACCGTTTTGCATGCCCTCTAGGACGTGGTAAGATGGAAATCAAAGCACAGTGGGAATCACACAAGACTCTATGACGATCTCGGGTCTACAGACTAACCTGTACCAGTGTCACCAGAGAACTGCCATCTGACGTGAGGTATAATACCATCTGGGAGTTCTCTGCGAGTCCGTCCAGTGTACCCAGTCTCCACTGAGCACCTGTATATCATCTCTGATGTCAAACACCAATGGATATGGGATCATCCATCGCCCATCTGTATGGGTCGAGAAGGTATACGCTAGTCTACACGGGTATATCGATGCCCCGTCTCGATACACCCACGACTAGGGACTTTGAAGGATGTACTTATGGACTACCATGTCCCCACTAGTATGATCCGCATCATAGTCCAGATAGCCAAGTACACATCCTAAGGGCTTTACCAACATGTAACAGAGAGACAATCAGTATACACGTTAAGGTAAAGCGTAACCAGATCGCATACTATTATGTCGAGCAAGAAAGCCCTCCCTATATATGTCCCAGCATCCACTACAATATACATCCTATGTACAGTAATGGCCTCTAGGGCATACATATAACTAACACTAACATCTGAGTCAATCCATATACAAACCTGTATATATATTAGTCGGTGATCCCACCTCAATAATATCATATCCGATACCATATCTATAATCAGACATCCCAAGTCAAGAGTGCGGATCAATCATCAAAATATAGCTCGTATGTAAATCCGTCGTACGGCATCCCCAGATCTGGGTACGGGTCAAAATCATATTCATCACACTATTCATCCGGTATCCTCTTTATCAAAGATCATAGTCTAAGGTATTGACCTATGTCTAATACAATACTAATATCATCAATATAGTCATGATCTGACTACTGATCGACAATCTAGTACAAACCGATATCATTAGCACATATCATCATCAAGGGGTATACATCGCCCAATACGGCCTAGTATCAATATCCTAGCATATCATATCTTATGTCACGATCACATGTCGACCATTTTATTTATAACACTATTCACCAGTATCGCCGTCCCAAGATCCGCTATAACACCAGGACGTACCTCAAGTACGAATCCTGCCATATCACCGATATCACAACCACAAAACAAATCTCATCGACTCAGCTCAATCCCAAGTATCATCCTCAAATCCGTATGTGAACACATAGTCCCATACCCATGTGATCACATAACTATAAAGAATCTCATGAGCACATATAAACAGGAATGTATGCAAGTATGTATGTGTGTATGCGTAGTGCAACACTACCCTAGGGTTCGCAACACTAAAATAATCCAACGCACCAATATCCTTCCTAAACATCATTATTAATCCCAAATAACATATAATAATTGTTGGTGTGTATACGCATCCGTATACACCACCACGGACTGCGGGGGTGCTATACGCCATCCTCCCGACTTCTCCCCGTAGATATAAATCTACTCACCTGGTCCTCGCTCGCCGGTGCCGACGTCGCCACGCGCTTGCTTGTCGTCTCGAAGTCCACATGGGGTACCTACATATCAAAACGCACCATATCGCATTAAAACCCGACTCATGACCAAAACGACGCACGAATCCCACATAGGTCAAAACCTATGGTTGCTCTCACAAACGAACCCAAAAACCCTCGACGTCGGCGTGCGAACGCCCGACCATCGAGAAAAACCCAAGTACACTCATTTGCACATTCACGAATACTAATTTAAATATAGAATAGGTTAAAATTCACAAAATCCCCAAATTCACTTTAGAAGCCATTTTTCCGAAAATCTAGCAAGCAAAAATTACCCGTTTTAGTACAAAACTCGACGTTTAAATGAATGTAGCGGCCAATATACTTATTAAATATCTTAAATAAGTCATATAAATCATTTCCATAATTTAATTTCACCAAACCATATATGTTCAAAAAAAACTAGTTTGCAAAAATACCGATTTTAACTCTTTTTAAAGCAAAATTCACAATTTAACAATTAAGCTTGGTTTTGCATGATCCAAAGTCATTAAACCACTCATTATAATATTAATAATGACATGAAACCATAATTAAATTTTAATATAAAGCATTTAATAATTTTCCAAAACTCTAGTTAGCAAAATAACTTAATTAGGGAATTTTATAAGTAATGGTTTGGAATTAACAACTAAATTAGCTTTCTATAAAATTTAAGATGTTAATCCACAACACAAAACCATGCACAATTTATCATAACCCATTTCCACAACAAAACCCTAACTTGAAATCTTTAATCATGCAATTAAACTCATCAAAACCTAATTAAGCACTTAGTTAATTTAGATTAAAGCAACTAGATAACAAATTTTAACAAAAGCATGAGGTTATACCTCCCATGATGAGATCAAGCTCAAGTTCTAGCCTCCTAAAATGCCATTTTGATCCCTAGATCCATGCTAGAAAGGCTAATGAGAAATGGGTAGGAGTTGGATTTGGATTTTGGGATTTATTTGATGGGTTTTGAGGCAATTTTTAAGAATTTTTGAAGAGGAATGAGAGGAGAAAAAAAGGGGGAGGGGGCTGCTGCTGGAAGGGTCGGCCACAAGCATGTGGGGGAGAGGAGAGAGGGGGTGTGGTGTGAGGTATGGTGAGGGAAAAGTCCAAGTCAACAAAAGGTCAACTCTTTTATCCATTTTCTTTTCTTTTCTTTCATTTCTTTTCTTTTGCAAAACAAGTGGGGACAAGAGAGGGGGGGCTGCTGAATTTAGCCAAGGGGGAGGGAAAATGGGTGTGTGTGAGTGTGGGTATGGGTGTGGGGTGATGGAAAATGACAAATACAATACCCCAAACATCCATTTACACTAAAAAAAAACCTTTTTCGATATTTTCTAAACAGTTTTGGCAAACGATTTCGTTTCAAAAACCACATGATAAAATTTTATTTAATGTATTATGATGCACAAAATTTATTTCAACTCATTCCAATTTGTAATTTTCCCCAATTAAATATATTAGTGACGGCTTAAAATAATATTAAAATAATTATTTTCGGAAAAAATTTCAGAAAATTTGAAATTTCCCCAGTGGCTCAATAAACACCAAATACTAGCAATTACATAGCTAGAATATGTATATTTAATTTTAAAATAAAGATATTTGTATTTTGACTTTTTACAGAAACGCCCCTTATTTTACCGTTTTTTCGAAATTTCACCGAAACGATTTTCAAAACGTTACAATCTTCCCCCCTTAAAGAAATTCGGTCCCCGAATTTAATTTATAACTTCCCCCAAATACGAAAATATTTCAGCCAAAACCATCAAATCGCCGGGGCTCCGAAATGATAAATATATAAAACAAATCGTAGCGCAATGCATACGCATGAAAAATGAGCATATAACTCAAATCAGAACTCCGTCAAGAATCCCGCAATCATCGGAGTCATGGGGAAGACATCAATACCAAATCCAAAGCAAAACCAATATGATATAAATCGAAACTATACATGTAAAATATATTCTGGTACTGTCCTCTGACTAGTCCTGCTCAGTACGAAAACACATAGCAATATCATAAAAACGTACTGCTCTATAAGAAAAATCAATCCCAAAATACACGTATGCATACTACGTGCGTCTTGTGCACACGGAAATCAAAATCCAAATATGTGCCATTCATATGCACAGAAACAACATCTAAGTGCATCGGGTATGCACGAAACATCTGTCGTAGGCAACATGTGTGCCTGACAGCAAAATCTGGTGCATCTGACATGCACGAAAAATCTTGATTTAGTGCATCTGGTGTGCACCAAAATCACACTTCAAAACATGCGCGAAAATCCAAGGCACGAAAACTATCTCAAGTGCAACTGAGCAAAAATCATAAATACTCAGTAGGTGCAACCATGACGCATGAAAACGATATCATGAAACTCAACCATCAAAACCAAATCATGCGAATAGATCACCCAAAACATTGAAATCAATAATGGAGGAATAGTACCGCTCAAGCGCATCCTCTAAGAATCTTGGGCCAACTGTCGCGGTAACTAGTGGGACGTCTCGTCGATGATCATGAACTCTGGCCTGCTGGTGTGCGTAACAATGACCACTCCTGGGTCAAGCTCTTCTCTGTGAATTACCAATCTCTTGGTCCATCGGCTCATCGGCCCTGTCAGGTGTGCTAACGGGGATGATCCCGTTTTGGCACGTCTCTTGTCATCTCCCGGTCAATCATCATGACCACTCGTAAGACAGCATAAGCGTCGGCCTCTGGCTCTCTGAATGTACGTGACACATCTGATCCTGGGTGCAAGTATCATTGCAGCAGTGTCCTGGAAGGAATCCTGCTCATGGTCTCTTCCATGCCTCGTCTCTGCCAACTGTCTGGAAGTCATCGTCCTTTCTTATAACTGCATCTTGCTCCGTAACGGCTGCATACCCATCGCGACTCCTTCTGGAAGGTATATCCAGTACTCTGCCTCGGCATGCGCATCGCATCTCTGATGTTGGGGGAGGGGAACGTCATCATATCCAGATCTTATACGAACCTCTTACTCCATTTTTCTCTAATGTCGACCGCTTCGGACTCGTCTCGTCGTGGCTGCATGGACTGAGCTCCAACGGCTATCCTCGTATCGGGAGTCTCCCAAGAAATGCATCTCACCACCTAGCATCCGAATTAAGTCGAGCCATCCGATCGAGTCGTCAAAACCTCATAATCCCACAAGAGCTCAACCTCTTGGGCACAGTTTAATAGTATCGAGTACATACCACAGCATCGGTGGTCCAGCCGTAGAAGGGCAAACCCAAGCCTCACTAATGGCGCCGTGGAACTGCCGCAAACCCGAAGGTTCAAAGGCTTTCACACGGTCATTATGTCGAGTTAGGGTTTCATTCTTCTAGAGGGACCATAGCATTTCCTGCATGTCTTTCCGACTACTTTAAACTTGGAATAATAGGTTTCTGACATTCGATCGTCTCTGTCGACTCTCAACGTCTCCGCGTGAAGTCGTCTCTAGCTGGAATCAATCTATCTGATGACCTCACATCGGGGTAGCGAACGATCCACATGTCCTAGTCATTCATCCTCGATGACTAGCGACCTTCTATCATCTCTTAGTACAACTCATTCTGCACTAACTCCAGGATCTGGGGCAATATCTCGTCGTTCGCAGCAATAACTGGCTCATTCGTCTGCACGCTGAACAGTGCCTCAATCATCATGAATAAGCAATACGCCAACGGTCATCAAAATCTGGCTTGCCTCTTATCATTGGCTCAATCCTCTGGTGCTGATTTGCACGTCCGAGTAATCTCATACAGTGATCCATCCAAACGCTCGTGGCGCAAAAACACAATCAGACAACGCCTCTCAATGCAATCGTATGTCGCCGGAATCATGCCCTGGTCAGTCCTCGTTCTTGACGAGCTCGTGCTGACCGCAACTCTAGATGTAGCTCTCCCTGCCCGTAATCATGGCAGCAAAACCATAACTGGTACTGATAAGGCTAGATCGGAATGAATATAATACCGAGCAAAGAAATGTACATCCTAAGGCTTCTTAAGTGGAGTAGCGTATCGTAAATATGCCGCGGAACATACCTACGGTACGTCACTCTACTTTAGTCACCTATTCCATCAACCAAGGGTCATCCTACGCTCCGAAGGTAAAACCTAACGCTCTGATACCAACTTTGTCACGTCCCGAAAGATGGAACATGACCGGCACTTAAACTACGAAACGTCTCGAGGCATACATAATCTAAGTAAGCCGAAAACCCAGAAATCCAAACCAAAAAAAGTAGTAGAGTGAAGGAAAACCAATTTAAAACAAGTAGTTTTAATAGCATAAGCCGAATTATGCGGTTTTTTAGAACATCAAAATTTACTGAAAATTTCGGCAGAGTCTCCTTTGTAAATACTGGCCCCCAAACGGGATACAACATGAATAGTATACGAAATCAATAAAAATGCATCCCCAAGCGTGAGCTAGCTCTTCGTCAATCGACGGTCACAACCACACAAGAAATATAATATACAACGCCAACGGCGAGGATCAAAATTCAAAAGGAAACTCAAAACCACAAGAAAACCGCAGAAATATAACGCGCGACTCTAAGGTCGAAGGAATAACATCACTGGTCTCTATCTCAAAATAAATACATGTTTGGTTGATGGAACTTCTAGATACAACAGAATAATGATATACAAGATATATAATGGGGGTACGATATAAGTAAACCCACCTACTAGCAAATCACCCGAAGGAAACTATGCCCGCAAAGCCGTAATGAAACCTGTACGGCAAACCTGCAAGAAACTGGGGCACAACGGGGGTGAGTTGCCAACTCGTGAATAGAAAAACATCTACGAATAGAAATCACATAAATAACGCAACCTAGGTCAATGATCATAATATATCCTTAATTATATATATAACATGCAACCTATAACAAGGCTAGGGTAAATATCTAACCCGAGTGTAATCTCATGTGCCCGTGTCAGTGCCTCAGGTAGCAATATATCATATGAATGAGGTATGAATGCATGAAAACAGAATACATGTAAATGAAGAACTGTTTTCATAATTTAGTGAGATTTCCTTGTATTTTTAAAATGAGGTATCATAATGAAATCAGCATAAAACAGTGCCTAGCATCGGCACAAAACGTAATCCCAATATCTCGATATCTCTGTATCACAGTCTCTGTACCTCAATATCTCGAAATCTCAATGTCTCAATCATAATATCTAGGGCGCCGTCAGTCGAGACCGGCCCCTACCATCCATCTCAAGACCACGACGGTATCCTCCGGATATCCGAGGCGTCGGGTAAAATCACCAGTAGGTAGTGCTCCCCTGCCAGGCTCACATCGTCATCATCACTCGCTTCTTGCCCCGGGGTACCCTACCGGGTCCACCATGTACCCGAAACGGTTCATCCGTCTCCTCGAATCGGGTCTCGAAATCCATCAGCAAACTCATGGTGGACGACTCATACATCATGGGAAAAACCGCACTTTTTATTTTAAAAGAGAGAAAAGGTTTATTTATTTTTTTGCGGTTTTCCTCCAAATCCAGAAAATCTCATGGAAATCCGAATCCAAAACCTCAATAACACGTAAAATAGTGAATATATGCATGAGAATCCATGAATACGGCATAACAATGAATAACAGTATGCATGAAGTAGCAGGTAATAACTACAGTGTCTAAACTAACATATAAGACAAGTACGCTATGTCAAGCAATAATATTTTCTAAGGTGTACGTGACATGGCAATTACCGATGAAGATGCGTGTGAGCCGGCAAGTAAGTGTACGTGGTACATACGCATCATCGGTAATGGTGCTGGTGTCCTAACAATATGATATCAACATTGCAATAAGAAATTATAACATAAGTATGCGATGCGAAGCGAACCACAATAATAAGCGGGAGCTAAATACTAGACGCAACTGTAACTAACCTGCATTAATCTAATATAAGTCCTACAAATGGTGCCTTTTGAAATAACACGAATCATGGGGTTTTGAAAATAGGGGCTACGGTGTTTTTATGAAAAGATATGTCTTTTGAAATATCCGTAGGATCCCTTGGGCTGTCTTTTAAAATACCCACGATTCGTTAGTTTTTGAAATAGGTAAGAATCGAATCTAATCTAACAACTAAACTAAACTAAAGGGCTAAGCTAGCAAGCTAGACTACAGGTAAGGAAACCGCCTAACATCTGAGTCGATCCATATACATACCTGTATATATATTAGTCGGTGATCCCGCCTCAATAATATCATATCCGATACCATATCTATAATCAGACATCCCAAGTCAAGAGTGCGGATCAATCATCAAAATATAGCTCGTACGTAAATCCGTCGTACGGCATCCCCAGATCTGGGTACGGGTCAAAATCATATTCATCACACTATTCATCCGGTATCCTCTTTATCAAAGATCATAGTCTAAGGTACTGACCTATGTCTAATAAAATACTAATATCATCAATATAGTCATGATCTGACTACTGATCGACAATCTCGTACAAACCGATATCATTAGCACATATCATTATCAAGGGGTATACATCGCCCAATACGGCCTAGTATCAATATCCTAGCATATCATATCTTATGTCACGATCACATGTCGACTATTTTATTTATAACACTATTCACCCGTATCGCCGCCCCAAGATCCGCTATAACACAAGGACGTACCTCAAGTACGAATCCTGCCATATCACCGATATCACAACCACAAAACAAATCTCATCGACTCAGCTCAATCCCAAGTATCATCCTCAAATCCGTATGTGAACACATAGTCCCATACCCATGTGATCACATAACTATAAAGAATCCCATGAGCACATATAAATAGGAATGTATGCAAGTATGTATGTGTGTATGTGTAGTGCAACACTACCCTAGGGTTCGCAACACTAAAATAATCCAACGCACCAATATCCATCCTAAACATCATTATTAATCCCAAATAACATATAATAATTGTTGGTGTGTATACGCATCCGTATACACCACCACGGACTGCGGGGGTGCTATACGCCATCCACCCGACTTCTCCCCGTAGATATAAATCTACTCACCTGGTCCTCGCTCGCCGGTGCTGACGTCGCCACGCGCTTGCTTGTCGTCTCGAAGTCCACATGGGGTACCTACATATCAAAACGCACCATATCGCATTAAAACCCGACCAAAACGACGCACGAATCCCGCATAGGTCAAAACCTATGGTTGCTCTCACAAACCAACCCAAAAACCCTCGACGTCGGCGTGCGAACGCCCGACCATCGAGAAAAACCCAAGTACACTCATTTGCACATTCACGAATACTAATTTAAATATAGAATAGGTTAAAATTCACAAAATCCCCAAATTCACTTTAGAAGCCATTTTTCCGAAAATCTAGCAAGCAAAAATTACCCGTTTTAGTACAAAACTCGACGTTTAAATGAATGTAGCGGCCAATATACTTATTAAATATCTTAAATAAGTCATATAAATCATTTCCATAATTTAATTTCACCAAACCATATATGTTCAAAAAAAACTAGTTTGCAAAAATACCGATTTTAACTCTTTTTAAAGAAAAATTCACAATTTAACAATTAAGCTTGGTTTTGCATGATCCAAAGTCATTAAACCACTAATTATAATATTAATAATGACATGAAACCATAATTAAATTTTAATCTAAAGCATTTAACAATTTTCCAAAACTCTAGTTAGCAAAATAACTTAATTAGGGCATTTTATAAGTAATGGTTTGGAATTAACAACTAAATTAGCTTTCTATAAAACTTAAGACGTTAATCCACAACACAAAACCATGCACAATTTATCATAACCCATTTCCACAACAAAACCCTAACTTGAAATCTTTAATCATGCAATTAAACTCATCAAAACCTAATTAAGCACTTAGTTAATTTAGATTAAAGCAACTAGATAACAAATTTTAACAAAAGCATGAGGCTATACCTCCCATGATGAGATCAAGCTCAAGATCTAGCCTCCTAAAATGCCATTTTGATCCCTAGATCCATGCTAGAAAGGCTAATGAGAAATGGGTAAGAGTTGGATTTGGATTTTGGGATTTATTTGATGGGTTTTGAGGCAATTTTTAAGCATTTTTGAAGAGGAATGAGAGGAGAAAAAAAGGGGGAGGGGGTGCGGCTGGAAGGGCCGACCACAAGCATGTGGGGGAGAGGAGAGAGGGGGTGTGCTGTGAGGTATGGTGAGGGAAAAGTCCAAGTCAACAAAAGGTCAACTCTTTTATCCATTTTCTTTTCTTTTCTTTCATTTCTTTTCTTTTGCAAAACAAGTGGGGACAAGAGAGGGGGGGCTGCTGAATTCAGCCAAGGGGGAGGGAAAATGGGGGTGTGTGAGTGTGGGTATGGGTGTGGGGTGATGGAAAATGACAAATACAATACCCGAAACATCCATCTACACTATAAAAAAAAGCCTTTTTCTTCGAGATTTTTTAAACCGTTTTGGCAAACGATTTCGTTTCAAAAACCACATGATAAAATTTTATTTAATGTATTATGATGCACAAAATTTATTTTAACTCATTCCAATTTGTAATTTTCCCTAATTAAATATATTAGTGACGGCTTAAAATAATATTAAAATAATTATTTTCGGAAAAATTTTCAGAAAATTTGAAATTTCGCCAGTGGCTCAATAAACACCAAATACTAGCAATTACATAGCTAGAATATGTAAAATAAAGATATTTGTATTTTGACTTTTTACAGAAAACCCCCTTATTTTACCGTTTTTTCGAAATTTCACCGAAACGATTTTCAAAACGTTACTGTTGTCCTCTGTGTCTACTCTCCTAACCTCGATCTCCCTGGAGATCAACCATCTCCATGATCAGGTGATACTGCATAAGAATTATATCTGGATTTCTGATGGGACGTGGGTTCCTTGGCATAAGCCACAACTCTATTGTCACACACTGGTAGGAACGAAGTTCATTTCATGATCTTATATCTATCCAGACTGCCTCTTTGGTAGCATCCTTGGTAACGATATATCTTGCCTTTAATCGTTTAGTATGTCACGGTATCTAGCTTGGAACTCTTCCAACATACCGTCCCTCCACTGAGGGTAAAGACAATGCCTGCGACTGACATTCAGTCATTTTTATCACCCTGGAACCTTTCCAGTGATTCTCCCCAGGATCAATTGATACTATCTCACTACAACTAGTGAGTATCCTAACATCCAATTAGATCTATCTCATAGATCCAAAACCCAGGATTTAGGAGGTATCGCTTTGATCCTATATGGAGAATCGTTGTGATAAGCGGAGATTGACCGAGCGTAGCATAGGAAACTCCTTCCCTATCAAGAGTATGTCATCCACGTACTCTACGAGGATCACCACCATACTCTCTACTATCTTTTTGTATATACAAGGTTCATCTACCATTTTGATGAAGTCAAACTCTTTGACTACCACATCAAAACAGACGTTCCAACTCCGCGATGCCTGCTTTATCACATAAAACATCTTGCACACGTTTCCGCTGCTCCCACTGTCTACGAAGCCCTCTGGCTGTGTACTTATAGACGCTCTCTACCAAATCAACATTTAGAAAAGCAGTCATGACACCCAACCGCCAGATATCGTAGTAATGGTATGTAGCCGTGGCAAGTAGGATCTGGATGGACTTAAGCATAGCTTTGAAAGTCTCAACTTTTCCATGTACACCTAGTAATCTTCTCAAGATATATTTGCTCCTGATGGGGATTTAACCCTTCAGATAGAGCAACCAAAGTCCATACTTTGTTGGTGTATAAGGATTCCATCTCAGATCGATAAGCATCCAGCCATTCTTATAGAGTCCCACTCCGGATGGCCAGCTCGAAACAAGTTGGGTCATCATCTCATGATGCAATCCTCGCTCCCACTGTCATAGAGAAACCGAAGTATCTCTCAGGTGGGTGAGGAACCCTACTAGATCGGCGGAGAGGCTGAGGTTCGTTGGTTACTATTGAATCCTTTGGTTCTACTAAATCATCTGCTGCAGTTTGTATAGTAGGAACCTTTCCAGTTCTACATAACAGACCTTGCCTCGAGCTTTTCCGGATTTTTCTTTTAGACATAGGCCGGACAACCCCAAATCTTAACAAACTTAAGATATGGGCTCTTCACTTTCCATATCACATATGAAGTGGTAGGCATCTGATTTAGTTTGAAACCCTATTCAATAGGTATGCAGCTTCTCAAGTGCATAACTCCAAAAGAAAATAGGAAACTCAGTAGTACTCATCATAGAGCACACCATATCATATAGGGTGCTATTGCTCCGCCCTGATATACCATCGTGCTATGGTGTATTCGGAGGAGTAATGCTGAGAGAGAATCTCATTCTCCTCTAGAATAGTCCAGGAATCTCCGTGCTTAAGTATTCTCCTCCTTGATCTTATCAAAGGACATAATACTTATACCCGTATTTGGTTCTCTACTTCTAACTTACATTCTGTGAATATCTCAAAAGGTTCGGACTTGAGTTTCAACAGGAACATATGTTTGAATCTTGAGAGATCATCAGAGAATGTAATGAAGTACAAAGAGCCGGTCTTGGCATGTGTAGACAGGGGACCTTCATACATCAACATGTATCAATCCCAAGAGTTCACTAACTCTCTCTCTGTTTCCAATAAAAGGAGCTGTGGTCATCTTAACTTTGTGACATGACCGGCAAGTCTCACAAGATGTAAATTCAAACAAATTTAAATATGCATCTTAATGTAACTTCAGCTAGTCGGGTCGCATTGATATGACCTAGTCTACAATGCCTCAAGAAGGATTCGTTCATTTCTGAACTCTTCCTCTTGTGTGTGTTCCGTATACTAAGAACTGTAGTTTGATTTAGAACGTCAATGCTTTTAGATAACGTGCCTGAACCGATCAACTCTTGATATATGAAATGTTCAAAACATTATCCAACAATACAAGATTATATCATTTCTTTACTAATAAAAAGACTGATATGATGTTGTATATCAGGTTCGGTATCTAATAACATTCGTTTAGAATCAATGTATTCTGGTAATACAGGGTGATAGTGACCAACAGACTTGGCTGCAACACTTACACCGTTTTCTGTCTCATGAAACTTATCATCCATTCTCAGTTCTCTACCTTTCTGTAGCCCATGTAACAAATTACATATGCGGGTTCCTGATCCAGTATCTCATACCCAGGACGTAAAGGATACTGAGAAATAGTTCTCTGTAATGAACACACCCGAAGAAGATGCATCAGCATGCACTTTCTTCGTTTGGGCGGCACGGGAAATCTGGTATTCCTTAATTTCCTGCTCTGTCTTATAACAATTAAAAGTTGGAGCGGGACCAACGTTCCCCAGCTCAGTATAACAAGCGGGTTCGGTTAATTCATCCATTTTATTGTCTTGATTAAGGCATGATATGGTCGCTACCTCGAGAGAGAGAGAAGAAAACACTCAGCGTATGCTCGTGCAAGATTAGATTGGTTATCTAATATATCTAATCAGGATGTCTCCTAATGTTTTAATCAAATCTTCCTTCAAACCCTAAAAGGAAAGACTAGCCGGGATTAATTACACGCTACAAGTTCGCCAATCTTTCAGCCAGGCCAGTGTCGGTACTTTGAGGGAGGTCCCCCGTGCTTTCGCACGAACCTAATTAAAGTAAACCTCGTTTTCCCAGGGGCGTAACCCCGTTGACACCTTTCTAGACACCTACTTGATCGGCTAATTGTAATGTGTAAAACTCTCCCAGGAGTAACTCTTACTCGCAGTGGATATCGGGATCCAACTATCTCATTGCAAATTTCAACACTTGAAATTCCCAATAATATTTTAGCCCAAGCGTCCTATGACCTTGACAGAGGTCAACAAACCATAGGCTGCTAGTCAAGTTCAACCCGTCATTTCCTGATTGAAGTAAACCCACCCGCACGACCCTTGACAGAGGTCAACAAGGCCGCACGACTACACTAAATCAATCACATCATATGTTTATACAGATAATCACTAATCATCTACCGCACACTACGCCTTGACAGAGGTCAATAAACGCAGCACGAATACTAAATAGTACTTATCTGAAATGACGGAGGGCTACGACAGGTTTTTAAGAAAACTCCTTGCGTAATGAACTTGATATCGTTGTAGAATCGAGTGATTTTAAATGGAATGTTTTTTAGGCTTTTCTAGTTTTGCTAAAGGGGTCACTCCCGGTGAAGGGATCGTCGGCCCTTTCCTCATCGAATAAGGTGCAGGATATTTCAAAAATATCACTATGCAAAGCAAGAACTATAGAAGCAATCAAAAAAAAACCGAGTTTGTAGCATCTGCTAGTTTCACTAAAGAGGTCACTCCCGGCGAAGGGATCTCGGCTCTTTCCTTATCGAATAAGGTGCTGGATGTTCTACGAGGAACACCGCTATGCAAAGCAAGAACTAGAGCTACCAGTTTTTAAACAAGTTTCTACAACATCTTTAGGTTTCTTTTATTTCATTAATCTCATTAATGAAGTCCCATTTTTATTATGCCTCACAAGCATCACATTTGAAACGAAATCTGCAGTATAACATATATCTCATATATATAATATAAACATTCGTCTCAGGCAGTAATATGATCTCATCACAGAACATTGCAGCAGAAGAACATATATGAAATATTGGATATAATAGGATGTCCGTGTTTTCAATACGAGCCTGTATAAAACACGGATTCCACGGTCGCGATGAATAGCCAAACCCATATCCCTAGACACCTACGAGAGCGGCAAGTAACACTGCCAATTCTAGGGTTAGGAGACCCGGTCTCAACTCCTCGAGATGGTCTCCCACTGGACCCTAGAACCCGGTTACTTGTGCTCCCCGCCTTGGGTCTACCTAATGCGGAAAAGTAAATAATATACAATGGTGACATCATCCTCAGCCCGGAAGTGCCCCAATAAAAGAATATTACATACAAATAAATTTTACATGAATGAAAAAGAAAAAACTCTCATCTCACATAAAACCCCCGGCTATTCAGAACACGACGATCCAATATAACATATCACAGCAACACATAATATCTCATATCATCAACGTAAGCAAGTATGCGTATCCCGATTGTCGTTGATGTATAGCAACGAAGCCGGCGGTACACCACATACTACGCTTACGGTCACAGAAAAGAAAGTGTAAAACTACAACAGTTGGAATCCGCAACCTCCTTAGACATAGCATGCCTAACCAAATGAATTCCTTAGACATCGCATGCCTAACAATTATAAACCCCGCATTTTAGTCTCATTATCGAAAACTCTTTTCAATATCAAGCCGGGCAATTAAACAAGATTCCCGACATCCTAATCGAATGCTCGTCGCAAACTTTAGTAGACGGCCGCACCCCCGGATGCCGTCGACGAAGTGCACTAAGGCGGAACACCGCTGCCGCGAGCACCCGAACGGAAGCTTTTGGCGACGGGGTTCTCCTACAGTCACTTGGTCGGGGCTTTGGGATGTGGCTGTCTATTAAGTTTACCCGGCGAGTATCCGCGTATGCTACGTGATTACGACGGACTTTTGATCACATCAAAATTCCGTGGCAACCGATCAAATGAGACTAAAGTGCTAGATTTATTACATTCAGATTAGTTATCTCATAACTATTTGTGGATTCCAAATATTGTATCACATTCCAAATAAATAGACAATGTTAAACTTTTCGATCGAATAAACAAACACTCAAGATTTTCCCAATATATCTCAACACTTGAAATCGGTTTAAAAACATCCATCACATGCCATAGTACCAATGGTCCAGCCGTAGAAGGGTCAAGCCAACGCCTCACATGTGGCACGCCGTACTGCCCCAAACCCTAAGGTTCAAAAGGCAGTTCAAGACGGTCACATAATCGAGTTATGGTTTGTTGTCTTCTAGAGGGTCCACCGCGTTACTTGCATGACTTTACGAAAGTTTCAAACACGAGAAAAATTCCAACTTTTGAAAATTTTCCGACAGGGGAAAAAGTGAGTTATTGATATCCGTTCGAACTTTTTAACAGTTTCTAAAAATTATCCGGACAAACTAAACGAAGTTAAATTATCCGATCGAATCAACGAGTCCCCAATACAACCCTAGAAAACTCAACACTTCAGTGGAATTAAACAATTCCCAGAAAAAATTGCCAAGAAAGGACCTAAGAATAAATATATGAAATTCCAGGGACTAAGTCCAAATTTTGGCCGCGGAACCGCCGCCAAACCCTTGGTTTGGACGCGGTTCTGCGGTCAAAAAATTTACTTAGTAGACCGTACTTCACAGTAATTCTTATTTTTTCCTGCTCGTTTTTCTGAGCATTTTTAATTCATAAAAAATCACAGTTTTGAAAAATGTACAGAGTGGGGTTAATATCGGGTATTCAGAGTTCGATCGGACTTTAAACTTCGCCTAGACTTCGCCTAAAGCTCTAGCTTGGCTCTGATACAACTGTAGGGTTGCTAGGCACATGCACAAGGTTCTACGAGGCATCAACCATGCACGATTTAAAAAATTAGCCGTGCCGAACAACCCAAAGCCGGATCTTTAAACTAGGGTTTAGGCGAAAACAAGCATGCTAAACTCTTTAACATTAAGTGAGAGGGATTACAACCTTTGTAGATCCGGTCCTTCACTTCATTAGCTCCGTGTAGATGTCCCCATCGCTGCGATCATCGTGTTCCGGACTCTCGAGAGGCTTCACGAAGAGAAAGATGCAACCTTGCTTCCGATCTTCGATAACATAGATGATCTACCTTGAAGTTTCATTAACACAAGCTAACACTTACTAAATAAAGTGAACACCCTCATCTAAATGGCAAGGATAGATGAGGATGATGAAGTAGGATTTTTGCTCTCATTTATAATCTTTTTCTCAGTCACTTTCATCACAAAAGAAAGCTTTTTCAAGAAGAAACTCAAGGAAGAAGAAGAATGAATATCATAATCCTTTTCTCGCTCACTTAATCCTTTTGTGATGAACAATGAATTATTGTAGTGGTTAGAAATCTAACCAAGGGTTAAACATGAAAAATTTAACCCTTGTAGAGAGTTAACTAGAGTTAATGGTTTGGATTGGGTTAACATAATATCTCACAAAAATATCAAGCAACCACAAAGTCAAAGCTTCATGAAGCTTCATGGAAGCTTCATGCAAAAGCTAACCCTAATCCAAACCCTAACCCAAACCCTAACCAAGTTTTAACCCTAATCCATTGTTAAATTTGTAACCCTAACATGTTACAATATTATATATCACATATACAATATATTTTGTAACAATAGAAAATAATACAATTAATATATATCGCATATATATCAATGTATTATCCCGTGAGAAAATGAATCTTTTAGTGAGCTAATATTAGTTAATGTAATTTAATATATCATATATATTATTATACATTAAATTATCGAATCAACACTTGATCCGATAATCCGGCGATTTCACAAATAACCGACTAATACGATGACCCGGCTATATCATATATACCCGGCCGATATCTCATATCGCGAGAATCCAATACGGTATAACATACCGCATTATCCTCGGTCCTGCACATATCACATATATTCTCCTACTCGGTTTTGCCAGAGCCAAGAAACCTTTGTGTAGGACTCTAAAAAATCGTCAATACGCCGGCAGTAGGTGATGATCATATCAAACACCCACAAGTTGCAAGCGGTCAGCTAAACGTAACAGCCACCTAGGTATTGAGCGCTCAGAAGATCAACAAGCAAGCATGTACATTCTCCTATGAATCCAATCAGTAACACTCCCGTACAGTCCGGTCTCGTCGTCTGATATGTCGCATATCTCGCCTAGGGGTGGTAAACGTCAGACCCCAGTAGCTCGATAAGTCGTGTCGATATGAGGTCTATAACAGTTCGAGAAACTACTGATAACACTTACCAGTAGATCTCAGCAACCCTGGCTAGGGATTTCCGGTTATAGCCAATCGAACACAGCATAACATCAACTCCCTATACCGGGAGAGACGAATCCCCTCCTATCGCTCATTGCCTCCATGTGATTCGGGACTGTACCCAAAAGCCACCTTTTTGCATGCCCTCTTGGACGTGGTATGATGGAAATCAAAGCACAGTGGGAATCGCACAAAACTCTATGATCATCTCGGGTCAACAGACTACTCTGTACCAGTGTCACCGGAGAACTGCCATCTGACGTGATGTATAATACCATCTGGGAGTTCTCGGCTAGTCCGTCCAGTGTACCCAGTCTCTACTGAGCACCCGTACACCATCCTTGATGTCAAACACCGATGGATATGGGATCATCCATCGCCCATCATATGGGTTAAGATGCGTATACGCTAGTCTACTCTGGTGTATCGATGCCATGTCTCGATACACCCTCGACTAGGAACAGTTATAGGATGTATTCGTCGACTACCGTGGCCCCACTAGTATGATCTCATCATAGTCCCAGTAGTCGAGTACATATCCTAAGGGCTTTATCAACACGTAACATACAGACAATCAGAGTACATGTTAAGATAAAGTACAACCAGATAGCATACTATCATGTCGAGCAAGAAAGTCCTCCCTATATATGTCCAAGCATCCACTACAATATACATCAAATGTACAGTAATGGACTCTAGGGCATACATATAACTAACAATTGTAATGTGTAAAACTCTCCCAGGAGTAACAATTACTCGCAGTGGGTATCGGGATCCAACTATCTCATAGAAGGTATGCAATCTCATTGCAAATTTCAACACTTGAAATTCCCGATAATTTTGCCCCTAGCGTCCCATGACCTTGACGCAGGCCAACAAACCACAGTGCGCTAGTCAAGTTCAACCCGTCATTTCCTTATTGAATTAAACCCACCCGCACGACCCTTGACGCAGGCCAACAAAGTCGCACGACTACCCTAATCCAATCTGCATCATATGCATAAGCAGATAAATACTAGTTAGCTACCGCACACTACGCCTTGACGCAGGACAACAAATGTAGCACAAATACTAAGTAGCACTTATCTAAAATGACGGAGGGCTACGACAGGTTATTCTGAAAACCTATTGAGTAATGAACTTGATATCGTTGTAGAATCAAATGATTTTGAAATGGAGTATTTTTGAGGCTTTTGCTAGTTTCGCTAAAGAGGTCACTCCCGGTGAAGGGATCTCGGCTCTTTCCTCGTCGAATGAGGTGCATGATATATCATATATATCACTGTGCAAAGCAAGAACTAGAAAAGCAATCAAAAGACAAAACCGAGGGGTGTAGCATCTTCCAGTCATTGCTAAAGGGGTCACTCCCGGTGAAGGGATCTCGGCCCTTTCTTTATCGAATAAGGTGCAGGATGTTCTACAAGGAACACCGCGATGCAAAGCAAGAACTGTAGCTACCTGTTTTTGAAATTTCGATTCCACAACATCTTTTAGGTTTCTTTTCTTTCATTAATCATATTAATGAATTCCCATCATTTAAATCACCTAAACATCACAGATAAATACGACGTACACTTATGCCATCCGCATTCGCCTCGATGTCCCCTCGTGCACCGTTAGGTTAAGTAACTAACGGCAGAGCGGGGCAGGGCTAGCGTGGGTGTAAAACATAAGTAACGCCTATATAATATATCATATATACTATATACAGTATCTATCACAGCACATCAAATGATCACATCACAGATATCGCAGCAGAAGAAACATATGAAACATTGGATATACTAGGACGTCCGTGTTTTATTTTGAGCCTCTATAAAACACGGATTCCACGGTCGTGATGAATAGCCCAACCCACACCCCTAGACCCCTACGGAGCGGCAAGCAACCCTACCAATTCTAGAGTTAGGAGACCCGGACTCGACTCCTCGAGTTGGTCTCCCACTGGACTCTAGAACCCGGTTACTTGTGCTCCCCTCCTTGGGTCTATCCTAGTGCGGAAAAGTAAATAATATACAAATGGTGACATCAACCTCAACCCGGAAGTGTCCCAATAAAAGAATATTACATACAATTAATTTTACATGAATGAAAATAAAAACTCTCATCTCACATAAAACCCCCGGCTATTCAAAACGCGACGATCCAATATAACATATCCAGCAACACATAACATCACATGTCATCAACGTAAGTAAGTATGCATACACCGATTATCGTCGACGTATAGCAACGAAAACCGGCAATACAACTACATACTACACTTACGGTCACAGAAAAGAAAGTGTAAAACTACAACAGTTGGAATCCGCAACCACCTTAGACATCGCATGCCTAACAGTTATAAACCCCGCATTTTAGTCTCTTTATTGAAAACTCTTTTCAATACCAAGTCGGGCAATTCAACAAGATTCCCGATACTCTGATCGAATGCTCGTCGCAAACTTTAGTAGACGGCTGCACCCCCGGATGCCGTCGACGAAGTGCACTAAGGCGGAACACCGCTACCGCGAGCACCCTGACGGATGCTCTTGGCGACGGGGTTCTCCTACAGTCACTTGGTCGGGGCTTTGGGGTGTGGCTGTCTATTAAGTTTACCCGGCGAGTATCCGCGTACGCTACGTGATTGCGGCGGACTTTTGATCGCATCAAAATCCCGTGGCAACCGATCAATTGAGACTAAACTGCTATGTTTATAACATTCAAATTAGTTATCATATAACTACATGTGGATTCCAATAATTGTATCACATTCCAGATAAATAGACAACGTTAAACTTTCCGATCGAATGATCAAACACCTAAGTTTTCCCAAATGGTTCTCAACACTTGAGGGGGGTTTAAAAACATCCATCACATGCCACAGTACCAACGGTCCAGCCGTAGAAGGGTCAAGCCAACGCCTCACATGTGGCACGCCGTACTGCCCCAAACCCTAAGGTTCAAAGGGCAGTTCAAGACGGTCACATAATCGAGTTAAGGTTTGTTGTCTTCTAGAGGGTCCATCGCGTAACTTGCACGATCTAGACGTTCTCAAACAACGGAAAAATCCAACACTTGGAAATTTTCCGGGTCGGGGAAAAAGTGAGTTATTGATGCCGGATCGAACTTTTTAACAGTTTCTAAATATCCGGAAAATCCAACGAAATTAAATATTCCGATCGAATCAACGAATACAAAATAAACCCCAGAACACTCAACACTTGAGTCAGATAAAAATACCCATAAAATATCAGGAAATCAAATAGGAACTTTACTGTGCAAAAAGACAAGCGTGACGTCACCTTGTCGCCGCGGAACCGCCGCGGGAGCCATGCTTGTGCCGCGGTTCCGCGGCTCTTTAGTCGCCAAACGTGGTCATTTTGCACAGTGTTTCTTATAATTGCCTGCTGATTTTTTTATGCATTTTTAATTTAGAAAAATCCCAGATTTCAAAAAATTTCCAGAGACGGGGTTAATTTTGCGTATCGGGGTTCGTTCGGAGTTTTAACATCGTAAACACATCGCCTAATGCTCTAGCTAGGCTCTGATACCACTGTAGGGTTACTAAGCACTCTAATGAGGTTCTACAAAGTATCAACCATGCCGGATTAAAATTTTAGCCGTGCCGAATAACTCTAAACAAGATCGTTAACTAGAGGTTAGGCGAAAAACATGCAAGTTAAACTCTTTAACACTAAGGGAATACGAAATACAACCTTTGTAGATCGGTCCTTCACTTCTTAAGCTCCTTGATGTAGTCCCTTCGTTACGATCATCGGACACCCGGACTCTCGGACGGCTCCATGAGAAAATTGCAACGGTATTGCTTGAAGTCTTCGAGGCCGAAGATGATCTACGTCGAAGGAATACGGACTCAAGCTTCTACTTCACTAACTAAAGAATTAGTGAAGTAAACACCCTAAACTAAAGTGCTAGTCTAGTAGAGGATGGTGAGATAGGAAATGGGTACACTTTAGAATTTCATTTCTCACTTTGTATCTCTCTCTTTATCAAACCCTAGAAAGAAAAATGAAGGAGGAAGAAGATGAGCTCAAATGAGAATGAAACTTATCAAGAGAGAGAATAATCTAACCATGGTGAGTGAGTATTATATACTTAACTCATGTAGAGACATAACCATGGCTAAATATATTGGTTAGGTTAAATAATATCCAAAGCAAAACAAAAAGGGTTGAATTTGTCAAAGCACTCACAAGCTTCTACAAGCTTCATGCATTTAACAAATATTCACTAATTTTGTATTTACTTTGAATATTAAAAACCATACCAATATATATATAATGGTGTATGTCTCATACACCCATGACAAGTGTATCAACAACCATGATACATTTTGTAAACACAAATAAATATATATCACATATATATCAAGTTGTGCATAAGTGAGAAAAATGAATGCTTAAGTGAACCAATGTTAGTTAATGTAAATTAGTATATCACATATACAATTATACACTAAATTATTAAATCAATATTTGACTTAATAATCCGGTTATATCATATATAGCCGACTAACATTCAATGTATCGATTTATCAAATCAACCCTTGATTCGATAACTAGGTTATATCGCATACAACCGATCGATACAAACATCGCGAGAACAGAATACGGTATCACATACACGCATTATTCTCGGTCCCGCACATATCACATATGCGCTCCTATTTCGTTTTGCCTGAGCCAGTAAAACCTCTATGTAGAACTCTAAAGACTCGTCAATACGCCGGCAGTAGGTGATGATCATATCAAGCACCCACAAGCTGTCAGCGGTACTAGCTGGACGTAACGGCTACCCGGGTATTGAGCGATCAGAAGATCAGCAAGCAAGCCCGCTCCAACTCCTGCAAAAAGCCTGACAGTGACACTACCGTACAGTCCGGTCTCCTCGTCTGATATGTCGCATATCAAGTCTAGGGGTGGTAAACGTCAAAACCCAATAACCGATAAGTCATGCCGCTATATGGCTCATAACGGGTCAAGAAACTACTGGTAACACTTACCAGTAAATCTCTAAACCAACCCTGGCCAGGGACTTCCATGTTATGGCCAATCGAGCATAGCGCAACATCAACCCCCAATACCGGGAGAGACGAAACCCCTCCTATCGCTCATTGCCTCCATGTGACTCGGGACTATACCCAAAAACCACCATTTTGCATGCCCTCTTGGATGTGGTAAGGTGGAAATCAAAGCACAGTGGGAATCACACAAGACTATATGACGATCTCGGGTCTACAGACTAACCTGTACCAGTGTCACCAGAGAACTGCCATCTGACGTAAGGTATAATACCATCTGGGAGTTCCCGGCGAGTCCATCCAGTGTACCCAGTCTCCACTAAGCACCCGTATATCATCTCTGATGTCAAACACCAATGGATATGGGATCATCCATCGCCCATCTGTATGGGTCGAGAAGGTATACGCTAGTCTACTCTGGTATATCGATGCCCCGTCTCGATACACCCACGACTAGGGACCTTGAAGGATGTATTTATGGACTACCATGTCCCCACTAGTATGATCCGCATCATAGTCCAGGTAGTCAAGTACACATCCTAAGGGCTTTACCAACATGTAACAGAGAGATAATCAGTGTACACGTTAAGGTAAAGAGTAACCAGATAGCATACTATCATGTCGAGCAAGAAAGTCCTCCCTATATATGTCCAAGCATCCACTACAATATACATATCATGTATAGTAATTGTAAGTCCACAGTAGCGTCCCGGCCGTCTAACAGACGCCAAATGCGGAACAAAAACTTTTTACAACTGGCGCTATCGTGTACCGTAACCCGGATCTGCCATTAAAGCTAAACTAACAAACTACAAAGTGGGTAGAAACGTTATACAGAATGATCCGAGTCCTTCGGTCTTCAACCATCATCCCACGCTTGTTGTGGCTGCTCCGATCTCCTCGATCTCCAGTCTTGTCGTCCAGGTGGCACTACGTCGACGGATCTTTAAACGGGCTCCCGCCTCTGAACCGAGGTAACTCGATCGTCAAGTTTGCTAAAAGAGACGACCAAGATGTTGTAGAGAATGAGTAGAACAATTTATCTCGTTACGTCCAAGGCTATGGACGAACGGTTAATGAAGTTGCCTTTTGGATCGGTATGAAATGAGAAATGGAGTATACTAATTTCCATGAACCAAAATCCTTAATCTTTTTCAAATGAACAACCATGATGTTTCCTCAAGGAGGTGGCCGGCCATTTAAGGAGAGGGGGAGGTGAGTGTAGGAGAGGGAGGGTGACTCTAACAAAGAAGCTTATCATAACTCACTAATGACACCAAGTATGAATGCATTAATGAAAACAATGAATCACTTAACCTTGTCATCACAAGCATTAAATGACCATTAATGCACAAATCCACCTCACCATCCTAGTCACCATTCTAGAACCTTCTAGAAACACGACTCACCTCATGACTCACCCATAAGAAGAAAAGATAAATCCGCATTTAACCGAATGTTAAATACGGCTGATAGAAAACTGGAAATCGGCAACTTTCAAAAGTGATCCTGAAACGAATTTCAGGATAACCCCGTATCAGTATAAACATACCCGCATTTTTATTACGACCGAATACAAATGCATCTGAGACAAAGATATTATATCTACACAGCATAATACTCGGATCCGGCTTTAAATCAAAGCCGACCAGTATTATCTGCCCGAAAAAAGACACGTGCGAAAACGCACGTGCATTTTCCGAACCTTGCCATAAACCTATACAGCCTCTACAACGTTTCGCCCGAACTTGGGAAAGTGCCTGTGGGGGACTCTAATGACTCATCAACACACTGGCACTGGGTATAACCTCTAGCACGTCAGAGGTACAAGCTGTACGTAACGGTTTGCCTATGTATTGATTGGAAGGGAAGCTTACGAGCGACTCATCCCTAAACCCTACTGAGCCTAATAGTGACAATATACATACAGTCCGGTCCGTTCGTCTATGAGTATCGCATATCTGGCCTAGGGGGCTGGTAACGTCAGACCCCCAATAGCGGTATAAGTCGTGTCAGAGAGTAGCCCAGAACACCCTGAGATACTACTGGAATATCTACCAGTAAATCTCCTGCCTCGGCCGAGGGCTTTGTGTAATGGCTCTCCTAGACACAGCGCGATCTCACCCCTAATACTGGGAGAGCGACTCCCCTGCCGATCCGCTCGCTTGCCTCCAATGTGGCTCGGAACTGTACCCAACTAAAACCTGTTTGCACAACTCCTTTGAGCGTGGTAGGGTAGTAATCTAAGCACAGTGGGAACTCACGTGAGACAAATAACGATCTCAGGTCGATGAACTAACCTGTACACATGTCACCACGGAACTGCTATCTGACGATATGTATAATACCAACTAGCATGTTCCCGGCGAGTCCTGTCTGGTGTACTCATAACCCAATGAGCACCTGTATACATCTTAGGTGATCCTACTGACACCAATGGCTTATGAGACCGACCATCGCCCCTCGTCGGGGTCTCAACTATATACACTAGTCTACTCTGGAGTATCGATGCCCTGTCTCGAAACTCCTATGACTAGGGACACTTTAAGGATGTGCTTACAGACCCCAGCTCCCACGTATATGATTGCCATCTTACTGCTGGTAGTCAAGCAAGAATCTTATGGGCTCTATCATCATGCAATAGTGAACTAAAGCATGTATACGATGATAAAGACAAACCAGATAGCATACTATCATCTCGAGCAAGACTGTCATATCGGTATAGGTCCTGCCTCAATCATTGCAATCACGTACCCGCGATCCAATAATTGACTTTGAGGGCACTATCTCCAACAATCTCCCACTTGCACTTAAGGCTAATTATTGCGATGTCGCATACTCACAGCCCGTGTGATACCGAACATCCAACTCCTCTACTAATCAGTTTCACAAAGCTAGTTTGTAAAACTCTTATGTTCGAGAAATAGCCTCAGTGAGTGGATCTGCCCTGATGTTTCTTTCTATGTCTCTCTCAATCTCAAATTCGCGGAGAAAAGCCATCTCCCGAATTGAGTAATACCTGTCTTAGAATAGGTCTGGATATCTGATGGGACCTAGTTCATAAATGAACTTCAAATCCAAACTTCTTAGACTGTATCGATCACTGAACCTAATCAGTATCCAGCACCATGCCTCCGACAGTATCCTCTTGGACCAACTGTCCATAATACTGTCCCTCGTCAGAGGGAAAACTATAACTCTGACAGTCACTCTGTCATATATGTCACCCTGGAAGCCTGGAATGATAACCGTCTCCCGAAGGAGGTTGCCGTCATCAAATCCGTAGAACATTCACTTATGTTCTAAGACTACTTCTTTGTGTTTCTTTTGGATTGGATTAATATAAACTTATCGCATCAAGTGCAAAAACAACATCTGGTGTGGTACTTGACATCTCATGATTGACTCAATTGCCTAAGCAAGTGATCTGCCAATCATGCACTTCCCTCTCTCCTTTAGTCTCTAAGACACCTTTAGAGAGGGTGACTCCATCACCTGCAGGTACACCACCATGCCAGGAGTTATCTATTCTAAAATACTTTTAGAATATTGTCAAAGTACCCATATTGGGAAACTAACCAAATCTAGATCTAAAACCATAGATCTAGTAACCAGAATGTCTAATATTATATCCATATCCTTTGTGGAGAAACAACTGTGTGACGACCAAAGTACAACCGATCGTAGTATAGGAATTTTACTTCCTACCCTGTGTATGTCATCCAAATACCAGGACATCACACCCTACTACCTTCTCAACAGATCCATCCCCTATTCTGATGAAGTCAAAGCCATGACTGTCTCATCAAAATTAGATGATCTATCTCCGCTATAACTGCTGAAGTCTATAAATAGACATAAGCTACTTGCCCACTATTCTTCCGTTGCTCCCACTGACTACGACAACCCTCTGGCAGAATAATATCGACGTACACTTCTAAAGCTAGTTTAGAACGACGCTATACTTATTCTCCTGCCGGGTCTCATAGCCTGGAACAACCGTAGTGTCAAGTCTGGGTAAACAATAACCTCCCTATCACCGTCCTTGAGGCTACCAGAGTACCTCTCGGGTGTCTGAGGTTACCCACCATATCTGCGGAGTGGCTATTGGAATATCAAACCTGATTGAATATATAGGTCCTATTAAATTTTCCGTAATCGTTTGCGGTTCTGGAATCACTTGCAGTTCTACCATACTCCCACTACTATTTTCTGAAAATGTCCATTTTAATAAAACTGTGGCGAGTCATGAACAATATCACTATTGATCTTTCAGATGGTAGAAATGTCAACCTTCGTCAAAGCCAGGGTCAACCCACAAACAGTCATTACAGAAACGTGCCTTGAGTTATCCAGTGTCTGGTTTTAAGCATAAGCTGTACAACTCCCCGTATCTTAACATCGTTAAGATATGAACCATTCTATATACCATATAGAAATAGAGGCACTAATTTAATTGGAACCAGATTCCAATCATGCAACTGTCTCCAGTGCATATCAACTTAATGGAGAAAGGCTAATCAGCATTACTCAACTTAGGAATCCATCTAATTATGAGTAATCCTGAAAGAGAAACAAGTTTCTCAAAAACCTTTACTATCATCTGAATACCAGTCACAAGAATCTACATCTTCAATCTCTTTGAAGAATCTCGATACTTGCGACACCTGGTTCTATACTTTATTCTTATACCCACAACTTCTTAAAACTTAGACATTGTATTTCTACGAATCACTTGTCTAAAAACTAGAGAAGTCACAAGTAAACAGAACAGAGTACGAGAACCTACCCTTTTGTCCTGACGGATACTGGACAACATACAATACTCTGTATAAGTCCTCTGAGTTTGAATAACTCAAAACCTGTACATCGTAGGTTAAAAACTGTACCCAGGCGATTTCCTCAAATATCACCAATTACAACGAATTCCGATATAATGAGGATGATCACCTTATTCCCAATAACTTACTCCCACTCATCATCTGTAAAACCATACAGATATGAGAATGAAACCTGGTAAATACATACCCTGGAGTATGTATGTAATTGAGAAATCAGTTTACAATTAACAATGCACAGTGAAACTGAAACATGAAAATGTTTCATAGGGGTATCCTGGTATTCCTAGTAATGCCTCTTCCATAAATCAGTTCATGACTATAACCGTATATTTCTTTGCCATCTCTCCAAATCCCTTTATTTGTTTTTATTCATTACCTTCTGTACACCATCGTTATGCTAAATGGTTTTCTTCCTTCCCTACCGTTCGGCACCAGCCTATGGTTTGGAAGAAGACTATCCAGTAAGCATAATAGGTGTACTCTCCTAAACCAAGGAGTACTCGTATCTTGAGAGAAGGTGATGATAAAAGACAACTGAATAATACGTTATTCTATTAAAGGTGAAATAGGAGTGGCGATGAAGTATGTGGTTTGGTCATGAATGATAACAGTCGCAATTTACTTTGCCCTCTTTCTAATCCCTTTATTTTGTCTTTAGCTATTACCTTCTGTACACCCTACTCAGGCTAATTGGTTTTCTTCATTCCCTACCTTTCGGCACCAGCCTATGGTTTGGAATAAGACTATCCATAATCGTAATAGGTGTACTCTCCTAAACCAAGGAGCTCTCGCAACCTGAGAGAAGGTGATAATAAAAGACAACTGAATAAACCAATTCTATTTCTCCTGAACCTGGATCCATCCTCGAAGAAGTCCCTTCGAGTTCGTATATAACCATACGATGGATCTATCCAATGGAAGTGGATATCCGTAGTAATACGGGGTGTTCTGAGAAATACAAAGGGTAAAAGAAGGAGCGGCAACGACTTATGCAACTTAAGACAATCCAAAAGCCAATATTTTAAGAAGGTTCGGTCAACTTGGTCACTGAGTCAAAGTCAAGGGTCGGTCAAAGGTCGCTGCCAAAGAGAGAGAAAAGAAACACTCTGCATACACTCTAACCTAGATCAGAATGGTTATCACTTTATCTAATCAGGAAACTTTCCACTGTAATCTCAAATTCTCCTCCAAACCTGAAAGAAGAATTAGTCGGGATCACCCGAAGAGTAAACCAACTCATCAGTGAGAATCGGGATCCAACTATCATCGCATGATAACTTGATGGAAGCCACTCAAGTTATCACACTCCAGAAGGTATGCGCATACTTGGCAAGTTTCAGTTTCTTTAGAAACCCCCGATATTAATTTATACCCCATGCTCTTATGATCGTGACTTTGGCCAACCCATCATAAGTCACATGCCAAGTTCTACCCGTCATGATCCAGGTTAATTTGAACCCACCCGTACATACCCTTGACTTTGGCCAACAAGATAATACGACTGTGAAAGGTTCCTAGGCACTCTAGTAAGGTCTCACAAGGCATCGGACTTGCCAATTTAAAATTTTTGGTGCCGAGAAACCCTAGACTACGGATCGTTGCTAGAATTTTAGGCGAAAAGTAAACTAGTTAACACTTAACTACTTGGATATGGAAATAACAACCTTTGTAGATCCGGATATCCACCTCCACGGCTCCGCAACGAAGTCTCCTCGCTGTCCATGTTGAACCCCGGGCTCAAGCGTCGGCTTCGTCGAAGAAACGGGTGAGCTAGGTTGCCGGCTTCGTGTCAAAGACGATCTACGTCGAGGCATCGCAAGTTCAAGCTCCGACTTCACAAACTTGTGAAACTTGTGAAGTAAACACCCAAAACAACTTGGAAAGAGGTAGAGGGTGAAGAAATAGGAGGTGGGTTCTCTTTAGATTTGGATTTCTCTCACTAATACTCAAGTTGCCATTGGAGTAGCAAGCTTGAAGAAGAAGAAGAAGATGAAGAAGATCATCTAGTATTATGATAAGTCTTTTTAAAATAAAAAGAAAAAGCAATAATTATCATAATTCTTACTAGGGTTAAGTGTAGAGAATATACCATGGTTAATAAATGGGTTAGGGTTAAGCATGATGATAAGAAAGGATAAGAAGTCAAAGCTTCATGAAGCTTCAACTAAAAGACAAAGAAAGCCACCATCCTTTTTAAATCATTTCCAAATAAATAAATGAAAAAAATAAATAAATAAATAAATATGCAAAACCCTAATTATCATAATAACCATGGTTTAATTCTAATCACTTAACCATATGATCAAGTATCATCAAACATGATACAAAAAGTGCACAAAAGTATATCACATATACAATGTGCAATCCAAGTGAGAAAAATCCGTTTAAAGTGAACCAATACTAGTTAATGCAAAGTAATATATCAAATATATATAATTATACATTAAATCATTAAATCAACATTTGATTCAATGATCCGGTCATGTCGCACATAACCGACTAGTATGCAATGTATCGATTTATCGAATCAATGATTCGATAACTAGGTCATATCGAATATAACCAATCGAAATATTTATCGCGAGAATGAAATGCGGTATCACATACACGCATTATTCTCGGTCCTGCACATATCTCATATGCACTCCTATTTCGTTTCGCTTGAACCAGGAAACCTCTGTGTAGGACTCTAAAGACTCGTCAATACGCCGGTAGCAGATGATGATCATATCAAGCATCCACAAGCCGCAAGCGGTCTGCTAAACGTAACAGCCACCCGGGTATTGAGCGATCAGAAGGTCGACGAGCTAGCCCGCTCACACTCCTGCGAATCCGACCAGTAACACTTACCGTACAGTCCGGTCTCTTCGTCTGATATATCGCATATCAAGTCTAGGGGTGGTAAACGTCAGACCCCAATAACCCGATAAGTCGTGCCGATGTGAGGCTCGTAACGGGTCGAGAAACTACTGGTAACACTTACCAGCAAATCTCTGATCAGCCCTGGCCAGGGACTTCCCTGTTACGGCCAATCGAGCACAGCGCAACATCAACCCCCAATACCGTGAGAGACGAAACCCCTCCTATCGCTCATTGCCTCCATGTGACTCGGGACTGTACCCAAAGACCACCATTTTGCACGCCCTCATAGACGTGGTAAGGTGGAGATCAAAGCACAGTGGGAATCACACAAGACTCTATGACGATCTCGGGTCTACAGACTAACCTGTACAAGTGTCACCTGAGAACTGCCATCTGACGTGAGGTATAATACCATCTGGGAGTTCTCGGCGAGTCCGTCCAGTGTACCCAGTCTCCACTGAGCACCCGTATACCATCTCTGATGTCAAACATCAATGGATATGGGATCATCCATCGCCCATCACATGGGTCGAGAAGCGTATACGCTAGTCTACTCTGGTATATCGATGCCCTGTCTCGATACACCCACGACTAGGGACCTTGAAGGATGTACTTATGGACTACCATGTCCCCACTAGTATGATCTGCATCATAGTCCAGGTAGTCAAGTACATATCCTAAGGGCTTTACCAACATGTAACTATAAGACAGTATAAAGAGACTAGTGTACATGTTAAGATAAAGAGTAACCAGATAGCATACTATCATATCGAGCAAGAAAGTCATCTCTATATATGTCCAAGCATCCAATATAATATACATCGTCTGTACAATACTGGCCTCTAGGGCATACATACAACTAACAATCTCCCACTTGCACTAGGGCCAGCTGCTGTAGTATCGCATACCGAGCATCCCGAAGAGTCTCTCAAACTGTATCTGGGGAATGGCCTTCGTGAGTGGATCCGCCGTGTTGTTCTTCGTGTCAACTCTCCTGACCTCGATCTCCCGGCGATCAACTATCTCCCGGATCAGGTGATACCGCCTCAGAATATGCCTGGATCGCTGATGGGACCTGGGTTCCTTGGCCAAAGCCACCGCTCCATTGTTATCGCAATACAAAGGTATTGGATGCTCAATGGATGGAACCACTCCAAGTTCAGTAATGAACTTCTTGATCCAGACAGCCTCTTTGGCAGCATCGTTGGCAGCGATGTATTCAGCCTCCATCGTCGAGTCTGCCACGGTTTCCTGCTTGGAACTCTTCCAGCTAACCGCCCCTCCGTAAAAGGTAAAGACAAAACCCGACTGCGACTTAGAGTCGTCCTTATCACTCTGGAAGCTCGAATTGGTAAAGGACTCCACTTGGAGTTCTCCGTTACCATACACCAAGAACATATCTCTAGTCCTTCGCAAGTACTTGAGAATGCTCTTCACAGCTGTCCAGTGACTCTCTCCAGGATCAGCTTGATACCTGCTCACTATACTTAGTGAGTATGCTACATCGGGTCTGGTACATAGCATCGCATACATGATAGAGCCTACTGCCGAAGCATAGGGTATTCCTTGCATGCGAGACATCTCTTTGGAGACATCTCTTTGGAGAGAGTGACTCTAGAGATCGTGGGCAAGTTCCCACGCTTGGACTCATCCATACTAAACCTCTTTAGTATGGTGTCAATGTACCTGGATTGGGACAATCCCAAAATCCGTTTGGATCTATCTCTATAGATCCTTATTCCCAATATGCAGGAGGCATCACCAAGATCTTTCATTGAGAATCTTTGTGATAAGAAGAGCTTGACCGATTGCAGCATAGGAATATCATTTCCTATCAAGAGTATGTCGTCCACGTACAATACGAGGAAGACAACCTTACTCTCTGCTACCTTCTTGTAGATACAAGGTTCATCTGGATTTTTGACGAAATCAAACTCTTTGATAACGACATCAAAGCAGATGTTCCAACTCCGCGATGCTTGCTTTAATCCATAAGTGGATTTAAGCAGCTTGCACACCTTCCCGCTGCTCCCACTGTCTACGAAGCCCTCTGGCTGAGTCATGTACACGCACTCTTCTAAATCACCGTTTAGAAAGGCGGTCTTAACATCCATTTGCCAGATTTCGTAGTCATGATATGCAGTGATGGCAAGCATGATCCGGATGGATTTAAGCATAGCTACTGGAGAAAAGGTCTCGTCATAGTCCACACCTGGTCTTTGACGAAAACCCTTTGCTACAAGTCTAGCTTTGAAAGTCTCCACTTTCCCATCTACACCAAGTTTCTTCTTGAAGATCCACTTGCTCCTAATGGGTTTTACCCCTTCAGGAGCAACTTCCAAAATCCATACTTTGTTGGTTACATGGAATCCATCTCAGACCGCATTGCATCCAGCCATTTCACTGAGTCCCCACTCGTGATGGCCTGCTCGAAGCTAGTTGGGTCATCATCCTCCATGATGCAATCCTCGCTCCCACCATCCATGAGAAAACCGTAGTATCTCTCAGGTGGGCGAGGAACCCTACTAGATCGGCGGAGAGGCTGGGGTTCATCAGGAACTACGGAATCCTCTGGTTCAACCAAATCTTCTGTTGTAGTCTGTATTGCTGGAACCTCTTCCAGTTCTACCTCAATGCCACTTATCTGTTTCATAAGAAAACTTTTTTCTAAGAAAGTGGCATGTCGAGAAACAAACACCTTTTGTTCCTCGGGGTGGTAGAAGATATACCCTCGCGAATGTTTGGATATCCAACAAACTTACATAGAACAGACCTTGCCTCGAGCTTGTCCGGATTTTGTGTTTTAACATAGGCCGGACAATCCCATATCTGAATAAAATTAAGACATGGTCTCTTGCCATTCCATATCTCATATGGAGTGGTAGGCACTGATTTGGTTGGAACTCTATTCAGTAGGTATGCAGCAGTCTCCAGTGCATATCCCCAGAAGGAGATAGGTAACTCAGTTGTACTCATCATAGAGCGCACCATATCTAATAGGGTGCGATTTCTCCGCTCCGATACACCGTTGTGCTGTGGTGTATATGGAGGAGTCAGCTGAGAGAGAATCCCATTCTCTTTTAGGAAGTCCCGGAATTCATTGCTCAAGTATTCACCTCCTCGATCAGATCGTAGGATTTTAATACTTTTTCCGGTTTGGTTCTCAACTTCTTGTTTATATTCCCTAAATTTCTCAAAAGCTTCTGATTTGTGTTTCATCAGGAACACATATCTGAATCTAGAGAGATCGTCAGTGAATGTAATGAAGTACGAAGAACCATCCCTGGCATGTGTAGACATGGGACCGCATACATCACTATGTATCAGTCCCAAGAGTTCGGTAACTCTTTCTCCGTGTCCTGTAAACGGAGTTTTGGTCATCTTGCCTTTGAGACATGACTGGCAAGTGTCATAAGATGAAAATTCAAACGGATTTAAATATCCATCTTTATGCAACTTAGCAAGTCGTGTCGCATTGATGTGACCCAGTCTACAATGCCACAAGAAGGATTCGTTGAGTTCAGAACTCTTCCTCTTGTGTGTGTTTGTTATGCTCAGAACCGTTGATTGATTTAGAACATAAATGCCAGTGCACAACGTGCCTGATCCAACCAACTTTTGGTTACGGAAAATGTTCATAACATTGTCCTGTAATACAAAATTATATCCCTCTTTACTTAATAAAGAAACCGATATAATGTTGCATATCAGGTTCGGCATGTAATAGCATTCGTTCAGAACCAATGTATTACCAGTTGGTAATACAAGGTGATATTCCCCGACAGTCTTAGCTGCAACAATTGCACCATTTCCAACTCTAATGTCTTTATCACCTTCTCCAAGTTCTCTACCTTTCCTTAGCCCATGTAACTGATTACATATATGGGATCCCGACCCGGTATCCAATACCCAGGACGTAGAGCAAATAGAGAAACAGTTCTCAGTAACGAACACACCCGAAGAAAATGCATCAACATGTACTTTCTTCATTCGGGTGGCATGGGAATCCTGGCATTCCCCTATATCCTGTTCATTCCTATAACTCTTATAGGAAAGAACGGAACCAACGTTCCCCAGCACAGTATAACATGCGGGTTCAGTCAATACATCCATATTATTATCTTGATTAAGGCATGAACTGGTCGCTACCTGGAGAGAGAGAGAAGAAAACACTTTAGCGTATGCTCGTGCAAGATCAGATTGGTTATTATCTTATCTAATCAGGATGGCTCCCACTGCTTTTTATCAAATCTTCCTCCAAACCCTAAAAGGAAAGACTAGCCGGGATTAATTACACACTACAGGTTCGCCAATCTTTCAGCCAGGCCAGTGTCGGTACTTTGAGGGAGGTCCCCCGTGCTTTCGTACGAACCTATTTAATGTAAACCTCGTTTTCCTAGAGGCGTAACCTCGTTAACACCTTTCTAGACACCTACTTGATCAGCTAATTGCAATGTGTAAAACTCTCCCAGGAGTAACTCTTACTCGCAGTGGGTATCGGGATCCAACTATCTCATAGAAGGTATGCAATCTCATTGCAAATTTCAATACTTGAAATTCCCGATAATATTTTGCCCCTAGCGTCCTATGACCTTGACGGAGGCCAAACAACCCATAGTCCGCTAGTCAAGTTCAACCCGTCATTTCCTGATTGAATTAAACCCACCCGCACGACCCTTGACGGAGGCCAAACAACGCCGTACGAATACCCTAATCCAATCGCATCATATGCTAGCAGATAAGCACTAGTTAGCTACCGTACACTGCGCCTTGACGGAGGCCAAACTACCGCAGCACGAATACTAACTAATACTTATCTGAAATGACGGAGGGCTACGCAGGTTTTTCATAAAAACCATGAGCGTAATGAACTTGATATCGTTGTAGAATCAAATGATGTTTTGAAATGGAGTGATTTTGAGGCTTTTCTAGTTTTGCTAAAGGAGTCACTCCCGGTGAAGGGATCTCGGTCCTTTCCTCGTCGAATGAGGTGCAGGATATATCATATATATCGCTGTGCAAAGCAAAAACCCAAAAGCAGTCAAAAGCAAACCGAGTGTGTAGCATCTGCCAGTTATTGCTAAAGGAGTCACTCCCGGTGAAGGGATCTCGGTCCTTTCCTCATCGAATAAGGTGCAGGGTATATCATATATACCGCTATGCAAAGCAAGAACTGTAGCTACCTGTTTTATTTTAAAATTCGATTCTACAATATCTTAGGTTTCTTATCTTTCATTAATCACATTAATGAAGTCCCATCATTTAAATACCTAAACATCACAGATAGATATGACGTACACTTATGCCATCCGCATTCGCCTCGATGTCCTCTCGTGCACCGTTAGGTTAGGTAACTAACGACAGAGCAGGGCAGGGCTAGCGCGGGTGTAAAACATAAGTAACGTCTATATAATATATCATATATATCATATACTAAATCCATCACAGAATCGCATCACAGATATCGCAGCAGAAAAATCATATGAAATATTGGATATACTAGGACGTCCGTGTTTTCAATACGAGCCAGTATAAAACACGGATTCCACGGTCGTAACGAATAGCCAATCCCACACCCCTAGACCCCTACGAGAGCGGCAAGCAACCCTTCCAATTCTAGGGTTAGGAGACCCGGACTCGACTCCTCGAGTTGGTCTCCCACTGGACCCCAGAACCCGGTTACTTGTGCTCCCCTCCTTGGGTCTATCCTAATGCGGAAAAGTAAATAATATACAAAGGGTGACATCTTCCGCTACCTGGAAGTGCCCCAAATAAAATAATATTACATACAAGTTTTTACATGAATGAAAATGAAAAACACTCATCTCACATAAAAACCCCCGGCTATTCGAATATGACGATCCAATATAACATATCCAGCAACACATAACATCACATGTCATCAACGTAAGTAAGTATGCATACCCCAATTGTCGTTGACGTATAGCAACGAAACCGGCGATATGAACATACTACACTTGCAGTCACAGAAAAGAAAGTATAAAACTACAACAATTGGAATCCGCAACTCCTTTAGACATCGCATGCCTAACAGATATAAATCCCGCATTTTAGTCTCATTATCGAAAACTCTTTTCAATATCATATGGGACTAAACTGCTAAATTTATAACATTCATCCAGTTATCTCATAACTGTTTGTGAATTCCAATTATTGTATCACATTCCAGATAAACAGATAATGTTAAACTTTCCGATCGAACAGTCGAATACCCAAGTTTTCCCGATACAGTCCAACACATGAAATAAGTCTAGCAACATTCAGTTCGTGCCTCAGTACCAACGGTCCAGCCGTAGAAGGGTCAAGCCAACGCCTCACATGTGGCACGCCGTACTGCCCCAAACCCGAAGGTTCAAAGGGCAGTTCAAGACGTTCACATAATCGAGTTAAGGTTTGTTGTCTTCTAGAGGGTCCATCGCGTTACTTGCACTACTTAGAACGTCGTTAAACTACGGAAAAATCCAACACTCGGAAATTTCCCGACAGGGGAAAAATTGGGTATTTATATCCGGTCGAACTTTTTAACATATTCTGGAAATTATCCGGAAATACACAAAGACGAAATTTGATAACCCGAACGAATAATTGAATCCCCAAAGCAACCCCAAAATACTCTTCTGTAGAGTCACAATAAAAATACCCAGAAAACATAATCTCTGAATTCATGAATTACTGTGGAAAAATAACCAGACAATGGGACAGTACGGCCGCGGAACCGCCGCGCATGCATAGCTCGTGCAGCGGTTCCGCGGTGGAAAAGTTGAATCAGGCCCTCGAATTTCACAGTATTTCATATAAGACCCTGCATGATTTTCTGGACATTTTTAATTGACAAAAATCCAAAATTTCAGAAATTTTCCAGAGAGCACCTTGGAATTATAGTTTCGGGTTCGTTCGGACTTCAAACTCCGTCGGGACTTCGCCTAAGGCTCTAGCTAGGCTCTGATACCATTGAAAGGTTTCTAGGCACTCTAGTAAGGTCTCACAAGGCATCGGACATGCCAATTTAAAATTTTTGGTGCCGAGAAACCCTAGACTACGGATCGTTGCTAGAATTTTAGGCGAAAAGTAAACTAGTTAACACTTAACTACTTGGATATGGAAATAACAACCTTTGTAGATCCGGATATCCACCTCCACGGCTCCGCAACGAAGTCTCCTCGCTGTCCATGTTGAACCCCGGGCTCAAGCGTCGGCTTCGTCGAAGAAACGGGTGAGCTAGGTCGCCGGCTTCGTGTCAAAGACGATCTACGTCGAGGCATCGCAAGTTCAAGCTCCGACTTCACAAACTTGTGAAACTTGTGAAGTAAACACCCAAAACAACTTGGCAAGAGGTAGAGGGTGAAGAAATAGGAGGTGGGTTCTCTTTAGATTTGGATTTCTCTCACTAATACTCAAGTTGCCATTGGAGTAGCAAGCTTGAAGAAGAAGAAGAAGATGAAGAAGATCATCTAGTATTATGATAAGTCTTTTTAAAATAAAAAGAAAAAGCAATACTTATCATAATTCTTACTAGGGTTAAGTGTAGAGAATATACCATGGTTAATAGATGGGTTAGGGTTAAGCATGATGATAAGAAAGGATAAGAAGTCAAAGCTTCATGAAGCTTCAACTAAAAGACAAAGAAAGCCACCATCCTTTTTAAATCATTTCCAAATAAATAAATGAAAAAAATAAATAAATAAATAAATATGCAAAACCCTAATTATCATAATAACCATGGTTTAATTCTATTCACTTAACCATATGATCAAGTATCATCAAACATGATACAAAAAGTGCACAAAAGTATATCACATATACAATGTGCAATCCAAGTGAGAAAAATCCGTTTAAAGTGAACCAATACTAGTTAATGCAAAGTAATATATCAAATATATATAATTATACATTAAATCATTAAATCAACATTTGATTCAATGATCCGGTCATGTCGCACATAACCGACTAGTATGCAATGTATCGATTTATCGAATCAATGATTCGATAACTAGGTCATATCGAATATAACCAATCGAAACATTTATCGCGAGAATGAAATGCGGTATCACATACACGCATTATTCTAGGTCCTGCACATATCTCATATGCGCTCCTATTTCGTTTCGCTTGAACCAGGAAACCTCTGTGTAGGACTCTAAAGACTCGTCAATACGCCGGTAGCAGATGATGATCATATCAAGCATCCACAAGCCGCAAGCGGTCTGCTAAACGTAACGGCCACCCGGGTAGTGAGCGATCAGAAGGTCGACGAGCTAGCCCGCTCACACTCCTGTGAATCCGACCAGTAACACTTACCGTACAGTCCGGTCTCTTCGTCTGATATATCGCATATCAAGTCTAGGGGTGGTAAACGTCAGACCCCAATAACCCGATAAGTCGTGCCGATGTGAGGCTCGTAACGGGTCGAGAAACTACTGGTAACACTTACCAGCAAATCTCTGATCAGCCCTGGCCAGGGACTTCCCTGTTATGGCCAATCGAGCACAGCGCAACATCAACCCCCAATACCGGGAGAGACGAAACCCCTCCTATCGCTCATTGCCTCCATGTGACTCGGGACTGTACCCAAAGACCACCGTTTTGCACGCCCTCATAGACGTGATAAGGTGGAGATCAAAGCACAGTGGGAATCACACAAGACTCTATAACGATCTCGGGTCTACAGACTAACCTGTACAAGTGTCACCTGAGAACTGCCATCTGACGTGAGGTATAATACCATCTGGGAGTTCTCGGCGAGTCCGTCCAGTGTACCCAGTCTCCACTGAGCACCCGTATACCATCTCTGATGTCAAACATCAATGGATATGGGATCATCCATCGCCCATCACATGGGTCGAGAAGCGTATACGCTAGTCTACTCTGGTATATCGATGCCCTGTCTTGATACACCCACGACTAGGGACCTTGAAGGATGTACTTATGGACTACCATGTCCCCACTAGTATGATCTGCATCATAGTCCAGGTAGTCAAGTACATATCCTAAGGGCTTTACCAACATGTAACTATAAGACAGTATAAAGAGACTAGTGTACATGTTAAGATAAAGAGTAACCAGATAGCATACTATCATATCGAGCAAGAAAGTCATCTCTATATATGTCCAAGCATCCAATATAATATACATCATCTGTACAATACTTGCCTCTAGGGCATACATACAACTAACAGACTGTCCCAAACCAACGCATCTATCTACGCAACAGATGGATACCCAGCAACTACCAAACACTATGCCTTGACTTTGGCTAAACAAACATAGCTTGAATACTACTGACCATCCATAAGACATGACGGAGGGCTACGGTTGGTTTTTTGGCGAAAAATCTTTAATGTAATGAACTTGATCTCGTTGAATGATACTGATAGCTTTTTATAAAAATACAGTGGCGAAAACCTTTGCTAAAGAGGTCACTCCCGGTGAAGAGATCTCGGCTCTTTCCTCGTGGAATGAGGTGCAGGATATTCTAACTGAATATCGCGATGCAAAGCAACTTGTAATCGACTGTATTAAAGTTACTACCCTGACGTAAACTTCTGCCCAAGGGGTCACTCCCGGTGAAGTGATCTCGGCCCTTGCCTCGTGGAATGAGGTGCGGGATATTCCAACTGAATATCACTATGCAAAACAAAAGGAAATATCTTTGTAATAACATCTTTTTTTAAAAAATTTGTTCCAACAACATCAAATATAGGTTTGTTTTATCTTGCATTGATAAGAATCAACACAGTCCCATCAATCAATCACACGAGAAAAGAACAAAAATATAATGTACGTATATACCATCCGCATTCGCCACTGGGTCCCGTCATCACCCGTTAGGTTACTTAACTAACGACAGAGCGGGGGCTGGACTAGCGCGGGTGTAAAACATATAAAACATCTAATAGTATATATACCAATATACAATAATCGCTCCAGGCGTGATAATATGCAACATTAAAGAAAAGTAATAAGCATCACAGAACAATACAGATAATCTGGGATCCCCGGGTTTCACAGAGCCTCTGCTGAAACCTGACGTTCCCCTGGTCGTGTGGATAGCCTGTGCAATGAAACCTAGACCCCTACGGGTGCGGCAAGTTACCCGCCAAAACCTGAAGCGAGGTAGTCCCCCACAGCATAGTGAATGGAACACCCGGCACTTCACGGAATCCGGTAAATTGAGCACCCCTCCTTTGGTCAAACTGTACCCCCTACGAGTGCGGCGAATAGTCTGCCAATTCTAGAGTGAGGCCCCTTTGCCTCTCAAAGCCATGAGATACGGACCCGTTGCCCTCCAGAACCAGGCTATCCGTGCACTCCTTCGCGGGATAAACCTAGTACAGAAATAAAAATATGTACAACGGGTACATCGACCTCAACCCGGTCGTGCCCAAAAAGAATATTATACAACAGGCAGTGACGGCAGTCCACATGTTGGACGCTCGCCCCGCAATATCAATTGTACAAATATATCCAAACTGCACTATCATTGCACCCTGCTATCCACCACGACATATCCGCAACATCACAGCACAACATAGAACATCAACGCAGATGTCACGTTCGCAAACCCGTCTAAAAGAACTATAGCAATCAGACGCGGTTTACCGATCAAATGACAATCCCGGTCGGAGATATAATGTAAATACTGAATACTAACAAGTTTAAAATTTCGATCGACTAAATTTCCCGAAGTGGGCCCCACGTACATCTGCTGTGCAGTAACAAAATCTGGGCCCAAAAGAAATATACCAAAACCCACAATTTCCAAACTAGAAACAACAGGAGAAAAATTGCCAACTAAGTCACCAAAAGCGCCGCGGTTCCACGGTCAAAGCCAAGCTTTGACCGCGTTTCCGCGGCCGTACGGTTGACTTAGTTGGTCTTTTTTCTCCAGTTTTCTAGAAAAGCCCTGCTTGATTTTCTGGAATATGTAAAATTATTTTTTAACACTGTTTAAAATTAACAGAAACTGTGAACATGGAATTTGCGATTTTTGAAAATCCGTTCGATCGATATTTTAAACGCGTTAGCATAAGTTAGTATAGCTTAATGGTGAGGCTCTAATACCACTGTAATTCCACGGTAGCGCCCCGGCCGTCTAACAGATGCCAAATGCGGAACAAAAACTTTTTACAACTGGCGCTATCGTGTACCATAACCCGGATCTGCCATTAAAGCTAAACTAACAAACTACAAAGTGGGTAGAAACGTTATACCGAATGATCCGAGTCCTTCGGTCTTCAACCATCATCCCACGCTTGTTGCGGCTGCTCCGATCTCCTCGATCTCTAGTCTTGTCGTCCAGGTGGCACCACGTCGACGGATCTTTAAACGGGCTCCCGCCTTTGAACCGAGGCAACTCGATCGTCAAGTTTGCTAAAAGAGACGAACAAGATGTTGTAGAGAATGAGTAGAACACTTTATCTTGTTACGTCCAAGGCTATGGACGAACGGTTAATGAAGTTACCTTTTGGATCGATATGAAATGAGAAATGGAGTATACTAATTTCCATGAACCAAAATCCTTAATCTTTTTCAAATGAACAACCATGATCTTTCCTCAAGGGGGTGGCCAGCCATTTAAGGAGAGGGGGGAGGTGAGTGTAGGAGAGGGAGGGTGACTCTAACAAAGAAGCTTATCATAACTCACTAATGACACCAAGTATGAATGCATTAATGAAAACAATGAATCACTTAACCTTGTCATCACAAGCATTAAATGACCATTAATGCACAAATCCACCTCACCATCCTAGTCACCATTCTAGAACCTTCTAGAAACACGACTCACCTCATGACTCACCCTCAAGAAGAAAAGATAAATCCGCATTTAACCGAATGTTAAATACGGCTGATAGAAAACTGGAAACTGGCAACTTCCAAAAGTGATCCTGAAACGAATTTCAGGATAACCCTGTATCAGTATAAACATACCCGCATTTTTATTATGACCGAATACAAATGCATCTGAGACAAAGATATTATATCTACACAGCATAATACTCGAATCCGGGTTAAACCAAAGCCGACCAGTATTATCTGCCTGAAAAACGACACGTGCGAGAACGCACGTGCATTTTCCGAACCTTGCCATAAACCTATACGGCCTCTACAAAGTTTCGCCCGAACTTGGGAAAGTGCCTTTGGGGGACTCTAATGACTCATCAACACACTGGCACTGGGTATAACCTCTAGCACGTCGAAGGTACAAGCTGTACGTAACGGTTTGCCTATGTATTGATTGGAAGGGAAGCTGACGAGCGAACTCATCCCTAAACCCTACTGAGCCTAATAGTGACAATATACATACAGTCTGGTCCGTTCGTCTATGAGTATCGCATATCTGGCCTACGGGGCTGGTAACGTCAGACCCCCAATAGCGGTATAAGTCGTGTCAGAGAGTAGCCCAGAACACCCTGAGATACTACTGGAATATCTACCAGTAAATCTCCTGCCTCGGCCGAGGGCTTTGTGTAATGGCTCTCCTAGACACAGCTCGATCTCATCCCCAATACAGGGAGAGACGAATCCCCTGCCGATCCGCTCGCTTGCCTCCAATGTGGCTCGGGACTGTACCCAACTAAAACCTGTTTGCAAAACTCCTTTGAGCGTGGTAGGGTAGTAATCTAAGCACAGTGGGAACTCACATGAGACAAATGACGATCTCAGGTCGATGAACTAACCTGTACACATGTCACCAGGGAACTGCTATCTGACGATATGTATAATACCAACTAGCATGTTCCCGGTGAGTCCTGTCCGGTGTACTCATAACCCAATGAGCACCTGTATACATCTTAGGTGATCCTACTGACACCAATGGCTTGTGAGACCGGCCATCGCCCCTCATCGGGGTCTCGACTGTATACACTAGTCTACTCTGGAGTATCGATGCCCTGTCTCGAAACTCCTATGACTAGGGACACTTTAAGGATGTGCTTACAGGCCCCAGCTCCCACGTATATGATCGCCAACATACTGCTGGTAGTCAAGCAAGAATCCTATGGGCTCTATCATCATGCAATAGTGAACTAAAGCATGTATACGATGATAAAGATAAACCAGATAGCATACTATCATTTCGAGCAAGACTGTCATATCGGTATAGGTCCTGCCTCAATCATTGCAATCACGTACCAGCGATCCAATAATTGACTTTGAGGGCACTGTCTTTAACAATAATGGCCTCTAGGGCATACATATAACTAACAGCCTAAAGTTCTAGGTCGGCTCTGATACCAATGTTAGGTTTACCTAGCACCTCATGAAGGGTTTGGAAGCATCACATGTCTCAAAATCAAATTTTTAAGGTGCTAAGTGAACATACAAAGAATCGTCACTAGAAAATTAGGGTTTCATAACTAGAACAACATCACAAGTAGATAAGGCTAGGGTTTTGAGAGTACAACCTTTGTAGCTCCCTACGCTAGACTCCTTGGCTACTTGAGGGTTGTAAAATGTCCGCTTGAACTCCTCTAGGTCCATGATGATCCACCCGGAGTCCGCTTTGTCCAAGCTTGTAACTTCACAAGATCAAGAGAAGAAAATGGAAGCTAACACTCTTCACAAGTGGGCAAGACTAGTGTATAATGGTGTTGTGGTTGGTTTTCTCACTTCAAAATCCTAACTTGGTGAGTTTTTTGCTCACTTGAGAAATCTAGAGAGCAAAAGAGCAAGGAGGAAGAAGATGATGGCTTTTGGAAAAACAAGAGAAAGATAATCACATATGAAAAATAGAAAATATAAGTATATATATTTTCTACTCTTCATCTCAAACCATGGTTACATAATAAAGATATTATTGTACTTGAGTTAAAACACAAAAGGAAGATTAATTCATGGTTAAAAAGTGGGTGAACAAAGGTTAGTTCAAAGAAGTGTTAGTTATATGTATGCCCTAGAGGCCATTACTATACATATGATGTATATTGCAGTGGATGCTTGGACATATATAGGAAGGACTTTCTTGCTCGACATGATAGTATGCTATCTGGTTGCTCTTTACCTTAACGTGTACACTGATTGTCTCTCTGTTACATGTTGGTAAAGCCCTTAGGATGTGTACTTGACTACCTGGACTATGATGCAGATCATACTAGTAGGGACATGGTAGTCTATAAGTACATCCTTCAAGGTCCCTAGTCGTAGGTGTATCGAGACGGGGCATCGATACACCAGAGTAGACTAGCGTACACCTTCTCGACCCATACAGATGGGCGATGGATGATCCCATATCCATTGGTGTTTGACATCAGAGATGATATACGGGTGCTCAGTGGAGACTGGGTACACTGGACGGACTCACGGAGAACTCCCAGATGGTATTATACCTTACGTCAGATGACAGTTCTCTGGTGACACTGGAACATGTTAGTCTGTAGACCCGAGATCGTCATAGAGTCTTGTGTGATTTCCACTGTGCTTTGATTTCCACCTTACCACGTCCAAGAGGGCGTGCAAAACGGTGTTTTTTGGGTACAGTCCCGAGTCACATGGAGGCAATGAGCGATATGAGGGGTTTCGTCTCTCCCGGTATTGGGGGTTGATGTTGCGCTATGCTCGATTGGCCATAACAGGGAAGTCCCTGGCCAGGGATGGTTTAGAGATTTACTGGTAAGTGTTACCAGTAGTTTCTCGACCCGTTATGTGCCTCTCATTGGCATGACTTATCGGTTATTGGGGTCTGACGTTTACCACCCCTAGACTTGATATGCGACATATCAGACGAGGAGACCGGACTGTACGGTAGTGTCACTGTCAGGCTTTTGCAGGAGTTGGAGCGGGCTTGCTTGCTGATCTTCTGATCGCTCAATACCCGGGTAGCCGTTACGTCCAGCTAGTACCGCTGACGGCTTGTGGGTGCTTGATATGATCATCACCTACTGCCGGCGTATTGACGAGTCTTTAGAGTCCTACATAGAGGTTGTACCGGCTTAGGCAAAACGAAATAGGAGCGCATATATGATATGTGCGGGACCGAGAATAATACGTGTATGTGATACCGTATTCTATTCTCGGGATATTTGTATCGATTGGTTATATGTGATATAACCGGGATATCGATTCAAGTGTTGATTCGATAAATCTATACATTGAATGTTAGTCGGCTATATATGATATAACCGGATTATTAAGTCAAGTATTGATTTAATAATTTAGTGCATAATTGTATATATGATATACTAATTTACATTAACTAACATTGGTTCACTAAAGCATTTATTTTTCTCACTTGTACACAACTTAATATATATGTGATATATATTTATTTGTGTTCATATTTTTGTATCATGGTTGTTGATACACTTGTCATGGGTGTATGAGACATACACCATTTTGTATATATTGGAATGGTTTTTAATATTCAAAGTAAATACAAAATTAGTGAGTATTTATTCATAAGCATGAAGCTTCATGAAGCTTTTGATGCTTTGACCAAAGTCCACTAGTTTTGTTTTACTTAGGAATTTTATAAACCTAACCACTATAACTCACCATGGTTATGTCTCTACATGAGTTAAGTATATGATACTTACTCACCATGGTTACCACTCTCTCTCTTGATCATTTTTCCATCCTCATTCTTAAGCTCATCTTCTTCCTCCTTCATTTCTTGCTAGGGTTTGAAAAGGAGAGAGAATCAAAGTGAGAAAAGAAAATCTAAAGTGTACCCATTCCCTATCTCACCATCCTCTACTAGACTAGTACTTTAGTTTAGGGTGTTTGCTTCACTAACTCTTTGTTTAGTGAGGTAGAAGCTTGAGTCCGTATTCCCTCGACGTAGATCATCTTCGGCATCGAAGACTTCAAGCGATCCCGTTGCAATTTTCTCATGGAGCCGTCCGAGAGTCCGGGAGCCGATGATCGCAGCGAAGGGACTACATCACGGAGCTTTTGAAGTGAAGGACCGATCTACAAAGGTTGTATTTCGTATTCACTTAGGGTTAAATGTGATTTACTTGCATAGTTATCGCCTAATCTCTAGTCAACGATCTAGCTTAGGATTGTTCGGCATGCTAAAATTTTAATCCGGCATGGTTGATGCCTTATAGAGCCTCCTTAGTGTGCCTAGTAACCCTACAGTAGTATCAGATCCTAGCTAGAGCATTAGGCGATGCGTTTACGAAGTTAAAATCCCGATCGAACCCGAAAACAACACCTTAAACCCCTCTCTGTACATTTTTTAAAATATGGGATTTTTCCAAATTAAAAATGCTTAAAAAATTCAGCAGGGTTTTCTAAGAATTACCATGAAAAACGAGCCCCTAAGTCCTCTACATGGCCGCGGAACCGCGGCAATAACCCACCTTTGGAGGCGGTTCCGCGGCAGGGTAATGGAATTAGCGACGGTTTTTTGCACAGTAATACTTACCTCTGTTGTTGCTATTTTCTGGGCATTTTTAAAACTGACTCAAGAGTTGAGTATTTTGGGGTTTATTTTGTAGTCTTTGTTTCGATCGGAATTTTTAATTTCGTTGGGTTTTCCGGATATTTAGAAACTGTTAAAAATTTCGATCCGACATCAATAACTCACTTTTTCCCCGATCCGGAATATTTCCAAGTGTTGGATTTTTCCGCTTGTTTAAGAACGTCTAGATCGTGCAAGTTACGCAATGGACCCTCTAGAAGACAACAAACCTTAACTCGATTATGTGACCGTCTTGAACTGCCCTTTGAACCTTAGGGTTTGGGGCAGTACGGCGTGCCACATGTGAGGCATTGAATTGACCCTTCTACGGCTGGACCGTTGGTATTGTGGCATGTGATGGATGTTTTTAAACCCCCTTCAAGTGTTGAGAAACATTCGGAAAAAACTTGGGTATTTGATCATTCGATCGGAAAGTTTAACATTGTCTATTTATCCGGAATGTGATACAATATTTGGAATCTACATCTAGTTATGTGATAACTAATTTGAATGTTATAAACATAGCAGTTTAGTCTCAATTGATCGGTTGCCACGGGATTTTGATGTGATCAAAAGTCCGTCGCAATCACGTAGCGTACGCGGATACTCGCCGGGTAAACTTAATAGGCAGCCATGCCCCATAGCCCCGACCAAGTGACTGTAGGAGAACCCCGTCCCCGAAATCATCTGTTCGGGTGCTCGCGGTAGCGGTGTTCCGTCTTAGTGCACTTCGTTGACGGCATCCGGGGGTGCAGCCGTCTACTAAAGTTTGCGACGAGCATTCGATCAGTATATCGGGAATCTTGTTGAATTGCCCGACTTGATATCGAAAAGAGTTTTCGATAATGAGACTAAAATGCGGGGTTTATAATTGTTAGGCATGCGATGTCTAAGGAATTCATTTGGTTAGGCATGCGATGTCTAAGGAGGTTGCGGATTCCAACTGTTGTAGTTTTACACTTTCTTTTCTGCGACCGTAAGTGTAATATGCGATATCGCCGGTTTCGTTGCTATATGTCAACGACAATTGGGATGCGCATATTTACTTACGTTGATGATATGTGATGTTATGTGTTGCTGGATATGTTATATTGGATCGTCGCGTTTTGAATAGCCAGGGGTTTTTATGTGAGATGAGAGTTTTTATTTTCATTCATGTAAATTTAAATGTATGTAATATTCTTTTATTGGGGCACTTCCGGGTTGAGGTTGTTGTCACCATTTGTATATTATTTACTTTTCCGCACTAGGATAGACTCAAGGAGGAGGGCACAAGTAACCGGGTTCTAGAGTCCAGTGGGAGACCAACTCGAGGAGTCGAGTCCGGGTCTCCTAACTCTAGAATTGGTAGGGTTGCTTGCCGCTCTCGTAGGGGTCTAGAGGTGTGGGTTTGGCTATTCATCGCGACCGTGGAATCCGTGTTTTATACCGTCTCGTATTAAAAACACGGACGTCCTAGTATATCCAATGTTTCATATGTTTGTTCTGCTGCGATATCTGTGATGTGATCATTTGATGTTCTGTGATAAATACTGTATATAGTATATATGATATATTATATAGACGTTACTTATGTTTTACACCTGCGCTAGCCTTGCCCCGCTCTGCCGTTTAACCTAACGGTGCAAGAGGGGACATCGAGGAGAATGCGGATGGCATAAGTGTACGTCGTATTTATCTGTGATGTTTAGGTGACTTAAATGATGGGACTTCATTAATATGATTAATGAAAGAAAAGAAACCTAAAAGATGTTGTAGAATCGAATTTTCAAAAACAGGTAGCTACAGTTCTTGCTTTGCATCGCGGTGTTCCTTGTAGAACATCCTGCATCTTATTCGATAAGGAAAGGGCCGAGATCCCTTCACCGGGAGTGACCCCTTTAGCAATAACTGGCAGATGCTACACCCCTCGGTTTGTCTTTTGATTGCTCCTATAGTTCTTTCTTTGCACAGCGGTATATATGATATATCCTGCACCTCATTCGACGAGGAAAGGGCCGACGATCCCTTCACCGGGAGTGACCCTTTAGCGAAACTAGAAAAGCCTAAAAAACACTCCATTTTAAAATCATTTGATTCTACAAAGATATCAAGTTCATTACGCAATAGGTTTTCAGAAAAACCTGTCGTAGCCCTCCATCATTTCAGATAAATCCTACTTAGTATTCGTGCTGCGTTTGTTGACCTTGTCAAGGCGCAGTGTGCGGTAGCTGACCAGTATTTATCTATTTATGCATATGATGCAGATTGTTTTAAGGTAGTCGTACGGCCTTGTTGACCTTGTCAAGGGTCGTGCGGGTGGGTTTGATTCAATCAAGAAATGACGGGTTGAACTTGACTTACGGTCTATGGTTTGTTGACCTTGTCAAGGTCATAGATCGTTTGGGGCAAAATATTATCGGGAATTTCAAGTGTTGAAATTTGCAATGAGATTGCATACCTTCTATGTGATAGTTGGATCCCGATACCCACTGCGAGTAATTGTTACTCCTGGAAGAGTTTTACACATTACAATTAGCCGATCAAGTAGGTGTCTAGAAAGGTGTCAACAGGGTTACGCCTCTGGGAAAACGAGGTTTACTTTAATAAGGTCCGTGCGAAAGCACGGGGAACCTCCCTCAAAGTACCGACACTGGCCTGGCTGAAAGATTGGCGAAGTTGTAGGGTGTAATTAATCCCGGCTAGTCTGTCCTTTTATGGTTTGAAGGAAGATTTGATAAAAACAGTGGGAGCCATTCTGATTAGATAAAATAATAACCAATCTAATCTTGCAAGAGCACACGCAGAGTGTTTTCTTCTCTCTCTCTCAAGGTAGCGACCATGTCACGCCTTAATCAAGATAATAATACGGATGTATTGACCGAACCCGCTTGTTATACTGAGCTGGGGAATGTTGGTCCCGCTCCAACTTATAAATGTTATAAGATAGAGCAGGAAATTAGGGGATTACCAGAATTCCCGTGCCGCCCAAACGAAGAAAGTGCATGATGATGCATCATCTTCGGGTGTGTTCATTACAGAGAACTGTTTCTCAGTGTCCTTTACGTACTGGGTATTTGATACCGGATAAGGATCCCACATATGTAATATATTACATGGGCTACAGAAAGGTAAAGAACTGAGAACGGGTGATAAGTTTCATGAGACAGAAAACGGTGCAAGTGTTGCAGCCAGGTCTGTTGGTCACTGTCACCCTGTATTACCTGAATACATTGATTCTGAACAAATGTCATTAGATACCGAACCTGATATACAAAATCATATCAGTCTCTTTATTAGTAAAGAAGGATATAATTTTGTATTGTTGGATAATGTTTTGAACATTTCCTATAACAAAAGTTGATCGGTTCAGGCACGCTATCTAAAAGCATTGATGTTCTAAATCAATCTACAGTTCTTAGTATACGGAACACACACAAGAGGAAGAGTTCAGAAATGAACGAATCCTTCTTGAGGCATTGTAGAATAGGTCATATCAATGCGACCCGACTGGCTGAAGTTACATTTAGATGCATATTTAAATTAGTTTGAATTTACATCTTGTGAAACTTGCCGGTCATGTCACAAAGATAAGATGACCTCAGCTCTGTTTATTGGAAACAGAGAAAGAGTTAGTAAACTCTTAGGATAATACATGTTGATGTATGAAGGTCCCCTGTCTACACATGCCAAGACCGGTTCTTTGTACTTCATTACATTCTCTGATGATCTCTCAAGATTCAGACATATGTTCCTGTTGAAACACAAGTCCGAAGCTTTTGAGATATTCACAGAATATAATTTAGAAGTAGAGAACCAAAAACGTGTATAAGTATTATGTCCTTAGATCTGATCAGGGAGGAGAATACTTGAGCACGGGATTCCTGGACTATTCTAAGAATGAGATTCTCTCTCAGCATTATTCCTCCGCTTACACCACAGCACCTCAGTGTATCGGGGCGGAGCAATCACACCCTATTTGATATGGTGCGCTCTATGATGAGTACTACTGAGTTTCCTATTTCCTTTTAGGGAGTTATGCACTTATGAAGTTTCATACCTATTGAATAGGGTTCCGATCAAATCAGTTGCCTACCACTTCATATGAGATATGAAAAGGGAAGAGCCCATCTCTTAAGTTAGTTAAGATTTGGGGTTGTCCAGCCTATGTTTAAAAGCATGATCCGGACAAGCTCAAGGCAAAGTCAGTTCTGTAAAAGTTTGTTGGATATCCCAAGCATTCACAAGGGAATATCTTCTACCTAACCGAGGAACAAAAATGTTTTGTTTCTCAGCATGCCACCTTTGTGAAAGGGAATTTCTTGTGAAGAAATTTGTGGACATGAGGTAGAACTGGATGGAGTTCCAGCTATACAAACTACAGTTGATGATTTGGTAGAACTAAAGGATTCGATAGTAACCAACGAACCTCAGCCTCTCCGCCGATCTAGCAGGGTCCCTCACCCACCTGAGAGATACTTTGGATTCTCTATAACAGTGGGAGCGAGGGTTGCATCATGAGATGATGACCCAACTAGTTTCGAGCTGGCCATCAGGAGTGGGACTCCGTAAGAATGGCTGGATGCTTAGCGATCTGAGATGGAATCCTTGTATACCAACAAAGTATGGACTTTGGTTGCTTTATCTGAAGGGTTAAATCCCCATCAGGAGCAAGTATATCTTGAGAAGATTACTTGGTGTACATGGAAAAGTTGAGACTTTCAAAACTAGACTTGTTACAGGTTTGCATAATTGACCAGGTATGGATTGTGATGAAACCTTTTCTAAGTATCTATGCTTAAGTCCATCCAGATCCTACTTGCCACGGCTACATACCATGACTACGATATCTGGCGGTTGGGTGTCATGACTACTTTTCTAAATATAGTTTTGGAAGAGAGCGTCTATAAGTACACAACCAGAGGGCTTCGTAGACAGTAGGAGCAGCGGAAACGCGTGCAAGATATTTTATATATGATAAAGCAGGCATCACGGAGTTGGAACATCTGTTTTGATATGTTGGTCAAAGAGTTTGACATCATGAAAATGGTAGATGAACCTTGTATATACAAAAAGGTAGTACGGAGTAAATCCTCGTAGAGTACGTGGATGACCTACTCTTGATAGGAAAGGAGTTTCCTATGCTACGCTCGGTCAATCTCCGCTTATCACAATGATTCTCCATATAAGATCAAAGTGATACCTACTAAATCCTGGGTTTTGGATCTATAACATAAATCTAATTGGATGTTAGCATACTCACTAGTTGTAGTGAGATGGTATCAATTGATCTTGGGGAGAATCACTGGAAAGGTTCCAGGGTGATAAGGATGACTGAATGTCGGTCACAGGCATTGTCTTTACCTTCAGTAAAGGGACGGTATGTTGGAAGAGTTCCAAGCTAGATACCGTGGCATACTAAACGATTAAAGGCAAGATACATCGTTACCAAAGATGCTACCAATGAGGCAGTCTGGGTGTATATTATTTCATGAGATGAACTTCGTTCCTCCCATTGTGTGACAATGGAGTTGTGGCTTATGCCAAGGAACGCCCGTCCCATCAGTGATCCAGACATATTCTTAGGCAGTATCACCTGATCGAGGAGATGGTTGATCTCCAGGGGATCGAGGTTAGGAGAGAAGACTCAAAGGACAACACGACGGATCCACTCACAAAGGCCTTTTCCCAGAGAGAGACTTTTATGGGATGGTTGAGTATGAGATACTACAACCACTGCTATCAGATGGCCCTAGTGCAAGTGGGAGATTGTTAGTTATATGTATGCCCTAGAGGCCATTACTATACATAGGATGTATATTGTAGTGGATGCTTGGACATATATAGGGAGGACTTTCTTGCTCGACATGATAGTATGCTATCCGGTTGCTCTTTACCTTAACGTGTACACTGATTGTCTCTCTGTTACATGTTGGTAAAGCCCTTAGGATGTGTACTTGACTACCTGGACTATGATGCGGATCATACTAGTAGGGACATGGTAGTCCATAAGTACATCCTTCAACGTCCCTAGTCGTGGGTGTATCGAGACGGGGAATCGATACACCAGAGTAGACTAGAGTATACCTTCTCGACCCATACAGATGGGCGATGGATGATCCCATATCTATTGGTGTTTGACATCAGAGATGATATACGGGTGCTCAGTGGAGACTGGGTACACTGGACGGACTCGCCGAGAACTCCCAAATGGTATTATACCTTACATCAGATGACAGTTCTCTGGTGACACTGGTACAGGTTAGTCTGTAGACCCGAGATCGTAATACAGTCTTGTGTGATTCCCACTGTGCTTTGATTTCCACCTTACCACGTTCAAGAGGGCGTGAAAAACGGTGGTTTTTGGGTACAGTCCCGAGTCACATGGAGGCAGTGAGCGATAGGAGGGGTTTCGTCTCTCCCGGTATTGGCAGTTGATGTTGCGCTATGCTCAATTGTCCATAACAGGGAAGTCCCTGGCCAGGGCTTCTTTAGAGATTTATTGGTAAGTGTTACCAATAGTTTTTCGACCCGTTATGTGCCTCTCATCGGCATGACTTATCGGTTATTGGGGTCTGACGTTTACCACCCCTAGACTTGATATGCGACATATCAGACAAGGAGACCGGACTGTACGGTAGTGTCACTGTCAGGCTTTTGCAGGAGTTGGAGCGGGCTTGCTTGCTGATCTTCTGATTGCTCAATACCCGGGTAGCCGTTACGTCCAGCTAGTACCGCTGACGGCTTGTGGGTGCTTGATATGATCATCACCTACTGCCGGTGTATTGACGAGTCTTTAGAGTCCTATATAGAGGTTGTACTGGCTCAGGCAAAACGAAATAGGAGCGCATATGTGATATGTGCGGGACCGAGAATAATGCGTGTATGTGATACCGTATTCTATTCTCGCGATATTTGTATTTATTGGTTATATGTGATATAACCGGGATATCGATTCAGGTGTTGATTCGATAAATCGATACATTGAATGTTAGTCGGCTATATATGATATAACCGGATTATTAAGTCAAGTATTGATTTAATAATTTAGTGTATAATTGTATATATGATATACTAATTTACATTAACTAACATTGGTTCACTAAAGCATTTATTTTTCTCACTTGTACACAACTTAATATATATGTGATATATATTTATTTGTGTTCATATTTTTGTATCATGGTTGTTGATACACTTGTCATGGGTGTATGAGACATACACCATTATGTATATATTGGTATGGTTTTTAATATTCAAAGTAAATACAAAATTAGTGAGTATTTATTCATAAGCATGAAGCTTCATGAAGTTTTTGA